>JALGPY010000004.1:91689539-94089539 GCA_023055425.1 Linanthus parryae | reverse complement strand
GTGGTTAAAAGCTAATAGTTAAAGCTTTGGTAAAGTTAGAAGGTCATGGGTTCAAACCCCGTAAGGGACAATTCTTTTTGTACAAGTTTAAAATCATTTGTTTTTGTACTCACCTTTACTCCAAAATCAAAAGTATATTTTTCTTACTTATTTTTATAAGTTTGTAACAAATTAGAATAAGTTATTTTCCACTAATAAATTTGTTATTTCTTTTAATAAAAGTTAGTTAGTTTATAACTTATGCTCTCTACTAAGGCTCGTTTGGTTGGGGGGAACTACTATTAGAATTATTATTGTTTTTGGGGAAAAATAATATGCTTCTCTACCCTATAATAAGGGAGATAATGAGTTAATCTTATCACTTATATTTTTATAACTATAGCTATGTTTTACAATAATAAACGTTAACTCTATAAAATGTATTTTTCTATAAAAGAGGTTGTTCGCCTTAGTAAAGGTTGGGGAGAGCTAGTGCGGGATTTATTTTATTTACCTATAGGACTTCGTGTGCAATGTGTTGACTAGGATACTATTAAATTTGTAGGCGATAATTTCGTTGACGAAGGGCACGTCGAGTATTACTAGGAAGTGATTTGCTTTGCTTGAGATTAAAGGTAAGTAAATATGCCAAGCCTAGTTGTGCTTATCTCTTTCGTGTCAAAACGAATTCTTGTATTTCTTTACGTCTCAAAATGTGTTTATGTGACGTGACATGCAATATGTGATTTCTACTTGATAAATGTTTTTCTTGGAAATATCACCATGATAATGATAATGCATTAATACGTAAAGTGGAATAGTTGCGCGGGGACATTTATTATTATTGTGGTATGGTTACCATTGGCATTGGACGGTTTGATCTCGGTCTTCCGTTTCAATTTATTTTTATTTTAATCCGGTTGCAAGTCCCCGGATAGCTCCCTGTACTCACTCCTCTGGACGCTAGATTCTTTGGGGGGTGTCGACACTTAAGGTCTTGGATGCTTGCGAGATGGTTTGGTTTCCCCCGTCACAACGAATTAATAATGGATTTTTGGTTTTTGTTAACGGAAAGAAGTTAACGATGGATTTTGGATTTTCCTACTGATTATGGAAATTGGTTGGAAATATTATGGAATTGGGAACTCTTATGTTTTAATACAAGAGTCAACTTTATTACCGCCGTGTTTGCGAAAAACTCTTACTTACAAATGAGTCATTGTTTTATAACCACCTCATCATCGTTTTACATGTTTGGATGTTTATTTACCAGTATTTCATGCTGATTTTGTACTGTGGTGTTTCTTTTTCATTCCGCACCACAGGTTTAGAAGATGGTTATCTGGCGTAGAAGGGGACGCGCATCACATGGAATAATAGAAGTAGTATTTCATTTGAATTTGAATTCCTTATTAGTTTAAACACTTTAGTTTGTTATGCCGGGTTTGTGGCTAGGATGTTGGATTTTTAATAATGCAATATTTTCCATTGGATTTAATTATTATTGTGGATGTTTTGTGCTTGCGAACCATGTTATAAAATCTCCTTGTATCCGGGCTCCTCTCGGGTACGGAGTGACATCGCCGGGTCTCCGGCTTGGGCCATTTGGGGGTGTTACACGGACGTTTCCTCTCTTTCTTCCACTTTCCATTTTTAGTAACCTTTGCAAGAGTAATGGACCGAAATACCCTCTTCTAACTCCACTCACAAACCTACCAAACGACACACCACCAGCCTTATCATCCTCCTCTCTCTCTACCTTATCTCTCCACCACTCCATCTCTCTCTAAACCACGGTAGCAGATTGAAGCCTCACTCCTCTCAGGTCCGCCCTTTCTCTGCGTCTTTCTGTCTCTCCCCGACCCCTCTCCCTTCTCTCTCTCCCCGATCCCCTCCCCCCTTCTCTGTCTCACCTCCTTGTCCCGTCGTCTTCTACGGCCAAGACAACACAGGTGGCTACGGTCAAGTCAAAACTCACAAGATCTGAACTTCCAGTCGCCGATCTATGGTGGTTTGACCACAACATCTCGTATTTCGATCTCTCTCTCTCTCTCTCTATTTTCAGATCCGAACAGTGGTTGTGGCACAGATCGAGGGACGGAGAGGACGAGGATACCGGCGGTTTTGGCGGCCGACGAGGAGACAGTAGAAGAAGCCGACGAGGACCTCGGCGGTGTGGGCGGACGACAGTGGCGATGTTGGCGGATCTCCTCTTAGCAGATTGGATTCTTGTTTCACCTTCTCTGCTTCTTCCTTTCTTCTTCTGTTGTAGATATGTATGTTTCAGAATTGTTTCATTTCTGTAAATGGTTGGTATTATACTGCTAAAAATTGTTGGAAATTTTCTGTCATATTGTTGGTGATGTGCTGGTTTTGATCTGAATCTTGATCTTGTTTTTCTTGTTGAAGTTGTGTTGTTGTTTGTGATGGAGAGTGAGGCAGAGAGAGAGGGGACAGTGAGGAAATCTGGTAAAAGAGAAGGGCAAACTAGACATTTCACTTATTTTCTTAATCTATGTGCGTACAGTAAATGGAAGAAAGTAAAGAAACGGAGGAAGTATAGAGGAGGGTTAATTGGGTAGCAGTTGCAGCAATTTTATTATAGAAGGGTAACATAGTCTTTTAAGAAATAGTTGTGTTGTAATTAGAAATTGTGGGGTTGTCTTATGTGAGTCCCTTATTAGGGTTTCTGACAACTTTTTTTTTGTGGTCCCCGCTATAGCAGGTAATCTCGGATGGAGATATAGTTGTTAACAGTTTTTCTCGCTTTAGATAAAGTTCTTAATAATTACGCGGCTAAAAGATAGAAAAGACTGCCCTATAGTTAGTAGAGTTCAACAGGTAGAAGGAGTTCCCTCATTTAAGAAAGCATTCTTAACAACTTGAGAGCCCGTTTGGTAATGCTTTTGCTTTCTAGAACGCTGCTTTTCAAATCCAAAAGCAGTATTTCTGTGTTTGGTGAATTATTATTTTTCTGCTTTTTGGAAAGCAACTGCTTCCCCACAGCAGCATTGGAAAAGCAGGGGAGGGGTTGCTTTCTACAACCTACTTTTTGATTAATTTATTATTTGACATCATTATCCATTAATAAATATTAATAATATAATATTGTAATAGTAATATTTATTATATCATGTCCGAAATGGTCGTTTCGACGTTTACAACAACTCTAAAGCACTAATTACCAAACACAACATGTCAAAAGTGCTTTTCCACATTAGGTTATATACAGAGTTTACCAAACACTTTTTGTGCAGATTCTCACAGCAGCTTTCTCATCATGCTTCCTACACAGTAGCTTTCTAAACCGCCACAGCATTACCAAACTAGCCCTGAGTTTTATTGTTAATAAATAACGATGAAATTAACTACAGACCAATATCAACTCAAAAGTCCTTTAAAGGCATGTTTAAAGATTAATACCAGAATAATTCCACAATAACATTAAAATAAGATGGTACTTGTTCAATATCATCTCCCGGATCGTCTTTCTTGTCAAGAAATCACGAATAAAATCACTCTAAACAGACCTATATCAATCATGCTTGTTTTTTTTGGACTGACTACTCGACCGAGACCAGAAGTATTCTTCTTTAACATCAAACTCAAGTAGCATTTGTGCAGAATCGTCTTCCGGATCGTCCACTTGTTCGACGGAGTCCACCGGAGGATTGGGGCATGTTGTGCTGTTGTGTCCCGGCTTCTTGCAATTGCCACACCTCCTTCTCTTGTCTTTCTTTGGTCACTTTTGGCATTTAGTGTCCGGGGGGTTCGGATTCTTCACATGGGCGTAGGGATTTTCTTCCTTCTTAATCTCTCCTTGTGTCCCAGCTCCTTGTGTACCCTGAAAAGATTTAGAAATCATTCTCTGCATTTTCCGAATCCCGTCGGACATATGCTCTTTGAATAAATTAATTGTCTCGCCAGTAGTATAGCCCAAACGGTGATACAGTTGAACTTCGTTCCTCGTGGAAGCCCGGCGCAAGGCTTGCAAATCTGGGTCATCACTTTTCTTCCCAACAGGCTCCTTCATTGATGGCTCGGTTCGGTAGAATTCTTTGTCAGTTTTTGTCCACCTTTTGGCAATTAAAGAGTTTGGGATCCTCTGTACTCCCTTTTGTTTCAGAACAAACAACATGTGTTTGCAAATCATATACGATGTTTCCCAACGAAAACACGTGCACCGGAGAAGCCTACTATCCTGAAGACATTGAACAACTTCCTGAAGCAAGAAAAGATTGGGTGGTTAGAAATTAAGAAGGAAATGAGAATACAAATGAACAAAAGTATAGACAGATTGTAACCTGGTACTAGATTGAATAGGACAATAGTTCAAAGATTGTGACATCAATACTTATTTGTTACCCTTTAAGACTTAAGATATCAGTACTAACAGTAAGGAAACATGACAAGATTATTTAGCAATAAAAATGCAGTACATGAGTACATAGTAAATTGAAGCAGATGTACATACCAGGGATCTCTTGATTTGACCTCTCATCACGTAGAACAAGTCTAAGCTCTCTTCTGGAATAGTTTTGACTTCAAACACTCTATAATCATCACCCTTTCGAGCTTGTATCCTAAACATGTTGAATACATTTTCGGTGAAGACCTTTGCTGCATGGCGTTCGAGTTCCGTGAACCCTGTTGTTATCACCGGGTCTGATTGGTCGGAGCGATGGTGTGCCTTACGCTCGTTGTTGCGTAGCTTGTAAACCCCGGTCGTGAATCCCTTGCAAGCATTGGTCAATTTGTCCGAGTAGGACATATAATTCTTGACGAAACTGTTGATGCTCTAGCATCTTGAGGTCATCGTTTTCAAGGCGAAAAAATAATCCTTCAAGTATGTCTCCGCCCACAAGTGGCGGTTCATATATGTGACATGGACCCAATTCCTATCAGCAATGTCCCATCTGGTAAGCATTGCATGCCAATCATCATGCCAAAAATTTTCAGGTTTCCTACTATGCAAGCACTTTTTAAAATTAACCATGAAGGCTTCTCCCAACTTCAGATTAGCCTGGGCGTTCCGACAAAGATGCCAAGAACACTGACGATGTCTTGCCTCTGGGAAATTTTCCATAATAGCTTTTCTCATTGCGAAATCGCCATCCGTGATGACGGACAAAGGCTTCTTATTATTCATTACCTTCATCAGGCACTTCAAAACCCAATCATATGTTTCTGCTGTCTCGTCGTTGAGAAAAGCACAGGCAAAAATAGTCGTCTGGTAGTGATTGTTCACGCCAGATAGAATTACAAATGGTTTTTGATAGATGTTGGTCTTGTACGTTGCATAAAAAATGAGTACATCGCCAAATCTGTTGTAATCTACCACCGATCTCCCATCACACCAGAAAACACTTTCAAGCTCATGATTTTTACCTGTTCTGAACCTACAAAAACAATAAATAATACTTAGGGAAGCAGAAAGATTAGTTACATAAATGATGTTAACTCTAATGGGTTAGAAAATAAGTTTAACTAATAAGTATGAGCTTAACAGAATACTACAAAGACCTTAACAAATAAGATGGCATGTTTAATATTTAAGAAGTAATCTTACTCCCTGAACACGCCATAGTGACTGTGCTTCAAACTGTCAATGTACATCAAGGTCTGCTGCCCATCTCCTTCATTTGAATATATCTTGTCCATAGAAGCCATTTTATTGTAAAGATCCTTCTGTGTGTAACCCAACTTGTTATAACCGCCGGCTTGTTTAACTATCAAAAGAAAGCTTTGGCAATACTTGATCCCCACATCCTTCAAAGATCTGACCAGTTCAACATCAGCCTCGCTGACCTTTCGGTGTGACCGGTGGTTGCTCGCACATTGTGGTTCCGAAAGTTCGTGTGAATGACCGGGTTCGAATTGAACCACCTTAAAAGGCTCGGTAGGTGAAGTTCTTGATATTTTTACACGAGCTTTGTAGACACACCTAGTGTTTCTGGTATGCTCCCGGTTCCTATTTTCTTTGTACAGGACCTTCTCGAAGAGCAAGCCTTGTCGGGCACACACGTAGATCCTTGACTTTATGCATTCTTTCGTTTTCGGGTCGAAATACCTGCGGTTTCACCTTCTAATCCCAAAGCCAAGAATCAGTGCGTAGAGGTTGTACCAGTCATAAGCTTGAACCTCATTTTGAAAAGTCATTGCCATAACATCTTCCTTGGTAACCATTATTCCTGCATAAAACTTAAAATTACTATCTACATAACTACAGTCATTAACTTAAGCTGTAAGATCGCATACCTGGTATGATCTCTCCATTTGGAACTTCCATAATAGAGTTTCAGGTTGCATCTTCTCCATAGTTCTCTGTAAGAGTGATGTCCAAACATTCATCTTCATCGAAGACCTCAAAATCGTATTCTTCTTCCTCATAATCATGAGGCAAAGATACCAAACCTTTGCCACGAACTCCACTCTCACAAATTTCCCTCCCTCTCATATGAAATTGGTTTGTTTCACTTTCTGGTTCTCTGATTGACTTCCTTCTCAACCTGATATTCAAAGAAGAAGACCCCAACAACCAAAAGGTAGTATTGCACTATTTTGGATACAAAATTTTTAAAGACATGAAGAATGCTTTAAGTTTTTACCTGAAAAACTACGGAATCTCTTAAAAGTTTATCTCCTCATTAATATATGGATGTAATATAATAAATTCCTCAGCTACCAAGACCGTGGTGTCAGTGAGTTGAAAATTTAACAGTCTCGAACCTAGTTTTAAGATTTTAGACAACATCGTAAATAGTTTAAAGAAAAACAGTTCACTAAGCTTATTTTGTGGGCAGCAGAACCATTCAATGCCTAACATAAATGAGCCAGACCAACCATATCCTTAAATTCTAGCCACTTTGGCAGGAAAAGCTGAAGTTTCATCAATGATAATTTAACTCTGCTAACTACCAAGCCATATGAGGTGTTCATATGAAACTGTTCCATCCTATCTAAGATTGTGAGATACCTTAAAATAGCAGATTTTCAAAGAAGAAGACCCCAACAACCAAAAAGTAGTACTGCACCGTTGTGGAAACAAATTTTATAAAAACATGAAGAATGCTTTAAGTTATTACCTTAATGAATACGAAATCTCTGAAAAGTTTATCTCCTCATTAATATATGGATGTAATATAATAAATTCCTCAGCTACCAAGACCGTGGTGTCAGTGAGTTGAGAATCTAGCAATCTTGATTTTAGTTTTTAGATAGCATCTTTAATAAGTTTAACTCCTCTTTAAGATTTAAAAAAGCATCTTTAATAGTTTAAAGAGAAACGATTCACTTAGCTTATTTTTTGGGCAGCAGAACCATTCAATGCCTATTATAAATGAAGCAGACCAACAATATACTACAATTATAGCCACTTTGGCAGGAAAATCAATGTTGATTTAACTCTGCTAACTACCAAGCCATATGAGGAGTACAAAAGATGCGACATCCAAAACAACCCACAACATCCAAAAGGACAGAAACATTGTTCGTAAAACAAAGCCACAACAACATTACACAAATTTACTTTCTCTGCTGCTTCTTCCCCGCCGTCTTCTTCTTCTTCTTCTCCGCAGACCTCAATGCAACAAAGGAAACAGTCCAAAACTTGCGGTACAAACTGTAAAATGCATACCGGGGGTCCTCATCCTCCATCAGTTCCTTTAACCCATGATAATTCTGGTTAAATACGCAGTTATAGCTCGATCTCCCCATTTCATTGGCAATCCAGATTCTGAGGTTGGGAGCCTGGACAGAGAACTTCTTCTTTGGAACTGGAATCAGGTCCCTCAAATGACTCATGAAGAAGCAGACATGAGGACCACAGTCATTCCTGATAGATGAAAATAGAATTCAGCTTTAATATATATCACAGATTAGTTAGTTATGTTAAGTAGTTAGCTTATTACCCATTTGATTGTTGGGGAACATCGTCGTTCATGTACCATACCTGCCAGCGTCGTATGTCATCATTGTATTCTGAGTAGTTGGTGAGCATTATGTGCATTTGCCCAATTTTGGCAGCAACATCGAACTCAGAATACCCCATGCCGGTATGCGAGTCCAAGACGAATATTTATTTGTCAACAAAGGAAATAGCCATCATGAACCAGTGCAGGTGATCGACATTCAACGGAACGGCGATCTAATCATTAAAAATTCAAGATAAAGTAAGTCATACAAAAGAACAAAGTAGCTTGTATTGATAGTATTCAGAATACTTACGTATCCCATCTCGCTCCACTCTCCTCCCGACTGTTCGTGTGCCTTGAAGTATTCGAGGACTTTTGTGGGGTGAACAAAAATTATAACTAATCAGGTATTTTCCTAGATGAATTTTGAATTGAGTCATATCATAAAATGACAAGGCAGTGAACTTACAGAATAACTGGTGCCGAGGAACCAAATCCGCTTGATTCCCTGGAATTCCCAGCTACGTTCATGAAGATGAAGGAATTGCATGTAAGCATCCATCACCCCATCGTCAAACCATTTTTCATCCCGGAGGCGCCAAGCGGACGACCTCGTCAGTTTAGCCATGCCACCCATATCAGCAACTATCTCACTGCATATTATATATGATACACAACCATAAGTACAAACATAATGCATGCCACACATAAGAATTATTTAGGAAGTATGAATGTAAATAAAACTTACGTTGCCAATTATGGGGGAAGATAAAAATTATTGCTGTTGTGTTCGTACGTGCTCGCATACTTGTGCGACATGTAGTAATGGAGCCAGCAATGTTCTGCTTCAGGCATGGGTGGGATATGTGTCAATTCTTTAGGATTCATGTGTTGCTTATACAGCGATATCCTCGAAGACGCTCTAATGATCCGATCTGCCTTTCCCCGGACAGTCCCAACCAAGTTTTCCCTTGGGTTCTTCGGAGAACCATGAACAAGGAATGGCTGGGGAGGTACATTGGAGGCCACCTAATAAATCAACAAAATCATTAGGGGTGTTGAAACTTTAAAAATAAATCTAAAATATTAAGATATCAACTTTAAGACATTTACCTCAGTGCTGGAGCTGATTGTGTAGACCACCTTCATGGGAGAGTTAACCTCAGCCTCCTCTATCTTCTGCTTCTTCTTAACTCTTAATTCTTCTTCACACTTTTCCTTCTCTTTCTTCTTCTGAGCTCCTTCCTCTTCCCCCTTTTTCTTACCCCCTTCCTCTTCCTCCTTCTCCTCATCCTCTTCATTCTTCTTCTCTTCTTCCTTCTTCTTCTTCTCTTCTTCCTCCTCCTCCTTCTTCTTCTCTTCTTCCTTCTCCTTTTCCTTCCACAGGGGTATAAGATACTCTTTGTCAAGCTTTTCAACCACCTGTCCCACAATGCACTTCCAAAAATCCTCTGGTAGAGGTGGAGGCAGTAGTTGGACTACTGGTGCAACAACTTTCTCAATTTTGGGCTCATCATCAAATTTTTTCAACTTCAATTACATACAAAAACATAGTTGAGAGACATAAACTTAAGATAGTAATATTAATACATAAACAGGACACTTTAATATCATTGTTAAAGTTCACTCACATTCTTGTTTTGTTGGACATACTTCCATCTCTTTGAAACATCAGAGGTTTTCCATAATTTCAACCTTGGACTTGCTTCCTTATCCTGACATCCTTTTGGGTTTTTCAGATACTTTGGGCAGAACTTTTCCAAGTACAAAACCAAGAAAAGTAAAATTGAGATGGCAGCATTTAAGAAACTGGTCTTAATATTTTAAACTTCATGGTTAAAATAACTGAAACAGAGTTAGAGATTTACCAATGGAATCAGCACGCAACCAGTTCCGCGAAGGGTTGTTCCAGTCTGAGCCTTAACTTGCTGTGTCTTGAAGTGATCCAGCCATAAAGCTGCCCAGTTTACCTCTTTCAGGTGCTTCAAATTAACAACAAGATTAGCAAGACCTCTCCGGACTCCTGCTCGTCCTATCGGCATTCCCAGTGCACCCAAGATCAAGCAAACAGCCCTTCGTTTCCACTCATCATTTAACAGCAGCCTGTTCTCATCCGCCTTGAACCACGGAACATACTCACCGAAAGTTGTATTGTCTTCAACGAGGCCGATACTTTCTTTAACTCTGAGGAGAACAAGCGGATCGACCTCCGGGAACTCTGTTTCTCCGTAGCATCGGATTCCAAATAGCCACCCGACAACTTCCAGTGTTATCTCCACGGTGCGGCCGTGCGCTGTCAAGTACCCGTCGGTATCGTAGCACTTGTAAATGAATTGGTTGAATTTCTCTGGGGGTTTCCGTGATCTTTAGGTGCTGTAGTCCTCCAAGTCCCACTTCGTGCATCCATGCTTTATGTTCAACCGTCGTTTCTTTAAAAAGATTGCGAACAGAGGGCAGGCTCATGTAACTCTGAAATCGCCTTGGATTCTTCAACTTTTTTCTGACTTACCCTTCAGCTTGGCTTCAGCCGCCTTCTTCTTCAACTTTTCCTTCTCCCCCGTCGACTTCCTTTTCAAAGTATCTTCTCTTTTCCGCTTGTCTTTTTCTTGATGAGCCGATGTGAGATAAGGTTCCTTCTGGATATTGGTCATGCAGTCCCACTCCAAGTTGATGCTTTTGTAGGACTGCTTTGGTCATCCTCATTTTAGGATCTATTTTCCGAAGCCTGTGCATCCTCACATTTCTGAAATTATGAAAATCAACCCATAATTTAAATTTATAGAGGCATACAATAAACTAAAACAACAACAAACAATTAAAGCGAAAGCCATTAGAGATGAAGTAATAACATGCAAAATTTAACAGAAAGGGCAGTAAATATATTAGATTGAGGTTTTAATAGATAAAAAGTTAATTGCAGAACAGGAGACATGTTATTTAACAAACTTTTTGCGAGAGTAAAATCATACTTCAATCTGATGTAAGCATTCATGGCATTGCCATGGTGAGCTTCATCATCACTCTCATCCTCATCTCCTTTGTATTCCTCCACATCTCCCTTATCTTCCTTCTCTTCCTCATCTGACTCCTCCTCATCATTTTCTTGCTCTTGAATCTGTTTGTCCTTCTCATTCTTCCTCATCTCAAAGTTGTACTTGCTTACATCATGATCCTCATCACTAGAGGATTCCAAGGCTCTTTTCTCGTAATTGTCTCGTTGCTCCTGTGGTCAATTGCAGAATAGTGCATACATCTGTACCAAAAGTTGGGGAGGCATATCATTTTCTTTCAATTTGAAAGCATATTTCCTATCCTCACTATCATATGCAAACAGTTGCAAATTAACAGTCATATGTAAACAGTTGCAAAAAAAAGGCAATCAGTTTTATAACAATAGTAAGAATTATCAATAATTAAGAAAAAGCAATTAACAGTTAATTGTCAGCTTAACACGTTACTAAAGTTTGAAAGGTCAATTCTTTAGATAGCATATTTAATAAATTTCATGTTTTTAACAGAAGATTACTTACATGAACATGTCAAATCCAGGTGTGTGATGTTCTTTACTTCATCTTCGAAGCTCTTTCCCCTTTTCTTAGAAACCTTTTTCTTTCCCCTTTTCTTCAATGTTCTTGGTGGGGGTGGATTTTTCCTGGGTGACCTCCTTGGGACGTTCTCAATTTTTTCCTCCTCCGAAGCGAAGTGAAGCTTCTTCTTGGCTTTCTTCTTCCTCTCAATGTCTTCTGTCTCTGGATTCTTTCTCTTCTCAACTGAGGCAGCAGCTGATAACTCTCTTTTAGGAGTTATTATTATACTTTCTTAGTACTTGTATTAGTATTATTTCACATGATTTATATGTTATATTTGCACAAATATGTGAATTTGACTATTTCTAAGCTTAAGAGTGAAAAGTTGTGTTTCTAGCTTATTTGTGCATGCTTTCTCTCATATTTGCTATGATAATTGCACGGGTTGTTTAGTGTTGTGTATCTCAGGTAAAAGAGGTGCATTGGAGCTTATGAGATGCTTGGATATGCTTGGAATGGAGCTAGATGAAGAGGAGAAAAGGAGACGCACAAACGAAGAAAAGTTGGAAAAGTCACACAGGACCAGCCTGCACTCTTTTCGATGCCCAGGAAAATTTACAAAGAATTTTGAAGCAAGGCTTGCTGCATTGGAAATTAGACATCCGTAGCTTTCCAACGATATATGGTAGGCCCAAAGACGAGTCCGTATGAGGGAGATACAGCCCGCACAAAATCAGCAAATAATTCTGTCCGGGAATTACAAAGTAGAGGGGCTGAAGTGCAATTTCGGTTAGTTTTCATTAAAAAGCGTGCTCAGCTGGTAAAAAACGGGAAGAAACGACCTAAGAACAAGGTATTCACGTACGGGAGCCATTGGAGAGCACCTAGGAGCTTGGGGATTGCACGGATTCGCCAAAGCTTTGGCGATTTCATCGTTTGATTCTTCTCTTACCCTCTCTTTATCATTCTATGGAGAATACTTGTGATTTTGGCATAACAATGAGTAGCTAATTTCTTTGTTAGGCTCTATGGAGAGCCTAGGGTTATGAGTTAGACTTAGTTTCCGGATTTTGTTGATTGTTTCATGCGTTTGATCCAATTAATGTTTATTATTCTTCATCTCGTATTGTGAATCCGTAAGCTAAGGCTATTGACACGTGTTAGTGATGAATGGAATGACCATGTTAGATGAAGATGATGAACTAGTTGAATTCATAGCTTAATGTTATAAAATAATTGATTAGAAATCATGATCTAGGCTTAGTTCTTAGCAACAAGGGAGTCGCGAACCGGAGTTGTTAGTGAACTAGGTGGGTGCTCGACAGAGACTTAACCCGGTTACGAATAAGATCATGTTTTTATTCCCGAATCATTGAGACCGATAGGTGAGATGAATAGGAGTAGTCATGTGTGGGTAGATTCGGTGGAACTAGTTAGGTGAGTGAATCGGTGTACCGACAGGACCCGGTGAACGAAGTTGACTAGCCAGCTAGAACGTAACGGTAGATGGAGGTGGACTGATAGGACCCAAAGTAAACTGTTACGTAAAATTACATGAGATCGACAGAAGATTGTAAGTGCTATTACCCGGCATAATCAGTTAGTGCGTAACGTGTTTCAATTCAAATTCCGGAACTGTCTAAAGACCCTAGGTGATTCATAGATCGCCTAGTTTTCTCCATACTTTGATTAAATTCTTTTAATTGAAAAATACAGAAATATGGTCTCTACATTCATTTTATTCAGTCGCTTGTTTGTGGGCGACGAACATTCAAACTCAAACCACTTCTTACCGGTTACTTAGGTATCTTCTAATTGATTCTTAATTATCTAGTAGTCGTCTATTTCCCTTGGGTTCGATACTCGGAGTCGTAAAATACTCCACTTACTACTTGATCGTGCACTTGCGTATACACGTAAGAAATCGTGTCAGCAGCATCGGCCAATTGGATTATGCCACTAGCATCCTCGAACTGTGGTCCTTCGACCATTGATAAAGGAAGGACTTTTGTTGAATCTTCCCAGATTTGTCTACCAATTGCGTCGGTGGAGTTAGGGTGTGCCTCCTTTGCCCCTTCATGTGAATCCCCACCTCCAATTTTGGTTTTGATGGGGTTTCCCTCTTCTGTTTTGGAGCCCCCATCTCCTACGGGTTCTTGAGGGCTAGATCCTCGATCTTTGGTTGGGTTCAAGACAGGAGTGAGGGGATTTGCAGTTAAAAGGACTTCCAAATTAACCGGAATTACCTCCTCCTCGATCGGAACTTGGTTTAGATCTGCATTCACCTGTTCGATGTCTTTGGAAGGTGAAATCTGCTCCCCAACGCCTGTATCTTCCTGGTCCGCCATGGATTTGTGATAGAGATGGAAGGAGAAGTTGAATTCGGGAAACTGATGAGAGAGAGAGAGAGAGAGTTTTCAGAGAAGAAACCTAGAAGAGAGAGAGAGATCTTTGGTTGTGTGGTTGCCAGTAATGAAGAGGACGGGACAACTAACTTTAAAATTTCCAAAATTCAAATTTTTAAAAAAAAAAGCTATCTACATTTTTACACACAAATACAAATATTTTAAAGGCTCCATCTGAATGTAACAAACATTTTTTTTTTTAATTTCTTTAGTTGTGGAGTGTCATAATTAATTTTATTTTGTATTATTGGTACATTATTATATTAGTATTGCCATGACAGTGTGTACAAATGTAGAAAACACAAGTATCGCCATCTTTTCGTTTGCATTTGACTGTCTCTTAACATCTCCTTCTAAATATATTAATATAATGTCCATAATTCTAAACCCTAGAGAGCACTCTATCTTATTTTTTAGTATACTCATCACTGTAAAATTTTATTAACTTCTTGTTTGTTCATCGATTGATTAACTCAGGGATGCCTATTTGTGGGTTTTTGGACGTTGTGCACACTGCCATGCATGGTACAAACACAAGGGAGGCACAAAGTCCTCAGATTGGGTACAGAATTATGTTGGTGATGTAGTTAATGGGAAAGAACAATGTTTCCAACGGGTACGCGTTACCCAAATTGAGTTTGATTGACGTCTATGCATCTCATTTGTGCCACCATTCAACACATAGTAGCACTATGTGACATTTTAAGACCAATTCGGATACTTACAACACACGGTGACTTCTCACAACGTCAAGTCTCACAATGTCGATAGTCGGTTACACCCTTATCCCTAGGTGTTCAAGTCCCATGGTTGGGTGTCAACTCAAAACTCTTTGTCTTGTTAAAATGACCCAAATAGAACATTAACTCAGAGTTGGCATGCTGGGGGAACATTTCATGGCTAAACTCGTACAATTATCGAGTTTTCATTCGATTTTTGTCCTTTTAGGTAACTTAGAGGAGCAAAATTTGAAGTCATTCCAAAATAACTCCCAGCATTGTCCTTGGTATGTTTTTCAGGACACATGGTGACACCCCGAGTCATTCCATCTACGAAGAAACCCAAATAATTGGCATTTTAAAGAGAAATATATTATAAAGTTTAAGATAGATCCCTCTCTAGGGTTTAGCATTTAAGAAGATACATTTATATGTTTAGAATGAGTTGTTAATACTCCAACAAATCAATACTCAAAGATGCCTATTTGTGGGTTTTTGGAGGTTGTGCACACTGCCATGCATGGTACAAACACAAGGGAGGCACAAAGTCCTCAAATTGGGTACAGAATTATGTTGGTGATGTAGTTAATGGGAAAGAACAATGTTTCCAACGGGTACGCGTTACCCAAATTGAGTTTGATTGACATCTATGCATCTCATTTGTGCCACCATTCAACACATAGTAGCACTATGTGACATTTTAAGACCAATTCGGATACTTACAACACACGGTGACTTCTCACAACATCAAGTCTCACAATGTCGATAGTCGGTTACACCCTTATCCCTCGGTGTTCAAGTCCCATGGTTGGGTGTCACCTCAAAAGTCCTTGTCTTGTTAAAATGACCCAATAGAACATTAACTCATAGTTGGCATGCTGGGGGAACATTTCATGGCTAAACTCGTACAATTATCGAGTTTTCATTCGATTTTTGTCCTTTTAGGTAACTTAGAGGAGCAAAACTGGAAGTCATTTCAAAATAACTCCCACCATTGTCCTTTGTATGTTTTTCAGGACACATGGTGACACCCCGAGTCATTCCATCGACGAACAAACTAAAATAAGTGGCATTTTAAAGAGAAATATATTATAAAGTTTAAGATAGATCCCTCTCTAGGGTTTAGAATTTAAAAGATACATTTATATGTTTAGAATGAGTTCTTAATACTCCAACTAATCAATACTCAAAGATGCCTATTTGTGGGTTTTTGGAGGTTGTGCACACTGACATGCATGGTACAAACACAAGGGAGGCACAAAGTCCTCAAATTGGGTACATAATTATGTTGGTGATGTAGTTAATGGGAAAGAACAATGTTTCCAACGGGTACGCGTTACCCAAATTGAGTTTCATTGACGTCTATGCATCTAATTTGTGCCACCATTCAACACATAGTAGCACTATGTGACATTTTAAGACCAATTCGGATACTTACAACACACGGTGACTTCTCACAACGTCAAGTCTCACAATGTCGATAGTCGGTTACACCCTTATCCCTAGGTGTTCAAGTCCCATGGTTGGGTGTCAACTCAAAACTCCTTGTCTTGTTAAAATGACCCAAATAGAACATTAACTCAGAGTTGGCATGCTGGGGGAACATTTCATGGCTAAACTCGTACAATTATCGAGTTTTCATTCGATTTTTGTCCTTTTAGGTAACTTAGAGGAGCAAAATTTGAAGTCATTTCAAAATAACTCCCAGCATTGTCCTTGGTATGTTTTTCAGGACACATGGTGACACCCCGAGTCATTCCATCTACGAAGAAACCCAAATAAGTGGAATTTTAAAGAGAAATATATTATAAAGTTTAAGATAGATGCCTCTCTAGGGTTTAGCATTTAAGAAGATACATTTATATGTTTAGAATGAGTTGTTAATACTCCAAAAAATCAATACTCAAAGATGCCTATTTGTGGGTTTTTGGAGGTTGTGCACACTGCCATGCATGGTACAAACACAAGGGAGGCACAAAGTCCTCAAATTGGGTACAGAATTATGTTGGTGATGTAGTTAATGTGAAAGAACAATGTTTCCAACGGGTACGCGTTACCCAAATTGAGTTTGATTGACGTCTATGCATCTCATTTGTGCCACCATTCAACACATAGTAGCACTATGTGACATTTTAAGACCAATTCGGATACTTTCAACACACGGTGACTTCTCACAACGTCAAGTCTCACAATGTCGATAGTCTGTTACACCCTTATCCCTCGGTGTTCAAGTCCCATGGTTGGGTGTCACCTCAAAACTCCCTATCTTGTTAAAATGACCCAAATAGAACATTAAATCAGAGTTGGCATGCAGGGGGAACATTTCATGGCTAAACTCGTAAAATTATCGAGTTTTCATTGGATATTTGTCCTTTTAGGTAACTTAGAGGAGCAAAACTTGAAGTCATTTCAAAATAACTCCCAGCATTGTCGTTGGTATGTTTTTCAGGACACATGGTGACACCCCCAGTCATTCCATCGACGAAGAAACCAAAATAAGTGGCATTTTAAAGAGAAATATATTATAAAGTTTAAGATAGATCCCTCTCTAGGGTTTAGCATATAGGAAGATAATTATAGATGTTTAGAATGAGTTATTAATACTCCAACAAATCAATACTCGAAGATAAATTATAAATATTATTTTTTATATTTTTTTTTTGCTTTTCGTTTAAATATTTCATACTAAGTGCCAGAAGTTTGGGGCACATTTTGAAATTTTTGAATTTCATGCACGAAAATAATAATTTGAAATTTAAAAAAACGTGAGAGAGTGGTCCAATCAAATCAACCGCCTCAACTGCCACTCACAGCCCACCTTGCCTTTAATTTCGGAACAGTTCCATTTGCAAAGTCCTACTAATTGACTCTTCTGTGGTTGCATACTCAATCAATTTTCTGAAACTGAATCTTTCTCTCTCTCTCTCTCTCTCTCTCTCTCTCTCTCTCTCTCTCTCTCTCTCTCTCCAGTTTCGCAACTTTCCTATTCATCTTCTCCATCTTCATCTCTTCTCCTTCAATCAACATACATAATCCATGGAGAAAAAGAAGATTATTCAAGAAAGACGATCCAAACAACAAGGTCTTGCCGATAACAGGATAGATAGCAACTCTAGCAACTCGGAAAGACAACGGAGTTCACAGGTGGGAAAGACAACGGAGTCCACGGATGAAATTGGTCTGAAGAATTTTGAAGATGGTCTTGATGCAATTCCTTTATCAAGGGTTGATTTTGAAATGTCGGATGTTGAAGCAGACAAATTGAAGAAATTGGCTGAGGCTGCTGCCTTACTTGAGAATAATACGAGTACAGAGGGTGCCAGTACAGAGAAGAAGAAACTTAAGAAGAAAGAGAAAGCAAAGAAGGAAGAGCACGTTGAGGCAGTCCCTAGGAGATCGACCCGGAAACATCCAGCACCACCGAAGGCAGTGAAGAAACGAAGAAATCAGAAGGCTTCTAAGCGCAAGAATGAAGATGCAGAGGTGACGCATACTCCTGGATTTGACCTATTCCTGTAAGTATTCACTTTTTTTTAAAAAAAATGTCCTTCTTTTTTATCATGCTGTTTAATAAATTAATAACTCCTTCTTAAAATCTAATTTTGTGACTATATTTTCTACCTTGTCACTTTGTCCTAAATTAATCTTTGTTAATTGTCATGTTTCACAATGCACTGTTATCTCGTGTAACTTAATTGTTAGATATGTAATATCTGAAATTTAAATTGCCTTCTGTGTTATTTAAAGGTTTTACTTAAGTTTTGCAACTGTTTACTTATGACAGTAACCATCAAAAATCTACAATGGGATACAGAGGGAAGGATATGCCTCCCACTGATAGTACAGCAGTATAGAGTATTTCTCAACTTACCTGAGGATGAACAAAAAAAGGTACGATCAGAAAGCGATGGAAGTCTCGAGTGATGAGGAGATTGATGTAAACCAATACATTGTTCAGCAAAGAACAAATGATAATATCCAACCTGAGGCTGAAGAGCAACCGGAGGATGAGGAGGATGAGGAGGATGAGGAGGAGGATGAGGTGAATCAGGAGGAACAGAATGACGATGATGAAGAATACAAACGTGTGGAAGATAAGAGAGATGATGATGAAGAAGATGAGGAGGATTTGGAGGAGGATAGGGAGGAACAGAAGGAAGATGAGGAAAAATACCAACCTGTGGAAAGAGGAGGGAAGATGATAGTGACGATGAAGCCCATCATGGCAATGCCATGAATGCGTACATCAGATTCAAGTAAGTTTCTTCTCTAATCAATCATCTCGTAAAATTTAGTTTAAATTGTGAAGCCAATGTCTACTATTCTGCACCCTCGTTCTAAACTATTAAAGTCCTTTTCTAAACCATTATCTGTTCAAACATCATAATGCATGTTATTACTTTATCTCTAATGACTTTCATTGATTTTAAATGTTTGAGGGTGTGTCTTATATGTTATGGCTCTAGTACTTGGAATTGTAATTTAATTTTCTTTATTGTCTCAAGAAACAAGATCCTCGTGTGAAGATAACCGACGATGTCAAACAGAGGATAAACGATTAATGGAAAAGGCTGACAAAGTCCCAACAAGAACCCTATATCATAGCTGCCGCCGAAGAAAGAGAGAAGAGGAAATCAGCTGGCACATTGAAGAGAAAACCAACCGGTGAGAAGGCCTAGCAGAAGAAGAAGAAATCGGCTGCAGCTAAGTTGAAGGGCAAATCAAAGAAGAAGCTGAAAAACCCGAGGCGGTTCCAAAGCTATATGAGCCTGCCCTCTATTAAGGCTCTCTTCGAAGATATGACAGATGAACAGCAGTCATTGTTGACTGAAGTGGGGCTTGGAGGACTAAAGCACCTACAGATTTCAGAAACCCCCGAGGCTTTCAACAAGTTCCTCTACAACTCATTTGACACCGAGGGGTTCTTGACGGCTCACGGCCGGAATCTGGATGTAACCCCAGAAGTTGTCGGCTGGCTCCTTGAAGTAAAATGCACCTGAACAACTGAGTTTCCGGAGGTCGATCCAAAGGTTGTACAAGAAGTGGCACACAGAATTGGCCTCGTCGAGGACAACACAAAGGTCGGTAAGTATGTTCCGTGGTTCTTGAAAAATAGGAAGCTGTTCAATGATGAGTGGAAGAAGAGGGCTGTTTGTTTAATCTTGGGGGCTCTAGGGATGCCGATCGGGCGACAAGGAGTCCGGTCTGGGCTGGCCAAACTTGTTGTAGATTTGGAGCAACTGAAAGAGGTGAACTGGGAAGCCTCGTCGGGAATGGAGCAAAGGTTGATGCATTAGCTGTAGGCGTTTATGAGCTATCTTTGCCTTCTGGACTTATTTTAGAATTATACAATTGCTTTTATGTGCCTGCTATGAGCAGAAACATTATTTCCGTTTCTTGTTTGGACGAGAAAGGTTTTTCTATTTCAATAAAGGACAAGTGTTGCTCCATTTATTTTGATAGTATGCACTATTGTAGTGCGCATTTGTCTAATGGATTGTATATCCTTGATCTAAATAATCCAATCTATAACATAAATACTAAAAGGATTAAAACTAATGATTTAAATCCTACATATCTATGGCACTGTCGTTTAGGCCATATAAATGAGAAACGCATATCTAGACTCCATAAGGATGGACTTCTAGACTCATTTGATTTGGAATCATATGAGACATGTGAATCTTGTTTATTAGGAAAAATGACAAAGTCCCCTTTCAATAAGAAAGGCGAGCGGACTAGTGAGTTATTGGCACTCATACATACTGATGTATGCGGACCATTCCCCACGCCTGCCAGAGGTGGTTATACCTACTTCATCACATTTACTGATGATTTCAGTAGATATGGATTTGTATACCTTATGAAGGCCAAATCTGAATCCTTTGAATTGTTCAAGGAATTCAAGAATAAAGTAGAGAAGCAACTTGGCAAGAGTATTAAAGCTCTACGATCGAATCGTGGAGGAGAATACTTAAGCCAAGAGTTTGATGAGTATCTTAGAGATTGTGGGATAGTATCCCAGCTCACTCCACCCGGAACACCACAATGGAATGGTGTATCTGAGAGGAGGAATCGCACTCTATTAGATATGGTGCGATCTATGATGTCTCAAACAGATCTTCCGATATCCTTTTGGGGACATGCTCTAATGACGGCAGCTTTTACCATTAACCGCGTTCCATCCAAATCAGTCGTGAAGACGCCATATGAGATATGGACTGGGAAGCGTCCCATAGTGTCGTTTATGAAGATTTGGGGCTGTGGCGTCTATGTAAAGCGTTTACAAACAGACAAGCTTGGACCTAAAGAGGATAAGTGTAAGTTTGTGGGATATCCTAAAGAGACTAAAGGATATTACTTCTATAACCCTACCGAGAACAAAGTGTTCGTTGCTCGGACCGGCGTGTTTCTAGAAAGAGAATTAGTCTCTAAAGAAGCAAGTGGGAGGGTTGTAGAACTTGAAGAAATTCATGAACCACAAACCACTGAACCAATAATGGAACATGAACAGGAACCACAAGAAGTTGTGGAAGAAACTGTTCAGGTAACACAGGAACTCCGTAGATCAGGAAGAGTGCGTCATGAGCCAGAGAGGTATGGACTTCTCGTGACTGAGCCCGATGACGTACCACTCATGGAAGATGAGCCTGCAACCTATGGAGAAGCCATGAGTGGCCCAGACTCTAAGAAGTGGCTAGAAGCCATGAGATCCGAAATGGATTCCATGTACACCAACAAAGTATGGACTTTGGTGGAACCACCCGAAGGGGCTCGACCCATAGAGTGCAAGTGGGTCTTCAAGAAGAAGACCGACATGGATGGCAAAGTAGTTGCCTATAAGGGCCGATTGGTGGCCAAAGGTTATAGACAAATTCATGGTATTGACTATGATGAGACTTTTTCACCGGTCGCCATGACTAAATCCATTCGAATCTTACTTGCTATTGCAGCATACTACGACTATGAAATTTGGCAAATGGATGTCAAAACAGCGTTCCTTTATGGGAACCTCCTTGAGGATGTGTACATGACACAACCAGAGGGTTTTGAGGATCCAGAGAATGCCGATAAAGTCTGTAAGCTGGAAAGGTCCATTTATGGATTAAAGCAAGCTTCTAGGAGCTGGAATCGACGTTTTGATGACGCGGTCAAAGAGTTTGGCTTTATCAAGAACGAAGATGAGCCTTGTGTTTACAAGAAGGTTAGTGGGAGCTCATCTCCCCCACGTATTAAAGCTGAACGTTGATTACCCTGGCTCCAAGATCTGTAAGATTTGCCAGGAAGAGATTGAACTGACCACACAATGGGCTTACAAATGTGTAAGATGTTATAACTGTGATTACTATGTTCACGCAGCAGCTAATGATGACTGCTTGACTAGTACCATCAGGTTCGTTTCCATCTTTATCTTGGTACATAATAGTCAACAAAATTAGTCTTCTTGCTTTGTTGTATGATTACTGCAGATTCCGTGTCCGAGGGAACGACCACAACAAAAGTATTATAATTCTCTAAATTTCAATGGCTGAGATTGTGTTATTATGAAGTATTTGGTTCTTGGGACATAGTGGGGATAAGCTATATATTCCATATGTCACATTTTGAGGATGTCTTATTCTCCATAATATCTTATTATAAAGATGGGGATAAGCTATTCCACATGTCACATATTGGGGATAGCTTATTTCCCATAGCAGCTTATTCGGTAGATGTACACCCTTGATTGTCTATTTATTATAGCCCCCTGTGTCCCCTTTACGCCTAATCATTCTTACCTGAATATGTTAAATACATAGCATATGATAAAAATGATCCAATTTACTTCCAGAGGGAAGAACTGCAACCTCTAAAATATGATTATGTATGTTGCAGGAAAGGCGACCTCAAACATTTTGACCATCACCATCCACTGGCCTTGGTAGAAGATGAAACACCTTCTCCTGTTGACGGTACTAGCAGCAGCATTGATCATTCTATAGCACAGAACTGTCATTGTTGTAGACAAAAGATCTCATCATTTCCATACTACACATGTATACACTGTAACAAGTATCACCTCCATCAACTTTGCGCACACCTACCCATAGAAATTGAACACCCGTTGCACCCCAAGTGCCCTCTTAAACTCCACGCTGCGCTAAATAGGTTTTGTGATCTATGCATCCAAAGCATCAATGGCTTCACCTACGGTTGTTTTCCATGCGACTTTGATTTGGATGTCGAATGTGCTCTAAGGACACAAAAGACTGACAAAATCTTTCACATGCACCCCTTGTTCCTTTCAACTACAAAGGGACCCTACAGTTGTCATGCTTGCGATAGAGATAATGAAGGTAGCTCTTACCAATGCACTTCTTGCAAGTTTTGGGTACACCAGCAATGCGCTTCACTACCAGCAGTAAAAGATAAATCTTCTCATTGGCAGGGATATGAGCACGAGCACGACCTTGAACTCGTCTATACTATCCCTGAAAAGTACTCCAAAGTGGTTGTCTATTGTCGAATATGCACCAAAGCCTTGAAAGACCATAGATGGGCTTACCATTGCAACCAATGCAGATACTTGACGCATGCCCATGATTGCTCTGATCCCCAAAGGTTTTTTATTTCTCCATCCTCATCTATCAAATCTTTTTGTTCTCTCTCTTTTTTTTTTTTTTTTTTTTTTTTTATGATCAAATCTCTGAAAAGTTAAGAATGGTGTTTTGTTCTTTTTCTTCTAAGAACATGGAACTTAAGTAAGCATTATTTTGTTTCAGGGAAGGGGATGCTGTTACCATCAATGCATGTGATATGGTCTACCTTCCACTTGCTGGTGAACCCATAGTAGAGGATACATTCACAAATGGAAGAATGATGAAGCATCATCGCCACCCGATGATCCTACTTGCAGACCAGTTGAAATCTAGCTGTAGTGATATTTTTACTTCCTTCATGAATCTTATACGTGGTTCAGTAACATGGCCAACATTCCGTGTCAATGGAAAAGATTACAGTGGCCTCACATTCAATTTCTACAACAACAGATTGACCATGCAGATCACTGGTGGTGACTTACCTCGCTACATTAAGCATGAAGCTCACCGTCATGTTCTCGAGAGCACCTTTCTAAATCCTTCCACTTGGTGTCATGCATGTGAGCAATCCTTTTTTGGCCGAGGATTTAAATGCACCACTTGTGCTTTCACTATCGACGCATATTGTGCTCTGTTGCCGAGAATAATCAAGCACAAATATGATGCACACGGTTTTTCATTAACATATTCAGCAATTGGAGTCAAAGAATATGTGTGTGAGATATGCGAGGAAGATGTAATCCCTAAGTATTTCTATCACTGTGTGGCTTGCGACCAGTTTATTCATGCTAGATGCATCTGGAAAGCTTATGTTTGGTTTCTGCCCCGCTACAGACTTGATCTTGGTTTTCGGAGTTGCGTCTTGGTTCCACCCAGTGAAGACCTTTCGCAATGCGTTACTTGTGACCAGAAAGACACGTTTGGCCACGGGTTTGCCTTTCAAAGCCTCAAAAATAGCAAGTTTGTGGTTCACATGACATGCATCTCCGAGGATGAAGTTCATCCTCACTAAGTTTCTTCTAAAACGCTAAAGATCAGCCGCATGGATCAGGTGCTATTCTGGCCATTTAGAAGGAAAAAGAAAAGAAACATACTGTATATGATCCTGTGCCATATTTCCTTTGATAGCAAGATATACATATGTGACATTTGGTCAAATCCCATATGTTTAGTCTGGTTGGGGAAGCACTAGCATTCAAAGCTGCTTGTGATTTTTATGCCAGTCATTTTTTGATGAGTTGGCAGTTTTTTTGTAATAGACTTGTTTGAATAATTAATGCTTGAATTCATTGATCCTTCATCTTCATTTCTGTTTCAGATATGTATAGAGTGATAATGCCGTGAGGGAATATGCATGTGTATTAAGTATATAGTAAGCGAATAATGAAAGAATCCTTGGCTGATTTCATGATGGCCTGTCTAGATGAATTCCCAAGGGCATCCTTTTAGTTGGTGATGGGCGTCCATAACAAAAATGGATGAAAAAATAGATTATTGGGCTTAAAATTGGAGGTTCCCAGTTATTTGTGGATGATGGTACGTTCTCAAGGGACTTGAGCAGCTATATGGAAGTGATGATTATCCTTGGTTCTTACCTCCGAGGTCACTTTGCTGTCAATCAAATATTGAAGCTCAGTGCTGGGTGTTTCATACTAAAGACAAGTTGTGCGGGTGGCATTACAGAGAGTCTGGAATGGAGTAGCAGAATATATAAGAAATTTCTTTGAAAAGAGATGATCCAAATACTAGTTAAAAGGTGACCACATTGTTATCTGGCCGTCCTCTTTCTTTTCAGTTTCACTCTGCTTTCCTGATTGCTAGAGAGGGAAATTTTGCTGATATTTGTAACACGAATGTTTGTGTTAACTGGCAGCGGAACTTAGAAGGGCATCTAAGGGTTATGAAACTTAAGATAGAATAGGGAGTTAGTGTTTGATGCGGGAAATAGGGAGTTCTAAGTAAGATCTTTTGGTGTTGTCAGAGTATATCACCTCTTCTGTTAAGGCATGTCACCCGTTGGGACACCCAGGCAGAAGGCAGGGGTTCTGGGGCAAGACACTGTTCATGCTTTTTGAAGTCTCTTTCCACCCGTTTGGGGCAGGGCAAGAGACAAGACAGTGTTCACTATTAAAAAAAGTAAAAATGTTGTATTTTGTGTTTTAAAAAAAGTTTTTTTTGCAGCTTTTACAAGCTGTTTTTCCAGCTTTTGAAACTATTTTTTTTTTTAGTTTGTGTAAATAGTTTTTAAAACTATTTTGCCAGTTTTGACAAACTGTTTTTTTTTTCAATTTTTTACAAACTGTTTTTTTTTTCAGTTTTTTCAAACGGTTTTTTCAAACTGTTTTTTCCAGTTTTTTTCAACTGTTTTTTAAAAAAAAAAATCTCGTTTTTGTAAACTGTTTTTTCAAAAAAATTTATCCAAATTTTACAAACTGTTTTTTTCCAGATTTTCGCAAACTGTATTTTTTCCAGATTTTTCCAAACTGTATTTTTTTTTCCAGTTTTTTCAAACAGTTTTGAAACTGTTTTCCCAGTTTTTTGAAATTGTTTTTTACAGTTTTTTTTTTTAAAGCTGTTTTTTTCCTGTTTAATGCAAACTGTTTTTTAGTGTGTGTGTGTGTGTAGGGGGGGGGGGGGGGGGGGGACTTGTATTTGTGGAAAAACTAGTATTTTGATGGTGAAAAGTTGGTAAGAATGCAAGACAAGAGGTTAGAATTGCCCAACCCATTACCTTAGAGCAACTCTAGCCTTGGCAAAAAAGTGTTGGTGGAGAGGTGAATAGTGGAAAAAGAGGGTTGAAGAGGGCTAGGGTGAGGTGGTGCAGAGGCCAAAATCCCTTGGTCGACATGCCCTTATGGCCCTGTTTGGATAACCTGGTTGGACTTGTTTGGTTAACCAAACCAGGTGGATGTTTGGATTTGATGGTTTTAATTTGGAGGTTTTGAATTTTATGTGAGTAGAAAAATGAGTGGAATGTGGGTCCTACAAATTTTGGGTTATTTTATGATGGTTAACCAAACCATTATATCTAAACAGGGCCTATCTTTTTCTTGACATCTTTAAAGAACCTTTTCCAGTGAATGATATATATAAGGTGGTCGTAAAAGTTTAGTGACGGAATCTTAACGTGATTTGAGATGCAAAATCATTTTATCATCTGGAGGGATATCATTATAAGCTTCATTTTATTTGTGTAAACATTTGGGTACCCCAAGGCCTGGCAAATCGGGTCAACCCAACGGGTCATAAACGGGTCAACCCCACTCAACCCGTTTATTTCATGTCACTTTCGGGTCGAATCATTTCTGACCCGTTGCGGGTTGGTTTCGATCAAAAGCCGGTACCTTCGTGTCCGGTTTGTACGGAGGTGTCGACCCGAATATTGTTAGGGTTATGGCTGGTTTATGAGAAACGAACTAATACTGAAAATGAGGGATGCAGTGATGTAAAGCGGTTCTCGTTTGATACCAACTCGGCCCGTTTATTGTCACTCTCGGGTCGGATATTGTCATGCCAAGCCCGCAGGCAAGATCTTTCACGCGGATGCTCAGAGTCATACTACCTCGGTTTCTTCTCTATCAGCCTGGTCTACGTCTAGTAGGGTTCGAACTTTAACGTAATGCAATAGTTATAATCTTCTACTACTGAGCTAGCCCTCATCTGATGATATTGATTTTTCTTTTTTCCTTTCAATTGACATGGAAAGGAGTGTTTGACATGTTTGCCACAGACGTGACGAGAAGATTTTATCCAAACGTGCATTATTCACCTCTCACCCAAGAAGATAGATAGTGGGTTAGAATTTTACCCTCTATATACTTTCGGTGCAACACCGTGCTTATACCCTCGTCGTATCAAATGAACTTTAGATGAGAGAGGTCCAAAATTAGTGGCACAGAGATTACTCTGATAGAATCAAACACCAACGAACATATAGAGAATATTGTCAGGTGCACGGATAAGGAAGGGTACAATAATGATAATACCAACCAGTAATAGAGGGTAATAATTTGCATTATTTACCACCTCTAAACCAAGAAAAATGGATAGTGTTTCATTTCTTCTTCTAACTTTAACTACCCACAATCATATTGGGTTTTGATAATTCACTGAACAGGAGAACAGAACAATCTCCCTCTTTAATCATCTGAACAGCTCAATTGATAACAAACTCTAATGAAGAAACGACAATCAATCAACAGCCCTATTTCCCCTACGCTCGCTACAACAAGTGAATTAAATGAGCCTCGCCTCTCTTAGAGGTCAGTCCTACTCCTCTACTAGTGGAGCAGACCTTCCAACTCTAACCTTCCTCTGGTGGGATCATCGTGCATCAAATGATCCTTTTAACTATCAAAAAAACCATGACCGGAAGAAGACCCGAAACCCAGAGATTATATTCTTTTCGAAGAACTATGTTGACTGCAACAAGACGACGCCATCGATGGGTAAGTTGTCTCTCGCCGATACAAACAGAACCCCCAACTGCATTTCTTTTCACATCTCATTGGTAGTTACGAACTCCTTGTCTGTTCTCCAATCAAAGCATTAAAGATCGCTTCCTTTTTTATGGGTTTGTGATTTTGGTTCTTGGGCGTGCCTGTACTTTTGCAGGCAGTGAATTTGAATTAACTGGTCTTCATATTTTCTACTACTTCTCTTGTTGAAGGTGGAAGGAATGTCTAGCTCCCATGTCTAACAATGTCGGAGTGCAGCTTGTTGTATGATTGTTGGTAGGAATGACATTGCCCTATTTATGAAGCTGCTGAAGTCGAAGCTTTAGTCTAGGTATGATTCCTCTTCACTACCGTTCATTCTCATTCTATTTGTAAGTTGTAATTGAAATGATGCAAGAGGAAGATAAGAGATCAAGTAGGGAATAACTTGTGTTATTTTACACTAATATGCTCTGAATTGTCGACATGGCTATTCATAAAAACAATCCTTGAACTAATAGGGTAATTAAATTGTAAATCTGTAAATGAATCTTGACCCTGTTTCCCCAAAGGGGATCTTCTGATTTTGTCCCTATTGAAGTTTGAAATTATTCAACCTGGACTCCTTTTTGCTTAAATTGATGTTATTCCAACCTTCTTCCAAATAACCAAATGATACTGTCATAATTCATGACTCAAAGAAAGATTGAAGTTTAGGATCCTGATAGGTTTTTTTTTTTTTCCTGGAAATAATAGGGGTTTCAAATCCTGGAAAGAAGTGTTTTTCCGAGCATCCCTTCTGAAGGGCAGGAAGGATCTATCACATACAGATCTACAACATGAATTATAGCGGAAGATTCATGTGTTTACCTTGTCTTCCTAAGCTCCTTTATGCAGCGGATGATCGTTTGTTGTTTGCTTTCACACGCCTCCTTCTTGATCTTGCTCCCACCAATCTAGTGTGAATCTCGAGGATGAACACTGTTTTCCACACCACGTTCCACCTCCTTGGATGAAGTTGGAGAGAGACTAGGGTTCTCTACAACTAGTATGAATCTAGACAGAGTAACTTTACTGTGTGGAATAGCAATTAGCCTTAGCATAATGTGTAGGAGGCTGCCTCCTTATATAGGCAAAACTTCTCCTAGGTTTGCACATAAACCCCTAGGGTTTGAGTCTTAGCTACTAACCCCTCTAGTTTGTGCATTAGTGCAACTAACCCCATAAGGTTACGATAATTGCATTGGGCACCCCACATGGGCGCACCAATTGCTAACATCTCCCACTCGCACAGTGGGGTTGCACAATCCGTCCAGTCTCTATCAATCTCCAACTTTCTATAATCTACAAAAGAGTATTGTGTGGCCGTGGCGTGTGACCGGGAGAGTACCTGCATTTCGGGAGATCCGTACACCAAACTCGTATAGCCAGCATGGGAAGGCACCCTCTCGGGAGATCCACATACCAAACTCGTATAGCCAGCGCAGGAAGGCACCCTTAAAACATACAACAGTAATAATGCTCTCCGTAACTCTCGTATTCCCCAGATTCCTCCGATTGTCATCTCGTGGATCATGAGCACCTGCCTTGTCCCGAAGGCCATGCTCCAATGAGTCCACATCTCCTTTATATTTTCATATCCTACATGATCCCATAAGATCTTGCAGGTGGGCCCAATGAAGATAATAAAGAGCGATGCAACGAGAATCTTTCCTTACATACATGTGTCACTCAGATTTGGCTCAGCTGCTTTCCCAGCAGTGTCCGGAAGGCCGAATCATCCATAGCCGTAAGGTGTCACGCCAAAGTAGCACCACCGACCCGTCTCCTCATGACACAGACGTTAGTACAAAGGGTATACAGTGTCAATCACCTTTACATGATCGACGAGGCTCACACGATGAGGAATCCCAGGGACTAATTCTACTCATCACCTCATGGTCACTCATAAGCGCGCGTTATTCAAAGGGGAATATGCGTCATAGTGTTTAGACTCTGATCAGAGCGCATGTCTTATCCTTGCAAAGGAACACTATGCAGTTGACAATCCGGTAGCCCTTATGGCCACAGGCCCGAGTGCTGCGATGTCACACTATTGTGAACAATTATCAGCTCTCGCATCCGGCTTCTTCTACGCAGACTATACATGATTCGGGGTAATAACCATGTTCGATTGGCCATAACCAACCTCACCTTGGAACTTATTTCCAATGCGACAATTGAGTCCGTCTGACAGGCTCCTAGCTCTACTGATATACACCAAGCTCTTATCATAGGCCATATGCTCATATGAAGAAGGCATCTCATATCATATTGTAGGCTTTCAGCGCTTATCGGGATTCGGTCTCATCTTCCGCCACACCCAGACATATCCAGGATATTGCGAAGGCGGTCGCTCGTGTGAGTGAGCCGACCTTGTGTCTGCGTGACATGCTCTATGCTAGTACCGGAAATGTAACATATCATACATGTATCAAAACAACATGTTGCTTAAAACAAATCCAATTAAAATCCAGTCAATCAATGTCTCGTGTGCTCATCAATCATATTTCCAGTTATCGACTACCAAGTCCCAATTTTTAAAGCAATACACAAAGGCAATTCTTAAGTGGTTTAGGATTGGGATGAGCCAACATCCTGACCCATAGTCGATTCACTCCAGGATTACTCTCTCTACGTAGTTATTTTACCTTTTGTGAAATAGTACCCTCGACTACGTGTTTGTCTTTACCGCAGTGTCACAGCCATGTGCTAGCACTACTCATGGTAATCGGTTTGTCGATAGCTCATAAGCTTACAAGAAACCTTCTCAGTCAAACACATTTCTGTCCTATGGCAGAACAGGCAATCGTGCTTCGCTTCCATGGTCAATGGAGCGGTCTAATACGATCATGCAACACTTATATTGCATTTGTTCCATGCGAGTCTATCATCGAGCATGGACGATAGCCTGAGTTGGATCCATGTGCATCTAGGTCCCCACCCTAGTTAGCATATATGGCTAACTAGTCGAAGCATCATCTTCGATAGTCACGGCACTAGATCCATCATATAGAGTATCCTGGTTACAATCTTGTGTCTTAAATTGGAATATCCTGAGATCCAATTCTTCCGATTGCGTAGCGTTCGCTAGGTCTGAGTACACACCATAGTGCATATAAGACTCATACTGCATCAGGCACTCTGGTTATCTGGTCATTCCTATATGGTGTCTTTTAGGGCACATGTCTTGGCTCGTAAAGTTTTGCGCTGAGCTACAGAAGTACAATTACTCCTTAGGGGACTCAAACAATCTCTAAGCTCCACTAGCCAATAGTGTGTCATCGATATTTAGTGACGTGATCGTTCAACTCTCTACTAGTGAGAGTGATATACAGTGGTTTCCATTTGTTATCGTAAACATATAGTAAACGATCCCTGATGAAATACCACTGTCCAGAGGACTAGCTAAGATCCCATATGGACTTAGTTAGCTTGCACACATTCTGTGCATTTGACCTTATGTCACCTCTGGGATTTCTCCATTGAGAAATTCAGTCATCACGTTTATCGAGAATGGATCCACAACTATCGATGCTACTAAGCGAATCAACGTAATCCTTACCACCCAAAGCCTTGGGAAGGATACCTTGTTGAACCAACGCAAATTCGTCGGATCGACTCAAACTCGTCGATGTCTACTCTCAGAATGAGCGTAGCCTTCTTCGCTTCTACGCAAGTCATATGCCTTACCACGCTTCCGTCTGGGTCTCTCTGATTGACCTTGGAAATCCATTAATCTCCAATAGTCTTCCATCCAGTCGGATATCCAACCTAGCCTTAAACTCGGTTGGCCCTTTATAGACTCTGATTCATCCTGTAAAGCTTACTATTCATTCTTCATAATTAGGGAACGATAAGGCCTAGGATTCTATCCTATCGTTATGCAAGGTGATCCTTAAGATCATCCCTTCGATCTCAAGTAGTCGATGTGTATGCTCCTATGAGCAATTCCTTTGCATAGGAGGATCATCATTTGCTATCATCCCTTATGGATGGAGCACCCTGCTTGGAAAGTCACTCCCACTGTCCGAAGGATCCTTGAGGGACTAATTCCTCATAATCGATTTAATGAACGGGTATCTTCCAGCGGTATCCTCCATGCTCGTGGAGATTATCATCTCTATGAACATATCCCTTAATTATGGACATCTCCTATGAGAAATCATTTATCTCGTGAATCCATTTATGTCACACTACTTATCGGCTGTTGCGTTTCAAATACGCAACCCCTAGAGTGATCCGAATAGCATAAGAAGATACATTACTCCATGAAGATACGTTTCTTCCATCTAGGATCTAACTTCCAATTCCTTCTTGTCAGGTGATGAAAAATCCTGGGAAAATATCCTTTGTTCATCATTGTCTTGCGTGGTGACCCTTATGGTCTTCCTTTCGATGTCAATTCATCGACGGGGTACGCTCCAAAGAACGTTCCTACGCAAAGCGGGTTCCTCCACATAGTCATAATCTATGATGGGCTGTTCACTAGGCATGTTACTCCCACTGTCCTGAAGATCCGTAGGAACTATTTCCTGTCGATCATTCAAGGATGGGGTGTCATCCAGTGAAACCTTTATTTCGTAGAGACTTACTTCTCAACGAACCTCTTCCTGACTTGAAAATAAGTTAGTACATAAGTTGCCGATCCCCATGGCCTAAGGTGACCTCATTCAGGTTGCCTTTTGGTCCACATCTCGTAGGGTGTAGTGGCTATAGACGTGGTGGACTTATGGTTGCGTATGTTGATAGTCGTTTAGCAAAGTGTCTCTTCCGAATAGGGAACTTGTACTTTGCACGCTCTATCATACATCAGACCATCTCTTACAGTAACCTATTCCTCTTATTCTCTGCAGCATTTTGCTGAGGCGTGGGAATAGCCAACTGCCTTACTATTTCTCTCCATCACATAGCTCTTGCTAAGATAGATACTTCCAGTCTCATTCTGGCCAAGGACATATCCTTTTATCCAGACGGTTTTCTACCTTTTGTAGAGACATGTCTGAAGCACCCTTGTGCCTCAGATTTGTGTGGCCCAAGCACACACAGTTGAGAAGCGGACAATCATCTACGAATGTGATTGAACAGTAAGCACCATGTCTTAGCTTTAACAATTTAATGGAACACAAAAACAGAATGAATAATGCTTAAAAAGACTCAGTAGTCCTTAATGCTCTACCGGATAATTTTGCGTTTTTGCCTTTCATGTCCGGCAAGAATCACACACAGGTAAGGGTACCTTGGGCAAAATCCAAGCAGGCCTGCCCTAGCTAGCCTGAACATCCTTTCCTGTTATTGTGTGTCTTAATCTAGCGCGCCACATATCAGAATCTTTAAGTCATACTCTTAAGTTGACATCCAAAAATTCTGAGGCGTTACTCATGCTAGAATTTTAAGAACGCAAATACCATGATATAACCGTATCCAAAGTTAAAACTGTGACCAAAACAAATTTTGGTGGCTACTCCCTCAAAGGTAATCCTATGGATCCTTAGACGAGAAGTCAGTGCCAGGTCTGGCCTTTTCTCTTGTCTTAGGAAAAACTCCTTAGCTTCCTTTTGCGTTTGCCAGTCTTGGGGTTGTTTGGTCTTATACCAATATTGCCCCTAAATTCCTTTATCCTTGCCCCACCTATTGCCTTGGTCCTAATACCGGGCTAGGGACTATATCTGCCTATCATACTTCACTAAGTATGATCATACTTCACCAACAGTCTCTTAGCAATCATTTATCACTTAGACATCTGAAGTATGCTGGACTAGTATTCTTAGCAAACTCCTTTTTCTTAGATTCTAGAACAGATTGATGTTTGGTCTTATCCAAACATCCTGACACGTACAAAGTGTGTCATATAAAGTTTCATGAAATGTGGCAGAGATTGCAACATATTGCAAATCGGATAGCTTGTACTTGACAACCCTTAACTCTCTTATCATACATGGCATCAATCTCAGACTTTAAAGTCGAGTGCTCAATATTATGACATGAGCCATAACTCATAGTTAAGGTAGGATTATTATGAGTCATTACTCACAATTTATGTACGTAAATGGCCAAGATGGATCCAAGATTCTTCTTTGGCTTCCTACAATTTTAAAAGTGGTCTTGAACATGCTGATGAGGTCATTTCCCCACCTTTTCATAGAATGCTCTATGACATTATCTTGTCTGCTGCCTCCCACTATTGGTGAGCCTAAAGATAATGTCTATGTGCTGCTGTGACAACTTATTCATCACAAGTTCGACCATGTTTGTAGGTGGCTGACAACCTATGTCCAACGGATGGTTACATAGTACGACGACTTATCATGTCGTTGTTGTCACCATTTAGCATTTACAGTTTTGATTTAGACACGATTGATAGAGACATTGTGGAAGTTAATCACCAGCATTTACTTAGCTCCAAAATAACATGTGACATCGATTAAAACTTAATAGTTCCTCACAAGGACTCCACCAAAACCTAGCGTATATCCTAGGAATCAAATCTCATCACTTGTGATTTCCTATCAATTTTAACCATGTCATCATGTGAGCTCTTTTGTTTTAGCTCTTTAGCATGCGAGGTTAAACATATATATCCAATCACACGCAGTTATAACATAAAACAAGCATAAGCATAAATAAATATGCAATGGATGTGGCCCCTAAGGTGCACTCCCACTATTGAGAGTACTTCTTGAGCAAGTCTTGAACTCCATCTCATGCCATCTCGCCTACTTGAGGACTCCAAGCTTGAGGCTCCTTTAGACCGTCTAGTTGCTCCATGCACCTTGCGCCATAGCTATTGGTTTGGCCACCTCTCTTGAAGCTTCAATCTTCAATCTCTACTAACTATCTTATTTCTAATAAGAAGTAACCTCATAGAGGCGAGTGGATGAGAAGAGAAGACACTAGAGTATAGAGAGGCACGACATGCAGGCCGTATTTTGATTACATATTCAAAAACCAAAACCAAAACCAAAATATAAAACATCTATGCCACATCCATGCACCAAACACATCCATTCAACCCACAACAGCGTGAAATATACTGGAATTTTCTGGAAATTTCCGGAATTAATCTCTAATTACTGGAAATTAATAAGCAATAATCTAATCAACTAAAAAGATCGAAAATTGCTCCCTACCACTTAGGGTCTCACCACCTATGGCAGAACGTAGGGAAAAATGACCTAAGTCTCCAGAAAAAATTTGGGCTCAAAACAGTGTGTTTAAGGTCGTCAAACTGCCTCGGGAAGTGTGCCAAACACTAATTAATTAATCTGGAAATTACTAAAATTTTCCGTTGCTCCAAAAATTATGAAAAAATATCCACAAAATAGGAAATTTAATTTTTAGTCCCTAGGAAAAAAACCGGACGAAAAATGACGGCGGGAGGAGGCCGCACGCGCCTGCACGCGCCGCCGCGTGTGGGCGCGTTCGCCTCCGTCACGCGCCGACGTCGGCCATGTGCCACGTGGCATGCCACGGCCGCACCTATGCTGACGTCAGCTGCCACGTCACCTCGTCACGTCATCGCCACGTCTGCTGCCACGTCAGCCGACACATGGCTGCCACGTCATCGCCACGTCAGCCACTTGCTGACGTGGCGCCGTCACGTCATCTTCCACGTCAGCCCTAGGGCCACGTCAGCAGCCGCCGCCAGCCTTAGGCGCGTGCGGCGCGTGGCGGCGGCGTCAGTGTCGCGTGAGGCCCACGCGCCGCCTTCCCGTGCTCCGTTCCCGACGAAAATAATTTTTCCGGGATCGTCTTTTCGTCCTGATTCCGATTATGTGGTCAAAATCCAATTTTAACATGTTTTGAAAAACGTGTTCTACTGATTGGATCTAGCTGTCCAGATTAATACAGTTCCGAATCTTTGAAAATTCATAACTAATTCATCGTAAATCCAAAAATTACAAAATTTATATTTCTGGAATCCTCGTGAAAAACCCTACCTAACCATATAGGTTTCGTCTACTGATTATGAAATTTCAGAAACTCGATTTTTAAATCAGATTCGGGAACGCATATCGAGGCACGAAAAACAAACCTATGGCTCTGATACCAATGAAGGGCAGGAAGGATCTATCACATACAGATCTACAGCATGAATTATAGCGGAAGATTCATGTGTTTACCTTGTCTTCCTAAGCTCCTTTATGCAGCGGATGATCGTTTGTTGTTTGCTTTCACGCGCCTCCTTCTTGATCTTGCTCCCACCAATCTAGTGTGAATCTCGAGGACGAACACTGTTTTCCGCACCACGTTCCACCTCCTTGGAAGAAGTTGGAGAGAGACTAGGGTTCTCTCAACTAGTATGAATCTAGACAGAGTAACTTTACTGTGTGGAATAGCAATTAGCCTTAGCATAATGTGTAGGAGGCTGCCTCCTTATATAGGCAAAACTTCTCCTAGGTTTGCACATAAAACCCTAGGGTTTGAGCCTTAGCTACTAACCCCTCTAGTTTGTGCATTAGTGCAACTAACCCCATAAGGTTACGATAATTGCATTGGGCACCCCACATGGGCGCACCAATTGCTAACACCTTCTTCCTAGAGAGATCGCTTCCGGTTGTCCTTGAGTAAGGGAATGAACGTCTCCTTCTCTGTAAAGCTACTAAGGTGAGTTTTCCACGGAAGTAGGAGATGGGAACATTGGAAAGACGTTTTGTGTGCTGATAGTCTAGCATATGAAAGGAAAGGGTCAAAACGGCAGCAATGTTGGTTCAGGATAGGGAGATACTAGCTAAAAGAACATGAACTCGAGCAAGATGTAATTTTATAAAGCATATCCATCAGACATATTTCAAGCGATTTTACGCTGCTGCTTTGTGAATAATGATGGAGAATGTGGGGCCCTTTAGTTGGAATAAAGAAATACTTGGGCAGTTCCACTAGGATTGTAGGAGGGAATTGGAACGGCTCATCAGATGCAAACTCACCATAAACTTGCTGCTTTTGGCTCCGTGAGTGAGTATCTGTTTCCCTCTCGTGGACAGCAGCTTGAATAAGGTAGCATGGTGCCTCAGCTCTGTGTTGTACATTTCCTCCTGAAACAACTTGTATTGCTATGGCATCTTTGACAAATTCTCAAGGGCATCCCTTATCACCAGGTTCCCTATGGTCTGTTTTGATGAATAGTAGTATGTTTTCAACGGACTTGATCGGCAAAGTTGGGGGTATCTTAGAGGCATTGGATTGGGTTCTTACCTCTGAGGCTTTTGCTCTGTCAATCAAATATTTGAGCTCAATGTGGGTGGCAACCTTGTTATCTGGCCTTCCCGTTTCTTGTCAATTTTTACTCTGGTTTCCTGATTGCCGAAAAGGGAAATTTCGCTAATATTTTTTTGGGAACCTAAATACCATGAATGTTTGTGTCAACTGTCAGCGAGATTAAGAAGGGTGTCTGAAGGTTAGGAAACTAAAGATGTCTAGTTGGCTTTGTTAGACATGTGGTTATAGAGAGTGCTAGCAAAATAGAAACTTTGTGGGGGCAGTTGTTGCTGTTGTGGTCAGTTTTTTTTTTTTTTTTTTTTTTTTTAACACTGGATTAACTTTTCAACCAAAGGCAGCATTCAGTTATGGTATAGTTAATTGAGTCAGTGGCAGAGCCATGAATTCAGAAGGAGCCAGGTTGTATCATTATTTCTCAAGAATTTACCATACACGTGACGAGCCTGGAGCGCTAGATTAAAGAAGAACCAGACACAGTCCTCAAATACTAGTTTGGTAAAGTTTCCTATCTTTACTATCTTAAAAGAGTGAATGATGGAGTATTGATTTCTAAGATGGTTTATTCTAAAAAGACCTCTCATAAACAAAATTATCATAAAAATACCCTAAATAGACCAAACTGATTACTTTTCCAAACATGACTCCTTGAGATGCCAGCTTTTTTTTTTCCTCACGTTGGGACTTCGGCTCTTCGAATCCTAAGCAACTTCTATCTCTCACGGTCGTTTATCCCCATCCCTCTGCAATAGGTTGACAATCCCTTATCTCTCTATGGATATTTTTTCTGAGTTACAAAGAAGAAACTAACGAATCGTAAGCGATTCTTTCACTACTTTCTCAGCTATAAGAGCGTAGGCGATTTATGTAACTGATACTATTGATTGCGTATCGATGGTTTTATTTCAGAACTCATGACTTTGTAGTAGGACGATTTCTGGCTGCAACCATTGGATCAAATAGGTACTTAATCTCCTTACATATTCGTACATTATTTTCTAATTCTCTATGATTATGTCTGTTGTTGTTCTCCGTGAGGCATGTTTTTGTTTGGTCTTGGTTTGATCTCCTTACATATTCATCCATTATTTTCTTATGTTGCTGTAGTAAATTAATTGATGGCAACATATTCTCCTATCTCTCTGTCTCTCATTATGCCCTGTTTTTGTTCGGATCTTTTAGTGAATTCCATAAGATTGGGATAAGATTGTGTGTTTCGCTGGGGTCGCTGAAGTTGTTAACTGGTGTATATTGAGTTGGAATCTTCTGTAATCCAACTTATTTATTTCTCTTTCGCTGGTCAAATCCTTACCAAATGATAAGAAATACAATTCTCAAGCCCCAAGACGAGGTCCATGTTATTTGGTGCCAAGAACAGAGTTGGGAGTTTATTCAAGGAACTCCTTGAAAAAGGGGTAGGAGCCTATATCGGAGTTGGTTGCAAAGCAAGCACATCACTGTTTCTGTTGACAAGTTGAATCTCTGGGTTGCAGCTGAGCAGATAGGTTTGTCTCGATCTCTCTCTGGTAACATTTGATCAGGGTTTAAATATATCACCTTTCTATGTTTCTTCCTTTTATGAATTGATTGTATGTATAGTATGCAAATCTGCAAATTTTGATTTATTTGAAATTGCAAATGTTCGATTCCATGTTGAATGATGGATTTCAATGAACTTTGGATGTCAATATAGACATTTTTTTTGAACTGTGCTGTTTGAGAGGATGAGATGAGAGTCTGTGAAAGGGGATGAGTTTCCTTGTTCTGACAGGTACCATGGGGAGTGGAGTTTTCCATGGTTTGGTATCCGGAATACTTGCTCTGTTTGCAATTACGAACTTCGCATAGATGACACCGGGCACGAGGGCTGGAGAAACAGTAGCACTGGTGGACTTCAGTTAAAGCTTGGGAGGTCAGGTAAAAATGTTTGGACTTTTTTTTACTTGTGCCTTAATTAGGTTTCAATAACGGTGGTGTTGCAAAGAATCTATTTTTTTTACGTAAGGATGATGTTATGTATGTCATTTGTTGATAAGATGAACCTTTTGTAGCTGGGTTACAGTTCTGTGATTTACTATTGATTTCCTCCGCAGTATTAAAGATCATTGCTCAAAGTTTCTGGTTTGTTGGCTAAATGTAGGATTGCCTTTCAAATCAATCTTTTTTGTTAACTCGCGCATAGATTTGTTTACTTTGGTGAGATTCCTCTTAGGATGGCATTTGTGACTGGTCGTCTGCCGGCAAAAGACAAAAAGAATTTGTTGGCTCATTAACTAATTTTTTTGGATGTGTGTCTGTAGTTGGATACGAGTATTTGTCGGACATGTTGGCTTGCAGCCGTGCTCGGAAATAGAATACTGAATCGAATTTGACTAGCGTGAGGATTAATGGTTCAAATAACTGAATGTTAAGTAGAGTTGCTTGTTTGAAATCGAAGGCAGCAGTATATAATACTGAATAGAATTTGACTACCCTTGTGAATCAATGGTCTAAATAATTTAAATGTTAATACCATTACATGTTTGATATCGATGTTAACGGTATATATTTCGTTTTATCTTTCGCCATAGCCAACTTCTTGGTAGGCTTGTTTATAATTCTGTTTCCTCCAAAGGTAAGCTTTAGGTGTCATAAATACAACCTATTTATGTGTCATCTGCCTTGTCTTTAAGTGGGGTTTGTTTTATGTTTAATATGTGCGGTAAGTTTTGGGATTTATTCGGATGGGCCCTGACCGCATTGAACTTAGTCGAAAACGACCGTTCTAATTCTCACATTTGGTAAATTGAGTTCAACTGGGGTTTACACCAGACAGTGCAGTTAAACCGTGGATGTTGCTTCGCTTGTTTGCACTGTCAAAAGTTGAAGTTGGTCGAGTGAACCTTTAAGTGCATGATTCTGTTCCCAATGCCTTAATTTTGTCTCTTACTCTAGGTGACTAAGAATTATGGTATGAGGTCTCTTCAAAGGCCACTGACACTCCCCAAAGGAAAGGGGGAATGGATGGGCAAGTGGCGAAGGAAAAAAGGGATGTTGGCTAACCCCTGCATCTGGGTTTTGATTATTGGATCATAAATGAGCAGTTGGGTGACTCTGATTGTAAAATTTTGCAGGGTGCGGACTCATCAGACCGTGAATTCATGGCAATTCGTCGGACTAAGCAAGAGCTGAAAATCGTATATGAAGTTGACTATGTAACTAAAAAGGTATGACTCAGTCGCGCTATATCAATGTCTCAATTTTGGACAGATTCACAATATTAGCAAGTATGAGCGCATAACATGCTTTTGCATCTTATCAACTCAAGTATTGTGAATACATGTGATGGTTGGAAGGCTTGGGTTTGCTTCATAGTTAAACGAATGTTCCAGAGTACCGCGTTTTGGAAAGCAAGCTGCTTTGTTCGTTCATTTTCACATTTGATGATAGTTAAAGAATGATATTTCTTTGTCTATTGTTGATAACTGATTGGAATTGGTCTTCTTACTCCATTGATCATGTAAAAAAACACTAGATCCAGTAGCCCTCAGCGTGATTAGATCCATAGCTCAGCCATTTGAGTTCCTAATTGTTTATTCCATTCTCGTCCTGCGGAATCGCCGATTGAGTTCTGAGTAATTTGTGTTGACAAGTGATTTATGTAGCCCTTTTCACAAATGTGAGGTTAATAGATTAAATTTTGTAAAAATAGAGAAACAAACTGGATTCGAAATTTAAATTGATCTCAAAGAAATATGACCTTGGGACAGGTTTGATTTCGTTGTTCAGAAGAAACTAATTGAGTTTTTTTTATTATTAATATGATTATGTCATTTTTGTTTGATCAATGGGCTGATTTTACAACTGTTAGAGACATTGTCCCAGTGACCATCAAATAAAGGCTTAAGTTGACACAACATTGTTTTATTAATTATGACAATGTTCCTTAATAAAGACTTTAGTCATGAAAATCTTAATATTTTCAGAGACATTTTGACTGCGCATTCATAGACTGCTAGACATTATCTATCTTGAAGCTTCTGATACAGTATTGCCCAGAGTCTCAGACATAATAAGTAATAGCTTGTTTTTAAATGTAACTACATATTTGGTTTGTTTCCCTTCAATGAGTATATAAGTTAGGATTAGTATAGAAATAAAAGTTAATATGGTCAGTACGTCAAGGCAGTGCTAAAGTCCACACTAAAGCATCAAAATATTTTTCTTTTTATTAAACTTATATGTCCTATAAAACATGATAACTTATCTTGGTTAAATATTACGCAGAATTTATAAGAGACCACAAGGCTCACAAATTACAATTATAAGCTGATTTGTAGAGATCTGTATAAACCATTTTTAATTTTATTACTCTTATCATGTCCTTCATTCTTTTTTACGAGAATTGGTGATTATATCTGGAATATATGATGACTTCAAATCTTGCATGATTTTTTACGAGATAGGGAATGCCCCAGATGGTATAATTTGTGAGGCTTGCGAGTTCTTAAAGTTAAGAATTATAAAAAAAAAAAACTGTTGGTCAATGGAAATTTGGGAAGTTGTTTTGGAATTGGTTTTATGACAAGGTGTTGAGGAAGAGAGGGGTTTTGTGGAGGAACTGAATTCCAATTAGGGTTAGAAGAAAAAAGTAGGCGTGGTTTCGCACAAGGTGATGCTAGCATGTGGAAACTTGTGTTTCTTCTGTCCTGCCATACAACCCAGGTCGCGGCAGCATATTAAGTGTTCTGAAAAGCTATTGGCAGCTATGTATTACCTCGTTCCCCGTAAGCGTTTTCTTTGAAATTTCTTGGGCTTTGTAGTTTCTCTTTTATTTTTGCAATAGTTGTTTTTTTCTTGATTAGAGTTGACGGTTGATTTTGTGGTTTTAGATGTTAAGCTTATCGTGACTTGAACTTAATTTTTTAACTTTTATATTTTTTACGCACTATATCAGAAGTCTTATCCCTCATCCCTATCTCACGAAATTCGGAGACTGGAAGGAATTCGGTAAAGACGGTGTTTATCATAACCGTCTAAGAAAGGAAAACTTTCACAGTGTAAAGGATAATTCTTCTCAATGCAAACCTTCAGAGGCTAGCACGGGCAATAAGTCACTACTTTATACTTGATTTTGTACCTGCATACTACTTGGAAAATTTGAAATTTTGCCTTCCTGTTTGGTACCAATATATTTGCAAAAAATTTTACTGTTAATTCTCAAGGTAATGCTAGCATGAGCTCAGTTCTATGCTGGAAAAGAATTTGGAGTGCATGCCTTCCCCCAAAGCTTACGTTTTTTGGGTGGAAAGCCCTACAAAGTTGTCTTCGAATGGCTGCTGCTCTAAAAATGAAAGGTTGTGAGGTTGATGATATCTGCCATTACTGTGGGGTTGATAGTGAAACTGAGCTGCACCTTTTTGGTAATTGCTCCTTTGCAATAAAGGTGTGGAAGCTTTCTCCTTTTCGTTTCATTGTTGAGATGTCATCAGTTCTCGCGTCTAAATGGAAAGATTTGATGAAGCTGGTAATTTATCACTGCACTGGGTTTGTTTATCTCAATTTGCTGGGAAATTTGGAGGGCTAGGTGTGATAAAATGTTCAGCAATATTCTTTGGAAGCCCAATTTTGTGGTGTCAAAAGCTATCTCAAAATGCTATGAACATGAGGAAGCTAATAAGCTGTTTTTTAAGTGTGTGAATTCTTGCAATGATACTTTTCCTTGGAGTCTTCGCCAAAACCCAGGTTTCTCAATTTTTACTGATGCTGCAGTGAGAGTAAAATTGAATACGGGAAGTGTAGCTGCAGTCTTATTGAAGGAAAATGGTTCTATAATGGATAAGAGAACCGAAATTTGCACTAACATCACAAAAGCTGATGTCTTGGAAGCTCATGCTATCAGAGCGGGTCTATTTCTGGCAATGGATTTAAAATTATCCAAAATCAGTTTTTACTCTGACTCAAAATCAGTTGTTGAGGCTTTAAAAATCCCAGTTTATGTTTCAATGCTGCTCTGTGGACTACTGGAAGATTAATTGTAAATCTCTTTCTGCCTCTTTCTCTTATTGTTCTTTTCCTTTTGTTCCTAGAGCTTATAATCAGTTAACTTTGAGCTTGTCTAAGCCTTGTTGGCTTTGTATCCAGTTTCCGTGGGCCTTTTTGGCCCCTTCTACTTAATAAAATTTCTGAAATTTGTTTGAAAAATAGAGTTCTTGTTAAACAACATTCCAAAGTCTGCTTTTTGATTTCTTTTTCAGGGAAGTTTGTTCAAATTCAATTTTTTTATAGAACCTGGTAAAGGGGGAATTCGTATAGTCTACTTAAAAACTAAGAATCAATCATCCATCATACGTTCAAGAATGACAAACAATTATACGTTACCCTTCTTGAGCCTTTTGATAGAATGGACCATGTTGGCTACATTCAACTCTAATATAAGATTAAGGTTCGGCAGTTTCATTGTTGATAGAATGATCCTGGACCCCTGGTAACAAAGTTACACCATTGTTAATAAGCCCTTTTGTTCCAATACCCGTGGAGGAAGTACCACCTTGTAACCTAAATTCAAGTAGTGCCATCACAGGTAATGAGATTTATTAGGTGATACCTTTAATATCGTGATGGTCTCTTTACTTATATCAATTTTGGCTATGTTGGATATTTCACCGTTTTTAGCAGTAGACTGCATTCGTTCATCAATGAATAGTGTTTCCTTTACTCGCCAAATCTTTTTATGTTAAACGTAGACAATCATCCTTAGTATAATTATCAAATTGTTGTATAAAATACGAGCATTGACAATGTTGTTATTGAGAAAGTTTTTAACAATTGTTTCAAGACTCCTGGATGGTGATTTCACGTGCAACGCACGTACTCATTACTAGTTAAACTAAAATATTCAAACCAGGGTACAAGTGAACTGGCTCTGCCATTGTTTGTAGTGAAATAAAATAAGGAGTCAGTGTTTGTTTGATACAGGAAATGGGGAACTTATTCTTTGGCAAGGAATATTATACGCTTCAAAGGCAATATTTATATTAATGCATGATGTTGCTGTCTATGTTGGTGAGCATTGAGATTCCTTGGAGCATCTGGTTGGAACACAAAGATCCATCTTACATTCACACATTTTTCAGATCTTTTTCTACTTCCCTTCATCACAAACAACAGCTGGAGAGATAAGATGGCGAACCAAGAGCAGGAGAAGAAGAAGATGGATCATTTCAGCCATAAGCATCCGTTGACTTTGATCGAAATAGATGATGAGAAAGAGGAGATGAGCAAGTCTGAGTACTCCAACAGATCAAATGATCTTCATTGCTATGGATGTACAGAGAAGATCGGATCGGGAGTTCAGTACTACCGTTGTGAAGAAGATTGCCCTTTGTTCTGTCTCCACCATGCTTGTGCACATCTGCCCACCACCATCAAGCGAAAACACCTTCTTGGCTTCTGTGACGGGGACTTACAACTCAAGAAACGCTTCAATAGAGATAGTGGAAAGTGTTCAGATTGCGATGAGTTTTTGTACCGCTTCGCATACGTCTGTTCCATTTGCCAAGAAGGATTGGACATAAGATGTGCAATGAGAAAACCAACCGAAGCTAAACACTCATTTCATGAACATCCAGTCGGCATTTACTCCTCTCCAGTGGCAGATGATTTACTTTGTTCTGTGTGCAGCCTTATCATAAGACCTATGTATAGTACCAGCAGCGGCGAAGATAAAAGTGATGGCAGAGACACAGATGGTGGTGGCAACGATGACAATACAGGCGATGGCAGCGACACAGATGGTGGCGGCGACGATGATGATACAGGTGATGGCAGCGACACAGATGGTGGCGGCGACGATGATGATACAGGTGATGGCAGTGGCGGCATCGAAACCGATGATGGTAGCGAGGACGACAATACAGATGGACATCACAGCTGGGACATCGAAAAAAATGATGAGGAAATGTCCCGTTTCCATTACAGATGCAATTATTGCGATTTCATTGTACATCCTGAATGTACAGACGTACCTCTGGGGTTTGAATCTCCTTCTCATCCTCACATATTGGTGCTGGACTTTGAGTACCGTGGCTCCAAGATCTGTAAGCTTTGCCATGAAGAGATAGATCGGACCACACAATGGGCTTACAAATGTCTTTTGTGTGAGGAGGACTTCAACATGGATTACTACATTCACGCAGCTAATGATCATTGCTTCACTAGTCCCATCAGGTTAGTTCTATTCTTCAACGAATTAGTAGTTATACACGTATACGCTAGAATTAGTATGTCGTATATACATGCTAGATTCTACTCAAAAATAGAGTAATATGTATAGGGTCTCGCCCTATCGGTCGCTGTCTTGTGGAGCGGGCGGGTACAAGTCCCCTTGGATGGGAATTTCATTGAGCATTGGATACTATTTTAGAAGTTCGGAAGGCCTGGTTAGAAGAAGCCAAAGCTGCTATGAGCAGAACCCTGCTTTAACCCATTTGACACTCAGGCACGATTTCCTATTGACTTACATTCCCGCTTTCTAGCCGATTGAATTGTTGTGAAATTGGTGAAAAACTTTGCATCGTAATACGAAGATGTACGACAATTACATCCAGCCGAACGTGTACACCTTTTGTTTGTTATGAAGATGTGATCATGGGTATAAATAACCATAGAACCATTGAGTCTAATCGTCCTAAGCCAGCTTAGTTCATCGGTACTGTTATGGTCCGAATACACACGTGTTATGTAATATAATATAAAAACGGATTCATTTTTATAGAAAAATAATATTGTCTATCCTTGAAATACATCACCAAAATTGTATGTTTCAGGAAAGGCGACCTCCAACATTTTGACCACGAACATCCACTGGCCTTAATAGTAGAAGAAGAAGAACCTTCTCTTGGTGGTACCCGCACCGATGATCATTCCATAGCACAAGACTGCCACTGTTGTAGACAAAAGATCTCATCTGTTCCATACTATACATGTATACACTGCAACAGCTATCACCTGCATAAACTCTGCGCACACCTGCCCACAGAAGTTGTACACCCGTTGCACCCAAACTGCCCTCTAAAACTGCTCTCAGGGCTTTCTGTGATTTGTGATGTATGCGAAAAAAAATGTAATGGCTTCGCCTATCATTGTTCCCCATGCGACTTTGATTTAGATATCGGATGTGCTCTGAGGACACAAAGGACACACAAAATCTTTCACAAGCACCCCTTGTTCCTTTCACATACAAAGGCACCCTTCACCTGTCATGCTTGTGATAGAGATACTGAGGACAGCTCGTACCAATGCACATCTTGCCAATTTTGGGTACACGAGCAATGCGCTTCACTACCAACATTAGAATAGAGGTCTTCTCATGACCACGGGCACGACCACGACCTTGAACTCGTCTATACTATCCCTGAAAAGTTCTCAGGAGTAGTTGTATACTGTCGAATCTGCACCAAAGCCTTGAAACACCATAGATGGGCTTACCATTGCAACCTATGCAGATACTTGACTCATGTCCATGATTGCTCTAATCCCCACAGGTTTTTTGTTTCACTATTCCCCATCTATTAAATCTTCTCTTGTCCTCTAATGTTGGTATTTTGTTCTCTTTCTTCTTAGAAAATGGAACATAAGTTAATATTATTGTTCTATTTCAGGGAAGGGGATGGAGTTACTATCGATGCCTCTGATGTGGTCCACCTTCCACTTGCTGGTGAACCAATACTAGAGGAAGTATTCACCAATCGAAAACTAACCAAGCATTATCGCCACCCGATGATTCTATTTGCAGACCAATTTGAATCTAACACTATAGACATAACTCGTTGCTTTTTAAATCTTATACAAGGTTCAGCAACATGGCCAACCATCCACGTAGATGGTCAAGATTATAGTGGGTTCACTTTCACTTTCCATAACAGAATACTGACCATGCATGTCACTGGTGTTGATCACTTACCTCAATACATCAAGCATGAAGCCCATCCTCATGTTCTCCAGAGCAATTTTTTGAATTCCTCTACTTGGTGTCATGCATGTGAACAAATCTTCTTTGGCCGCGGATTCAAATGTACAACTTGTGCTTTCACTATCGACACGTACTGTGGTCTCTTGCCCAGAACAATCAAGCACAGATATGATAAGCACGGTTTTTCATTAACATATTCAGCAGTTGAAGGCGTGGAAGAATATGTGTGTGAGATTTGTGAGAAAGATGTGATCCCCAAGTATTTCTATCACTGTGTGGCTTGCGACCAGTCTATACATGCTAGATGCATCTGGCAAGCTTATGTTCAATTTGATCCCGTCTACAGACTTCAAATTGATCGTTGGCCTGTCTTGTTTCCACCCAGTGAAGCCCTTCCCAAATGCGTTATTTGTGACCAGAAAGAGACGTTTGGCCATGGGTTTGCCTTTCGAGACGGCGATTTTATGGTTCACCTGACGTGCATCTCTGAGGATGATGTTCATATTTACTAAGTACTATTCTGGCCATTTTACAACATTTAGAGGGGAGAAAGGAAAGAAAACTTGTCCTATTTTGTTGTCAAAGCAGTTCCATTCTAAGCTACTTGTCAATTTTATGTCATGTCATTTTTGTCAATGATTAATCCTTGAATCATTGATTCTTCATCTTCAATACTGTTTTGAGATATGTGGAGAGTGATACTGTGACAGAAGATGTATGAGTGTTATGATAAATGAATTATGGAAGAATCGGAATCCCTTCTCATGATATATGGAGCTTCATACTAACGTTGGCTGATTTCCTGATAGCAAAATCCCTTTTCTCCACTGTATGGCTGTGTTCTAATAATTGCTCAATTGGGCCTTCAATTGCATGAAAGCTGCGTTAGAACTGCCCACCTAGTGGGACATGTCAATATATTCACGAAATAAGAATAGATTAACTCGAGAGTGAAGAACTGTACTTTTACTTCACTACTGCTGATGAACTCAACGGTTTTTCACGAGGATGTTGCAGTACTGACGCCGTTTAGGAAGGAAATAGAGTGCAAGCTATAACAGAGTAATTTTTACTAGTTTGTCCCCAGTATCTCTAAATTGCTGACCGAAACAGAGATTTTGACAAGGATACGGAGCTCTATGGTGGAGAGATATCTGGAAGTTGAGTTACATTTCTGGATTGAAGATATTCAGATTTTCTGCAAACCAGTAGTGTCCGGCAACGAGATGCTCTTCGTAGCACCAAAAAACATGTACAAGAGGACTTCAAAGTTACTTCCAGCAGCTTTAGCTAAGCCAACAAACCTTTTCGTGTTTAGCCTCTATGCAACAATGATTATCGATAATAATATGCATCAATCACTACTATACATTGTATCATCACCACGCAACAATTGGGCAGCCTGCAATCACTGGCAGAGACAATTTCTCACATCACTGCAACTAGCAAGTTTAGTCGACTTGAATTTATGATGGGCCGAAGAGCTAAGGTTGATAGCTTCTTCTGGGAAATGTCGATTTTGCCAGATGAGAGGCATGGAGGGGGATATACCCGACCAGACCACGAGCCGTGAGCTTCCCTACAGTAGGATCTTGTGGACCCCCCAGAGCATGAAACAAGATCAATGTCTTTCAAATGTAACTTTTCGCACGGAATGGCTTCGCTGCAAGCAAAAGTTATAGCTTCCTCCATAGCTGATGTTCCTCTGATGTTCAAGAAAGATACATCCTCAACTTTTACAGCTTTGGTCTGCATTTTCATCAACACTTCGTATAAGAGTCTTATGATGTTCTGACTTAAGTTCACCATAGTCGCGTGGATCGTGTTCAATACCCGGTTATGACATGGAAATGCAGAATCGCAGTAATTTTATCTATAATTATGGGATTCAAGACCTTCTTCATCACAACATCCCGGAAAACCACTTTAGTGGCATAACCACTACCTCACTGACAATAACATAACAAATGACCGTGAAAAGATCATGAGTTCAACGTGCTCATCCACTTTTACAATAAAGCAGATTGCAGAGGTATATACCTGCCATGTTTTGATCCTCACACCATTTTCAGTGTTGTAAATCAGTGGATCGTCAAGTCTCACATCGTGCACCTCTACCTGTGCCTTTGATTTTCCCAAGTTTCCAATACTAGTAGAAAAAGGTTGGCATTTCTCTAGCTGAAGTTCCACGTGGCTTCAAAGTTCAAGTAACTACAACTCATAGGTGTATTTACCTTATGTCATGACCTGGCCCGCAGGTAATATCTTTCATGCGGATACTCCAAGAGTTGCCAACAATAGAGATGCAGTCGTCCCCTGAAGCATTACACAAATTTAGAAGAATTGAAGAACTCCAATGATGTGTAATGCTGGAAAATGGGCAGATAAAAAACATAATGAAATTCTATTTCAAACTTCATTGGATTGAGAATAGAAGAAATTGTGCTTGTTGATCTCCTCAACCATAGACCTAAAACATAATTTCTTCTTTAGCCAAGTCAAGCGCATATCTCATAATACTTCATTTTTCATTATGATAGTTATAAATAAGCTACTCGTAAGTCATAAGAATTTTAGTTCTTTTGCCTAGCAAATCCTACTCTACTTCCCAATTTGGCATCAGTATTATGTACGAAAAATCCGGATTTTGTTTCTCAAGATTAACTGACCTGTTCCAATGATACTATCCTTGACTTCAACTTGACGAGATGAGCTAATGTGGATACCATCAGTGTTGGAGCTAGAACAAGGTGCCAAAACTTTCAGATGCGACGCTGTGACATGAACACAACTAGTAAAATCAATGTGCATTTGTTGACTGTTTGCCATAGTAAATTTCCTGACTTTCAGATCGTCACATCTATGGAAAGTCAAGGCCTGCATTGTGGTCGATGCAATATTCAAATATCAGCACACTGTCAGGGAAAATTTTGCCAGATACAAAGCCAGCTTACATTGGTTGCGTTCCTCTTGCATGACCGACAACCGTATTATCTGATCTATTATGACTCTTTACTAGAAAATACAAGTGTTCTTGATTGAAACTACAAATGCTCTCGAATATACCCGAGTAAATGACAAAGATTGAAGAAAAGAAATGGGAAGACATTCGGCAACGAAGCAAGTAAGCAGCAGAGGAAGAAGTCACTGCCCATTTGCACGAATGGATACGACCTTTCGTACGAATGGCACTGGGCAAGTCCGCTAATTGTTTCCTAATCCATTTCGGAAGCTTTCTTTGTGTTTCTTTGGTAGCAAGTCTATTAGAATTCATACCCGAGAGAGAGGACGAGAAGGGATAGAGGGAACGAGAGAAAGAGAACGATTTCATCTTCTAAAATTGATTCTGAAAAGAAGTACACATGCCCTTTTATACAGGATTAGCTAAAAGAACTAACTGATTAAGAAACTATAATAAAAGAAAATGATTCACGTAACTAATTGTTCTTAAAGGAAAACTACTACGTTTCTTTTAGGGATAGATAAAGATGTGTCATCTCTAATATGCCCCCTGAAGTTGAAGGGGGTTTTCTACCACCTTCAACTTGCAAAGTAAAGAGTTGATCATAGCAGTGAGAGTGGTCAGCAAATCTTGAAGCTCGACTTCACTTGACATATTCTGCAACTTTGTATTCCCCAACATAAGAAGCACCACAACATACTCAGCATGTACTGACTTCAGAGGCACCATGTGCCTTGCCTTGCCTTGGACCTCACAGACACCAAGGGAGAGGCCAAAAGGCGAAAAATGTATAAAAGCAGCAGCATACCTCCTCCTTGCAAGTAAATATCCTTTAGCTGCCTCATTCAGGTCCAGAACACCACGGATGTTGGCACTCATTTTGCAGCAAGGGACCATGAAATCACTTCCAGACTTGCACTCTTCAGATAGTTTTGAATAGGGCACAAGAGCCTTGGTTTCCACAAAAGTTTCGTCACCCTCCGCTGAACTGTGATGAGCTCCAAAATTTAATCCACCATAACCATAATGAATACCAGGTAATCCCATAAATGGCACTGGACGATCGACATAGTTATCAAATGCGGTTTCGAATGTCCCAATTCCAATACCACTGCTTGTGCTAGGTTTCTCTATCTGCAAACCCATGGAAGCTTTTAAAACATCTTTGAGTTCATATAGAAACATTATGTACTTCCCTTTCTTATCCTTCTCTTCTGCGGTAAGCTTATGGAGTTCACCATCATCCCTACCAAGAAGAACTCCTCTGGTTAAAGCTCATGTTATTTGTGCAACCCCACTGTTAGCATTTGGTGCGCCCATGTGGGGTGCACAATGCAATTATCCTAAACTTATGGGTTTAGGTGAGACAAGCTCAAACCTTATGGGGTTAGTAGCAAGGACAAACCCTAGAGGGTAACATTGCAATTGGGTATAAGTCTGTCTATATAAGGAGACAGCCTCCTATTATTTTACATACAATACTGTAGAGATCATGTGCTGATCATAATACAGTAAACCCTAGAAACTCTCTCTAACTAGCCTCCATTGGTGGAACTTGGTGTGGATTAGAGCTTTCGTCCTAGTGATTCGAGCCAGACTGTGGAGCAAGAAGGGCACGTGAAAGGAAACATCCTACGATCATCCGCTGTGCATAGGAGCTAAGGAAGACAAGGTAAACACATGAATCTTCCGCTATAATTCATGTTGTAGATCTGTATGTGATAGATCATGCTCGTCCTTCAGTTACTGTGCAAGAAGAGAGAGTGGCGTATACCGGATACAATAATATATAATTCTAATAGTATTATATTTCTATATGAATGAATCTATCCCCGTGACAAGAAAAGCATATGTAAGAGCAAAAACAATTTCTTTCAAAAAAAAAGAGCAAAAACAATTCCTTTTTAAAATGAAGACGACATGTTTGTGTTTTTACTGATTTCTCCTATGCAGGTATGTTTTCCTACGATGATAATGTTGAACTTTCACTATCATACATTTTTTAAGAAATATCACCTGGACCTTGTAAGGGGGACAAAATATTCCTGGGTAACATTAGTCATTTGTAATTCCTTTATAAAAAAAAAAAAGTAGGCTAATGTTATACTGATTTCTCTTATGTAGGTCGTATGGATTATTCTGAATCTCATCATGTTCACAGCATTGAAAAATGATTATATTCAAACAAGCGGGATTAAGAAGCCTGTGTGTAACAATGATTTTGGCTGTCCCATTAGCTACGAGGTAACTATAGATAAACAAAATCATTGTTTTAATGGATATTTCTAAAAAAAATTAAAACCATGCTGTATGAGAGAAATTTGAATTTCCGTAAACATTGGGGGCACACTTTCAGTTAATATTTCTCAAAAAAAAATGTGTAACTTAAGGTAGTAGCAATGCTTGAAAAAATATAGGAAACAAACTACTTATAAATATTTACATAAGTCTTCGAAATAGTTAAGAAATTATATTATTTATTATTTTTTCTTTTATATGGATATCGCGACTCCAAGCACAGAGCGAAGGAAAGGATGAGCATATATGATGACTAGGTGAAAGGTTGCCTATTTCAATGTTTTGAAGAAATAATTTAAAAAAAATGTTGTTTTAGGACCTTATTATATTAACAATCGGATTTACATAAATTTACTAAGCATTACACAAATCGACATGCAGGACCATATATGCCAACGGTGGTTTAACTTCAACTTTTCTTACTTTTTACTCTTAAATTTTACTTATCCGTTACTTTTCCATTTTGAAACGACAATTTCAAATATTCTTATCAAAATATCAATTCCTTTCATTGGTGACAGATTGGGCAAACATAGAAAGTGCAATGAAGGTAGTCAAAAAGAAACATTACGGTGGAAAAGTCTAATCAATTTAGTATGATATAAAAAGACAATGGCATATGATAGTCTCAAACATCGATTGGTATATGAAATGTATATTGAAGGCTTGAAGCTGTTTGGACATTTAATGATGTATTCAATCTGGTACAAAATTAGTATGCAAGGTAAGATTAGCTGCCATTTAATGTTGAATAAGTTCGTTAATGGTTTTAATTTATTTTAGCATTTTCATATATTCTTTTGATTCGATAATGTTAGCAACACAAAACCACCCCACGTGCAACGCACGTGCACCCAACTAGTTATGCAGGAAAGGCAAAGGCAGGATTTTGTTCTGCTTGCAGCCAGGACATCCTGAATGACCATTACAGATGCAACTATTGCAATTTCATCGTACATCCTGAATGTACAAATGTACCCCTGCTTTTCAAATCTCCTTCTCATCCTCACGAATTGGTGCTAGACCTGAACTACCGTGGCTCCAAGATCTGTAAGATTTGCAAGGAAGAGATAGATCAGACCACAGTGGGCTTATCAGTGTATCCAATGTTCCCAAAATTACTATGAACTAGTCGGTATGCCGCGCTATGCGCGGGTGTTTTTACTATTTAGGAATGTTTCTTGTTAGTTGATTTATGAGTATTTTGTGGCATCGAGAAAGGCACTATTGCTTGCTGCAATGTGATCATATGGTACATTGTTCCACATCTTATCAGTCATCAATAATGTATGCAAGTTGCCTGATTAGAGTATCTGTTTGTGACTTATTTTATTTTATTTCATTTCTGTTTGTTTTAGGCATAGAGCGATTTTGCAGTTGTTGCAAAGTTTAGGACTTCAAAACATTTGTTTCTCTTATACATTCGATCAAATACATATGAACTGTGTAGCTTCTTTAAAGTTCTAGTTTGACATTCTAACTTCTCCATTTTCGTATGTTAAGAGTTTGCTCGATCAAATATATATGAACCATTGATCTCTATAACGATCACCCGACAAATCTACATCTTATGCTAAGTTGACATATTTTTCTCTATATGAAATAATCATTTTCAAAGACGTTAAGGATCAAAATAAACTCATTTTACATTTGTAGCGTGTTTCCAATCTATGTCGTATTCACATGTACGACATAATCTAAATCGACTCATTTTGCTTTTGAAGTGTGTTTCCAGTTTCTATGTTGTCTTCACATGTTCAATATAATCTCACATCTTGATATCCGTTAGAAAATAATCTAGAAGTCTTTTTGCCTAATTATTTTTCATGGGAGTCAAGAAAGAGAAGGCCAATACCGAGAGCTACGTAAAAGCATGCTAGACTTTACAAACTTCTACTGTATTTCATGTGTAGTTGTCTGTCTTGACGGTTCCATAGTTCGATATCATTAGCTTTCTGTCAACGAAGGTTCAAATGCTCAATAGTCCTCAAGAAAGAAAAAATATTTGAAGCGTCTTCTTACTCATGCTATTTTTTGCATGTATCTACTCATGAGCTATTTATGGATTTAACTTGATTGTGTTTTTGTTCTACCCAAGTTATCACATTTTTATTTAAGTGTACTTGGGTCAACTTCAACAATTAGAGTAACATAGTGATACGGATCAGCCGTATCCCATAATTACTATTTAATTATTTATTTTTTTAGTAACTATTAGTAAATTAATAATTATTTATTTAGTTATAGTTTTTATTTATTTATTTATTTATTTACTTAGAAGGACCGGGCCGAGGCCGTTAGGTCAAATTATCTAGTTAGGTTTAGTTAGTTTCTATTTAAACATTGTAATTTCATTATTTCGGAATCAATCAAAGAAGAAGAAGAACAAAAGTGTGTGTGTGGGTTAAAAACCGTTGTGTTTGTGTGCTCAGTAGATACTTTTTAGTATCACATGGGGGTGAAGATTAAAGAACATGTGGATCCGAATATTTTTTTGTATTCATGTTTTCTTTTGAATTTTCTAATACATATGAGAAAGTCATTGTGCAACATATAAAGTATTAAAATAGTAATATGGCTTCTGTTACCAAGAATGAACAAAAATTTCCGATGAACTAATCTGATAGATTATTATTTTAACTTGCTTATCTCAAAAAGAAAAAAAAAAAAGTTCTCAAAAAAAAAGAAAAAAAAAAAGATTGTACCTTCCCAAATGGATTATATGAAAAAATCTATGAAGGTCAAAGGAAAAATAAATTTAGTCTTTATACAACACCGTGAATAATTACGTGGCTCGGTGATTCGAGATTTTTTTAACTATACTACTATGTGATGGAAGAACAGATTTGGCGAACAACTAATTTTGTGTAGGCAATCACATAATCACACCGTATATTAACACTGTCGGGTTTATAGGGCCACATACCCAAGGGAGGAGTTTATCGTAAGACTTGAATTGGAGAAACAGTGAAACACAACTAAGTAGTACAAAGGTGGAAGACGTGCACTAACCGGGTAAGTGTTCGGATCTTAATCACTGGATTTTTAAGGGAACACTCGATCATGAATTTATTTAAAACATGCCTTCATGAAAGACAAAGCTTCTGGTTGGAAAACACTGTCAGTCCCTGAAAGAGAAGAAATAACCTTCCTTCTTATTGGAAGCTGACAACCAAGATATGGATGGTGTTCTTCTTCTTTTTGTTTTTCTCCATCAACCGGGTGTTTTTCATCTTCATCTGCAAATATTAACAGGAAAAATGAGATAGAGTTTGACTCTGTGAGAAAAAGGTACTACGTACTATGCTAGACAAACAAATTTTCTTCTACACTCATTATCATGCATGATCATCAATCAATAAACAAAATGGTCAAACAAAATTTTAAGCGACTATATTTTACATGCCAAGCTAATGTATGTACTTGCAGAGAGATAGAGGTTAAGCAAATGAAATGTATAAGAGAGAATGAGACAGAAATTGAGATGACTTTCTGTTTGTAATTTGAATATCTGGTTCATGAATCTCATAACTTAGTAGGTGGAAGGTTAGATATCATTATTCTCCTTCAATTAAATATTTTCTTTCATATTCATTGAATCAAACATTATATGAGGTGAATGAATTCTGCCATGTTTATTTTTCAATGCATGGGAGAACGAAAAGTTTCGAGTTAATGTAGTTGCCAATTAGGATAATGACATGTACAAACCATCTAAGTTGGCAAAATTTGATTGGCATTCATATGACACATGACTGCCTATTTGTAAAACAACATGACACATGTCCCTTTCAAGTTGCTTGTGACATCCTACGTGGCGCATGGAGAAGGTCATTCCTTTACTTTTATATACTAGTAAATAGTCCGTGCGTTGCACGGCAGCACGTGGAGAAGTCATTAAATTTAGTTGTTTAAAAGTAATGCAGGAGGTATTTTCAGTTAAATTTTAACAAAAAAAGATGAGATGTATCCTATAAAATATTGGATTGAGGGAATGTGAGAGTGTGTTTTATCATTTCGAAGATCCTATTTTGCACGAGTACATGAACACCAATAACAATGTTAAAAGTTAACAGGAAAATTTCAAAATTATTATAACATTATGGTGAGCTTATGGTGAAAGGATAATACGGATGCGAGATGTTCTGTTCTTCTAGGAAGCCGCTGAATAAAGAGAACACCATTATTATCAACCGTTCATATTTCCAAATGAATACGATGAGAAAGATGCAATGATAATTCAGAAAAGTCTCTGATTTGGTTGATAAAATTGATAGTGAGAAAATCCAGTATCCATTGTTACCAGTGTGTGCTCAATTTCTATGTCTTCAAAGATTCCTACCAGTTGACACGTGTGATGATTTTTATGATCTTGTATGTTCCAGTTCTTAGAACAATATCTGAACTCCCTTTATCTTGAGGCATACTCCACAACAAATTGTTTTTGAATAAAAGAGCTTGGATGTATAAGAAAAGATTCATCAAGTGCGTCGACAAAGCAATATGCGAAGCTCACTTAGCGACTTTGTTCGTATTTCATGAAGCTTGTCCACCACCACAAGAAGAAAGTCCAAATTGATTAAGGTACTTCCTTATAATTTGATTATTTTGGGGGGAAGTCCTCATTCATTTTATCATGTCTTCAGTGAGAAACAAACTTCTGCCATATAAAGCATTAAGTGTACATCCGCATTAAGCTAAGATATTAAGTACTATTTTCGGCATTATTTTGAGTTGATTTGTCATTGTAGAGGTCATGGGAAGAATTTAATTTATCAACTCTCCTATGTTGTTTTGTCGCTTCTTTCAAATGTTCTATTACTTCCTCACAGTGATAGCTTCATTAGCATGGTGTAATACTATAGAGGGATGTATAATGATTTGCCTGATTGACATCTCTACTACTAATCACTGTTGGTACTTCTCGCTATCCAGACACAATCCATATTACTAATCGTTTGGTACTATAATACTATTTTCATCTTACTTCATAAGACTATGATAATTAAATAAAAAAAATTACAAAAGTCCTTTTACATGAACAATGAAGCTTTGGAATTCCTAAAAAGTTTAAAAGTGAAACTACTTTGACTGTGGAGCCTTCTCAAGAAAGTTCATGATCAATAAGCTGCTCAAGAAAATAAAGATGACGTCAAAACCTGTTCATTGTTGAACGATACTATACAAAGAAGTTTAATGGTTGTGATTTGCCTTAGTCTAATGAATATGATTTGAGTTTACGCGGCTCTTAGAGATCATATCTACAAACTTTGGATTATACCAAATGAGTCTAATAATATTATAATGGTTGTGTGATGTTTAGATGACGAAGACACTTAAATTGGTTATTATGCATAGCTCATTTTAAAGGTAACACTCTAAGTACCAAAGACTCTTGGTATGCTGAATTCAGAGACAGAAAGCAATAAAATGAGTAGTATATCTGTCATTAAAAATAAAATATGTACTCATTTCTCTTCTCACACTTTGAATGTGGAATAGTAGATGCACTTAAAGGATCCAAAATACTGAAAATATAAGGATTATAGAATAAACTGCATTATTCTTAAGAGCAAAAGAAAAGGCGAGAGTAACATGTACATTCAAATTGTACTTGTGCTTCTCTTCTAAAGTCGCTATTGCTGTTTATTGGCCATATCATGTGAATTATGAAGGTAATGATCTGAAGACAAAATCAATCATATTCATTGGCTAGGCCTCTCTACTACTGAAGCTAATGGGAACTACTCGAGGATCTAAAAAGCAATACGCAAACTTGTTGAGGTTAAATGTCCACTTTAAGGGAAGGGGGGGGGGGGGGGGGGGGGGGTTGGAACGATGTTGTGTGTAGGGATCATAACTTTTGTAGAAAATTTCTAGCTTATTTTGTGAGTTTTGAACTTATTCAATTATCCACATGATTTGAGGGATCAAGGTAGAGGGATTTTAGGACCTGGATCAGTTTGTCTTTTTTTATCAGACATATCACAAAAGTTAACAATCTGAAAGTCTACTTATAAATTGAAGAAGTAAAGACAGTGAAAAATTCAACTCTCGTCTCTTGGGAGTTTCTATAAGTTTTCTAAAAAATAAAAAGTTTTTTCAACAGTTTCTCTTGCAACTCATCTTCACATGGACACGATAAGGATGGACAAGACTAAGAGGAAACTGCTCCTGCCATGATATTGTTACATAAAAAAGATACAAAATATTTGGAGAAAATATTCAATAAAAAATACGTACACACTGCATAAGTAATGAAACAAAAACGGGTAGAAAAACAAGTATGATATGACCATAAAACATAACTAATGAAGCAAAAAGTGTGTTTTTTATTTTTCATATCACGTAAAGAATTTAATTACTTTAAAATGGTTATGATCATATTTCTCCCAAATAGCTACTCGCTTGGTTCCTTAAAAATTGTCACCCTTTGAAATTCAGCCCCTTTAAGGGGACATACATTAGTTGCAGACATAATTGGCTTATGTCATGATATGGACAAGGTTGTCCATCATTTCTCAATATCGAACACATTATAATATTTTTATTAGGCATTGTTGTCAATTTATTTAATTTTAAACATAAATAAAAGATATTAGACCATTTTTATGGAACACCCTACAATATAAAAGTGGACAATCTTTACAGAAGGGAGGGAGTATTTATTTGGTATACTTTATTTTGAGTCTATATTTAGTAGAAAAGTACTCTCTCTAGACTTTGATAGGTCATTATATCATAGATGTTTGGGTCAATCCCCATACCTGTTAGAGTAAACACAAGCGTGTATATAAATTCAAGAGAAACGGATCTGATATTAAGAAGCAAAAAATATGGAGACTTTGTTTCTCTGATTATAGAGGACACAAGTTGACTATTTCTAGATGATAATCGATCTTTTCACTACAAATAGCTAACATATCTTACTGTCACACAAAATTAACATAAATACACGAGGAAGACTGAAACACAACAATACATATTAAATGAGGATACGTTCAGAAATTGATAGATAAATTGCTTGTGCAAAGCACATAAATTTGATTTTTTTAACAGTATGAAAATTACAAATCAATATCAACTTTTGCAATGATGCTCTTTGATAATATGCAAGACATAGCAAGATACAAGATCAAAAGTTCAACTTCAATTAGGTTATTAAAAAAACACTTCATTTTCCACAATTCAAATTCTTTTCACATCAATAATTATTTTACCGAACTTGGAGGCAAGACAAAGGAGAATATTGAAAGTTTCCACGAAAAAAAGTTTCCAACATTTTCTTGATTTAAAGATTATTGTAGCAGTATTCAGAGGATCTTGAGCCTCTACCCAACAAATTTAATAAGCCTCTAACCCAACAAATTTTTAATACCAGAAAGAGAGACTGTGAAACTCTTAACCTGAGTCTAAATTATGGGTAGTATCGAGTCGTGACATCTGTTGGGTTTTGTCTCGAATTCCGCAAGACGAATCGGTGTACCCGATGCGTCTGATTTTTCCTCTGAGGAGGTGATCTTCTGAGGAGGTGATGGCTAGGGCTTGATGGGCTTTTCCACCTCCTCTATATTAGTATAAATAGAGGTGCTAGATATTGTTTCTAATTGAGTCGAGTTGAGAGAGATTGGTGAGAGATATCTTTGAGAGGATGTGTGAGGTTAGGGTTTCATAGATGTAGTCTATGAGGATGAGAGTACCGCGTTGACATGGTCCGCGGATTGAGCCGTCTCTCACCTACGATGTATTTCCTCGTTGATATAATGAAAATTCTCCTCCTCCCGTGGATGTAGGCGGTTTTGCCGAACCACGTTAAATTCTTGTGTTGTCGTTTTTCTTCTCCTATATGGCGTGTGTTGAGTGTGTGATCGTGTGGCGTTATTTTTTGCTTCCGTTGCGGCGGGAATTCGACGATAATTCCCCAACAACATCTTCGCCCGTGTGGAGCTTAAAAGCTCTAAACGAATTCCTTATGATTGTTAATAAACTGGTTAAGATTAGCCAGTACAGTTCTATGATTAAGTTCGAGGTAGCCTAACGCAACAAAGTACTTTGAATTCATAGTATCGCTCTAACTAACCATGGTTTCTTTTGGTCTGACCCGTTTTCCTTAAAGAACGCCTACATTTATTTCCTTTGGTTGGAAGAATCGCCAATTGCCGATTAGGAATTCAATTCATTTAATTGGAGGCATCGCCAATTGCCGATCTAGAACAAGGTTTGAATTGATGAATGTTTCTGACCACCTAGCCTTTACGGGTTATTGTTAGCAACTTTTCCACAACCTCAGAACAGTCCTTGGAAGCTCTCGAGATGATATTGTAACTTCAACCATGGTTTCTGAAAGATAGGAGGAAATTTTTGAAATTTACAAGATTGTATACTGCTGATATTACAAATTTAGTAATGCCACCTCCTCTTAGATTTAAACCATTCAATACCTATTAATAGTGGCTACCTTGTTCATTGTTTTTCTACATGGCAGATGTGAGAATAGATATATATAATAAGCATTGGATTTGAAACTAATCAATTTTTTCAAGATCTGAAAAGGTGAATTCTGACAAGAACTAATAAAGGATGGAAGTCAAAGAAGCCAACATTAACTATTAATTGATAGAATTTAACTATAGTTGAACTAATCAACAAGATTGGACATACTTGATATGATGATGAGGAAAATTTGAGCCAATGAAAATAGTATAGTAATAATCATAAATCATGAAAACTTTTTCATCAGGATTTGATATGAATCAAGTCATAGTTTAGCCCAAAGAAATTGATTTCATACCTTCCATCAACAACCACAATAGCATCAAAAGTGAGAGAACCAAGTGACAGTCACGCTTCTCGTCCACTTCAGAGCTGACGTTCACTTCAGGGCTCTAGAACATTGCTTACGTCCTTTTATCTTTGTGACATTTCAAATCTCTGCCTACATGGATCGGAACCCTTTCCCTTTTCTCAGTCCATGATTTTCACCAGACCACTATGGCCTTTGGGTGCATTGAAATTGATATTCACCATGTTCAAGCAAAAACACTTCATCCAAATGGCCTTCCATCGGAAAATTGTGGGTTCTTCGTGGAAGGCTAGCAAACAGTGTTTAGCCGAAAGAACTTTTTGCACGTCCTTTTTGAGTTGTATGCAGGGTTCTACAATTTGAACAAAAACTATAATTTTCACTTTCAGTACCAGACTAAAACAATTCAATTGATAAACAAGTTGCCAATACTAAACAATGAATTATTAAACTCATTTTCAAAATAGGGATTTGGTAGTGAGTGAAACCATGAAGATAGAAAATGATTCTTCGTATAAGAAGAGAAAGTTCAACCAGATTACCTTCGATCTGGACTTCAGTCCAATGGACACATCCAACAAGAGCTTATAATTCCGGTGGGGTTTGAAGTCTATCTCCCTTGTCTATCTCCCTTGTCGACATAGAAAACGGGACTGTTCAGCATGAATGGTGTGTATATATTTGTGATCATGGCTAAAGCATAATCTGCAGATATCACTGTATGTGTTGCAATCAAGCCACCTGTTTTCCGCTCCACTATGATTTAAAGATATTGAAGCAAATATATACAAATATGTGATGCGTGCGAATTGCACAACTATGTCGCATTAGTGGGCTCAGATGAGGAGGAAGCAATCAAATCCTTAAAGAACCACAAAATTCTTATCAATTTTGGACTCAAACTGAACCTCTTGTTTGGCACCCCCAATCCAGCCTTGAAATTAAAACTCCAGGCCGCTTCTGTTTTCTTGCCTTCTTGCAACAATAAAATACAGGTAAAATAACCGGAGGGAGATAACTGAAACCACCATCATTATTAAAGCAGTGAAAATAACATTGGCTTGGGGTAGCAAATAGGAGTCGTGATTGTAGTTTTCTTAAACTATGGAAAGGTAAATTAAAATACAACAGAATATTTAAATACATAAAAATACTTGCATGAACCTAATTATGTATGTATCTGTGAGGAAGACAACAGCAAGAAGATTCTGATATTCTTCAAAAGAATAAAAATATAATACACCAACACCAAAATTCTGGAAGTTAATGAATAGGTGATCAAATCAAACTCAGGTGATTAGCCAATTCTTAGAAACACAGTTTTGTAGTTTCAGCTCCCCTATCAAACTTCACCCTACCATGAGAAAACTATTTCGCAGCTCTTTCAAGAAGACTGTTGTTATGTTCCTCACAAAAGTTCCCTTGAAAAGATGATTTCACCAACACCAAAATTCTGGAAGTTAATGAATAGGTGATCAAATCAAACTCAGGTGATTAGCCAATTCTTAGAAACACAGTTTTGTAGTTTCAGCTCCCCTATCAAACTTCACCCTACCATGAGAAAACTATTTCGCAGCTCTTTCAAGAAGACTGTTGTTATGTTCCTCACAAAAGTTCCCTTGAAAAGATGATTTTGATACTGGAGGAAAGACACAAACCAGTGAGAAGGAGAGGTAGAAAAATTGACAGAGAAAGAAGAGGATAGAGGGAGCGATACCAATAATGAAGAGAATCGGCTTACGGCATCGTCGTCCTTGAACAAACGAATGGTGGAACGGCGATTGGCAGAGAAGAGTAGTCTGTGGGGGATCTCCAATTGGGCGGAAGAGTCGTGTTTTTTAGAAGGAAGAGTGGCGTAGGAGTCCATTGAGCAACAAATTTCTTTCATAACCTAGCTTCAAAAGAGGCGCTATTGTAATTAACAAACTTCGGGAGGCACTTTTATAGTTAACGATCTTAGGAATCAATCCAAATTATTCACTCTTTTAAGATAGTAAAGATATATAGATAGATATAGATACTACATTCACGCAGCTAATGATCATTGCTTGACTAGTACTATCAGGTTAATTCCCGTCCTTCTTAATTAATTTACTTTGTACTAGTACGCATTTGTACAACTGAATTGTATAGCAAACGAATATTGCATAACCTCTATATGGATACTCTAAACAACAAAATTAGTTTTCTTGATTCTCCAGTCATAACCAGAATATGTTAAGTAGCATAGAAAATGATAAAAATTTACCTTACAGGAAAGGCGACCTCCAACATTTTGGTCATGACCATCCACTGGCCTTAGTAGAAGAAGACGCTCCAACGCTCCACTTGATGGTGATCAGTCCGTGGCTCAAGACAGCCATTGTTGTAGACAGAAGATCTCATCTGTCCCATACTACACCTGTATACATTGCAACAAGTATCACCTACATCAACTATGCGCACACCTGCCCAGGAAAGTTGAACACCTCTTGCACCCAAAGTGCCCTCTAAAACTCCGCACACGGCTATCTGTGTCTTGTGATGTATGCGACCAAAAATCTAATGGCTTCGCCTATCATTGTTCCCCATGCAAATTTGATTTAGATATCGAAACAAATCTTTCACAAGCATCCCTTGTCCCTTTCACTTACCAAGGGATCCTTCACCTGTCATGCTTGCGATAGAGATACTGAAGGTAGCTCTTACCAATGCACTTCTTGCAAGTTTTGGGTACACCTGTAATGTGCTTCCCTACCAACATTAAAAGAAAAATCTTCTCATGAGCACGAGCACGACCTTGAACTCAGTTATACTTTCCCAGAAAAATTCTCCGGGTGGTTGTGTGCTGTCGAATCTGCACCAAACCCTTGAAAGATTGTAGATGGGCTTACCATTGCAACCGATGCAGATACTTGACCCATGTCTATGATTTCTCTAATCCACAGGTTTTCTATTCCTCTATTCTCTATCTATCAAATCTTTTGTTCTGAAAAGGTAGGGTTGATTTTTTGTTCTCTTTCCTCTAAGAAAATGGAAGATATGATAATGTTGTTTTATTTCAGGGAAGGGGATGGAGTTACCCTCAATCCATCTGATGTGGTCCACCTTCCAATTGCTGGTCAACCAATACTAGAGGAAAAACTCACAAATGGAAAAACAGCCAAGCATCACCGCCATCCGATGATCCTATTTGCAGACCAATTTGAATCTAATGACTCCTTCCTTCATGAATCTTATACGAGGTTCAGCAACATGGCCAACCTTCCATGTCGATGGAAAAGATTACAGTGGATTCACTTTCTGTTTCCATAACAGCATATTGACCATGCAGGTCACAGGTGTTGACTTACCTCGCTGTATCGAACATGAATTTCACCCCCATGTTCTCGAGAGTACCTTTCTGAATTCCTCTACTTGGTGTCATGCATGTGAGGAATAATTTTTTGGCCATGGATTCAAATGTAGCACTATTGCTTTCACTATCGACACGTATTGTGCTCTCTTGCCCAGAATAATCAAGCACAGATATGATCAACACGGTTTTTCATTGAAATATTCAGCAATTGAAGACATTGAAGAATATGTGTGTGATATTTGCGAGAAAGATGTGATCCCGAGGTATTTCTACCACTGTGATGCTTGCGACCAGTCTATTCATGCTAGATGTATCTGGCATGCTTATGTTGGATTTGAGGCCGGCTACAGACTTGATCTTCACGATGGGCCTGTCTACTTGGTTCCACCCAACCAAAAACTTCCCAAATGCATTATTTGTGACCAGAAAGAGACGTTTGGCCATGGGTATGCCTTTCGATGGATCAGAAATAACCAGATGTTTATGGTTCACCTGACATGCATCTCCGAGGATGAAGTTCATACGGCCTGCTAAGTTTCTTCTCAAATCAGGATCAACCACATAGATCAGGTGCTACATATTATGGCCATTTAGAAGGAAGAAAACAAAAGAAAAGTTTATTTGATTGTTGTGCTCCTGTGCTATATTTCCTTTGATATAGCGAAGGAAACTTATTTGATTCTATGCTACTTGTTGATTTTATGTCAAGTCATTTTTGGCGAGTTTTCGGTTTTCGTAATAGACTTGTTTGAATAATAAAAGCTTGAATGATTGATTCTTCAATTTCAATTCGGTTTCAGATATGTGGATCGATGCTGATAGTATTGTGACTGAACATGTATGAGTACCATAGTGGTAAACAAAAAATGAAAGAATCGTAGGCTGATTTCATAATTGAACAATCTCTTCTCTTCAATGAATGGCTGTGTTCTAACAACTTAATTAGCCTTCGATTGCATGAAAGCTGCAACAGATATTTCCCACTTTGTTGAGGTCCAGCATATTGACCAAATAAGAATAGATTCAAGTGCATGATAGCTGCAATAGAATCTCCGCACTTAGTTTAAGAATAGATTAACTCTAGGGTGAATGGGAATCCCATCACCAGAGTTTCTTTAGTCGGTGATGGAAGTCCATAACAACAATAGATGAATAAGAAAGGAGTTATCAATGGATAGATTATGAGTTTGATATTGGAGGTCCTCAGTTATTTTTTGATGTTTTCAACTGGATTTTGTTAAGTTACCTGCACCAGTTGGAAATTTGTCCGTGCAGCGCTGATGGTTGTAGAGCTATGGTGGATAGATATCTGGAAGTTGAGGTCACAGGTTTGGTTAGGATTGGTTCCTCTGAACACTGATGTGATCATCTGGACAAAACATTTAGGATAATACAGAACCTGGACTTGCCTCTTCCAAATGGATGTCCTAACCAGGGTGTTTGCTAACTTGTCCCCAAAAATTTAACTCCAAGACAATCATTATGAAACTAAAAAATCCTGGTTGAATTTAGATGAACACATAAAAATAGTTTCTGTTGTTCAATTGTAACATTCCATTCTTCTGCTGAATCCTGGAGGCGAAAGATCAGCAATCATCTGGCAGTATTCAGAAATTGAAGAGATTCAGATTTTCTGATAACATTCTACCAATCTTCACGAGTCTTTGTTCTTTGCTTTCCGCCTGTAGGTTTTGTTTTTATTTTTTTTCTTTGTAATTAGCACTTCTGTCAGTGTCACTCAGACATTCTTTGTCATCCATAAAGCACGGCTATGTGTGATTTCAATTCATATTGTTTGGTTTTGCGAAATAAAATTGATTACTAGTAATGAATAGCTATTAAACTTTTAAGCACACCAAATTCCACTATTTCGTTTCATCTCTAGTGTTTGGAAAAGTTAGTAACTTGAAATATACTCAGATAAAGAGAAGCTATCGTTATTTTAAGGCAACTGTGTGTGACAAGTAAATCAAGATTGTGCTTGGTAGGCTAATAAGGAAACAATCTGGACCAGAAAACCTCGATGGAAGACCAGATGTTATTTGTAATACCCGGAAACATGTATAAGATACTTCAAAGTTACATCAAGCAGCTCCAGCTAAAGCACACACAATCTAGGCTATATAACAATGATTCGATATAATATGTATCCATCACTATCATACAGGGGGGCGGAATCAGCCTTCAACAAGGTAAGGCACACGCCCCACTCCAAAATTCTGAAAACTATAATGTTACCCCTATATGTTGCAAATAATTCAACAGTAACCCAGCGAAAAATTGCACAAGTACCTCAGTAGTCTTCGGTTCCTAGCTCCGCCCCTGATATTTACAATGTATCATCACCTCGCAACAAGTGGGCTGCCTTCAATCACTGGAAGAGAATTTCTCACAGTACTGCAATGAGCAAGTTTAATTGACTTGAATTTACAATGGGCTGCAGAGCAAAGTTTGATAGCTTCTTCTGGGCAATGTCGGTTTTGCCACATGAGAGGCATGGAGGGGGATATACCCGACCAGACCACGAGCTGTGAGCTTCTCGACAGTAGGATCTTGTGGACCCACCAGAGCATGAAACAAGATCAATATCTTCCAATTGTAACTTTTCACAAGGGAAGGCTTCACTGCAAGCAAAAGTTATAGCTTCCTCCGTAGAAAAAGGCCGCTATATGAATATCTCAAGAAAAAGGCCGCTATATGAATATCTCAAGAAAAAGTTCCACGTGGCTTCAAATTTCAAATAACTACTAGCCATAAGTATATGTACCTTATGTCATGACCTGGCCCGCAGGTAATATCTTTCATGCAAATACTTGAAGAGTTGCCAGCAATAGAGATGCAGTCGTTCCCTGAAGTATTACACGAAAATAGAAGAACTGAAGAATTCCAAGGATTTTTGGTGCTGAAATGGGCGGATAATAAACAGAAAGAGCTAATGTACATGCTTCATTGTATCGAATGCAGAAGAAATTGTGCTTGTTGATCTCCCCAACCCTAGACCTATAACTTAATTTCTTCTTTAGCCCAGTCAAGCAAATATCTCATATCACTTCATCTCTCAAATTTATCAAAGTTATAAATAAGCGTTTTAGTTCTTTTGCTTCGAAAGTCCTTCTTTATTATGCATAAAAAATCCGACTTATGTTTCTCAAGATGAAGTCTTCATCAGATGTAGGCTCACTGGCATACAATGGATAACCAACCACATATAATGAACAAAGATCAGAAAAAACATACATCCACTGACCTGTTCCAATGACACTATCCTTGATTTCAACACGATGAGATGAGCTAATGTGGATACCGTCAGTGTTGGGGCTAGAACCAGGTGCCATAACTTTCAGATGTGACGCTGTGACATGAACACTATAGAACAGAATATATTACTGAATGAGTAATACTGACAGATTACATCTGTTTATATAGAATACTAAGAAGCTATTAGAAGCTAGGTCAAAACTAATTGCTATTTAGTCCCTATAGTTCCTATACGCCCCCGCAAGATGGAGGGTCGTGACAAGACTCCAATCTTGGTCTTCAATGTAGACCGGAAGAGAAAAGTGGTCTTGATGTGGTTACCGGGCGCCATGTTTTTGCCAATCAAGAGGGAAGGAGCTTCGATCCTCTTGGTGGCGGACGACAACCATGCAGGGGCATTGCTTTTACCGACGCCGAGTTTTGGAGACGGCGACTGAGAACTAGGGTTTATTGAATAGAAAAAGAAAAGCAACACAGAGTCAGTGTTTCTCCATTGACGGCACCTAATCACAACGGAAACGATAAGGACGAATCACTGATTTAAGTAGGAGACGGCAGTGGAACATCGACGATTTGTGCAGGACGAAAAACCAAACAGCACTTGGCAAGGAGGCTTCTGTCAGTTGGGTCTAGACCAGAAGAGCCTGGAACGGTGTCACCGAATGGAGGGAATGAAGGTAACAGTTCAGGTGTCCGACTGGTAAAAACGCCCTAGAAGCTGAAGCCGCGTTGGAAAACGGCTCGGTTGGAGCCACGTAGAAGCCAGATGATAGGTCGATTCGGTTGGAGCAGATCTTGAACAGCTGAGGCGGCGCAAGACTGGTGCAGTGGCGACGAACCAGGGTGAAGTTGCCGGCGATGGAGGGAACGAGCTGGTCGATCCTCTGGAACGGCATAGAACCTGGTAGCGGCGATAGACATTGCTGGGGGCCGGTGCGTTGTGGGGTCGCCAGCTGAAGCGGAGGTGATGAAGGACGACTATGAGGAAGCCAGATCTGTGACGGGAAGAGCTTCTTTTTTTTTGTTCCTGTCCACGTTCTGGACGGCGACGAAGAAAAAAAAAAGAAAAGATGTGAAGTAGGGAAACACTCCAGGAGAACAACTGAAGCGGCTCAAAGTCCAGAGTAGGAGCAAACTGTGAGATTAAAGGAAAAAGAGAGCTAACAGTTCCGGCGGGCGGCTAGTGGAGGTGCTGCCCGCCGGAGGCGGAAGCAAGAATTAGGTCACCAAGAGCACAACCCGCTCTGATACCATATAGAACAGAATATATTACTGAATGAGTAATACTGACAGATTACATCTGTTTATATAGAATACTAAGAAGCTATTAGAAGCTAGGTCAAAACTAATTGCTACTTAGTCCCTATAGTTCCTATAAACACAACTAGTAAAAGCAATGTGCATTTGTTGACTGTTTACTGTAGTCAGTTTCCTGATTTTCAGATCGTCACATCTATGGAAAGTCAAGGCCTGCATTGTAGTCGATGCAATATTCAAATAACAGCACACTGTTTTCTTCTTTGCTTCAATGATTCTGGAGGAAGTACTATTATTTAGAGAAACCCCCCAATAAGAAGCAGCACTAACCGTTGGAGCGTGTCGGCATGGCTGTCAAAAGAATGCTAGAAGTGAACTCACGGTATTGTTAACACAGCAAAAGATGAGGGAGAAATTCGCAAGATACGAAGCCGGCTTACATTGGTTGTGTTCCTCTTGCAAGACCGAGCCCACCATTCATGTCCCTTTCCATCAACTACTCCATTGCCTTCTACAGTCAGGTGGTTTACACTATGGAAATAGAGCCACTTTTGCGGATTCAAACCATCCCAGATGCTAGGATCTTGGGGAGCAATTATATTACCTAAAATCTAAACAGCACCAACATCAATTGAGCAACACAGAAACACGATCTAATACAAAGCTAAATGAGTCATACCGTCAATGTCAACTTCGAGCTGCAGGGGCCACCGAAGTCAGTAGGTCCAAGGATATAAGAGTTTCCTGCCGGAATTACTATTTTTGCTTTCTTTGAGAAAGAACAAGCTACCTTCCAAACATCTCTAAATGCCTGAAAGTGAAAGGGTAACATTGCAATCAGACAAGAGTTTCATTTACTACAACAATTTGTAAGTTCAAACCAAGAAACAACACGGTGTTAGCTTATCTGTGATGACCCTTTACTAGGAAATACAAATGCTCTTGAATGAAACTACAAATGTCTCTAATGAACACAGACAAATGAGAAAGACAGAAGACAAGTAATGGGAAGACATTGGGAAACCATTCAGTAGTTCGAGATTTTCCATCCGATGCCTTGTGGTTTTAGAGTTTAATTAAGGAGATTAAGGTTGCAATTACTCCTAAATTCTACTCCCTCCGTGCCCGAGAAAGAGAGTCAAGTCTTACTGTGACAATTTCACCTATGAATAGATACTACTCAAACTTGCTAATCTCGAGTATGGGGTATATGCAAAAAAACCCCTCGTGTTCGGGGATATACGAAGACCACCCTTGTCACTAACGACACGCTAACAGAAGGGTAAGAAGACATATTTACCCTCATTTTGGCAAAAAATGCCACACTATAAATACATGTTTTTTCTACTTTCTCCCCCACTTTAACCTAACCGCCTCCTTTCTCCTTCCTCCTCTCTCTCTCTGCCTCCACCACCATCGAGGCCCTCCCACCCATCCCCCCTCTCTCTGCCTCCACCACCATCGACGACCTCTCACCCATCCCCCTCTCTTTCTCTCTCTCCCTCCACCACCATCGACGGCCTCTCACCCATCCCCCTCTCTTTCTCTCTCTGCCTCCACCACCATCGACGGCCTCTCACCCATCCCCCTCTCTCTCTCCCCGTCGGAAGAGGCGATTAAATCGACGGTAGGCGGCTTAAATCGACGGATTTGCCGGTGGAAGAAGCGCACGGCGAGCGCACGGATTTGCCGGTGCAATCGGACGCCGTCGAAGGTGGAGCTAGTGAAGGTCGATTCGAATTCGGATCTGGCTCAAACAGAGCTCTCTCTCCTCCGCCCCGACGGTGGCAGTAGGCGTTGAACAGGGCGGAGATGGCTCCGCCTTCGATCTGGTGAGGTTTCTCTCTCTCTCTCTCTCTCTCTCTCTCTCTCTCTCAGATCCCGTTTTCTCCGGTTTTCTTCTCGAATTGAGTGGGTTCTTTGATTTTTTTCCAGATGTGAAGATTTGATTTTGAAATTTCTACTCTGTCTGATCGTCAACTGGTGGTGGTGGACTGTGATGGTGGGTTTGAAATGGTGGGTTTGAAAATCTGTAAATCTGTCTGTCTTAGTTATTTGAGGATTGACAGATTGGTTCTTTTAAATGGAGAAATTGAGATCCGATAGGTATGAGATGGTGGGTTTGAAATGATGGAAGAGAAGGGGTTGTGGTGGCTGTGGTGGTGATGTTGAAGAATGTGGTGATGATGATCCTCTTAGTGACGGAGGAGACTTTTGGGGTTGAAGTATAAAAAGTTGGCAACTTTTTCTCTGGGTTTATTTGTGGTGGTTGTTGTGTTTCTGGTGGTGGTTGTGTTTCTGGTGGTGTTGTTGTGTCTGGTGGTGTTGGTGTTGGTGTTTCTTGTGGTGTGTTGGTGGTTGATGTGGCGGTGATGAAGAACACCAACAACATAAACCACAATAAATACAAAAATACAACTAGGGGCAAAATAGTCATAAAAAGGTCATATTACACCCCTATACTAACTGATTGTAAAAGAAGGGTGGTATTTGTCTAACGTCCGACATTAACAGGGTGGTTTTTGTATATTCCCGAACAATAGGGGTATTTTTGTATATCACCCATACTCAAGGGGTGGTTTTTGTCTTTTACCCTTTTGCACCAAAGAAGTGCCTTCCCTGTAAACCAAATCAAGAAAGGGATTTTCAATTCCTCCAAAAGGAAAGTTGCAGGCACACGGCAAGTATATATATATTCAATAGGAAATTCTCTTTCACCCTTAAAAAACACTAAATTACACTACTGATCTTTCTCAATTTTGAACAATTGTCGTCAAAAAAAGATACAATCTTGGACAAACCCACAAATATTGGTGCGAAGTTGAGTAATTTGATAGTACCTGTGTGTCGTCGTGGATGCCATCCCCTATGGCACCGTAATCATTCACGTTGAGAACTCCAGCCGTCGGTGAACTGGAATTCCAGGAAAGTGGTAACTTTAACAGAGGAGGATGGAATTCAAACCCACCTTCTACTTCAGTGAGATTCGAGATCAAAGTAGCTATAACTAGAATGACATTGAAGGGTAAGCGATTAGAAACAGTGGGAGAGCTCAGCTCGATCATTGTCTCCGTAAATTACAAATGGCGATGGACGGACGGTGTGGGGGGTTGGGGATTAAGTGCTTGTTTGGGAACTCTGTTTTTATTCAATGTTGATTAAAAACAGAGTGTTTCACAAAAACACATTTGGGAGAGGCAAAAAAAGTTGGTGTTTAAAAACAAAAACAGAGGAAAAAAACAGCGTTTTTAAAGACACCATTTGAGGTGTTTTTTGATGTTTTTTGTACTTTTAGTGATAAACACCTTATTACTTTTGATAAAATCATAAAATAACAACTATATGTTGTTGTTGTAGATACAAAATGATGTTAGAGTAAATTAATTCTGAAATTTAATAGTTTTGTCAAATGTGTTTTTGATTTTAAACAGTGTTTTTAAACACATGTCAAATAGTTTTATGATTCTGTTATTAAAGTATTTTTTCAGCATGTTTTTTTTCTCTGTTTTTTTTTTTTTTAAACGGATACCAAACAGGAGGGTGTGGGACAAGAAGGACTGAAGGAGAGTGATAAAGTGTTGGGCTTTCCACTTTCATAGACTTGTAGACAAATTTTAATCCTGTCCTTCAACTATTACATCCTCATATTTTTATCTTGTTCTCGTGTAGATTTCACTTTCACCCTCTTAATTATGGTACCATCTTCATTTACACCCCACTCATGTCTGGAAATCTCCACTTACACCCCTTCAGAGAGCCTAACTATCAACTTACGCCCCCTCCGTTTAGGTCCGTTATTTAGTTGGTTGATACAACCAGTAGCTTGACAGCCTACGAATCTCTACCAGTAGTTCGTGAGGCTACGAAAAACTAAGAATACGAAATAAAAATGAAATAAACTGAAATAAACAATTCCTATTATCTCATGAAAAGTAAAAGCTGAACCTAACACCTATAAATACTAAAAGTTTTATTAAATACTCTTAACACCCCTAAACAATGAGAAAGTGCAATAACTCACCCCTACTAATAAAAATAATATAAGTAATGTCCTAACTAGTGACTACTTAGGCATGTAGTCGTTCAGATATTTTGGCGGAGGACGAGTCCGTTCCTCACGACGCAGGGCTGTCTCGGTAGTCCTGTCCTCTGGTAGATACGTGCCCGTATCAACTCCCCCTGTTGACAATCGCATTGTCCTCAATGCGAAGTATGTCATAGTCATCGTGGTCGTCAGAGCCCATATACAGGTACTTGCCATTGCATGTAAGCCCCTTGACATATTTTTGACCACAACGGAAGCACAACCCATACGCGAACCGTTCTTTGGCACTCGGCAGGAGTCAGGTGTCGTCCTGGTGGTGTCGACGATGGTGCGGGATCCTGTGATGTAGCCGGTGTGAGAGGGCTAAGTGATGTGGAAGGCATTTGGATCGCCTCTAACTCACGGTCGAGCGAAAAAACTTCAGCTAAGGATTGAGGCTTGCGTAACCCCAACTCGCTGCTCAATGGTGGTTGGAGACCGGAAGCAAAAATAGATATCAACTGCGGGGTATAGCTCTAATTCTGTTCATCAATTTCTCAAACTCGGTCTGAAAATCAAGAACTGTAGTTTCCTGGTACAACTTTGACAACTCCTCAAAAAAATCATGATAAATATTATTATAAAACAAAGTTTGACATCGTCAAGAAAAACTTGCTAACTTGCAAAAAGAGAAATTATTTTGGCGATACCGAAACCAATCGGCGGCATCACCGTCTAACAATACCCCCACCAACTGTAGCCGATCATCCAGCCGGCCATTTTGGAGAGAGGCGCTTAGCATTTACTTCCAAGAGATTCGTGAAGGGATACTTTCATAAAACACAGATCATCTTACATTCCAGTCTAATCAATTTTGAAATATCATAAAGTTTTTAACATGTATGGTAGTTTGGATCAGTTTCATTTGCCCAAACACCATTCATTGAGATAAAGTTTATCAAATAGAAGAGCACTATTATAAAATTGTGATAAGCTTACAAATTAAATTACAGAAATATAGGCAATTCAGTTCGACATGCTGTTGTTATTTTAATTAATAGTCGTGCTGTCTGACTTTTTTGTATAGTGCATAATAGATAAATAACCCCAAGTCTTTTGTCGTAGTTAATTTGCCAGAAACCTCAACTATGTCTAGAGATCCTGAAAAGGCGGACTAATCACATGATCCAATATTCGGAAGATCAAGTCGTGGCTTTTGTTAGCCCTGGAAAGGCACCCTTGTGCGGGGTTCTACTACATACTAATATAGTAGTTGATGCTTTTTATATTACTCAGCTGAGCATTTAAAAGATCCGCTAGAGGCCAGCGTTGTCGAATACAAAGATCAATCTTACAGACAACACAAAATCAAACATTTCTCAGATCTGAACTTTCATTCACCAGAAACAGCAGCAGCAGAGAGAGAGACGATGGCGAACCAAGAGCAGCAGCATAAGATGATGAAGAAGATGGACCATTTCAGCCATAAGCATCCGCTGACATTGGTTGAAACAGAAGATGAAGAGGAGATGAGCAAGTCTGAGTACAGATCTTTTCTTCGTTGCTATGGATGTACAGAGAAGATCAGATCAGGAGTTCCGTACTACTGTTGTGAAGAATATTGCCCTTTCTTCTGTCTCCACCATGCTTGTGCTCATTTGCCCACCACCTTCGTGCGGGAGCACCAATACCGCCAACACTGTGCTAAGGAAGTCCTACAACTTAAGAAATGGAGTATCACTTCGGGTCGTCCATTTTGTTATGGTTGCTTTGAGTATTTGTACTGCTTCGGGTACATGTGTTCCGATTGCGGATTTAAATTAGACGTGGGATGTGCAACGAGAGAACTAAACGAAGCTAAACACTCTTTTCATCAACATCCTGTTTACCCTCACACCTCTACATGTGAGCCTGATGACGATGATGTAATTTGTTCTGTTTGCAGTTATATTATACCACCTGCAGGTATCTTCAAGCCCAAATTATACTGCTACAGATGCAATTACTGCAATTTCAATGTACATCCTGATTGCACAAATGTACCTCGAATTTTCAACACTGCTTCTCATCCTCACCAATTGTACCTCGACTTTGACTACCCTGGCTCCAAGGTCTGCAAGATTTGCCAGGAAGAGATAGATCGGAACACCCAATGGACTTACCTATGTGTCGAAATGGAATGTGATTACTACATTCACGCAGCAGCTAATGATGATTGCTTGACTAGTACCATCAGGTTAGTTACATTAGTTTCCTTCTTTTAACTAATTACTAGTAGTATTCATACGCTAGCTACTTCTGAGATGTACTAGATTCTACTCCTCAAAATGGAGTACTAATGTGTACGCATACAATCATATTCATTGGATAGCAGAACAATAGTAGTATTGCCTATCATCTACATACATATAACAACATCAGAATTGATATTATTGCTTCTCCGTGTATGATGTGCAATCCTTGATTAATTGTCTATTATAAGCCTATGTGCTGCCCACGGCCACTCATTCGTACGTACGGGGATATGTTAAGCAAACTAAATGAGGCAAATTATTCAATTTTGTTAGCATTATGTGCGCCCATGTGGGGTGCACAGTGCAATTAACCTAAACTTATGGGTTTAGGTGAGACAAGCTCAAACCTTATGGGGTTAGTAGCAAGGACAAACCCTAGGGGGTTATGTTGCAATAGGCTATAAGTCTGTCTATATAAGGAGACAGCCTCCTATTATTTTATACACAATTACTGTAGAGATCATGTGCTGATCATAATACAGTAAACCCTAGACTCTCTCTTCAACTAGCCTCCATTGCGTGGAACTTGGTGTGGATCAGAGCTCTCGTCCTAGTGATTCGAGCCAGATTGTGGGAGCAAGAAGAGCACGTGAAAGCAAGCACCCTACGATCATCCGTTGCGCTTAGGAGCTAAGGAAGACAAGGTAAACACATGAATATTCCGCTTTAGTTCATGTTGTAGATCTGAATATGTTAGATCAAGTACGTCCTTCATTGGTATCAGAGCCTTAGGCTTGTTTTTCGTGCCTAGTTATGCGTTCCCGAATCAGATAAAAAATTCGAGTTTTTGAAATTTCATAATCTGTTAGTGAAACCTATATGGTTGGATAGGGTTTTTCACAAGGATTCCAGAAATATAAATTTTGTAATTTTTGGACGAACAGAGAATTAGTTATGAATTTTCTAAGATTCGAAACAGTATAAATCTGGACTGATTGATCTGAGCAGTAAAAAGATTTTTTCAAAACATGTTAAAATTGGGTTTTGAATACATAATCTTGATCTACGTGAAACGACGATTCCAACGACGTAAAGATCGCCGGAAACGGAGGCCGGGAAGGCGGCGCGAATGCTTCACGCGCCACCGACGCCGCCTCCACGCGCGGCCACGCGCCGCCACGCGCCGCACGCGCCAAAGGGCGGCGGCGGACTTGCTGACGTCAGCTAGGGCTGACGTGGCATGATGACGTGGCGGTGCCACGTCAGTAATTACTGACGTGGCAGGTGACGTGGCAGCCACGCGGGCTGCTGACGTGGCATGGTGACGTGGAGGGTGACGTGGCAGCTGACGTCAGCACGTGGCTGACGTGGCGTGCCACGTGGCATGCTGACGTGGCACTCGGGCCGCGTCGGCGCGTGACGGAGGCGGACTCGCCCACGCGCGGCGGCGCGTGTGGACGCGTGAGCCCTCCTCCGGCCACTATTTTTCGCCAAATATTTTTCTATATGCTCAGAATTAAATTTCCTATTTTCTGGGATTTTTTCATAATTTTTGGAAAAACAGAAAATTTTATTTTTTTCCAGATTAATTAATTAGTGTTTAGCACACTTCCCGAGGCAATTAGACGTCCTTAAACCCACTGTTTTGAGCCCAAATTTTTTCTGGAGACTTAGGACATTTTTCCCTACCTTATGAGACAGGAGGTGAGATCCTAGGTAGTTGGGAGCGATTTTCGATCTTATTAGTTGATTGATTTATTGCTTATTAAATTCCAGTAATTATTCTTTAATTCTGGAAATTTCCAGAAAATTCCAGTATGTTTATTTTATTATTATACATGCTGTTGTGGGTTGAATGGATGTGTTTGATGCATGGATGTGGCTTAGATGGTTTTATAATTGGTTTTGGTTTTGAATATGTAATCAATTAAAATACGGCCTGCGTGTCGTGCCTCTCTACATACTCTATTGTCTTCTCTTCTCATCTAAATCGCCTATTAGAGGTTACTTCTTAGAAATAAGATATTTAGTGAAGATTGAAGAATAGAAGCTTCAAGAGAGGTGGCCAAACCAAAAGCTATGGCGCGAGGTGCATGGAGCAAAGAGACGAACAGGGAAGCTTCAAGGAGCACTCGAGATAAGGCGAGATCCATGAGGCAAGAAGTTCAAGACTTGCTCAAGACGTGCTCTCAATAGTGGGAGTGCACCTTAGGGGCCACATCCATTGCATATTTATTTATGCTTATGCTTGTTTTATGTTATAACTGCGTGTGATTGGATATAACTGTATAACCTCGCATGCTAAAGAACTAAAACGAAAGAGCTCACATTAAGAGGGGATTAAAATTAATAGGGAATCGTAAGTGACGATATTTGATTCCTAGAATTGCCACTAGGTTTTGGTGGAGTCCTTATGAAGAACTATGAAGTTTTAATCTTATCTAAATGTTTGTAGGAGCTAAAACAAATGCTAGTAATTAACTTCCGCTTTGTCTCATATTTTTCAGTTACGATGACTCAACTACTTAAAACTGCTGCAATACTGAACGAGGATAATTTCCATACATGGTATAGAAGCGTGATTGTCCGCTTCCTAGAGCTGGATTTGTCTGAGCACTTGCATGTGTCAAAGATCGAGCCTTTGGAGCCCGAGGGAGGCCCAACTGAGGCATATAGGCGTGATGTTGAGGCTTACCAGAAATGGAAAGTTGATGACGACATTGTATGCCTAGAATTGATGGATCTAGTGAGATTTGAACTCCTAGAGTCAATCGAGATTGACTACGCGAGTAAGTTTTGGGAAGACATTCTGGCAAAGTATGGGATAACCGATAGTTTCCGTGAGCAATACCTATTGAGGATGCTTACCACTGTGGTGAAGAAAGATTGTGACTCTATGGAAAAGCACCTAAGGGCCTTATCTTTTTATATTACTGAGCTTATTAATTCTGGGTATGAATTGTCCGATGAAAGGCAACTTAGAGCTGTGAGGACATCTCTACCAAAGTCATGGGAACCCGTGAGACAGGTGCTGGCTGATTCAGAGGATATTAGAACGTTTGGAGATGCCAAACGATATCTATTGTTCGAAGATCATAGACTGGAGTTTGCCAGAACTAGCAGCTCAACACTGGAGGTAGAGAGCTCATTCTTGGCCACTGGGCCGAGTGGGAGCGATGCGGGATACGACCCGAGAGGCCAATTGGGGCCACGCCCAAAGATCAGTAAAAGCCAAGTGGGACGGAGGTCCAGAAACATGAAACGAGTTAAGTGCTTCAACTGTCAGGCATATGGCCACTTTGCTCGTGATTGCACCGAGCCAAAGGTACACTATAATCCAAACTCTGACTGTTTTGTTATAAGTCAAGTTTATATTGCTGATTCCCCTAATGAGTGGGTTTTGGATTCAGGTGCGAGTGACCACCTAGCATGCGATCGTGACGCGTGCACGGATTATAGGCGAGTACCAGTGGGCAGTAGAAGAGTGTACATGGGGAACAACTCCTTCGTTGATGTAGTGGGCATTGGCACATATCAGCTGAAGATGAGGTCTGGAGAGACACTTGTCCTTCATGATTTTCTTTACGCTCCTGATGCACGCAAGAATTTAGTTTCAGTTTCTAGACTTATGGATATGGATTACAGACTTGTTTTTGAGGGTAGAGTTGCCAAACTGTTTTGTGGCAATTCATCTTTTGGCACTGCTTTGATATCTCGTGGTTTATTTTATCTAGACATTATTGGTTCTAGCTTTGGTGATGTTTATGATTCTTGTTCATTCATTACGTCTTCTAGTGATGTTGATTCCACTAGATGGCATGCTAGATTGGGACATATAGGACAGGACAGGATGAACAGGCTGGCCAAGGCAGGCCTACTTGGAAATATGTCCAAGATATCTTTACCTGTATGTGAGTGTTGCCTTGCAGGGAAAGCCAAACGCAAACCGTTCGGTAAAGCAGTAAGGGCTACTGAGCCTTTACAACTTATTCATTCTGATGTATGCGGTCCATTAAACGTTAGAGCTAGACATGGTGCTCGCTATTTCATCACATTTATAGATGATCACACTCGATTCGGTTATGTGTACTTGATGACACATAAGTCTGAGGCACTAGGGTGCTTCAGAAAGTTCCTACAAGAGGTAGAGAACCAACTGGACAAAAGAGTTAAGGCTCTTAGGACAGACCGAGGACGTGAGTATCTATCCGAGCAATTTAAGGAGCTCTGTGAGGAAAAAGGAATAGTGAGGCAGTTGACTATTCCCTTCACACCGCAGCAAAATGGTGTAGCGGAAAGAAGGAATAGAACACTGTTAGAGATGGTTCGTAGTATGATGGCAAATGCGAATCTGCCAATCTCCTTTTGGGGAGATGCATTGATGACTGCCACATACATACTGAACCGTGTACCCACCAAGTCTGTAGCCACAACCCCTTACGAGATGTGGACCAAAAGGCAACCCGAATTGGGTCACCTTAGGCCATGGGGGTCGGCTGCCTATGTACGTAACGTCTCCCATGTCCATGGGAAATTGGGTGCTAGAGGAAAGAAGTGCATCTTCATACGATACTCTGAGCACTCTAAGGGTTACGTATTCATAGCGCAACAGCCGGATGGCAGTCTAACAGAAATGGAGTCGCGAGATGTTGAATTTCTCGAGGGAGATTTTCCTAGTCAGGGAGAAGCTCGTGGAGATGGCATTCTCTACGAGCAAGAGGAACCACTAGATGACACTCAATTCACCACTACTCAAGAGGAATTTGTTCCTATGGATCTTGAGAACAGTGGGAGTGTCTTGCCTAGTGAGCAGCCCATCACGTATGGTGATGATGCTGAAGAAGAAGAACCCTCTTTGCGTAGGAGCGCTCGCGGGAGCGTACCCCGTCGACGATTTGACATCGAAGGGGAGGCCATGGTGGTCACCACGCAGGAAGATGATGAACCTAGGACGCTGTCCGAGGCTCTATCATCACCTGACAAGAAAGAATGGGAAATTGCTTTACAAGAAGAACTAGAGTCAATGAAAACCAATCATGTTTGGGATCTAGTTGACTTGCCTCCTGGACGTAAGGCCATTGGAAACAAATGGGTTTTCAAGGTCAAGAGGAAGGCAGACGGAAGCGTGGAAAGGCATAAGGCCCGACTAGTGGCGAAAGGCTACACCCAACAGCAGGGTGTAGATTATGAGGAGACATTCTCGCCGGTGGTGAGAATAGCCTCTATTCGCCTTATACTAGCAATAGTAGCAAGTATGGACTTAGAGCTACATCAGATGGATGTTAAGACTGCGTTTCTCAATGGAGAATTAAACGAGGAGATCTATATGGCTCAGCCGCTAGGCTTCGAGAAGAAAGGTCAAGAGTACAAAGTGTGCAAACTGGTTAAGTCCATATATGGGCTTAAACAGTCCTCAAGACAGTGGTATATGAAGTTCCATCAGGACATTGTAGCATATGGCTTTGCAATGGTAGATGAAGACCACTGTGTGTATGTCAAAAGCTCGGGAAATAAGTTCATGATTTTGTCTCTATATGTGGATGACATACTATTGGCAAGCAATGATATAGGAATGCTCAAGACCACCAAAGGGTGGTTGTCCTCTCGCTTCTCGATGAAGGATATAGGCGAGGCAAGCTACATCCTTGGGATTAAGATCCTGAGAGATCGTTCCCAACGACTTCTAGGATTGTCGCAAGAGGCGTACATCCAGAAAATACTGGAACGGTTTAGAATGTGCGATGCCAAACCACTTGACACTCCCATTGCGCATGGCGAGAAACTCAGTCTAGAAATGTGTCCCAAGAACCAACACGAGAAAGATCAAATGGCCAAAATACCCTATGCAAGTGCTGTCGGTAGCCTCATGTACGCCATGATGTGTACACGACCTGACATATGTCATGCGGTCGGTTTAGTTAGCAGATATCAGTCTGATCCAGGCATTGGGCATTGGAAGGCTGTGAAAAGGATACTCCGATATCTCAAAGGGTCAAAGGATTTCGTGCTGTGCTATCGAGGCTCTGGACTTCGACTTGTTGGCTATAGTGATGCTGACTGGGGTGGGGACCTAGACGCACGGAAATCGACCTCAGGATACGTCTTCATGCTGGGTGGAGGAGCCATTACGTGGCACAGTAGCAAGCAGACTTGCACTGCCTTATCGACCATGGAAGCTGAATACGTTGCCTGTTCTGCGGCAGCGCAGGAGAGTGTCTGGCTTAAGAGATTCCTGGTCAGTCTACGTGTTGATAGACCTAGACCAGTGACGTTGCGCTGTGATAGTATGTCGGCCATAGCCTGTGCTAAGGACCCGAAATACCACAGTAAAGCCAAACACATAGAGATAAAGTATCACTTCATTAGGGAGGTGGTAGCTAAAGGAGATGTTTCTTTAGAGCACATTCCTACGAATCAGATGTTAGCTGATCCCATGACCAAACCTTTGTTAAGGCATGTATTTACTGGTCATGTTAGGAATATGGGCTTAAGTAGGTGGTGAGATATCACTAGAGTTTTTCAGACTGATTATATGGTTTAGACATTGATTGATGGATTTTAATTGGATTTGTTTAATTATGCTACATGTTGTTTCGATACGTGTATGATATGTTTACATATCCTGTACTAGCATAGAACATGTCGCGCGGACACTAGGTTGACTCTCTCACACGAGCAACCGCCTTTACAATATCCTGGATTGCCTAGGTGAGTAGAAGATGAGACAGAATCCCGACAAGCGCTAGAAGCCTATGATATGATGACTCCTGTCATATGAGGCGCATGGCCTATGACAAGAGCTGGACATCAATCAATAGTGCAAGACCCTGTCAGACGGATTTATTTGTCGCATTGGAATAAGTTCCAAGGTGAGATTGGATTATGGCCATTCGAGCATGGTTACTACCCCGAACCATGTATAGTCTGCGTAGAGAAAGCCAGATGAGAGAACTGATTTCGATTGCATATGTGCAACACTCAGTACTCGGGTTAACAGTCACATGGGCTGTTGGACTTACATCTGTATAGTGGTCCCTATGGGATAGGACATGTGCTGTGATAGAGTCCAAACACTATGGCGCACATCTTATGAGATAACGCGTGCTTATGAGTGACATGAGGTGGCGAGTAGAACTAGTCCCTGAGTTTCCTCGCCGTGTGAGCCTCGTCGATCATACAAAGATGATTGACACTGTATACCCTTAGTACTTTCATCCATGTCGGGGAGAGACGGTTCGGTGGTGCTACTTTAGCGTGACACCTCACGGCTATGAATGATTCGGCTTACCAGGACATTGCTAGGAAAGCAGCTGACTCCGAATCAAAGCGACAATGGATAGAAAGGAAGATTCTAATTGCATCGCTCTTTATCATGTTCATTGGGCCCACCTACAAGATCTTATGGGATCATGCAGGATATGAATATAATAAAGGAGATATAGACTCATTGACGCACGACCTTCGGGACAAGGTAGGTGCTCATGGTCTATGAGATGGCAATAGACAGAATCTGGGGGATACGAGAGAGATATATATATGTATTGCATTATTCCTTAAAGGGTTGAGAAACGCCTGCTGCTAGCTCGTCTCGTATGAGTTTAGAGTATAAATCTCCCGAAATGCAGGTTCTCTCACAGTCACACACCAAGGCCACATAACACTTTGGCAGATGATAATAGTTGGAGATTGAGGGAGACTAGAACTACTGTATTTGTGCAACCCCACTGTGCGAGTGGGAGATGTTAGCATTATGTGCGCCCATGTGGGGTGCACAGTGCAATTAACCTAAACTTATGGGTTTAGGTGAGACAAGCTCAAACCTTATGGGGTTAGTAGCAAGGACAAACCCTAGGGGGTTATGTTGCAATAGGCTATAAGTCTGTCTATATAAGGAGACAGCCTCCTATTATTTTATACACAATTACTGTAGAGATCATGTGCTGATCATAATACAGTAAACCCTAGACTCTCTCTTCAACTAGCCTCCATTGCGTGGAACTTGGTGTGGATCAGAGCTCTCGTCCTAGTGATTCGAGCCAGATTGTGGGAGCAAGAAGAGCACGTGAAAGCAAGCACCCTACGATCATCCGTTGCGCTTAGGAGCTAAGGAAGACAAGGTAAACACATGAATATTCCGCTTTAGTTCATGTTGTAGATCTGAATATGTTAGATCAAGTACGTCCTTCAAATTTACTTCATAGAACACAACCACAACCTCAAATATGATTCTGTACATTTCAGGAAAGCCGATCTCCAACATTTTGACCATCACCATCCACTGGCCTTGTTTGAAGAAGAACAAGACGGATCTGTAGCAGAAGATTGCCATTGTTGTAGACAGAAGATCTCATCCGTTCCATACTACACATGTATACACTGCAACAAGTATCATCTGCATCAACTATGTGCAAACCTGCCCATGGAAATTGAACACCCATCGCACCCAAAGTGCCCTCTCAAACTCCTCGCAAGGCTACATGTGCTTTGTGATGTATGCCGCGAGAAATGCAAAGAAGGCTTCGTCTATCATTGCTCTGAATGCAACTTTGATCTAGATATCGAATGTGCTCTAAGGACACAGAAGATTAACAAAATCTTTCACAATCACCCTTTGTTCCTTTCGCCTGCAAAGGCACCGTACAATTGTCATGCTTGCGATAGAGATACTGAAGGTAATTCTTACCAATGCACTTCTTGCAAGTTTTGGGTACACGAGCAGTGCGCTTCACTACCAACGGTCAAAAAGATATCTTCTCATGAGCACGACCTTGAACTCATCTATACTATACCTAAAAAGTTCTCTGGAGCGGTTGTATACTGTCGAATTTGCACGAAAGCCTTGAAAGACCATAGATGGGCTTACTATTGCAACCTATGCAGATACTTGACACATGTCCACGATTGTTCTAATCCCCAAAGGTTTTATTTTTTTTTTCTCTATCATCTCTCAGTCTATCTATTAAATCTTTTGATGTGCTCCAGTGTTGGTTTTAATTGTGTTCTCTTTTCTTGGCAGAAAATGTAACATAAATTAAATGTTTTTTTTCTATTTCAGGGTTGGGGATGGAGTTACCATCGACGCAAGTGATGTGGTACACCTTCCACTCGCTGGTGAACCGATGCTAGAGGAAAAAGTCACAAATGGAAAAATGACCAAGCATCATCGTCACCGAATGATCCTATTTGCAGACCAATTCGATTCTAATGCTATTGATATAACTCGTTCATTTATGGATCTTATAAGAGGTTCAACAATATGGCCAACCTTACACGCCAATGGGAAAGATTATAGTAGGTTCACTTTCAGTTTCCATGACAGTATACTAACCATGCAGGTCACTAGTGTTGACTTACCTCGCTACATCAAGCATGAAGCTCATCCACATGTTCTCAAGAGCACCTTTCTAAATTCCTCTACTTGGTGTCATGCATGTGAGGAATACTATTTTGGCCGCGGATTTGAATGTACCGCTTGTGCTTTCACTATCGACACGTATTGTGCTCTCTTGCCCAAAATAATCAAGCACAGATATGATGAGCACGGTTTTTTGTTAACATATTCAGCCATTGAAGGCGTTGAAGAATATGTGTGTGAGATCTGCGAGGAAGACGTAATCCCCAAGTATTTTTATCACTGTGAGGCTTGCGACCAGTCTATTCATGCTAGATGTATCTGGCAAGCTTATGTTCAATTTGAGCCCAGCTACACACTTGATCTTCACAAATATCCTGTCTTCTTGGTTCCACCCAGCGAAAAACTTCCCCAATGCGTTATTTGTAACCAAAAAGAGACGTTTGGCCATGGGTTTGCCTTTCGAAGCTTCAGAAGAAACAAGTTCGTGGTTCACTTGACATGCATCTCCGAGGGTGATGTTCGTATTTGCTAAGTTTCTTCTCAAACATTCATGATCAACCACACGGATTAGGTGCTACATATTTTGGCAATTTAGAGGAAAAATGAAAAGGAATTTATTTGATAGTTGTGATCATGAGCTATTTTTCGGTTGATAGTCGATAAACATATGTGACCTATTGAACGGCAATTCTTAGCTTTATTTTTGCAAGTATACGATCAAGTAATAAAGTAGAGTATTTTTCTACTCAAGTATCAAACCCACATGAACAGTTTTAAATTTTACTGTGAATAATAGAATTAATAGCAAGGCTGTAAAAGGGAGGAATGGTTTGTGGTTGTGATTATTAAGCTAAGGTGCTGTAAATAAAGAACAGTAAATAAAGTCTCTATTTTTTTGTGTAAATTTTCTAAGCATATTTTCTAAGTCTGAAAGTCTGAAACTGATGAATTAAGAGTCTAGGCTTCAGGATCCCCAAGGGTTACTATCCTGCTTTTACAGTTTATCTTGATTTCATAAACACACAACGGTTTTGTTTATGTAAGCATACCTGTTATGCAATCTCCTCTCGGTCTCATGCACCTGTCACTTCCCTTCAGATTTTTGGGTTCTCTCGGTCCACCTAGATCCGCAGGTTTGTTCTCAGGCTACTAGGGTTACAGGTTCTCCTCTCAGTCTCCCCCTAAGCGTCAAGCAGTTGGTCTAATACTTTTAGGCTAATCCCCTGATTCTCTTCACCTCTCGGTCCATCAAGGCAGGGTACTAAATCCTGTCTTCTCTTCCTAACTCTCACTAGCCACTCTCGCGCACCAGATCCTGTCTGTAGCACTCCTGGGTGATCAGGCCATACATGCATAAAGTAAAAACCGAAGAAAGAATAATAAACAAACCTCTACTGTATTAAGACTAAAAACCAGTCATGAATCTGATAGTAAAAAAAACTAGGTCACTGAATTCATAAACCCTAGGTTCACCGAGAACCTAGGTAAAGAGTTTAGCTAGCATACATTATTGAGAAACAGAATTATATAATAAAGAGAAGATAGATCAAATGAGTTATTTCTGAGAGCGTAGACTGCTTCCGTGCTCCTGCTCTGCCGTGCACTCCGGTTCTGACTTGGTAAATTGTATACTTGAATGATGATTTTTCTGTGCTGAGACGCCTCTTATTTATACTGCCACAGTTTCCAAAATTGATGCCTGAAATTCCTGTTCTGCCCTGTCTAAACCGCCCTGGGAAGATTCTGGAAATCGTCTCCTGAGTCTGAACGCAGCATGCCTGCTTCTGAACGCAGAGCTGCGTATGAACGCACCTCCTATGCGTCTGGACGCAGCCTTTGACTGTTGACTGACTTCGAGTTCTTGATTTTCTTCCCTGAGTTTGAACGCACACACCAGCTTTGTTTCAGTTTGACAGACCAGCTGAAACTCCAAGTCATCAACATATGTCCAAAAACAATACACAAAGATCATAAAAGAACATGCATCAACTGACCTGTTCCAATGATACTATCCTTGACTTCAACGTGATGAGATGAGCTGATGTGGATACCATCAGTGTTGGGGCTAGAACCAGGCGCCATGACTTTCAGATGAGCCGCTGTGACATGAACACAACTGGTGAAAGCAATGTGCATTTGCTGAATATTTACCGTAGTCAGTTTCCTGATTTTAGAATCATCACATCTATGGAAGGTCAAAGCCTGCATTGTAGTCTCCGCTTCAATTATTCGGGTGGAAGTACTATTATTTAAAGAACGGCCAATAAGAAGCATCACTAACCGTTGGAGCATGTCGGCATGGCTGTCAAAAGAATGCTAGAAGTGAACTCACGATATTGTTAAGGTAGCAAAAGATGAGGGAGAAATTCGCCGGCTTACGTTGGTTGTGTTCCTTTTCCAAGAACGAGCCCACCATTCATGTCCCCTTCCATCAACTACTCCGTTGCCTTCTACAGTCAAGTGGTTAAAACTATGGAAATAGAGCCACTTTTGAGGATTCAAACCATCCCAGATGCTAGGATCTTGGGGGGCAATGATACAACCTAAAATCTACACAGCACCAACATGGATTGAGCAAACACAGAAACAGGATCTTCTACAAAAGCTAAATGAGCCATACCCTCAATGTCAACTTCGAGCTGCAGGGGCCGCCGGAGTAAGTAGGTCCAAGGATATAGGAGTTTCCTGCCAGAATTACTATTTTTGCTTCTTGTGAGAAAGAACAAGCTAACTTTCAAACATCTCTAAATGCCTGAAAGTGAAGGTGTAACATCGCAATCAGACAAAAGTTTCATTTACTAAAACAATTTTTTAGTTCAAACCAAGAAACAACACACTGTTAGCTTATCTATGATGACCCTTTACTAGGAAATACAAATTCGGCTAAATGAAACTACAAATGTCTGTAATGAACACAGACAAATGACAAAGACAGAAGACAAGTAATGTGGAAGACATTCGGAAACCATATTATAGTTCCAGATTTTCCATCTGTGCCGTGCTAAGAGTTTAACAAAGATGGTGCCGAAAAAAGATGGTGGCGTCAGACATATTTTCACGTATTTTAAGGTGGCGATTTCAGCTATAGAGACACAAAACTTGCTAATCTATTGATAATCTTGTAGCATTAAGATAACACCACAAGAGTAGTGATGGAAGTTGAGAAAAATTCTCCCACCTCTCTCCTCCAACCGCCTCCGTTTTTTCCGCCGGTAACTACGATGGAGGAAACTTCTCCGGCACTTCGCCGGAATCAGGCGAATTTCAAACGTAGGTTTGTCTCCGGTTCCTCACTCTCTGATGTGGACGAATCGGTCTCGGGAAATCGTCAGTTCAATGATGTTCTTCTCAAAGCCTCGCCGAAGCTGTATATGGAGGCGGAAGAGATCTCGCCGGCATCTATGGCAGAGGTCGGTTTCCGATCAGAAATCACTGCGGACGGTAAGATCCATGTTCGTATCGAAGGTGCAGCTCTCTGAAAACTCCATCGGCCTTGGAGTAAGGCTTTGATCATCAAAGTTTTAGGGAAGGATCCGAGTTTCGGTGTTCTTCAGGCGAGATTGACGGCTCAGTGGAAACTCGGTAAGGGTTTTGAACTCATTGATATTGCTAACGGTTTCTATTGTATGAGATTCTACCTGAAGGAGGACTATGAACATGTATTGCGTAATGGACCATGGATGATTCAAGGCAATTACCTTACTGTTCAAACTTGGATCCCTCACTTTGATCCTTTTGTTCAGTCAACGATGGTGACTCCTGTTTGGCTCCGATTGAGGGGAATTTCTGTTGAATACTTTGATGAAGACACTCTAATGGGGATCGGTGATCTGTTTGGTAAGGCTTTGAAGGTTGATCGGACGACCATCGCCACTGCTCGTGGTCAATTTGTGAGGGTTTGTGTGGAAGTGGATTTGCATATGAGCCTGACTCAAGCTATTTGGGTGAATGGGAAGAAGATTTTGGTGGAGTATGAAGGTCTCCACCAGATCTGTTTTGAGTGTGGGACGTATGGCCATCGGAGGGAAAATTGCCGTCGTTTAACTCCGGAAGTGTCGATGAGCACGGAGGAGGGTACTCCAGCGGCTGGTGATTCTGGGAAGATGTCGGAGAAAGTGGTTGCTGATAAATCTCCGGCACCGGAGGCGGAGTTCGGCTCCTGGATGATTGCTGCTAGGAGGAAGACGAAGATGATCAGCCGTCCACGTGGCGAGAGATTGGGGAAGCCGGGTGGTACGCCTCCTGTTGTAGAGAATCAGAATTCTAATCCGTTTATTTCGGATCTGGGATCACGGTTTAACGTTCTTTCAACAGATGAAATTGGAGGGGATGGTGCTCTGCGTAGTAGAGGAGTTGTTTCCTTTACGGGTGGTTTGAATGAGACTGGTGATTCGTCTCGTGCTACGGGGACCAATAATAAATGGCCACGTGGCGGGGGTGGGGTCAAAGCTTCAGCAAATCAGAAGAAAGGGGGTGTAAACCCTAATCACGGGAAGTCTCGAGTTCCTTTGGCGAAATTGGACTTCAATTCCTTTCCGGTGATTAAGAGTTTTCAGGCGGGGTCTTCGTCGGCTGAATATGGCTCAATTCTGAAGGGTCAATCTGCAGTTCGAGGGCGTCGAGATTCTGCTAAGTTACGAGTGGCTACCTCCGACTCTTGTAATGGTGGATCCATGGCTGGATTTGGTTCAGTTCAATTTGGAGGTCGGTCTTCCCTGGGTACTTCCGGCACGGGATTGGGAGATGGATGTGACTATACCTCTGCGAATGAGGGTGGTAATTCAGGCGCTACAAGATGTGGCCAGGAGCAGGGGTTTATCTCCAACAAGTCTGCTGGATCGACTGTTCGATTCAACCCCTCGCAGTAAGTCCATGAAGATTGCAGTATGGAACTGCAGGGGGATGGGTAATCGTGATACGGTAAGATCTGTTTTAGATCTCTGTCATTCTTCTTCAGCTGATTTGCTGGCTTTGGTGGAACCTAAGGTTCCTAGTTCTCATTTGAGTAAAATTTGCAGTAGATGTCGCTTAAATTCAGTACATTGCGTGGAAGCCCAGGGTTTCAGTGGTGGAATTTGGTTTCTTTGGGATAGCTCTGTTATAGAGGTAGAAATTGTTTCTTCTTCTACTCAAGCCATTTCTGGGCTTGTGAGAAGGAAAAATAAACAGGAGTGGTTGTTTACTGGTGTCTATGCTAGCCCTGTCCCTTTAGAGAGGGAGGACTTATTGAGTTACTTAGCTTCTCTAGCTAGAAATCATTCCCTACCTTGGATGATTGCTGGTGATTTCAATCAGGTGGGTTCTGCTGCTGAGAAGAGGGGTGGGAGACCTATTAGCCAAAGGCATTGTAATCAAATGCTAGATTGTTTCAATGAATGTAAGCTTATGGATATGGGGTTTGATGGGCCAAGGTTTACTTGGTCAAACTCACAATTTCAGGGAAGGATTATCAGGCAGAGGATTGATAGAGCTGTTTGCAATGCTAATTGGAGATTACTCTTCCCTGAAGCCTTGGTGAGACATGTTACTAGGTTGAATTCAGATCATCATCCATTGGTGATTGACACTCAAGGTCTTCCTTTGCCTAGTGCTTCTTTGAAACCTTTTTAGAATGGAGGCCAGCTGGTTTCTTGAAGACAGTTTTAGTACTCTTGTGCAGCTTCACTGGTCTGAGGTTTCATGTGCTCCAGCCAATATTGAGGGGTTTGTTAGGGATGTTAGAGAATGAAACTTTAAGGAGTTTGGGAATATCTTTTCTAGGAAAAGGAGGTTGAAGGCAAGACTGTTGGGCATTCAAAGAGTGGTGGCTTGGAAAGAGAATAAGTTTTTGGTAAAGTTGGAGCTTGAGCTGCAGAATTAGCTTAATACTGTGTTGATGTAGGAGGAGTTGTATTGGTTTCAAAAGTTAAGGATGGATAAACTCTTGTTGGGTGACAAGAACACTAAGTTTTTTCATTCTTCCACAATTGCTAGAAGGAGAAGAAATAAGGTCTCTATGATTAAACTTAGTGATGGTTCTTGGTGTGATAATGTGGATAGATTGAAGATTGAAGTCACCTCTTACTTCAGACAGCTGTATAGTGTTGCTTCTGACCTGCATGTTGCTGCTCTTTCCTGGTCTGGGGGTGTATTAACTGCAGCCGAGAGGGCTTGTTTGGCTGCTCCAGTAACTGCTCAAGAGGTAAAAGCTGTGGTGTTCTCAATGGGGACTTACAAAATTCCCGGTCCAGATGGCATTCCTCCAGGGTTTTATCAGCACTTCTAGTCCCAGGTGGGAGGAGCTGTGGTTGACATGGTTCAAAGAGCTTGTACTTCTGGTAAACTTCCTGATGACATCAATGGTACTCATATAGCTTTAATTCCTAAAGTGGAGGCTCTTTCTTCTTTTAGTCATTACAGGGATATTAGTTTATGTAATGTATCTCTAAAGAACATTACTAAACTAATCACTCAAAGATTGAGAGCCATTTTATAGAGAATTATTCATCCTCTTCAGTGCAGCTTTCTCCCTGGAAGAATGGCTAGTGAGAACATTATTCTATCTCAGGAGGTGTGCCATTGTTTGAGGACTGGTAAAGGTAAGAAAGGAGGGATAGCTATAAAAATAGATCTAGCAAAAGCTTATGATAAGGTTAAGTGGAGTTTTTTGGATTATGTTCTCTCTTCTATTGGAATTCCTTGAAATATTAAGTCTCTTATTATGGATCCTGTCACTCCCTCTTCTATGAGGATTATTTGGAATGGGGAGCAATTAGTTGAGTTTTCTCTTCAAAGAGGGTTAAGGCAAGGAGACCCCATTTCTCCTTACCTGTTTTTGTTAACTATGGAAGTTCTTGCTCAGAAGATTCAGGTAGCTGTGGATCAAGGTAAGTGGAAGGGAATCAAGCTTTCTAAAAGTGGGTTAGCTCTTACTCATGTATTTTTTGCGGATGACTTACTGTTGTTTGGTGAAGCTACTAAGAAACAGGTTAGAGTTATGAAGAAGGTGTTCGATGACTTCTGTGAGGTGGCAGGTCAGTCTGTAAGTCTGGATATATCTAAGTTGTTTGTGAGTTCTACAGTTTCTAAAAGTCTTGCAAGAGAGCTTAGTAGTGCGTTGGGTATCTCTCTAACTGATGATTTAGGCATGCATTTAGGTATGCCTCTGATTCATTCTAAATTTGGAGCTGCCAAGTTTAGATTTCTAGTTGATAGAGTCATGCGGAGACTCTCTTGTTGGAAGGCTATTCAATTGTCATTGGCAGGAAGAATTACTCTTATAAATTTTGTTTTACAAGCTCTTCCAGCTTATGCAATGCAATCTGTGTTATTGCCTATTTCATTGATTGAGGAAATTGACAGAGTGTGTAAGAGATTTCTCTGGGGTGGTTCTGTTGATAGAGCTAAAATGCCTTTGATCAGTTGGGAGACTTCTATCCTTCCTAAAGATAGGGGTGGTTTGGGTTTGAGGGATTTGAGGTCTTTTAACCAGGCCTTATTAGCTAAAAGTGGTTGGAAAATTCTCAAGAATCAGTCTTCTGTGTGGGCTAGGGAGCTGGTCGAGAAGTATGGTCCACCTCCTATAAGAGAGGGTGATGTTCAAACTAAGCCCTATTATTCAAGAGTGTGGAAGCAGATTCATAAGAGCATGTTGGCTTTTTCTAAGAGTATTGGTATTAATGTCAAAAATGGTAAGAGCACTCTGTTTTGGATTGATAATTGGCTGGGTCAGTTCAGGTTAATTGATGTGGCAATGGCTGATGTGTCAGAGGAGGAGTTGTTGTCAACTGTAGATAGCTACTGGAGCAGTGAGACTGGGTGGGAGTGTTGTAGGTTTGATTAAAAGTTACCCAAACCTATATTAGAGCTGTTACAATTAGTTGCAGTCACTGGGGATACAACTGAGAAGGATGAGGTGGTGTGGCTTCATAATAAAGGTAAGTTTACAGTGTCCTCTGCTTATACTGATATTGTTGCAAAAATTCTAGACCTTCATGTGATAAGAAGTGGTCTAGAATATGGAAAATAAAGGGGTATCAAAGATATTGGAAACCATTTATATGGTTACTTAGACATGACAGGTTGTTAACTCAGCAGCTTAAAGCCAAAAGAGGCATTATTGCAAGTGCTGCTTGTCTCCTTTGTGGTGGTGTGTGTGAATCTTCCTTGCATGCAGTTAGAGATTGTGATTTGGCTCTTAGGGTCTGGAAGTTAATTGTTCATGATGATCATTGGCAGAGCTTCTGTAACTTTGATCTAATTGATTGGGTGGATTTCAATTTATGTGAAAATTGGGGTAAAAAGGCTGATATAGATTGGCAACTTCTATTTTTGGTCACCTCTTCTCAGATCTGGCTGTGGCATAATTTGAAGATGCATGAGTTTGAGATCATTATGCCGGAGAATGTTGAGGACTTTCTGTATGGGCAAGCCATGAGAGTGATGCAGGGGTTACAGTTTGATTTGAAGAAGCTGAAAATGGCTCCTGTGGTGGTTAAATGGTTGGTTCCCCCCTCTGGTAAGATTAAAATAAATGTGGATTGTGCAGTGGCTACTAATGATTCTACTAGAATTGGAATTGTCTGCAGAAATCACCAGGGTGAATGGCTTTGGGGATTACAACAGGTTTTGGTGCCTACTTCTGTGCTCCAAGGTGAGTTATGGGCTATTTTGATTGGACTCTCAACTGTGAAAGAACTGGATCAACATGATTGCATGGTGGAATCTGATTCTGCTGATGCTGTGTCTCGAATTCTGGTGTGGATGCTTCTTTGGGAGGAATGGTAAGTTTAATTAGAGATTTGCTTGCTGGAGTTAATGGAGGAATTGCTCATATCTGGAGAGAAGGAAATGGGGTGGCTAACTGTCTAGCCCAGAATTGTCATTTTATGGATTTTGAGAAACACTTTATGTTTTCTCCTCCTGTGTATTGTTCTAGCTTGTTAGATTTTGATCTTTCTGGTTTAGGATGTATTAGGTTTGTGTTTTAGGCGTTTTGCCTCCTTTGTTTACCAAAAAAAGATAACACCACAAGAGTAGCAACTTCAATTACACCACATTATTGTAAGGATTTGCATTTCCTTCAAAAGGAAAGTTGCAGGCACACGCCAAGTATATACTACTGTATTCATCAGGAAATTCTTCTTCAAACTAGTAATAAAAATAGAAAATTACGAACCTGGAACAAACCCACAAAAATTGGTGAGAAGAAGTTTGAGATTAATCACTAGATTAATCACTGGAAAAACAATGAAGCCCATGTTTGAGTAATTGAGTAGTAGTACCCGTGTGTCGTCGTGGATGCCATCCCCTATGCCACCGTAATCATTCACGTTGAGAACTCCAGCCGACGGTGATCTGGAATTCCAGGAATGTGGTAGCTTTATCAGAGGATGGAATTCAAACCCAGCTTCTACTTCACTGAGATTTGAGATCGAAATAGTAGCTATAACTACGGTGTAAACTAGAATGAGATTGAAGGGCAAGCGATTTGAAACAGTGGGACAGCTCAGCTCAGAGCCTGTTTGGTTCCAGCTTAAAATCTCAATAATCTAATGAAAATAATCTGGAGTGAATAAGCTGGCTGAAATTATAATCTGAAAACTGTTTGACATGCGCTGAAAATCTGGAATTAAATTTAATTGCGTTTGGTAATACTTGTAGCTTTTACAACAAAATTTACAAGAAATGCATTTATTTGAACTATAATACGTTTAAGATGCTAAGTGTTTGCACAAATTAACAAATCAAGCATTTACGGGATGATAGAATATGATATTTTATACGTTTCACTCAAAAAATCTCCAAAATCGGAGATTATATAATCTGCAGATTATTAGCCAACTTAAATTAAAATCTGACTAAAAAAATTTACGAAACAAACAAAATTAAATATTTTGGCAGATTTTAATCTCAAATGAGATTTTAATCTCGAACCAAACAAGCACTCAATCATTATTGTCTCTGTAAGTCACAAATGGCGATACACCGACGGTGATGTTTTCTGGGGTTGTGGGACAAGAAGGAGAGTGATAAAGTGTCGTGCTTTCCACTTTCATACACTTGAGAACTTTCACTTTCACTCCTTTAATAATGATACATCTTCATTTACACCCCCCTTATGTCAGCAAATCTCCATTTACACCCTTCAGAGACCACAATTTTCACTTACTTACGCCTCCTCCGTTAAGGTCCGTTAGTTAGTTGGTGGGGGTACCAAACTAAAACCATTTTTTGGACGACTTTGCCCTTCATTGCTCTAAACCGATATTTTCTTCTTGTTGTTCTTCAGTCCTACCATTCCAACACCAAGCACCACCAACAATCTTCAATACAATAGTCACGACATACAAATCAAACCCACCAACAACCCGAATTCAATTCATTTTCTACCTACATTAAATCATAATTCAGGAAATTGAATTGAGCACCACCAAACATCTTTGAAACAACCATAAAGGCCTACAAATCAAAAATCACCAACAACACAACCTCATTTTTGAAGGACGAACATGATCTATCACATATAGATCTACAACATGAATTATAGCGGAAGATTCATGTGTTTACCTTGTCTTTCTTAGCTCCTAAGCACAGCGGATGATCGTAGGATGCTTGCTTTCACGTGACCGCCTTGTTCCCACAGTCTGGCTCGAATCACTAGGACGAAAACTCTGATCCACACCAAGTTCCACCAATGGAGGCTAGTTAGAGAGAGAGTCTAGGGTTTACTGTATTATGATCAGCACATGATCTCTACAGTAGTGTATTATTATTATGTCTCTCATATCTCTTATAATAATGTGTAGGAGGTTGTCTCCTTATATAGACAGACTTATACCTAGTTTGTCACCTAGCCCCACTCCGTTAAGGTTCGCGGGCGGGGTACCCAACTAAAACCATTATCTGGACAATTATGCCATTCGTTGCTGTCAATCGGTCTTTTCTTCTTGTTGTTCTTTACCACTTTCATTCCAATAAGAAGCACCACCGACAATCTTCAATACAACTGTTACGACCTACAGAGGAGGTTTGATGCTGATGTCAGGTTGATAGTTTTATTCAAGTTGATGGTAAGAAGGTGGATCCAAATACAGAGGCCCTTTTTAAATTCTTGGAAGAGAAATCTGGAAACAGAAAAGTTAAATCGACTTGAGTGTGGTGGGTTCTTTGTTCATCTTTTGTTGCTTTGCCTTTCTTTAAATTAAAAACTTGGTACTTTATAATGTGGTGTTATGTTTGAGGACGGATGTTTCTGGTTTGTCTTGAATCTTGTTTTTTTTTTGTAGTAGGTAATTTATCGTTTGCATGGTTGTACTCTTGATGTTCTTTTCCTATCAATTGAAGTTCGAATCCCCAATATAGGAACCCAAAGATCGTATGGAACCTATATTGAAATACACCATTGTGTCATCTCTAAATTATTTTAATTAGCCCAAAATATAGGGTTGGATTTATAGTTTTCCAAAATAGTGGTGGCCCGTGTCTAAGAACTAATTCCATAGGGTGAATAAATCTTATTAGTGAGTGCGCTAAACCATGTACTATCGCAAGTGCACAACGTAACAAGTAAAACGATAATTATTTGTACCGATTTATCGAATACACGAGACCGTTCATATTTACGTTTAACTATGATTGAGTGAAACTAAAGTACTGGGAAGTTTGATTTGGAATATTTTCTACTTCTACGGACAAGAAAGTACACAAATGATTTTATGTTAGTATTTTTGGAGTTTTGGACTATGGTGTTTATGATACGGGTCAATCCTACGATCCGGATCAACAATATAACTATTATTATTATTATCGTTAATTACATAATTAATAGTTTACTTATTTAATTAGTCATTAATTATTTATTTTATTTTACTAATTAGTTATTTAATTACTTGGTAGAGTGGCCCAAGCCCGTTACGTCAAGTAGTCTAGCTAGGGTTCTTGTTTTTCTATTTAAACACTGTAAGGTTAGGATTATTTACAAGAAATAAAAATTGTCTTTTTGATTTATTTCAGTTATTTTGTAATTTTAGTTCTAGTTTATTCAATCCGTAGCAATACTTGGGAGATTGAAGCTTCTCCAAACAGCTTCATGATTAAGGTTGTATCAATGTGGTGCTTTCATTGATTTCACCATTAAGCTGGTGAAACCATGTGGAACAAATATGCGATTGACGAACTCCGCCAAACGCTCAAAGAATTCACAACACATATGCTTGATAAGCTACTAGAGACGCGAATCGGAGTTCTAGAGAACAAATTCGATGCGTTTGAAGGTCAGTTCGCCGCCCTCAAAGCACGCCTGACGCTGCTACAATCGCCGCCAATCAACAACCTGCAAGCGAAGGAACCACCGTAAGACACCTCTGAAATCTCAGCAACTCCCATGGTAACAGCCGTGGTGTAAGTAGCTTCTATGATTCACAAATGCGACACTACCAAAGCCGCGTCACCAAACAACAGCGGGGAACTCGAAGACCAAGCCAAGTTCAGCCTCCAATCCGAGCAGGTTTCGACGAAACCAACGCCGCCACCGACGCCAGCGCTCCTGCTCCGGCCTTCTTCCCCGGCTCAAGCGAAGCAGCCCGTCCATCCTGAACCTGCGAAGCCGCTCGACCTTTCTTCTCCGTCCAAATCACCGGTGAAGTCACGTTGTTCCGATCCGCCAATTCAACCCAAACCACCGGATCCTTCGACGGCTCTGCAGAAGGCGAACTACAACCACCCAGATTTGAAACCACCGGCCTCACCGTCACCGGCGCAAATATCGTCCCCATTCGACGTCGCATTCACGGCTCCCACCGTGCCCTACAAGCCACAGCGTTTCCCTCGCCAATTCCGCCTCCAAAACCACCGTGGACACCACCCGAATCCCCTGTCATCGCCACCGCCGTTCAAGCCTTCACTGCTGCAATCCAATCGCTCCAGATCACGGCCACTCCGCCACGACCACCACCTGATCCACACCCACTACCGCAGTTCCAGGCATCTCTGGCGCCACCAACACCAGCAGCGTCCACCACCTACCTCTCAGCCCAGTACTAGCAAGCATGAACGGGAGCTAGGGTTTACACTCCCAATGGGCTCCCTTCAAATCAGTTTGGGCTCTCCTCAAACCACTTCGGGCTAGCCTCTACCGTTGGACTACAAACCACATATGGGCTAAGTTTCAATTTTGGGCTTCAACATCAGCTTCGGTCTTCTTCTCCCAATGTTTTCTCCGTCATAAACAACAATGTTAACCAATTTACTAGTAGCAATATTCCAAAGCTTCGAACATTTTCATTTAAATCCTTCACAAGTGCTACTTTCCAAATATAGAATAATAGGAGCCAATTATTATGCACAGTAACCGGATAATGGTCAAGAAATGACCTACCAAATAGTAATTGTCAACAAAGGACCTCCCAAACACCATTCTAGACCTTAAGTGTTGCAACACCCCCTTAAGAAGCAAAAGGCCGGAAGGGTGAGAACTAGATGGGACTCTAGCCAACAATGCGAAGAGCCAATGCCAACAAAGGGTTTTTCAAATAATAATGGTCGACGAAGAATCTACCAAATAGTAACAGATTCCGGTACGTGACATATTCCACTTTACGTTATTAACGATCTATTATTTTCACGTGACAGTTTCAAAGATATTATTTCGAAACGTAAACAAACTCGACTGAAGCATGTGAATCACAAAACACATTTGAGACAAGTTATAAAATCAAATTTCGACACGAATGAAGCTAGGCACACAAGACTAAGCATGCAACTCTCTAATACATTTTTCAGACAAGACATAAAATCATGTTTTGACACGAAGGAAGCAAGGCACACGAGGCTAAGCATGTAATCTCACCTTACACCGAGATAGCGATTCACAATCTTCACGGATAGTTGAAGTATCCTATGTCTACGAATTCTTCGCCTACAATTTACAAGTATCTAGTCACAATGATGCTACTTCCTAGTAACAAATGCATGGATGTTTGTCTAGGTCGGATACTAAGTCCATCTCAATAATCCTAATTAACACGTTTTCTCAAGTGGTATACTCACGATTCAAATACATGATCTACATGCACATGATTCTAAATGTAACTAATGGACATATATTGATGTTCAATATCACAAATAAGTTAAAGATAATACTTGGAAGTTCCAAAAACTCAAGTTTTCTAAAATGTGAAACTACAAGCTCAAAATTTAGAGGCAAATTTACCATATCAAAGTATCTCCTAAAATTATGAAATTAATTTATGATGAACCTATATGTGTCTAATTTCAGAAAAATTAATACAAGCATGCATAGCTATCATAAAACTCAACTTAGAAAATAAAAAAACAATGTTGTGCAGAAAAGTATTTGGCAGAAACTTTCAAATTTGAAACGTGATTACTACCACTTGGAGAATATAAATGATGCTCATCTTATCCATAATTAATCATCAATGTGTTTAGTTACAACGCAAGAAAGATGAGGTTCAAAAAATTTCTAAAAAGTGGGTTTTTAAAATAATGGCAAAATTGTTACAGAAATAGAGTTTCAGAAAACATGCAACTTTGAATGAGCTCATCTCCCTAACCACGAAGGCCATGCAATTGTTTTTTTCCTCAAAATGACCATCTCTCAGTCTAGTTTTGAAAATATGAAAGAGTTGAAAATTTTAAAGAGACAAAATTTGGAGATAATCTACATTTTTGACAAACTGGTCAGATTGTAACAACATGCAATTTTACCTAGAACACTCAAAACATAATGAAATCAATTCTATGGTACATGAAACTAAACATAACTTGATATATACCTAGATACAACCATTTAGACATGAAATAAGAGATTCACATCAAGGATTGGAAGAATCATGTGAGGGATTTGAGGAATTCATGCTAAAAAGTTACAATTCAAGACCCAAAACACACTTGCAAACAATGATCAAGTAATTTCCTATGATGAGCATGAACTATCAACATGATGAGTGGAGTAGATGAATAAGAAGAAGAATTTGATGCTTACATTAGAGTCTAGAGAGCTTGAATTCTTGAAGAGTATGAAGAAAATAACTCCCCAGAGGGTAACTATGGCCTTGGGCTCAAGTTTTTCATCATTTGGAAGGTGAAAAATGAAGTTTTGGGGTTGTTTTGTGAGGGTCAACCCCCAAATCCGAGAATGGAGTTTGATGAGAGATAAGAAAGCCTCATTCTGTGTTCTTGAGGAGAAAAGCATGTGAAAAATTGAGAGAGATAGATAAAGAGTGATGGGGTGGATGGAGATAAAAAAAAAACTAAATGATGGGGATATGTATATATTTAGCCTCATGATAATGAGGAAACCATATGGTAATGTGAGTTGACCAAGTTAGTGGGAAGGGTCTTGGAGAGAAACTATATATCTCCCAACTAGTTAGTTGGGGTAGAAATTGGAATATCAAGCAAAAGAGGATTGAGATGCAAAATATTAGAAATTGATGATAAGTATAAAATTACACAAGCAAGAGGGGTAAAAATGAAATTTCCAATTCCCATGTAATACAAAAAAAGATAAATTTTACATTAGAATAAAATTACCAAATAACTCAAAATAAACTATTATGTCTTTAAATATAAAAAAATACACTCTTAGAAAAATAAGAAAACAAGTCAAGAGTAAGTTTGAAATTGTAATATTATCATTTTTTTAAACTCTAGTATTTGTTTTACCGAATTACCAAATAACCCTTAGCTAAAAATGCTGGGTATTACACAAGTGACCACATATTACTTTCCCTTCCAAGGCCACAATGGGTGAATTTTGTGCATCGTCGATCTCGTCAATAGAATGTTTGTTGTCTACGATCCGAGTCCTGTCGCGGAAGGTACTAATGCCGAGGATCTGGGTCCCCGTATGAAGGAATTATTAAAGATTTCCCGGAGTGCATCAAGAATATGAATGAGGAGTCTACCGGTCAAGGCAAGTTAACAGAGTTGTAGTACCATTCATTTCCACGCAATCACCCCATGTGTAAACATCCATCACTCATGTATTTTTGTCATATGTGTGCTTGAGTTCTTGATTGCGGATATGTACTCACATAATATTACGGAGAAGATCGTAGATAATATTTACGAGAGGGCAAGATCGTATGCCGTGAAGCTGTGGTCTTTTGGTTTCGAGGAGTACAAAGATGGAAATGACACCAATGAAGAATAAGATGAGAATTAAAGACTTTGTTATGGATGTTTATTATGTTTTTTTATGGATGATTAATAATTTGGTTTATGGATGTTATTAATGGTTGGTATTTTATGTTACGGATAATTTTGATGTTACAGATGATTTTGATGGTTGGTTTATGCATTTGGACGAGTTTTGATGTTATCGATGTTTTAGATTTTTTTACGTATGTTTTTGAATGGCTTGGATGTCAAAAAACATTGAAATTTGGAGATTTTTAGATTTTTTTAGAATGAGTAACCCGAGAGCACAATTTTTTTGCTCAAAAGCCCGATCAGCATAGTCGAGACTCGATCTCGCAAGATCGAGCCTAGATCAAACAAAATCGGACTCCAAAGAAGCATGATCGGGGTCCCGGTCTTGCAAGATCCAGAATGATCCTTGCAAGACCGAGCCTCGCCTATGCTGATCGGGGTTTCAGAATGAGTAACTCGAGAGCACATATATTTGGCTCAAAAGCCCGATCAGCATAGTCGAGGTTTGATCTTGCAAGATCGAGCCCAGATCAAACATATTCGAACTCCGAAGAAGCATGATCGGGTCACGATCGAGCCTCGACTATGTTTGTTGATAGTTAAATAATTGTTTGTGTTCATATCCGCATTATTACTCTTGTTTTTCCGAAGAAAGACTATTATGTAAACTAGGCGATACCTCGCGCTTTGCGCGGGACTCAGTATTATATGGATTTTTTTTTTTTTTGAGAATATTCTAACAACCTATGTATAGATTCTTTAACTAGGGGATGATGGACAAAGTAAAATTTATAAGAAAACAATTGGATATTTATTGTGTTTTAATATTTTTTTCGTTTCGCATGAAAGACTTTCTATTTGGATTTTAATCTTAGTTGAATTAACATTTATGATCTGGGACGAATGTGGAGGAAAAATAACATAAGATACATAATAGAAAGCTGAAATTGTATTTCTTTTTTTTCGGTCAACTAGTGTTTAATAGAAATTATAAATTTGTGTTCTAAAAAAATAATTTATACATTTTTATATTTCTACAGATTCATATAATTTTAATCCCAATTTCATCAAATAGTAATTACTAATGAATACATAAAATAGTTTATAGATTAAAAAATTAAATAATGAAAGTACTAATACAATGTTTTACAATATATAAATTGTATATCTTGCAAATGGAGAAGGGAAAGCCTCAAATGGTAAGGGGATATTGTGGAGGAAAAACTTCAAAAATGGGAAAAAAAAGTCAAATAAGTTTTCCTCTTTGTTTTCCGTCAGTTATGTTTGAAAGATATGATAGCTTTTCTTGTCTTTCCAGATTAATTTACTAATTTGAACAAAAAATCTATCAAATCAAAATTACAAGACAATATAGAAAATAATATATACATTAGAAAACCTTTATAAAAATAACTAATGGAGGTATAAATATGAAAATTTATTGATTTAAAAAGGAGAGCTTGAAAATTAGAAGGGGAAGTGAAATGAATTGAAGGAATGAAAAATCAATTTACAAAGGGAAACTGTGCAGAAAAACCAAAATGATTTATGTAATAAAATGTTAATGTCATTTTTCATTTTTTTCTTTAATTAATTTTTAAAATATATGACATATTTTCTTTATTTTTCCAGTTTCATATTAATTTTAAAAAAATTTTACCAAATAATAATTACTATAGAATACCAAAAATATTAAATAGATTAATTTTTTTTTCACAAAGTAAAAATGAAGGAACAAATCTGAAGTCTATTAAATTTAAACTGAAGAAGCATAAAAGTGCTCAGGTTGCACCAAAAAATGACATGTGTCAATTTATACTTGCTATGATATTGACATGTTGTGGACAAGAGATCCTTCTCGGGAAGATCTCAGTGTACACCTGCAACAGACAAGAACAAGAACAGAGCACAGAGAGATTGAGAGTAAGGGTAGGGGAAGAGTAAGCTCTCGCTAATTGCCTGAGAGAGAGACAATATGATGATTAGAGAAAGATCCGAGAGGTGCCATGGAAGGTCAACGCCTCTATATATAGGGCATAGGAGTGACCGTTATGCGGGGTTAATGCGTCCGCATATGCCGACTAGATATCCTCCTCGTAACGGAACGTTCGTCCATACATATATATAGGGCACGTTACACAATCGTTCGTATATATAAGGACCGTTCAAACGGTCGTCCTCGTATATAGGACATGTGATCATCAAATCTCTCAGACAATTGACAAGGGTCGCACGCAAGTGCGGCTGCTGTTCGCGTGCGACATGCCTTACTCTAGCCTGCAGGCAACTTGAACCCTACAACTCCCACGCGATTAGTATCGAGAGCGACCTTGTCTCACAGCCCCCACATAGATAAGTGCGAATATAAAGACAGTGATAGTGTAGTAATGGAGTACCATCGAACCTCCTGGATGGCTGCCACGTGGATTAATAAATCTATCTGGGATGCACTATCTACATTAGCCCCCTTTTGCGCGTATAACACGTGTGTTGCTGTATAACCGCGCAAAACCAGTCGTGCGTGGATTTCACGCCGATTTTCAAATTAATTCAAATCAAACTCAGAAACCCTAGCCCCCAGAAGCAGTCATCATTTCCTAGGTCTCTGTAACGTCGTATAGCCTTTAATAGGGCGTGGGCATGACGCGAATTGCGAACGATATCCACATTATTCCCCCGATTACCGAGGTAGTGAATGATTCAAAAAGATTTGAAAGGTCAGGGTCTTCAAAAGACTCTATATAAACCCTTCCACTCCAACAGTTAGAACTTTTTACACCATTGTTATCGGCGAAGCTTATGATCAGAGAGCAAACTCTTCCACAAGAGATTCAAGGTTTCAATCAATTGTTTGTCACCATCAACCAAACACTTCAAACGCTTAGACAGCAACACGGTTAGTAGATCTCATCCTTTAATAGCGCAATCCTCATATTTGAAAATTCAAATCAATTAGGCATGCAGTCAAATTTTGGTTTATCTTTGGTGCTTATTTTCTTGTGTTATGTATCCCATAGAGATGGCTCGTACTAATTCGTTGAAAGAAGCAATCGATTTACCAGAAGTCCCCAAGGATCTGTGGTGCAAGGCCCCGTATTTGGGTGGGGAAGATTTCTATTTGGATACTGTCAGGAAAACGAAGCTTAAAGCATCCCCGGTGAAAGATGTTCTGCAATTGATACCTGAACCCGAGAGAGATGACTGGGATCTCGTCAACATCAGTGACGTGAATCAGCAGGGTCTTGAAGATGGGTTATACCCCTTCACTGATACTCTCCATCAAACTTTAACGGAGAAGCTGGTTTGGATGGAGGAGAGGACGGTCTACATCCTCGAACATTATGAATCCGAACTCACTCGTGCCGGAATATACCATGTTGTCCGTGCGACTAAAGGGTCGAGTGTCAGGCTCGATAATGACATGTTGATGACCCTATTTTTGAGGTATTCGAAGAAAACTCACAGCTTTCAGTTCTCGACCTTCGTAGCTGGTCCTACCCTTAAGGATAGTGAAATGCTGCTAGAGCTTCCTTGCATGGGACAAAAGGAACCTTTGGCCACTTTGGACTCTGACGTTGAGATTTCACTCTTCGAACAAATGAAGGAGTGCATAGGGAGGTGAAAAAGACGACCACGAGATGGACCTCGACCAAACCTTCGGAGAAGCACTTGCTGGTTACAACGGGCGCGAAAAATATGTGGTCGAAGGTGGATAACCTATTTCTATCGCGACTTTGCAAAGCAAAAGACTGCTAAGAAATTGAGAGAAAATTCTGGACACGCCAACTTCTTTTGAAGGAAGAGGCTCTCATTACACACTGTGCGACTTTCTCTGCTTCTGGTTGTCAAGGTACCTCAGAGATGGGTCCTGGAACGCGCATAATGTCAAGACGAATTGTATTTGTCCTCGCGCCTGGCGTTGGCAAAAAACCAAAGGCCCTCGACGCTCCTTTGCTTTGATGTGCTACGACGTTAGCTACTTCGTAGCTAGGCCATATGTTATGCTTTTGGAGAACATCGTGCATCATGAAGCCATATATCCTGATAAAGATACACAATATTCCTCTTCGCATACCACCAAGGGTTCGCGGTGCTACTCCAAATTTGTGTAGTGTTGACTATGATATCATTAGGATTATACCTATGTGTTTTTTAGAGAGATGAACTAACACTGACAAAGAGGGATATTTGTGGTGTTAGGCTGGTTAAAACTGGTTGTTTTTCAGATTGAAACTAACCGATCCATTTATTTTTGTGTCATTTTTGGGTCGACCCAAGTAGTCTAAATTCATGTCGATCTCGGGTCGTGTTGTGCCGTCTGGTGGGGTCGGATATTGTCATGCTGGATGCTCAAGAGTTTAGCCAATAGGAATCCAGGGATTGGTTGAAATCTAAATAACCAGAAAAAGCAAATCGTTGATGCAGGACATCTCTCTCACATCTGAGTTCAAAAAACTCGAAAATCGATCCCCAAAACAGAGAGAAAACCATGACCGGAAGAAGACCCGAAACCCAGGGATTATTATTCTTTTCGAATAACTCTGTTGACTGCAACAAGACGAGGCCATCTCTCACATCGATGGGTAAGTTGTCTCTCGCCGATACAAACAGAACCCCCAACTGCGTTTCTTTTCCGCGGAGGCTAATGTACGTCCTGGCCCCACGCGGAAGAAACCGGCCCAGCCGGTTTTTGCCGGTAATTACGGTTTTACCCACTAAAAGACAAAAAAATTGACCCCAGGGCGCCGCCATCAGAAATTTGGATAGAAATGTAAAGAAATGGATAAAACTGTAAAGATGGAGATAAAACTACAGATAGAAATAATTAAAAGTAGACAGAAATGAATTGAATCGGATAAAACTTAAACACACCAGATAGAAACGCAAACAACGCTCTACAACTAGGCTATTACAGCAGATTTGCAAGCACTGAACGTTTAAAAGGAAGATACATGACTTGTGAAACATAAAAGTGGACAGAAGCACACCGTGCAACTGTCGTTTCACTTAAAGAAAATATTAATCATTGAGAAAAGTAACGCAAATGCAAGAACGATGATGCATGTGTGCGATATCCTTTGTCTCTTTAGCATTTCTTGATTTTCAGACCTCATTCGTCTTGTTGTTTCAATAATTCTGGACCATCATTGCATTGTCTCCTCGCAAAAGCATGGAGGTTCTTCGTCCGCCCATACAAAGTAACTACATTGAGACCCCTGAGGCAGTGGGCACCGGTAGAAATCTCGACTTGAGTTCTTTGTGTTAGGACCAGCTCTTCTCATCACTCGTATCCTTCCGCAGTTACAATACCTTGGTCCATACTCGGGGTTACGACGGTATGGGTTAGAGGAGGAGTTGAATGAGGTATGTGACATGGTGGTGATGAGAATTTGGGGATATTTGGAGGAGGAGAAGATGGTGGAGAGCAGAAGTTAAATGGCAGGTGTGCTTGTGCAAGAGTGGTTGGGTGTATAAGCAGGAGAAGGGAAGGGTGGTTTGTTGTTGGACATAAATGTGGAGTAAAGGGTTCATAAATACAGGTTTGACTACACTGATACCAAAGTATATGCTGATTAAAAAAGTAAAGGAATCAGTGAATGTGGTCACGAGTGGGAAACAGATTTGACCAAAATGTAGATAGAAATCCAAAACATAAAGACAGTATTTATGAACAGGTAGAACGTAATGTAGTTCACATGAACAAAAATAGTTAAGTTCATGGTTTTGAAACCACAACCACACAACTATTACAGCCACAGAAAGAGTCACCACCCTCATTGTCAATATTGCCAAACAAACAGACATAAACAGGTAGAATGTAGATAAAAATCCAAAACATACAGACTTTGTTTATGTCAAACAAACAGACATAAACGAAAAATGCAGATAAAAATCCAATACATACAGACCTGATTTATTAGCAGGTAGCATGCAATGTAGTTGACATGAACAAAAATAGAGTTTTGGAACCACAACCACACAACTATTACATCCACAGAAAGATTCACCACCCTCATTGTCAACATTTTCAAACAAACAGACATAAGTTAAATTGTTTTCAAAACAACACAAAATCACATATTTCTCCTAGTGATGGACTACTCAAAAGTAACGATTCCTAAAGGCTGAATAGACCGTAGGTATGTCCATGTACTTTCTGGCAAATAAATCCTCATTGTTTTCCTCATATTTGAATCTGTCCACAGCATCAAGAAGGTCCCGTCGGAGGTCGTTGAACTCGGAACGGCCAATTTCATTGGCGAGCCAGATTCTTATGTATTTTTCATTAATCTTTATCCTCCGAACAGGTTCTGGGACTAGCTCCCTCAGATTTTCCATGTAGAAGCACACGTGTGCTCCACAATCATAGCTGGAAAAAGGAAAGTAAATAGTATTACAGAACAATTGGATAAAAATTTAAACAAGCTAGAATGAAACATTAGTATGAAGACATTACTTGTTATGTTCCCTTGGAATGTCAGGCTTTGTCCAAACCATCTCCCACTTTATGATGTCATGAACAACTCTATATTATGGCAGGGATATGCTGAAATTTGTGTGCATTCGTCCAAGCTTCTCACGAATGGCATCCGGTAGGTAAATGTACCTCGACATCGGATCAAGGATGTACACTTTTTTCTCAATAAAGTGCAACACCATGAGAAAGTAATGCGTGTCGTGGATGTTGAGGGGAATAGAAACCTGTACATAAGCCAAAGAACAAACCAAGTCAAAAATGCCCTTCTTATTGACACTTGGAGGACTAGGACGTAACGCTTACCATAGACATCGAGTTCATGTCCCCCATGAACAACGGATTTATCCCACCATTTGCATTCTTCTGACCCAATGGTTGTGCATGAAAATAACCGCATTAAAGAAATGTAGTATTGATCAATCAACGACGAAATTAAGTGCAATGATTCCAATGTTTTAATTACTTACAGCATACAAGCATCGAAAGAACCAGATCTTCTTCTCCTCATCATTCCTAAATTTCTCTTGGAGGTGGAGGATGTGGGACATGCAGTCGGCATCTGCAGATTGAATGGATACACGTTTGGATAAAATTTTAAAACAATCAAACAGTTCTGTTAATGTTCTAATTTTACAACATAACATTCATTTTGAAAATAGAACATAAAGTAAAGATTATTTATTCATTTACCGTATCTCCTAAGAAGGTAGGAGCCTCCAGCTGCCATGAATAATCCTTGGCTATACTAGCCATTCCATTTATATCAACAATGAGGTTACTGTAGAGAAAGGGTACGTACCATTTAATCAACAAGGAGCCATTCCATTTATAAATAAACAATAAGATTGATCAATCACAAACATTTTTATGTAGGGAAAGGGTACTCAGTATTGAAATTGAGTCCTTAGTTCCGGATTCTCATTCATGCCCTCAACAGCCTGACGGCTCATGTAGAAATGCAACCAGCAGTCTTCTACTTCCGGCATGATTGGCAGCACAACATCAAACGTGCCCTGCATCCTTACTCTCTCCGAGGTTCTCTTTGGGCCCTTTACCGTCTCCCTCTCCCCTCCTCTTCCTCTTCCTCTCCCTCTCCCTCTCCCTCCTCTGTTCAATCTACTGACAGTATTCTTTCCGATGGGAGGAGTTGGCACCTTAGGTGATCCATGAGCAGGCCTGATGGGTGGGAAAACCCTTGATGACGCATGACCAGGCATGGTAGGAGTTGAAGATACTTGTATTGGAGACTTGGGTGGAAGCTTGTTCGATGCTGCCTGCAATAAGAAACATATGGATAGAAATCAAAACATGACAGTATGACACATCAAAGTGATAGACATATAACTTATGAAATTGTTGCAAACCATTGAAGTATTCTCTTCTGAAACTTCTACTGCTTTGAATGGACTTGTAGATGTGGTATCTACAGTACTGTGCTGTTGTGGCTCTTTTGGGTCAATTTCGGCGTTGCCCTCGGATTCTTGTTGTCTGCCCTCTCTTGAATTTCCATCATTTTGTTGTTCCTCCTCTTCGTGTTCTTCTTCCTCCTCTGCAGGGTACTGCATTTGTTTACCCAACCTCTTCTCTAGTACCCTCTGCACGACCTGTTCGACAACGCTTCCTATTTGTTCATTGACCATTAACATGACCTCATCCCACTTCTCTCTTTTGCTGAAATCAGGTTTGAAATCATCTTTGCTGTGTGGGAGTGGAAGCAACTCCAGCTGCATTGTTCAAAAAACAGGGATATCATATATGTATTGGCTGATAGAAATGTAAACCACATAGAGTAGATTGATATAGTAACAGGTCTTACTGTATTCATGTACTTTTGTACAAATTTCCATCTGGAATTCAGGTTGTCAGTGTCCCATAGCATCAGTCTAGGCCTTGTCTCTACATCTTCACATCCTTTAGGGTGTTTGTGGTGCTTTGGAACGAACTTCTCCAAATACACCATCTGCACATACAAAACAGATTTGTTATACATTTGGATAGATATTATAAACAGAGAGATAGACAAGTAAAATGGACAGTTACCATTGGTATCAACAAGCAACCAGCCCTTCGGATTGCCTCCTTCAATTTAACCGGAGTGTGCTGAGCTTTAAGGAACTGGAGCCAAGTACCTGCCCAGTTAACATTTTCTAGCCTCTCCAGATCCATGACATACTGAACCAGTGTCTTTCTAACTCCTAGTCTTGTGTTGGGCATCCCAAAACATGCCAAAATGAACACCACTGCCCTCCTCTTCCACTCATCACTTAGTATCTTATTCTCTTTTTTCAGGAACCAGGGAAAGTAATCAGTGACATTTGTGCATGCCTTAGTGAGGTCAAGCTCACGGGCCAATTTCTTCGAAATCACATCGGATTCCTTTTGTTCAAGAATTTCCCCTGTGGTACTCACCCCAAACAACCAGCCAACTGTCTCATCTGTGATTCTGTACTCCCGACCATGGGCAGAGATAGATTGTGTAGCAGGGTCATAGACATCGTATGTGAAAGCATTGAAAGGTTCAGGTGTATACAAAATGTCCAAATGCCTTAATCCCCCAGTCCTATCTTCTCAATCCATTCCTTCTGCTCATCAGTCATTCCATGGTAGAGATCGCGAATCTTTGGAAGGGACATGTAACTCTGCCACCTCTCTTTTTTCCCACCCTTCTTTTTATGTCCTGATTTTTCCACAACTTCCCTTTCCTTCAACCTTTCTACCACTCTTGCCTTTTTTGAAACCCTCTTTGGCTTTGCCTGTAGGACACCTTGTTCCTCTAAAATTTCTCTTCTCCTCCTCTCCTGAGCTGCTTCTTTAATGAATATGTCCCTTTGGTCCTCAGTCATGGAAAACCAGTCTTCCCTTATCTTGTCTGTAATGTCTTTTGTAATGGAATCAATACCCTCAACATTCTTGTAGTAGTCAATCCTCTCCATCCTTCAAGCCAGTTTAAAACAAGTTCAGAGATAGAAAGATATGTCTGTAATTCAGATAGAAATCTAATACATTCAAATCAAACTGTCAAGGCTCAGTAATATCAATAATAAACAAAGCCATAAAATAGCAGATTGGACTGTATACATATCAGATAACAACTTAAAGCACATAACTTAAAACAATCTAGGTTGTGGATAGAAGTGAAACTCACCGAAACCGGATGAATGCTCTAGTAGTTCCAGTAGATGATTCTTGTTGTGGCGCTGTTTCTTTTTGTGGTGCTGCTTCTTGTGGTGGTGCTATTGCCTCATTGTACTCAGCATCCTCATGTTCCTTTTGTTTTGAAGTGGATCTTGGTTCCACCCTGTAGTCATCACCACTTTCTGTCTCAGAGGATTCTGCATCCTCTTGCATCTTTCTTTGAGCCTCTTCCACCCATTCTTGCTTTGCATACTCATCCATTACATTCCATTCCCGAATCATTGAATTTATTTGACTCTTGTTCGGCTGTCCATCCTTCCTCAGTTTATAATTGTGTTTCCTACTTTGGCTGCACAAACAACTTCCTAGTAAAACTCATATAACACAGTTTAAAACAGACGATGAATTGTTTGAAGGATACATATGATGGATAGAAATGTAAAATATGAAGTATTATCTGAGAATATTATAGAGCTACAGTATGCACAATTGGACCAAACAAACAGCATACAAATGATGGATAGAAAGGTAAAATTTTTAGTATGCTCTGAGAATATTATAGATCTACAGTATGCACAATTGGACCAACCAAACAGGATACATATGATGGATAGAATTATAAAAGTTATAGACAATATTTCATAATTTTCAGACAGAAACTTTGAACGGATATGAAATAACTCACATGTACAGTTCCAGAGCAACCTATTCAGTGTGGTCAATATCCTCGTGTGGGCTTGGGTCTCTTTCCTTCCTCTTCTTCACTGTTTTCTTGGTTTCTTTCTGTTGTATTATTACCCTGGTTGGTTTTGATTGCTTTCTCTGTTTCCTCTTTGGTATGACTTGTTCTTTGTTGAAGTCCAGCCTTCTCTTCAGTCTAGGGCTTTTCCGGCTACCTTCTTCGGTTTCAGTTTGGGATTTTGGGGCTGGGGTAGGGTTTTCCTTGTGAACTTCCTGTGGTTTCTCCACATTCTCACCTTCTCCATCCCCTACATTCCCACCTTCTCCAGACCCTAAATTCGGCGGTAAATGGTCACCGGTGGGTTTCAATCCATCAAAAACACACAAAGCAAGTTCAGAAGTTGGAATACCTGTGGCTAGTGCACCGGTTGTGTCCTGAGTTTCATCAATTTGATCCACTGGTTTTTGAGTCTCTTCAGTTTCTTCCTCGCCTTGGATGATGTCTTCCTGCTCTTTGTTGTTATCTGGTACTCCGATTGTCTCTTGGGTTTCTTCAGTTTCTACAGCGCTTGAAGTATTTACTGGTGGATTTGCAGTTAAATCTGTGTTTTCATCTTTACTCTCCGGTATGGAGGTCTCCGGAGTTGCATCGTTTTCCTCTTCATTTTGGGCTTCGGTGCTCGCCGGAGGAACCTCTGTAGTTTCAGAGACATGCCCACTTTCTTCAACATCCATTGTAATCGACTTGTTCACTTCATCACAAACATCCATCGTGATTTTTGAAGGAGAAACGGATTCATCAATGGGATCCATGAAATTGCAGAAGATGAAGTAGAGAATATGAGAGTTTGGATGAGAGAGAGAGGTATGTGGTGGTTGCAGAAGATGAAGAGAGAGTTTGAGAGTTTGATGTGAGAGATTGAAATCAAATTTGAATTGAATTGACAAGTTGAGATGATGACTGAATTGGGAACCCAACTGCCATCAATGGTGGTGGTTTCACTAGCCGTTAATAGGGGGCAGTTACTTTTTGCAGCAGACGAGACATGTCATGGAGAAAGACAATTATACCCACAATCTAGTTGCTTTGTATTTTTATCCGAGACAGCTATCGGATTTGTAAGTTTTACATTTTTATCCAGAAGGGTTTCGGGTTTAGGGTTTAGGGTTAAAAATGTCTAATACGCTTAATTTGCCTTCTATCTGTTTTGTGTTTCTATCCAGAGGGTCACAATGTCTGTCAGAACAGAATTCAATGTTTAATATGTATTTCTTCTTCATTATTTACTGGAGAGCATTAATTTGGGCGTGCTAATGATAACTATTAGGCCTTGAGCCGCAACATTAAAGATTTATGTTGTTTCCAATGCTAATGTAATTTCCAGTGATCATAATAATCCAACTCTTTGCATTCTGCATTATCAGTTTGAACTGAACAAACAACTCTCATTTTGAACTACAACTCTCTGCATTCTCCTCCAAAATAATGGAGGAAAATAGTGTTGTGTTTGGGTTACATGTTCCTACAGATAATAGCTCATACCTTCCAGAAAATTGTGGCAACTGTCCAGATGGTATTTCAAACAACCTGGAAACAGATGTGAATGCATCTCCTAAGAGGAAGTTTGATCTCAATGAGCCTCCTCCCACTGATGATGATGCGATTTCTCCAATGTCATACACGATAATGATATAGTGAACGGTAAGATATATTATTGGATGTTTTGATTAGGAGTATGATGTAGTGCACTAGTTACTTATAAATGTGCTTCTTGTTTCAGAGGGATCACTCTCTGAAGAACAAATCATGGAGAAGAGGTTCAATAGCGAAGAAGAGGCGTATGATTGGTACCTTTTGTATGCATTTGTAAATGGATTCGGCATTCGGAGGGATAACCGTAGGTGTTTCGACAAATACGGACAAAAAATCAAGTCAAGAATCTTCGTATGTGCCCGACAAGGCCATCGATTAAAGAAGTGCTACTTAAGGCCTGACAGGAAGAGAGAGCATAAGAATGACACTAGATGTGACTGTCCAGCACGAATTCGTATTGCTCGATCTACCCCGAACGAACAGTTTCGTGTTAAGCAAGTCACTTCTGAGCACTCGCATCCCCTAGCGGACCCCAAAGTAACACACAAGCTTAGGTGTCATAGGAAGGTCAGTCAACATGATTTGGAACACGTTATTTCACTAAGGGAAGTGGGTATAAGAACTTGTGAAGTATTCCAATTAATGGTCTCACAAGCCGGTGGTTACGCCAAAGTTGGTTACACTGTCAAAGACCTGTACAACAAGTTACAGTCATTGAGAAAGGCTTACTCTAACTCTGGAGATGGGCAGCTGGCCTTGCAATACATTGACACCCTTGAGCATACCCACGGGGGTGTATTCAAAAGGTATTGTTTGAAATACTGTCCAATTGTTTGTCGTTCTGTTCTATATGCCTTGGATTTCTATCTGGTTTATCAAATTACTATACTGTTTCATGTTGGTTTACAATAATTGTCTCTGTGCTTATAAATACTATCCAGAATCCTGAAACAAATATCTTTGTTTTTCAGTTTCCAGTTGGGTGAAAATCAACAGTTACAAAGCATTTTCTGGCGTGACGAGAGATGCAAACGAGATTATGTAAGGTTTGGAGATGTTTTGGTTCTTGACTCCACCTACAAAACCAACATGTACCTAAAGCCTCTTGTCATACTCTCCGGTGTTAACAATCACTTTCAGACGTGCGTTTTCGCAGTTTCAGTTCTACAAGATGAGACCACGGAATCGTACAAATGGGTATTAAATTGCTTCCTAGAAGCAATGGATAACAAGGTACCCATATCGGTCATAACCAATGGAGACTTGGCAATGAAAGCCGCTATTGCGGAAGTTCTTCCACTAGCGAAGCATCATTTGTGTGCATGGCATCTATGTCGCAATGTCGAAGGAACCCTAAAGTTGGGGTCAGAATTTATGAAGGACTTTCGAAAATGCTTGAACAAGAGATCCGATGTTAACCAATGGAACGATGATTGGCAATACATGGTAGACAAGTGGGGTATTGCGAACAAGCGGTGGGTAACGGGTGCCTACATGACGCGCAACTTATGGGCAGAGGCTTTTCTCAAGGAATTTTTTTCGCCGGTCAGACAACTACACAAAGGTGTGAGAGTATCAACAAATTTTTCAAACAATATTTGAACTGCAAGAACAATCTCCTCGATCTTATTAAGGGAATCATGCGGGGTATCGAGAAGCTTCGTGAGAACGAGCGAGGCCAACATTGTACTTCTGACCAATCACTTCCTGTTCTAACAAGCCAATTTAAGCTACTTGAAGAGCATGCGGCCATGTTCTACACTAGGGTTGTGTTTGCGAAGTTCAGGGAGCAAGCCAGGAAGGCAAGTCAATACAAAGCTATTGGTGTTGAAGAAATACCTGAATATGACATGGATGCAATCTATGTCACAAGGGAGAAGGAAAGGGCATCTCTAGTAAGTTCACATGATACACTATCTCTTATGACTGCTTTAAACTGTTATCTGTAATATTTAGGTATCAATCTAGTTTGTCAATTGAAATATCTGATGTCCTTATTTTACAGCACAGTTCTTTCCAGTACTTTCATTCTTATCTATATGTTCATAACTTCTATCTAACCTGTCAAATAAAATATCTGAAAGCTTTGATCTTTTTCCTGGAAGCACACCGTTTTCTGTCAACGTGATAATACCATGCTCTACTGTTCCTGCAAGAGGTTTGAGTCATCACATATGGTTTGTGGCCACATTATTTTTGTGCTCTTTCATAAAGGAGTTCAATTCATTCCGGAAAACTTGTTATCGAAACGATGGCAGAAGACGGATAGTGACTTCTACAAGAATGATCCAGCCATGCAGGAGCAAAAAATAAGACGGTGTGACGATCCAAAAACCCAGGCATTTCGTCGGGGTTGCATGAAGGGACGAATGGAGATGATTAGTGACATGGGTGGAACATCACAAGAGACTTACGACTATTGGCAAAAACATGTTGACTTCATGATACGGGGTCTCAAGGACATTATTTTGAAGCAAGAAAATGATGAAGAGCCCGTGGTTAATGTCAACTCACAAGAGTACGCCCACGTAATGCCTCCATCCAAAGGTGATACAAAACCAAAAGGGAGCTCCAAAAATGTTCGAAAGAAGTGCGGGAGTTGCCAAGAATACGGACACAATCGAACTACATGCCCGAATCCTCCAGTTAGTGTTTCCGGTCAAGATGAATCTCAATCGCAAGCGTCACAACAAACTATGATTTCCAACTGCGAATACAACTGGTCCGAGGGAATGGGTGACCAAAACTCTTCAAGACGTGTTGGGAATGTCTGGACTGATTTATTCTAGGGATTACATTAACTGTGTGAATGATTTAGTTAAGTACCTTGACATTTTTAACCGTTATTTGACCATTTTTGTCTGATCATTTACTGTGTTATCCGTTTCCTTGCGTTTTTATCCACTGATGTGAATTCTGGATAAATTCTGAATCAGTTTCTTTGCATTTTTATCCAAATCTGCGCGTTTTTATCCACTGGTGACCTGCTAGAACCGGTCACCACCCATGATTTTCCGTGTTTTTTGTCCGGTAGTGGGGGGGGGGCCACCGCAAAAAAAATTGCATGACAGGCCCCCGGACGCACACTAGACACACCCTTTCTTTTCACATCTAATTGGTAGTTACGAACTCCTTCTCTGTTCTCCAATGAAAGCATGAAAGATCGCTTCCTTTTTGATGGGTTTGTGATTTTGGTTCTTGGGCGTGCCTGTACTTTTGCAGGCAGTGACTTTGAATTAACTGGACTTCTCTTTTCCCCCCCTTGTTAGGTCTTTATAACTTCTACTACTTCTTTTGTTGCAGGTGAAGGAACGGCTAGTTTGGATCTCTAATAATGTTAGAGTGAGTGAAGCTTGTTGTATGGTTGTGGGTAGGAATGACATTCCTTCCCATTTATGAAGCTGCTGAAGTCGGAGCTTTAGTCCAGGAATGATTCCTCTTCACTCAAATTCATTCTGTTTGTAAGTTATAATTGAAATGATGCAAGAGGAAGATAAGATATCAAGTAGGGAATTATTTGTGTTATTTTAAACGATGTGCTCTGAATTGTAGACATGGCTACTCATCAAAGTAATCCTTGAACTAATAGGGTATTTAACTGTAAAATCTGTAATGAATCTTGAGCCTGTTTCCCCGAAGGGAATCTTCTGATTGTGTCCCTATTGAAGTCTGAAATTCTTCAACCTGGACTCCGTTTTGCCTACATTGATTTTGTTCAACTTTCTTCCAAATAACCAAATGATACTGTCATAATTCATGCCTGAAAGAAATATTAAAGTTTAGGATCCTGATAGGTTTTTTTATCAGGAAATAATAGTGGTTTCAAATCCTGGAAAGTAGTGGTTTCTGAGCATCCCTTCTTCCTAGAGATATTACTTGTGTAAAGCTACTAAGGTGAGTTTTCCAGGGAAGTAGGAGATTGGAACATTGGAAAGACATTTTGTATGCTGATAGTCCATCAAATGAAAGGAAATGTCAAGACGGCAGCAATGTTGGTTCAGGATAGGGAGATACTAGCTAGAAGAAATACTTGGGCAGTTCTGCTGGGATTGTAGCAGGGAATTGGAATGGCTCATTAGATGCAAACTCACCATAAATTGGCTACGTGAGTATCTGTTTCACTCTCATGTAACCCCGATTAATCAAAACTCGTAATCAGTTGACAGCAGCTTGAATAAGGTAGCATGGTGCCTCAGCTCTGTGCTGTATAATTCCTCCTGAAACAACAAAGACTACCTTTGGAGGTGAAGGAAACTATTTTCAGACTTCACTAACTTTAACTTCATAGGCTGCTTTAATAATAACCCCCTCTTTGTTTCTCCTTCTTTTGTTTCTTTTTGTGAGGGTATAAAGAAAATACATAAATGCCAAGCTGGAATTATGAATTTCCGTCACATCCTAGTATTGCTCCGCTGGTTCGACTTCCTGGTTCGAATATATAAGGATTGCTTATATGTTCGACCCAAATACTCTAAATTCAGGTCGAGTTCGTATCGTGTGGTGGTGTCCTGAGTGGAGGGGCATATAAGGATTGCTTATATGCCCCTCCACTCAGGCCTTTGAAGCAATCCTGAATTCTACTCCCTCTGTGCTCCATTTATGCCAAAAAAAAGATAGTATTGTATGATATTTTCACAATATGACATATGAGCCGGGTGTTTTTGGCCCAACTTGCCATCCAAAAAACATGACCCAGCCCGCCCCCTTCGCCCTCAACACAAACCCGACCTATCCTCTACCCGCGGGTTTTCAGCCCGACCAGGTTGGTGCCCCGTTTGGACACACCAAAAACAACAATCATAGTTGCATTTACTTTATGCCATTACAATTTTCAGGAGGGGCATAGGTGAAAAGTTTTGACAAAAACTGAAAATTGTAATAGAGAAAAAAGTCTGGGGTGGCAGTGATGTTAGGCTGGTTGAAACGGGTTGTTTTCGGTTGACCACCCGACCCGTTTATCTTGTGTCACTTTTGAGTCGGCCCAAATACTCTAAAAATTCATGTAAATTCGGGTCGGGTCAGTATCGCCATGCCTAGCCCGCTGGCAAGATCTTTCATGCTCAAGAGTTTCGAATAGGGGTTGGTTCACATATACGTAACAAGAAAAGGCAAATCTTTTTTTGATAGAATTTAGATTTTATTAAAACCAAAAACAGAAAGCTTACAAAATTAGTAACTTGTCTTCTACTACAGCAGCTAAAACACTAACAGGTAAACCAAAATCGCTATCCTCCTTCTCTATCAAAATTCTATTCTGTCTTACAAAATTTGCCAACTTATGAGCCACCTGATTTGCTTCCCTCTTCACCTTCTTGATCTGGAAGTGTTCACTGTTCTGGAGGAAAAGAGCTATACTGGTTGCTTCACCTCTCAGATTCCATCTGGCCTTTGCTGGAGTTTTTACTGCTGCTAATACTTCACTGCTATCAATCTCAAGAGTGACTTTATGAAATCCTTTTCTGATTGCTAAGTTTAGGCCAAAGGTTAGAGCCTCCATTTCAGCTTCTATGATAGTTTTGGAGCTCTCTTTGTATCTCATAGTTTCAAAACCTGAAACATCACCTTTTTCTGACCTTGCTATAGCAGCAATGCCAATTTCCCCCATCTTTAGGCTTGCATCACAATTGATCTTGTGCCACTCCTTATCAGGAGGTCTCCAGTGACAAGTTGTATTGTTTTCAAATTTCCTGTTTTGAACTTCTTGTGCAAACACTTCTGCATAACTTCTATAAATCTCCTTGAGATGCTCACATATCTTCCTGATATCTTCAACATTCAGGCTCTTGTTCTTCTCAAAAAGCTTCTCATTTCTTCTTTTCCACACATGACTACTGATTATAGCCATCCACATTACCATGTTAACCTTCTGATCCTTCATGAAATCTTTCTCATTAAAATATTCAAACCACTGTGAAAAACTCCAGTTCTTCAAGGTGTCTGTTCTCAGCCCAGTGGTGTTGAACCATATCAATCTTGCATAATCACATTGAAAGAATAAGTGCTGATCTGATTCCAGTACTTTATTGCAAATTCCACACTTATCAATGAGGTCTGGGACTCTGCCTTTGAGATTGGCACCAGTAGGGATGGCTTTAGCAATGATTCTCCATATGAGCATCTTGTGTCTATTATGAATTTTTTGTTTCCAAATACTCTTCCATATCTCACTATTGATGCTTTGATCTCCTCTTTGCATTTGATCATGATAGACATTCTTCACAGTTGGATGACCACTTTTACTTCCGCTCCAAACCCAGTAGTCTTGTACACTCCTCCATGGTATTTTGATTTTGCAGATTTCCTTTTTTTCCTCTTCAGTAAACCACTTCTCAATTAAATCCAATTTCCAGCATCTATTATCTTCATCAATTATTTCCCATACCTCTTTTGGGGCATTTAGTAGGTCATCTGGAGGTTTAGGTTTGGAATTCTCAAGATTAGGAACCCAAGGATCCAGCCATATGTTAATTTTTCTACCATCTCCAACAACCATTAAAGCTTTCTCCTTCAAAATATCTCTGGCTTTTAGAACACCTTTCCAAAAATAGGAGTCCCCATTTTTTGCCTCCACATCTTTAAACTCCAAAATCCTGCAATATTTGTCATAGAGATTTTTTACCCAGATCTTATCTTCCTTGTTCCAGAGTTTCCAAGCAAGTTTTGCAAGCAGAGCTTTGTTGTAAGGGGCTGCTTCCATGAAACCTAACCCCCCTTTCTCCTTTGTCATGCATAGTTTTTTCCAAGCAATTAAGCACATCTTCCTCTTCTCTTTACTACCTCCCCACCAGAACTGAGCAGCACAAGAATCAATCACTTGGCAAACATTTTGAGGGAGAAGAAAGACTGACATTGTGTATGATGGTATAGAACTTAATGCTGCTTTTATCAAAATGTTTTTGCTAGCATAAGAAAATAATTTAGCGAGCCAACCTGCTGTTCTCTTTGCCATTCTGTCAGTAACTCCCTTGTAAGAGATTTTCTTTGATTTTTTCTGAAACATGGGGAGACCCAGATATACTGCCTCTTTCTTGCCACTCTTCAATCCCAGCTGCTCTTTCACTGCTCTTTTGGTGTCTTTTTTTGCATTTTTACTATAGAAAATTGCACTCTTAGACTTGTTTACCCTCTGCCGTGAAACTTCTTCATATAGTTGTAGACACAAATGTAGGCATTCAGCTTCTTCTCTGTTTGCTCTACTAAATAATATAAGGTCATCTGCAAACATCAAGTTATTGATAGAGATAGAATTTCTTGCTAGTTTTATCCCATGAAACCACTGATTATTCTCTGCAAATGCTAGAATTCTTGCTAAAACTTCTGAGCAAAGGATGGAGATGTATGGAGATAAGGGGTCACCTTGTCTTACCCCTCTCTTAGCTGAGAAGAAACCCATTGGACCTCCATTTATAAGGACAGAGAATTTCACTGTGGAAATACATTCCTTTATCCAGTTAATCATGATGATAGGGAAATTCATCAAACCAAGGATCTTGATAATTAGCCCCCATTCAAGTCTATCATAGGCTTTTTCCATGTCCACCTTCACTGCCATGAGAGCTCCTTATCCTTGTTTCTTTGACATTGTGTGTAGGGCTTCATGAAGTAGGATAATATTGTCTTGTATGTTCCTTTGTGGTACAAAAGCTGCTTGACAAGGATTTACACACTTGTCTAGAACCTCTTTAAGTCTGTTAGCAACTATTTTTGCTATCACTTTGTAAGTGACATTGCAAAGGCTAATTGGCCTAAATTGAGAAACTTTATTAGCTCCATCAACTTTAGGGATGAGTGTTATGAAAGTAGCATTGATGTACTGAGGCATGTGACCACTGATGAAGAATTGCTTGACCACCTTACAAAAATCACTTCCAACAGTCTCCCAATAATGTTTATAAAATAGAACAGACATACCATCAGGTCCTGGTGCTTTGAAACTGCTCATTTGAAAAAGAGTGTCATGGATTTCCTTATCAGTTGGGATTTCCACAAACTGCTCCCACTCTTCATTTTCTATTTCTTTTGGAATGATCTCCTCCAACCAATCTGGAACTGGATCATCTTCTGAGGAGAATAAGTTAGAGAAGTAAGAGATGAAAGCTTGACCAATCTCCTTTCTGGTGGATACCATGTTCCCATCTTCCAGCACCAAAGAGTTGATTCTGTTTTTTTGTCATCTGATTGCTGCAATTGCATGAAAATATTTAGTATTTGCATCACCTTCCTTCAGCCATTGCAGTCTAGATTTTTGTCTCCAATTGATTTCCTTTCTCAACAGAAGTTCATTTATTGTTTCTTTTTAGCTTTCTCTCCATCTTTGGGCAGTAACACTCATCTCTTTCTTGAATATTGATTAACTGTTCTGTTGTTTCTTTGAGCATGGTATCCAGGTGGCCAAAGTGTTGTTTGTTCCACTGCTTCAAAGCCTGTTTAGTATCTTTCTGCTTCTTTAACCAGCCTACTCCAGTAGAGCTTATACCCTTTTCTGTCCAAGCATTTTTCACCACTTCCTTACTTGTGTTGTCTCTAATCCACATTGCTTCAAATCTAAAGGGTTTGCTGAAGCTTTCCTTCTTGTAGTAAATGTCTAGAATAACGGGGCTGTGATCAGAATTGCTTGCTGGTTTGTGTATGATTCTGGCCTCAGGGAAAAGTAGTCTCCACTCCACATTTGAATAAAATCTGTCCAATCTTTGTCTTATGTTTCTTCCCTTTTCCCAACCATTTGTCCATGTGAATTTGGGCCCTTCAAAACTTACATCCAGGAGACCAGCTCTATTTATGAATTGCAACACTCCTCCTTTGGAGCTTTGTGATACTGGCCTACCTCCTCTCTTCTCATTTTGATAGCAGACTTCATTGAAATCCCCAATAATAGTTGTTGGGAGATTGCAGAGTTCCATAATATAGATAATATCTTCCCAAAGTCTTTCCCTATCCTTGATTATGCAAGGTGCATAAATGCAGATTAACAACCATGAAACTTTTTTTTTTTACAATGCATCAAAATAACAAACATACTTCTGTTGGAAAAAACTACTTCACCATCCACATCTTTTCTTTTAGTAAAACAAATGCCTCCACTGAGACCTCTTGGTTCCATTACTGTAATATCAGGGAAAGAAAGATTAAGAAGATTTTTTTGTATTTTTCAGAGTGTACCTTTGTTTCTGCAAGAAAAATTCAGTCGGGCTCTTCTTGCTTTATTAGGGACTTTAGCTGTCGAATTGTCGGGGTCTGTCCCAACCCCCGAAAATTCCAAACCAGACCTCTCATGGTTGATTTGGGGGCGTGGTAAGGCCCGCCTCCTCAGCCATTTCAGCATCTTCCTTTCTGATGAAATCTTCCACATTCACCACCACTCTTAGAAAAATTCCATCTGGCCCTCTTTGAATGAACTTCCTCGCATCTATTAGCTTCTGTGTGATGAAAGATTCCTTCGTTTCTGGATCGACATTGTCTTCCTCGATGATCTCCATCAATCTGTCTGGTCTCCATTTTTCTCCGCTCTTCTTGCCTCTTGGGTACTCAGGAAACATCACCTTAGAGAATTCTCTCTTCAGCTGAAGTTGGGTACGAAGATTCTCTGCCACAATTTTGTTCACAATCATCTGCCTCGTATCTTTGATGAATTCCTCCTTCGTGAAATCCCTCTTTTGGATCCTTTCCTCTGCAGACTCATTAGGGTTGTCCTCTTGATCTTCATCTTCATAAATGTTGCTGGACGTTCCTAATTCTTTTAAAGTAGCAAACGGTGCCGTGTTGCCAAAATTAACTTTAATTGGGCTTCTTGGTTCAAATCTCTGTTCTGCAGCCCATTTAACTTTGCCATTTGGGTTTAAAGGGAGAGTTATTGTTACCTGGCCTTTTGCAAATGTTGGCCCAAACTGTTTGTTTGGCCCAATCTCCTCTTCCGCTTTCTCTTCTTCCTGATTGAGAACCCTAATTCTTTGCCTTTCGCCTTCCTCTGCCAACTCATCGTTTGTACTAGAATCGTACGATGACGCGCTTTCTGCGCCAGCAAATCTAGAATATTCCCCGATGCTGTCCTTCTCTGTCGAGGCACCTATGTCCCTTGTACCAGGTCCACGCGCCATTCCACGCGTTTTCCAATTATGTTCTTGTCCTTATTCTTCGCCGTGTTATCACGCGCCACCGTCTTCCCCGGCTCCGATAGCTCACCCTCGCAGATGGTTCTCTGAAACTCTGTGTTTTTCTTCAGGGAGCTTCTTTCAAAACCATACCTATTACTCTCCCTAGTTCTCAGATGGGTTCCATACCCTGAATTGAGGCCCTCAGCTTGAGTTAAGAATCGACACTCTTCTTTATCATGACCTATTCTTCCACAACAGAAGCAATAGTTCATGAGTTTTTCATATTGGAAAGGAATTCATTCTGCTACCCCTGTCCTCATTTTCAAGAAAAACCCCCTTTCCAATGGTTTTGTGAGATCGATTTTAACCCTGATTCGGATTGGATTCATCAGGGTTTCTTCATCGTTGCTTTCATCTTCAGCATCGATCTCGATGATCTCACCAGCCAAAGCTCCAATTTTTCGTGCGTTTTTGACATTCAGCTTCTCTAGTGGTAGCCGATGAATCTGCATCCAGAACTCGGTTTCTTCAAAACTCATCTCCTCCCGACGAGTCTCCGGTTGGAATCTTCGCATCACCATCAGGTTGTTTTTCATCAACCATGGTGTAACCTTCCAGATCCGTTCACAGTCCTCCTCATCCGTGAAATCAAAGACGAAGAGGTTTTCATCTCTCGCCGAGATTTTGAAATCACCTCTGGTTTTCCATATCGCTTTGATGCTTCAACTCCAATTGGTCTTACTTCTCTCTTTGTTAAAATTTTGCCGTATAAACATCTTTTGGTGAGAGTTTCTATTGCTTTCTCTCCGTCATTTAGGGACAAAGTCACCGGTTCTCTCTCTTTCTCCATCGGTTTCTCACCGATGAGACTATTCTCAGAAAACTAGCCCTGGAAATTGCAACTCAGTGAGTGCACTCGGTCTCTAGATAAGGAATTACTCAGAGAAAAACCTCCTTCTAAGTTTTTCTCTCACTAGGCAAATCTACTAGATGGTCGATGCAGATGTCTCTTGCATGACGCATCTGAGTTCAAAAACTCGCAAATCGAACCCTACAACATACTGAGAACCATGACCAGAAGTAGACCCGAAACTCAGAGACATTCTTTTCAAAGAACTCGGTTGACTGTAACAAGACGACGCCATCGAAGGGTAAGTTCTCTCACGCCGACCCTTCAACGAAACAAACAGAACCCTTTTTGTTTCAATTCGTGGTGGGTTTGTGATTTTGGTTCTTGGGCGTGTCTACTTTTGCAGGCAGTGAATATGAATTAACTGACTTCTCTCTCTTCCCCCCCCCCCCCCCCCCTTGTTAGGTCTTCATATCTTGTACTACTACTTCTTTTTTCTTTTGTTGCAGGAGAAAGGAACGGCTAGTTTGGATCTCTAATAATGTGAAGCTTGTTGTAAGATTGTGGGTGGGAATGACATTCCTTCCCATTTATGAAGCTGCTGAAGTCAGTGAAGTCAGGAGCTTTAGTCTAGGTATGTTTCCTCTTCACTACCATTCATTCTGTTTGTAAGTTGTAATTGAAATGACAAGATATCAAGTAGTATGGAATAATTTGTGTTATTTTTCTTTTTTGAGGAAATAATTTGTGTTATTTTACACGATATGCTCTGACTCGTAGACGTGGCTATTAATCCTTGAACTAATCGAGTATTTAACTGTAATCTTGAACCTGTTTCCCCTAAGGGAATCTTCTGATTCTGTCCCTATTGAAGTTTGAAATTCTTCAACCTGAACTCTTTTTTGCTTAAATCGATGTTGTTCCAACCTTCTTCCAAATAACCAATTAGTGATACTGTCACAATTCATGCCTCAACTTTCTGGAAATAGGGTTTCAAATCCTGGAAAGAAGTATTTTCTGAGCATCCCTTCTTCCTAGAGAGATTGCTTCCGGTTGTCCTTGAGTAAGGGAATGAGAGTCTCCTTCTCTGTAAAGCTACTAAGGTGAGTTTTCCAGGGAAGTAGGAGATGGGAACATTGGAAAGACGTTTTGTATGCTGATAGTCCATCAAATGAAAGGAAATGTCAAGACGGCAGCAATATTGGTTCAGGATAGGGAGATACTAGCTAAAAAGAGGAAGAAGTTATTTTAAAAAGCATTTCCATCAGACTAATTTCAAGCAAGTTTGCGCTGCTGCTTTGTGAATGATGATGGAGAGTGAGGGCCCTTTAGTTGGAACAAAGAAAAAGAATTAATACTTGGGCAGTTCCGCTAGGATTGTAGCAGGGAATTGGACCGGCTCATTAGACGCAAATTCACCATACACTTGCTGCTTTTGGCTACGCGAGTGACTATTTGTTTCCTTCTCATGTAACCCCTATTAATCAAATTCGTAATCAGTTATATAGCAGCTTGAATAAGGTATCATGGTGCATCAGCTCTTTGCTGAAGAATTCCTCCTCCGTCCACTACAATTACTTAAACAACAAATACCACCGCTGGAGGTGAAGGAAACTATTATCAGACTTCACTATCTTCAAATCCATTTGATGCCATAATAAAAACTCCCTTCTTTTTTTTTTCTTCTTCTTTTGTTACATTTTGTGAGGGTATAAAGCTCTGCATATATAAGATTAATTCCTCTCTCTGAAGCACTTTTTACCTTGATGTATTGCAACATTTGCATATGATCTCTTCCTTAATCGAATATAATACTAAGTTGTGGTTACTGGTTAATTCTCCAACATTTTTACTAACTTATAACATGTGCTAGAAAGAAGCAGCAGCTCATCAGCACCAGTTCATATACACACAACTGGTTCTTTATTTGTCACCAATGAAGTTTTTTCGAGAAGAGTCTCAAATGATGTTGAAACATAGCCTACACTCTTACTGGTAATACTGGCTTTTCATTTATGTTCATTGTCATTTAGCATATCACCATGTTAGCCTCGTTGGATGGTGAGATTATGTGATTATGAGATTTCAAATTATTGGAATGAGTGATTGAGAGAGAGAGAGAGAGAGAGAGAATTGTAAATTGAGCTTTTGAATGACTTGGTGGAGATGGTAGTGGGTCTTATATACAGCTGCGAATTCGGGTCGGTTGACCCGAGAACCGACCCGAACCGAGAAGAAACGGAACCGGGAGAAGGGGAACCGGAACCGAACCGAGAACCGACTACCCGGACCGAACCGAATCCGTGGGTAGTTCGGTTCCGGTTCGGTTTTATGTTATTAGTTAACCGGGAACCGACCCGGAACCGGAACCGGCAGAACCGGAACCGGAACCGGGCCGGAACCGACCCGGTAACCGATCAAACGGTCGGAATTTTGAAAATACTAGCCGTTGGTTTGCAACGGTTTCACGACCGTTCTGATTTTTTGTTTTTTTTTTTTTTGTTTTTTTTTCTTTTTTCACTTCCCCTCTTCTTCCTTCTACCTATAAATACCCAACCCACACTACCATTTTTTTCACACTTCATCAACAAACTCTCTCAACACTTCTCACAATTCTTCACTAAAAAATCATCCTACACTCTCCAAAATTCATTCTCCAATCTCCATATTCCTCAATCCTCAATTCCATTTCCACACACACACACTCTCAAAAATCAAAATCACTCAAAAATCGTCATACGCTCTCGTCTTCAAAATTCGACAAGCAAGAGCAACGCATCTTCCATATTCGGCAACGCATCTTCAATCTTCGACGTTTCGCTTCACCTCCAAGAATTATTCTTGGAGTTTGTAAGTTTTAATTTTTGTTGTTTTTAATTTGATTGTGTTATTATTTGCGCTTTAGTTGTAAAACTTAATTTTTTTTAATCACATTTCCATAAGAAAAAAATGACTTCTTCTTCTCGTGCAAATTTTGATGACCAAAACAACCAATACGTACCCATAATCGAAGAAATTGATATTGATGATCAAATGGACATTTTATTTGGCGAAGGTGCCGCTAACGCTTTTGACGGTATAGAGGAAAATGATCCGAATCTAGGTAGTAATAAAAGAACACGTAAGGCGGAAAAACCTAAAAAAAGCCCCGTTTGGGAACATATGGATAAAATACCCGATGGTGTAGACGCCAACAGCACACCCACCGGGACTAGTTGCGTCTCGGAATTAACGTTGTTTCTCAACCAACATTATTTCATAAACGTGTCGGAGAGAGACATAGAAAACTTTGATATACTTGATTGGTGGAAAAATTATGAAAGAACTTATCCAATTATTTCTAAAATGGCACGTGATTTACTAACCCCTCCCGCTTCTACAGTCCCTTCCGAATCTACTTTTAGTGCAGGTAAACGAGTTTTGTCGGAGAAAAGATCGTGCCTAACCTCGGAGATATTGGAGGTACTCATATGCTCGAAGGATTGGAGCGACGCCAACAAACGCACACAACACCTACACCCTTTGGACGTTATGGTCAACGAGGTTTACCAAGAATTGGGAATAGATCCGGACACTCCCCTCGATGTAGACCAATTGCCAACCTAGTTAAGTAGACCTGAACTTTGTATGTAAGTTAGAAAAAATGCAAATGATTGTTAGTTAAGTAGGTGCCAACCTAGTTGGGATGTACTTAAACTATAGTGATGCAATTTTTTCTAACATTTGATGTTTTTACTTTTAATCAATAATAAAAGTTTACTTTGTTTTTTCCACTTTTTTGTCAAGTTATGCTTTTTTTTTTTTTTTTTAATATTTGTGTAAACATTCCCTAAATACATTAATATTAAAAAAGACTAGTATTAATTAATACCAATTCCTAAACCCTAACCCTAATTTAATTAATGAACCCTACCTAACCCTAACTATTCTTAATTAATACCTAACACTTATTAATTACAACTACAACACATTATTCAAATATCAACACAAAAAAAAAAAAAAAATAGCCGACCGGTTCTGGAACCGAACCGAAAACCGAACCGGTGAAGGACCCGGTTCCGGTTATCGGGTCGGATTCGGTTCTAGCATTTCTATTATTACGGTTCCGGTTCAACCGAACCGAAATCCGGCTACGAACCGCCGAACCGAACCGAAACCGACCGGTTCCGGCTTCGGTCGGTTCGGTTCCGGTTCGGTTGAACCGAAATCGCACCCCTAGTCTTATATATGGGTTGCTGATGTGCTGTTTGATTTGGGAAAGTTAGTGGAAGCAGAGAAGTGCTGCCCAAAGATCGTGGCAAAGAGACACAAGCTGTTGTGAAATATGTAGTGAAATTGCAATACTACCAAAAACTTAAAGGGAGGGATATGCATTTTTGAAAAGCTTGTGGAGGCAATGGCCCCTACTTTCCCCCCTTGAGGTCAGCCAGTGGAGCAGAGGCTGTATCCTATCCGCAGGAGGGATGTAATACTTTTCATTTTTACTAGTAAGGAGTACCTGCTTTGCACGTGAGTTTTTTAATTTCTTTTCTAACACGAAACAATTATTTTTAGAAGAAACTATACATCTATGTCTACTCGGGACATCATGCAGGGGTGTCCAATGCTCTGCCACTTGGCTAGTATCCATTTGCCAACACGAACAATTGGGAAGTGAACAAGAATGAAACAATTATAAATAGAAATTAGGCTTAATTGTTGATTGCATGCCCCCAATATACCATAATTGCCTGATTGCAATCCCCCATTCTAAATTGAGCTTATTACAACTCCTATTTGCAATTATATTGGCTTATTGAAGCTGGAAAAATTATTCTGTTCATCCCGTTACAGAATATTCCGTTAGTTGACATGTATGTCCTATTCTCGAAGGGCAAAAATGTCAATTTTGTATTAATAAGAATACTCTGAGTCTAAGCCCTATCTCAGCCATCGCCGCCCCATCACCGCCATATAGTCCACAGCAAACCCAGATCCCGGCAAAGAACCAATTACCCAGAACACCACCACCATGGCCGGTCAGCCGTGAATTCCAACGACCCAATTACCTCTCCAACTAACACCCTTCACACCAACACCGATTCCCTTGAAATCCCAGGACCAACTACGAACAACCTCCGCCAATCTCTCTGCCCTCCAATTGAAGAGCATAAAACCCATAATAATGTTCTATGATCAAATTAATAAAACAACAAAATTACTCAATCTCGTCAACAAGCACCACAATACACCAAATTAAATACCCTTTTGTGGCCCAAACTCTCCCCAACTCGTCTTCTGTTCGAAACAATCACTAGACCCACACTCATCGCCATTAAATCCAGCAACCCAACCCCTTCACCCGTAGCTTCCACCACTGCCCCCTATGCTTCAAAGTTGTCTGCTCCAACCGGTGCCCACCGTGATTTCCAGCATTGAGTTCACAAACCCAGAGTTGCCGCCCTCTAATGAGAACAAATCAAGTAAAGGAGAAAACAGAAAAGAAAGAGGATGAGATCTGAAGAAGAAGATGAGGATTCGATTCATTCAATCTATATTTGTAATGATAGTACATATACAGTAGATTTACCATCCACTAACCGTATAATAGATACTACATCACTGATATCTCCTTAAGACCATCTACTTTACACCTAATTTCATTTCAGTCCTATATACTTCAATATCCCTCCTCAACCTGAAGGTGGTGCAGCACCAGAAGCTTGCATATCAGCAAGAGAGGTAACAACACCTAAAACCAGATCGTAAGCCCTAGAATCTGGAAATGGTAAGAGACTTGGTAAAGAAATCAGCCTGAGGAACATAATCCAACAAAAGTTCCCCTTTTTGAACCTTATCACGCACAAAGTAACAATCAAGCTCCATATGCTTGGTTTTACTGTGAAGAACTGAATTAATAGCAAGGCTTAAGGCGGCCTCATTATCACAGTACAACACGTGAGGAGAGGAGAGAGGAAGACGAAGTTCTGTAAGAAGAATCTTCAACGAAATCAAATTCGAACAAGTAGAAGAGAGTGCTCGATATTCTGCCTCAATAAAGATTTAGAGACAGTATTATGTTTCTAAGATGACCATGAAATCAAATTCGGACCCAAGTACAAACACGATCCAGAAACAGACTCCCGACCACCGACCGGACAGATCGCCTGCCCAATGAGAATTTGAAAAGCCAACCTGATTAAGAGAGCCTTTCTTGAAAACCAGACCAAAATCAACCGTTCCTTTAACATACCGCAGAACTCTGTGAAGAGATTGAAGATCAGAAACCGTTGGAGCATGCATCTTTTGACAAGCATGATTCACGGCAAATGTGAGATCACGTCGTGTAGAAGTGAGATATTGAAGAGAGCCAACAAGACTTCTATAAACGGAAGGATCAGGCAACAAGGTAATATCACAAGTGGCATTCATCTTGAGAGCTACTGGTGTAGAAACAGGCTTGCAATCATTGAACCCAGACTTGTGTAAGATGTCTTTAGCATACTTACTTCGAGACAAGAAAAACCCATTATCATGTTTGGTGAAGGACATTCCCAGAAAATATGCAAGAGGACCTAAATCCTTGATAGAAAAAGTCTGAGCCATAAGAGTAACAAGAGAAGAAATGAACAGCTTGTCACTGCCGGTAAGGATGAGATCATCCACATACACAAGCAAAATACTAACCAAACCATGAATGTGCCGGTAAAAGAAAGAAGAATATGTAGGAGAAGTAGAAAACCCTTGCTGAGTAAGAAAATCATGAAGTAATAGGTACCAAGCCCGTGGTGCTTGCTTCAAACCATATAAAGCCTTGTGTAAGTGAAAAACTACATTTTGATGATGCTTATCTTCAAAACCCGGAGGCTGCATCATATACAATGATTCGGAGAGAGGGCCATGAAGAAAGGCATTGTTGACATCAAATTGTCTCAAGTCCTAGTTAAAGAAGCAAGCCAAACTCAGAACAAGGCGTGAAGTGGGTTGTTTAACCACTGGACTAAAGGTTTCTTGATAGTCAATACCCTCTTGTTGATTGAAACCTCTAGCTACAAGCCGAGCTTTGTACCTTGAGACACTACCATCAGCATTTCTTTTCACCTTGAACACCCATTTACAGCTCACCAAATTTTTGTCAGGGGGTAAAGGTGTCAAAGACCAAGTATGTTGAGTTTGTAAAGCTTGAAACTCTTCACACGTAGCCTGGTACCATTTGGGATCAGCCAAGGCTTGTTTGACATTATGTGGCTCATTGTCCGCAGAAGGAAAGGCCAAAAGACTTAATGGGATTTTTGGTTTGGAAATACCAGCTTTAGCCCTTGAAACCATATGATGCACATTAGTTGAAATAGAAAGGGTACTAGATGCTGAAGCCAAGCTAGATCTAGAAGAAGAGCTAGCTGCAATAGTAGGTTGAGAAACAGTAGGATCCACAGGTGAAAGTGACAACTTAGAAGAAATAGCAGCATGAGGAGACATCCCAGTAGGACCAGTAGACACAGATGAAGAACCAGCAGGTAGAGAAGAAGATACATTGTGGGGGTGTAGCAAAAGTACTGCTAGAAGAGAGAGAAAAAGATGTACTACAAGTATGAGGTACCTCTGAATGTGACACAGTTGTGCTAGCAAAAGGGAACAAGCTCTTGAAAAGTCACATGTCTTGATAAGAAAATCCTTCCTGTGAGAGGGTCCACACATTTATAACCATTGGAAAAGTGGTATCCAATAAAAACACAAGCAACAACTCTAGGCTCTAGTTTACTCTTGGTGTATGGCCTTGTCCAAGGATAACATAAGCACCCAAATACTTTCAGATTGGAGTAATCTGGGGCTGTGTTATGAAGAACTTCATAAGGTGAGACAAAAGCCAAAAACGGCAAGGGCATTCTGTTTATAAGATACACTGTAGTAAGAGCAGCATCGGTCCAATAACAATGAGGCATTGAGGCATGAGTTAGAAGAGCTCTCATTGTTTCTACAATATATCGATGTTTCCTTTCGACCACTCCATTGTGCTTTGGAGTATAGGGACAAGTTTGATGGTGCTACATGCCTTTAAGAGAAGCTGTTGAAAAGAAGAGTTCACAAAATCTCCCCCGCCATCTGTTCGGATAGCTAACACCTTCGTGAAAAATTGAACTTCTAGCTTGTGAAGAAACCCTTGCACAATTGAAACAACTTCTGGCTTGGCAACCAGTGGATAAAGCCAAGAATATCTTGAAAAATCGTCGACAATAAGCAAATAATATATGTGACCTGAAGAAGACACAGTAGAACAGGGTCCCCACACATCCATGTGTAGCAATACACCAACAGCAGGAGATTGTGGTCTCTTTGACTGGAAAGGGTAATTTCTTGGATTTGGCAATAGCACAAGAAGAACAATGATCAAAAAGAGGAAAATATATTATAGAATTCTTGTGCTTGTGGACAATAGCTCTAGCTATATCGTAGGATGGGTGGCCTAGTATTTCATGCCAAGGAGAAACATATGCATTTAAAGCCACAGGAAAAGTGGAGACAAGATGAGGAGGCACATAGCTGTAGAGTCCATTAGACAACAGACCCTTATACAAGATGTCCAAAGTGGTTTTTTTCCTAAACCACAGCAGAATGAGAGTAAAAAATAACTTGACAATTATTATCATGAGCCAATTTTTGAACAGAGATAAGTGTATGAGATAAAGAAGGCACATGAAGCATATTGTTGAGGAGGAGGGTACCATTAGGTGTAGGAAGAAGACCATCCCCTTTGTGTGCTGATTGAGTGACAGATCCATCAACCAAAGCAATATTAGTAGAATAATGTGGATGAAAGTTATTAAAAGTAGCATGTGTGTTGGTGAGATGCTCAGTCGCACCAGAATCAAACACCCAAGGTGAAGTAGAACCACCCGCACGAGAAAGAAAAGCCTTAGGTTGGTATTTCTCCTTGAATATGTGCCAACATCTAAGTGCAGTGTGACCATCTTTCGTACAACATCTGACATGTAAAAGAAGGCTTTCTAATGTAGTTCAGAAGTGCGACCCTGCACAATCTGATGCTACAAAAGTAGACCTTAGAGAGAATCTAAAACTAGATTAGTTTATGGAGCTGAAATATAGAATAAAATGAAGTGGGAAATAAAGAAACTCTCGGTTTCTAGGGTTAAAACCCAATAGAACTCTAGGATCTTTTACCTTACAAGGTTTGATACAAAATTCAACTCCTAAAACATTATACAGTAACCCTATTTATAGAGAAACTACTAGCTGCTTCCCTTATGTAACTAAAGACATATATAACCTTAAACTACCTTACCTCTAGGCTAAGTAAGACCTTTCTTCAAGGCTAAGTAAAAAGCTAAAGAGCTACAAAAGCTGCAGCCTAAAGACTGTAAATAAAAGCTGCAGTAGGAGGGACCCACTAGTGTACTTCACAGTTAAGAAAGCTCCCTAACATGCCAGTTCTTGCTATTAGCTCTATGGGGAGCAAGCTCTTAATAGAGAACCAATAAACCCAGTAGGTTGTCTTTGGATCACCCTGCATCACTTTCCTTTGAACCTTGCACCATTATCAGAAGAGGATTGACCATTAGACTGCTTGAAATAACCACCAGAAGAGTACTTAGACTGATTATAGGAACTTTCATACTACTTCTTGTGACTCCAATTACCCTTAGGCACGGAATAAGAAGAGGGAAACTGTTGTTGAGCAGCCAACGCAACAGAAACATGAGATTCACAAGAAGATAACAAATGCTTGTGTTAAGTTCCAAATGAACAGATTCAGCAACAATACGATCAAGAGATTCTTCAACATCAAGAGTGAGAGGTAAATTCCGAATAACAGGTTTAATGATACTAAAATCAGCAGGTAAACCTTGAAGAGCATAGAACACAATATCGGCCTTATCAACAGGAGATCTAGCAAGAGCAAGCGGAGCAGTGACATTCTTGATCAAAATTAGGTAGTCCTTAACACATTGAGATGGCAATTTCTTCAAATTATGCAAACTAGACCTCAGATTGTAGATATCAGAAGCACACAGACGAGTATACTTCGATTCAAGATACGACCAAAGATCAAACGCATATACAATAGACTTAACGTGCATAAGAACAGACAAACTAAGAGTTGCCAGTAAACAACTGTGAATATAACAATCCTCAACAGTCCATTGATGGAAAAGAGGATTCTGAATCCGATTACCTGAAGAATCGACGGTTTCACGCGGCGGTGGAGATTGCATAAGCAAGCGATCGAACAAGGAACAGGCCGTGAGAGCGCTTTCACACTGGAGGCGCCAAACAATGTAGTTGTGCAGGTCGAGCTTTTTCGGAATCAGATGGTGAAAATTGGAGATGAAGAATTGTAAATTGGCCAGAACAGAAGACACCGTCGCCGGAGAAGAAACAATTGGAGTATTCATGAGGTAGGCACACCGATCGGTGGCTCTGATACCATGAGAACAAATCAAGTAAAGGAGGACCAGAGAAGAAAGAGGATGAGAACTGAAGAAGAAGATGAGGATTCGATTCATCCAATCTATCTGTAATGATAGTACATGTACAATAGATATACCATCCACTAACTGTATAACAGAAACTACATCACTGATATCTCCTTAAGACTATCTACTTTACATCTAATTTCATTTCATTCCTATATACTTCAATATTTAAGACCACCCACAGAGGGTCCTCTGAGAGCCCTGGAGCTTGATTAAGGAGATTACCCTGCCCATGAGGAGGGATTGGGGTGGGATCGGGGCTTGGAGCAGGCTGATCGTGCTTCCCTCCGATCTTTCGAAGCCCTTTGCCAAGATCGCCATTCCTTTTATTTCTGCTTGAGTTGGAGGACGTATACCCTATTTTTGTTTATCCCTCATTCTCTCATCCTGTATAATGTATTTTTTATAGTAATTGTGAGTCGGTGTATGTGGTATAAATTGTAAAAATACACTTTCACCCCCTCAAGCTTTATGTAAAGACACTTTTAGCCATGTTGTTTGAAAAAGACGAGTTCACCCATTTTGTCTATTATGTATGATGAAAAAATTAATATTTATTAAAAATAGTTTAGAAACTCATTAAAAATTGTATTTAATGAATTATCATATGACTGTATGAAACATTTTGGAATATAATAGTAGTAGAGTGCTTTGGAAGACTTTTCATTGCTGTTGTAATATGGTAGTCCTGTAATATTTAAGAAGTTATGTGGGTTCTAAGTTAGTCTAACAGTGCTTCGGGAAGCCTTCTTGCTGCGGATGGCAGAAAGACGAATTGGTTTGAGGCGGAAGGGAATGAGGCGTAGAGGGAGAAGAAGGGGATGAAAGAGAGGATAGGGGTGGGTTCGGGGTGGGGTTGAAATCGAAATCGAAACATGAAATCAGAGAAGAATATGAGAGGATGGATTGAAGAACATGTGGTAATGGGGTGGATTCGCGATTCTCATCATTGGAGGTAGCTTTGAGGGATTGGTCTGTCTTGGACGTGAACTTTTTTCTCCGTCGAAGTTTCTTCCTCTGGCAATTCTTCTAGGATCTGGGTTATGTGCTTCATCGAGAGAGAGAGAATGAGTAGTCGTTTTCTCCTCACCTTATCTTCTTCTTTTTTTATTCTTCTTTTGCCTTCTTTTTTTGGTAATTATATTATATTTAGAATTGACAGTTTTGTCCTCCTCACAGTTAGTTACGGATGAAAAAAATTCATGTTTTAATAAGTTAGTATTAATGCAAATGGAGATTACAATGAACTCATTTAGAAGAGGGGATTGCAATCAGTTATCGTAAAGAAAAATCAAACATCAACTATTTGTCTGGAGACTCTGCAAAGATGGACTAATCACATCCTCCAATAACTCTTTAACTAGCTAAGTAATTATAATAGAACATAGCTAGTGTTCAGTTGACTTTTGTTAGCCCTAGAAAGGTACTACCTCTGTTTCGCCTGTTTCAGCCTACTTCACTTTTTGTCACTATTCACTGGGTTACTTTCATATGGTGATTTGATTAGCAAAACGATACAAGAATTTGGTAATCTTTGCATGGTGTTATAGAGGAAAGTTTATTCTAAAATACCATGAAAAAATTGTTAAAAAATTACATCGTTTTGGTACCCAAATTACCAAGTCAAAGTGACTCAGTTACGGGTTAAAAAGTCAAACGCAGACGAAACAGACGAAACGGAGGTAGTACTTTTCGGCCAAATTATATTTATCGTTTTTATCGTACTACTTGAGATTAATCGACCACCAACTATTTGTCTTGAGACATTCAAAATTGTGTAGTGTGAAATAGTTAGTGGTATTATTGTTATTTGATTTTGCTTTTGTTAGCCTTGGAAGGGCACCCTTTTGCCGATTTGTATTTTATTTCAATATTTCTTGATATTATTTTATTTATTTTTAATTTGGAGAGAGGAGCTTAACATCAAAATAAAAAGAATCAAATATCATTTACCAATATTTTTAAGATCCTGAAAAGACAGGCTAATTGCATCCTCAAATAGCTCCTTGACATTAAGTACCTGATGGACTAACCGAATCGTCCAGTGATCCCTTAACATTTGTTTTTAGAAAACTCTCATTACTCCGAGGCCCAAAGAGCCTTATCGACACCAATACATGATAATGCTCACTCTGGGGCTGAATCTATCCAATTACACATCGATCTAGATAGTAAAGCATGTTGGGCTAAAGTGTGGGCTACTTTGCTGGCGTTCCTAGGACACCAACAACAACTAGCGTCTATTCTGTGCATAAGAACATTACAGTCACTAAGAATAACTCCCGTGGCGAAGAGGTCCTCCATGAGACGTTCTCCATGTTGAAGCCTTACCGTTAGGCCAGCCTTATCATTCTCCACCCATAGGTGTTTAAGATGCAAATCCGCAGCCAGTTGAAGCCCTTCCCGAATCGTTGTGGCCTCCGTGGTCATGCTCGATAATGGATCGAAGATCAGCCCTGCACGTGCTGCCTTCACATTTCCCTCAGGGGCCTCCGTGGTCTTGCTCGATAATGGATCGAAGATCAGCCCAGCACGTGCTGCCTTCACATTTCCCTCATGATTCGCGAGTGATCTCTTAACATTTACTACTACTTTTACTATTAAAATAATAGTAATATAAATTAGCTAGTGGTATTTTTTTTTTTGTCAATTGACTTTTGCTATAGGAGGTTAACGTTAGGTGGAGGTCACGTCCAATATTTGGAAGATCAAGTCTTGGCTTTTGTTAGCCCTGGAAAGGCAACCCTTGTGCCGGGTTCTACTACATAAATATAGTTGTAGTTGCTAATTTTATATTACTCAGCTTAACATTTAAAAGATCAGCTAAAGGCCAGTGTTGTCGAATACAAAGATCAATCTTACAGACTACACAAAGTCAAACTCTTCTGAGATCTTGAACTTTCATTCATCAGAAATAGAAGCAGCAAGAGAGAGACGATGGCGAACCACCAGCAGCAGCAAAAGATGAAGAAGAAGATTGAGCATTTCTGCCATAAGCATCCGCTGACATTGGTTGAAATAGAAGATGAAGAGGAGATGAGCAAGTCTGAGTACAGATCCTCTCTTCGTTGCTATGGATGTACAGAGAAGATCAGTTCAGGGGTTCCGTACTACCGCTGTGAAGGACACTGCCCTTTCTTCTGTCTCCACCATGCTTGTGCTCATTTGCCCACCACCATCCTGCGGGAGCACAGCTCATGTGAGGGACGCGTCCTACAGCTTAAGACACGCCTGTGGTCATGGAGTAGATCTTCGGATCCTCCGTTTTGTTCTGATTGCTTTCAGGATTGGTACCGCTTCGGGTACATCTGTTCCGATTGTGATGATGGAGTAGACATCAGATGTGCGATGAGAACACCAAACGAAGCTAAACACTCATTTCATCAACATCCAGTTCAACCTCACTTCTCTCTAGAGGTTGCAGCTAATGATTTACTCTGTTCTGTTTGCAGTCTTATTCTAACACCTACATTGTCCTGCTACAGATGCAATTACTGCAATTTCAATGTACATCCTAAATGTACAAATGTACCTCAAATTTTCGACACTCCTTCTCATCGTCACCAATTGTATCTGGACTTTGACTACCCTAGCTCCAAGGTCTGTAAGATTTGCCAGGAAGAGATAGATCGGAGCACCCAATGGGCTTACAAATGTCTCGAAAGGGGATGTGAGGATTACTTCATTCACGCAGCAGCTAATGATGATTGCTTGACTAGTACCATCAGGTTAGTAAGTTTCCTTCTTTTAACTCTTTTTTTTAAAGAAAGTTTCCTTCTTTTAACGAATTACTAGTTAGGTGCACGTGCGTTGCACGTGGATGCCCTTTATTTTTGTTCATTGTGTTTCATAAACATTTTTAAAATTACATCACATAGTCCGGTGTGAACCCGAAACCTCTAATGTAGGGGCTTCAAATGCTGTGTTCCTGGATTAACAAGTGAGTGAGTGTACTTCAAACAATGTTTAGGTGTCATGTCAAGAACAGACATTCTTTCAACATGTGTGGCAAGTTTGACGATAACTCCCTTCCCAATGTTCCTCGAATTATTTAGTGGACGACGACAGTTTTGTGTCTGCTGAAAGATTAGTAGATTTTGCTCTCGTCCTCACCATTTGGTTATCAGAAAAAGAATAGCATATATGTCCTGGTTGCTCGCATGAGAACGGATGCCTCATGCACAACACTGCAATATTAGAACAAGCAATACATGAAGAATTACTCTACAACAACAGTTTCTTTTTTTTTTAGCTTCTTCAGAAACAGAGAATTGGACGTTTCATCTTTAAGTTACTGAAATTCACTGGTTGAAATTAGAATTTATGAATAAGAATTTTTAGAATTACTTGGTTAACTGTCCTGTGCTCTATGTGACTGTGTTATTGAGGTCGCGTTGTTCGGTGTAATAGGAGCATTTTGAAATAAGAGATACTCTATATTAATTTTTTTGAATTGCGCCATTTAGCTATATATTTTAATAGCGTTGCAAACTCATGTTGGTATCGACACATGTAAATGATATTTTTTTATTTCTTTGCAATAATAATTACTTCTCCATAAGACACTACATAGACCATATTGCTAAAAGAAAATTATACAGGCACCTATGACTCTAATTGTTTGAACTGTGCTTTGGAGGTTAAAAAACACATATCCATCTCGAAGATTTTCTTGAAGAAGTAACTAACATGTTTTCATCCTAAAACTCATGATAATCAACTGCTTCAGATGATTTTTAATTGCTAGAAATTGGATGAACCGAACCTCTATGTATAATTTCGGGTGAGTATGTCCAAGAAAGTGAATCTGGTTTTCCTTTTTTCCCCCTTCAGAAGCTAATCCTTCCTTTCTATTCCTTCATTCTCGTCTGCATTATTCTTCCCCTGAGCATGTTCTTAACATAATCTCAGTTACCAGCTTGGGTTGTTTCCTATGTCCCTGGTATCATGTCTGTTTAAGAACACCATGTCGTAGACCAAGTTCAATGCAACAGCATAGAAGACTAATCAGAAGAAGATGAGTATTCTAAAACTCTGTTGTTTAGTTTACTCTGCTAGTACGCTATTATACATAAAGGAATGTACGTAGCATACAGAGATGTTACAGGTGCTACGCCAGAGTTCTTACTTGAACAAAATTTAACTACTGTCTATAACACTCCCCCTCGCTAGGGCACAACCAGTAGCTACAGTCGCAAGAAAATTAGCAATCTGAAACCAAAAAATTGGCGGATCCCTAAACCGGAAAAGCCCCAACATGTACAATATCCACATTCCATATCATGCACGGGATTCGAACCACAAATGCACATGCTTTGTCAGTGCAATTGTTTAAACACTTGTCTTTGCACTCCACTATGTTCTCTACTTCTGCACAGTCAAAAACCCCGCCGTTCCCACACTGAAAAAGAGTTCTCCAAATACACCCACCTTACCAGTTCCCTCAATCCGATTGATCCTTGTCATTCGGTTCAAACACTTTGATGTAATCACAATCTGCCGCATACCACGAGTATCAATCCCTGTTGTATAATCTCCAAATGAAGAATCTCTGAAATTTCTCTATAATTAAACATTTTATTTCGACCACCAATTGAAGAATCTCTTACGTTAAGCTTCAGTACTCGTCTTATGTGATTTAATCGTGTGGCTAACCCAGTGACACATACAATTCACCCACCACCCGTGACGTAAAACCAACCAACAGTACGATAAAAAAGAGCCCTTTAAAATTAGAAGAAGGTATGTTGTTGTTGCAAGATCCGATTCTTATGTGATTCGTCTTCCCCTTTAAATGGTGAATAGCAGCTTCTTAAGTGGATGGATATCAAGATGGTCTCTGTGAATTGAAACAAAGCGGCTGATCATAATATTTAATTCAAAAATAACATGATTCATCACAAAGAGAAGACAGTAGGATATAATAAGAAGGCAAAAAGAAAAACATGCAACAATAACATACAGTCAAAAAAGTTGAAGCTCTACATACAGGACAGTGAGCTCGGTAAGGGTTCCCACCAACCATTAGAACTGAGTCGACAATCGACGACAATCCAAATATTAACCATTTCTAAACCTGGAATGGAGGGTTTGTGGATTCAGTTATATTCATGTCTATGTGAATATAGGTAATAGCGATTTAGACCATGACAAAATTAAATTGGTTGTACTCTATGGTTACCTAAAAATATGACTCCTGCAAGTACATTAGACGCCATCTCATCAGCAAAATTCTCCAAACCACTACACTTCATTTAAAACTGGCAGAACCATAAACCCTAGCCTAACACCGTCTGATCCATGGGGTATGGGAATGGAAAATTTTGTAACTGATTACAATCATACTTGACCAGAAACAAAAATAAAAATGAAGAAGGAACTGGTAGTAGAAGAAGGATACAGAATGCATACGAAATAACTGAATGAAGAAACCACAACTGGTTGTAGAAGAAGGATACAGAATGCATACGAAATAACTGATCGAAGAAACCACATAAAACTACAAGCAGAAGGCGAACGCACCGAGGCTGGCTGCAACGTACCGAGTTACCACGATCCCTCACCCGACTGTGAACGAAAATCGTTTGGCAACTTCAATGATTCATGAAGTAACGAATTGGTAAACTGTGAGACTACAATCAATTCGCAATAACCAACATGAAGGCTGACGGAAATCCGATGTTGATCGATAGCAAATAGTTAAATACTATTTTTTTACGTTTAAATTATTAACACATTGAACAAAGGAATTGTACACAGGAATTGAATAGCTTAGACCGACGGCTAACCATTGACAGGTAGCAATAGTAGGCCAATAATAATAATTACTGAGTGAGTGATGGGTCTAGCCAATCAACTTTTAGCACAACTGCAAGAAACTAAAAATAGTTAATTGGAATTGTATTTGAGAATTCCACTGATCTCTGAAAAGCACGCATATTCAACTCAACATATACTAATACTGTAACAATCAGAGGATCAACTGACTTGATTTTGTTTCATTAATTGATATTTGGAGTTTCAGAATTAATGAGGGTGGGGATAATGTAATTGCAAGTGATACACCGTACAAAAGACATTAGTTCTGGAGTATAGAGACATCAAACAAAAGCATTTTACCTGGAAATTGGACAAATTTACTGAGGTCTTGCAGAGGAATTAAAGAGAAGAAATTGCAAGTAGTATATGTGAGTTCCAACGCTGAATTAAGTAAATCATATATCACCGGTGAGACTTACCAAGGCAGCAACAAATGAATGCCAAGGCTGCCGACAATGTGTCTTCCTCGTTGATCAAAGGGAAGGGTGGAAGTGGCCGAATTAGTCAGGGGGATCTCTGATTAGGCAAAGAGTTGGGTCCATTAGATGAAAATCCAAACGTCACATTTCATCACAATTTAACCCAAAATATCAAATAAGATGGAATAGCATTACATCTAACAATTCAAAAGCAATGCTCATAGTACACAACCACACAAAGACCTGATCATAACCCTACCCCTAACCCTAACCCTAATCCTAATTAGTAGGATATATATATTTGAAAGGGATTAAATCTAATGATCATGTGAAGAAATATAAAATGCATACACAGATCGAAAGAGGAAGTTATAAACACACCTAATACAATGAGTCTTCATTATGAATTTTGCTTCACAACAACACCATGGGATGCTAGCGGCCCCCTAGAGCTGCAAACATAAAAGAAGCACTCTTGGAGAAGATTTCGTCTAACGAGACGTTTGATTGCCTGGAGCGTAGGGAATCTCTTCAATTACTCCGTGTTTAGCTTCTGGTCCGAGGAGTCACAATGGTTTGAAGAAGTTCTTTCGTAGGTAAGAGAGGAAGCATACCTATGAAGTCGTAACAGTGAAGGGGATCGATAGTAACATTGTTCTGGTTGCAGGCGCAACTGGGAGAATCGTATCGTCGTTATCACGGGGACCTCTCCTGGAGGACTTTATTAGAAAATAAAGCGAATCTTAGGATTAAAAAGACACTTTTGTAATTATAAACTTTAAAGAGACACTTCCGTAATAAAAGATCTTAGGAGTCACTTTTCTATTCTTCAGTCTTTTAAGATAGTAAAGATTACTAGTAGTACGCATACGCTAGCTAGTTCTGAGATAGTTCTACTCCTCAAAATGGAGGACTAATGTGTAGGCGTACAATCATATTCATTGGATATCAGAATAATAGTAGTATTGCCCATCATCTACATACATAAAATGGAGTACTAATGTGCAATCCCTTTTTGACAAAAAAAAAAAAAAAAATGTGCAATCCTTGATTAATTTCTATTATAAGCCTATGTGCTGTTCACGGCCACTCATTCATACGTACGGGGATATGTTTTTAAGCAAACCAAATGATGAAAATTACTCAATCTACTTGATAGAACACAACCGCAACCTCATATGATTCTGTATGTTTCAGGAAAGCCGATCTCCAACATTTTGACCATCACCATCCACTGACCTTTTTTCAAGAAGAACAAGAGGGTGATCATTCTGTAGCAGAAGAGTACTGCCATTGTTGTAGACAGAAGATCTCATCCGTTCCATATTACACATGTATACACTGCAACAAGTATCACCTGCATAAACTATGTGCACGCCTGCCCACGCAAATTAAACACGAGTTGCACCCAAAGGGCCCTCTCAAACTCCGCGCAAGGCTAAATGTGGCTTGCGATGTATGCGACGAGAAATGCAAAGAAGGCTTCGTCTATCATTGCTCCCCATGCAACTATAATTTAGATATCGAATGTGCTCTAAGGACAAAGAAGATTGACAGAATCTTTCACAAGCACCCTTTGTTCCTTTCACGTGCAAAGGCACCGTACAATTGTCATGCTTGCGATAGAGATACTGAAGACAACTCTTACCAATGCACTTTTTGCAAGTTTTGGGTACACGTGCAATGCGCTGCACTACCAAAGGTAAAAAATATATCTTCTCATGAGCATGACCTTGAACTCGTCTATTCTATCCCTGAAAAGTACTCTGGAGCGGTTGTATACTGTCGAATCTGCATGAAAGCCTTGAAAGATCATAGATGGGCTTACCATTGCAACCGATGCAGATATTTGACACATGTCCACGATTGCTCTAATCCCCAAAGGTTTTAGTTTGTTTCTCTATACTCTATCTATTAAATCTTGTGATGTGCTCCAGTGTTGATTGTGTGTTCTTTTTTCTTGGCAGAAAATGTAACATAAGTTAATATTTTTGTTTTTTATTTCAGGGTTGGGGATGAAGTTACCATCGACGCAAGTGATGTGGTACACCTTCCACTCGCTGGTGAACCGATGCTAGAGGAAAAAATCACAAACGGAAAAATGACCAAGCATGATCGTCACCCGATGATCCTATTGGCTGACCAATTCGATTCTAACGCTATTGATATAACTCGTTCATTTATGGATCTTATAAGAGGTTCAACAATATGGCCAACCTTGCATGCCAATGGGAAAGATTACAGTAGGTTCACTTTCAGTTTCCATGACAGAATATTGACCATGCAGGTCACTGGTGTTGACTTACCTTGCTACATCAAGCATGAAGCTCATCCACATGTTCTCGAGAGCACCTTTCTGAATTCCTCTACTTGGTGTCATGCATGTGAGCAAATTTTTTTTGGCCGTGGATTTAAATGTACGGCTTGTGCTTTCACTATCGACACGTACTGTGCTCTTTTGCCCAGAATAATGAAGCACAGATATGATGAGCACGGTTTTTCATTAACATATTCAGCCATTGAAGGCGTTGAAGAATATGTGTGTGAGATTTGTGAGGAAGACGTAATCCCTAGGTATTTTTATCACTGTGAGGCTTGCGACCAGTCTATTCATGCTAGATGTATCTGGCAAGCTTATGTGCGATTTGAGCGCAGCTACAAACTTGATCTTCTCAAATGGCCCGTCTACTTGGTCCCACCCAGTGAAGAACTTCCCCAATGCTTTATTTGTGACCAGAAAGAGACTTTTGGCCATGGGTTCGCCTTTCGATGCCTGAAACACAACAAGTTCATGGTTCACTTGACATGCATCTCCGACGGTGATGTTGGTGCTTGATAAATTTCTTCTCAAACATTTAGGATCAACTACATGCATCAGGTGCTATACATTCTAGCCATTTGGAGGGGGCAAGAAAAGATAAATTTATTTGATTTTTGGAGTCATGTGATATATTTCCTTTGATAGTCGATAAACATATGTGACCTATGGTCCAAAAAAAAAAAAGCAAAACTTATTTGATTCTATGCTACTTGTTAATTTTATGTCTGTAACTTTTTGACGAGTTTGTGGTTTTCCAAATAAACTTGTCTGAATAACTAAAGCTTAAATGATTGATTCTTCAATTTCAATTCTGTTTCAGATATGTGGTCGCCGATAGTACTGTGACTGAACATGTAGGAGTATCATTGTAGTGAACGAAAAATGAAAGAATCGTAGGTTGATTTCATAATGGAAAAATCAATTCTCCTCACGGTATGGCTGGCCATGGATTGCATGAAAGCTACAACAGAGTTTTCCCACTTTGTTGAGGTCCAGCATATTGACCAAATAAGAATAGGTTCAAATGCAATAGAATCTTTGCACTTAGTTTAAGATTAGATTAACTTGAGGGTGAATGGGAGTCCCATTACCAGGGTTTCTTTAGTTGGTGATGGGAGTCCATTACAACAATAGATGAATAAGAAAGGAGTTAGCAAAGGATAGATTATTGAGTTTCAATTGGAGGCTCTCAGATACTTTTGGATGTTTTCAACTGGATTTGGTTAAGTTATTTGCACCATTTGGAAGTTTGTCTGTGTAGCACTGATGGTTGCAGAGCTATGGTGGAGAGATATCTGGAAGTTGATCAGGTCACAGCTTTGGATAGGAATGGTTACTCTGAACATGGATGTGATCATCTGGATCATTGAGTTATGGCCTTCACTTTACAACACGGATGTAATCATCTGAACAGAACATTTAGGATAATACAGAACTTGGACTTGCCTCTTTTAAATGGATGCATGTCCTAACCAGTGGGTTTGCTAACTCGTCCCAGTAATTTTAACTCCAAACAATCATTATCAAACTGAAAAATCTTAGTTGAAAGTGTTGGGTATCATGTGTGAGCAGTTTGTCCCACATCGGGATGGTGGACATGAGGTTCATGGTTAACATAGTATGATTTGGGCCCTAACTCATAAGGTTGACCTTTTGGGTAAGTGGGTGTCCCAGATCATACTATGGTGCTCCTCTCTCGCGGTGCTTAATCTCCCAACAAAAGTGGTATCAGAGCCCGGTTCAATGGGGGAGTCAACGGGTTCCATGATCAACTTGACAGCTAGCAACTATTTGATATGAAAGCCTAGGATGCAAGACTTGCTTTATTGCAAGGATTTGATGGACCCTATTCTTGCGAAAGGGGTCAAGCCAGCCGAAGTGAAAGATGATGAGTGGACCAAGATGAATATGAAGACGATTGGTCATATCCGCCAGTGGATTGACAATTCGGTGTTCCACCATGTTGCTCAAGAGACGGATGCCTACCAACTATGGATAAAGTTGGAGGGCATGTATGAGAGGAAGACTGCCAGGAACAAAGCGTTGCTGATGAGATCGCTCGTGAACTTGAAGTACAGAGACGGTCAACAAGTTGCTGAGCACTTGAGTGAGTTTCAGAGTCTCATAAACCAATTGGCTACCGTCAAGCTCAATTGGGATGATGAGACACAAGCCTTGTTGTTGCTTAGCTCCCTACCAATCTCGTGGGAGACGTTGGTCGTGTCATTCAGCAATTCTGCCCCTGATGGAAAGCTGTCCATGAGTATGGTCAAGGACGCGATGTTCAACGAGGAGGCAAGGAGGAAGGATATGGGCTCTGACAACGCGCATGCTCTTGTCACGGAGAATAAAGACAAGAACAAGGATCGAGGGAGAAGCCAAACAAGGAACAAGAACAGAGGTCGCAGCAAGCCCAGGAATGGAGGTTCTCAGCCAAGATCCAAGGTCAAGTGCTACAACTGTGGAAGGCAGGGTCACATGGCAAGATCGTGCCGATTCCCGAAGAATGATCAGAACCTAGGCGACAATAGAAGAAACCAGAAGAATGATAAGAGTGAGGACGATGATACAACTGCCACAATCTCACAGGTTGTGGTACTCTCTGTGGGAGAAGAAGAATGCCTTCACGTTGCAGCAAATCAGGAAACTGAGTGGGTTGTTGATACAGCCGCTTCATACCATGCAACTTCGAGACGAGATTCCTTCACTACATACAAAGCTGGAGATTTTGGAACTGTGAAGATGGGTAATACGAGTACCTCGAAGATTGCAGGGATTGGAGATATTCGCATCCAAACTAATGTTGGGTGCAAGATGGTGTTGAAAGATGTACGCCATATTCCTGATTTGCGACTGAACCTACTCTCTGGTATAGCTCTAGATCGCCAAGGATATGAAAACTACTTTGGTAGTGGTAAGTGGAAGCTGACCAAGGGATCAATGGTCGTGGCTAGAGGAGAAGCTTGCTGCACACTCTACAAGAGTCATGTGAAGGTACTTGGTGATAGCCTGAATGCAGTTGAGGATGCAGCATCACCAAATTTGTGGCCCAAGAGGCTTGCTCACATGAGTGAGAAAGGGTTGAAGATTCTGGAAAGGAAGTCTCTAATTCCCTTTGCCAAAGGTACACCACTGAATCCTTGTGATTATTGTTTGTTTGGGAAACATCACAGGATTACGTTTAGTTCCTCTGCTAAAAGAAAGTCGAAGATACTGGAGTTAGTGCACTCTGATGTGTGTGGTCCCATAGAGGTGGAGTCTATTGGCGGTCGCAGATACTTTGTGACCTTTATTGACGATGCTTCACGTAAGGTGTGGGTGTATTTCCTGAAGACTAAGGATGAACTATTTGAACACTTCAGGAAGTTCCATGCCATGGTTGAAAGAGAGACAGGCTATCCTTTGAAGCGTCTACGTACAGACAATGGTGGTGAATATACTTCAAAGGAGTTCGAAGCCTATTGTGATGCCCACGGTATTTGGCATGAGATGACGGTTCCAGGTACCCCACAACACAACGGCGTTGCCGAGAGGATGAACCGGACTATTTTTGAGAGAGTCCGATGTATGCTCAGAATGGCAAAGTTGCCAAAGTCATTCTGGGGTGAAGCAGTTCGTACCGCTTGTTATGTGATTAACAGGTCTCCATCTGCTCCTTTGGGTTTTGAGATTCCAGATAAGGTATGGCACGGTAGAGACGTTTCCTACTCTCATCTGAAGGTGTTTGGCTGCAAGGCATTCGCGCATATACCCAAGGAGAAACGACTTAAGCTTGATGACAAAGCCAATCCATGTGTTTTTGTGGGCTATGGAGATGCGGAGTTTGGCTACAGGTTATGGGATCTAGTTAATAAGAAGCTGATAAGAAGCAGGGATGTGGTTTTCTATGAGAACCAGACTATTGAAGATATCGAGATGTCTTCAAAGTCGAAGGAAGTTGTTGTTCCCGACCTCAGTCCAGATACCTCCCCTAGTGCTACGGGCGGAGAAGAGATTCATGGAGATGTTCCAGAGATAGAGATTCCAGAGATGGAAGATGACGATGACGATGATGATTCCGATGAAGAGGGTGTTGAGCAGGGGGAGCAGCCCCCTCCACCAGAGAACGAAGGACCTCAGCTGAGAAGGTCTACCAGGAATCCGCAACCATCTGTCAGGTACCCATCGTCTGAGTATATTTTAGTTACTGATGAGGGGGAGTCAGAAAGTTTCCGGGAGGCGCAAACTCATAAAGATAAGTCCATCTGGATGAAGGCTATGCAAGAAGAGATGATTTCCTTGCAGAAGAATGATACTTATGAGTTAGTAAAGCTACCGAAGGGAAGAAAAGCACTGAAGAACAAATGGGTGTTCAAGCTCAAGAAGGATAATGATGGAAAGCTAGTGAAGTACAAAGCTCGATTGGTGGTCAAAGGATTCGGCCAAAAGAAAGGTATTGACTTTGATGAGATCTTTTCGCCAGTTGTTAAGATGACCTCAATCCGAGTTGCCTTAGGGCTAGTAGCTAGTATGGACCTCGAGCTTGAACAACTTGATGTGAAGACTGCCTTTCTCCATGGTGATTTGGAGGAAGAGATATACATGGAGCAGCCTGAAGGATTTGAAGTGAAAGGGAAGAAGAACATGGTTTGCAAACTGAAGAAGAGTCTATATGGCCTTAAGCAAGCGCCAAGACAATGGTACAAGAAGTTCGACTCATTCATGGTGAGTCATGGGTACAAGAGAACACAGGAAGACCAGTGTGTTTACATAAGAAGATTCCCCGATGGTAACTTCATCCTGTTATTGCTATATGTCGATGACATGTTGGTTATCGGTAAGAGTTCGGAGATGATTGGCAAGCTGAAGAAGGAGTTATTCAAGTCTTTCGACATGAAGGACTTAGGTTCCGCTCAACAGATATTGGGCATGAAGATTGTTCGTGACAGTAAGGCAGGGAAGCTTTGGTTGTCGCAAGAGAAGTACGTTGAACGCGTGATTGAGAAGTTCAACATGAAATGTGCTAAGCCTACTAGCACTCCACTTGCCAGTCACTTCAAGTTGAGTAAGAGATCGTGTCCCTCTAGCGATGCAGCTAGAGATGGTATGGCAGCTATTCCCTACTCCTCTGCAGTAGGAAGTTTGATGTATGCTATGGTTTGCACCCGGCCAGACATTGCTCATGCCGTTGGGGTAGTGAGCAGGTTCTTCTCTAACCCTGGGAAAGAACATTGGGAAGCAGTCAAGTGGATTCTGAGGTACTTGAAGGGGACTTCCAATTGGTGCTTGTGCTTTGGTGGTTCCAAACCAGTCTTGGAAGGGTTTACAGACGCCGATATGGCAGGCGACCTCGATAGTCGAAAGAGAACTTCCGGATACTTGTTTACTTTTGCAGGGGGAGCTGTTTCATGGCAGTCCAGACTGCAAAAATGTGTTGCTCTATCAACTACTGAGGCTGAGTACATCGCTGCAGCGGAAACTAGCAAAGAGATGTTATGGTTGAAGCGATTTCTCCAAGAGCTGGGTTTGAAGCAAGACGTGTACGTGGTTAATTGTGATAGTCAAAGCGCTTTGGACTTGAGCAAGAATTCCATGTACCATTCCCGCACGAAGCACATTGATGTTCGGTATCACTGGATACGCGAAGTGATAGAGAAGCAGTTGATGCAACTCGAGAAGATTCACACTGATCAGAATCCGTCCGACATGCTGACTAAAGTGGTGACAAAGGACAAGTTTGAGTTCTGCAGAGGCAGGGCTGGGATGGACTCTGAGTAAGGATTCGTGGTAGCATTCCCTCCTCCAGTTGGGCTTGGAGGGGGGATTTGTTGGGTCCAAGCCCAAGGCCCGTGGGCGGTGATGTTGCAAGTCGGCAATGCAAGCTGGCTTTGGCAGCAAGTAATTGCCTTTGGAAAAGTTTTCTTTTTGTGTCCCACCGCCACTACCATCAATGCCTATATAAAGGCATGTGATGAGTTCTCAAAAAGTGTGAATTCCCTCAACAATTGTCTACTGTGTCAGTGAGGAGCTCCAAAGAGACTCCAGTGCATGTGTTCGGCACAAGAAAGAAAAAAGATTCCCCGCGTTTGTTAGACGCGGGACGAAGAGGAAGAACACCGCGACGTGATCGTTCGCGACGACGACGAAGATTCAGGAGCTAATTCCGGGTAATCCGTTAGCAATTAGTTTGCGTGGTTTCTGTCTAGCGGCAAGGTTCAGTTTTACCCGTTTATTAGTTTCTAGTTTGTTTACCCACGTTCTAGTGGAGGATTTGTCTACCCATTGTAATTGTTATAGTGGAAGTTAAGTGGGTCGTTTTGTCCCTCTCGATTAGAGGGTTTTTCCCACGTTAAATTCTCTTGTCCTACATCTTCTACTTTTCCGCACTTGTTCGTGTTGGCGTTGTTTGCGCATTCTAGTCCGTCTGATTCAGCCCAGTAACCCAACAAAAGTGGTATCAGAGCCGATGGTTAGTGCGCGCTGCCGTGGTGAATCAAGGGTGAGATGTGCGGAATTCTCATGGATAGGTCTTCCATGAATGGTGGATCAGGTGTTCCTGCAGACGGTCAAATTCCTGTGTTGCTCCAGCAGGTGGTCTAGCAGATGGTGGTCCGGTGCACTCTCACAAAGGTGTGATTCCAAGAAATTCGGCGAATGCTTCCGGGCGAGGGGGAGCAAGTTAAAGGGCTCACACATGAAGGGGGAATTGTTGGGTATCATGTGTGAGCAGTTTGTCCCACATCGGGATGGTGGACATGAGGTTCATGGTTAACATAGTATGATTTGAGCCCTAACTCATAAGGTTGACCTTTTGGGTAAGTGGGTGTCCCATATCATACTATGGTGCTTCTCTCTCGCGGTGCTTAATCTCCCAACAGAAAGTATATGAACACAAAAAATAGTTTATGTTGAATCCTGGAGGCGAAACATCAGCAATCATGTGGCAGTATTCAGATATCCTTCTGATTGAAGAGATTCAGATTTTCTGATAACATTCTACCAATCTTCACGAGTCTTTGTTTTTTTCTTTCCGCCTTTAGGTTTTGTTCTATTTTTGTTCTTTGTAATTAGCACGTCTGTCAGTGTGGCTCATTCTTTGTCATCCAAGCACTAAGCACGGCTATGTTTGATTTAAATTCAAATTGTTTTGGCATTTTGCAAAATAAGTTGATTATTAGTAATAAGTACACATTAAACTTCAAGCACACCAGATTCCACAATATTTTGTTACATCTCTCAGGTATGGAAAAGTTAGTAAGTTGAAAGATACTCAGATAAAGAGAAGCTATCGTTATTTTAAGGCAACTGTACGCGTGTGACAAGTAAAATCAAGATTGTGCTTGGTAGGCTAATTAGCTCGCGATCTGGACCAGAAAAACCTCAGTGGAACACCAGATGCAATTTGTAATACCCGTAAACATGTACAAGAGACTTCAAAGTTACATCAAGCTGCTCCATGCTACACCAACAAACTAAAGCTCACATAACATCAATTTAATATGTGTCCATCACTATCATACAAGGGATGGAGAGTCAGCCTTTGGCGAGGTAAGGCACCTGCCCGACTTGAATGTGAGTTATCAAATCTTCCGTACCTTCCATTGATTATTTACACCCTTAAATAGGTAAAATACAATGCTAAATTATACAACTAGTCCTCTAATTATTTACATAAGAGTCCTATAACTATTACTCCCCCGCAGTCGAAACTGTAGGCGTGCCAACACTGAGACTGGAACGGAAGCGCTGGAACAAGGGCCGAGGAAGACCCTTGGTGAAGATGTCGGCGTACTGATAGTCTGCTGCGCGAAGCTGACCCAAACGAACCTTCTCACGAACGAAGTAGAGATCAATCTCAACATGCTTAGTGCGCTGATGCTGAACAGGATTACCAGAGAGATAGACAGCACTCACATTGTCGCAATACACGACGGTGGTCCGAGGCGGGGAAACACGAAGCTGAAAAAGCAAATTCCGAACCCAGCAGAGTTCGGAGACGGCGTTAGCAACACCGCGATACTCAGCCTCAGCATTAGAACGAGATACCGTGGCCTGTCGCTTGGACGACCAACTCAGAAGATTGTCTCCATAGAAGACACAGTAACCAGAGGTGGAGCGGCGCGTGTCCGGAAAACCAGCCCAATCTGCGTCAGTGTAGGCGGTGAGGGAATCAGCAGCGGAGGCAGAGAGCCGAAGACCATACTCTAGTGTCCCACTGATGTAGCGCAAGATACGCTTCAGGGCATGAAAGTGCGGCTCACGGGGATCGTGCATGAAGAGACAGACCTGCTGAACGGCAAACTGGATGTCTGGTCGAGTGAACGTGAGGTACTGCAAGGCCCCAGCAAGGCTGCGGTATAGTGTAGGATCAACAACCGGTGGGCCAGATGTGGCTGTGAGTTTACTCCCGACCTCAACAGGGGTGGCAGTAGACTTACAGGTCGACATAGAGGCACGACGAAGAATGTCGGTCGCATACTGATACTGAGACAGGAACAGGCCAGACGAATCACGGGTGACAGCAATGCCCAGAAAATGATGCAGATGGCCCAAGTCAGTCATAGCAAACTCTCCAGAGAGCTGGGAGATAATCTAATCCAAGACAACCTAAGACGACCCAGTGATGACGATATCATCCACATAGAGCAGGAGGTAGACGATGTCCGAGCCACGACTGTAGACGAAGAGAGACTCATCACACGAGCAACCAGAGAAACCGATAGTCTGTGTGAGGACGGTGGCAAATCGCTGAAACCAAACATGGGGAGCCTGCTTCAGACCATATAGGGATTTGCGTAACCGGCAAACAAAGTCAGGATGGCGTGTGTCGCGGTAGCCAGGGGGCTGATGCATGTATACCGTCTCAGAGAGATCACCATGAAGAAAAGCGTTCTTGACATCCAGCTGACGGATAGGCCAAGAGCGCGTGATGGCAATGCTGAGAACTGTACGGATGGTGGTCGGTTTGACAACCGAGCTGAAAGTCTCCTCACAATCAATCCCAACCATCTGGGACTTCCAATTAGCTACCAATCGCGCCTTATAGCGCTGCAGACTACCATCAGCGCGAAACTTGTGGCGAAAGAGCCACAGAGATCGCAGAACATTAGCCCCTGCAGGGCGAGGAACCAGATCCCAAGTGTGGTTCGTAACCATAGCTCCAAACTCATCATCCATGGCCGCTTTCCAGTGAGGATCCGACAAGGCTAGGATGGGGGATTTCGGAAGGGGCGAGATGGGGTCTGGTGGCTGGGCCGCTAAAGTGAGACGGGTGACTGGTTTGACTATGCCATGCATGGATCTGGTAGTCATCTGAGGAGAGAGATTGGGAGGAGAAGTTGCCACTGGGCTCGGTGTGGGTGACTCAGGGGGGTCAGGTAACACAGGCACAGAGGGTACAGGAGGAAGGTGAGTGGACATAGATCGACGGACGTAGTGCTGAGGAAAAGGTTCCACAAGGGTCCTGGACGGGGAAAGCTGTGTGGGTGCCCTAGTAGGTGTGGGTAGTGATGGGGATGCCCTATGAGGGGTGGGTGAGGGTGGGTGAGCCACAGGGTTATGAGCACGATGAGTGAAAAGGGGAGACGGAAGACTGTCATCGGGATCAGACGTCCTATGGACAGAGGGAGACACAGACCCAGGAGTGGAGAATGGGAACACCGTCTCATCAAAGGTGACATGACGGGAAGTGTGAACCCGACCAGTACTCAAGTCTAGACACCTGTACCCACGATGATTAAGAGGGTACCCCAGAAAGATACATCGAACAGAGCGTGGTGCAAGCTTGTGAGGTGAGGTGGCAGAGAGGTTCGGGTAACACAAGCATCCTAAGGTGCGGAGATGCTCATAGGATGGTGAGCGATGATAGAGGGCAACAGTAGGAATATTGTTTCCAAGGACTTTGGTGGGAAGAATGGTATGAAGGTAGACAGCAGTTAAAAAGACTCAACCCAGAAAGAGGCTGGAAGGGAGGCCTGAGCTAGGAGGGCACGACTGATGTCATTGATTCGACGAATCATGCGTTCAGCTTTGCCATTTTGAGATGACGTCTGAGGACACGCAAACCGGAAGACAAGTCCATGATTAATGGCGTGAGAGTGAAAAGAGCCATTATCGAATTCTCCACCAAGGTCACATTGAAAAGTTTTGATGGGTCGCTCAAATTGAGTTTGTACGAAGGTAGTGAATTGTTTAAATTTTACTCCTATATGTTACAGATAATTCAATATTACTCCTATATATTACATTGCACAAGTGGTTTTTTTTTATATCGTGCATTAGTGGCATCGTAGTATCCAGTTACTTCCTCCGCCCCTGATATTTACACTGTATCGTCACCTCACAACAATTGGGCTGCTTGCAATCACTGGGAGAGATAATTTCTCACATCACTGCAACGAGCAAGTGTAGTCGACTTGAATTCACAGTGGGCTGAAGAGCGAAGGTTGATAGGTTCTTCTGGGCAATGTCTCTTTTGCCACATGAGAGGCATGGAGGGGGATATACCCGACCGGACCACGAGCCGTGAGCTTCCCCCCACACAAGGATCTTGTGGACCCACCAGAGCATGAAACAAGATCAATGTCTTCCAAATATAACTTTTCACACGGGAAGGCTTCGCTGCAAGCAAACGTAGCTTCCTCCGTAGCTGATGTTCCTCTGATGTTCAAGAAAGATACATCCTCAACTTTCACAGCTTTAGTCTGCGTTTTCATCAACACTTGTCATAAGAGTGTTCTAATGTTCTGACTTAAGTTAACCATAGTCGCTTGGATGGTGTTCCATACGTGGTTATGACATGGAAATGGGGAATCGCAGTAGTATTGATCTATAATTATGGGATTCGACACCTTCTCCATTACAACATCTTGGAAAACCACTTTAGTGACATAACCACTACCTCCCTGACATTAACATAACAAATGACCGTGAAAAGGAGATGAGTTCAACATTACAGACAATTTCTATCAGACAAATACTTACTAGTGCAGATTGCAGAGGTATATACCTGCCATGTTTTGATCCTCACACCATTTTCAGTGTCGGAAATCAGTGCTCCGTCAAGTCTCACGTCGTGCACCTCTACCAGCGCCTTTGATTTTCCCAAGCTTCCAATACTAGCAGAAAAAGGTCGGTATTTCTCAAGATGAAGTTCCATGTAGCTTCAAATTTCAAATAGCTACTAGTCGTAGGTATATGTACCTTATGCCATGACCTTGCCCACAGGTAATATCTTTCATGCGGATACTTGAAGAGTTGCCAACAATAGAGATGCAGTCATCCCCTGAAGTATTACACAAATATTAGAAAGAATGAGAACTCCAAGGATTTTTGGTGCTAATGATGAGCGGATAAAGAAGTTGTAGGCTTTGAAATGTCCAAATCTTGGTAAATTCAAACTTAACTGTATTGAAAATATAAGAAAATTGTGCTTGCTGATCTCAATCCTAGATCTAAAAAAAAAATCTTCTTTAGCTAAGTCAAGAACAATTCTTCAAATCACTTCATCTTTCATTATGATAGTTATAAATAACTAGCAACTTGCACATCATGCCTAATCATGTACTAGTTCTTTTGCTAAGCAAAAGCCGCTCTATTTCAAGATTTGACAACAGTATTGTGCAAAAAATAACATGTAATCGGACAGATGTTGGCTCACTGGCATTCAATAAATGACCGAAAATAAAAACACAAAGATCAGATAATTATACATCAACTGACCTGTTCCAATGATACTATCCTTGACTTCGACGCGATGAGATGAGCTAATGTGGATACCATCAGTGTTGGGGCTGGAACCAGGCGCCATAACTTTCAGATGGGACGCTGTGACATGAACACAACTAGTAAAAGCAATGTGCATTTGTTGACTGTTTACCGTAGTCAGTTTCCTGATTTTCAGATCATCACATCTATGGAAGGTCAAGGCCTGCATTGTAGGCTCTGCCTCAATGATTCCGTGGAAGTACTAATATTTAAAGAACCCCCAATAAGAAGCATCACTAACCGTTGGAGCGTGTCGACATGGCTGTCAAAAGAATGCTAGGCGTGAACTCACGGTATGTGTTAACACAGAAAAAGATGAGGGAGAAATTCGCGAGATACGAAGCCAGCTTACGTTGGTTGTGTTCCTTTTGCAAGACCGAGCCCACCATTCATGTCCCCTTCCATCAACTACTCCGTTGCCTTCTACAGTCAGGTGGTCAACACTATGGAAATAGAGCCACTTTTGCGGATTTAAACCATCCCAAATGCTAGGGTCTTGGGGAGCAATGATACTACCTAAAATCTACACAGCACCAACATCGATTGAGCAACACAGAAACACGATCTACTACAAAGCTAAATGAGTCGTACCCTCAATGTCAACTTCGAGCTGCAGGGGCCACCGAAGTTAGCGGGCCCAAGGATGTAGGAGTTTCCTTGCGGAATTACTATTTTTGCTTCCATTGACAAAGAACAAGCTACCTTCCAAACGTCTCTAAATGCCTGAAAGTGAAGGTGTAACATCGCAATCAGACAAGAGTTTCATTTACTACCACTCCGTCCCACCTCTAGTGCACCATTTGGACTTTTTTCACCCGTAACTGGGTCACTCTGACCCGGTGATTTGGATCGCAAAGCGATGTAATTTTTTGACAATTTTTTTAAGCTCTTCTAGAATAAGAGCTACTCTACAACACTACGAAAAAGATTATCTAAAAATTGTAAAATTTTGCTATTCAAATCATCAGGTCAAAGTGATCCAATGAATAGGGGTAAAAGACCAAATAGTGCAAAAGAGGTGGGACGGAGTGGTACAACCAAAGTTTTAAAAACCGGACCGGCCATCGAACCGGTGAGGCACCGGTTCATGGTCGGACCGGTGGTCGTACCGGTTCAATTGCACATTTATTAAATAATATATAAATATTATTTTTATATAAGTATCTATTAAACGTAATTAAAATATGATTTATAAACTTAAATATGACCAACTAGTTGATCAAAGTACCCCAACATTGACATCACAATTTAGAAAACATACTAAGTCGTATGATTTCAATTTACAATTTGACATAAAAATATATTTACATTCACACGTTATTTAAAAATTAAAATTATTGAAAAACAAATAATGTTAAATACAATTTTATATGGACTTGAATTTTAAAAATACCATGTTTTGAACATCCGATACAAAATGAGTAAAATAAACATTATTTACTATTATTTTTTTGAGAAAACACATTATTTACTTGATATATATGTATAATTCTTTTTATCAAAATATCACGATTGTTATCTAAAAAAAATAAATCATTATTCTCATAGAAAAAGGAAATCATGATTTGATTTGATTTTTTTGAAAGACACGTTTGATTTTTGAAAGAAATCATCTAACTTCAAAGTGAAAGACACGTTTGATTTATTTTTTTGAAATAGGACACGTTTTAATCGTTAAATGATGTAATTAATGTCATTAAACACCGAGAAATAAATACAGTAATCATAGTTTTTTGGTATATAATGTTAATTTTGTACTCCATCAATAACATTAAGGTTGGCCTGGTGGTAAGAAGCTGACCACACATGTGTTCGAATCTTCCAGTGAGCAGACTAATACAAAACCGGTTGAACCAACGTGGACCGGTTCGGCGGTTTGGGATTAAAATCGCAGTTTTTGACCGGCTTTTGACCGGTTTTTGCACAGGCGGTCTTATACTCGAACCGGACCGGTCAGGGGCCGGTTCACCGGTCCGACCGGTCGAACCGGCCGGTCCGGTCCGGTTTTTAAAACTATGGGTACAACAATTTGTAAGTTTAAATAAGTAAAACCTTTTTACCTTATCTATGATTACCCTATACTAGGCAATACAAATGCTCGAATTGAATGAAACTACAATAGACAAAGACCCAAGAAAAGAAATGGGATGACATTCAGAAACCATGTAGTAGTTTGAGATTTTGCTTCGGATGCCTTTTAGATTAAGGCCTCGTTTGGGTAGAGGATATGGTATGTAGGGATAAGGCTTATGCTGGGATATGAGCAAGCATATGAATGTTGTCTGATAAGCCCTGATAAGATATGTTGGCTGTCCGTGTTTGGGTGCTGTCGGATATGATGCAGGATATGAAGCAGGATATGTGCCCGAATGACTATAATACCATCAGTGCTGTTATTTTGTATAAAACATTGTATATTTCAAATTGATGAGGAAAATGGATACAAAATGTATTAGTATTTATGTTTATATTTTAATACTCTTTTTTCAACACAATAATGACGTTGTCAAAATGTATACAAAATGTATGTTAATACACGAAATAAATTTGTAGTAACATGCAAACATAGCAAATATTCATGGATACAACATGGTCATAGCAAAGTACGGAGTATAAATTACTAGTACTTATTGGCATATTGGCATGGTGTCACATATCCTACAATAAATAAGTTAAACTAAATGAATGAAATTTCAGCAAACACGGTAAAATGTCTTCATATTTATCTCAACTATACGTACTCAAATAAAGTTATGCAATCCCAAAATGATAGTTATCAAATTCATGAGGACCTCCTCCAAAATGATAGTTATCAATCCAAAATAATAGTTATCAATCCCAAAATGATAGGGTTTAGAGACAAGGGTAGGAAATTAGATAGTGTGTGGGGGTATTTTTGTCAACCTACAAGCATGCTAATATGCTATATATTCTTATCCGACTTAATGAAGGCCATTAAAGTTGTAATTACTCCACTCAGGCCTTTGAAACAATCGTAAATTCTACTCCCTTCGTGCCCAAGAAACTAAGTCATGAATGACCATTTCACGTATTTTAAGGTGGCAATTTCACCTGTGAATAGATACCACTCAAACTTGATGTATGAGGATAACACTATGTAGCAACTTTCATGATTTTGCACCAAAGAATTGCCTCCAAAATGAAAGTTGCAGGCACACGCCAAGTATATACTACTGTATTCATCATGAAATTCTTCTTCAAACTAGTAATAAAAATAGAAAATTACAAACCTGGAACAAACCCACAAAAATTGGTGCGAAGAAGTTTGAGATTAATCACTGCAAAAACAATGAACCCCATGTTTGCGTAATTGAGTAGTAGTACCTGTGTGTCGTCGTGGATGCCATCCCCTATGGCACCGTAATCATTCATGTTGAGAACTCTAGCGTCGGTGATCTGGTCCGGTTACTGGAATTCCAGGAATGTGGAATTCAAACCCAGCTTCTACCTTAGTAAGATTCGAGATCGAAATTGTAGCTATAACTATGGTGTAGCTGTTGAGGAAGTGCCTTGAATGTGTTGAATTAGTCAAAGGCGGTGGAATAATGAGGTAGCAATTGTTAGGAATTGTTTCCATATTAAAGATGAAAACTTATGGGCAGCAAGTTTGTTTTCAATTTGGTTTTGGAAACCTTTGGCCTGTGGGTTTCCTCTAGGGTACTATATAAAGAAGCTAGTAGTCTCTCTACTAGGTATGCAAAAACATTGTAATTGTTCCTCTTAAGTGAATAAAGAGTGCTTTTCCGCCGTGGAGGTTGTTAGCAAATATTTTGCTAGCGAACCACGTAAAATATTCGTGTTCTTCTTTTATTCGTTCTTCGTTCGTGAGGTGGTTTGTCATAACAAACTGGTATCAGAGTCGTGGTTGACGGTGTTTCAAGATCAAGATCAAGGCGGAGCAAAGCTAGGGTTTCACAACTTGGTGAAATCAAAGCTAGGGTTTTGCGATCTAGGTGGAGCACGCGACTAGAGTTCAAGATCCACCAAGAACAATGTCCGGATCGATGTTGAAGATCGACAGGTTCACAGGAAGAAACAGCTTCAGTCTGTGGAAGATAAAGATGGAGGCTTTGCTCAAATCGCAAGGCTTGTTGGCACCTTTGACCGCGGACAAGGGAGGCATGAATGTTGCATCAGCGGAGTTCAAGGCGATGGAGGAGAAAGCACACGCAACGATTATGCTGTGCTTATCGGATGACGTGATCATCGAGATCGCAGATCAGAAGGAAGCAGCGAAGCTCTGGCTCAAGTTGGAGAGTCTCTACATGACGAAGAGTCTCACTAGCAAGTTGATGCTAACGCAAAGGCTCTTCACCCTGCGGATGCTCGAAGGTACGTCTCTCAAGGACCATCTTGATCAATTGAACAAAATTCTGTTAGATTTGCGTAATATTGGCGAGAAGATGGAGGATGAGGATGCTGCACTTTTGTTATTGATCTCGTTACCTCCATCATATGAGAACTTCGTGCAGTCGTTCATTGTGAACAAGGACGACTTATCCCTAGAGGAGGTGAGATCGGCGCTCCATGCTAGGGAACTGCGCCATAAGGGTGCAGGCACAGGTATAGAGGACCATGCTTCCTGACTGATGGCAACGGGGGGAAGCAAGAAGGGTAAGAAGAACAAGAAGAAGCAGTTCTAAGGTTCTAAGTTACCCAAGGATGTATGTGCCTTTTGCAAGGAAAAGGGGCACTGGAAGAGAGATTGCCCGAAACGAGGTCAACAGGGGCAGAATGGATCCGCAGCCGTAGCTGAACAAGGTAACTCGTGTGAGGATGATTACGTTCTAATGGCGGATGTTTTCACACACTCACAGGATGCGTGGTTCCTTGATTCCGGAGCTTCCTATCATATTTGCTCTAACAGGGAGCTATTCTCGACGTACAACCAAACGGATTGAGGGTCTGTCTACATGGCAAACGGAGCCGTCTGTAAGGTGATTGGGAGCGGCTCAGTTAGATTGTACACGAATGAAGGGAAGTTATGTACTTTAGAGCAAGTCAGGCATGTACCACATATTAAGAAGAATCTGATCTCCTTGAGTCTACTCGACAGCAAGGGATACAGTTTCAAAGGTGAAGGTGGAGATCTACAAGTCTGCAAGGGTTCTAAGGTGATACTCAAGGGAGTCAAGAGCGGGACTTTGTACATGTTGCAAGGTTCGACGATCACAGGTTCTGCTGGAGTTGTCTCAGCCGAGATTAAGGAAGCTGATCTAACCAAGCCGTGGCATATGAGGCTCGGTCATATGAGTGAACGTGGAATGCAGGAACTTCACAAGAAGGGGTATCTCACCGGGCATGCGCCCAAGAGCCTAGGGTTTTGTGAGCACTGCGTGTATGGGAAGCTACAGCGTAGCAAGTTCCCTAAGGCGGTTCATAAAACGAAAGGTACTCTTGATTATATCCATTCGGATTGCTGGGGTCCATCTCGAGTCGAGGCGATTTGCGGGTATAGGTATTTTCTGAGCATCATAGACGATTACTCCAGGATGACTTGGATATTCGTGATGAAGCACAAGAGTGAAGCCTTCGCAAGATTCAAGGAGTGGAAAACCCTAGTAGAGAATCGGGTGGGAAAGAAGATGAAGAGGCTGCGCACGGACAACGGCTTAGAGTTTTGTTCATCAGAGTTTGATGGATTCTGCAAGGATCAGGGAATAGCACGCCATCGCACCGTTCGGCACACACCGCAGCAGAACGGTGTAGCCGAGAGAAGGAATCAGACACTTTTGGCGAAAGCAAGGTGCATGCTTTCGAATGCAGGTCTTTCTAGAGGTTTCTGTGGAGATGCAGTTTCCATGGCATGCTATCTCATAAATCGGAGCCCGCACACAGGTATAGGATGCAAGATTCCTATGGAAGTCTGGACCGGTAATGCAGTGGATTACTCGGATTTGAGAGTTTTTGGTTGTGTTGCCTATTATCACGTTGATGATGGCAAAATAGAACCAAGAGCTAAGAAGGGAGTATTCATGGGTTTCGGAACAGGTGTGAAGGGATACAAGATATGGGCAGACAACAAGATTATACTTAGCAGAAGTGTAGTCTTTGATGAGTCTCATATGTTGAAAAACTCCGTGGAGGTGGAGCTTGGGGATGCAAAGAAGAAGGTGGAGGGAGAGTCGGATCCGACTGATCCTAAGGATTCCGAAATCCCTACACCTCCGCCAGAAGCAGAAGAGGAAGAAGCAGAAGAGTCTGATAGTGAGGATGCGTCTATACCAGAGGAACCGGTTCATCAAAGTATTGCTAAAGGAAGACCAAGGAGAGTCATAAAGCCTACGGAGAGATACAGAGATGATGGTATGGTGGGATACGCATTACAGGTAGCGGAAGAGGTAGAGGACGAGCCATCCTCCTTCAAGGCCGCTATATCTAGTTCTGAGTCAGCACAGTGGATTGCCGCGATGGGAGAAGAGATGGAGTCTCTTAGCAAGAACTCGACTTGGGAGCTTGTTAAATTGCCAGCGGGAAGAAAGATAGTCAGCTGCAAGTGGGTTTACAGAAGAAAGGAAGGAACTACATCTGGAGAGGGCGTCAAGTATAAGGCAAGGCTAGTTGCAAGAGGGTTCAGTCAGAAAGAGGGAGTTGACTACAACGAGATCTTCTCACCGGTGGTCAGACATACTTCTATCCGGGTGTTACTAGCTTTAGTGGCACACCACAACCTAGAACTTGAGCAATTGGATGTCAAGACAGCTTTCCTGCACGGAGAGTTGGAGGAGGAAATATACTTGAGCCAACCGGAGGGGTTCCAAGTTCCCGGAAGAGAGAACCATGTGTGCAAGCTGAAGAGATCTCTCTACAGACTTAAGCAGTCACCGAGGCAATGGTACAAGAGGTTTGACAGCTTCATGTTGAAGATTGGTTACCACAAGTGCGAGTATGATTGCTGCGTGTATCACAAAGAGTTGCATAGTGGATCACGTATTTACCTAGTTCTATATGTGGATGATATTTTGATTGCAACTCTAAATATCAAGGACATTAGAGAACTGAAGAGGTCTCTTAGTGCGGAATTCGAGATGAAGGATCAGGGAGCTGCTCGGAAGATATTGGGAGTTGAGATCTATAGAGATAGGAAGAAGAAGAAGCTTTTCTTATCACAGCAGGGATACATCAAAAAGATCTTGGCAAGATTCGGGATGTTATTAGCTAAAGCTATAGATACTCCTATGGCAACTAACAGCAAGCTAGGAATGTACACCGTTCAGACTGAGGAGGAGAAGGAGTACATGTCCAAGGTTCCATATGCTAGCGCAGTTGGAAGTCTCATGTATGCTATGGTCTGCACTCGGCCGGACATAGCATTCGCTGTTAGTGTGGTTAGTCGTTTTATGGCTCATCTGGGTAGGGACCATTGGCAGGCGGTGAAGAGGATATTCAGGTACATTAAGGGTACGTCAGACATTGGCCTATGCTATGGGTCACGTGAAAACATCTTGGTAGCTGGTTTCTCGGATGCGGACTATGCAGGGGATATTGACAGTAGAAGATCAATGACAAGCTACGTATTTGCTCTGGGAGCATCTGTTATGAGTTGGAAGGCGACGCTACAGCCGACGGTGACTTTGTCCACCACGGAGGCGGAGTATATGGCTCTAACGGAAGAATCAAAGGAGGCAATTTGGCTTAAGGGAATAGTCAATGATCTAGGGCTACTTCAAGATCAGGCGATAGTCTACTGTGATAGCTTGAATGCGATTTGCTTGACTAAGGACCAGGTTCATCATGAAAGGACCAAGCATATCGATGTCAGGTATCATTTTCAGATAAACGAGAGCAGGATCAAGGTAATGAAGGTGAGGACTGCCGACAACCCCGCGAATATGTTCACCAAGCCGGTTCCGGAGAGCAAGTTCCAGCATTGTCAGGAATTGCTCAACATCTTGAGCCAGTGAAGCCCTTCGGGGCATCTCGAACCCGGTGGGGGTCCAGTGAGTCTCTGTGACGAGAGACAATTGGGAGCGGAGAAGACGTAGCTTTGTTTACGAGAAGAGGAGCAGCTGCTGTTGACAAGAGAATTCAAGTCAAGGTGGAGATTTGTTGAGGAAGTGACTTGAAAGTGTTGAATTAGTCAAAGGCGGTGGAATAATGAGGTAGCAATTGTTAGGAATTGTTTCCATATCAAAGATGGAAACTTATGGGCAGCAAGTTTGTTTCCAATTTGGTTTTGGAAACATTTGGCCTGTGGGTTTCCTCTAGGGTACTATATAAAGAAGCTAGTTGTCTCTCTACTAGGTATGCAAAGGCATTGTAATTGTTCCTCTTAAGTGAATAAAGAGTGCTTTTCCGCCGTGGAGGTTGTTAGCAAATATTTTGCTAGCGAACCACGTAAAATATTCGTGTTCTTCTTTTATTCGTTCTTCTTTCGTGAGGTGATTTGTCATAATAGTAACATAGAATGAGATTGAAGGGTAAGCGATTTGAAACAGTGGGAGAGCTCAGCTCAGTCATTATTGTCTCTGTAAGTCACAAATGGCGATATAGACCGACGGTGATGTTTTCGGGGGGTTGTGGGACTGGAGGAGAGTGATAAAGTGTCGTGCTTTCCACTTTCATATAAAAATTCAATTCCTGTCCTTGAACTATTACATCCTCATATTTTTTAATATTACATTCTCATACTACCTCTATTTCTTCTCTTTCACCTTACTTCACTTTTTGACACTATTTACTGGGTCACTTTGACCCGGTGATTTGGTTAGCAAAACGATGCACAAATTTGGTAATTTTTGCACGATCTTGTACTATGAAAAAATTGTCAAAAAATTACATCGTTTTGCTATCCAAATCACAGAGTCAAAATGACCCAGATACGGGTAAAAAAGTCAACCACATAGGAAAGAGAAGAAACAGAGGTTAGTATTTTTTATCTTGTTCTTGTGTAGATTTCACATTCACCCCCTATTATGATACATCTTCATTTACACCCCACTCATGTATGGAAATCTCCATTCAGAGACCCCAACTATCAGTCACTTACAACCCCAACAATCTCCATTACTCTCAATCAGTAGGTAGGATTGTGGGTTAAGGTCCGTTATTTAGTGGTGGGATACCCAACTAAATCCATCATTTGGACAACTTTGCCCTTCACTGCACTCAATCGGTATTTTGTTCTTATTGTTCTTCTTCAATTCTACCATTCCAACTACAAGCACCACTAACAATCTACAAATCAACCCACTAACAACTCAAATTCAACTCGTGAAAATTAGAACACAACGAGTTCTCTCTAGTCGTCTAGAGAGAGAGTCTTGTTTCCAACAAGTCTCTGTTCCTTCTTTGCAAGGTACTCGTTTTTTTATTTTACTTCAACAATGAGTCAGGAAGAGTAAGAATCGAGGATTATAGAGAGGCTAAAACAAGTCGAGATTCAATTAGAAGACGATTGAGATTGATATCAGCGATGAAGAGATTGAGGAAAGCATTGTCGAACACAACCGGAGCTTGATAGGTAAGGTTTTCTCACAAAAATTACAAAACTTGACTGGTTTAAGGAGGACACTATCGAGTATTTGGGGAAAATCAGCTGGTTTAAGATTGAGAACGTGAAGGAGAATTACTTTCAATTTTTCTTCAAAAATGATAAAGATATGGAAAGGGTTCTGAAAAGGCGGCCATGGTTCTTTAAGAACAATCTCATTGTTCTTGAGAAGTGGGTGCCAGTGGATGATGTTTCTGAAATCCCCTTCAATCTCTCGCCTTTCTAGGTGCAGATCTGGGGACTGCCAAGCATTTTCTTCAAAGAGAAGGTCTTTGAAAAGATAGGCAGCAAGTTCGTGGAAGTTCTGGAGACTAAAGTTCCAGAAAGGGCTTCTGTTGATGGTAGATTCGTTAGAATGAAGGTAATGTTGGAGGTGAAGAAGCCAATCCAAAAGGAAGCGAATTTAAAGTTAAGAGGCCAAAATCTTACGAAGGTGGAATTTAAATATGAGAGACTGCCATTCATATGTAGTATATGTGGCATCATCGATCATGAAGATGTCAACTGTAACTCTATTTTTGCAGAGGGTGATGTTCCAAAGTTCGGAAGCTGGCTTAGAACAAAGAACCCCCTTGAGCTATGGGATACGAAGATTGAAGGAGAGGAAAGTGAAAGCTTGGAGATGGCGAAGAGCAAGCCCGAAATTATGAGCAAGCTATTAGCTTTGAAAGTGCAACTGCCATTAGCGCCGCCGCAAGTCTCACTAAACAACTTGATTCTGGTGCTAGACAGTGGTGTGGAAGGTGAAAGGTCGCAGGGGACAAGAAATTCAATTGGGCAGGAAGATGGCGAGGAAGACGAAGCAAGCAGAGTCTTGGAATCCAAAAACTCCAGCAGCAAAAAAACATTGGAATCTGAACTCGAGAAGGAGTTGTTGGTGGGAGTCCAAAAATTGAACGATTTCTTAATTACAAATAAAGTGGATAGTGGGCCAGCCAAATCAACGGGTGAAGGGGTATCCTTTGGGCTTACAAAGATTCAATCAGGTTTTTGAATTGGAGGTATTCTTCCTAAGTGAAACGAAACAAAATTCAGCTTTTATGAATAAAGTTTATGGTAGAAGTAGACTCCGTAATAGTTTCTGGGTTGATGCAATTGGCAAATCACGGGGATTGGGGGTCTTATGGTCTGATAATGTGAAAGTTCAGCTTGTCAAGTTTGTCACTTTCTTTTTAGATGTAGCTATTGAAGGTGATAATCTGGGAAATTGTTATTTCTTGTTTGTGTACATCAACTCGGATGACAAATTGAGAATCTCTCAATTGTCTGAGCTGTCTTCTTATTTGAAATCTTGCTCTGAGATGGTGTTTGTTTGGGGTGATTTCAATGACATTACTTGTCCAGAAGAGAAGAGGGGTGGTTGTATTAGAAGTCATTATTCCTGCAGAGTGTTATCGAATTTCATTGCCATGAATGAGCTCACTGATGTTGGTTTTCATGGTTTTCCTTTTACTTGGTGGCACAAGAGGAGAAGAAGGGAGATCATTGAAGAGAGAATTGACGGGGGTTTAGCTTCTGCTGGCTGGCTAAATTCCTGGGGAGATTCAAAGCTCTATCACCATTTTGCTGCAGGTTCTGATCACTGTATCCTTCTGCTAGACACTAAACATGTTGGTAACAGATCAAGGGGTTTCTTATTCAGGTTTGATTCAAGGTGGACAAGAAGCAAGGAAGTGGAGGAGATTGTCAGCAAAGTTTGGAAGCAAAAGATTGCTGGATGTCCAATGTATGTTGTCAAAACAAAATTAAAACTCTGCAGGAAGGAGCTTATGAAATGGAGTAAGCACAATGATAGAGGTCTCTAAGCTAAAGTCAGAGTTATGGAATCTGAAGCTACAAGAATCAAGGAAGAGGGCTTAATGCTGATGTTGAGGAGTTGCACAAAATTGAAATGGAGCTGGAAAAACTTCGGTCTGAAGAGGAGTTGATTTGGAGATCAAAGTCAAGAATCAAATGGTTGTAGGAAGTGGATAAAAACACTAAGTTTTTTCAAGCTTCAGTTCGACAAAGAAGGAGAGCTAACTAGATTTCTGGGGTAACCTCTGAGATGGGTACATGGTGTAGTGAGGAAAAGGAGGTAATGAAGGAGTTTGAAAGCTTTTACAGGAGCCTTTTCAAAGAAGACTCAGTTTCTAATTTGGATCATGTACTCTCCACTGTTAATAAAAGAGTGACATGAGCTATGAATAGCTTCCTCACCAAGCATACCAGTGATGAGGAAATAAAAGAAGCTTGCTTTCATCTTGATCCAGAGAAGGCCCCAGGATATGATGGTTTTACGGCTAAATTTTTTCAATTTTACTGGAACATTTTTGGAGGGGATATCTGCAGAGTAGTTAGGAGCTTCATGGCTTCTGGGAGGATGCTAAAAGGTGAAAACCTTACTCATATATTGCTTATTCCCAAAGTTAAAAATCCAGTTAGTGTCAAGGACTTTAGGCCTATTAGCTTATGTCAAGTGTTTTACAAAAATCCTCTCTAAGACATTAGCTAATAGGTTAAGTCAAATTCTTGACAAAATTATTGCTCACAATCCATCAGCTTTTGTAAAGGGGAGGCTGATTAATGATAACATCATGATGGCTCATGAGATCCTGCACCATACTAAAAACAAGAGAAGTGGAAGAGAAGGGGTGATGGCCATTAAGCTGGACATGCTTGAGGAATTTGATAGAGTAAGATGGGCATATCTAGAAAGCATTATGAGAAAGATGGATTTTAATGATATGGATTAGCTGGAATGGCTTGTGTTAATTCAGTATCTTTCAGAGTGGTGGTGAATGGAAAGCTTAGCAAAGCTTTATGGTATTGCATCCGGGCAGGCAATCAACAGAGATAAGTCTCAACTCCATTTTAGCCCAAATACCAGTTCATTACTCAAAAATTATATTCAATATTATTTGGGAATCAGCAAAGATTTTAAGGAGAGTAGATATCTGGGTTTTCCTTATCTTATTGACAAGCCTAAATCCCAAATTCTAAAGTATTTGTAGGAGAATGTGCAAGAAAGATTTGTTGGGTTTTGACGTAGGTAACGAAGCGGAATAACAAAAATTTAATCCTACTCAAAGCCCACCAAGGATCACAGGAAGAGACATCATAACATGATAAGGGACATAGTAATTGTGTACCTTTTGGTTTAAGAGATCACATGAAGAATGTCCTCGTATCTACGGTTGATCCACGTCTAGGGGTGAGATCTAGATTCTTCCTTGTCAAGAGCTAGCTTGGACCGGAGTAAGACGGAAGAACGAATCAAGCAACGAGGGACAAAGGAATGTTTCGGCCCTCCTCTTTTCTCTCTACCACTCTCTTGTGTTATGTCTAATAACATTAAGTGGGAAGGAAGCTAGAGCCTCCTTTATATAGTTCAACAACTCCTTGTTAACTACATAAAGGTCCTTCCTAGTTCTACATGAACTTGGATTAGTCCCTTCCTTGCATATTAGTCATACTAAGTTTCCAAGGTGTTTCATAATGATCCTTCTTATTAATTAATCATATTAATTAATCCTAAATCTAGTTCTAATCTATTTGACGTGTGACCCCATAAGTTTCTACGTAGTTGGTAATAACTTATTACTAACATGGAGCGGTGTCTAGCAACACATCCATGCCACCCAACTAATAGAAATAGTCAGTGATCCTGACAAACCTCTTGTGCCCAATATCTCATATTTCACTTTCCTTTTGTCTCCATATCCGGATTGGACACGAGACATAAATAGTTACACTCGTATATCCAATCCATAGTTCCTCAATCCTGGGAATATGCTTATGCAAGCAGATAACATCAATATCTCCATATTGATTTATCTGAGTCTGGCCAGACATTCAATAAGCCTCATCCTTTGAGTGGCCGTGGATATTTACTCCCATTATGTGGGAGGGACAAATCCTATCTACATCACTACGATCTCTAAGCTTGCTTCCTACCATGCCCGATGGCTATCTTTATGATTACCCAGTTATGGTGTAACATTTGATAACATCAAAACACGATATTTCACAACTAGAGTATCTAGTGACTTCAAGTCTAAGGATTGCAATTATATTAGCACTACGAGAAGCGATTGTGACTTAACATTTATCTAATGTATCCTTCTCGTTGTGGGTCAATCCAGTATGCCATTATTCCTAATGCATACCCATGTGTTAGACTTGATATCTCCATATCAATCTGCACACATACTAGTCTATATTTGATCGTCATATTAATCAATATAGTGGACTAGGGATATTTAAGATAAACAACACATTGTATCTAAGGACTTCATTAAATTAAATATCACAATATATAATAAATGAATATTCTAGCCAATAACAATGTTCATACTAAATATCATATTGCCTCTAGGGTATCTATTCCAACAAGATTAACCCCTTGAAGATCAAATTTTTTAAGCCCAGCTGGAAAGGAAGTCTTGATTAAATATGTGCTATCCAGACTGCCAAGTTATGCTACGTCTAATTTTTTGTTGCCTAAGAAGACATGTTTGGAGCTCACAAAGCTGATTGCTAAATTTTGGTGGGGAAGCTCAAATTCTTATTCAAAAGGTATTCATTGGAAGAATTGGAATTTCTTGTGCAAAGAGAAGAAATTTGGGGGTCTTGGTTTCAGAAATCTCCACAGTTTTAACTTGGCTTTACTTGCTAAACAAGCATGGAGAATTGGTGCAAGTAATAGCTATTTGCTTAAAGCTTTGCTAAAAGGGAGGTATTTCCATAATTTGTCTTTTTGGTAAGCCAGTGCTAATAATGGCAGTTCTTGGATTTGGAGAAGCATATGTGCTGGTAAAGAAATAGTCAAGAAAGGTTGGAGATGGAGATTGTGCAATGGCAATTCAATCAAAATTTGGGGAGATCCCTGGCTTCCTAGACCAGGGAATTTCAAATATAACTCTCTGAAACCCCCAAACTGTGAGCTGGAAATGGTGGGAGATCTCACTGATCATGACCTGAGATCTTTGAAGAAAAATTAAGTAGTTGAAGTTTTCAATGAAATTGAAGCCAATTTGATTCTTTCATTGCCACTTGGGGGCCACTCTGTGATGATAAGAGAGTGTGGCACTATACAATCATTGGGATCCTCAATCAGCTCAGTATACAAACTGATTGAAGAAGAGCAGCATAACCCTGAAGGAGCCTCCTGCAGCAGAGTTACTCTCTGGAGAAAGTTGTGGCAAGTTCCAGTTCTACCAAAAGTTAAGTTCTTTTTTTGGGAAGTGCTTAATGGTGCCATCTCATTCAAGCTTGCTCTTGAGAAGAGGAAAATCACCAAGGATGTAATCTGCACCTTATGTAGAGAAGAAGGTGAAAGTGAAGTTCATTTGTTGTTTAAATGTAATTTCTCTATTTTGCTTTGGAAATCTTCCCCTCTCAGGCTCAACTTTGAAAATTTTCAAGTTAGTTCAGCTATTGAAGCCTGGGAGTTAGTGAACATTATGGCCTCTTCTTCTGAAAATTGGAAAGATTTTTTGGGGCTTTTCTTAGCTCTTTGCTGGCAGCTTTGGAAAGCTATGAATGATTGGTGTTTTAGAGGAATTAAATGGAGTCAAATGCAAATTTCTCAGAAGGCAGTTAGTCTTTATTATGAATACTCCCAGATTCCACAAGATAATAATTCTCAGGTGAAGAAGGATCTTGATTTTCAGCCTTGCCTCAATTTGGAAGTGAATTTGTTCACAGATGCTGCTGTTGATTTGAAAAGAAACTGTGGAGGTATCAATATCCCCTTGCTGGAATTGTGGATGCTTGTGTTCTTGAAGCTACTGCAATCAGTGAAGCTTTATTTTGGTGCAGAAATGACAATGTTAAAAGGGTGGAAGTATTCTCAGATTGTGAGGAGGTTATTAATTGTCTGAAGAATCAAAGAACTGCTGGAATGGGAAAATTGGTGCTATTATTGAAGACTGCAGGATTATTGCTCGTGAGTTTGAGTTTTGTTGTTTTACTTTTATTTTCAGAAAATGGAACTATAGTGCTCATAATCTGGCGAAGAGTTCTGTTTTTTGTCCTCCGTTTCTGTTGAAGATCATTTCTGATCTTTTGTATTGGCCGTGATTGCTATTTTTCTTATGTGTTTAATAAAGCTTCAATTTTCTCTGGCACAAAAGAAAAAGAAAAAAAAACACAACTCAAATTCAACTCTTGTTCTACACTAAATGAAACCGCAATTCAAGAAATTAAATTGGGCACCACCAAAATCTTTGACACAACCATCAAGGCCAGGGGCGGACGCAGGAATTTTAGGTCATGGGGGCACACCTACCACTACAGTGCACTAAAATTTTCATTTTCTTGTAACACTGCATTTTTCAACAATAAGAAAAAACTCCATTTTGACCAAGAAATATGTGTTCACAATATACCCAGAAACAGTACATAATACCTGAAAAAAATTCATACCAAACTACAAAAACGACGAACCATAGAATAAGACAATATTTACAAAAAAAATGGGAAATATTAAACATGAACATAACTCACGCAGCAACATCAAAAGCTTCTTTCACATCTGTCCATATACTTTTTGCTCCTTGCATCAGGGGATATCATAAAAGCATTTTTAGTTAATAGTTTGAAATGATAATGGCACAAGTTATGATAAGCTATTAGAAGCAGCTATAAATGTTTCCTCCATGACAAACATTAACGTTTCAATTGCTAATGATAACAAACTGAGTTGGTATCCACATGATGTGATTGCAGCTTTTTTGGGATTCCCAAGGAGATGTGAATGGAATAGCTGACAAGCTGGACAAGATGGGTGTGATGTAGAAAGAGCACCTGGTAGTTTAGAGGAAGCATAAGAGGAGATCAGAGAACTGCTTCTGAGGGAACTTTTGGCACAGCAAGCCTTGGGGTGTCATGGCTTTTGATCTCTGTTTATGCTATGTAATGTTATGGTAGTTCTACCAGATACAGCTTGCATTCTAGTTAGTACTTATAGACAATATGTTTCTGTAAAACTTTGGCTTAGGACTTGTTCTAATATTCAGAAGTACCAAAAACATAGTATTCCCAAATAGATGGACGTTTCCCAGGATCCGATTCAAGTTTGGGCAAGTCTCTCTGTTGAGGAGTGGTATTTGCAGAAACTTGAGGTTGACGCGTCGTTTCGGATGGGCTGATTGATGCCGATAGCAATGTCTTGAAATACTTCAACATAACTGCAAGATATGAACAATATATATGAAACTCAATATGCTTGATACTTGATCAATCATAGTAGAAATCGTAAATAGGACTTGAGCTTAGACTTTCAAACATCTAACCTGTTCAAAGTGAAGGAGCTCAGTTGAGATAACAACTAGACCAAAGCAGACAATGTTTCAGCCAGTTCACCTAATCAAGTATAACAAATAAATCAATTAGGTTATGAGATATCAAATTATTAGCAATTGTAGTGACAAGAACTGAAACTACAATACAAATACACTTATACACAAACCCTGGGTTGGAAACAAGTCACTACAGGAGTAAATTTTTCAATTGATAGAGCATAACCAAGCATTTTAGCAAATAACGAATCTAGGGTTTACAAATATTATTCTAGCAGCCATTGAAACATACCCAATTTCAAATCCAAAGTTATAATCGACGGTTTAGGAATCACTATTCTTACCTTACCCAAGTCAGATCCAAAGATGTGAACCAACACCAGTTGAAAAGCTATGAGGAAGGCGAGTAGCAATGGAACATGCCACAATGGATTTGTCGAAGTAGCAATAGATCCAAAGTTATAATCGACGGTCCTCTTTTGTATCTCTGCTCGTGTCTCTGTTCGTGTCATCGTGGGTCTCTCTCTCAAGATCGTGTGTTTTTGATGTTCTGAATATTACCAGACGTCATATATGATTGGGTCAGTTTGTAATATTAAAAATTAGAAACCCACAAAAGATGAGGCCTTATATGTATAAATTTCATTTAAACTGGGGTTGTTAACAGAATTTTGTGGGGGCCTTTATGAAGTAGTTCAGGGAAATTATGAAAATAGTAGTGGAATTTTTTTTTTGGGTGGGGGCCTGTGACCCCACAGGTCTCATACCGCCCTTGATCAAGGCCTACACCGTCAGGCCATCAATGCCTAACCTGTCACAATTTCTTTGCCTCGTAATCTCAATCGAACCCCAAACGAAGTCAAATATCCTCAAACCAAAACTAAACCACCGGCCGTCATTCCATTTAACTCGACGAAGCTCTACCCAACCACAACTAGAAAACCACATAATTCAACCACCATCCAAGAGATAGAGAGAGATCGATCTAAGACCTGGTGGTGTTGGCTATGTTGGTGTTTTTTTTTTTTTTTTGGGGGGGGGGGGGGTGAATTCAGAAGGTATAGAGGATCGAGACGAAGGATTCAGTAAGTCTGCGAATATGAGTCTCTGGTGAAGTAGGAAATGCGAACATTGGAAAGAAGTTTTCTAAGCTAATAATCCAGCAAACAAAAGGAAAGGACAAGACGGCAGGTTTAGGATAGGGGGATACTAGCTAAAAGAGTACTAGTTCCGTTTCATCTGAATCGTCTTACTTTGACTTTTTAACCCGTAATTGGGTCACTTTGACTCGGTGATTTAGATAGCAAAACGATATAATTTTTTGAACTTTTTTTCATTGTATTATAGAGTAAAGTTTACTCTACAAGACTTTGCAAAGATTATGACATTCTTGTATCGTTTTGCTAATCAAATCACCGGATCAAAGTGACCCAGTGAATAGTGACAAAAAGTGAAGTAGGCTGAAACAGACGAAACAGAGGTAGTATAAACTCAAGGGCGAAGTTAACTATCTCTCTCTCTCTCTATATATATATATATACTATTTAAAAGTTTACAGAAATGTTTTTTGACACTCATACTTTTACAATACCTATACTACCCATGTTTCTTAATGTAAACACTAAAATACTGTTAAAAGCCCTAATAAGAAAGGAGTCCTTCTATTCTTCGGGAAAAAAAGGAGGTCTACTTTCCTAAGAGTCGGAGACCGCCTTGATTGATCTCGCGGTGTTATCACCAGAATCCATTGGCGGAGATATGTTCTGGTCGGACGGCTACGACGATTTCCTGCAATCAATTATCACTTTCTTTCTTTCCTTCCATGACTCACGTGCTTTTGAATCTTTGTTCAGGTCTCCCATACATGGACTCCTCCTTGAAGAAACCTTTCACATGGAGACTTGAGCGCATTATGAGATGTTATTTGATCGGAGACAATGCAAAGATCGTCTGTGTGGTTATGTTTGTTTTCCATGAAGTCTACTCCACCAACATTCGAATGACCAGAATTTTTTCTTGATGAATCCAAGATAAATAAGATCACGATCTACAAGTACGGTAAGAAGTTGAGCTTTTTATTACGTTTTGAAGTCCGATTTGGTTGTCTGCATTCCTATCATGGTTATCTTCTAAGTTTGCTTATAACTCTTGGGTTCAATCACCGAAAGATGGATCGATCCCTTTTTTTCTTTTCTTCTGGAACATGCATATATTAACCATGCACCCTCCCCTCACCTCTGCTTCTTATCTTTGACCGATCCCTCACTTTTCTAAGTGTGTGGTGAAGATAATCACTGTGTTGCCTCAACCTAATGTTCCACACAATCGTAAACCTCTGTAATACACCAACCTGAACACTGGAGGGAAGGACTGATAGGACATTACTGCGAGTAAATGGAGTGGATACTTGGTCTCACAAAAAATTGACAGAGATGGCGGTTCAAATCATCATTGGGCGGTTCAATCGACACAAGAAGGTCTAAAGTTTCTTTGCACAAGAAGTAAGATGTTCATGTCCCAGGTTGCTCTTCAATGTTTTAGTAGTATCCATCTTAACAACTTGTACTTGAATTGACTATGTATGCATGCAGTATGGTAGTTTCTTTTGTTTATATTATGTTATTTCATTCCTATTTACTCCCTCCGTTTCACTAGATACTTCAAAAACTTTATGGGCACGGGAATTAAGAAACACACTCAAATGACTATTTTACCCCTTCTCTTTTTATTAATTCCACTATCTCTCTCTACTCTGTGTCACTCTCACACTAATTACATCAACCACATAACAATATCAGCAAGAACAAAATCAACAAGAACAGCAACAGCAGAACAATATCAACAACATCAGCAACAACAATATCAGCAACAGCAAGAACAAAATCAACAAGAAAAAGAAGAAGAACAATATCAACAACAGCAACATGTTGATTTCCACCCTTCTCTGCAAGGGACATCAAACCAAGCCCTGAAGAAGAAGAAGAAGAAGAGAACAAAATTTATGTCGCCGCCTCGCCACAACCGCCGTCCCTGAAGAAGAACGCCGGAGCCTCACCACCTCACCGCTGCCACCATCGGATCTGGGTCGATTTCCACCCTTATCTGCAACAAACATCAAACCAAGCCCGATTTCCAGTCAGATCTGAGGTAGGGAAAGGAGATGAGAGTGTGAAGAGAAATGTTACCCGGTGGTGGCGAGGAGAGAGAAGACTGTAGATGGATGGATCTACTTCCTCCATCTACTTCTGTCCATGCATCCACCACAAAGCTGCAGATCGACGGATTTGCTCTCACTCTCTCTTTCTGTTCTTCACCTTCTGCTTCCTCCCTCTGTTCTGCAACGGCGGCGACGGCGAAATTGAGGAGATCGAGAGAAAGAGAGATGGAGACCGAGCAGATCGATGGAGATGGGATGGAGAAGATCGATCTGCTCTCTCCGTCTCTCTCTCTCGCTTTCTCTTCATCTCTTTGATTCTGGAAGTTTGGCGATGAAAGGGAAGAGATGGAGTGTAGAAGAGATGGGGCAGATGGTTTGGGATGAGTGTAGAAGAGAGGTGGGTGTGGGGGGAGTGGAGAAGAAAGGATGGAGGGGGATGAGTGAGAGAGCCGAATAATGCATCTGAGGTGTGTTTGTTGTTAGATTTAGGTTAAAAACATGTGCACATGGGTTGGAAATATTGGGTTGGGCTTAATTAATCAGGTTTGATATAAAATCTGATTAGTTAAGCCCAATTAAAAGGTGGGTTTGGGTTTTTTAAGAAAGGGTATAGTTGTATTTTGTCAGTTTCAAAGTTTCCATATTTGGAAATTTTGAAGAATCTGGCGAAACGCCCAAAAATGAAATTTTGAAGAATCTGGCGAAACGGAGGGAGTATTTGACTAAATATTAAAACAGAGAACAATATGATAGTATGAGCATATGACATTTTCACATCATCTTCTACATGTCACTGACTGTGACATGTCTACCAATTATGTCCGAGCTTTTCATTCAAACCAGCTTACTGATTTGGTTATCCGATTTCCAAATTCAAGGCTTGTAAGGTTGAACCCTTAATTTCTATATGCACTACTTCATTGGTTCTATCATTCTGACCAATTGATTTCAGAGTGGCAACTTTAGGGATAATAACCCTGCTTGCTATTATTGTGCAGGGTTTTAGTTGATCCATTCATTGGCATTGCATTGAGGTAAACAGAGTACACATGTCATGCAATGTTAATTTTCTGTTTACGCACATGTAAGTCTCCTCATTGTCTACTGCACACATCAAAATTGTTACCGGACACTTAAGGGTACATGGTTGAAGGTTAGTTCTGAGTGTTAATTATTTGGGGCAATCCGTTTCTTCACAGTTGGTTCCAATGTTTGTAGACTGGCAGGTAATTGTAGGACATTATTTTGGCACTCTTCGATCCGATCCATTAACAGCCCAGCTTAATCTCTACTACTAAAATAGCCTTATCAGCTGACTTAGTAGTGAATATTGAAGACAAGTCTCTCGTTTTCCTCTACACTTGTTGCCGGCAGTGCTTAGACAATTTTGAAGTGCTTCCTTGAGACAACAATAGTAATCATTGAATCTACTAGATCGCATGCTTCTGGTTTAACTATTCCTAATTGAATTCTAGATTCCTAAAAATCATTTACTGTTGCATCACAAGTGAAAGAATTGGCCGGGCAATCCAAATACGTGTTGGATGACGCCTAGGTTACTGGATCAGAAGTCACTGAGTAATTTCAAGGTCCTCTCAGATATTGATCGGCGTTAGGAATTCATGCCTTTGAAGGTACTCTCACATTTTGATCTGCGGTTGGAATTCATGATTTATTTTGAAACTCCATAGTGATCCATGTGACAAATTTTATGTTTTCAGAAACTTTTGAACGACACTACCATCGTTTGATTGATCGTATAAAGGAATATTAACTATTTCGTGAGATCAGACTCTGTATAGTGTGCTTGAGGTTCCTAAATGCTATTTCTTATCCTAACCTTGTTGCTTCCAGATTCAAGTAGCGAAGTGTACATGTAGATGACTGGTGTAATGTTTACGCTTCATTTGGTATCTACTTTCCCCCTAGCCGACCAATAACAAACTGTTTGACAAAATGTTTTCTGAATATCAATTGATTCAACAAAATCAAGTTTTTAATGTTATTTCTTACTGGATGATATTTGATGACTTTACAGTCTGATCGCGTCATGCTTACCTCTTAAGATGGAAGGCAATTTGATTCATGTGCACTATTTGTTCAACCATTCAGACCAATAGCTTGCCTACATAAACAATGTAATGTCAATCTTGTGACTCTACAAATAGCGCATAATTGTGGAGTTAATTTTGCACTGAGAACCAGCATTTTGATTCAGCAGGACTGTAATATAAGCTGGGATTTCTTCTTCAATGTCGAAATAGAGATAAGGACCGGTAATCAACATAATTGGTGGTAATTGGGTAAATGTCAGAGTCTTCATTTTGGTAGTATAGAGTGCTATTGTACCGGGGAACAACTTGTTGGTGATATTAGCATTTTTCAATCTGAAGCTAACATTTGCCACGCATCTCAAAAAATTGTTCTGTTCTTGGATTTGTTTCTGTTCTTTCCTGACAACTTTTTGTCAAATTACTTAAATTTACCCTTATTTACCCTTATTATTGGTGAAGAAGTCGAGTAGTTTAGGTTATAAAGTGAATTGGGTTTCAACATTGTCTTCCGTTGTTTCAATAGAATTATGTGCTTTAAATCATAAATATTTTTCAGAAGAAAAAATAAACAATTGTGTGAAAAGAATGGAGATGAATGAAAGGTTATATTTTAGTGAAGTCTGACATTATCTGATGCGATAAAAGCATAGTTAGAATGAAGTATGTGTTGGAGCTTGCAGGGGACTGGAGATGGTTGTTAGCCTGTACTTAAGTGCTTGTGTTTGGTGGTCTCCAAGTGTGATTTGGAAAGTCCCGTGATGGTACGAGAGAGACTTTGCACTAATTTCAAAGTATTATGGAGTACTTTGAAGCATTGTGTTTGACTTAGCCTTCTACAACAAATCTTCAGAGTTACAAAGCATTCCACAACGAAGAATTTCTCAGTTCGGAAGGAATTAGATCAAAAGTATTATTTTACCGAATTTATGACTAGTTTCTGTGGGTTTGAATCTCGATTGATAGATTGACATGATTGAAACTTCTGTTAACTTAATTATCGAAATATTTTGTGTCTCCAGATTGTGCTGATTTTGTCTATGAATTACTATGTGATTATTTTTGTACATACACATATAGGTTGAGAATTAGAGATAAGTCTGCACTGTAAGGATTACAATGGGTTTATAATTGAGGCCCAGCATGCTTACAATTAGCACCATAAAAACATCACCTACAGGCATTGAACATGAATGTTAATAGACTATTTGATAGGCTATCAGCCGGGTTCTAATCGATGTAAGTTGTAACTCTCTATTTTTTTAATTGATATCAGCATGAGAAGTTTATAAATTTAATTTTGTATGAGTGACCTGTGAATGCTAATTGAATACACTGCTCATTCCAATCTTTCTTGAGTCTTGAAGCCCGCTTTTGCTTACATGTATTGGGAACTTGAGGGTAATTTATCTGATTATTTAAATATTAATTCACAAAAATTGTGAAATGGAAGACGTTGCAGGGTGTACTAATTTGATTTTAAAATTAAGTAAACAAAAAATTGCATACTTTCTCGCCAAGAAGGCCCTCCAGGACTAGCACAAAGCTCCCGTTTTCGATACTTGTCGAGCTCCCTCTGTTCATATTCTTACTGTGTTTCATTTGTTGCAAACAATTTATCATCTATAAGGTTGTTGCCTCCTCCCATGTTAGTTGGGGATATTACTGTTGATGTACTATTGGAGTTTCTACTCCTTAATGGACTGTGATGTCTTACTTCTTTCTAATAGTAGCATATAGGGCACGCAATGTGTCTGCCATTACTGCACCAAACCAGAATGCACAAAACATAATGCATGAGTCATTTTTGTTAAGATTATAGGTAATTATAAATAAAGAAACACGACCCAAATGATGCATCGTGAACTCAAATGCCAAAATCCATTAGACTTACCTGATCCATTGTTTGTTTGGTGTACTGTCCAATGGTCTCCTATCAGAGCATTGAAGCAGAAGCAATGAAGGTTGATTTCAAGGAAACAACTAACAAAAACAATTCGGAATGAATTGAACAGAACTACAAAGGCTATTTTTTTTTTGTGAAAAAATGGGGGAGGATTCTGAAGACAATGGAGGTAGTTAAACATGCCAAGAGGAGTTTAGAGAAGTTATAGTAGGTGGGAGTTAGCTTAATTACATTTTTGCTTGATGGGTATCGCTGGCAAAACAAGAATATGATAGGTTTCAATTTCTGATTTCATCGAACTGAAGGCCTTCTATATTAGTAAGAAAGTATATATCCCTTTCATTAAAGAACTTCTCATCACTTAAGGAAAATGGATTGCTATAGCTTTCTAAGACGAGAGGGATAATTAAGCAGCCTACATTTCTTATGTCGTAAGTATACAATAGACTACTAAGATATGTTGCCTTGTGGTAGCAATAGTTAGTCGGCTAACTCGTATCATGTCTAACTTGACGAGGAAACTACATCACACTCTAATTTACAAACTTACTGAATTTATACTTCATCTAAATGAATTATAGTAGCTCTCTTATCTAATAAGTATACAATAGATTTCCTCCACATGCAACGCATGTGCACCCTACTCATTCCCACCTGACTGATTTTAATCGATTTTATGCTGCTTTGTTAATAATGATGGAGAATGAGGGGCCGTTTAGTTGGAAGATCCTGTAAATAAAAAGACTTAGAGCCCGGTTGGTAATGCGTTTGCTTTCTAGAACGCTGCTTTTGAATCTAAAAACAGGTTTAATGTGTTTGTTAAATTTTTTTTTTAGCTTTCTAGAAAGCAGTTACTTCTCCACAGCAGTTTTTGAAAAGCAAGGGAGGGGTTGCTCTTCAGGACTTGCCTTTCGGTAAATGTATTATTTGACATTCTTATACGTCAATAAATATCAATAGTTATATTTTGTAATAACACTATTTATTATATCATGTCCGATATTGTCATTTCGACAATAACAGCAACTCTAAAGCACTAATTACGAAACCCAAAATGTCAAAGTGCTTTCCCCCCGCAGCTTGAATACAGAATTTACCAAACACTTTTCGTGTAGATTTATACAGCAACTTTCTCACTATACTTCCTACACAGCAATTTTCTAAGACACCACAGCATTACCAAACTAGCCCCTAGTATTTGGGCAGTTCCTCAAGGATTGTGGCATGGAATTGGACCGGCTCATTAGAGGCAACTTTACCATACAATTGCTGCTTTTGGCTATGTGAGTATTTGTTTCCCAAAAAATATAATGACAAAGCAATACATTAATATATGCCGATTTCTCATGGGTTGTTTTTTGGTAAATAGACACATAAGAATATTACAAATGTCGTAGTCATAATGATTATTTAAAGACAAATAGCATAACATAGTAGTTTCACCTCGGAACTCTACTATCTTTATTTTGTCGATGGGATTTGTTAGCCTTGAAAGGGACCCTTTTGCAACTCTTATATGTTAAAAACACATGGAAGTAAGTTCTCTCTGGTCTTTCTAGAGAGAGAAAAGTCTTGTGTTTTCTCACAAGCCATTACTACTCTCTGGGTTAGAGTTCTTGGTTCTTCTCAGTAAGATCATGAGTTCAGAAGAAGAAACAATGTTGATCAAGAGCTTCAAACAAGTAGAGATCCAATCCGAAAGCGAAGTGGAGATTGATCTGAGCGAAGATGAAGCAGAGGAAAGGCTGGGGGAGTATTCTTGCAGCTTGTTAGGGAAGGTAATCTCGCAGAAACCAGTAAATCTCACTGGATTGAAGAAAACAGTGAAGGAAATTTGGGAAAATCCTGAAGATTTTAATTTGGAGCATATAAAAGGAAGGCTTTTCCAATTTTTCTTTGGAAAGGAAGAAGATCTGGAAAGAGTTCTCAGGGGGTGCCAGTGGTTTCTCAAAAATAATCTCATTATCTTAAGGAAATGGGATCCTTTGATTGAAGTTGATGAACAACACTTTAACACAACTCCATTTTGGGTACAAGTATGGGGTTTGCCTAACGCCTTTATGACGGACATAATTATAGGGAAGATTGGAGCAAACTTTGGAGCCTTGCACGGAAAAAAATTCCAGCAAAAGCAACAGATCAGGGGCGCTTAGTGAGAATCAAGGTGGATTTGGATGTGAAAAAGCCAATCTTGAAGGAAGCAACCCTTAAGTTACAAAACAGAGCCTTACAAGAGTAGAATTCAAGTATGAGGGGCTTCCTCCTCTTTGTATCAGCTGCGGTATTATCGATCATGAAGGGAGATTGTGTAATAATAAGCAGCTTCAAGGTTCGCCGCCCTTTGATTAAAAGAGGTTGAGGGCTCTTCACCCATCAGAGCTATGGCTTAAAGATCAATCGAAGGAGGAGGAGACAGGATCTAATATAGATATGAGTGGCAATTTGAAGATCTCTTCGGCTCTGGGTGTTGCCACTGTCGGAGATATGGAAGGGGAAGTGGTCAGGCAGGAGTAAGTCGCCGGTGACGGAGGCCGGAGAACTTGAAAAGTCACAAGAAAACCAAAAGTCGCCGGACATGAGGAAGTTGAAGGGACAAGTTTCAAATTTGAGCGGGTACTCTTTAAATTTGTTGGAAATAGTTGAGGATCGGAGCTCGAAGCTGGAGAAAGTTGTTTTAAACGAGGTGAGTAATGGTTGTAATGCATTGAAGAATTATCTGGAAAAGGAAGCGGGAATTTCGAATGATGTTGTTACAACATCGTGTTTGAGACCATCTACTCTTTCTGGGCCAGAAGCTTTTAGTTCTGGGCTTCAACCTATTGGGCTCGAAGTTCAGAGGACCAATGAAGTAATAGCGCGTGAATATGAAGTCAATTCACTGCAGCCCAACCACTCAATAAATGAGCCCGCACCGCGAAGCCCGCTCGTTATGGAGGGTTCGGTTGGAATTTTGGAATTGAAATCGTCCAAGCCTCAAGAGGATCAGCAGAAAGGGGAAGATCAAACTGCTATCCCAAAAACCCTAGTACAGAAGAAAGAAAATTCGATGGAGCAGAAAAGAAGCACTAGAAGATGGAAAAGGCAAGCTAGAGAGCATGGAACGAAGATATCGATAAGTAACGAAGTTGAGCCTTCCAATTTGAAGAGGAGAGAAGGATATTGGATGGAGGTGGATGCAGAAAACCTGGAGAATACGGTGGATGGTAAGAGACCTAGGAACTTTGAGAACTCATCTTCTTTGCTTAACAATTGGGTGGAGGAAACCAGCCCTAACTGGTCCCAATCACCCAAATGAGGCTATTGGCTTGGAATTGTCAGGGAACTGGTAGATCCCTGACAATTTAGCAATTCAAGAGGGTTTTTAACCTTCATTCTCCATAAATTTGTTTTTTTGAGTGAAACAAAGAGGAGGGATCCCTTTCTATCTAAAGGTACAGCATCAGGAAACTTCCTAATTGTTTTTGGGTGGATCCTATTGGAAAGTCAGGAGGTTTGGGTGTTCTATGGACTGCAAATGTTGATGTTCAGCTAGTTAAGTACTGAAAATTTTTCATTCATCTTCAAATAAACTCAGCTGATGGTAGCTCTTGGCAAATTATCTTTGTGTATCTCTGTTCCAATGACTCTGTTAGAAGCACTCAATTGGATTTTCTTAGTGGCTATCTGCTGAAGTGTTAAAAATTTTTATTTATCTGGGGAGATTTTAATGATATTCGTTGTCCATCTGAGAAGAGTGGTGGTTCCCCAAGAACTCTGTTCTCTTGTAAGCCTCTGTTTGATTTCTTCTCCCATAATGATCTTACTGATGTGGGATTTTCTGGGTACCCCTTTACGTGGTGGAATAGAAGAGAAGGGGTTAGTTGTGTTGAGGAAAGGCTGGACAGAGGTGTGGCTAGCTCTCAATGGTTGAATAGTTGGGGCAGCTCAAAGCTGCATCACTTACATGTTTCAGGCTCAGATCATTGCATGATGATGCTTGATCTCAACCCTTCTTCTGGGCTGAGAATATGCAATATATTCAGATTTGACAAGAGATGGTCTAGAAGTGAAAAAGTCAAAGAGCTTATTTGTAATGTTTGGAATCATAAGTTTGAAGGGTGCCCTATGTTTGTTGTTAAATCCAAACTCAAAGCTTGTAGACAGGACCTCAGAAAAGTGGAGAAAAGAGAATGACTAAGGTTTGATGCAATCTATCAAAGTGAAATATGCTGCTGCTCTCAAGATTAGAGAAGATGGTCCAAATGCCGATATGGAAGAGTTATGCAACATTGAAGCAATGCTGGAATCTTTGTGGCTTGAGGAGGAAGCTATTTGGAAAGAGAAGTCTAAAGTTAATTGGCTGAAATCTGGAGATAAGAACACCAAGTATTTTCAAGCATTGGTGAAGCAAAGAAGGAAAAGAAATCATATTGCTGGAATTAAAAATGATCTTGGAGTTTGGTGCAATGAAGAGAAAGACATTAAAAATGTATTTCACTCCTTCTACATCAGTCTCTTCAAAGAAGATGAAGATAGAGATCTGGATCCTGTCTTGTCTACAGTTAGCAAGAAACTCAACAATAGCATGAACAGATTTCTAACACATGATTTCAGTGATGAGGAGATAAAGCAAGCCTGTTTTGATCTTAATCCTGACAAATCTCCAGGTTTTGATGGCTTCATAGCCTTTTTCTTTCAATCTTATTGGAGTATTATTGGTGAAGAGATTTGCAAAGCTATAAGATATTTCTTCAGAACAGGTAAATTGCTGAAGTGCATTAACCTGATGTAGATAGTCCTTTCTAGACAGGCAGATCTTAGCCACGTGGTGACCATCCAGCACACCTAGCTGTGCTCCACACACACTGGATCACCAACCGCGCTGATCCACGTGGGGGCTGCGAGACAGGGCCCTCGCATACCACACACGGGACTTGTAGGGACTTAGTGGTTTGGAGGCTAGCGAGCGCGAGCGACAACCAAGCCCACGCGCGACCTTAGTAACTGCTTTGAGAGATTTATGGCACGAGCTCCATAAACACGGTCAACCTCATAACGGTTCTGGTATACGCGGATAACGTGCCGTAACGGTCCCTATATACGCGGACGAACGTGCCGTTGTGGTTAAGCTAATTAAGCCGCCATTAATGGGCGCATTAACCACACTACAACGGTCACATTCTCCGTTATATATAGGATCGTTAACCCTTCCATACAAGGGCAGAATCACCTGAGATATGCGGAAGCTCTGCGAAAATTCTGTCTCTCTCTCATACAGTGCTATCATCTTACTCTCTCCCTACACAAAACCTTACTCTTCCTGTGTTCTTTCCATCCCCTACTCTTGGTGTATATTGAATTCTCCCTGGAGGATTCTCTCGTACACACCTAACACATATTGTGTTGATTCCTAAAGTTAATAATCCAAATTTGGTGAAGGACCTTAGGCCAATCAGTTTGTGTTCAGCACTTTATAAAATTCTTTCAAAATGCCTTGCAAATATACTATGCCAAGTTCTGGATAAGATTGTCTCTGTCAACCAGTCTGGTTTTGTTAAAGGCAGACTCATTGTTGATAATGTGATGGCGGCTCAAGAGCTTATTCATTTTATCAAAAATAAGAGGAGTGGTACGGGATAAATGGCAATCAAACTAGACATGTTGAAGGCATTTGATAGAGTGAGCTGGAGTTATTTGGGAGCGTATTATGTTTAAACTTGGCTTTTGCAGAAAATGGATTCATTGGGTTATGTCATGTGTCTCCTCAGTGAGTTACAGATTAATCATCAATGGGGAACTAAGTGATCTCATTTCTCCTTCTAGGGGTTTAAGGCAGGGATACCCTCTCTCTCCGCATTTATTTGTTATTTGTGCAGAAGGGTTAACCTCTATTTTAAAGCATTTTGAGAAGATGCAATGTATCAAAGGAGTGAAAATTGCAAGGAGTAGTCCTTCTATTAACCATCTTCTTTTTGCGGATGATTCCATTATGTTTTGCAAAGCCACAATGACTGACTGTTGTGCAATGAATGCAACTCTGAAATTATATGAGAAGGCTTCGAGTCAGGCAGTTAACAAGGAGAAATTTTAGCTTTTCTTCAGTCAAGCACTAGTAATCTTCTCGAAGGTTACTGACAGAAATTTTAAAGATGGAGCTTATTTGGGCCTTCCAGCTTTAATTGGGAGATCAAAAGCAAATACTTTGAGTTTTCTGAAGGAGAAGTTTTATCAGAAGCTGGCTTCTTGGAGCTCCTCTTTTCTCAGTCAAGCTGGGAGAGAAGTTCTTCTTAACACAGTTCTTGCAGCTCTTCCAACATACACCATGTCTTGTTTTCTGCTTCCTCATAAAAGCTTTCTCAAATTATGGCCAAGTTCTGGTGGGGGGCAATTAGCAAGGACCAAAAGAGGATTCATTGGAGGAGTTGGGGGCATTTGTGCAATTTCAAGGAAGATGGAGGCTTGGGCTTTAAAAAGATTCAAAGCTTTAATTAAGCCCTCATTTCAAAGCAAGCTTGGAGATTAGATGTTGAAGATAATTCCTTATTCAAAGCTGTATTTAAAGGGAAATATTTCCCTCATTCTTCCTTTTGGGATACTAGAGCTCCACATGGATGCAATTGGGTCTGGAGAGGAATTATGGCTGCAAAATAGGTCATTAGAAGAGGGTTTAGATGGAGAATTGGAAGTGGTAAGGCTGTTAATATATGGGAGGATCCATGGCTCCCCAGAAATGAGAATTTCAATGTTGAATCAAAGAAGCCTCCAGGATGTAATCTGAAAATGGTTAGTGAACTGATCCTTTCAGAAGAAAGAAGGTGGAATGAGAGCCTAATTAAATGCATGTTTTGTGAAGAAGAAGAGAAGCTGATTCTCTCATTGCCTGTTGGAGGACCATCATGTACAGATATGCCAGTTTGGAATTTTTCAAATCATGGATCTTTCAAGGCCAGTTCTGCTTATAAACTTATTGATGATTGGTTTAACCCTGAAAATGGCTCATGTAGCAGAACTGCACTCTGGAAGAAGTTGTGAAGATCTGAAGTTCAACAAAAAATAAAGCACTTATTCTGGAAATTTCTAAGTGGAGCTCTTCCGGTCAGTTTGGCCTTGAAGAAGAAATGGATTGATATTGATAGTATTTGTAAATTATGTGGAGAAGATGAAGATAGTGAAATGCATCTCTTAAGAGAGTGCAAGTTTGCCAGAGAGGTATGGATTTGTTCCCCTTTAAGACTCTCAGTCATGGTTGGAAATCCAAATAATCAATTTGAATGGTGGGAAGAAGTGGTTGATAGAGCTGGATGTTCTGGGGATGCACAATGGTTTCTGGGATTGTTTCTTTATTTGTGCTGGGATATATTTAATGCAAGGATGATTGGATCTTTCAGAATCTAGGAGGAAACCTATGCAAACTTCTCAGAAAGCTCTAACATATCTGCAGGATTATAGATTTCATAATCAAAGTATCTCTACTGATAAGGAGGGGAATATTCAGGTAGTTAATTCAGCTCCAAATCTTGTAGCTGATTACAACGTTTTTACTGATGCTGCAGTTGACTCTTCTAGGAATAGAGGTTCTGTTGCTGCAGTTTGTGTTGATAAGAATGGAGAGAATATTGATCATTTGTCAAAAGTAATCGAAGGGGTCTCAGATGCAGCAGTGCTAGAATCTTGGGCCATTAGAGATGCTCTTATGTGGTGCAGTTTGAAAAGCTGGAATAATGGGACTATTTACTCAGATTGTGAGAGGGTGGTCAAGATGCTAAATTCAGATGTTGCTTCTTGTTCAAGATTAGCTCCATTGATTGAAGTAGGGCCGGCTGTGCACAAGAGATTCCGGCGGGGAGATCTCCGTGTACACCGTAGGTAGAGGATCAGAGATAACACAAGAAGAGTTGGGTTGTGTGTAGGGAGAGAGTAAGGCAGTATTAATGTCTGAGAGAGAGACAGAGGTTTGGCAGAGCTTCCGCGTATGGCTGGTGTGTCCTCCTTTGTATGGAAAGGTTAACGTCCTATATATAACGGAGAACGTGACCGTTGCAGTGTGGTTAATGCGCCCATTAATGGCGGCTTAATTAGCTTAACCACAACGGCACGTTCGTCCTTATATATAGGGACCGTTACAGCACGTTATGCGCGAATACCGGAACCGTTATGAGGTTGACCGGGTTTGACCGGATTGACCGGGTTTATGGAGCTCGTGCCATAAATCTCTCAAAAGCAGTTACTAAAGGTCGCGCGCGGGCTTGGCTCGCACGCGACAGGACTTACTCTAGCCTCCAAACCACTAAGTCCCTACAAGTCCCGTGCAGTGGTATGCGAGGGCTCTGTCTCGCAGCCCCCACATGGATCAGCGCGGCTGGTGATCCAGTGTGTGTGGAGCACAATATGGTGTGCTGGATGGTTGCCACGTGGCCAAGATCCGTCAGCTCAGAAAGCACTATCTACATTAGCCCCCTTTCTGCGCGTGAAGACTCATAGCTGGATAGACTTCCATGCGCGGAAACCAACATACGCGTCGCCGCCACGTACCAATTCAAATACGAGCAGATTCAGCCCCCCGTGCGTACCATTATGACCTAAAACCCCTAGAGTCGTGCCGTCTGGCCTTTAGGGTTTTAGGCGTGACGTCAGCTTGTCCTGTGATTGCGCGATTCGACGGTGACGGTTGCGATTCGACTACTGAAAGGACGCAACCTTTCATTGTTTTTGGATAAATACTTTGTACTCTCCATTGTTGCAAAGCATCACTTCTTTCTCTTAAAGTGAATGATACCCGGAAGCCTTCGAGAGCAGATTCAAATAATCAATCACCAGTTCAGAATTGCAAATCATCTTCTTCAACTGTCTGTATCCAAGCAGGCTTCACAGAAACAAGGTTGGCCTTGTTCAATTTCGATTTAAAATGCTAGTATATGCTTTGAACTACGTTGGATCTGCAAACCCATTATCTGCTGAAAAAACTTGTGAAGAGACTCACAATCTTTGAATCCAATTCCGATTTAATCCCCCAATGATAAAGACCTTGAATGTAGGGTTTTTGAAATCTCTGATAATGCAAACAATTCCAACCCCTAATTTCTGAAATTGATACCAGAAACTGTTCATCTTTTCTTCCCATAGATCTTGAATCTCGAAATTCAAACTGAAGTGTGGCATATTTCTCCCCCTTTTTTTCTTGCTTTTCCGCAGGAATGGCAAAGACAAAAGGAACTAGACCCACCAAGGAGGACGAAGAAATACCTGATCTTCCGCAAGCTCTATGGCGAAAAGCCCCCTATCTGGGTGGCAAAGACTTCTACCACGCGAGGGTTAAGTCAAAGAAACTGCCTGCTTCCGTCCGCGATGAGAGATTGCTAACACTAACTCCTCCAGCTAACTCGGCCTTGCTTGATTTGATTGGCTCCGAGGACGTGGTTCGATTGGGAATCGAAAATGTGTACTTCCCGTATGCTGCGATTTCCACCAAAACTTTTGTCCAGAAATTGGACTACATGGATGAGTGGATTGACCATGTGTTGACCAATCATGCTGTGACTCTTAATGAGGCCGGCGTATACTTCGCCGTTCGTGCTTAAAAGGGCGCTGCCGTGAAGCTGGACCTGTCCATGCTTCTAAACCTTCTTTCCCGCTACTCGCCTGCGACTCACACTTTTCATTTTGCTGAGTTCGAGGCTGCCCCCACACTCGAGAACGTGCACATGCTGTATGACCTGTCTACTATGGGTGAGGTGGACCCCTTGAGTCCTTTGAGGACGGACGCGGAGATTGCTTTGTACACGCAGATGGAGGAGTGCTTGTCAGAGGTAAAGAAAATCTACACCCGGTGGACCACTACAAAAGCCCTTCCTGACTGGCAGTTGGTTGACACGTCTGTGAAGAATACTTGGAATAAGTGGGTGCAGTACTTCTTTCGTGATTACGCGAACAGCAGCATTACCAAGAAGCTTCTAAATCAAGACCCAGAGGCCAAGAACTACGTGGAGGGTAAAGGCTACCACTTAAACCTTTGTGCTTTCCTCTGTGCCTGGCTGTCGAGGTACTTAATTGATGGTCACCCGCACGATGGGTCTTCTATCACGTTCTTCCGCTTGCTGTGAAATTGGCCCTTGGCCAGAGAGTCGCACTCGGACCCTTGGTTTTGGGCACGCTGTACTACAGGCTGGATCAGCTAGTTGTGGCCATGAAAGAATCGCGTGGCCGTCTCGACATACTGACTTTTGTTAACATTGCCTTCTTGACGATGTGGGTCTTTGAGCGATGGCCTTCCTATGCCCCAACTGCTTCTAAGCCCAACAAGTGGTGTCCCCCAGGCGCGGTGGAGGAGCGTAACAGCGGCAGAGCTGCGAGGTGGTTCGGAGCAAACAATACCAAGTGCGTTTGGAGTCTGATATGCGACAACCGGCGAGAGTTCATAGCTAGGCCCTATGCCATGCGTATTGAAAATGTGCGATGGTTTCCAAAGCTGTATCCTTCCAAGGGTGTTGTCTTCTCGGAAGAGCTCCTCTTCGAAGAGGGAGAGCATTTCCATGAGCGCTATCGCGAATTCTTCTGCTGGTGCGTGCGAGGCTCCCTTCCTGCTCTCGCAGAGCATATTCGTGAGCTCGCACCGAGGTATGAGAGGATTACCGTGGATGTTGACCCCACTCGCATTTCTCCCCAGTTCGGCTTTGATGCAGTGGCACCATCAATCTGGCCACAGTCTATTATCAGAGGCTGCTATAAGCGTTTGTTGACAAAGGAGTGCAACACAGTCTTCATGAACAATCTTCCATTTGAGCAGCCTGCAGGTAACCGCGAGGGTGGCTGTTCCAAAAACTGGCTCGCATACTGGAACGCCCAGCAGACGAGATTTGAGACGCAGTCGGCCCCCCAGCCAAGCAGAGCTCCTTTGATCAAAAGAAACTCTTTTCCGTTTCGTCCCAATTGTAGTCTGGACGAGTCTGAATATGGTTGCTACTCATTGTTGGATCATGAGAACCATTTGTGCCCTGCCATCATTCTGGATGAAAAGATCGCCGCAGTTAGGAAAGGCGACTCGCATGTCATCAGATATAGCGAGACTTTTGCTAAGGTAAGCTTCTTGTTTGGCTTTTCGCATGCGCTAAGCTTCTTTACTTCAACATGTTGACAAACTCATTCTACATTGCTTGCTGTAGTGCCATGTGCGGAGGTTTGCATCTGGTGATCGTTCCAAGTCGCTGGTCAACACCATTGTTACCATAAGAAGACAAGGACAGACGTTCCTGCTAGCTTCGAGGATGGATCCTGAGGTCGAAACCAGGATTCGCGCGGTTATGAATGCTTTTGCTGACTCGCTGATAGACAATGCTCCAGTTTCGTCTCCTCCCAGGGATGATCCGTCTCCTCCAGCGACTGCAGCGCCAAGAGCGAAGAGACCCAGGTAAAAAGGAGTTACAATTTCTTCTCCTAGAAGCGCTCCAACTTCCCCTCCTGCGAGGTCCCTTTCTGCCAAGGACAAAGGCAAAGGTCGCATGCCTAGTAAAGCGCGGAAGGAGCTCGCAGTAGAGACCTTCATTCCATTCGACCAGGAGGAAGAAGAGGCAAGGCGGGGGCCAAGAGAAGGTGACGAAGAAGAAGAAAGAGCACATTTGATACATGAGGAAGAATCAGGAGATATCTCCATCGCGCTTCCTTTCTCATTATCGTAACTCTTTTGCAACTTGATATTGAACCGATCGTTTCTTCGCAGATGATGATGATGATGAGACCATCAGTGGCCTTTTGGCCAAGAGGCAGAAGAGGGATGCTCATTCTGGCATTTCTGACGAGCCCATAAGCGAGGATGTTCTCGCCGAGTCTAGGAAGACCGCTGCGGAGGCTGCTGAAAGGAGAAGACAGCGAGAAGAGGAGGAGCTCGAGCGTGTGAGGCAGAGAAGCCTCGAAGAACAGCATGTTGACGACTTAGTGCGTCCAGTTGAAGAGGAAGATGCGCTTCCCGAAGAGATGGCTCCTCAAGCTGAGGAGGAGGATGTGGCTCCAGAAGAGGATGCAGCAGCTTTGGAGCAAGCCCAAGCAGATTTTGAAGAAATCGCAGGCGGCGATGAAGGTGAGATCTTTAATCTCGCAGTAACTTATCGGGACGTTATTGTTGGTGCATTAAAGCATGGTGTGTCAAAAGCTGACATTCGCCGCTGGCTAGTAGGCAAGTGCGGTGAACCCTCAGGTAATCACTTGAACGATATGCATGAACTAGGCTTTAGAAACTCAAAACAGAATCATGACTGGTTTCTTTGCGCCCCAGATCACGCTCATCTTAAAGGCATGCTTAATGAGGATACCTTAGTAGGGCAAGGTTCCACGTCCTTAGTGTATGACGAGGACACTGCAATCCCACCTTCGCGTGGAGGTGCTTGCTCTTAGCTTAGCAAAGATAATAAAATATGATATGATACAAGTTACCTCATACTATCGCATTTTGTATCACAGGTAATGCTGATGAACCCGTGTTGGAGCAAAGGAGTCGACCTTCTACATCCTATGTTCCAGTTCCGAGTTCTCATACCGAGAAGCCCGTCACAGCTGCTGAATATGCAGGAGAGCCTTTTGGGGACATCATCGAACTTTCTGATGATGTCGAGGCTGACACTGTGCTGATGGAGGAAGATGCCCATGCTGGTGGTGAGGAAATAAGAACAAGTACTGTTGACGCTACCGCATCTGAAAGTGTCCCTCACCAAGCAACTTCGGCTGCCACTACACCTCCAGCGATGACTGAGTCGGCGGCGCCTCTTCCTGCATGGAGCTTTTGGGGCTCGCAGGTCGGGACTGCAATCGCAACTGGTGCGGCTTATACTCTTCCCCCCAACTATGAGGAGTTAGAGCTCGCAGCTGATAAAAGAGCTATGGAACTAGGACAGTCTTCGACCACCCCAGCAATGCGTATCCCTTCTCTTCGTGAGATCCTTGAAGGAACTGGTAAGTCGTGGTTTGCTGTTTTGCATTTCGCATTATTCATTTGCGAGTTTGCTATCATAACTTAGCTTTAATATTGCTTCAGGTTTGAAGCAAGCCGATGTGGACTGGCTAGTTCGGATGCGTCTCACCTATCCCTAGTCATTTGCGAGATCTCTGGAGATAGGACCCTTTGACAGGAGGTTGTTTCTTTCCGAAGCCATCTGTATTTTGGAACAGCTGTCCGCGGCCACACCTGGGACCATTTCTCCTCAGAGTGCCGAATTGCTTTTTGGCATGTGCCAAAATCTTCTCGCCAAAGTTCAAGGCAGGCTGGGCTTCAAGTTTCTCATGAAGAGAATTACTCTGATTCGCGCGGCCGTAACTTTGGAACGCGGCCACCAAAACCTCGCAGCTGAAAAGCAGAAGGTGGAGCAGCAAAAGCAGAAGGTTGAAGAGGCTATGAAGCTCTATCGTGAGATGAATGCCAGGTGCGAGCAGTTGAAGCAGGAAGTGGAGCAGGTGGAGAATCTGAGCCATCAATTCACCCCTCATGACTCCTTGATCAAGGGTTAACTTTGATTTTTGAATTCGAAAAGTAGCAAACAAATAGAAGAAACATTAATGTAATGTTGCTAGGGTTTCTCCCCCCTTTTTTTTTTCAAAAGAATCGAAGTGCCCGTTTTGCCCTTTCCGGGATTTGCTAGAATATTTCTGCGCATATCAATTCATGACATCAGCAATTGATATTCTTCCTTGATTTTCGCGCTAATTTCTCATTAGATAAGCACGCTTTCCTTGGGAAGTCCATCCGAATCATGAACATCCGTCATTAATTAGGATACGCAACTGAATCGTCGTAGCCTTTAGTAGGGTAATTGATTGTTACCGCTTTTCAAGGCGTAAGTGATTGATCCTTACCCTCTTTTCAAATTCTGCTGACTCATCTAAGAAACTGAAGAGTCTCCACAAGGTCTATATAAACCCTGCCTTGTGCCATTTGGGTTTTTCATCCCAAAAATGTGCTTTGCCATGAGTACTTACGACTGCTGGCTTCAACGCTTGTTTTTCGTTGATTCATGGCAACTCCAAGTTGTGAAACCTGAGTTTACGCTTTGTGCTATAGAAATAGCTTCCAAGATCCGCTTCATAAGGCTTATTGGTCTTTATAACCATCGTAAAGAAGATGGAGATAATGCCTCATGTTTGTTCGAAGAATTTTCTTCGTTTATTATGTTTTCAGGTCATGTTTCCGGCCGCCTCCCGGCGAGGTGCAGCGCCGTACTGACCTTGCTACCGACTCATAATGAACGGCGGGATTCTCTTCCAGCATGCCCGGAGGAGAATTTCTTGCCTCCTCGTTCTTGAACTCAGGGTGGCGAATCAATGCCCTTGTCTATCTGGACAAGGAGCCCAGTACAAGAGGAATGACTGCTCCCCTGTTTTGCACGACTGCATACGCCGGAACAGGTGGTTCCTCTGGTACATATCTTGATCAGACAGAGGTCTTGCCAGATCCTGAGATCTTGGACGTAGCGTCACCCAGATCTTGCTGCTAGGGATGTAGCGAATGGCGAGTTGATCTCTTCGCAGGAGCATCCTACTTGCTACAGATCTTTGGCCGCAAATCTACGTTTCGCATAGCTGGTGTTAGGTTTATCCCTCTTTAGTTAGGATTCCCTCGATGTGTAACTTCTCGCTTGTAAGTTACTTTTTGAATGCATTGTAAGCCATGTTGGCTGCGCAGTTAGATTTGAGCTTTTTCGCTTGTAAGCTGCTATCTAGACAGATAAATTGTAAGTCTTTTTGACTCATAATGATAAATTGCTTTGTATGATTTGCTGTTTTGTTACAAAAAATTACAATTTCGCATGCGTGTTGGCGGATTTCGCCTTTTGTAGTGCTATATGCACACTTTGTATTCGCTATCTGTCGCATAGATTCGCAGATATGTTCTTAGATCGTTCGAGATCGTGTTCGCGCAGCTTTGCTATCTTGGCAGATAGGCTTGTGGTTTACTCCAGATTAAAGTGCAGGTGCCATTGCATCAGATAGGCCTTTGTAGATCACTTAAGATCATTTTGCATGATATCGCTATCACAACAGATAGACTTAAGAACGATTTTGAAATCGCATTTGTATAACGCTGCTATCACGGCAGATAGGCTTGAAAGATCATTCAAGATAACATTCGCATATGTTGCTATCGTGACAGATAGGCTTAGAAGATCAGTTAAGATCATTTTTCGCATGAGCTGCTATCGTGACAGATAGGCTTAGAAGATCAATTAAGATCATTTTTCGCATGAGCTGCTATCGTGACAGATAGGCTTAGAAGATCAATTAAGATCGCATTTGCATAGGCTGCTATCGTTACAGATAGGCTTTGAAGATCACTCAAGATCACATTCGCATGGGCTGCTATCGTGACAGATAGGCTTAGAAGATCAATTAAGATCGCTTTCGCATAGGCTGCTATCGTGACAGATAGGCTTAGAAGATCAATTAAGATCGCATTTCGCATAGGTTGCTATCGTGGCAGATAGGCTTAGAGGATCAATTAAGATCGCATTTGAATAAGTTGCTATCGTGGCAGATAGGCTTAGAGGATCAATTAAGATCGCATTTGAAAAAGTTGCTATCGCGGCGGATAGCCCATTGCTAACAGTAATAACAAACTAAATGAAGCAACATTAACAGCTAGAAGTATGAAGTTCTTCTCATTTGTGAGAAGTATTTTATTATAGTACTCTCATATGGGAGAGATAAGATTACAATTCTCTCATATGGGAGAGGAGATTGTGTAAATCATAGCAAGACATGAGGCAACGTTGTAGTAAAACGCATAAAATGAGAGAAGTCAAGGATAGTACTTCTTAATCCAGCGCATGTTGACTGAGCTTGGGGTTGAGGTGGTTCCGTGCAACCTCCGTATGCTGCAGTAGCCACTGTCAAATACTTATGTGACTTCGAAAGGTCCTTCCCAATTGGCTGCGAAGTTTGGGTGAGCCGCCTCTCGCATGCAATGTTCAGATGCGCGCAGGACCAAATCTCCAACTGCGAAATCTCTTCGCTGGACCGTTTTATTGTATGCACGAGCAATCCTTTCTTGATACCGCTTGTTGGTCCTTTTAGCTTGCTCTCGCTTTTCCTCCAGCAAGACTAAGTCATGATCGCGTTGATTGTCGTACAATGCGTGGAAGGCCAATCTCGCCGAGTTAACTCTCACCTCCGCAGGTACAACGGCCTCGGCCCCATAGCATAGGAGGAACGGTGAGACCCCCGTGGGTGTCCTTGGAGAAGTCCGGTAAGCCAACAGAGCTATGCTTAGAGAATCAGCCCACTTCTTGTGGTCATCTGCGACCATCTTGCTCAAGATCCTCAACAACGTTTTGTTGGTCGCTTCGGCTTGCCCGTTCCCTTTCGGGTAATAGGGGGTGGAGCATATCTGCCTGATGTTGTACTCTGCTAGCTTCGCAGCCACCTGGCGATTAACAAAAGGAGTACCATTATCTGAAAGGATGGTGTTAGGAATTCCGAACCTGCATATGAAGTTTTCTTGAATGAAATTGACCACAGCTAGCGCATTTGCCGTCTTTAGTGGTATCGCCTCTACCCATTTGGTGAACAGCTCAGTTGCGGTGAGAATGAAATGATTCCCATGTGAAGTTGGTCAGATGGGACCAATGAAATCCAACGCCCATGTGTAAAATGGCCATGGCGTTCCCAATGCATGTAGATCTACAGCAGGAGCGTGCACTAGGTTACCCTTAAATTGACACTCCTGGCAGCGTCGTACCTTGGTGCGACAATCGGCCTCCATAGTGGGCCAGAAGTATCCAATTGAGAGGATTTTCCTGCATAATTTCGCACCTCCCTGGTGTTCCACCTGATGAGAAAGGTCCATGACCTCTTGTGCTTCCCTGCTGTCTAGACATCGCAGCAAGTTGCCCTCATGGCCTCTTCGCCAAAGCAGGTTTTCTTGTACTACGTATCGAGATGCTTTCCTCTTCAATTTCTCAGCTTCTTTTCTCGATTCGGGTAAGGTGCCCTGGGTGAGAAAATCAAAGAGTGGTTTCCTCCAATCCGCATCATCATCAGTTAGAGCGATGAGTAAAGAATCTTTGATCAGTGCGCAACTCTCGCACTTTCCTTGTATCAGTGCCGCGGCTGTTGACATGTCTGGCCAATGAATGCCATATCTCTGAGCCTTCCGATAGATTGACACCTCGCTTTCTCCGCAAGCATGTTGGTGAATCTTTTCTAACAGCAGCTGTCCCTCTTGCTCAGAGACGCATCGCATAAGTATTCCGCCAGGGCCCTTGTAGTAAAGAGTGTTGTCATGTATGCAATACCCCTTCGTGAGTGCCCAGCTCTCGCTTCTTGTACCTTCTACGATGGCTCGTAAGATTGCTTTCCTCCAGTCCGCATCATCCATGTGTTCATCGTCGCACGTGTCTTCTGTTAACGCCGATGATGTTCGCACTTCGATCGAGATCCTTGCGGGACATTTGTCTGTACTAACCTTGGATCCCAAGGTGGCCAAAGCATCTGCATGCCTGTTTTCTGCTCGGGGCTTGTGTTCGTACCTAACGTCGCAGAATTGCTGTACCAGCTTTTGTAACAAAGTCCGGTAGGGCAGAAGATTTATCTCCTTCAAACCGTATTCGCCCGAGGCCCGCTTGACAATTAGCTTGGAGTCCCCCATTACCGTCAGGTTGCTTACTTCCAAAGCCTTCGCTGCACGCAGTCCCGCTATGAGGGCTTCATATTCTGCTTCGTTGTTGGTGACTGCGAAGTCCAGCTTTGCGGACATCTGTATGACCTCCCCATCTGGCTTGGTCAAGACTATCCCAATGCCACCGCATTTCCTTGTTGACGAACCGTCGAAATGGAGCGTCCAATATGGTACATCGACTGCGTATATTTCAGGTCCCTCGAATTCTTCTTCGATCACGGGCTCATGGCTGTTATCGGGGAACTGTGCCAACAGATCCGCCACCGCCTGTGACTTGATTGCTCGCGGTCGCACGCATGTGATATCGTATTGAGAGATGGCCATGTACCATTTCGCCAATCTTCCCCCAGGAGTGGTGTGAGTTAGAAGATATCGTATGGGATCACTCTTTGTGACCACTACCACTTTCTGCGACGCAAAGTAGTGTCTCAACTTCTCTATCACGAAGAACAGGGCAAGGCAATGACGCTCGATGTCCGTGTACCTTGATTCGGCGGGCTGCACGATGCGAGAGATGTAGTAGATGGGCCTTTCTTGGCCCTCGTACTTCTGAGCCAAGAGTGCTCCTATGGACTTCCTCGTTGACGTCAGATACAGCAGAAGTAGTGATCCCAATTGAGGTGCGATCATTATTTTTGAAGACGTTAGTAGCTCTTTTAGCTTCCCGAACGCAGCTTCGTGCTCCGGAGTCCAGCTGTATACGGCATCTTTCTTGAGAAGGGCACTAAAACAGCAGGTGATTTTGGCAATCGCTGGGATGAATCTCCGCAGATATGATAGCTTTCCCAGAAACGTCTTCAAGGCACTTTGATCATGTGGCGGCGTCATGCCCGTGATGGCTGATACTTTCGCAGGATCGGGCTCGATTCCTTGGCGATGCACTATGCATCCCAAGAACTTCCCTGATGTTACCCCGAACGCGCACTTCATGGGATTCATCTTCAGTTGAAAGCGTCTGCATCTATTGAACACTTTCCGTAAATCCGCCAAGTGATCTGCCTCCTGCTTGGATTTAACCACCAGGTCGTCCACATAAAATTCCACTTCCTTGTGCATCATGTCGTGGAACAGGGCCATCATGGCCTGCTGATAGGTTGCACCCGCGTTTTTTAGACCGAACGACATCACTGTGTAGTTGAATACCCCCACGGGAGTAATAAATGCAGTTCTCTGCGCATCTTCAGGGTCCATCTTGATCTGGTTGTATCCGCTGAAGCCGTCCATAAAACTGAACATGCGATGACCCGCCGTCGAGTCAATAAGCAGATCAATGTTGGGGAGTGGAAAATCGTCTTTTGGGCAGAAACGATTGAGATCCCAAAAATCCACGCAGATGCGAAGCTGTCCGTTCTTCTTTACCACTGGCACAATGTTGGCCAGCCATGTGGGATGATGATTCGGCTCTATGAACTTGGCGTCCAGGAGTTTAACAATCTCCTGTTTGATCTTCACGTTAAGCTACGGCCTGAAACTTCTTGTACTCTGCTTTACCGGCTTAGACCCTGGAATGATGTCTAAACGGTGCATAGTGATACTTGTGTCCAGACCGGGCATCTCATCATACTCCCATGCGAACACATCCTTGTATTCAGTTAAGAGCTGTAGCAGTCCTTTCTCCTCCTCGCTTGTGAGGTCCGCACTTAGAAAGACTGGCCTTCTCTTTTCTTCGTTCGGGCTTAGGAACACCTCCTTTAGCTCTTGCTTTTGCGGTCTGGGTTTGTCTTCCATGCATTCAGGTGCTTCCTTGAGCTTCTCGTCCGGAGTGCTCTGCATTGGTTTTTCTGTTACCACAACCAGCTCGATCTGGTTGATCTGCTCAGGGATATCCCCATGCCCGCGTGAGGACATCCCCGCGCACCTTCATATGCGATAGCACTTCTTCCCATTGGCGTAGAAACTTTCTGTCTCCTTGCCTTCGGGGTCATGCTTTGCTATTCTCTTCAGAGTATACACGTTCTTTCGCTGGTAGGCGATCCGTGGCGCCTCTTCCCGCGTGGGCGGCTTTTCTTTGGCATCTTCCCTTGTCACCATCACTCCCGCAGGTGACTGATCCTTGATATCTTCCCATAGGGGTAAAGGAGTAGGGTTGAATGGTACCGGTGTTTGTTCGTCCGCCATCTCGGTGAACCACACCGCCTCGCTGAGATGTGCTTCGTCTAGGTTGAATGGATTTGTTGAAGCCGGTATCTCGACTATTCTGTCGGTCCAGATAGCTTTCATGACTTGGTGAGCTGTTGAAGGAACCGCGTCAAAGCGATGAATCCAGGCTCGACCTATGATCATGTGATACGTGGTGTTCGCATCTATGACATAGAACTTCGCTGAGCACTTGATTTTGCCGATCTGGACGCCCAGGCGGATCCATCCTATCGTCATTCTGGAGTCGCTTCCAAATCCCATCAGCGGGGATGGACGCCTGACAATCTTGTGTTCGGGGATCCCTGCTAGCTTCAGTGTGTGGAGCGAAACGACGTTGACCGCTGCTCCTCCATCGACGAATGCTCTTTTGAACTCGACGCCATTGATGATGGCCGTCACATACAGGGGCCTCTGGTGGCTCGCATCTGTGTTTTTGTCGCTGGCAGAAAAGGTCATAATCTTTTATGTAGGGCGAGACGCCCGGATGACTTTCCCATTGGAGACTACAAGATTCTCCTCATAGTCCTCTGCTATCCTCAAGATTGCTTTCGTCATTTCTGTCCGGCATTTTTCCGAGAAGTTCATCTCGTCAAAGAACCTGCTAAAACCGTGCGACCCCTTCATCCGGTCGGCACGTTCGTCTTCCGTGTCTACGCTGTAGTCCTCATCATCGTGGACTTCAGCAATGATGGGTAGACCATCCTCTGCGACCTCTTCCAGACCCACAATCGAGATCATGGCGATCTCTTTACCTTTCGAATCTTGCTCCGCATGGGCAGGAAGTGGATTGTTGAGCACATCCTTCCTGTGATCGCTGACGATCAGCTCGCCGTTCTTCATCTTTTGGCTAAATACAATCCTGAGCTTCTTACAGTCTACTGTGGGATGCATGACCTTGCCGTGGTACTCGCACCACTTCGGGTCCCTCACCATCTCCTTGGAGGGTGCCTTCTCGAGCGGCGGCAAGACACCGTCTTTGCGCCACTGCCTGCAGAGGTCGCTTGCTTCTTCCACCGAACATGGCAGAGGTGGTGCGTCGAAGTTCACAATCTTTGCCTGCTTCTGGGGTGAAACTGTATTGACTTCAGCTTCGCGTCCCCTCTTGTAACTGAATCTCCCAATCTTGTAGGTAGTACCGCTCGAGGATCGCTCCGGAGCGTTCTTCTTTTTCTGCCTCTCCACTATAGGCTCGATGTTCTTCGTGCATTCGATTAGCTTTGAAAACGTAGGTGTTTGCAGGTTGATGAGCATACCTTTGTATTCATCTCGCATGCACTGCAGGCATATCTCTACGAGCCGACTTTCGAGCATCGGATCTTTGCATTCCAAGGACTTCGCCCTGAACTTCTTGATGAAAGTTATCCCGTCCTCCTCGCGCTTCTGATACATCCGCGAGAGGTGGATCATTGTAACCTTTTCTTCCATCTGTAAGAACTTGGTGTAGAACTTTTGGACCATGTCGTCCCAAGTCTTCACGGATCCGGCCTCCAACGTTCTATACCACTTGTACGCTACATTACCCAAGGATTTTGGGAATTCTCGCATCAGCAGTTTGGGATCGGCTCCATATGGCCCCATGACATCGATGAAACGCATGACATGTTCATGAGCGTTTCCGTTGACATCTTCGAACTTGTCCCATTTAGGAGCCTTGTACCCCACCGGGTTAGGCATGAGATAGATCTCTCGCGGGATGGGTGGATCGTTGTCTAGCTTCGGGATGATGGTATCCGCGAATGATTGATGGGCCATAATAGTTTCCATGCACTTCTGCAGGGACGTCATACATTCTGGAATGCTTCCCTCGTTAACAGGAGGAGGGGTTGTCGCAGGCGGAGGCGACACGTATGCCGCCGGAGGGTTGGGGACATATTGGCCGTTCGCATTGCCCCAGATCGCCGTTGGAGGAGGCAAGGGATACTGCGAAGCCGGGTTAGGTACCAGGGCCGGAGGCTGAGGAGTATGAGCAGTGAGAGGCAACATTTGAGCTGTTGACCCTTGAATTGAAGGCAGCTGCGTAGTCGCCGGTGGAGTCTGCAGATTAGGGTTGGGAGGTGTGGTTGACACTCCCGGCCCTGGAGCGGTAGGGGCTCCTCCTCCCGGAGAAACAGCGGTGGCTGGTGAAGGGTTTGGCGCAAGAGTGCCCAGGACGGCCATGATCCGTTCTAGCTGCGCATATTGAGCTTTGAGAGCTTTTCCCTGACTTTGGATGGTAGCATCCAAGGTCTCTAGCGTCGGGGCGTCACCGGTGGCCGTAGGAGTGCGGCGGGCCTCCTCTCCTGAGGCGGCTTCGGTGGAAGGTGATCTATTACTGACATCATCCTCCTGAGACATGGTTGCTTTTGCTGGTAGGTTCACGTCGGGTTCACCAAAATGTGCACAAGAGATTCCGGCGGGGAGATCTCCGTGTACACCGTAAGTAGAGGATCAGAGATAACACAGGAAGAGTTGGGTTGTGTGTAGGGAAAGAGTAAGGCAGTAGTAATGTCTGAGAGAGAGACAGAGGTTTGGCAGAGCTTCCGCGTATGAATGGTGTGTCCTCCTTTGTATGGAAAGGTTAACGTCCTATATATAACGGAGAACGTGACCGTTGCAGTGTGGTTAATGCGCCCATTAATGGCGGCTTAATTAGCTTAACCACAACGGCACGTTCGTCCTTATATATAAGGACCGTTACAGCACGTTAAGCGCGAATACCGGAACCGTTATGAGGTTGACCGGGTTTGACCGGATTGACCGGGTTTATGGAGCTCGTGCCATAATTCTCTCAAAAGCAGTTACTAAAGGTCGCGCACAGACTTGGCTCGCACGCGACAGGACTTACTCTAGCCTCCAAACCACTAAGTCCCTACAAGTCCCGTGCAGTGGTATGCGAGGGCTCTGTCTCGCAGCCCCCACATGGATCAGCGCGGCTGGTGATCCAGTGTGTGTGGAGCACAATATGGTGTGCTGGATGGTTGCCACGTGGCCAAGATCTGTCAGCTCAGAAAGCACTATCTACACCGGCCTTCCCGTTAGGCGAGTTAGGCGGCCGCCTAAGGCCCCCATTTTAGGAAGGCCCCCATTTGCATATGTATTAGTATATGTATATCTATAATCTAATAGATAATTTCGATAATAAATGTGCTAACAGCGGTAGAAAGAAAAGGAAAATAAAAAATATAAAGAAGGCCCCAATTTATTAGGGGGAGAGATAGCGTGGAGGATTATTCGGAGGTAGTTAAGATTGAGATGTAATTAGAAAAATTAGGAGAGTGAGATATTCTGGAGGATTTTTAGGATAATAAAGTTATATTTTGACTGCGTTAATTAAGAGATAATGGGGAAAAAAATTAGGAGTGGGAAAATGAGATTGACAAGAAAGAGAAAATGAGTATGATTATGTGTGTAAAATCGTGCTTAGTGGAGAGAATTCCTTTCCGAAAACTGATTTGATCAACGTTTCCCAAAACAGATTTGACCAAGAAGCTTTAATTGGTGTGGGATGGTAATTGAATTTTACAAACAAATGTCAATCAACTGTTGAAAATCCATGACATTCCATACAACAATCTATGTTAATTTTGGTAATTTTTCTAAAAAAAAAAGTTAATTTCGATAATCGAGCAACCTTCATTCTTTATTTTCATATTTATATTCATTCTGTTTTTTGAGCCAAGTCGCGATATAATTTTCATATTAAAGAGTTTGTTTCATCTCCACATCCGTCATCTAAATACTAACTTTTGCAACTAGGGTGGTACCTCTAGTGGCAGGTTCAAACTCGGTAGACGACAAAACAATTTCTCAAAAAAAAAAAAATCTAAATACTTACATTTCTACGTATTCCAAGTCATATTTTTTAAGTTCTTGTTCGTGTTAATTGCAATTCGGAGCATTCGTTCAGTCATTAAGCTATTTCTTCATTCCTTTTAAGCGGATTAAAGATTCAAAGCTATATTCTTTCAGGTATTATTCCTATTTCAATATTCCAGCTTCTTCTAACTCTTTTTGTTTACTATTAGTGTGGTCTTTAGCTTTCAATATTTACATTTTATCATGCCACCTACAAAGTATTAACCTGCTCATGAAAAAATTAAGAAAAATATAAATTTAATAAATTCTCAATGCATTAAGATTATGATACTCTTTTTGTAATGAAAGAACATATTGAGGCTTTGGATACTAACTCTGAAGAAATTATTTCAAAAGTACAACGTAAGGAATCTCAAGAATTGCTAAAGCATGTGACAAAGGTGAGTAATAATAACGTAAAAATTGAAATTATTTATATGTATGATCTCAGTAATCGGTTGAATGCCAAATCGGTCGTGCAATATGAATTTTCCTAAAGACACTGTATTAGCCACTTTTCCTTTAAGAATCATACACGCATATTTCTAAATATCAATAGGCCCGAATCTTAAATTTTGCCTAAGGCCCCCAAAATCGTTGAGACGGCCCGGGACTGAAGAAAGTCTTGGCTTGAAATCTGATCTTGGCTCGTGTTTTTTCTTTTTCATTTCTAGAATGTGGAATGATCAGGCTCATTGTTTAGCCAAGAGATCTCTTCTTGTTCCAGAGCTTGTTTAATTCTCTGGTTTGTATCATTTTTTGGTTATTAATGAAGCTACAGTTTTCTGTAAAAAAAAAAGGACCCTTTTGCCGAATTGTGTTTTATTTTACCTCTACTTGATATTAGTTGTATTGTGGTTCTAATCATTTGTGGCTTGTGCGACGCTTAGCATTAAAAAGGCAAATAGAATCGTACAATAAGCCCTTGACATTTACTACAGCTATTATTTCAAGCGTAAACGACAATTTCCACCCTTCTATTATGAAATAATTACAGATACCCCCATGCACTATGGGGAAATACAAATACCCCATGTCAAAGTTAAATATTAACACCACACAAACGGAGAGGCGAAAAGACGAAATTACCCCTAAAATGCGACGAAATTACCTCACTATAAATCCTTTACTTCCCTTCCCCTCCTCATTTCCTAACCCTAGAAACCCTATCTTCCTCTCTCCTTCCCCGTCACTCTCCTTCATCGACCCACAACATTCCTCCACCACCACTGCCCACCTCCATCCCCGTCCCTCTCCTTCACCGGCCCACACCTGCTCTCCCCCATCTCGGTCTTCTTTGTCTCCCTCCTCCTTCTCTATCCCTCTCCCTAGCCTCCTCTCTCTCTCTCTCTTTCACGGCTGAATGGTCGAGGAAGAAGGCTCCAACCAGAGCTCGCCGTTGCCGGGTCTCGGAGGACCACCAGATCCGGTTTAGCTCTTCACCGATAGGTCCACAGATCGGTCATTTTTTGTTCGATTGTGATGCAGTCTGTGTTGGGTCTGAGCTTGGGACCCTCTTTTGTTCATTTGGCCAGATGGTTTTGCTGGAAAACTCCTTTTCGGAAGTTCTCAGTTTCCAATTTTGGTGGGTTGCTGCAGAAAACGGAGGGGTTCTAGTTGGTTTCACCTGGATTTTGATTGACTGCTTGTGGTGGTCGGATATGGTCGAGATTGGGAAGATGGTGATTACTGGGTTCGATCTGGGTACGGACAGATGACCCTTTAGGTTCTCTGTTCGTCGGAATTACCGAAATTCTGGAATTCCATCGTCTTTTTCAGAGATGCCCGAATTGAAAAAGGTATGGGTTTGACTGTTTTGGTCACCGATTAACTCTCTTGATGCTGTTATGTTCTAATTTTGCCCGGCCTTTTTAAGAGCATCTCCAACCCATGGCTTTTTCCCCCTCCCCCTCCCCCCACGGGCCCACCATTTTCCCCCTCTCCCTCCCCCTCCCCCTCCCCTTCCGCCAAACTACTAATCGTCTCCAATTCATTTCTTTCCCCCCACCCAAACAATTAATTTATAATATATATTTAATGATTTAAAAATTAATTATTAATACCAAAAGAAGTAAATGCAAAATTGTTTACCAATATATATATATATATATATATATATATATACACACACACACACACACACACACATACACAAAAAAAATGTTAATAATAATAATAACAATGATATTAATACTAATAATAATAAGGATTACAAGTACGAAAAATTCGTTATTACAAGAAATAAAATTAAACACTCATACAAAAATGCAACGAGTTGAACATGTTTGGAATGCACAAGAGAAAAATTATGAGTGACATCATTTGCTTTGTATCTAAATGCTATATTTTGTATCGTTATCATTGAATAAATTTGACGTTTTTAACCGTGTTTTTTAATTATTGAAATTATAATTGTTAACAGTATAAAAAATAAGTTTTTTTAAATTTCAGAAAAATAAGATAATGATGACATTTGTAAATATACTTTCCAACAATCGTTAATACATTATTAATTTTATAAAATAATACAAAATAAAATTTATTAATCATAATAATAAAATACATAATATAATCACAAAATATTAGTATGTCTAATTAAAATTATCAAATATTCAATTAATTAATCATTCAATGTAGGGGGAGGGGGAGGGGATGTCCATGGGAAATCCCCCCTAACCGTGCCTCACCCAAGGCAAAATTTATCCCCATACCACCCCCTCCCCCTCCCCCCATGGGGTTGGACATGAACCGTATTTTTATACGATTTTCTCCTTCCCCCTACCCTCCCCCCATGGGGTTGGAGATGCCCTAATAGGTTTTTTCAGGAAATGGGTACTGTTTGTGCCCAATTTCATTATTTTTTTTTTTTTTTTTGTGGTCTCTTGATTTGCCCCCACTATTAGGCGATGATGAATTCGATAAATTGAATTCAGATGCTGAGAAATTGTTACTTCCTTGGCGCGGAAATTAATTTTGAAGCCATGGTAGGTACAATCTTCTTTGTCTGTTTTCAATTATTAATCTGAGCCTCTCGTGGGGTGGTGGTGGTGTTGCTGGTGAGGATTCAGTAGTGCAGGTGGTAGTGGTGGTGAAGAACACCAAGAGAACAAGTGGCAAAATATGTGATATGGGTATTTTTGTAATTCCACCCTTCGAATGGTAGAATGGTCACAAAAAAGTTAAATTGCACACCCACTAACATAATGGTGGTATCTGTCTAACCTCCATCCAGGGGCGGGGGTATCTGTATTTCCCTATAGTGTAGGGGGTTATTGTACTTGATCAATAATAGAGGGGTGGAAGTTGTCTTTTACCCTTATTTCTACTAAAATAATAGTAATCTAAAATAATTAGTGGTATCTATATACTAAGACAAGACCGTGCTTTACTGTTTTGAGAAGTTTGTTGTTCATTTCTTGGCCATCTGATGAATTTTGAATGGACGGTCGAAATTGAGTTCATTTTCAATCATTGCTGCCCATTTTCTAAAAGTCACTTTGTCGATCATTGTCTGACGTGTGAGTTTTCTTCCTTTCCTCAAATATGATGACTCAATTTCATCACATCCCCTTAATGTTATGCAATAGTATTATTTGTCCCTTACCTTGAATAATTATAACATATCATGTTTAACTTCATTAAAATCTATTTACATACTAAATAAACTCAACTCAATTGGTTGTTAATATTTTTACCCAATAAGTTGTCGTAGTCCCAACGGGACGGGTAATCCTCTATGTTATGAAATAATACTAATTGATATGGTGAATATTCCCTAATATTGTAATACTATACTTGGAAGATTATGATTGACTCCCACACTCTATATAAAGAGTGGTTTGGTAGAGAATAAATATAACTTTCATATTCCTCCATACTTTGTCTCCATCTTTTCTCTCTCAGTTTATAACACGTTATCATCACTTTCGCTCTACAGGAAGAGAAGATCAAAAGACAAAGGTACGAATTATTTATTTATTTTATATTGTCGAGAAGAAGATGATCAAACGAAAAACTCAATTTTCGATTTTCATTGTCTCATGTCTTGCTTGCTTCAAAGTTGATTCAAATCAACAATACATCTTTAAATTGTTTATGATTTATTATTTATACCAAAAGAAGAAGAAAAGAAATTGGTCTATGCTATGAAAAAAAGGGGCTGCTCAAACCCTAGACCTCGATCTACAATTAGATCTATATACTAAAACAAGACCGTGTTTTACTGTTTTGAGAAGTTTGTTGTTCATTTCTTGGCCATCTGATGAAATTTGAATGGACGGTCGAAATTGAGTTCATTTTCAATCATTGCTGCCCATTTTCTAAAAGTCACTTTGTTGATCATTGTCTGACGTGTGAGTTTTCTTCCTTTCCTCAAATATGATGACTCAATTTCATCACAGCCCCTTAATGTTATGCAATAGTATTATTTGTCCCTTACCTTGAATAATTATAAAATATCATGTTTAACTTCATTAAAATCTATTTACATACTAAATAAACTCAACTCAATTGGTTGTTAATATTTTTACCCAATAAGTTGTCGTAGTCCCAACGGGACGGGTAATCCTCTATGTTATGAAATAATACTAATTGATATGGTGAATATTCCCTAATATTGTAATACCACACTTAGAAGATTATGATTGACTCCCACACTCTATATAAAGAGTGGTTTGGTAGAGAATAAATATAACTTTCATATTCCTCCATACTTTGTCTCCATCTTTTCTCTCTCAGTTTATAACACGTTATCAGCACTTTCGTTCTACAGGAAGAGAAGATCAAAAGACAAAGGTACGAATTATTTATTTATTTTATATTGTCGAGAAGAAGATGATCAAACGAAAAACTCAATTTTCGATTTTGACTGTCTCATGTCTTGCTTGTTTTAAAGTTGATTCAAATCAACAATACATCTTTAAATTGTTTACGATTTATTATTTATACCAAAAGAAGAAGAAAAAATCGACTATGCTATGAAAAAAAAGAGGCTGCTCAAACCCTAGACCTCGATCTACAATTAGATCTATAGAGTGATCAAATACCATGTTTGCTGGAAAAATTCGAAAAAAAAAATGCTGCTACCCAGCAGACTCGAACCCATGAACAAGGGTTGACAAAGGCCTTATGTAGCTGTGTGTGACCATCTGGTCCACCACCTCCTTTGGCAATATTTATGTTTTTTATTACTCTTTTTACTTTAATAATCAGTCGAAAAAAAAGAAAGAACTGCTCGCCAGCAGGTTCGAACCCAAGAGTTGGGTGTCATAAGCAGCAGCGCGTGACCACAGGGGCACTGCCTCCTTATTGTCTTTCAATGTCTTTTATTTTTATTATACTTACATTTTTCGATATACAAAAAAAAAAAGAAAAAAAAAAAAAAAAAAAAAAAAACTGCTGCTGCATGTAGAAAAAAAACGCTGCTCTTGAGTTCGAACTCGCAGCCGCTCAAAACTTCAACATGTGCTTTAGCCATCTGATCTGGCTAAGTTTTACTTTACAATACGTGTTTTTTTTATTTCTTATATGATACCGTTCGTAAAATATATATATATATATATGTATATATATATATATTAATATAACCTATATTTGGCGGCTTAATTACGTTTTACTGTCTATTTATTTCGTAAATCACTTATCATTGTACCTCTTCTTGCTCATAATTTAACTTTTGTCCTATTTTTTTTCTTAGATTCCCAATGTCTAACATCGCGAAGCTCGAGTTCACTGGACTTCATATTACTGGAAAAAATTACTTGTCGTGGACTCTTGATGCTGGATTGCACCTAGACTCAAAAGGTCTTGGGCATACTATAAAAGCAGACAATACCGCGTCCGAAAAGGAACGCGCCGATGCGTTCATATTTTTGTGCCGCCATATAGATGAGGATTTAAAAAATGAGTTACTTACTATTAAGGACCCCCTCATCTTATGGAATAATTTAAAAGAGCGCTACGAGCACTTGAAGTCTGTCTTACTCCCCCAGGCTCGTTATGATTGGATACACCTGAGGTTTCAGGATTACAATACGGTAAACAGTTATAACTCCGCATTCTTCAAAATTACATCCCTGCTAAAACTTTGTGGCGAGAACGTCACTGATGAGCAATTATTGGAAAAGACATTGTCTACCTTCCATTGCTCGAATATACTCCTGCATCAGCAGTATCGAGAAAAGGGATTCAAAAAATATTCTGAATTGATTTCTTGTTTATTGGTTGCGGAAAGAAACAATGCCATATTGAAGAAAAATCATGAACAGCGTCCGACTAGCTCGACCCCTCTCCCTGCAGTGAGTAATAATGCATTCCCTGAAGCGAATGTTGTTTTACGTGGTCAAAATAACCCACGTGGTCGTGGACGTGGTCGTAGACATGGTCGCCGTCGTGGACGCGATCATGGTAAGAGCAATGTTTGGTACCGTGAGCCTCCACAACAGATGCCCTCCAATATCAACAAAAGAGGAGCACCACCACAAAACAGGGGGAGAAATAATGGTGGGAGACATCAGAATTAACAAGTAGTTGCTGAAAAAGCACCTCCCAAACAGGGACAAAAATGTAACAGATGTGGAACTGATGGCCATTAGGAACATGTTTGCCGTACACCACGACACTTGGTTGATCTCTATCAAGCATCCAGAAATGGGAGTGATACATTTAATGAATCAGACCATGTTGAGTATGAGCAGCCAATGGATCTCAAAGATTTTAATGTTGATGACTTCTTTGCTCCTGATTCGCAAGTCGATGGCCCCTTTGGAGAGCCTGATTTTGTTTAGACAACTCATTTAGATTTCTTTTAAGTCATTTAATTTTTGATTTTTTTTATTCCAGCTTAGGATGAATAATGTTCTTTGATAAGAACTTCAGACATTGTTATTTCTTTTTAGTAGGATTGAAAGTTTAATATGAGAAGTTTCTTTTACTTATCAAATATCTCTCTTTTAGTTATAGATAAAATGATGATTTGTGAAGACACATGCTTGGTGGACAGTGGAACAACTCACACAATTTTGCGTCATAAGAAATATTTTTTGCGAATTTCCCCTAATCAAGCATATGTGCACACAATTTCTGGTACATCCAGTATAATTGAAGGCACTGGAAGAGCCTCTATCATATTGCCCGGTGGAACAATATTCCATGTCGAAGAGGCATTATACTCTAGCAAATCTAGTAGAAATTTTCTGAGTTTTAAAGATATCCGCAAAAATGGGTACCACATTGAAACTCTTAATGAGAATGAGGTGGAGTACATGTGTATTACATCCACTGTTTCAGACAAAAAATATGTATTAGAAAAACTTCCTGCTTTATCATCTGGATTATATCATACAATTATCCAAGCAGTTGAAGTCAATGTCGCCATAAAACAAAAAGATCCCACAACTTTTATGCTTTGGCATAATAGACTTGGGCACCCCGGCGCAATTATGATTCGAAGAATCATTGAGAACTCAAGCGGGCATCCACTAAAAGATAAAAAGATTCTTTTGCCAAAAGAATATCCATGCACCGCTTGTTCTCAAGGAAAATACATTGCTAGACCATCACCCATGAAAGTTAGCATTGAATCTCCTAAGTTCTTGGAACGCATTCAAGGAGATATTTGTGGACCCATCAATCCTCCTAGTGGTCCCTTTTACTACTTCATGGTACTACTTGATGCCTCTACAAGATGGTCGCATGTATGCCTATTATCATCTCAAATATGGCATTTGCTCGCCTTTTAGGAATGATTATAAGGCTTAGAGCACATTTCCCTGATCATCCCATAAAATCTATTCGTCTTGATAATGCTGGTGAATTTACATCGCAATCATTTGACGACTATTGCATGTCAGTTGGGATACAGGTTGAGCACCCAATCGCGCATGTACACACTCAAAATGGTTTAGCAGAATCTTTCATTAAAAGAATTCAGTTAATAGCTAAACCATTGTTGATGAAAACTAATTTACCCATTTCTGCTTGGGGACATGCTGTTTTACATGCCGCTGCATTGATACGTTTACGCCCCACTACGTATCTTAAATATTCTCCCCAACAACTTGTGTTTGGACAACCTCCAAATATATCTCATTTACGTGTTTTTGGGTGCGCTGTGCATGTTCCTATTCCACCCCCACAACGTAACAAGATGGGTCCCCAACGTAGACTTGGCATTTATGTTGGGTTTAATTCTCCATCTATTATTAGATATTTGGAACCCTTAACTGGGGATTTATTCCAAGCTCGCTTTGCAGATTGTCACTTTGACGAATCGATCTTCCCGAAATTAGGGGGAGACATGTCGCAGCCTGAAGCTCGACAATTAATTTCTTGGAATTCTCCTTTGATAACACACTTGGATCACCGAACTAGCCAGTGTGAATTCGAAGTGCAGAGAATCCTTAAATTGCAAAGCATAGCAAACGAAATGCCTGATGCATTCGTTGATACAAGCAAAGTTATAAAATCGCATATACCGGCTGCGAATTTTCCAGCACGAATTGATGTCCCTATAGGACAAAATGCGAGTATACAAGCAAATGAATCTAGTGAACGCCAAAAGCGTGGCAGACCTGTTGGCTCAAAAGATTTGGTTCCTAGAAAAAGGAAGACAAATCAGGCAACTGTTTTGAATCCTAAAGATTCCACAAAGACAATTGATGATCCCATTAAAATGGTGATCCGATCCCTAAAATGATTCATCTAAATTCAGCCCCTGAAGAGGGCGATATGGTACCAGAAAATCAAGAGATCTCGATCAATTATATATATTCCGGAAAAATATGGGATCGAAATAGTGTTGTCATTGATGACACATTTGTCTTTAACGTTGCACTACATATAAGTGATGACGATCACGAACCACAGTCAATTGAAGAATGCCAACGTCGTGATGATTGGCCAAAGTGGAAAGAGGCTATACAGGCTGAATTGAATTCACTAGAAAAACGTAAAGTGTTTGAACCAATAGTTGAAACACCTAATGACGTAAAACCCATTGGATTTAAATGGGTTTTTGTGCGGAAACGAAATGAGAAAAACGAGATTACAAGATACAAAGCTCGACTTGTAGCTCAAGGTTTCTCGCAAAGACCAGGTATTGATTATGAAGAAACATATTCGCCTGTGATGGATGCAACCACTTACCGATTCATAATAAGTCTGGCAGCATCGGAAAGTTTAGATATGCATTTGATGGATGTGGTTACAACATATCTATATGGTTCACTTGATAGTGACATATATATGAAAGTCCCTGAAGGACTGAAAATGCCAAAAACAAACAAACCACGTACCGCTTATTCTATTAAGCTCCAAAGATCCTTGTATGGACTAAAACAATCTGGACGAATGTGGTACAATCGCTTGAGCGAATACCTATTAAAAGAAAGGTTTGTTAACAATCCAATTTGTCCTTGTATCTTCATAAAGAAGTCCACAAATGGTTTTGTAATAGTGGCAGCTGTGCACAAGAGATTCCGGCAGGGAAACCTCCGTGTACACCATATGTAGTGGATCAGGGATCGCACAGGAAGAGAGGGGTTGTGTGTAGGGAGGGAGTAAGGCAGTAGCAATGTCTGAGAGAGAGACAGAGGTTTGGCAGAGCTTCCGCGTATGGCAGTGTGTTTTTTTTGTATGGAAAGGTTGACGATCTATATATACTGAAGAACATGACTGTTGTAGTGTGGTTAATGCGCCCATTGATGGCGGCTTAATTAGCTTAACCATAACGGCACGTTCGTCCGAGTATATAGGGACCGTTACAGCACGTGGTGCGCGAATACCGGAACCGTTACGAGGTTGACCGGGTTTGACCGGGTTTATGGAGCTCGTGCCATAAATCTCTCAAACAGTTACTAAAGGTCGCGCGCGGGCTTGGCTCGCACGCGAGAGGGCTTACTCTAGCCTCCAAACCACAAAGTCCCTACAAGTCCCGTGCAGTGGTATGCGAGGGCTCTGTCTCGCAGCCCCCACATGGATCAGCTCGGCTGGTGATCCAGTGTGTGTGGAGCACAATATGGTGTGCTGGATGGCTGCCACGTGGCCAAGATCTGTCAGCTCAGAAAGCAGTATCTACATTAGCCCCCTTTCTGCGCGTGAAGACTCATAGCTGTATAGACTTCCATGCGCGGAAACCAACATACGCGTCGCCGCCACGCACCAATTCAAATACGGGTAAGTTCAGCCCCCGTGCGTGTCATTATGACCTAAAACCCCTAGAGTCGTGCCGTCTGACCTTTAGGGTTTTAGGCGTGACGTCAGCTTGTCCTGTGATTGCGCGATTCGACGGTGACGGTTGCGATTCAACTTCCGAAAGGACGCAACCCTTCATTGTTTTGGATAAATACCTTGTATCCCCCATTATTGCAAAGCATCACTTCTTTTTCTTAAAGTGAATGGTACCCGGAGATCTTCGAGAGCAGATCCAGATAATCAATCACCAGTTCAGAACTGCAAATCGTATTCTTCAATTGTGCATATCCAAGCAGGCTCCAAGAAAACAAGGTTGGCCTCGTTTACTTTTGATTTAAGATACCAGTGCTTGCCTTGAACTGCGTTGAATCTGTAAACCCATGAAATTTGTGAAGAGGCTTTGATCTTTGAACCCGCTTTGTTTTAATCCTTCAACAATATGAGATCTTGCAACTCCCCGATTTCTGAAATTGATACCAGAACTGTTCGTCTTCCTTTGCATAGATCTTGAATTTCAAAATTCAAACTGAAGTGTGGTATTTCTCCCCCCTTTTTTCTTGCTCTTCCGCAGGAATGGCCAAGACAAGAGTAACCAGACCCGTCAAGGAAGATGAAGAGATACCCGACCTTCCGCAGGCCTTGTGGCGAAAAGCCCCCTTTTTAGGCGGCAAAGATTTCTACCATGCGAGGGTAAAGGCGAAGAGGATGCCTGATCCTGTCCCAGTTGAGCGATTGCTGACGCTAACTCGCCCAGTTAACTCAGCCTTGCTCGAGTTGGTTGGTTCCGAGGATGTGGTTCGATTGGGAATCGAGAACGGGCACTTCCCATATACTGCGATTTCTACCCAGGCGTTCGTCCAGAAATTGGACTATATGGATGAGTGGATCGACCATGTGTTGGATCATCACGCCGCGACTCTTGATGAAGCCGGCGTATACTTTGCTATCCGTGCTATGAAGGGTGCTGCCGTGAAGCTGGATCAGTCCATGCTTCTAGACCTTCTGTCCCGTTACTCGCCTGCGACTCATACGTTCCATTTTGCTGAGTTCGAGGCTGCCCCCACGCTCGAGGACGTGCAAATGCTGTACGAGCTTTCCCCCATGGGTGAAGTGGACCCTTTGAGTCCTTTGAGGACATCTGCGGAGATTGCTTTGTACACACAGATGGAGGAATGCCTAGCAGAGGTAAAGAAAATCTCCACTCGATGGACCACTACAAAGCCTCTTCCGAACTGGCAGTTGGTTGATACGTCTGCGAAGAATACCTGGAACAAGTGGTTGCAGTACTTCTTCCGAGACTATGCGAACAGCAGCATCACTAAGAAGCTCCTGAGTGAGAACCCGGAGGCCGAGAATTACGTAGAGGGTAAAGGCTATCATTTGACCCTTTGTGCTTTTCTCTGTGCTTGGCTGTCGAGGTACTTGATTGATGGTCACCCCCATGACGGAGTCTTCTACCATGTGTTGCCACTTGCTGTGAGGCTAGCCCTTGGCCAGAGAGTCGCACTCGGACCCTTGGTTTTGGGCACGCTGTACTATAGACTTGATCAGCTGGTTCTGGCTATGAAGGAGTCGCGTGGCCGCCTCGATGTACTGACCTTTGTCAATATTTCTTTTTTGACAATGTGGGTTTTCGAGCGGTGGCCGTCTTATGCTCCAACTGCTCTCAAACTTGACAAGTGGTGTCCCCCAGGCGAGACGGAAGCGCGCAACAGCGGAAGAGCTGCGAGATGGTTCGGAGCAAGCAACACCAAGTGCGTTTGGAGTTTGATATGCGACAAGCGGAAGGGGTTTACCGCCAGGCCCTATGCTACGCGCGTTGAGAATGTGCGATGGTTTCCAAAGCTGTACCCCTCTAAAGGCATGGTCTTTTCAGAAGAGCTTCTCTTTGAAGGGGGACCTCATTTCCATGAGCGCTACCGCGAGTTCTTTTGCTGGTGTCTGCGAGGTTCCCTTCCTGCTCTCGCAGAGCATATTCGTGAGCTCGCGCCGAGGTATGAAAAGCTTACCGTGGACGTTGACCCCACTCGAGTTTCTCCTCAGTTTGGTTTTGATGCAGTGGCCCCATCAATCTGGCCCCAGTCCATTATCAGAGGATGCTACAAGCGCTTGCTAACAAAGGAATGCAAGACAGTCTTTATGAACAATCTGCCCTTTGAGCAGCCTGCGGGAACCCACGAGGGTGGTTGTTCCCAAAACTGGCTCGCATACTGGATTGCCCAGCAAACGAGGATCGAGACGGAGTCAGCCGCGCAGCCAGGTAGAGCTCCCCTGATCAAAAGAAACTCTTTTCCGTTTCGCCCCACTTGCAGTCTGAGCGAGTCTGAGTATGGTTGCTACTCACTGTTGGATCGTGAGAACCATTTGTGTCCCGATGTCATTCTGAAGGAGCAAGTCGCCGCGGTCAAGAAGGGCGACACGCAGGTCGTCAGATATAGCAAGGCATTTGCTGAGGTAAGTAATTTCTTCGCGTGCGTTAAGCTTCTTGATTTCCTTATGCTGACACTTTCATTCTGTACTGTTGTAGTGTCATGTGCGGAGGTTCGCAGCTGGTGATCGCTCCAAGTCGCTGGTTAACACCATTGTTGCCACCATAAGACAAAAGCAGTCGTTCCGGCTTTCATGGAGGATGGACGCTGAGGTCGAAACAAAGATTCGCGCAGTCATGAATAAGTTTGCTGACTCGCTGATAGACAATCCTCCGGCTCCGTCTCCTCCTGGAGATGACCCGTCCCCTCCAGCGACTGCGGCGCCAAGAGTAAAGAGACCTAGGCAAAAGGGAATTACGATTTCTTCCCCTAGGAATGCCCCAGCTTCTCCTCTAGTGAGGTCCCTTTCCATCAAGGACAAAGGCAAAGGTCACATGCCCAGCAAAGTGCGGAAAGATCTCGCAGTTGAGACTTTCGTTCCATTTAATCAAGAGGAAGAGGAAGAGAGGCAGGAGCCCCAAGAAAGTGATGATGAAGAAGAAGTAACAGTTGTGATGCATGAGGAAGGATCAGGAGGTACCTCCGTCGCATTTCCCTTCCCGTTATCGTAACTTTTTTTTGCACTTCTTTTCTTAAGCCGATCATGTATTCGCAGATGATGATGATGAAGCCATTGGTGGTCTTGTGGCCAAGAGACAAAAGAGAGATGCCCATTCTGGCATTCCAGATGATCCCATAAGCGAGGACGTTCTTGCTGAGTCCCGGAAGACAGCCGCGGAGGCTGCTGAGAGAAGGAGGCGGCGGGAAGAGGAGGAGCTCGAGCGTGTGAAACAGCGGAGCCTCGAAGAGCGGCATGTTGACGACTTAGCGCGTCCAGTTGACGAGGAAGACGAGCTTCCCGAAGAAGTGGCTCCTCATGCGGAGGAGGAAGATGAGGTTCCGGAGGAGGATGCAGCAGCCTTGGAGCAAGTCCAAGCGGACTTTGAAGAGATCGCAGGCGGCGATAAAGGTGAGATCTTCAATCTCGCAGTAACTTATAGAGATGTTATTGTGGGTGCATTAAAGCATAGTGTGTCAAAGGCTGACATCCGTCGTTGGTTAGTAGGCAAATGCGGAGAACCCTCAGGTAATTATTTGAGTGATACGCACGTACTAGGCTTTAGCAACTTGAGGCAGAATCATGAATGGTTTATTCGCATCCCAGGTCACGCTTCTCTTAAAGACTTGCTTAGTGAGGACACACTAATAGGTCATGGTTCCACGTCCTTAGTGTATGATGAGGATACCTCAATCCCACCTTCGCGTGGAGGTGCTTACTCTTAGCTTTAGTAAAGATTGCAAAATAACTTATAACGCAAGTTACCTCATATCATCGCATTTAATGTCGCAGGTCATGCTGAGGAACCTGTGCCGGAGCAGGGAGGTCAGCCTTCTGCGTCCTATGTTCCGGTTCCGAGCTCCCATACCGAGAAGCCCGTCCCGGCTGCTAAACATGCAAGTGAGCCTCTCGAGGGCATCATCGAACTTTCTGATGATGCTGAAGCAGATGCTGTGCTGATGGATTAAGATGTCCGTACCGGTGCTGAGGAAGTAAGGACAAGTGCTGCTAATGTTTTCGCATCTGAGAGCGTCCTTCGCCAAGCGACTTCGGCTGTCCCTTCGCCTTCGGCGATGACTGAGCCAGAGGCACCTATTCCTGCGTGGAGCTTTTGGGGCTCGCAGGTTGGGAATGCAGTCGCAGCTGGTGCGGCCTACACTCTTCCTCATGACTACGAGAGATTGGAGCTCGCAGCTGATAGGAGAGCTATGGAGCGAGGACAGTCTTCGACTACCCCAGCAGCGCGCATTCCTTCTCTTCATGAGATTCTGGAAGGGACTGGTAAGCAAAGCTTTACTGTTCGCATTTTGCATTATTTTCTTGCGAGTTCGACATCATAACTTAGTTTTGACGTCTCCTCGGGTTTGAAGCAAACCGATGTAGACTGGGTGGTTCGAATGCGTCTCACCTACCCGCAGTCGTTTGTGAGATCTCTGGAGATAGGGCCCTTTGACAGGAGGCTGTTTCTTACTGAAGCCATCTGGATTTTGGAGCAGCTGTCTGCGGCTACGCCTGCGACTATTTCGGTTCAGAGTGCTGAATTGCTATGTGGCATGTGCCAAAATCTCGTGACCAAAGTCCAAGGCAGACTGGGCTTCAAGTTTCTTATGAACAGAGTCACGCTGATTCGCGCAGCCGTAACTTTGAAGCTCGGCCACCAGAATCTCGCAGCTGAGAAGCAGAAGGTGGAGCAGCAAAAGCTAAAAGTCGATGAAGCTCTGAAGCTCTATCATGAGATGAATGCCAGGTGCGAGCTATTGAAGCAAGAAGTTGAAAAAGTAGAGAAGCTGAGCCATCAGTTCGAGCCCCAAGACTCCTTGATCAAGAATTTGCTTTGATTTTCGAATTTTGAAAAATAGCAAGAAAATAGCTGAAACATTAATGTAATGTTTGGGACATTAATGTAATGTTGCTAGGGTTTCTCCCCCTTTTTTGTTTAACAACAAACAATGAATTTGCCCGTTTTGCCCTTTCCCGGGATTTGATAGGATATCTCTGTGCATATCCAATTATGACATCAGCAATTGATACTTTGCTTGATTTTCGCGCTAATTTCTCAGCAGATAAGCACGCTTTCATTGGGAAGTCCATCCAAATCATGACCATCCGTCATTTATTAGGATACGCAACTGAATCGTCGTAGCCTTTAGTAGGGTAATTGATTGTTACCGCTTTTCAAGGCGTAAGTGATTGAACTTACCCTCCTTTTGAATTGTGCTGACTCATCTTTGGCAACCGAAGAGTCTGTACAGGGTCTATATAAACCCTGTCTTTGCTATTTGGGTTCTTCATCCCAAAAATGTGCTTTGCCGTGAGTCCTTACGACTGCTGGCTTCAACGCTTATTTTTCGTTGATTCATGGCAACTTCAAGTTTTGAATCCTGAGTTTGCGCTTTGTGCTATAGAAATAGTTTCCAAGATCCACTTTATGAGGAATATTGCTCTTTATAATCATCATAAAGAAGATGGAGATAATATCTCATGTGTGTTCGAAGAAATTTCTTCGTGTATTATGTGTGCAGGTCATGTTTCCGGCCGCCTCGTGGCGAGGTGCAGCGCCGAAGTGACCGTGCTACCGTCTCGTAATGGACGGCGGAATTCTTCTTCAGCATCCCTGGAGAAGAATCCATCGCCTTCACGCTTGTGAGCTCGGGGTGGCGAACTGTCGCGTTCATCCCCGTCTACAAGGAGCCCTTGCCCTTTGGAGCTTCTGCTTGCCTGTGGATCGCCGGAACCGGTGGTTCCTTGGGCAAATGTTATGGGGTGCAGATCTGACAAGGGCCTTGTCAGATACTGGGATCTTGAACGTATGGCTTCATGTGGCTCTTTTAGAGCAAGATCCCACCTGCTACAGATGTTCACCCGCAGATCTGCGTATTGCGTAGCCGGTGTTGAAACCGGTGGGTTCATCCTTTTCTAGTCAGAATTCCCGTAGTGTGTCTCTGGCTTGTCAGCTACTTTTCGAATGTATTGTAAGCCATGTTGGCTGCGTAGTTAGATTCGAGCTTTTTCGCTTGTAAGCTGCTATCTAGACAGATAAATTGTAAGTCATTTGACTCATAATGATAAATAGCCTTTTGTATTATCTGCTGTCTCTTTACAACGAAATACAACTTCGCATGCGTTTCGGCATATTTCGCCTTGTATAATGCTACGCAATGGTTTCGCATTTGCGATCTGCTATATAGATTCGCAGGTGTTTTGCTAGATCGTTTGAGATCATATTTTCGCTGCTGCGCCATCCTGGCAGATGGGCTTATGATTGGCCTTTGTGAATCATTTAAGATCATCTTCACAATATTGCGGGTTGCTATCGTGGCAGATAGTCTTTAGTAGATCAATTAAGAACGTTAGATTATGCGAGTTTCTATCGTGGCAGGTAGGCTTTACCAGAAGATCGATCGGGATAATTTTTTTCGCATTAGCTGCTATCGCAATAGATAGGCTTTTAGAAGATCAAATAAGATCATTTTGCGCATGAATTGCTATCGTAACAGATAGGCTTTAAAGATCAATTAAGATCGCATTTGTATGTGTTGCTATCGTGGCAGATAGACTTTAGAAGATCAATCAGGATCGCATTTAGACAGGCTGCTATCGTAAGAGATAGGCTTATATGATCAATTAAGATCGCATTTGCACAGGCTGCTATCGTAAGAGATAGGCTTTAAATGATCAATTAAGATCGCATTTGCACAGGCTGCTATCGTAAGAGATAGGCTTTAAATGATCGATTAAGATCGCATTTACACAGGCTGCTATCGTAAGAGATAGGCTTATATGATCAATTAAGATCGCATTTTCACAGGCTGCTATCGTAAGAGATAGGCTTATATGATCAATTAAGATCTCATTTGCATTTGCTGCTATCGTGAGAGATAGGCTTAGGCGATTAGTTAAGATCGCATTTGCATAGATTGCTATCGTAAGAGATAGGCTTAGATGATCAATTAAGATCGCATAGGCTGCTATCGTAAGAGATAGGCTCAGATGATCAGTTAAGATCGCATAGGCTGCTATCGTAAGAGATAGGCTCAGATGATCAGTTAAGATCGCATTTGCATAGGCTGCTATCGTAAGAGATAGGCTTAGATGACGATCGATAAAGACCGTATTTCGCATTTGCTGCTATCGTGAGAGATAGGCTTAGATGACGATCGATAAAGACCGTATTTCGCATTTGCTGCTATCGTGAGAGATAGGCTTAGATGACGATCGATAAAGATTGCAGCTGTACAGATTGCTATTGCGGCGAATAAACCATGATTAACAGTAATAACTGAATAGAGCAACATAAACAGCTAGAAATGTGAACTTCTCATTTGGGAGAATTCTTTTATTATAACGCTCTCATATGGGAGAGATGGGATTACAATCCTCTCATATGGGAGAAGAGATTGTGTAAATCGTAGCCATACAAGATATCAAGCAACTTTATAATAAAACGCATGAAATGAGAGAAGTCAGGGATAGTACTTCTTAATCCAGCGCATGTTGACTGAACTCGGAGTAGAGGTTGTGCCGTGCAACCTTCGTATGCTGCAGTAGCCACTGTCAAAGACTTCTGTGACTTCGAAGGGTCCTTCCCAATTGGCTGCGAACTTCGGGTGAGTCGCTTCTCGCATACAGTGATCAGATGCACGCAAGACCAAGTCTCTGACCGCGAAATCTCTTCGCTGGACCGTCTTATCGTAGGCGCGGGCGATTCTTTCCTGGTACCGCTTGTTGGTTCTCTTGGCTTGTTCTCGCTTTTCTTCCAGCAAGACTAAGTCGTGATCGCGTTGATTTTCGTAGAGTGCATGGAAAGCCAACCTTGCCGAATTGACTCTGACCTCCGCAGGTACTACAGCTTCGGCCCCATAACATAGTAGAAATGGCGAGGCCCCTGTGGGTGTCCTTGGAGAAGTTCGGTAGGCCCACAGAGCTATGCTTAGGGAGTCGGCCCACTTCTTGTGGTCATCTGCGACCATCTTGCTCAAAATTCTCAACAGCGTTTTGTTAGTCGCTTCGGCTTGTCCGTTTCCCTTTGGGTAATAGGGGGTAGAACATATCTGCCTGATATTGTACTTCGCTAATTTCGCAGCTACCTGGCGATTAACAAAAGGAGTACCGTTATCTGAAAGAATGGTGTTTGGGATTCCGAACCTGCATACGATGCTTTCCTGGATGAAGTTGACCACAGCCAGCGCATTTGCCGTCTTTAGTGGTATTGCTTCCACCCACTTGGTGAACAGCTCAGTTGCGGTGAGAATGAAATGGTTCCCGTGCGACGTCGGTCGGATGGGACCGATGAAGTCCAGAGCCCATGTGTGAAATGGCCATGGCGTCCCTAGTGCATGTAGATCCACAGCGGGAGCGTGCACTAGGTTTCCTTTAAATTGGCATTCCTGGCAGCGTCGCACTTTGGTGCGGCAATCGACCTCCATCGTGGGCCAGAAATACCCGATTGAGAGGAGCTGCCTGCATAATTTCGCACCTCCTTGGTGTTCCACCTGATGAGAAAGGTCAATGACTTCTTGTGCTTCTCTGCCGTCTAGACATCGCAGCAAGTTGCCCTCGTGACCTCTTCGTCAAAGCAGGTTTTCCTGTACCACATATCGAGACGCTTTCCTTTTCAATTTTTCGGCTTCTTTTCTTGACTCGGGCACGGTGCCCTGGGTGAGGAAATCAAATAGTGGCTTCCTCCAGTCCGTGTCGTCATCGGTTAGGGAGATGAGTAGAGAATCTTTGATTAGTGCGCAACTTTCGCACTTCCCTTGTATCAGGGCTGCGGCTGTTGACATGTCTGGCCAATGAATACCATATCTCTGAGCCTTTCTGTAGATTGACACCTCGCTTTCCCCGCAAGCATGTTGGTGAATCTTTTCTAACAGCATCTGTCCCTCTTGCTCGGAGACGCATCGCATGAGTATTCCCCCAGGACCCTTGTAGTAAAGGGTGTTGTCGTGGATGCAGTATCCTTTTGTGAGTGCCCAGCTTTCGCTGCTGGTGCCTTTCGCAATAGCTTGCAGGATTGGTTTCCGCCAGTCTGCGTCATCCATGTATTCGTCGTCGCACGCATCTTCTGTCAATGCCGACGATGTTCGCACTTCAATGGAAATCCTTGCGGGGCATTTGTCTATGCTGACCTTAGATCCCAAGGTTGCTAAGGCGTCTGCGTGCCTGTTGTCTGCTCGGGGCTTGTGCTCGTACTTCACATCGCAGAATTGCTGCATCAGCTTTTGTACTAGGGTGCGGTAAGACAGGAGGTTGATCTCCTTCAAACCATATTCGCCCGAGGCTTGCTTAACAATCAGTTTGGAATCTCCCATGACTGTTAAGTTGCTCACTTCCAAAGCTTTCGCCGCACGGAGCCCCGCGATGAGAGCCTCGTATTCCGCTTCATTGTTTGTGACTGCGAAGTTGAGCTTTGCGGACATCTGTATGACTTCCCCGTCTGGCTTTGTCAAGACTATCCCAATGCCTCCGCCTTTCCTGGTTAACGAACCGTCGAAGTGGAGGGTCCAATAGGGCACCTCGAAGCGTAGATTTCAGGGCCTTCGAGCTCTTCTTCGATCACGGGTTCATGGCTGTTGTCGGGGAACTGTGCCAATAGATCCGCTACCGCCTGCGACTTGATCGCTCGCGGTCGCACGCATGTGATATCGTATTGGGAAATGGTCATGTACCATTTCGCCAACCTCCCGCCCGGAGTAGTGTGAGTTAGCAAGTATCTTATGGGGTCGCTCTTGGTGACCACTACTACTTTGTGTGATGCAAAATAGTGTTTCAACTTCTCTATCACAAAGAATAAGGCAAGGCAATGACGTTCGATGTCTGTGTACCTTGATTCAGCAGGCTGCACAATGCGAGAGATGTAGTAGATAGGCCTCTCCTGGCCTTCACACTCCTGAGCCAAGAGCGCTCCTATAGATCTCCTTGTTGATGTCAGATATAGCAGAAGCGGTGATCCCAGTTGAGGCGCGATCATTATCTTTGAGGACGTGAGTAAATCCTTCAGCTTTTCGAATGCGGCTTCGTGCTCCGGAGCCCAGTTGTACACGGCGTCCTTCTTGAGAAGAGTGCTGAAACAGCATGTGATTTCGGCAATTGCTGGGATGAATCTCCGCAGATAGGATAGCTTTCCTAAAAATGTCTTTAATGCACTCTGATTATGGGGCGGCGTCATGCCAGTGATAGCTGATACTTTCGCAGGGTCAGGCTCGATCCCTTGGCGATGGACTACGCATCCCAAGAACTTCCCCGAGGTCACCCCGAATGGGCATTTCATGGGGTTCATTTTTAGTTGAAAGCGCTTGCATCTATTGAACACCTTTCGCAGATCTGCGAGGTGGTCTGCTTCGTGTTTGGATTTAACCACCAGGTCATCCACATAGAATTCCACCTCTTTGTGCATCATGTCGTGGAATAGAGCCATCATGGCTCGCTGATAGGTCGCCCCCGCGTTCTTAAGACCGAACGGCATCACTGTGTAGTTGAATACCCCCACAGGAGTGATGAATGCAGTTTTCCGCGCATCTTCGGGATCCATCTTGATTTGATTGTACCCGCTGAAGCCGTCCATGAAACTGAACATGCGATGGCCCGCTGTTGAATCGATAAGCAAATCGATGTTGGGCAGTGGGAAATCGTCTTTAGGGCAGAAGCGATTGAGATCTCGGAAGTCCACGCAGATGCGGAGTTGTCCGTTCTTCTTCACCACTGGCACGATGTTGGCCAGCCATGTGGGATAATGATTCGGCTCTATGAACTTGGCATCTAGGAGTTTGACAATCTCCTGCTTGATCTTCACGTTAAGCTCTGGCCTGAAGCTTCTTGTGCTCTGCTTGACCGGTTTAGACCCTGGGATGATGTCTAAACGGTGCATGGTGATGCTTGTATCCAGACCTGGCATCTCATCATATTTCCATGCGAACACATCCTTGTATTCAGTTAGGAGCTATAGCAGTCCTTGTTCCTCTTCGCTTGTGAGGTCCGCACTCAGGAAGACTGGCCTTTTCTTTCCCTCGTTCGGGCTGAGGGAACACTTCCTTTAGCTCTTGCTTTTGTGGTCTGGGCTGTCTTCCATGCATTCAGGTGCTTCTTTAAGTTTCTCGTCTGGAGCGCCCTGTGTTGGCTCTTCCGTCAGCGCAATTTGCTTGATTTGATTGATTTGCCCAGGGATATCCCCATGCCCGCGTGAGGACATCCCCGCGCACCTTCATATGCGATAGCATTTCTTCCCATTGGCGTAGAAGCTCTCTATCTCCTTGCCCTCGGGGTCATGCTTTGCGATCCTCTTCAGAGTATACACGTTCTTTCGATGATATGCGATACGCGGCGCCTCTTCGCGTGTAGGCGGCTTTTCCTTGGTATCTTCCCTTGTCACCATTACTCCCGCAGGCGACTGGTCCTTGATGTCCTCCCAGAGAGGCAAAGGAGTAGGGTTGAATGGTCCGGGTGTTTGCTCGTCCGCCATCTCAGTGAACCACACTGCCTCGCTGAGATGTGCCTCATCCAGGTTGAATGGGTTCGTCGAAGCCGGTATCTCGACTATTCTGTCGTTCCAGATAGCTTTTATAACCTGGTGAGCCGTTGAAGGGACTGCGTCGAAGCGATGAATCCAGGCTCGACCTATAATCATGTGGTATGTGGTGTTCGCGTCTATGACATAGAACTTTGCTGAGCACTTGATTTTGCCAATCTGAACGCCCAGGCGGATCCAACCGATCGTCATTCTAGAGTCGCTTCCGAATCCCATAGGCGGAGATGGACGTCTGACGATCTTGTGCTCGGGGATCCCTGCTAACTTCAGTGTGTGGAGCGAAACGACATTGACCGCTGCTCCTCCATCGACGAACGCTCGTTTGAACTCGACGCCATTGATGATGGCGGTCACGTACAGAGGTCTCTGGTGACTCGCATCCGTCTTCTTGTCGCTGGCAGAAAAGGTCATAATCTTTTCTGTAGAGCGGGATGCCCTGATGACTTTCCCGTTGGAGACTACAAGGTCCTCCTCGTAGTCCTCTGTTATTCTCAAAATCGCTTTGGTCATATCAGTCCGGCACTTCTCGGAGAAATTCATCTAGTCGAAGAATTTGTTGAAGCCGTGCGACCCTTTCATGCGGTCGGCACGTTCATCCTCTGTGTCCATGCTGTAGTCTTCGTCTTCATGGACCTCGGCGACGATGGGCAGGCCATCCTCTGCGACTTCTTCCAAGTCGACGATCGAGATCATGGCGACCTCTTTGCCCTTCGAGCCCTGCTCCGCATGCGCGGGAAGCGGGTTGTTGCGCACATCCTTCCGGTGATCGCTGACGATAAGCTCGCCGTTCTTCATCTTCTGATCGAACGCGAACCTGAGCTTCTTGCACTCAGCCGTGGGATGCATGACCCTGCCGTGGTACTCGCACCACTTAGGGTCCCTCACCATCTCCTTGGAGGGTGTTTTCTCGAGCGGTGGCAGGACGCCGTTCTTGCGCCACTGTCTGCAGAGGTCACTTGCTTCCTCTACCGAGCATGGCAGAGGCGGTACATCGAAGTTCGCAACCTTCGCTTGTTTCTGGGGCGAAACTGTATTGACCTCAGCTTCGCGTCCCCTCTTGTAGCTAAACCTCCCGATCTTGTAAGTAGTGCCGCTCGCCGGTCGCTCTGGAGCGCTCTTCTTTTTCTGTCTCTCGACTATAGGCTCGATGTTTTTCGTGCATTCGATTAGCTTTGAAAACGTAGGTGTTTGCAAATTGATGAGCATACCTTTGTATTCATCTCGCATGCACTGCAGGCATATCTCTACCAGCCGGCTTTCGGGCATTGGATCTTTGCACTCCAAGGATTTCGCCCTGAATTTCTTGATAAAAGTGATTCCGTCCTCTTCGCGCTTCTGATACATCCGCGAGAGATGGATCATCGTCACCTTTTCTTCCATCTGGAAGAACTTGGTATAGAACTTCTGGACCATGTCGTCCCAAGTCTTCACGGATCCGGCCTCCAATGTTCGGTACCATTTATATGCTACGTTCCCAAGAGATTTTGGGAACTCTCGCATCAGCAGCTTGGGATCGGCTCCGTACGGACCCATGACATCAATGAAACGCATGACGTGCTCATGAGCGTTTCCATTGACATCCTCGAACTTATCCCATTTGGGAGCCTTGTACCCCGCCGGGTTAGGCATGAGATAGATCTCTCGTGGAATAGGTGGATCATTGTCTAACTTCGGGATAATGGTATCCGCGAATGACTGATGAGCCAGGATAGTGTCCACGCGCTTCTGCAGAGACGTCATGCATTCTGGAATGCTCCCCTCGGTAGTCGATGGCGGGGTTGCTGTAGGCGGTGGCGACACATACGCCGCCGGAGGGTTGGGAGCATACTGACTACCCGTATTTCCCCAGATCGCCGTTGGGGGAGGCAAAGGGTACTGCAGAGTTGGGTTAGACGCCAAAGCCGAGGGCTGAGGAGTGTGAGCAGCAAGAGGCAACATCTGAGCCGTTGACCCTTGAACCGACGGCAGCTGCGTAGTCGCCGGTGGAGTCTGCAGATTGGAGTTGGGCGGTGTGGTTGACACTCCCGATCCTGGAGCAATAGGGGCTCCTCCTCCTTGAGGGGCAGCGGCGGCTGACGAAGGGTTTGGCGCAAGGGTGCCCAGAACGGCTAAGATCCGTTCTAATTGCGCAGACTGAGCCTTGAGAGCTTTCGCCTGACCCTGAACAGTAGCGTCCAAGGACTCTAGCGTCGGTGTCTCGCCGGGAGTCGTAGGAGTACGGCGGGTCTCGTCTCCCGATGGTGCTTCGGTGGACGGCGATCTGTTGCTGACATCATCCTCCTGAGACATGGTTGCTTTTGTTGGTAAGTTCACGTTGGGTTCACCAAAATGTGCACAAGAGATTCTGGCAGGGAGACCTCCGTGTACACCGTATGTAGTGGATCAGGGATCGCACAGGAAGAGAGGGGTTGTGTGTAGGGAGAGAGTAAGGCAGTAGCAATGTCTGAGAGAGAGACAGAGGTTTGGCAGAGCTTCCGCGTATGGCAGTGTGTTTTTTTTGTATGGAAAGGTTGACGATCTATATATACTGGAGAACATGACCGTTGTAGTGTGGTTAATGCGCCCATTGATGGCGGCTTAATTAGCTTAACCATAACGGCACGTTCGTCCGAGTATATAGGGACCGTTACAGCACGTGGTGCGCGAATACCGGAACCGTTACGAGGTAGACCGGGTTTGACCGGATTGACCGGGTTTATGGAGCTCGTGCCATAAATCCCTCAAACAGTTACTAAAGGTCGCGCGCGGGCTTGGCTCGCACGCGACAGGGCTTACTCTAGCCTCCAAACCACAAAGTCCCTACAAGTCCCGTGCAGTGGTATGCGAGGGCTCTGTCTCGCAGCCCCCACATGGATCAGCTCGGCTGGTGATCCAGTGTGTGTGGAGCACAATATGGTGTGCTGGATGGCTGCCACGTGGCCAAGATCTGTCAGCTCAGAAAGCAGTATCTACAGCAGCTTACGTGGATGACTTGAATATTGTGGGAACTCATGAAGAGATTACCCAAACTGCAACTTACTTGAAAAAAGAATTTGAGATGAAGGATTTGGGAAAGACGAGATTTTGCCTCGGTCTACAAATTGAACACTTTCCTGAAGGAATTTTACTTCATCAATCAAATTATACTGAAAAAGTCCTTAAAAGATTTTGTATGGACAAATCACATCCACTAACCACCCCTATGGTGGTTAGGTCGCTTGATGTAAATAAAGATCCTTTCCGTCCTCAAGAGAGTGACGAGGAGCCTCTTGGCCCTGAAGTGCCATATCTTAGTGCAATTGGTGCTTTGATGTTTTTGGCAAATTGCACAAGGCCAGATATTGCATTTTCTGTCAATCTTTTGTCTAGGTACAGTTCTAACCCTACTCGCAGGCATTGGAACGGTGTTAAACACATCATGCGATATCTACGTGGCACTACAGACTTGGGTCTTTTCTATCCTCGTGGATCAAATACCTCCCTCATTGGATATGCTGATGCTGGATACTTGTTGGACCCACATAAAGCAAGATCTCAAACAGGGTATGTTTTCACTTATGGAGGAACTGCTATATCGTGGAGATCGATGAAGCAAACTATGGTAGCAACATCATCAAACCACTCAGAGATTCTGGCAATCCATGAAGCTAGTCGTGAATGCGTGTGGCTAAAATCAGTAGTTCAACATGTCAAAGGGTCTTGTGGATTAAATTTTAAAAATGACAGTCCAACAGTGTTATATGAAGATAATGCAGCCTGCATCGCCCAACTCAAGGAAGGCTTCATCAAAGGTGATCGAACTAAACACATATCTTCAAAGTTATTCTTTACTCATGAGCTTCAAAAGAAGGGGGTTGTTTCCATCCAGCAAGTGCGCTCAAGTGAAAATCCAGCGGACTTATTCACAAAAGCACTACCAGCATCAACATTGAAGTTACATGTTCAAAAATGTGGGATGCGTCAACTAAAATATCTTTTATGTTAATGTATCTTATTATGAGGGGGAGATGTAGTTTTAGAGTTTGTACTCTTTTTCCTTAGTTGCGGTTTTCCCCATTGGATTTTACGTGACAAGGTTTTAATGAGGCAGATTAGTAGTGAATATTCAAGGGGGAGTGTTATGAAATAATACTAATTGATATGGTGAATATTCCCTAATATTGTAATACCATACTTAGAAGATTATGATTGACTCCCACACTCTATATAAAGAGTGGTTTGGTAGACAATAAATATAACTTTTATATTCGTCCATACTTTGTCTCCATCTTTTCTCTCTCAGTTTATAACACTCTAGTTATACTTTATGAATTGACTTTTTTTTTGCTCTAGAATGGCACCCTTATGTCGAGTTGTGTTTTTTTTGGGTACCAATTGATAGTAATTCTATATGAGAACTAGTTTGGAAAGTGGAGCTTAACATTTACTTCTAAAAGATTCGTGAAGGTATATTTTTATGGAACACATAGATCATCTTACGTGTACTTCAGCAGTTTGGATCAGTTTAATATGCCGAAAATCCATTCATTGAGATGAAATTTGTCAATTATAGAGTAGAGGTAAGTTAGCTAGAAATGCTGTTATTATTTTAACTAGGCGATACCCCGCGCTAAAGCGCGGTCTATGCAATAAATTGAGTATACGTAATTAGAAACGTTACTCTACAATGTAGCATTGAGAACTAAACTTAAACTTTAGTTCCAAAACACTAAACTCTGAATTTTAGATTGTAAATACAATTCAAAGTTCAAACAATAAAAGCTTAATACAAAAAACTTGAAGTGTCTTTTATTAAATGCTTATTTCCAAATGCATCCAATATAGTATAACTATTTTTTCTCGGGATATTGAAATTTAAACTACAAAATTTAGATATTATTAGATCCTTAATAAATACAACGTGGTACTTAATTATGTGTAAAATTACATCACCAAAATTGATCTGTAGTTTTGTTTATATATTGGCTCAAGTTGTTGGAAGAACAGTTTTATGATCGTACTCTAAACTTTTTCGGGATTGAATTCGAGGCAAACATAAAACATTTTACATTTTCCCACAATTTTGTAGCTTTAGAATTAAAGATATCATTTTTGTGTTTTTTGGAATAACTTATACTCTATGTTTCGTAAAGTAGAGATAATATTTTCTTGAAATAACTGATTTGAAGTAGTGAAGTAGACTGTCTGCGAAAGAAAGAGAGACAATTAAATTTAAAAAAATAATCTCAAGAATTGTCCAATTAGAAGACTGGATCATATTCTGCCATTGTGAAATAACATATAATACCAAGGAAGATTCATCCACATTGATCAGAATCAGCGTGAATTTAAATATTCTCACTGTCTATTTTTTAACTTTAGTAATATAAATTAACAAAACACAATATATTAAAACTCCAGAAAGTATATGGATCAACACCTGAAAATGTTAGATAGTAACTTACCTTATCGAATACGGTGAGTGTCAATTGTCATTTTTCTTCCATCCAAAGCAAATAATTCAATCAATGTTGGTATGATCTTTTTATAATTTTCTCCCACGGTAATGCATTCTTGAGCTTTGAAGAAAGTGCAAGGCATGATGATAGTAAACTAACGTAAGAAATATAAATATTCGTTTGTTCGGTTGGGTAACAAACTTATGTATCGTAAACGAAAAACATTTATGCATTTTATTTTATTATCGTCGGTACAATTTTAGAATGTTTTATTCTTTATTTAATGTAATTTGGTGTGTAAAATTTTCAAATTTTAGCAATAACAAAAAGATTAATGAGAATTTATATATATATATATATATTGAATAAATAGCTCTATGATCTCTTATTCCATGGAATTTCTAATTGAGCCATTAAAATTATTATGTGTAATATTATTATAACAAATGCAACTTTGAGGTTCAACATTAACATCGGAAACGATATTAAGAAATTTAGTATGTGAGTTTTGAGCATTTTTTATATATTTGCTTGAAGTATACGAACAGCGATAAGCATGAAATGTTTCATAAGTATCAGTTTTAGAAGGTTTTTTTTTTTTTTTTTTTTTTTTTTTTATATATATAATTTCGGCGAGTAAAATTTCAGATTGTAGTTATAACAACAAATTAATGAGAATTTATTTCAAAATTTTCGAATATATAGCTCTATGATCTCTTAGTCCATCAACTTTCTAATTGAGCCATTATAATTATTTCCATGTATTATTATTATAATAAAAGTAACTTTGAGGTTCAAATTAACATCGAAAATGTTATTAAAATATTTAGCATGTCAGCTTTGAGCAACTTTTATATTTGCATGGAGTACAAGAACATAAATAAGCAAAATTAACTTTGAAGTTCAACATTGACATCGAAAATGATATTAAAATATTTAGTATGCGAGCTTTGAGCAATTTTCATATATATGCAAGGAGTATATAAACTGAAATAAGCTTTAAATTTTCATAAATGTCAATTTTAGAAGGTTTTATTTCTTCATTTTATGTAATGTGGAGCGTAAAATTTTAAATTTTAGCTATAACAACAAATTAGTGTGAATTTATATTAAAATTATCAAATAAATAGCTCTATGATCTCTTATTCCACCGTCTTTATAATTGAGCCATTACAAATATTTCCGTGCAAATTTTTTTATAATAAAAGTAACTTGAGGTTCAATATTAACATCGAAAATGATATTAAAATATTTAGTATGTCAGCTTTGAGCAATTTTTACATTTACATGGAGTATACGAACTGGAATAAGCTTGAAATTTTCATATATTTTGTTTTGTTTAGTAAAATGAATAATCAATTAACTCAACGAAGATTTTATAAAATATAATCAAAAATTAATTTTGTGAACCCAGTACTCTGTGTGTTTTTTCCAATGGTATCTATATTTAAAGCAAGATGATAGAGATGTAAATGATTATTACTATTTACTTTCCTTAATTAAATTAGAAATTTTATAAAGATGATGGATGGCTAGTAATTTATTTATTCTCTTCTAAAATATATCTTACCCTCAACCTATAAATATTTTTTTAAGATACAATTATCTTAATAATATATTGATAATTATATGTGTAAAATTTTACAACTCCTATATCATTATAGGTGCAATTAGTGTGAAATTATAACTGAATCATTAAAGCATTAAGTGGTGGTGATTAATACGCCACATAATACAACTTTTTTTTTTAATAATATGTATGTGGAGGGTAATGATTGGCCAGGTATTTCATGTAGGCGACACATGTTTTTTTTTTTTTTGAGGAAAGCGACACATGTTCTCAAGAAAAGAGATTTCAAATGACAAATGGCTTAATAAGATTAAACCTCGGCACTTCTCTGTTTTTTTATATACTAGTAAGGAGCACGTGCTTTGCACGAAAACATATGTTCTACTATTCACTTGAATACTAAAAACAAATGACGAAAAGGAGAAACAATATTGTAACAATGGAAACAACTCCTAATTTTTTTTCCAAATAAAAACAACTCCTAATTGAAATCCAAATAGTTTAATTTTATTTTGAAGTTCGAATCATTACATGACAACAACAACAAAGGTTTAAATGATTGTCAAAGGATTTAAAGGAGAAGGCTCTATCTTCCCATTCTCGAACCAGTGGGAAAGTAAATTCATACGTCGCTTCAAAATATGTGCTCTCACGACATCATGAGAAAAATTGGCACACTTCAATAGACGATGTCGCTGAAGGCAATTAGTGGAATTCATGAGGTGAAAAGAAAAAAATGCTACGGAAAATCAAGTTCATCATTGGATTTGACAACTCCCTCGTGCTACGATCATTGTTAATTTTCTGCTCCGCCCATACCGAGTTAACAAATAGAAAAATCAGAATATGTGTCCCTTGAGTTTCGCTATAGTTAATCTACACAGTCGAATCTCTCTCAATCAAAAGACTGCTCAAGTTTACGACAAGTATAAACGTGATAATTTCTCACATGAAATGTCTGTTTCAAGTTTACGGTTGATACTTGCTCAATCTAGTACATAAGAAGACAACAAAACGCAAGACCGAAATGTCAATTATAACTGTGGGAAAATCAAGTGTAAAAAATAAACCTTCCAGCCCAAAATATAAAATGTTAACACCGCGTAATTGTAAGCTTCAAAACCACCAGCCTAAGCTGCAGCAAAGTGATCTGACTTGGAACAGAAATGTTGCATGGAGTGAAAACGATTCATTGACCCATCCCATCAAAATCAACATGGATAATGGGTTTAGAAAATTGATTGTTAATACTAAGTTGACGCATAAGAGCCGACCAATAAATGATTGTATGATCATTTGCTTGATAAGGTTATTGTTAACCTTCATTCTCAGAATTGCAACAATCCATAGTAATCATTACAGAGTCCCTTAGTTGCCATATTATATAACTTTTAGTTCTTTGTTAACTGATTCTTCAATTAGAACCCTGAGGGCACTTTTTGAGACTCATAATACCACCCTGAAACAGACTAAAAACCAATGATTCTTTTTCAAAAATTATTTAAATATAACTTAAGAAGCAGTTGTTGATGAGCACGAACTGATCTTGTGAGCAGTAACACGATCTTAAAATGTGAGATTTAATTACATACAAGAAAAAAAAAACAGTCAGCGCCACAAAATCTTTTGAGGAACCTAGCCAAAAATCAAATGCGATGTATTATCAAATGGTATAGTCTGACTTGTGAAGTAGAACATGAATACCATCAACCATATATTGTTTTATCCATAAAATTTCGGTAGCCTTCAATCAACTAAATTTAGATTCAATTTAACCTGAAACGGAATTATGTATGCCAAACTGAGTGAATTTGAGAAAAAAATAAATAGTAAATGACCATCTCATATTTGCAAATAAAGATGAACAAGATGAACAAGATGAACCTATTGTAAAGGAATACTACCCAAAACATGTCAGATTATGGCTATCGTGACCAATATGACATTGTTTTTTTTTTTTTTTTTTTAAAAAAAAGAAAAAATAGGCAATTTTGAATCTTAAACAACTTATGTCACAGGGGGTGGTCGACAGTCCCATTCCTACCCTTCAAGAATTGCCCCAATCTCACCATGAACGACAGTACACTGACCAATTCTTTTATGCATACCCAGAGCCAACCACCATGAACATCCCTGCACACCACCCCAATAGCCATGTTCCCATTCACATCAGAAGTGGTACAATCAACATTAATCTCAATCCAACCAGGGGCGGCTTCTCGCACTTAACCATCATAGGTTTACTTTTCTCAAACCCCAAAGACATATCCAAGCTTCTACTATTTCTGACATGATTGACTATAAACCAAACTTTATTCATGAAATTAGAAAGATGATCATGAAAATATAAATTATGTCAAAACCAAATGTGACAACACCTGTAAACAAAATTGCGCAGTCCAGATTTGGCAAAACACACCAATTCTGAACGACATCCTTGGAGTCTGAATTGGGTCTTTCTTTCAATGAGAAAAGTTAGTATCTAAAAACATAGACTATGTCACTTCCTTAAAATCTGACATTGAATACTTTTGTTTCACTGCTTTTGTTTCACCGCTAACTTAGACCATTGAACTATAAGCAAGTGGCATTGCTAATAAGATGAGTTGCTGCAACTTTTGTGAACTCAATATATATAGAATGCCCTTTTATTGACTTATTCTAGAAATTTGGTGTTCCAGTAAAACATTTAACAAGTACCCAATTCTGGATTGCAGCGACCAAAGTTGGGTACTTCATTAAGCAATATATCCAGCATAAAAGAAAACAAGATTTGACGAAAATCTAAAGCCACGACACAGTCAAAGCCTCATAGGAATGTGCCAAACTGTGATTAGCACAGATATCCAAAACAATTTTTTAAAAAATCGACTACCATAAGCATTAATAAGGAAAATTTCAAGAAATCTAAACTGACCGAAAAAAAATCAAATAACAGGCAGAACTCTGGAAATTCAATCATATAGCTACTTACAAGGTGTTTGATAGAATACCTTGAAGAACTTATACGAACTTAGCCGAATCAGATTTACGTGGGAGAGCGAAGCCACTCTTCTCGAAGGCGTGCTTGGCAGCGCTGCTGTTGCCTTTGCAGAGCACCAGAAGCTCCTTTATACGTATTTCAGCAATGAATTACCGTTCAAAGGTTCCGTTTCAGGATCATGCAAGATATCGATTTTCCGAAAGCCAGAATTAAGTACAGAAGAGTGAATTCAGTTACACTCAGAAGAGAAACAAAATTTAATTACATGAAACAAATCAAAGAACCTCCATCTCCACTTCTACCACCACCACCACATCAACCTTCATCACCCAAGTCAGCCTAGTCCTTGTAACTCGTATGTTGAACCAATGTTATAAGATTTTTTTTAGAAAACCAATGTTATGAAACTTGAAGGCGAGAGATAGAGGGAGAATGAAAAGATGAGAGAGGTAGAGATAAGAAAGGGGACAACGTGTTCTCACCGTCTTCTTCATTTTGGTTTAAATATCAATTTATTTTTTCTTTTGCTTTAATGATATTTTCAGCTGATAATTTTACCCTCCAATATCCTTAGTGAATGGACTGATACTCTACAAAAAGGTTGATTGCTACACTTATAAAATTGGGGAGGGAATTGAAGACAGGTTCAGAATAGGGGAGAGTCTTATGACAGTTTTGCTACAGTCGTGGTGGGAAATAAGGAATCAAGACAATAATAATAAAACTCATGCATCAACAGTCGAAGGACCAACACACGTAATTTTGTTTCATTAACTGATATTAAGAGATTCATTGTTTAAGAGGGCAGGTCATAATGCAATGGCAAAAATACACAATACACAATACATTAGTTTTAGAATTTAGAACATGACATCAAACAATAGCTCTTTACCTGGGATTGCACACAATGACTGAGGAGGCTTGCACTGCAATGAAGAGCAAAAACTGCAATTTGTATATGTAGTTTAGGTGGCTGAATAGAGTAAATAATATATAATTGATCAATGTAAGAAGGGAAAACTTCTACCAATGGATAAGAAGTAATTGTTTTATATTAATTAACGGGTAGCAAACGGATTTTGAGTTTCTTATACATAACAATAAGATACTACCGACGTGCAAAGATACTGCAACATTCTTCCTACGACTCATTTGATTCCACATTGTGCAGTCTATAACCATGTTTTCTTTCATCACCCTCCAATCCCATTAGCTCGATGTATAAAATGCAATGCCACATGGACTTCTATTAACTGAAGGGGTTTACTGGTAATGTATATTTCCTTTGGTGGCTGATAAATTATTTTGGTGGCCGGGTGCACAATCTTCACACTTTTAAAAGAGTGAATAATCTCAATTGACACCTAAGAGTGTTTATTATAAAAGGGCCTCTCTTAAAATATGTAATTACATTTCTAAAAGAAGCTATGAAGAGAGGAAGTCCTAACCTCAACGTGTTGTTGATTCATAGGAATGGACGATGGGAAGTTTCATCAAAAAGAAAGAAAGTGGGGGATAGGAAGGCTTGTTCCGCCTCAACTTCTTTGTAAGCTTCTTCCTGATCGTGAAACTCTTATGCAACGACTGTGAAACAGAAATCAAACTACGATTAGAATACAAATCAGACGAGGCAGCAAAAGTAACCGGAAATTTACAGAACATACGTCGGTGACAGAGGGAGAGAGGGGAGGAGTTTCGCCATTTTCGTGTTCCAGAGTTGGGCAACGGCAACCATAAGCGAGAAGACCCCTTACAAAGATACCCTGGACGTGAAGATAGAGATGCCGGCTATGTCTCCAAGCATAGCTGATGAAGTAGATTGAGCTTAACAGCATAGGGAATGGATACTGGAGGCGCATACGAAGGATGAAGGAGAAAATTAGAAGGCAATAGAGAAGAAACCAAGGAAGTTTTTTCCTTTTGAGAATTCAGCCAAAACGACAAGTTCTATACCCAACAACTCATCGGAGGTTTGATTGATATCTCCTTGAAATACAGCAACCTGCCAAGCTCCATGCTATGACTGACCAGGGCTATGTTTAAAACAAGATCAGTCTTCTTTTCTTTCTTTGTTTAACTTTGGAGAAAATTAAAACAAGAATACTACATACATGAAACAATCACAGTATCCTTTGCACAGTAAAAAGTAAACCAACGCAGACCAAGCAAGGTGATGCATCAGTTTGAGATTAGAAGCATCATACGTCCTGTACCAAATCAAAGAGAAGCAGAGAGGTTATTGCTCGCTTACATACACGTACTCTGAGATCGATGCATTCAACGCGGCCATGCCCTAAACACCAAATTAACACCCACTGAATATTGGTTATACATCGAAAAATTTGTGAGAGGTAATCTGAGTCATTTTTATCTAAACCCTTGAGAAAGAAAAAGATATACCTCATTGTTTTGGTTGTTTTGCATCGGAACCCAAGAGGGCAGTCGCTCGGTCGTAATCAATAGTTAAGACGATGCTCTCATTACAATAAAAAATTAGAACAATGAATTCGCCTACCCATAAACTGAAAGCAAGGGTTTCAATGGGTTCTCCGAAGATGTTCTGATCACAGAGATCGCTCAGAGAGATGGACGAAGTAGATTAGGTGGTTAGATATGTGCAATTTCATTCACTTTGTTCCGATATAAGAGACGTGTATGAGGCGTTTGGTGAAACGTCGTGAAGCAGTTGAAGGGTTTAGTTAAAGTGGGGGTCAAATGTAGTTACATATTTTAAGAGAGACACTTTAATAATAAGCACTCTTAGGAATCAATTGAGATCATTCACTGTTTTAAGATAGCAAAGACTAGTAAGGAACACGCGCTTTGCACGTGGGAGACTGGTGTTCTATTATTCATTTCAATACTAAAAATGAAGGAGATGGTGATACAATATTTGTAACAATGGAGACAACTCCAAATTGGAAAAAAAATGGCTTAATTTGATTTTGAAATTCGAATCATTACATGACAACCACAAAAGTTCTGCCTTCCCATTCTCCATCTACTGGGAAAGTAAATTGGCATACATCCCTTCAATCTATGTACTCTCATATAGTACGGAACATCACGAGGACGATTGCCACACTTGAATAGAGGAAAGCTGAAGGCAATAAGTGGAATTTCATGAGGTATGAAGAACAAAAACGTTACGAAAAATCAAGTTCATCATAAGATCCGTCCACTCCCTCATGCTACTAACATTGTCGATTTTTTGCCCATACAGAGTTAACAAATAGAACTAAACAAAAATTATGGGTCACTTGAATTATTGCTATAGTTAATCTACATAGTCAAATCTCTCTCAGTTATTGACAAGTATAAGATATGATAATTTATCTCACAGAAAATGTATGCTTCAACTTTCCTGTTGATGAAAACAGTGGGAGTCCAAAAATGTTATTTTCCCACTAAAAATGGTGAAATTGTGTACAATTTGATATCAATTAGTGTACTATGAGAAGCTAAACCGTTTTTCTCTATTAAATATAGATTTTAGTGTACAATTTGATATCAATTGTGATGATCTAAAAGCTCAATTAAAATATGTGTTGTATTTGAATAATTGTTTAATGTGAATATTATTGAGGAAAAAATTGTAGGACATGCGATTTGTTTTCCAAAAGGGAATTGAGCTTCTGTGACTTATTATACTATCTATGTGTGACAGTTTGGACATCATAGTTTGAACTCTGAATGTTGTTCTATCTTCTTTCACAGTTTTTTTTTTTTTTTTTTTTTTTTTGCACTTTATAGTCAATTTAAGTCCTAATCATAAGTTACAAATTTTATATATTTTCCATCAGACATGTATAATAAGGGATATTAAGATAGTAGTAATCATGCCACACAAAATATGGAAGGACCGCTTCGGAGAACATGGAATACGGTGATATTTTAGAGAAACCCAAATTCAAGAAGGAAAATCCCAGACATCATCCCTAATATAAAATGAAATCAGAAAAACCTACCTTAGTCCATAACCCGTGGGCTGATTAACCTCTGGGCCTAAGTTACTTTTCTGCTAAACGAACATCTTGCTAATGAGCCTCTCACTGAAACACACTGAACACAATTCAAATATTAGTGAAGATCCCGAATATGTAGAAAGCTAAATTTCGGAAAGATTAAGTTTCATGTACAAGTGAGGGTCCCAAATATGCAGAATCATGTTGCCTCTGGCCTAAACCTCAGGATGTAAGCTAGATCATGCAAACGAATCTTATTCTGATTCTTATCATGCATCTTCATTTGTTACTCAAGGATTTCCTTTCTGCCTTTAACACTAAAATGGGTAAAATATATCTTATTATAAAATTTTATAAAGTGAAATTTCTACAATCCTGGGGTTATTGGGGATTTAATTGGCCATTTGCAAGAAACTGTAGGTATACCATAGGTTCTCATGGAGTAGTCGAGGTGTGCGCAAGATGGCCTGGAAACTACGGTTAACTTCTCCAAGAAACAATCTACAATCCTTTTAGGATTAAGCGCGAGTGTCCTATCTCAAGGCTTCTTACTGGATGATCAAAGATGCACTTGAGGATTTTATTTTTCCGCAAGACAGTTGTTACGAACCTGATTGTTTCGTCTAATCTAGCCAAAGTTCCACCAATGTTCCAGCAACAAGTTACATACTATCTAACAGTTCAAAATATCACTAATCGTGTCACGGTAACATCTGGATTATGTTCCCGAACCAGACAATGTTGTCCAGAACAGTAATTTCATTGAGAATATCAATATTTAAATTGTTAAGTATCCCAAATCAAATAATTTTGTGAAACATTGCTTAATCACATCTTAATCACATTCAGTTGCGTACCTTAGTTCATCGAATTTGAATCTAGTAAATCCCTTGCTTCGTTTATTATGACATTTTATAAACTGTAAAAAGAAGAAAAAATGAGAAGTTACTCAAATACAAAATTGGACAAGAAGAACTGGACGAGGCCATCCTTGACTTAAAGGAATTCAATATAGTTGTTATTGTGTATAAATCAACCATAAATAATGGTGAAAGTCATATGCATTGTTTTTACTGACCTTGATATTTGTTTTGGCCTTATCTTTCATGAATCACAAAATGGTCCTGCAAGAAAGTAAAGTAGATTCTTAATGGACAAGCACACAGTAAATCGATTAAGGCATTGATATTTAACACAAGCAGAATATCGATTAACAGGCTTCAAATTGCGATGAATATATCTACATAATGAATATGTATTGGCCCTTAAAGAGTCGACAACATGATTTCTCCGCCCGCTTTCCAACTACTGTCAAAGGCAAATTTAATTAACTGTGATTTTAAGTGCCATAAAATCAAATCAAAAACGCGGTACATTAATTGGTCTATTGATAAAATTATACAAGAAAGTTATCATCAAAGAAAGATTTTGATTTTAAAATACGCTTAATTGATGGAACAAGGCTAATATGAAGCACATGGATACAAGTTATGCCGTATGAGATGTATTCGTCTCATTATGCACATAAGTGAGGAGCCGTATGAGATCGAAATCTCATGTTGGGACAACAAACATCCATCTCGATAAACATCCATAATACCACATAATCACAAAGTAATAATAAATATAGTCACATCGATAAACTTAATCAAAATCAAATAATTAGTTGCATACCTAAGCCAATCGAATTAGAGTTCAATAAGGCGTTTCACCCACACTGCCAAGAACAATATACTACATCAGAAAATGAAATAGGTAAGAACAATATATTTGTGAGACAATTGGAGTTCCAAGTAAAATAAAAATAAAATAATTATGTTCAAAATTCACCAAATATGAATTTTGGTTAAAAACGCACGTGCAAGACCGCATTATTTGCTTATTAATTGGATACATGAACCGAATCCATTTAGAGAGACATACATAATCAAATCAATTGGGGAGAATAACAAGATCAAATCAATGACTGGGAGGAGGATGAAAAGGCAGCTGATGCCACGAGATGGGGTAGGGCATTGTTCCATCACATTCCTCTAACCGCCCTTGTGAATCATCAATCAAATTGTTTTCTGGATCGGCATCCAACTTCTTGAATGACCCTTCTTTTCACCCATTGTGAAAAGCGGCATGGTTACAAAAATCAGACTTCTGAGATAGGATCCCCAAAATCTAGTACTGAAAAAATTTCCAATGAACATATCATATATTTATGGCTTTTAACCTCGATTGGAAAACACAAAATAGACACTTTTCTTCATAAACTACCACAAGTTCCATCAAGATCACTACAATTTCAAATCACTCGGCAAAATACTTCAACATGTAGTCAACAAACAAAATTATGGACCACAATATATAACAAATACGCAGTACTCTAATCGCACAGAACAGAGTTGGGTACATTCATTAACGAATAGATCAATCATAAAACAAACACACATTTAATGAAAATCTAAAAACACCACCCAATAAAAACTTCATAGAAATCTGCCAAACTGTGCTAAACTTGAAACCCAGATATCCAAAACAAGCCCGAATTACCACGATCATTGACAAGGAAAATTTCAAGAAATCTAAACTGACTCCCAAATCAAACAACGGACAGAAATCCGGAAATTCAACCATGTAGCTACATACAAGGTGTTTGATATAATACCTTGAACAACGTATGCGACCTTGGCCGAATCGGAGTTACGTGGTAGAGCGAAACTACTCTTCTTAGGGGCGAGCTTGGCAACGTCGACGTTGCCTTCACAAAGCATCCGTAGCTCCTGAGGACACCATGAGTGGTACGACCCACCATGGTTTTAGTGACTGTCAAATATTAGGAAAATAACAGTGAATAAGCATTGAAAGGATCCTTTTCAGGATCATTCGGGATATCGATTCGGTGAAAGCTAGAATTAAGAAAAGAAGAGAGAATTCATGTACACTTCCAGAAGAGAGACGAAATTTTATTACAAGCAACAAGTATAACTCTAAAATAGTTCTAGAATTGAGGGTTGCAATGTGATAGTTTCGACAAACAGGGTATGCGTTAAGTAATTAAGCTTAAAATATAATCAAGAATATCAAACAAGATGGATTAAGCACTACATCTAGTAATTCAAAAGCAATCACGTCTAACAATTCATAGGTATTACATCTAGCAATGATCCTAACCCTAACTCTAGCATAAGATCCAAACCCAAAATATCCAAAAAATGGATTATGCATTACATCTAACAATTTAATAACACTGCTTCGAAAGCATAACTAAGGAAGCAAGCCACGTAACAAGGCAATTCAGTATACAACCACACAAAGACGTGATCTTAACTCTAACTCAAACCCTAATAAGTATGCTATAAAATGTTAAAGAGGTTAGATCTAATGAACATGTGAAGGGAAAAAAAACTACCTACGGGTAGAAAGAGGAAGATAGAAGTTTAGTTGTGAGTCTTCAGTATGAGTTTTATTTCACAATACCACCATCCATAGGGATGCGACTGGCCCACAGTTGCAAGCAGAAATGAACCTCTGCAGACCATTGCCAATATAGATATATTACAGAATGGCCAAAACGAAAAAAAAACACCCCTGAAAAATATCAATCTCTTTCGTCCACAGGGACCTACATGTTCCAGGAGCGAAAAGAATGTCCAACTTCTGACTGAAGGAGTCACAATGGTGGGAAGGAATCGTTTCGTGAGTAGGCGTCTATCCGCAAAGGGATATGTTTCCAAATTATTAGTTTGTTTTTTAGGAGGATACTTATGACATTATTAAGTGAATAATCGATGTTTCACATGCCACTTCTGTAATAAATAACCTTAAGGGGACACTTTTGTAATAAACAATCTTAGGAATCAAATCAAATTATTCACTCTTTTAAGATAGTAAAGATATAGATAAATATGATTGTCGGGCTTTCTGACTTTTTCGTATAGTGCATAGATAAAGAACTCAAAGTCTTTTGTCTCTAATTTGCCCATAATATCATGTATCCTATGATCCAAATTTCGGAATAACAAGTCTTGGCTTTTGTTAGCCATGGAAAGGCGTGTATTCTTATTTTACTAGTAGTTGCTAATTTTATATTTCTCAGCTTAGCATTGGAAAGATCAGCTAAAGGCCGGTGTTGTCGAATACAGAGATCAATCTTACTCACACAAAGTCAAACATTTCTGAGATCTTGAACTTTCATTCATCAGAAACAGCAGCAGACAGCAGAGAGAGAGAGAGAGACGATGGCGAACCGGCAGCACCAGCAGAAGAAGATTGAACATTTCAGCCATAAGCATCCGCTGACATTGGTTGAAATAGAAGATGAGAAGGAGCAGAGTTCTGAGTACAGATCCTTTCTTCGTTGCTATGGATGTACGGAGAAGATAAGGTCAGGAGTTCCGTACTACCGCTGTGATGAACATTGCCCATCCTTCTGTCTCCACCACGCTTGCGCTCATCTGCCCACCACCATCAGGCGATGGCACAATCCCAACTGTGACGGGGACGTCCTACAACTCAAGGGACACCCCAATAGGGAGCAGCCAATTTGCTGTGATTGCTGGAGGGAATGGTACCGCTTCGCATACGTCTGTTCCGATTGCAACCTCGGAGTAGACATTAGATGTGCTACCAGAAGACCAGACGAGGCTAAACACTCATTTCATCAACATCGAGTTCAACCTTGGTGCTCTCCAAAGATAGATAATTTACTTTGTTCTGTTTGCAGCCTTGTTATAGGACCTCTGGAAGAGAACGATGACACTTGTTTCTATTACAGATGCAATTATTGCAATTTCATGGTACATCCTGAATGTACACATATACCTCTGCTTTTCAAATCTCCTTCACATCCTCACGAATTATACATCTACATGGGATTCATGGGGCACCGTGACTCCAAGATCTGTAAGATTTGCCAGGAAGAGATAGATCTGAGCACACAATGGTCTTACACTTGTATTGAATGCGACGACTCTTACGACATCCATGCTGCTAATGATGGCTGCTTGACTAGTACCCTCAGGTTAGTTACTTCCCCCTTCTTTAACCGAATTGAATATTCTTGCTTAGTCGTAGAAGGTGGCAACATCCTCAGAGGTAGCTATGTGCCCTTTAGACTCGGTCACTCTTACATACGTGAACATCTGTTATGCATACAGTGGTGAAGGTGAGGCAGAATTGTAATGGTGAGTTTTAGGTTGTATCGTTGTCGATTGGAGAATACAAAGTAAGTGTCGGACACGTCTGTTGGATGTATCAGCTTCTCATGCTTGCGAGGAGACAACAGTTGGAGCATATCAATGAGATACCATTTTTTGTGCCAAAGTCAAATAATGGAAATAGATTTTAATGTCTAGTGAAAGTTTCAAACATGAGCTGTGCTAGACGGACCACCGTACCATAGTTTGAAATGAAATATTTTGCTGCGTGGATAAACTCGCTACCAAATTTCTGTCTGCTTCTGACTTATTTTCAGTTAGTCTATCATTTTTTTTCAAACATTTGTTTGACATCCCAGTTTATATATTTGGGTTGTTTTATTTAAACTTATTACTACTTATGTATCACCTGAAACTTCTTAGTTGACTTTTTTCATCCGTAAGCATGTCACTTTCACCTGGTGATTTGCATAGCCAAACGACGCAATTTTTTGATAATTTTTCATGTTGTGAAGTAAACTTTACTCTACAACACCATGAAAAGATGACCAAATTTTGCATCGTTTTATTAATCACATCATCGGGTCGAAGTGACCCGGTGAATAATGGAAGAAAGTCAACAGGGAAGTTCAGGCGAAACAGAGGCAGTACATTTTTTTTTCAAAAAGATATTACTTTTAATTAAAGATCAATTTACCAAAAGATGGACTTACTGAAAATGCACCAAGATGAAGTGAATTTCAGACAATTGGCATATCATGATCAAATATGAACCTACCATCATGATCAAATATGAACTTACCAACATGTTTGGATTAGAGGTAGATCAATTTTTGATAATTTGAGTTCAATAGTGAGATTTTTGCGAAATGATCAGGATTCAGCTGCACCGGGATTTGTTTGTGGGGCCAACAGGATCTAGCTCCAAACAATCCTCGACCAGGGCCTGCTTATTTCATGCCGATTTCTGTTCGTTGGAGTCGGGACCGGCCTAGATAGAGCCGGAATCGGTTTATATTAACCGGGTTCCGGGGTTCAACATGGCATATTTAAAAATACTAATAATAATATTTAAAAATTATCTGGTGTTCAACATATGTTATGCATGTTAGATAACAATGTGATTCTGTACCTTTCAGGAAAGGCGATCTCCAACATTTTGATCATCGCCATCCACTTGCCTTGATTGAAGAAGGAGAAAATGCTCCTCCTCTTGACGGTAGTAGCAATGGTCATTCTATTGCACAAGACTGCCATTGTTGTGGACAGAAGATCTCATCCGTTCCTTATTACACATGTATACACTGCAACAAATATAACCTGCATCAACTCTGCGCACACCTGCCCAAGGAAGTCGAACACCAGTTGCACCCAAAGTGCCCTCTCAAACTCCTCACACGGCTATCTGTGTCTTGTGATGTATGCGACCAAAAATCCAATGGATTCGCCTATCATTGCTCCCCATGCAAATTTTATTTAGATATTGAATGTTATCTGAGGACACAAAAAGTGAAAAGAATCTTTCACAAGCACCCCTTGTCCCTTTCACATACAAAGGCACCTTTCAGATGTCATGCTTGCGATAGAGATAATGAAGATAGCTCCTACCAATGCACTTCTTGCAAGTTTTGGGTACACGACCAATGTGCTTCACTACCAACGGTAAAAAAGATATCTTCTCATCAGCAGGGATATGCGCACGAGCACGACCTTGAACTCGTCTATACTATCCCTGCAAAGTACTCCGAAGTGGTTGTATATTGTCGAATCTGCAACAAAACCTTGAAAGACCATAGATGGGCTTACCATTGCAACCAATGCAGATACTTGACGCATGCCCATGATTGCTCTGATCCCCACAGGTTTTTTGTTATTCCTGTTCTCTATGTATTAAATCTTCTCTTGTGCTACAGTGTTGGTATTTTGTTCTCTTTCTTCTAAGAAAACGAAACATAAGTTAATGTTGTTCTATTTCAGGCATGGCAATGAAGTTACCATCAACGCAAGTGACTTGATTCACCTCCCATTTTCTGGTGAACAATTACTTGAGGAAAAACTCACAAACGGAAAAATCATCAAACATCATCGCCACCCGATGATCCTATTTGCAGATCAATTTGAATCCAATGCCATTGATATAACTCCTTGCTTCATAAATCTTATACGAGGTTCAGCGACATGGCCTACCTTCCGCTTCGATGGAAAAGATTATGGTGGATTCAGTTTCAGTTTTCATAACAGCATATTAACCATGCAGGTCTCGAGTGCTGACTTACCTTGCTATATCAAACATGAAGCTCACCCTCATATTCTCGAGAGCACCTTTCTGAATTCCTCTACTTGGTGTCATGCATGCGAGCAATTCTTTTTTGGCCGCGGATTCAAATGTATCACTTGTGCTTTCACTATCGACACTTATTGTGCTCTGTTGCCCAGAATAATCAAGCACAGATATGATGAACACGGTTTTTCATTAACATATTCAGCAGTTGAAGACGTTGAAGAATATGTGTGTGAAATTTGCGAGGAAGATGTGATCCCCAAATATTTTTATCACTGTGTGCGTTGCGACCAGTCTGTTCATGCTAGATGTATTTGGCAAGCTTATGTTAGATTTGAGCCCTTCTACAAACTTGATCTTGGGTATCGGGTTTGCTTCTTGGTTCCACCCAGTAAAGACCTTTCTAAATGCATGATTTGTGACCAGAAAGAAACGTCTGGCCATGGGATTTCCTTCGAAAGCCTTTTCGGTAGCAAGGTTATGGTTCACTTGACATGCATCTCCGAGGATGATGTTCACCCTTACTAAGCTTTTCCTCAAACATCCAGGGTCGACGACTTGGATGAGGTACTATTCTGGCCATTTTATGACATTTAGAGGGAAAAAGGAAAATAAAACTTAATTCATTTTGTGGCCATGTGCTATATTTCCTTTGATAGTTGATAAACATATGTGATCTTGGTCGAAGCTCTTATTTCAAGTCTTGTGGGAAGTAGTTGCATTCTAAGCTACTTATCAATTATATGTCAGCCATATTTCTGGACTTGTTTCAATAACTAATGCTTGGATCATTCGTTCTTCATTTTCAGTTCTGTATCAGATATGTGGAGATAGTACTGTGACTGAACCGGTACGAGTACTATGGTAAACGAATAATGAAAGAATCAAAACAAGCTGGCTGATATCATCATGGCAAAATCCCTTCTTTTCCTGGCAAATCTTAGTGTTTGCAGTATCTGAATTATCATTGGCAATTAATGATGGTTCAAAGGGTTTGCTATAACCCCAGAGACAGATATAAGACACTAGATGTTCGCTATTACCCCAGATCAATAGTAAGCAGCAAGAGCTTATAGAACTCGCTTTTCGTGGTTCTTTTGGCGGTGGTTCTCATCTTTATTTCCTGTTTTACAGACAACATGATGATGAATTAGAATTTGAGATTCAATGTATAAACAAGTATGAATAGTTAGGAAAAGCTTTTTGTCAGAAGAGATAAATAGGCTTTGACTCAATGTGGTTCATCTCACAGTTAATTCTGTTCAGTAAATCGGGAGAAGCTGGTTTTCAAGAAGTTTGGTTTCTAATGAAGTTCAAATGCCACATTTATTGCTCCAATAATCAAAAGAATTGTGTGAACGAGAGCAAATTATGATTTGAATGCTGGGACTGCTACGAAATTCTGGAAAAATGTTCTTAAGTTTTCTTTCAGCTGTGTGGTTTCAGTTTACCAGTGTTAATGACGCAGAATAAAAGATTATAACTTTTAGTCAACACGTCACAATGCGCTTTCCTATGGCCTCTTTTGACGAATTCTCAAGGGCATCCTTTATCACCAGGTGATGCAGGAGCAGACGAACCTGACGAGGTCGAGCTGTCAGACGCGACTACTCTGGCGCTTCACTACCACGACATGGAAGACAGCCGCAAGAGAGGGGCAAAATGGTCATTTTTTGTCACGCCACACTGTTATGGCGTAACTTGAGCTACAGGGATCTGAATGCCTATTATAATATGTTTTAGGAAAGCTCTCGGCAAGACGGATTTCAGCCTAAAAGATGACGTTTGACCAGTCAACAAGAGCTTTGAAGGCAAATTTTGCTATTTTTTGGCAGTTTTCAATTTTCGCATTTTGACTTCTTTATTTAGCCCGATTTGGGTCAAACTATCATCTGCGTGTTATTTTCAATAAGGCCTACAGTTTTGGTCCAGTTTTGTAATTTTGTTATTTTGGCGAAATTAGGCTTTCAGCTATAATACCCGGATTGTGGGTAATTTTTCGTCAGAATTTGATTATTGAAATTATTCAGAACTCTTGAGAGCTTCGTGCCCTAGTTCTTTGCCTTTTCATTGTTGATTCCGCTGTGATCCCTCGCTTGGGTATTAACCTGGCGTCAGGTTGGTATCAGAGCAAGTTCGACTTGGGAGGAAGATCATCATCGGCGATGGCTCGAGGACGTACTCGTTGTCGTGGGCATCAGGTTGCTGAGGACGCCCCCAAAGAGAACGTAACCTTGAAGACGTGATGATGATAGAAGATCTGCAGCTGCAGAGCCAGGTTCAGCAGCAGCGGTTCGAAGAGCTGACACGGCGCCTGGAGGCGCAAGATTTGGATGATCCGGTAGACTCAGATGACGACTCAGTAACGTCGCTCGAGAACCCGTACCATCGTGAACCACGAGTTTGGGCGTACCGTGGTCGTAACGATCACCGAAGCGGTCTAGGATTCAAGGTCGAGATCCCTAGTTATTTCGGTACCCTTCAAGGCGATGGATTCATCGATTGGCTAAATGTGGTAGATCGGATCTTTTAATACAAGGTGGTTTCTGAACGCGAGAAAGTGAAGTTGGTCGCGATCAAGCTCAAGGGTCGAGCTTCAGCATGGTGGGAGCAGTTGCGACGTTCTCGTGATAAGCAGGGAAAACCGAAGATTGCTGAATGGGAAAAGATGAAGAAGAAGATGAAGGCTCACTTTCTTCCTTTCTGCTATACCCAAACCCTATATCAGCGTCTCCACACGTTGAGGCAGGGTGCCAAATCTGTGGAAGATTACACTGAAGAGTTCTACCAGTTGATTGCCCGGAATGACCTATCCGAAACAGAGGAGCGGCTAGTAGCACAATACTTGTCGGATTTGCGACATTCACTACAGGATGTTCTATGCCTTCTGTGTACAAGGAAATCCTTGGGAGAGATCCAAGCGTACACCTCAAGTAGGGGATGAGAATATGAACACAGATAAGTGTAGGGTGTGAGTAGGGAGAGAGTAAGCAAAGGTAACTATCTGAGAAAGAGACAACTTAATGACGACAGAAGAGCTTAGAAAGCAAAACTGAACCTTTTCCATGGAGGTCTAACATTCCTATATATAGTGGAAAAGTGACAGTTGTGGGGGGGGGGGGGGGGGTTAATGCACCATAAATGGCGGCTTAATGATAGCCCCCCGTAATGGCCCGTTCGACCGTATATATAGGTAACGTTACGCACCTGTCCGCAGATACCGGAGACCGTTATGAGATCGACCGGGTTTGTAGGACATGGTCATTAAGTCTCTCAAACTCAGTCACAAAGGGTCACGCGCGAGCTTGGTTGTCGTTCGCGCACGACGGACCTTACTCTGGCCTCCAAACCACTAAGTCCCTACAAGTCCCGTGTGGTTGGTATCGCATGTGGCCTTGTCTCGTTGCCCCCATGTGGATGAGTATGGGCAGTGATCTGGTGTATGCGGAGCACAGTTAGGTGTGGTGGATGGCTGCCACGTTTGCCGTGTAGTCGCGCAAAATCAGCCGTGCGTGGTCCTCACGCAGATCCTCGTATTATTTTCGGAAAAATTCGAATCCTTGGACCCCTGGTATATCCATGATTGCCTAGGGTTTCGAGGCGCCGTATAGCCTTTGGTGAGGCGTGGTCATTGCAAGGTTAACCAGACGCTACCCACAGATTTTCGCCAATTTTCGAGGCAAGAATAACTCAGAATGATTTGCTAGGTCACCTATTTCGCCGGTTACCGAAGTGATGATGACTCATCGAATGTCAGCAGTCGCGACCCTTAAATCTTGAGGCATATTTAAACCCTCTGCTTCTTCAATTAAAACTTTTCTACCGTCATTGCTCTTGAAATATTATGAACCAGAGAGAGAATTCTCCACGAGACGTTCAGATCTTCAACCAGATCCTTGATCAAGTTGTTCAAACAATCCAGTCGCTCAAATGACCACAAGGTTAGTGACCTTTATCTCCTCTGAATCCAAACTAACCCGATCTGGGCTTGGGGCTTAAATTGTGTTCTTCACTGTTCTTCATACTTGATTTTTTTTTTCTTTTAATCAGAAATGGCTAGAAGTAAAAGCTTGAAAGAAGCAGTTGCCCTTCCAGAGGTCCCAAAAGAGCTATGGTGCAAAACCCCTTACCTAGGAGGGGAAGAATTTCATCTAGCCACTATCAGGGGCGCTTCAATTGAGACGACTCCCCCAAAGAATGTTTTGAAATTGACATCTGAGCCTGAAAGAGACGATTGGGATCTTGCCAATGTGAATGATATTCACAGACTTGGCCTCGAAGCCGGACTTTACCCTTTTACTGATCTTCTTCACCAGAACTTCAGCGAGAAGTTGGATTACATGGATGAGTGGACGGTATACATCCTCTCTAATTTTGAGACTGAGTTAACTCGCGCGGGGATCTATGGGGCTGTGCGCGCGACGAAGGAATTAAGCATGAAACTTGATAAAGACATGCTGATGAATCTGTTCTCGAGGTACTCGAAGAAGACTCACAGCTCTCACTTTGCAACTTTTGAAGCCGGCCCGACGCTCGAGGACGTCGAGGCACTAATAGAGCTTCCCTGAATGGGCACTGTAGATCCTTTGGCTGCTTTGAGGATCGAAGAAGAGCTCTTGATCTTCCAAGAAATGAAGGATTGCATTGGCGACCTGAAGAAGAATGCCACCAGGTAGGCATCAAGCAAGCCTACGAAGACATATGTATCGTTTCCTGCAGGCGCGAAGAACTTGTGGTCCAAGTGGGTGACCTATTTCTACTGCGATTTTGCCAATCCTAAGATTGCCCAGGAAGTGATCGCGAAGAACCCGAAGGCCCCCACCTCACTTGAAGGGAAGGGCTCCCAATATACTCTATGTGTCTTCCTCTGCGTATGGCTGTCACGATATCTTATAGACGGTCACCCCCACGATGGTGTGTTCTGCCATGTTCTTTCTTTGGCGGTTCGTCTATCCCTTGTTCAGAGGTTAGAATTATGTCCCTTTGTTCTTTGTATCACCGCCTAGATCTGGCGATGTCGCATATGGAGCAGTCCCAGGATCGAGTCGACGTGGTGACGTATGTCAATGTCGCGTTTCTGTCCATGTGGGTGTACGAGCGATGGCCTTTATACGCTCCAATCACATCGCCTGTGACTGTGTGAGACGCGCCTAAGTCCAAGAAGAAGCTCTACTGCCCTCGTTCGTGGCGTTAGTTCAAAACCAAGGCTGTTCGTCGCTCATTATCCTTGATATGCGATTATGCTAGCTTTTTAATCCCAGGCCATACGTCCAACAGTTAGACAATATTATCTTCAGAGACAACATGTATCCCGATCAAAATGTGAAGTCCACTCGCGCGCATATCATTGACGGAATTATATGCTATTCCAGGTTCATCAACTGGTGTAGACCAGGGTATCTACCTGCTTTATGCGAAGATGGGATCGAGTATTCCTGCTATCCACTCATCACCACTCCCTATGATCCAGTTAGGGTGATCCCCCAATTTGGCTTCGACGCTGTGGCCCCTTCACTGCAGTTTGACTTAGTTGAGAAGCGCTGTTATAAGAGACTACTGTACAAAGAGTGCAAAGATATGCTGGTTGGCATGCTCCCCTTAACTCAGCCGTCTAGAAATAGGATAGGGGAGGCGACTGTGGATTGGGTTGCCTTTTGGTATGCCCAAACTCGCCTTCAAGCTAGGTCTCGGCAGCAATTTCAGCCCTCGATAGCCCCTGCAATCAGAATATGAGACTATCCTTTCAAGTCTAAGGCTTCCTGGACGCGAAGCAGTACGGGTTCTATTCTCCATTGGATAAAGATCACCATTTGTGCGCGAAACTGATTCTCGCGGAAAAAATCGATGAAGTTCAGAAAGACTCCTTCAAAGCCCGAAAGGACTATGCGGACGAGTTCAGCAAGGTATGTCGTCAACTCATTCTGTCTGTTTGAAGCAATCTTGGAAATGTAATTATGGACTTTCCCTTTTCGTTTTGCTTTCAGTGTGTCTTTAGGAGATTCGGTTCTGGTGATCGCAGTAATGCACTCATCACTATCTTGCGCTCGAAAGACGAAGCCAACATTGCTATTGAACCTGAGGCTCCAATAGGGCAAGAGATCACGTCCCTTGCAGAGAAAGACGCCAACGTGAAGAAAAAAAAAATCTTCCGAAGAGCCCTCAAGAGATGAAATGGCGCCCAGGCCGACAAAGCATGCGCGAACCCTACTCCCCATAAGCAAGTGGCTACCAAGAGAGGCCATAGCTCAAGTCAGACTAGCTTGGAAGACTTTGTCGAGTATGTCGCAGAGGCTCCTGCCAGACAAGAAGGTAATAAATTTGCTTTTTAACATGTCGTGTTTGACCAATATTCAGTCGAAGACTTTTGCTGATTATAAGCACATTTCCAGATAGCGGGAATTCTGAAGAGCTCCCGAAGGCCCTACTGAGGAAGTCATGTTCGCGGAGTCTGCGTCTATGGAAAAGAAGACTGAGGAGGAAGCAAGGCTGCAAGAAGAGCGCAATTTCGCCAAAGCCATGAAGAATAGACTTGAAGAGCAAACCCAACGCTCGCAATCCGTTGTGGGTCAACTGGAACGCACCCAATAGGATTTCCAAGAGATCGTTGGCGACGACGATGAGGAAGGTACTATATATCTATTCGCCTTATCTCGACAGGAACTTATCTATGAAGCCAGAAAACATGGAGTGTCTAAAACCGACATTCATCGTTTGTTAGTGGACCAATGTGGTGAAGTGTCAGGTAAGCAATTTCCTTAGGATTGCTCTCGTAGGCTCCGTTACTTCCAAATAATAACAAGCTATCTCGCGTGTAACCAGGGCACAAAACTTTAAAATTAATCGATGACAACCTGAGTCATAGTACTTACGCAGATATCCCATATGATTTTGGAGGTCTTTGTTTTCATAAGCCCTTTTTTCTTTAATTCCAGTCATACGGGCCCTTCTTTCTGATTTTGACACTTGTGCTCTTGACAGAGAAACCTCTGATGCTGAGACGAAATCGCCTTCGCAGTGCTGTTTTTCGTGTCTCTGAGACTATTGCTAGAACCTCTGATAATGCTTTATCAGCAAATCCGAATGAGCAACCTTCTGGAGAAGCATGAGGGGTCGACGAAGAAGCTAACGTTGACGGGGATAGTCTCGAATTCATAATGGAGCAAGAAGAAGAAGAGCTTGAGCAGTAGCAAGAGCGGGATGTTGATCATGCCGGTGAAAACTTAGTTGCATGAGGTAGTCTCCCTTCTCCGCCAAGAGCTGATGAGCGCGCTGCTCAAGAGACTTGTCAGGGAGTTTATGCTGCTGCAAGTAACATATCTCAGGTTGCAGGTGACCAGAGAGTTGATGTCGCTGCTACTCTGAATGTTGCTTCTACGGCTACATTGCCAACTTAGACTCCTCCTATAATGGCCGAGCGAGTGGAAGTTGCTGATGAGGCAAGAAATTCCAGTCCTTTGCCTCAAAATGTCACAACTAACAAAGGAGAGGCTGGTCTTGAGTCTAATGTGGATGACGTGGCACCTGATCAAGTCGGTACGGATGTTCAATCACCAGTTCGTGATGCTAGCATTGCTGCAACTCTCGGGACACAACCTGGAATCACACGCGTAAGTGTGCCAGAAGCACCGGAGTCTGCACCAAGTATGAACGAGGCAAGTGCAAGGAACACTGATGCAGTTACGACTTAACCCCATCAAGATACGATCGCGAAGACCAATTCTCCCATGGCCGCAACTGAGGTATCAACAAAGGATGCTTCCCCTCCTGCACAAGACACTTCCACAGTTATTGCATCCTTAGAGGGCCCCAGTGAAAACTTGTCAGTACGTAGCATGGTCATTGATTCCTCTGGCTTCGAAACGGATATGGCCTTTGCTCAAAATCCATGGGCGATGTGGGGCTCGCAAGTTGTCAAACCGATAGTTGCTGAAAGGAATTATACCATTCTTGCAGAGTATTTCGCGCGCGAATCTTTAACAGACCAAAGATTAGCTGCAACAACCTCTTCTAGTGGTGGCCAAGCAACGACTCCCATTGCCTCACTTCAGCATATTGTTGAAGGAACTGGTAAGAAAATTCCCCCTGTGGTGCATGGTACATGATCTTATGATTTTACTAATTACTTTTCTTTCATCTTCACATGTGTAGGTATCGATCAGGCTTGCCTTGAATGTCTTATGAAGGTGCGCATATCGTATCCAACTGCAATTGCAAGAGTTCTGGAGCTAGCGCCGGGGGATAGAGGGGATCTTCTCAAGGAAATGACTGCTCTCTTAGAGAGATAACACAAGAAAACTCCAGCAAGCACCTCATTTTCTAGTGCTCAAAGCCTTCTTTCAAGCGCGAACATCCTTCATTAAATCGCGGTAGGGAAATTAGCCTTGGATTTCCTCGCATAGAGGTTGACTAGGATCAACAATTTTGCACAACTCAGGTCTGAATACTCCAACTATAGCAAGGAGAAGGTTTCCCTTAAGGCCCGTAAGGATGTTCTTGACAAAGCTATCAGAGAGTTTGAGGATGCTGTTAAGCATCATAAAAGCAAAAAGGCTCGCCTGGGTTCACTGTCTACTAACTGCATAAAGCTATCAGCTGAAGACTCTCTTCTGAAACATTTCTTCGAGGATTAGTAGTTTAGTACTTCAATAGCTCATGTCGCTTTTGAACTATCTCCTGATGTAATCTTTTGCGTATTTTATGGCCGCGAGCTTTTGGATCTTTTGAACTATCTTTTGCTCCTGTTTTTGCGCGTACTGCTTCTCGCATGTTAAACATTTTTTTGCTATATGTTGATCACATAGTTGTAAAGATCTGCGCATCTATGAGATCAAGTGAGCTCCTTAAGTTTTTCCATTATGAAAAAATGGGCTTAATTAGGAAGATAGGCTTAAAATCACATATTGCTGCTTTCTAAACATATAGGCTTACACTCGCGCATTTTACTTTTGAAGCAGGCGGCTTTGATTTTTCTATCTAACAGATAAGCTTTGTCTTTTTGCTATCTTAAACAGATAGTCTTACACTCGCGTGATGTTGCTACTGTCGCGCAGAATCGCGCACACATTTGCTCTAATGGTTGCAGACTCATCCGTGAATCTTTTATTTTTTTGAATAATTTAATGCCTAGGAAGACACCAGTACCCATAAGCCGTCATCATTGCCTAGGGCTTCTGTAACATCATAGGATTTTAATAGGGGATGTCCGTTACCCAGTAACCCAAGCGTCGTATGCATACTCTTGCCAATTCTCAAGGAAAAAAATCCCACTGGTCATTGATTCTCGCCTGTTTCCGAGATGTTGCTGACTAAGCAAAGAACTAGAGAGTCACCCTCTCTAGGTCCTATATAAACCCTCTTTTTTGCAGCTGGCCTTTTATTATTCACCATCATTACCCCCTTGAGCTTGTGAATGAGAAAGAAAGATTCCTTGCTTGAATAATAATGCAAGCTCTTGTGAGTTTTTGTTGTTCTTCACATGGCTCTTCATCACTTTACAACTCGTACCGGCTCTGGATCTCTAATTATGTATATGTTTGTTGTGCTATAGAAATTGATCCCAAGAAATCCACGAAGGAAGCCATTGATTCGCCCAAGCTTTTCCAATACCGCTGGTGTAAATTCTCTTATCAGAGTGGATATGTCGTTTCCCTAGTCATGTTTGAGGAAGCCCTCCTCGAAGGACCTCCGACGGAACACTCTGCAACTAGTGCCTGAAACAGAGAGTGATGATTGGGGTGCAACTTTCTTATGCACAATCAGCTTCCTGCCCCATGGGCTGCTCTTCCCATTTGTTCTTCACATCAGCAGCCTCCGTTGTTTGAAGTTCATCGGGCATCTCACAATGTCAGGGGCATCAACAAGACCCCTGTTTTGATCGAAGAAGTCGATGATGATGACGAATTAATCTTATTTAGTTATGTAGTTTATAGGTTCTATGTAGAAGTGTTGGATGTTCATTGAGAACGCTTTTGATGTATGGATTCTGTTTCCAAGTTTTGCTTATATAATAGTGCCTTTTCCTTTCGCTCTTGCTTTACGAACATTGAGTTCTATTTTACGAACATGATTGATGAACTCATGCTTTGCGAGTATCGCGTGTAGCTCCTATAATTTATGAGCAAGCTAGTATTTCATAGCATAATGGCTCTATCAATGAGATAGGCTTAATTTTTGCTACTATCTAGACATATAGGCTTGAAATCACGTTTGGCTGCTATCTAGACAGATAGGCTTTAGATTGCATTTGTGCTGCTATCTAGACAAATAGGCTTTAAATTTCATTTGTGCTGCTATCTAGATAGATAGGCTTTAGTTCTTATCACTGCTATCAAAGTAGATAGGCTTACGTTCGTATATTGCTGCTATCTAGACAAATAGGCTTTAGTTTTGCAGGGTGATCGACTATAAGTCTACAAGCAAGGCAATTAAAATGAAGCTAGCAATTGATAAAAGAGCTCTCATATGGGAAAGTTATTATCATTAACTGAATCCTCGTATGGGAGGATATAAGAAAATGTACAGTGCGAATGTAAAGCAAAAGAGAAGGCTAGGGATTGTACTTGTTAAGCCATCGCATGTTGATCGGGGTGGGAGTAGTGGCAGTCCCGTGGTGTGTACAACGGAATCCTCGAGAGATACCTAAGTGTACACCTCAAGTAGAGAAAAGGAACACAGAGAGTTGTAGGTGTGTGTAGGGAGAGAGTAAGCACTGATAACTGTGTGTGAGAGAGAGACGGTAGGTTATGTGTGTATTTTTGTCTTATCTTCGTGTCGCAACGGAGAGAAAAAGGATCCTTTATATAGTGGGAAAGTGACCGTTGGGGGGTTTAGTGCACCATAAATGGCGGCTTAATGGTAGAACCCCCAACGGCACGTTCGACCGTGTATATAGGAACCGTTACGTATCTGTCCGCAAGTATCGGAGACCATTATGAGATCAGCCGCATTAATGGGACACGTAAGCCTAGGATCTATCATTCAGTTACCAGAGGTCGCGCGCGAGCTTAGATGTCGCACGCGCACGACGGACCTTACTCTAGCCTCCAAACCACTAAATCCCTACAAGTCCCGTGTTGTGGTGCGCGGGGGCTCTATCTCGTAGCACCCACGGGGATCAGCACGGGTGGTGATCCGCTGTGGATGGAACACAACTAGGTATGCTTGATGGCTGCCACGTGGCGGTGATCCTTCTGTCTGGAAAGAAGTATCGAAAATGGGTTCTTTCCCCATACTTCAAGGACGTGGTAAGATTAGGTGTCGAAAATGGGTTCTTTCCCCATCCTGAAATTTCTACCCAAGCCTTCGTGCAAAATATGGATTTAATGGATGAGTGGATTGACCATGTGCTAACTCACCATGCTATCACGCTAGACAAGGCTGGGATCTATTTTGCTGTTAGGCCTACGAAGGGTGCTGCCGCGAAGCTGGATCAAACCATGCTTCTAAACCTTCTTTCTCGCTACTCACCTGCGACTCACACTTTTCACTTTGCTGAATTTGAAGCCGCCCCCACCTTGGAAGATGTTTAAATTATGTATGAACTTTCACCCATGGGCGAAGTCGATCCTTCGACTGCTTTGAAACCTAGTCCAGAGCTCTCTCTTTATGCGCAGATGGAGGAGTGCTTGACCGAGGTAAAGAAGATTTCTACCCGTTGGGCGTCTGCAGAAGTACTTCCCGAATGGCAGCTGGTTGAAACCTCCACTAAGAACACTTGGGGAAATGGGTGCAATACTTATTTCGCGACTATGCGAATAGTAAAATCACCAAAGAAATACTGGAAAATGATCCAGAAGCGAAGAATTATATAGAGGGAAAGGGGTATCATCTGACCTTGTGCGGCTTTCTCTATGTCTGGCTGTCGCGGTATTTGATCGACGATCATCCTCATGATGGGGTCTTTTATCATGTTCTGCCCCTTGCTGTTAAGTTGACCCTTGGCCAGAAAGTCGCGCTTGGGCCTCTAGTGCTAGGCTGACGCGAATTCTTAACGCGTATGCGCAAGTGCACAATCAAGTAATATAGGGGTGGTATTTCAACCCCGAATTATCGATCCCACGAGGACAGGCTTGAGATTATTTAATTATTTATTTAATTTAGACTATGGTGAAGGAGGAAAGATTTGATTGATTTTAGAAATTGAAATAAAAACTAATCTAATATTTTTGTATTTTTTTATATTTAAGAAATAAGTTTAGAGAAACTAGGCAATCTCTAGATCACCTAGGGTTGTAGACGATTTCCGGATTATCTGAGCAACACGATAACTATATTCTAACTAAGCCGGGTAACAGCACTTACTATCTCGTATCGGTCTCAAGTCATTCTACTTCACGGTAGACTACAATCTCCTATCGGTCTCTTGTGTCTACTGGTCCGTTCTAGTAGGCTAACGACATGCACGAAAACGGGTCCTGTCGGTCCACCGTTGCACGAAACAGTCGAAATTCACCTACCGAATCTACCCACACTAGCCAATCCTAACACGTCTCTTCTCAGTCTCAGTGATACGGGATTGATGCTCATATCTCATCCTAGCTATTTAAAGTCACTGTCGCGCACTTCACTAACAAACTAACGGTTCCGGTTAATTACACCATCCCCATTAAGAATTAAGCATAGATTATGAACAATTGATTTAGAACTTAATCAACTTTAAGCATGATTCATCCTATGAGAAAACCCTAGTTCATTGATTATCAATTCCTATCTTAGTCGTGTCAATATACTAAGATCCTTAACAAGATTCAAGAACTAACATCCATTCAATAGAAGAAATCAATAAGCATGAAACAAAGATTAAGAATCCGGAAAAAATCATCGTCTACATAACCCTAGGCTCTCTAGAGCAGCCTAACAATGGAGTTTAGCTAATATTAATCAACCAAACAAAACTTACAAGTTTCTCCATACAAGATTTGAAAGAAGAAGAAGAAGAAGAAGAAGAAGAAGATGAAACCCTAGATCTTCAATGGAGGAGGAATCCTCCTCTTGACCCCCGTCTCTCCTCTTCCTCCTTTCATGAGTGATGGATAATAGATGAATAGTGTCTCCTTAAATCAATATTACGTGTATTAATTATTCCCCAACTAGGTTAGGAAATAACATAACACTATACGACGTAGTTCTGGCTCAAAAACAAGCACAATCGTGCATCTGGCTTCAGCAGATCGTGCGATCAACTTTCTCTAATCGTGCGATCTGGGTTGACCTACGATCACAGAGGTGATCCTACACTTCAGTGGGTTTTCTTTTTTTTCTTCCTTTGAGTATTGGCTAAGTTTTGCTTCTGATCGCACGATCACATATTTTGATCCTGCGATCTACTTCTGATCCTAGGATCAACTTTTGATCCTGCAAGTCAGTGGGTTTCCCATTTTTTTTTCTTCCGCTCAATTTTTCTAAGTCTTCTCTTCTATTCTTCATTGGGGGTGTTAAGTGTCATTACCCAAACTTATTAAAATGACACTTTAACCCCATTTTTCCATCTTTGTCCTCTTTTCTTCTAATTTCTTCCTCTCCCAAGCTTCCGCATATGTTCTGAAGTTCGTTTTCCTCCTCCTCTTGATCCATGAGCTCCGTTTCCTATCCAACACAACACGAAAACACCTCGTGCGATCAAAAGTGACAAAATAAATGTAAATAATGTGAAAAACGCCCAGATTAACAATCTATCACTCCAAGCTAAACTTATCCAATTTCGTCAAGTTCATAGTGTATTTCTAATATATTCAACCCGGAAACTACACAAAACGGTACACAAACGTAGAAGAAATATCACTCTTATATAGAGTTATCAAATCCCCCCACACTACATTTTTGCGCGTCCCGAGCAAAATTAAAAACATCTCTCACACTATGATTTTCAATCCACCGAATTGCATTCAACTTCACTAGCCATGTGACACAAACAACACACACACCCATGCAATCTACATGACTATACAATGCAACTCGATTATAGAACAATGCAAGAATTAAACAACACCAATTTCTTTTTCAGTTAGAGATTGGTCAATCTCGCTATCACTAACCAAAATCATCAAGCTCTCACAAGTCTTTTTCGAAATTTCACAAACAATAGCAAATAAATTGAGATAAGATGATCATACGCACAAGTTCACTAAGGGGTCCCCAAACATCCACCATAAAAAATCCAAGACTTGGGCACGTCCTTTAGCTCAGAGCGTCTAGGCATCTCAAATTCTAAGATAGTCTTTCGTCGCCAAGTCATTTGAGGTTTTCAGACCCTCTTAGCCGATCTTGTTGGAATAGATGCCCTAGAGGCAATCGTAGATTTAGTATGAACAATGTTTTGGCTAGAATATTCATTTATTATTTATGGAGATATTTAATATAATGAAGTCCTTAGATAAATTGTGTTATTTATCTTAAATATCCCTAGTCCATTATATTGATTAATAGGACAATCAAATATAGACTAGCATGTGGATAGATTGATATGGAGATATCAAGTCTAACACATGGGTATGCATTAGGAGTAATGACATACTGGATTGACCCACGACGAAAAGGATACATTAGATTATGTGAAGTCACAATCGCTTTTCGTAGTGCTAATATTATTGCAATCCTTGGACTTGAAGTCACTAGATACTCTAGTTGTGAAATATTGCGCTTTGATGTTATCAAACGTTACACCGTAACTGGGTAATCATAACGGTGGCTATCGGGCGTGATAGGAAGCAAGCTTAGAGATCGTAGTGATGTAGATAGGATTTGTCCCTCCCACATAATGGGGGTAAATATCCACGGCCACTCGAGGGATGAGGCTTATTAAATGTCTGGCCAGACTCAGATAAATTAATATAGAGATATTAATGTTATCTGCAAGTATAAGCATATTCCCAGGATCGAGGAACTATGGATTTGATATACGAGTGTGACTATTTATGTCTCGTGTCCAATCCGGATATGGAGACAAAGGGATAATGCAATATGACATAGTGGGCACAAAGGTTTGTCGGGATCACTGACTATTTCTATTGGTTGGGTTGCATGGATGTGTTGCTAGACACCGCTCCATGTTAGTAAAAGTTACTACCAACTATATAGAAACCTATCGGGTCACACGTCAAATAGAGTAGAGCTAGATTTGGGATTAATTAATATAGATTAATTAATAGAAGCATCATTGTGCAACACCTTGCAAACTTAGTAGGACTAATTTGCAAGGAAGGGAATAGTTCTAGTCCTACTAGAACAAGAAAACTCTAATATGGAAACAACAAGGAGTTGTTGGAGTATATATATAAGAGGCTCTAGCTTCCTTCCCACATGATTTATTATTAGACATAACACAAAGAGTGGGAGAGAGAGAGCAAAAGAGAGAGCAAGACAAAGAGCTAGGGCCGAAACCCTAGCCCCCGTCCGCCCCTCTACCCGACGGCAAAGAGGAGGCCGCCCCTCCCTTGTGCCTTTGTTGCTTTGATCTTCATCCCTCTTCCTCCGGGTTCAAGCTAGCACTTGTTTGAAGGAAGAATCTAGATCTCACCTCTAGACGTGGATCAACCGTAGAGACGAGGACATCATTCTTCGTGTGATCTCACAAATCAAAAGGTACACATCTTCTATGACCTTAATCATGTTATGATGTCTCTTCCTGTGATCCTTGGTGGGCTTTGAGTAGGATTAATTTTTGTTATTCCGCTGCGTTACCTACGTTAAAACCCAACAGCTCTTGCATTTGAATGCAAATTTTCCCAGTGACGGGAGACACAACTCCGTGTAATACGGCTTGACTTTAATTTTCCTTAGACGCTCTAATTGGATTGAATCCAAATTCCCCGCGTGAACGGAGGCACATTAGGTTGTTCACCGTATCTAATCCAAGAGAAGATTTTGATTCATTTTGTTTTTCATTCTCTTCTAATTTTTTCAACCGTGCATTTAGAGCTACTAAGTGTGGGCTTTTTCGGTTAGCTCTTGAAACCGCCTTAAGGGATGGTGGTGTACACTCCCTAACTTCACTTAGGCTAGAGTAGCGTACCACATGGAACCGACTCTACACGAAGGTCCACCCCAGATTTACAAGAGGCCACAAGTTTCCACTCGAAAACTGACTATTCAACTCCTTAGGACTAAATCCTCCTAGCACAATAAAGGAACTAAAGGTGTGCCCTCGTCTTCATTCCACTTTTCCCTGAATACCCGGGACTTCCTTTCGTGAAACAGGTGCGCAAGATACTAAGAATTAAAGACATCCCTACTACGGTGCTTCACATTCTCCGAGACTCTTTCATTGAACTCTCTTCAGTTTCAAGCTTCATCAATTGCCCTTATTCTCAAATTTTTTTAAATTTTTATGGATTTTTCTCTTCTCTTATATATATAATTTTTTTCTTCATATTTTCCTAAACCCTATATGCAATGGCCAACTCGACTAATCACACGATTGGGTAGGGTAACTCAATAATGTAAAAGTGCAACAATGCAGAAAATTTAAAACTATCACAATACGACAATATATTAAAAACATTACACTAACCACACAATACTCACAATACTACACAACTACATGTAACAAGGCTATGCAAGGACCGACATGGCTAGCAAAATGTACACAGACCCCCCCCCCCCCCCCACACTTAAGCGTTTCGTTGTCCTCAACGAATTTAGATAAATAATAAGAGGACTCATCGCTTAAATGTGTTGGCGGTGGATCTACACTATTATGACTCAAAACGTAGAAACAAGAGAGAGAGTTAAAGGTACCTGGGGTTCCCAGACCTACATGGGCACCGTTGCCGCGAAACTGCAACAAGAAGGGGTCTTGTGGACCGTTGACAGTTTTCAGAAAAGTCTCACCTCGCGTCCGGATTCCGATGCGCCTACTCACATTCTCTATCACACGCATCAAGAAGGGGAACCCGGAGCGTCTTCTGTACCTGTGTCCCTGTGCACTGATTGGAAGTATTAACACAACTCTCTCTCACCCCTCAAAATCAAATATGGATAACTAAAAGCAAAAAACTGAAACAAATTGCATCCTACTCTACATTGGGTTGCCTCCCAAGCAACGCTTGTAATTTAAGATCGACAGCCTGACCCGGTTACTTCAACCGAAAAGGATAGTGGAGACTGCTTTATCCCTCCACTTCTTCTTCTTCCACCATCTCTTCTCGATAACTTCAAGTGCACCCCTGTGCTGTGCAGATGGCGGAGAGTTGTAGAAGCTGATTTTTTTCATCTTGCAATTTATCTTTTTTATCAGCTTCCACCAAGTACCACTGGGATCATATACATCCTTTTCCATAAATTCATCCCAGTAGTACCTCCTTGGTGCTAGATGATCTTCAAATGACTCATGCAATTCATCCACACCCCCACACTTATTTTTTTCAACTCCTTGACTATGGCGTTTGGATCAATATAATAGCCAACATGACACGAAATTGAAAATTTCTCATGATGCTCTTCCCCATAAGAATCTCCATACACAAGTCTTTCCAACTCATCACAGACTTGATTAATATGAGATACGGAGAATTCTTCGAAAGTATGAGTAGGGGATTTTACCTCAATATGTATGGGAACAAGTGCTTCATCAGCTTCATCGCCGGCACCCCACATGCTTCCAATGCTGGTGTCTTCCCATTCATGCCAAGGAAGTGAGGGCTCTTGCAGTTTTGGCTGGCAATACGGAAGGTCCTCCCATCTTGGGCACACAGGTCCACCCCAGTCTGAATCAGAGTCTGATTCCTCATAAATGGCGGTGTCCACCAATGGTTCCTGGACACTGCAGTCTTCGTTCGGCTTAGGTATCTCTTCTTCCACTTGTGGTGGGGATGATGAAGGTTCAATTTGAGGCTCACTGTCATGTGGCAAGGGCTCCTCTTGTGGCTCTTGAATACTAGATTCCCCTACTGTTGGCAGTTTTTCTATTCGTTTCTTTATCCTCTCCAACATCTCCCTCACGTATTCCCTACCTGTGGCTGAATCCTCTTGTGGTAATTGTGCATCTATGGACAAAAATTTGGCGCACACTTCGATGTCATTCATAATACTACGCCGTTCTGCCATATCCGCTGATGAGTCTTCCTGGTGCTGATGAAGCTGGGGTTTATGTACTCGACATGAGTCTCTACAGTCGTGCCAAATTCCGCATACATAGCACCAAATTATGCATGCGTCCTCGTCTTCATGGTTACCCCTGCAGTGGAAACAGTAGGGGGGACCCGAATAACAGTCTTCGCTCCACATGCTTATATTGTCTCTTGCTTCCTTCGTTCCTGAGAAACAAACTCACAAGACACCCGTGAAGCACAGAGATATAGAATAAGAAAAAATTAAAACTAAAACTAAAATAAAAGTACTCTAAACTAACTCCTAACTAAATAATCTACCGCTGTCCCTGGCAACGGCGCCAAAAACTTGACGCGAATTCTTAGCGCGTATGCGCAAGTGCACGGTCAAGTAATATAGGGGTGGTATTTCAACCCCGAGTTATCGATCCCACGAGGACAGGCTTGAGATTATTTAATTAGTTATTTAATTTAGAGTAAGGTGCAGGAGGAAAGATTTGATTGATTTTAGAAATTGAAATAAAAAATAATCTAATATTGTTTGTATTTTTTTATATTTAAGAAATAAGTTTCGAGAAACTAGGCAATCTCTAGACCACCTAGGGTTGTAGAAGATTTCCGGATTATCTGAGCAACACGTTAACTATATTCTAACTAATCCGGGTAACAGCACTGACTATATCCTATCAGTCTCAAGTCATTCTACTTCACGGTAGACTACAATCTCCTATCGGTCTCTTGTGTCTACCGGTCCGTTCTAGTAGGCTAATGACATCCACGAAAACGGGTCCTGTCGGTCCACCGTTGCACGAAACAGTCGAATTTCACCTACCGAATCTACCCACACTAGCCAATCCTAAAACGTCTCTTCTCAGTCTCAGTGATACGGGATTGATGCTCATATCTCATCCTAGCTATTTAAAGTCACTGTCGCGCACTTCACTAGCAAACTAACGGTTCCGGTTAAGTACTCCATCCCCATTAAGAATTAAGCATAGATTATGAACAATTGATTTAAAACTTCATCAACTTTAAGCATGATTCATCCTATGAGAAAACCCTAGTTCATTGATTATCAATTCCTATCTTAGTCGTGTCAATATACTAAGATCCTTAACAAGATTCAAGAACTAACATCCATTCAATAGAAGAAATCAATAAGCATGAAACAAAGATTAAGAATCCGGAAAAAATCATCGTCTACATAACCCTAGGCTCTCTACAGAAGCCTAAAAATGGAGTTTAGCTAATATTAATCAACCAAACAAAACTTACAAGTTTCTCCATACAAGATTTGAAAGAAGAAGAAGAAGAAGATGAAACCCTAGATCTTCAATGGAAGAGGAATCCTCCTCTTGACCCCCGTCTCTCCTCTTCCTCCTTGCATGAGTGATGAATAATAGATGAAGAGTGTCTCCTTAAATCAATATTACGTGTATTAATTATTCCCCAACTAGGTTAGGAAATAACATAACACTAAACGACGTAGTTTTGGCTAAAAAACAAGCAAAATCGTGCATCTGGCTTCAGCAGATCATGCGATCAACTTTCTCTGATCGTGCGATCTGGGTTGATCCTAGGATCACAGAGGTGATCCTACACTTCAGTGGGTTTTCTTTTTTTTTTTCCTCCTTCGAGTATTGGCTAAGTTTTGCTTCTCATCACACGATCACATATTTTGATCCTGCGATCTACTTCTGATCCTAGGATCAACTTTTGATCCTGCAAGTCAGTGAGTTTCCCTTTTTTTTTTCTTCCGCTCAATTTTTCTAAGTCTTCTCTTCTATTCTTCATTGGGGGTGTTAAGTGTCATTACCCAAACTTATTAAAATGACACTTTAAACCCATTTTTCCATCTTTGTCCTCTTTTCTTCTAATTTCTTCCTCTCCCAAGATTCCGCATATGTTTCGAAGTTCGTTTTCCTCCTCCTCTTGATCCATGAGCTCCGTTTCCTGTCCAACACAACACGAAAACACCTCGTGCGATCAAAAGTGACAAAATAAATGTAAATAATATGAAAAACGCCCAGATTAACAATTTATCACTCCAAGCTAAACTTATCCAATTTCCTCAAGTTCATAGTGTATTTCTAATATATTCAACCCGGAAACTACACAAAACGGTACACAAACGTAGAAGAAATATAACTCTAATATAGAGTTATCATAGGCACCTTGTATCATCGGTTAGACCAGCTGGTGGTCGCAATTGAGGAATCGCGTGGGCGTCTTGATGTGTTGACCTTTGTCTATATTTCATTTCTTACCATGTGGGTCTTTGAAAGATGGCCTTCTTATGATCCTGTTCCTTCTAGGCCCAACATGTGGAATATTCCAAGTGCGCAGAATGCACTTCCCAATGGGAGAGCTGCCCGATGGTACATGACCAATCTTCCCAAGTGTTCATGGAGTCTTGTGTGCGACGATTGGAGAAAATTTATAGCCAGGCCTTACACTACTCGCATTGATAATGTGCGATTTTTCCCAAAGCTGTACCCTAGTAGAGATGGCTCTTATTCAGAAGACACCCTTCTCAAGAGACATGATCGCTACCGCGAATTCTTCTGCTGGTGCTTGAGAGGTTCACTTCTCGCCCTTGCCGAAAATGTTTCTGAGATAACTCCCAGATATGAGCAGATCACAGTTGATATTGACCCAACACGCGTCTCACCTCAGTTTGGCTTTGATGCAGTGGCTCCTTCCATTTGGCCCAAGTCAATCCAAAGAAATTTCTACAAGCGACTGCTGATAAATAAGTGTAAATCGATCCTTCTTAGCAACTTGCCTTCCATCCAACCTTCGGGGAATCGTGTAGGCCGCCTTACCAAGAATTGGATCGCTTACTGGAATGCTCATCAGGCCATATTTGATGTATCATCAACTCCTCAGCCCAGCAAATCTCCTGCGATTAAAAAGAATGCTTTTCCATTCCGTCAGAATTTTAGTTTGGATGATTCCAAGTATGGTTTTTATTCCTTGCTTGATACTGACAACCACCTATGCCCAGCCACTATTCTTGAGGAGAAAATGACTGCTGTTAGGGGTGGAGTCGCACGCGTAATCCAGTACAGTGAAGACTTTGCCAATGTAAACAATTCTCCCTTACAGAACTCGAAGGGCTTCTCTCTTTAACACGTTGAAGTTTACACCAAAATTTTTCTTTTTCAGTGCTACTTGAGGAGGTTCGCATCCGGAGAGCGCTCCGCGTCCCTGGTCAATTCCATTGTTACAGCAAAAAGGCAAAAGAAGGAGATTCCTGTGGAAATGGAACTGGCTCCCCAGGTGGAGGCTCTGATACGCGAGTAGATGGAAGTATTCGCTCGTTCTCTGATCGACAACAATACTGAGGTAGATGCAGAGGTTGCCCCAAAGGCCAAAAAGCAAAAGAAGGGAATTGTGATTTCTTCGCCTCGTAGAGACGCTCCAACTTCGTCGCCTGTGAAGCCTCTTGCTTCCAAGTGCAAAGGCAAAGGTCGCATGGCGGGCAAGACCCAGAAAGATCTCGCGGTTGAGACATTCATCCCTTTTGGCCAGGAAGAGGACGAAGAGGAGGACGAAGAAAGAGAAGAAGAAAATGAAGAGGAAAGAGAGGAAGACGAAAGAGAAGAAGAAGAAAGAGAAGAAATCGAAGTCGAAAGTTCAGAAGGTACCTTAAATTAACTTATCTTCTTTGAACTTGTCTTTTGCAATAGTTTTTAACTAATTTCCTTTCGCAGATGATGACACGGAGACCATCAGTGGCCTTTTGGCCAAAGAGAAGAAAAAGACAAAAGGCTCATGCTCCGACGCCTCCAGCGAGGCTATAGACGAAGATATTATCGTCGAGTTTAAAAGAATGGCTGCAGAGGTAGAAGAGATAAGGATAAAGCACGAGGAAGATGACATTGAGCTCATGAAGAGGAGAATCCTGGAAGAACAGCATGCTGGCAGTACAAGTGCGGCCGCCTTGGAACATGCCCAGGAGGACTTTGAGGAGATCGCAGGCGGCAAGGAAGGTGAGATTTTAACCTTGCTGTGACTTATCAAGAAGTGATTATTGGTGCGTTAAAGCACGGCTTATCAAAAGATGATATTCGTCGATGGTTAGTAAACAAATGTGGCGAACCCTCAGGTAACCATTCGAACAATGTCTGCAAACCAATCTTGGTAACCCATTCCCTATTTTAACGAGCTTCTTCGCACCACCAGGTCATGCTTACCTTAAAGGTATGATAAGTGAAGATACCTCTGTAGGATATGGTGTCTCATCCATAACACATGATGTCGGAGCTGTAATCCCACCTAAGCGTGGAGGTGCTTGCTTTTAATCTATCAGAATAAAACAAGACATCATTTTATAACGCGAGTTACCTTAACATGTTTTCTTTAATTATGTTTCGCAGGTGGTACTGCCCCAAATGATCCTGCTAACGTTAACCTTACTCCTCATGCGCGTGATATTGCCATCGCACAGGGTTTTGCTGATAATGTACCAACTGCGAGAGAGGTAATCAACGAGGCAGGTGTTTGCAATTCTGATGAGAATATGCTGGAGAAGAGAAATTAGCTTCCTTCATCTTATGTTCCGGAGCGAATCTCGCATATTGAGAAACTTATCGCGGCTACTGAGGAAGTAGGGGAACGTCTGGAAGACATTATTGAGGTATTTGATGATGTCAAAGTCGACACTGGGATGAGAGAAGGTGCTGAAGTTGAAGAGATGGAAGCGGAGGATGCTGGAACTAGAGTTCGTGAAAATGAAAAGGTCGTAGAAGACATAGCATCGCATGAAAGTGTTGATGTTCCAATAAATGCTCCTGAGCAACAAGAGCATCTCGCGGATGAAGAAGTCCTTAGGCAAGCAGAAACCACAACTGTCGCTGAAGTTCTTTCACATGCTTCCTCAAGTGCTGCCATTTCTGAGAATGTCCCTGAGCCCCAACAATGTCATGCTATTCCTTCCATTGAGATGGAACTTTTCCAAGTTCCCCCCGCATAGAGTTTTTGGGGTTCCCAAGTTGGAGCTGCCATCACACCTTCCGCTGCTTATGTTAATCCTGCCAACTATACCGAGCGTGAAATTGAAGCTGACATGCGGGCAATGCAACAAGGACATGCTTCAGCTTTCCCCACGATGCGCATTCCTTCTTTGCGTGAGCTCCTTGAAGGAACGGGTATGCTATCGTGATTCCATATGTCGCATTCTATATTTTGTTTGCAATTTGTACTCCTAATCTTGACATTTCCCTAGGAATGAGGCAACCTGATGTAGATTGGCTTATAAGGATGCACCTTTCATACCCGTGGTCATTTGCGAGAGCTCTGGAGCTGGAGCCCTTTGACAGAAGATTTTTCTTGACTGAAGCCATCTGGATTTTAGAGCAACTGTCTTCAGCTACCCCCGCTACTATCTCTACAGATAGGGCACGATCTCTTTATAATGCATGCAAGAGTCTTCAAGCCAAGGCTCAAGGCAGGTTGGATTTCGGATTCCTTGTCAACAGGGTTACCCAAATCCTCACATCTGCAATGCTGAAGTATGGCTATTGCAACCTCGCATTTGAAAAGAGAAAATGGAGGAGCAAAAAGAGAAGTCAAAAGAAGCTGCCAATCTCTTCCATGCGATGAAGGCCAAGTATGAAAAGTTAAAGCAAGAAGTTGACCAAGCAAAGGAAAAATCGCTCCTATTTTCACTAGAAGATGCTCTAATCAAGGACTTATTGTAAAAGAGGGGTCGCACATATTGTAATGCTAGTGTTTCTCCCCCCTATTTGTCAAATACTTGGAATTTCATGTCAGCTTTTGTTCCCTTGAGGATTTTGCATTTTTACTTTTATGTGTATCAATTATGACGTCATAATTACCTTGATTATCGCGCTATTAATTTATTAGATAAGCACGATCTCATTGTAGTGGGCCCCATCCTTATCATGACCTGCCGTCATTAAATAGGGCGTGCTACTGTATTGTCGTAGCCTTTAGTAGGGTAATTGATTTTTACCCATTTTTGAGACGTAGGTAATTGATTCTTACCCGTTTCCAAGGCGTTGCTGACTCGTCCAGGGAACCGAAGAGTCCCTTCTGAAGTTTATATAAACCTTGCTTCTTGCTATTTGGTTCTTCATCCAAAATGTGGCTTCTCATGAGTCCTTACGACTGCCGGCATCGGTTCTTGACCTTTGTTGGTTCATGTCAATTCCAGGATTTGAAACCTGAGTTTGTGCCTTGTGCTATAAAAATAGCTCCCAAGAAATTATTCGGAAAGTCCTTCGATCCTCTTGATCTTTTTGAATAAGAATCGCGTAAGGTTTCCTGTTTTTGCAAAGATTCTTCCTTGTCTATTATGTTTCCATGTCGTATCTCCGGTGACTTTCCGGTGAAGCATAGTCCTATACTGGTTTCACTACTGATTTGTAATGAATGGTGTGCATCTCTGCCGGCTCTCCGGAAGAGAACTATTTGCCACCATTGTTTTGAACAAGGTGTGACGAGTGATTGTACTCGTTTTTTTGCACAATCAGCTTCCTTCCCCATGAGTTGCTCTCCCATTTGTTCTTCACGTCTGGAGCCGCCAGGGCATGAGGTTCATCTGGCATCTCACCATGGCGGGAGATCAAATGAGGGCTCTGTTTTGATCTAGGACGTCAGCAATAGCGTCCCGTCCCGTAGTTTTAGAACTCGTAGGTTCATGATTTAGATTAGACATTTTTCCTTAGCGTAAGTCTTGTCTTGTAAGCTGCTATCTGGACAGATAAATTGTAAGTCGTTTTGACCATTAATTAAATATGCTTTGTCATTCACTGTTTTGTTTGATATAACAAATCGTAATTTCGCGTGCATGCTTGTTGTATGTCGAAAACAAGCTCTGTGTTTACATCGTATAATTATTCAGATAATGTTTGAATAATTTGCTATCTAAAGCAGATAGGCTCTGTATCGCGCGGGGTGTTGTGCTTTCAGATCACTTATGATCATAATTCAATATTGCTGCCATCTAGGCAGATAAGCTTTGTTGCTACCATATGAGGTAGGCTTGTGCTATCTTAACAGATAGGCGTTGCTCGTGTTTGGATGCTATCATGTGAGATAGGCTTTGTGCTATCTTAGCAGATAGGCTTTGCTGCTACCATATGAGGTAGGCTTGTGCTATCTTAACAGATAGGCGTAGTTTGCGTTCAGCTGCTATCATGTGAGATAGGCTTTGTGCTATCATAGCAGATAGGCTTTGTTCGTGCTCAGCTGCTATCATATGAGATAGGCTTTGTGCTATCTTATCAGATAGACTTTGATTGCATTTTGATGCTATCATATGAGATAGGCTTCATGCTGGTTGCGGTAAGCAGATAAAACAAGAGCAATTGATAAACAACCGTACTGATTAGATAATAATAAGAGCGCACCTTGAACGTACCCTTAGATACGGTAACATTTTTCCCGTTGGAGTAGAAACTTCCCACTCGCCTGTCGTCTTCATCATGCTTGATAACCCTTTTCAAAGTATATATGTTTTTTACTATCCTGGAAGCCTCTGTCTGCGTGGGCTGTGCCTCCTTCGTTTCTTCCCACGTCACCATTACCCCAGCGGGTGACTGACCCTGGACGTCTTCCCACCTGGGCAGAGGAATTGGCTAGGACGGGAATGGCCCCTCCCTAAGTTCTGTGAACCATACTCCCTCAGATAAGTGCGATTCCTCCAAATTAAAAGAGTTCACAGAAGAAGGTACCGTAACCACCCTTTCCTGCCAGATAGCCTTCATTACTTGGTGAGCTGTCGAAGGTACGGCATCGAAGCGGTGGATCCATGCTCGCCCAATAATCATATGGTAAGCCGTATTCGCATCGATAACATGGAATTTGGCCGAACAGCTAATCTGGCCGATTTGAATCCCCAAACGAATCCACCCCAAGGTCATCCTGGAATCGCTACCGAAACCCGTGAGGGGCGATGACTTCCTGACTAATTTTTGCTGGGGGATCACCGCTGTCTCCAAGGTGTTTAAAGGAATGGCGTTCACTGCAGCTCTGCCATCAACGAATGCCCTTTTGAAGTCCACACAATTGATAGTAGCTGTCACATATAATGGCCTCTGATGGCTCGCCTTGGTTGTCTTTTCAGACTCATCAAATGTCATGATGGTTCCCTCCAGTCGAAAAGCCCTAACGATCCTACCTTCTGAGGTTACCAGCTCTTCCCCATAGTCCTCTACTGCTCTGAGGATAGCTTTGGTCATTTCATGCATGCAGCGTGGTGAGAAGCCCACTTCATCGAAGAACTTGGCAAATTTGGCAGAATTCTTCATTCGCTTGACTCGCGAATCCTACGTGTCAATTCCATAATCCTCCTCTTCGTGGATCTCTACGACCACCGGGGCTTCTGTGTCTACAACCTCCTTTAAGTCGGTAATTGAGATAATAGCGATCTCTTTTCCCTTGGGCTCCTGCCTCGCATGGGATGGTAGGGGGTTGCTACGTACATCCTTGGCCGGCTCGTCTATGAACAGCTGGCCCTCTTTTATTTTCCTATCTACCATCCATCTAAGATTCCTGCACTCCTTTGTTAGGTGCGACACTTGACCATGGCACTCGCACCACCTGGGGTTTCTGAATTGCTCTCCTGTAGGTTTGCGCTCAAAAGGTGCCAAAATCCCGTCTTTCCGCCATCTTTTGCAAAGATCAATTGCATCCTCGACCGAGCAGGGAAATGGCGGCGCCTCCTGTTGTTCGGGTCGTTGTTGCTTGCTAGATGGAGACACTGCATGGACATTGGCATCTCGCGGTCTTTAATAACCGAACATTCCGGCCTTGAAGCTAGGATTCGTTGGTGTTTGCTCGCTACCACGTCTTTTTCGCATCCTTTCTACCAACGGCTCAATGTTCCTGGTGCATTCGATTAACTTTAAAAAAGTAGGCATGTTTAATTTAATCAACATACCTTTATACTCGTAGCGCATGCCTTGCAGGCATATCTCGACCAGACGACTTTCCAAGACCTCGTCACTACATTTCAAGGACCTAGCTCTGAACTTCTTAATGAAGGCCACGCCTTCCTCGCCAGACTTTTGGTACATGCGGGAAAGGTGAGTGGTGGTGACCCGTTCGTCCATCTGGAAGAACTTCGTGTAGAATTTCTTCACCATGTCATCCCACGTTTTTACAGATCCCGCTTCAACGGCTCTGTGCCACTTGTATGCGAAGGTTCCCAAAGATTTCGGGAACTCGCGCATTAGTAGCCGAGTATCAACTGCATACGGGCCCATCATATCCATGAACCTCATCACGTGCTCGTGGGCGTTCCCACTAATTTCATCGAGTTTCTCCCACTTGGGGGCTTTGTACCCAGCGGGGTTTGGCATCAGATAGACATCCCGCGGAATGAGAGGTGCGCTATCTACCTTTGGTATAATAGTATCCATGGCACCCTGATTGGCAATGATGCTGTCAATCCTTTGCTCGAGAGCCACCATACTAGAGTTGTTGGTCCGAAACCCGGAATGTAGGGCATACTGGGGTTGTAAGGAGGCGAAGGTGGAGGCCCGTGACTTCCTAGGGCTCCGCTCGCGTATAGAGACGTTGTAGGATACGCGGCAGGGTTCCCTAACGTCATGAGGGAAGAGCCTGATGAGAATGGTGGAATCTGGCTCGCCAGGCCGCCCGAAAGAAGAGCCTGGGCAGCAGAGACATGCACTATCGAGGTGCCCATTGAGGTGGACACCACTCCGGGTGGGGACAGTGAAGTCGTCAGTGATGAAGGAGAAGCCCCTGAGACCGCGTTTTGGGCCATCTTTCCCAGGATCGCCATGATCTGAGCGATCTACTCGGATTGAGCTTCCATGGCTCGAGCTTGAGTTCGTATCGTGGTCTGGAGAGACTATAGGGAGGGTTCTCCCTCAGTGACAACTGGAAACCGAGTGTTGGGAGTGGTATTGAGGAATCCATCCTCTTCTGAGGTCTCCTTATAGGATGGAGACCGATCTCCACGGTGGATGACTTGGTCTGAAGACATTGTTGGCAGATTTTGGAAGTTTGAAGGTGGATGTATCACGTCGGGTTCACCAAAATGTGTACAAAGGAATCCTCGAGAGATACCTAAGTGTACACCTCAAGTAGAGAAAAGGAACACAGAGAGTTGTAGGTGTGTGTAGGGAGAGAGTAAGCACTGGTAACTTTGTGTGAGAGAGAGACAGTAGTCTATGTGTGTCTTGTTGTCTTATCGTTGTGTCACAACGGAGATCATAACGATCCTATATATAGTGGGGAAGTGACCGTTGGGGGGTTTAGTGCACCATAAATGGCGGCTTAATGGTAGAACCCCCCAACGGCACGTTCGACCGTGTATATAGGAACCGTTACATATCTGTCCGCAAGTATCGGAGACCGTAATGAGATCAGTCGCATTAATGGGACACGTAAGCCTAGGATCTCTCATTCAGTTACCAGAGGTCGCGCGCGAGCTTAGATGTGGCACGCGCACGACGGACCTTACTCTAGCCTACAAACCACTAAATCCCTACAAGTCCCGTGTTGTGGTGCGCGGGGGCTCTGTCTCGTAGCCCCCACATGGATCAGCATGGGTGGTGATCCGGTGTGGATGGAACACAACTAGGTGTACTGGATGGCTTCCACGTGGCGGTGATCCTTCTGTCTGGAAAGCAGTATCTACACGTGGCAACGTAGAATATTGCAATAGCCACTATCAAAGTCTTCCTTGACTTCAAAAGGTCCTTCCCAGTTGGCAGCAAACTTGGGAAGAGCTGCTTCGCGCATGCAATGGAAGGAAGCTCGTAGGACCAGATCTCCTACTACGAAGTCCCGATGCTGAACGATCTTATTGTAGGCCCGCGAGATTCTCTCCTCGCACTTAGTGTTTGTCCTCTCAGCTAGTTTGTGCCTTTCTTCGAGCAGAATGAGATCATGTTCGCGCTCGATTTCATACAAGGCACTGAAGGCCAACCTTGCGGATTTTATCTTGACCTCAGTAGGGACCACTGCTTCAGCTCCATAGCAAAGAAGTAATGGAGAAGTCCCAGTAGGGGTCCTTGGTGATGTGCGATACGCCCAGAGCGCCGTACGCATAGAATCTGTCCACTGGTTATGATCATCCGCAACCATCTTACTTAGGATTCTGAGCAGCGTCTTATTTGTGGCTTTCGCTTGGTCGTTTCCCTTCGGGTAGTAAGGCGTCGAGCACATCTGCCTTACATTATACTCCATTAGTTTCGAATCCACTTTATGATTGACAAAGGGAGTTCCATTTTTGATAGGATAGTTTTGGGAATCCCAAAGCGGTGGATAATGTTCTCCTGTATGAACTTGACCACAGCTGCTGCATTTGTTGTTTTGAGCGAGACCGCCTCGACCCACTTGGTAAATTGCTATGTTTTGGTAAGGATGAATTGGTTCCCACACGAAGGGGGTCGGATTGGACCAATGAAATCGAAGGACCAAGTTTGGAATGGCCAAGGAGTTCCTAACGCGTGCAAATCAATGACCTGGGCGTGGACTAGATTACCGTGGAATTGGCTCGTGACCTTCGCGTGACTTCAGCTTCCATGGTTGGTCAGAAGTAACCAACAGTTAGGAGTTGTCTGCATAAATTTGAGCCCCCTTGGTGCTCCACTTGATGAGACATTTCAGTAACCTCCTGGACTTCTTAACAATTCATGAACCTGAGTAAGTTCTCATTGCGTCTTTTCCGCCAAAGTAAACTGTCTTGCAGGACGTACCGATCCGCATTCCTCGTAAGCTTGTAAGCCTCCCTTCTATCACCTGGTAGATTTCCATCTTGCAGGTAATCGATTATAGGTTTCCGCCAATCCACATCCTCAATCGCGACGACCTCCAGGGAGTCCTTTATCAGTGCGCACTTTTCGAAATTGTTCTGTATGATGGCGGCGAAATATGCCATCTGTGGCCGGTGTATTCCATATATTTGTTCCTTTCTTTAGATGGAAATCTCCTTTTCTCCGCAGGAATGCTGATGGATTTTCTCCAAGACTGCTCGACCTATTGGGTTTTGACGTAGGTAACGCAGCGGAATAACAAAAATTTAATTCCTACTCAAAGCCCACCAAGGATCACAGGAAGAGATATCATAACATGATAAGAGACATAGTAATTGTGTACCTTTTGGTTTGATAGATCACACGAAGAATATTGTCCTCGTATCTACGGTTGATCCACGTCTAGAGGTGAGATCTAGAATATTCCTTCTCAAGTGCTAGCTTGGACCGGAGGAAGAGGGAAGAAAGAATCAAGCAACCAAAAGGAAGAAGAGAGGGTTTCGGCCCTCTCTTGTGCCGACGGGAAGGGGCGGACGGCTAGGGGCGGCGCCTCTAGCTTGTCTTGGTCTCTCTCTTTTGCTCTCTCCCACTCTATTGTGTTATGTCTAATAACATTAAGTGGGAAGGAAGCTAGAGCCTCCTTTATATAGTCCAACAACTCCTTGTTAACTACAAAAAGGTCCTTCCTAGTTCTACATGAACTTTGATTAGTCCCTTCCTTGCTTATTAGTCCTACTAAGTTTGCAAGGTGTTGCACAATGATCCTTCTTATTAATTAATCATATAAATTACTCCCAAATCTAGTTCTACTCTATTTGACGTGTGACCCCATATATTTCTATATAGTTGGTAGTAACTTATTACAAACATGGAGCGGTGTCTAGCAACACATTCGTACCACCCAACTGATAGAAATAGTCAGTGATCCCGACAAACCTCTTGTATTAATATCTCATATATTGCACTTTCCCTTTGTCTCCATATCCGGATTGGACACGAGAGATAAATAGTCACACTCGTATATCCAATCCACAGTTCCTCGATCCTGAGAATATGCTTATGCAAGCAGATAACATCAATATCACCATATTAATTTATCTGAGTCTGGCCAGACATTCAATAAGCCTCATCCCTCGAGTGGTCGTGGATATTTGCTCCCATTATGTGGGAGGGAAAAATCCTCTCTACATCACTACGATCTGTAAGATTTCTTCCTATCATGCCTGATAACTACCTTTATAGTTACCCAGTTACGGTGTAACGTTTGATAACATCAAAGCACGATATTTCACAACTAGAGTATCTAGTGACTTCAAGTCTAAGGATTGCAATTATATTAGCACTACGAGAAGCGATTGTGACTTTAACATAATCTAGTGTATCCTTCTCGTTGTGGGTCAATCCAGTATGCCATTACCCCGAATGCATACCCATGTGTTCGACTTGATATCTACATATCAATCTACACACATACTAGTCTATATTTGATCGTCCTATTAATCAATATAGTGGACTAGGGATATTTAAGATAAACAACACATTGTATCTAAGGACTTCATCATATTAAATATCACAATATATAATAAATGAATATTCTATCCAATAACAATGTTCATACTAAATATTAGATTGCCTCTAGGGCATCTATTCCAACAGTCTCCCACTTGCACTAGAGCCAATCTGGCGCACCTCATATGCCTATAGATCTGGCGTGCCCTTCATGCTTTCGCTGCGCAAGAGGTTTTGTGAGCGGATCTGAAAGATTGTCATCCGTTGGAATCTTGCACATCTTCACATCTCCTCGATCGATCATATCACGAATAAGTTGGAATATCCTAAGTACATGCTTTGATTTCTGGTGTGATCGTGGTTCCTTGGCTTGTGCGATCGCCCCGGAGTTGTGACAGTACAACTCTATGGGATCCACGATGCTAGGGACCACACCGAGATCAGTGATAAACTTCTTTATCCAAACAGCCTCTTTTGCTGCTTCCGCAACAGCAATGTACTCAGCTTTTGTTGTAGAATCAGCAACTGTCCCTTGCTTGGAACTCTTCCAGCTCACAACTCCCCCATTTAGGCAAAACACGTATTCAGACTGCGATCTGTAGTCATCTTTGTTGGTTTGGAAGCTCGCATCAGTGTAATCGATTAAACTTAGCTCTTCCTTACCTCCACATATCAAGAACACATCCTTAGTTCTTCTCAAGTACTTTAGGATGTTCTTGACAGCAATCTAGTGACTCTCACCCGGATTGGACTGATATCTGCTCACCATACTCAACGCGTATGATACGTCTGGTCTGGTACACAACATGGCGTACATGATGGATCCTACGGCCGAAGCATAGGGTATCCTACTCGTGCGGTCCTTCTCAATCTCATTTGAGGGACAGTCATTCTTGGAAAGAGTGACTCCATGCGACATGGGCAGGAATCCCTTCTTGGAATCTTGCATGTTGAACCTCTTCAACACCTTGTCTATATATGTACTTTGACTTAGGCCGAGCAGCTTTCTAGATCTATCCCTATAGATCTTTATACGAATTATATATGTTGCGTCTCCTAAGTCCTTCATTGCAAAACACTTTCCTAGCCAATCTTTAACAGATTGCAAAGTAGGAATATCGTTCCCAATGATTAGTATGTCATCCACATACAAGACCAGAAATACTACAGAGCTCCCACTAACCTTCTTGTAAACACAAGGCTCATCTTCGTTCTTGATGAAGCCAAACTCTTTGACCGCGTCATCAAAACGTCGATTCCAACTCCTAGAAGCTTTTTTAATCCATAAATGGATCTTTGCAGCTTAAAGACTTTATTGTCATTCTCTGGATCCTCAAAACCCTCCGGTTGTGTCATATACACATCCTCGAGGAGTTTCCCATAAAGGAACGCTGTTTTAACATCCATATGCCAAATCTCATAGTCGTAGTATGTTGCGATAGCAATTAGGATTCGAATGGATTTAGTCATGGCGACTGGTGAAAAGGTCTCATCATAGTCAATACCATGAATCTGTCTATACCCTTTGGCTACCAATCTCCCCTTATAGGCAACTACCTTGCCATCCATGTCGGTCTTCTTCTTGAAGACCCACTTGCACCCTATGGGCCGAGCCCCTTCGGGTGGTTCCACCAAAGTCCATACTTTGTTGTTGCACATGGAATCCATTTCGGATCTCATGGCTTCTAGCCACTTCTTAGAGTCTGGGCCTCTCATGGCCTCTCCGTAGGTTGTAGGCTCATCATCCATGAGTGGTACTTCATCGAGCTCAGTCACGAGAATTTCATACCTCTCTGGCTCATGACGCACTCTTCCTGATCTACGGAGTTCCTGTGTTACCTGAACAGGTTCTTCCACAACAACTTGCAGTTCCAGTTCATGTTCCATCATCGGTTCAATGATTTGTGGTTCTTGAATCTCTTCAAGTTCTACAGCCCTCCCACTTGCTTCTTTAGAGACAAACTCTCATTCTAGAAACACGCCGGTCCGAGCAACAAATACTTTGTTCTCTGTGGGATTGTAGAAATAATATCCTTTAGTTTCCTTAGGATATCCCACAAATTTACAGTTATTCGCTTTGGGCCCGAGCCTGTCTGTTTGTAAACGTTTTACATAGACGTCGCAGCCCCAAATCTTCATAAACGACACTATGGGACGCTTCCCAGTCCATATCTCATATGGTGTCTTCATGACTGATTTGGATGGAACACGGTTAATGGTAAAAGCTGCCGTCATTAGAGCATGTCCCCAAAATGATTTTGGAAGATCTGTTTGAGACATCATAGATTTCACCATATCGAATAGTGTGCGATTCCTCCTCTCGGACACGCCATTCCATTGTGGCGTTCCGGGTGGAGTGAGGTGGGATACTATCCCACATTCTCTAAGATACTCATCAAACTCTTGGATTAAGTATTCTCCTCCACGATCCGATCGTAGAGACTTAATACTTTTACCAAGTTGCTTCTCTACTTCATTCTTGAATTCCCTGAACAATTCAAAGGATTCAGATTTTGCCTTCATAAGGTATACAAATCTATATCTACTGAAATCATCAGTAAATGTTATGAAGTAGGTGTAACCACCTCTGGCAGGCGTGGGGAACGGCCCGCATAAATCAGTCCTCTCACGTTTCTTATTGAAAGGGGAATTTGTCATTTTTCCTAATAAACAAGATTCACATGTCTCATATGATTCTAAATCAAATGAGTCTAGAAGTCCATCCTTATGGAGTCTAGATATGCGTTTCTCATTTATATGGCCTAAACCACAATTCCATAGATATGTAGGATTTAAATCATTAGTTTTAATCCTTTTAGTATTTATGTTATAGATTGGACTATTTAGATCAAGGATATACAATCCATTAGACAAATGCGCACTACAATAGTGCATACTATCTAAATAAATGGAGCAACACTTGTCCTTTATTGAAATAGAAAAACCATTTTCTTCCAAACAAGAAATTGAAATAATATTTCTGCTCATAGCAGGCACATAAAAGCAATTTTTAATTCTAAAATAAGTCCAGAAGGCAAAGATAGCTCATAAACGCCTACAGCTAATGCAACAACTTTTGCTCCATTCCCGACGCGCAGATCTATCTCCCCTTTAGCCAATCTTCTACTTCTTTTCAAATCCTGCACATTTCGACAAATGTGAGAACCACATCCAGTATCCAATACCACTACTAGAAAAACTGCTTGATACGGCAGTTTTTAGTACGGCGGACTAAAAAACTGCCGTTTATGGAAAAAATTTACGGCGGTTCCAGGTTAACTGCCGTATTGTGCGGCGGTTTGGAAAAAGCGTCGTATGTTTGATATGTTTTACGGCGGAAACCACAAAGGCGCCTTAAAATTATGGCGGAAAAATAGGAACCGCCTACAGTTACAACATTTATTTACAAATGTTTATCGTTTATTAAAATAAATTTAAAAAATAGTGTAAGAGATCCAATCTAGATCGTTGACTGTACATCCCAACCAGAATAAATCTGGGTCGTCCATTTCTAAACCCTACCCTTATAACTCCCCTACCTTCTCTCTTCCTCTCATTTCCTCCAGCCGTCTCCTCCATCTCTCTCTCTCTCTCCGAGTCTCCATCTTCTCTGCTCTCTTTAGCTTCTCTCGTCTTCCAGTCTTCTCTTCGCTCTGCGGCCGTCAGGTACTCTCTCTCTCTGCATCTTCTCTGCTCTCTTCGTCTTTCCCTTTCTCTCTACGATATCCAGATGTCTCCTTGTTCTCCTTCTGTCCGTCTCTTCATCTTCGAAGAATTCTCTTCTCTCTCTGTCTGATTTGTTTTATCACTCACTCAATCCGAACTCTATCCGCCTTCACCATCCTCTGTCTTTCTTTCCACCTCAATATCCGTCTGTTCTTGCAAATATTGATCAGATCTGGAAGCTTCTTATTTGAAAGCTGCATGTATCAAAAATTAATTTGGGTAATGCCAAGGTTGATCAGATCTGGGGAAATCAGACAGAGAGAGCAGAGACTTCTTGAAGATGGAGAAACAATTGTAAAAATCTGGGAAACTAACTGATCAGTCAAAGTTAATGGACAAGAAATCGTGAAATTAATTCACAAGAAATCGTGAAATCAGAAACGAAATCGAGAAACAAAAATTGGAAATAATATTTATATATATATAAAAATAATTCATTACGGCGGTGTTTAACGTGTGACGTGTTCTGGAAAGTTGACCCATTAATTTAACGTCGCTTCTTCAGAACCGACGTGACAGTATTTAATTGGCGGACCAAACCGCTGTTTCCTAATTAGCGACGGCGATCTTGACGGCTGAAGCTGAACCGCCACAGAAACCGCCGTGGACTGCATAAACGGCGGTTTTGGTCATTTTTAGGGCGGTTTTAAACCGCGGTCTCAGACAGTGTTTCTAGTAGTGTACCAAGACGAAGAAATAGAAAGATTGACGTCTATAACATAAATACCTGGTTGTGGTGGAATCACTATTCCAAGCTTCTTATTCTCCAGATATTTAGGGCAATTCCTCCTCCAGTGACCTGGCTGGCTGCAGTAGTGACATTCACCTTTAGCCACGCCTCCACTAGGCTTTAGGGCTTCCTTGGATTTTGCAAATTTCTTGCGCTTTCCTTTAGAAGTAGAGGCAACTCCTTTGTCCTTCTTCCTATGCACCATCATTATGGCCTTGCCCTTTCCTTTCTTGACGCTCTGTTCCGCTGTCTTTAGCATGTTCAACAAGTCTGGCAGAGTCTTACTGATCTCGTTCATATTATAGTTCATGATGAACTAATTATAAGTGTCAGGCAACGATTGCAAGACAAGATCAGTTGCCAAATCTTGGCTTAGTGGGAATCCCAGTCTCTCAAGGTTCTCAATGTACCAGATCATTCAGAGCACATGAGGCCCTACTGGATTCCCCTCTACAAGACTACTCTTGAACAATGCTTTAGACACCTCATAGCGCTCATGCCTTGCCTGTTCCTGAAACAGTTGTTTCAAGTGTATGATCATATCATAGGCTTCCATATTCTCGTGCTACTTCTGAAGCTTGGGAGTCATGGTGCAAAGCGTGAGGCAATTCACGTCATTAGAATCATCAATATGTTTCTGACGTGCCCTCACTTGCTAGAACAGACTCATCTTGTGGTGGGGCTGGAATTGGAGTGTCCAAGACGTAAAGGTTATTTTCTTGCTTAAGGACAATCCTTAAGTTTCTGTACCAGTCAAGGAAATTCGTTCCAGACAGTTTATCCTTCTCAAAGACAGATCGTAGGGATGAAGTCGATGCGTTGTTGTTTGCCATATGGAATTCTACAAAACGAGAAATGTGAAATTTTAGTATTTTGAACAATTTAACTATATTCAACAATGGCTAGATCATCAGATATAGCTCCCACTATTTTTCTCAGATTAATAGCCCTCACCATTAATGCGGAAAATATCATTATATTTTCTAGTAGGTCCAAGATCCCTTTTTCACTTCTTCTTGAGCTTGATTTGGCAAGTCACCCAAGAATATATTATTTAGGTAGGAACAATTCCGATTGCATCCTTATGCAACTCTTGGTCCAATTAGGTGAATAACTCTTTATTCTTTATCCATTGGGTAACGCCTAATTTTCATGCCTCTAGGTTCATCAATCCAATTGAGTCTTACCTAGTTGCGTCCAACCTCTTGCTTCAACATTCACACATACTAGCTTGTTTCGTCCTCAACACATCATGGTAAATTAAAATCGCCTTGGTTTGGCAAGCCCGAGTTTTAATGAACCTTGATCATGACGGGTGTTTTGGCAAGAGAAGTCAAAACGCAATATTTAATTGAGGGATTTAATTTTCTAAATTTGTTTGGTTTATCTAATCAATATGATCTACTTATTTGGATTGGACTATCCACAATAAAAGACCATCCTTCTTTGGTTCTCCGGTCTTCTTCTCCATGCTCTTGGCTATCATCTAAATATTTCTAATTCTAGCCTAACATCTAGAATAAATAAATAATAAAAGCCTCACATGTAGAGAAGAAAAGACGACTCGCAGGCCGTAAAACCTAATTCATTATTACTTTAGTTTGACCAGCTCGCAGGCCGTAAACCAAACCACAAAGCAGTAAACATCCACAACCTAGGTCATATCCATCCACCATGAAACAAAGCACATAATACAGTTAAAACAAATTTTTAACGCGCTTGTTCAATTTTAATTGAGTCGGGTAATTAGGGTTACAACGGTCCAAGGGGTCCAACCTAAGCCTAGGACAAACCCCAAGGACCGGCGCCCGCCACTTGGGCCCGACCCAAGGCTGCCCGCCCTATGTGACCCGCGGCCTTGCTTGGCGCGCAAGGGAGGGGGGGGCGTACGGCTAGGGTTTCGGCCCTAGCCTCCTTCCCTTCTTCCTTGTTGCCCAAGTTTGGTTGTTTCTTTTATGGATGTTTCCATAAAATTGTTTCCATAATTGAAAACTCATTTTCAACTATGTGCCCATGAACCTTAATTTTTCAAGAACCCAATAATTCACATCATGTGATTAAACTCACCAATTATAACATCCAATGTTAAATTAGATATTTTTTATGCTGAATCAAATTCAATTTGCATCTACTATGCCAATTATTTTCAGTTTTCGCATAATAATCACAATACGGTGTATAAACAGAAATCGTAACACATAAAATCATGTTATGCACTACGACCTGTGGCTCTGATACCACTGTTGGGTTTTGACATAGATAACACAGCGGAATAACAAAAATTTAATTCCTACTCAAAGCCCACCAAGGATCACAGGAAGAGACATCATAACATGATAAGAGACATAGTAATTGTGTACCTTTTGGTTTGAGAGATCACACGAAGAATATTATCCTCGTCTCTACGGTTGATCCACGTCTAGAGGTGAGATCTAGATTCTTCCTTCTCAAGTGCTAGCTTGGACCGAAGGAAGAGGGAAGAAGGAATCAAGCAACCAAAGGGAAGAAGAGAGGGTTTCGGCCCTCTCTTGTGCCGACGGGAAGGGGCGGACGGCTAGGGGCGGCGCCTCTAACTTGTCTTGCTCTCTCTATTTTGCTCTCTCCCACTCTCTTGTGTTATGTCTATTAACATTAAGTGGGAACGAAGCTAGAGCCTCCTTTATATAGTCCAACAACTCCTTGTTAACTACATAAAGGTCCTTCCTAGTTCTACATGAACTTGGATTAGTCCCTTCCTTGCTTACTAAGTTTGCAAGGTGTTGCACAATGATCCTTCTTATTTATTAATCATATTAATTAATCCCAAATATAGTTCTACTCTATTTGACGTGTGACCCCATAGGTTTCTATTTAGTTGGTAGTAACTTATTACTAACATGGAGCGGTGTCTAGCAACACATCCATGCCACCCAACTAATAGAAATAGTCAGTGATCCCGACAAACCTCTTCAGCCCAATATCTCATATATTACACTTTCCCTTTGTCTCCATATCCCGATTGGACACGAGACATAAATAGTTACACTCGTATATCCAATCCATAGTTCCTCGATCCTGGGAATATGCTTATGCAAGTAGAGAACATCAATATCTCCATATTGATTTATCAGAGTCAGGCCAGACTTTCAGTAAGCCTCATCCCTCGAGTGGCCGTGGATATTTTCTCCCATTATGTGGGAGGGACAAATCCTCTCTACATCACTACGATCTATAAGCTTGCTTCCTATCATGCCCGATAACTACCTTTATAGTTACCCAGTTACGGTGTAACGTTTGATAACATCAAAGCACGATATTTCACAACTAGAGTATCTAGTGACTTCAAGTCTAAGGATTGCAATTATATTATCACTACGAGAAGCGATTGTGACTTTAACATAATCTAATGTATCCTTCTCGTTGTGGGTCAATCCAGTATGCCATTACCCCTAATGCATACCCATGTGTTAAACTTGATATCTCCATATCAATCTACACACATACTAGTATATATTTGATAGTCCTATTAATTAATATAGTGGACAAAGGATATTTAAGATAAACAACATATATTCCAACGCGACCTTCCTCTCTCTACATCACTACGATCTCTAAGGACTTCATTATATTAAATATCACAATATATAATAAATGAATATTCTAGCCAATAACAATGTTCATACTAAATATTAGATTGCCTCTGGGGAATCTATTCCAACGCGACCTTCCTCCACCGTCATGCATCGCATCATAATTCCCCCTGGTCCCTTGTAGTATAACAAGCTATCGTGTATGCAAAACCCGTTTGTTGACACCCAGCTTTCCATACTTGTTGACATTCCGCGCATGATGGGTTTTCTCCAATCCACCTCTTCTTTATACTCGTCTTCGCACAAGTTGACCAGTGAGGGAGTTGTCTTGACCTTAATCGAGATTTTCGTTGGGCATTTATCTGAGCTTATCTTTGACCCAAGGTAGCCAATGCATATGCATGTCGATTATCAGCTCTGGGAGTGTGCTCGTACTTGATGGAATCAAATTTCTGAACCAGCTTCTGCACTATTGATCTGTACTTCAGCAAGTTGATCTCCCTCAGTCCGTACTTTCCTGAAGCTTGCTTTACTATTAGCTTAGAATCTCCCATTACAATGAGATTCCGAACTTCCAAGGCCTTGGCTGCAAGTAACCCTGCGATCAGAGCTTCGTATTCAGCATCATTGTTGTTCACCACGAAGTCTAGCTTGGTCGACATTTCAATGACCTACTGATCAGGTTTAATCAACACGACTCCAATTCCACCCCTGACCTTGTTGATGATCAATCAAAGTGAAGCTTCCAGTAAAGATGGCTGATCGCGTATATCTCTGGCCCTTCAAGTTCTTCTTCCACTAACCTCTCACAATTCTCATCCGGGAACTGTGCCAACAAGTCTGCTAGTGCTTGGGATTTGATGGCCTTTGGTCCCGCACAAACTATGTCGTACTGGGAAATGGCCATGTACCATTTTGCCAGTCTCCAGCAAGGAGGCGAATGTCCCGACAAATTACGTATAGTATCGTTCTTTGTGATGATGACAACTTTGTGAGAAGCGAAATAGTGCTTCAACTTTTCAATAGCGAAAAATAAAGCGAGGCAGTGGCATTCGATATCTGTATACCTGGATTCCGCAGACTGGATCATATGCGAGATATAGTACACTTTCCTTTCTTGTCCCTCAAACTCCTGAGCCAGCAACGCTCCAATGAATCTCTTTGTTGAGGTTAAGTATAGTAGTAGAGACGACCACAATTGAGGTGCAATCATAACCCTTGGAGATGCTAATAATTTCTTCAACTTTTCAAATGCAGTCTGATGCTCCCCCGTCCACAAGAATGTCGCGTTCCTTTTGAACAAACTGCCAAAGCAAAAGGTTAGCTCCGCAATAGCTGGTATGAATCTCCTTAGATACGATAATTTTCCCAGAAATGTCTTCACTGTACTCTGAGACTGTGGCGTAGGCAAACTGGTAATTGCTGAGATCTTCGCGGGATCGGGCTCGATTCCGTGTTGGTGAATTACATAGCCCAAGAATTTTCCTGAAGTTACCCCGAATGCACACTTCATGGGGTTCATCTTGAGCTAGAAAGCTCGACACCTTTCAAAGACTTCCCTTAAATCTTTCCAATGATCCTACTTCCGCCTTGACTTGACCACCAAGTCGTCCACATAAAACTCAACCTCCTGATGCATCATATCATGAACAGTGTCGTCATCGCGCGTTGATAAGTAGCTCCTGCGTTCTTCGGACCAAAAGGCATAACTGTGTAATTGAAGACCCCTAATGGTGTGATGAACGCCGTCTTCTTCGCATCTTCTGAGTCCATTTTGATCTGATTATAGCCGCTAAATCCGTCCATGAAGCTAAACATTTCGTGACCAGCAGTAGAGTCTTACACGATATGATCTGAATTGTACACGATATGATCTGTACAATTTGTGTTATTTTACACAAGGGTGTGAAGAACTTATGTTATTTTACACAAAATGATCTGAATTGTAGACATGGCTATCCATAAAAGCAATCCTCGAACTAATAAGAGTATTTAACTGTAAATCTGTAATGAATTTTGACCATGTTTCCCTAAAGGGAATCTTCTGGGCCACTCATGGCTTCTCCATAGGTTGCAGGCTCATCTTCCATGAGTGGTACGTCATCGGGCTCGGTCACGAGAAGTCCATACCTCTCTGGCTCATGACGCACTCTTCCTGATCTACGGAGTTCCTGTGTTACCTGAACAGGTTCTTCCACAACTTCTTGTGGTTCTTGTTCATGTTCCATTATCGGTTCAGTGGTTTGTGGTTCATGAATTTCTTCAAGTTCTACAACCCTCCCACTTGCTTCTTTAGAGACTAATTCTCTTTCTAGAAACACGCCTGTCCGAGCAACGAACACTTTGTTCTCGGTAGGGTTATAGAAGTAATATCCTTTAGTCTCTTTAGGATATCCCACAAATTTACACTTATCCGCTTTAGGCCTGAGCTTGTCTGTCTGTAAACGCTTTACATAGACGTCGCACCCCCAAATCTTCATAAACGACACTATGGGACGCCTCCCAGTCCATATCTCATATGGCGTCTTCATGACTGATTTGGATGGAACACGGTTAATGGTAAAAGCTGCCGTCATTAGAGCATGTCGCCAAAAGGATATCGGAAGATCTGTTTGAGACATCATAGATCGCACCATATCTAATAGAGTGCGATTCCTCCTCTCAGATACACCATTCCATTGTGGTGTTCCGGGTGGAGTGAGCTGGGATACTATCCCACACTCTCTAAGGTACTCATCAAGCTCTTGGCTTAAGTATTCTCCCCCACGATCCGATCGTAGAGCTTTAATACTCTTGCCAAGTTGCTTCTCTACTTCATTCTTGAATTCCTTGAACAATTCAAAGGATTCAGATTTGGCCTTCATATGGTATACAAATCCATATATACTGAAATCATCAGTAAATGTGATGAAGTAGGTATAACCACCTCTGGCAGGCGTGGGGAATGGTCCGCATACATCAGTATGTATGAGTGCCAATAACTCACTAGTCCGCTTGCCTTTCTTATTGGAAGGGGACTTTGTCATTTTTCCTAATAAACAAGATTCACATGTCTCATATGATTCCAAATCAAATGAGTCTAGAAGTCCATCCTTATGGAGTCTAGATATGCGTTTCTCATTTATATGGCCTAAACGACAGTGCCATAGATATGTAGGATTTAAATCATTAGTTTTAATCCTTTTAGTATTTATGTTATAGATTGGATTATTTAGATCAAGGATATACAATCCATTAGACAAATGCGCACTACAATAGTGCATACTATCAAAATAAATTGAGCAACACTTGTCCTTTATTGAAATAGAAAAACCTTTCTCGTCCAAACAAGAAACGGAAATAATGTTTCTGCTCATAGCAGGCACATAAAAGCAATTGTCTAATTCTAAAATAAGTCCAAATGGCAAAGATAGCTCATAAACGCCTACAGCTAATGCAACAACCTTTGCTCCATTCCCGACGCGCAAGTCTATCTCCCCTTTTCGCAATCTTCTACTTCTTTTCAAATCATGCACATTACGACAAATGTGAGAACCACATCCGGTATCTAATACCCAGGATGATGAAATATAGAGATTGACGTCTATAACATAAATACCTGGTGGATGTGGAATCACTATTCCAAGCTTCTTATCCTCCAGATATTTAGGGAAATTCCTCCTCCAGTGACCCGGCTGGCTGCAGTAGTGACATTCACCTTTAGCCACGCCTCCACTAGGCTTTAGGGCATCCTTGGATTTCGCAACTTTCTTGCGTTTTCCTTTTGAAGTAGATGCAACTGACTTGCCCTTCTTCTTGTGTACCATCATTATGGCCTTGCCCTTGCCTTTATTGATGCTTTGCTCAGCTGTCTTTAGCATGTTCAATAGGTCTGGAAAAGACTTGTTGATCTCATTCATATTATAGTTCATAATGAACTGATTATAATTGTCAGGCAACGATTGCAAGACGAGATCAGTCGCCAAGTCCTGGCCGAGTGGGAACCCAAGTCTCTCAAGGTTCTCTATGTACCCGATCATTCGGAGTACATGAGGGCCTACTGGATTCCCTTCTGCAAGACTGCTTTTGAACAACGCTTTAGACACCTCATAGCGCTCATGCCTTGCCTGTTCCTGAAACAATTGTTTCAAGTGTCTGATCATATCATAGGCTTCCATGTTCTCGTGTTGCTTCTGAAGCTCACCAGTCATGGTGCAAAGCATGAGATAAGTCACGTCATTAGAATCATCAATATGTTTCTGACGTGCCCTTACTTCCACTAGTAGAGACTCATCTTGTGGTGGGTCTTTAATTGGAGTGTCCAAGACGTACAGCTTCTTTTCTTGCTTGAGGACAATCCTCAAGTTTCTGTACCAGTCAAGGAAATTTGTTCCAGACAATTTATCCTTCTCAAGGACAGATCGTAGGGATGAACTCGATGCGTTGTTGTTTACCATTTGGAATTCTACAAAACGAGAAATATGCAATTTAGAATTTTGAACAATTTAACTATATTTAACAATGGCTATATCAATAAATATAGCTCCCACTGTTTTTCTCGGATTAATAGCCCTCACTATTAAAGCGGAATATATCTTTATACTTTCTAGTGGGTCCAAGATCCCTTTTTCACTTCCTCTTGAGCTTGCTTTGGCAGGTCACCCAAGAATTGGTTATTTAGGTAAGAACCATTCCAATTGCATCCCATGCAACTCTTGGTCCAATTAGGTGAATAAATTCCTTTTATTCTTTATCCAATTGGATAACTCCTAATTGTCATGCCTCTAAGCTCATCAATCCAATTGGCTTTTGCCTAGTTGCGTCCAACCTCTTGCTTTCAACATACACGCATTACTAGCTTGCGTCGTCCGCAACACATCATGAAAAATTAAAATCGCCTTGCTTTGGCAAGCCCGAATTTTAATAGGCCATGATCATGAAGGGTGTTTTGGCAAGAGAAGGCAAAACGCAATATTTAATTGAGGGATTTCTTTTAATTTGTTTGGTTGATCTTATCAACATGGTCTACTTATTTGGATTGGGCCATCCACAATAAAATACCAACATTGTTTATTATTATCTTGTTATCGTTTTGCTTGTAGCACCATACACACAAAATAAATAACAAGGCATGAATAATAAACATCCACAAAATAAAAAAACGTGGCATGGATATGGCCCCTAGACTAATGATATTATCAAGCCAATGATAATATCTAGTTGCCCTAAAGTGCCGAGCTCATCTCCATGTGCTCCACCTAGGGATGTCTTTTGGCTCCTTTGGTTCTCCGGTCTTCTTCTCCATGTTCTTGGCTATCATCTAAATACTTCTAATTCTAGCCTAACATCTAGACTAAATAACTAACAAAATCCTCACATGTCGAGGAGAAAAAGACGACTCGCAGGCCGTAAAACTTAATTAATTATTACATTAATTTGATCAGCTCGCAGGCCGTAAACCAAACCACAAAACAATAAACATCAACAATCCTAGGCCATATCCATCCACCATGCAATAAAGCACATAATACAGTTAAAACCAATTTTGACGCGCTTGTTTTAATTTTAATGAAATTGGGTAACTAGGGTTTTACAACGGTCCAAAGGGCCCAAGCCAACAAGTGGCCCGAACCCTAGGACCGCCGCACGCCTAGAGGCCCGCGGCCTTGCTTGGCGCGCAAGGGAGGGGCGGGCGGCTAGGGTTTCGGCCCTAGTCCCCTTCCTCCTTCGTTGTTGCCCAAGCAAGGTTGTTTCCTTATGGAATTATTTCCATAACTTTGTTTCCATAATTGAAAAACCCCTTTTCAATCATGTGCCCATGAACCCTAATTTTTCAAGAACCCAATTATTCACATCCTATGTGAATAAACTCACCAATTCTAACATCCAATGTCAAATTGGGTCTTGTTTGATTGAATCAAATTCAATATTGCATCTACTATGCCAATTTTTCAGTTTTCGCGTAATAAACAATAATACGGTGTATGAACTGAAATCGTAAACACATAATATCATGTTATGCTCTACGACCTGTGGCTCTGATACCACTGTTGGGTTTTGACGCAGGTAACGCAGCGGAATAACAAAAATTAATCCTACTCAAAGCCCACCAAGGATCACAGGAAGAGACATCATAACATGATTAAGGTCATAGAAGATGTGTACCTTTTGATTTGTGAGATCACACGAAGAATGATGTCCTCGTCTCTACGGTTGATCCACGTCTAGAGGTGAGATCTAGATTCTTCCTTCAAACAAGTGCTAGCTTGAACCCGGAGGAAGAGGGATGAAGATCAAAGCAACAAAGGCACAAGGGAGGGGCGGCCTCCTCTTTGCCGTCGGGTAGAGGGGCGGACGGGGGCTAGGGTTTCGGCCCTAGCTCTTTGTCTTGCTCTCTATTTTGCTCTCTCTCTCCCACTCTTTGTGTTATGTCTAATAATAACTCCATGTGGGAAGGAAGCTAGAGCCTCTTATATATATACTCCGACAACTCCTTGTTGTTTCCATATTAGAGTTTTCTTGTTCTAGTAGGACTAGAACTATTCCCTTCCTTGCAAATTAGTCCTACTAAGTTTGTAAGGTGTTGCACAATGATCCTTCTATTAATTAATCTATATTAATTAATCCCAAATCTAGCTCTACTCTATTTGACGTGTGACCCCATAGGTTTCTATATAGTTGGTAGTAACTTTTACTAACATGGAGCGGTGTCTAGCAACAAATCCATGCAACCCAACCAATAGAAATAGTCAGTGATCCCGACAAACCTTTGTGCCCAATATGTCATATTGCATTATCCCTTTGTCTCCATATCCGGATTGGACACGAGACATAAATAGTCACACTCGTATATCCAATCCATAGTTCCTCGATCCTGGGAATATGCTTATACTTGCAGATAACATTAATATCTCTATATTAATTTATCTGAGTCTGGCCAGACATTCAATAAGCCTCATCCCTCGAGTGGCCGTTGATATTTACCCCCATTATGTGGGAGGGACAAATCATATCTACATCACTACGATCTCTAAGCTTGCTTCCTATCACGCCCGATAGCCACCTTTATGATTACCCAGTTACGGTGTAACGTTTGATAACATCAAAGCGCAATATTTCACAACTAGAGTATCTAGTGACTTCAAGTCCAAGGATTGCAATAATATTAGCACTACGAAAAGCGATTGTGACTTCACATAATCTAATGTATCCTTTTCGTCGTGGGTCAATCCAGTATGTCATTACTCCTAATGCACACCCATGTGTTAGACTTGATATCTCCATATCAATCTATCCACATACTAGTCTATATTTGATTGTCCTATTAATCAATATAATGGACTAGGGATATTTAAGATAAATAACACAATTTATCTAAGGACTTCATTATATTAAATATCGCCATAAATAATAAATGAATATTCTAGCCAAAACGTTGTTCATACTAAATCTCTGATTGCCTCTAGGGCATCTATTCCAACACCGGGAACAACAAGGAGTCTCTTCATCCATTTTTTACGGTCACCAACATCGAGAAACGGGTCCGGTTCATACTGGACACTCAGAAAGTTTAGTATGATCACCGGGCTACCTTTTTTTGACTACAGACTCACTCCTTTGGCGTCTCCGATCACATTGACTCCCAACTGGAAACACTCCTGATGCTCTCTGGAAAGCTGTAGACTCTGTGATCTTGAACTGGATCTACCAAACCATCAGCGATGATTTGGTGCTTGCTATTCTCACCCTAAGCAAACCACCAGATAAGCATTGGTGAAGCTTGAAAACTATTTTCAGAATAACCAGGGTTCCCGAATGGCTGAGCTCGAGATTAATTTGGTTAATTTGCAAATGGAACACTGCTCATCCCTTAATGACTACTGCACTTGGCTCAAGAATCTGGCTGATCGTATCGAGAACGTTGGTTCATCTGTTTCGAATCAACGTCTGGTCATTCAACTCACTAATGGTTTGCCCTCTGCTTACAGTGGCGTTGCTATGCTCATTCAGCAAGCTAAACCCACTTCTGATTTTCTCTGTGCGGTTTCCATGTTGCGGCTCTATGAGCGTCTGCTTGCTCGACAGGAACAGGCTAGTCCCAGTCCTCCTCAGGTTCTCGTATTGGCACGTCAGCCTGTACCTCCTGCTGCACCAGCGCCTACCACCGGGGGTCAACCAACCACCGGCAACCGCAGAGCAGGGAACAGAAGGAACAATCGCCGCAAGGCGGGCAACAAACCCATGGGTTCGGCCCCACCTGCTGCTCCGCCAGGAGCCCACGGGTCTTGGGTCTGGTGCGCCTGCCCCCCAGTCCCAGCATCCCCCCCCCCCCCCCCCCCGCCCGTACCCTACAGCCGGGTGGAGCACCGCTCGTCCCCCGACCGCTGGTCTACTCGGTCCTCCTCCATCGGGACCGGCTCAGGCTCTCACTACTACTCCGGCTTCCTACCGCACCACTGGTTTGGGATCTTAGTTCTCCGGCATGACTCTCAATGTCCCTGATCAAACTTGGTATTTTTGATTCGGGAGCTTCTGCTCATCTCACATCCCATTCAGGTATTCTTTCTTCTCTCTCGTCATCTTCTCCTATTCCTAATATGAGGGTAGGAAACGGTTGCAGCATTCCAGTTAAAGGATCCGACCATCACACTATCCCAACCACCTCCCGTCCTTTACACCTTAGCAATGTCCTCCTTACACCTCATATTATTAAAAACTTAGTATTTGTTCGTCAATTCACAACTGAAAATAATGTTTCTATTGAGTTTGATCTGTTTGGTTTTTCTGTGAAGGACCTTCGAACGGGAGCCCTTTTGCTGAGGAGCAACAGTTCGGGTGGTCTTTATCCATTCTAGTCTTCCTTGCTTGCGTCTTCCGCTGTCTCTCTCGCTGCCCTCCCTGCTCCATTCTGGCATAATCGTCTTGGTCATCCTGGACGTCTAGTTTTAGATTCTCTTAGTCGTAGTCATTTGACTTTTTGTAATCAGGATAGGTCAGACAATCTTTGTCATGCTTGTCAAGTTAGTAAACACGTACGTTTGCCTTTTTATACATCTTTGTCATCTACCGTTGCTCATTTTGACATAATTCATAGTCATTTATGGACATCTCTCATTTTGAGTAAATCGCACTACAAATATTATCTTTTACTACTTGATGACTACACTCACTATCTATGGGTCTTTCCATTAAAACACAAATCTGACGTTCTACTAAAATTTAAACAATTCAGCACCTTCGTGCAAACTCAGTTCCAGCGTCCCATCAAAAGTTTTCAGTGTGACCGTGGTGGTGAGTTCGACAATGGCCTGTTTCATTCCTTTGCTCTCCAGCATGGCCTTGTGTTCCGTTTTGCGTGTCCTCAGACATCGTCTCAGAATGGAAAGGCTGAATGCATGATTCGCCGCATTAACGACATCAGCCGTGCACTTCTTGCACAGGCGTCGCTACCCTCCTCTTTTTGGGTCGAGTCTCTGATGACCTTTGTCTACCTCCACAATATCCTTCCCACTAAGGTCCTCCAGGACAACATCCCCCTGGTTTCCCTTTACCATCGTGTCCCATCTTATGACCACCTTCGCACTTTTAGGTGTCTCTGTTACCCCAACCTGTCTGCTACATCCCCACACAAGCTTGCCCTTCGCTCTACCCGGTCTGTTTTCTTAGGCTACCCCCTCAATCATCGAGGATACCGGTTTCTTGACTTGAGCTCAGGTTGTGTATACACGTCTCGTCATGTCACTTTTGATGAGACTGTCTTCCCCTTCTCTGTCCCTGATTCGGTGACTCGTGCTACTCATAGGTCTTTCGATCCTGATGATAGTCTTCCTCTCCTTCCTCATCAGTTTCATAAGCCTGTAGCACCTACACCCTCACCAGTCCCCAATCCTACAACCCCACCAACCATCAATCGGGCGCCGAACACCTCTAAGGCGCCTATTCAGCCCTTCCCCATGCACTATGTGCGTCGCACAACTCAGCCGCGCTCATCCTCAGCCACTCCCGCTTCCTCGGCTTACCCTACTTTCGAGTCTGTTTCTTCGCCTGATTTGTCCCATTCGCCTCCGTCTCTATCACCTCAGATGACCACACGCTCCATGCACGACATTACCAAACCTGTGCAGCGTCTCACCTTTGCAGCCCACTCCCCTGCTTCTATCTCACCACATTCCAAGTCCCCTATCCTAGCCTTGTCGGACCCTAACTGGAAAGCTGCCATGGATGATGAGTTTGGGGCTATGGTGAAGAATGATACCTGGGATCTGGTTCCTTGCCCATCTGGGGCCAATGTACTTCATGCTATTTGGTTGTTTCGTCACAAGTTTCATGCAGATGGCAGCATGCAGCGCTATAAGGCGCGTCTTGTGGCTAGTGGTAAGTCTCAGCTAGTTGGGGTGGACTGTGAAGAGACATTTAGTTTATTTGTGAAGCCATCCACTATTCGTACTGTTCTCACTATTGCAGTATCACGTTCTTGGCCTATCCGGCAGTTGGATGTCAAGAATGCGTTTTTACATGGTGATCTTGTTGAGACTGTTTACATGCACCAGCCACCAGTGTATCGTGACCCACACCGACCTGATTATGTTTTTCTTCTGCGTAAATCATTGTATGGTCTGAAGCAGTCCCCTCGTGCTTGGTTCCAGCGGTTTGCCACGTTTCTTACAGATGCAGTTGGTTTCTCTAGTTTCTCTTGTGATGAGTCTCTCTTTGTGTACATCCATGGTACTGATCTGGTCTATCTTCTTATGTATGTGGACGACATCATCATCCCTGGCTCCTCTATGCATCTCTTGGATCGAGTTATTTCTCGCTATCTGGCGAATTTGCTATGACCGATCTAGGCCAGCTTCATCACTTTCTTGGTATTGCGGTCACTCGGGATTCCTCTGGTCTGTTCTTGTCTCAGAATCAGTATGCGACTGACATCCTTCGTCGTGCTTCTATATCGGCTTGTAAGCCTACTGCCACCCCAGTCGAGCCTGGTAGTAAACTCACGGCTGACTCTAGGCCCTCAGTTGGAGATCCCACATTGTACCGCAGTCTTGCAGGGGCACTCCAGTATCTTACTTTCACTAGACCAGATATTCAGTATGCCGTTCAGCTGGTGTGCCTTTTCATGCATGAACCGCGTGAGACGCATTTTCATGCGTTAAAACGCATCCTTCGCTATGTCAGTGGGACCCTTGAGTATGGACTCCGGATATCTGCCACCCGTAGTGACAGCCTTACTGCTTATATTGATGCCTATTGGGCCGGTTGCCCTGACACTCGTCGCTCTACGTCCGGCTATTGTGTATTCTTGGGTGACAATCTCCTCAGCTGGTCCTTCAAGCGACAGGCCACCGTTTCTCGTTCTCGTGCCGAAGCTGAATACCGCGGTGTGGACAATGCTGTATCTGAACTCTGCTGGCTTCAAAACCTACTCCTCCAGCTTCGTATTACTCCACCTCGAGCTTCGGTGGTGTACTGTGACAACGTCAGCGCCGTCTACTTATCTGGGAATCCTGTCCAACACTAGCGCACCAAACACGTTGAGATTGATCTTCACTTTCTTCGTGATAAAGTTCGTTTGGGTCAACTTCGCGTGTTACACATTCCGGCAGATTACCAGTATGCCGACATCTTCACCAAAGGGCTTCCTCGAGCTCTTATCCAGCATTTTCGTTCCAGTCTCAGTGTTCGAGAACCTCCCGCTGTGACTCCGGGGGAGTAATAGTAATAGTACTTTTATGTAAATAAAAGTTACACATCGGACTTAGTCCTTAAATTAGAACAATGTACTCTTATATATTGAGTTTTAAATAAGAAATCAAGGCATGAGGTTTTTACCAAAATCTTGCCCTTCTTTTGTTTCTTTTTGTGAAGGTATAAAGCACTGCATATCTAAGATTGATTCCTCTCGCTGAAGCACTTTTTACCATGATGTATTGCAACATTTGCATATAATTTCTTCCCTCAATCAAATATAACACTAAGCTGTGATTAATAATTCTCCAACATTTTTACTAACTTCTAACATGTGCTAGAAAGAAGCAGCAACACATCAGCACCGGTTCATATACACGCAACAAGTTATTTATTTGTCTCAAATGAAGTTTAAACATAGCCTACATACACACAAAGTCAAACATTTCTGAGATCTTGAACTTTCATTCATCAGAAACAGCAGCCAACAGAGAGAGAGAGAGAGAGAGAGAGACAGAGACGATGGCAAAGCACCAGCAGCAGAGAAAGAAGATGGATCATTTCACTCATAAGCATCCATTGAATTTAATCGAAGTAGAAGATGAAGATGAAGGCAAGTCTGAGTACTCCAACAGATCATATCTTCGTTGCTATGGATGTACAGAGAAGATCAGATCAGGAGTTCCGTACTACCGCTGTGAAGAAGATTGTGTTAGTCATCTGCGTCAAAATCATCTCATAAAAGAAACATTAGCCCCGTTTGAAATACGATAAAAAATAAAAATAATAAATAAATCAACATTATGTAAATTGGATTTGCTAGCCTGGGTGTGAGAGGCATGTTATGTAGGACATTGGCCTACAACGTAGATCCTCCCCACGTGAGGGTTCTACCGGTATGCTACGAAGTAGGATTCAACCCACACTCGAGCCAGCTCCTACAAGCGTCACGCCGGTTGTAGGACTTGTGAACCGTCACGAACCGTTGTTGCCCAAGAACAAGAGTTTCATAGTATAATAGTATAATATAGAATAGTCAAAGAATATTGCATATGTATGGTAGTGCACTCTATTATAATCTCATATTCACTCCATCGTCTCCCATACAAAATGACACTCACATCTCTACTACTAAAAAGAGTGAAGAGCACATGAGTGTTTAACCACTCAAAGTGTTTTTTTATTTGAGTTTCCTACTTTACCAGAAATGCCCACAATATCCCTGATTGTCATTATTATTATTCTTTGTAACGGATGGAATGTAATTATTATTTCTCATTAGTAATTGAATGATTTTTGTTGATCCACCTTTGAAAAGCTGAAGAGCTTCAAAGCGTTTGACACATCTTGAAGTTTTTTCCGTTTCCTACGTTTTATAATTTTTCAGTTATACCCTTCACTAAAGCTAACATTTTTTCAAGATGGTCTAATGTCAGTTTCAAGACCATTAAGTATTATTGGCTGACTTTATGAATTAATTTATTACATTAGTTCCATATCAGTTACATAAAAATAGTAGTTCATATTGTGGTTCACTGAGGAAAACCAAAACTCATGTCCAGAGCTTATTCCAGCTAAACCACATCTGAATTACGGTGTGTTTTTTCACTTTTATTCTGTTAACGTAACTGTATTCTTCTCCCTGCAATATATCTTCTTTTTATTTTTCAAACAATTCCATGTTTAGATGTTATTCAAATCAAGCGTTGATCGTATTATGGAGCGTTTTTTTTTACTTCGGTTTGTTTATGTAATTGTATTCTTCTTCTTAGAACTGAAAATAGGTGTGCAAAAATTATTTTATTTCAGCGGCGATTGGATCCAGGTGGGTTTTTTTACTTTGATTTTTTGATGTAATGGTTTTCTTCTCCTTACAAGATATATTATTCTTATTGTTCTTCTATCTATTCAATTTATCTATGTTTCCTTATTCATTTTACCTATTTTTTCATCTTCTTGCTTTTATTCTCAGTCTTTGTTGACAATGTCTGCCTTCTTACGCCATTAAAATAAGGTACGTTTCGGATTCGACTCTAATATCTTCCATCGGGTTTTCATTTTTTGTACACATCAACCGTCTAAAAACATGTTAGCGTTTAAAATCTTTTATGTTTTTATCCGTTTTCTACATTTTTTATCTTTTGAATATGCCTTTCATTAGAATCAATTTCTTTTGATTGGCCATACATATGTAACGGTAAAATCTATAGTGGGTCTGTTTATGTTTTCTCCATTTGAAGTAATTAATTTATACCTTAATTTTTTTTCATCAGTTTCGTTGATGGTAGATTAAGCATTCACTCCTTGTAATTTAAAAACATTTAATTAACTAAACTATAGTGGGTCTCCTTTAATTACTACTACCATTTCGTCTTAAATTTCACTTTGAATGCTATATTTTCAAAATTTTCTCCATCTCCTCCTCCTTCTCTATCATTATTTGCTTCTTTTTTGCTGTCGGCGTCCACAATTGATAAGCATCCTTTTTTGCTTGTAAAGACAGGGAACTTTGACACACATGAAAGTACAAGGAATCACAGTTGTCAGGTCCTCAGCCCAGAAAAGCTCCTGCAATCAAAAGGAATGCCTTCCCATTCCGTCCTATTGCAGCTTGGATGATTCCCAGTATGGCTTCTACTCCTTGCTCTACCTTGACAATCACTTGTGCCCATCCACCATTCTTGAGGAGAATATAACCGCTCTTAGGGAGGGAGCTTCGCATGTTATCAAGGTAAATAATTCCCTTTATGTATGTTAAACTCCTTTCCCCTGATGCATTGAAACTTATACCCCATTTTCTGTTTTAGTGCTATCTGAGGAGGTTCGCATCTGGGGACCGCTCCAAATCGCTGATCAACTCTATCGTTGCCGCAAAAAGGCAGGGCGAGAAAATTCTTTTAACAATGGGAATGGCTCCCCACGTAGAGACTCTGATTCGCGAAGTAATGGATGCGTTTGCTAGCTCGCTGATAGACAATACTCCAGATCTGTCTCCTCCTAGGAATGCTCCGTCTCCTCCAGCAGATGTTGCCCCGAGGGCCAAGAGACAAAAGCAGAAGGGCATTACAATCTCCCCTCCTCCTAGGAGTGCTCCAACTCTGCCTCCTGCGAAGTCTCTTTCCTCGAAAGACAAAGGCAAAGGTCGCATGCCAAGCAAATTGCGGAAAGATCTCGCAGTTGAGACTTTCGTTCCTTTTGGTCAGGAAGAGGAGGAAGTGGAAGACGAGGAAAGAGAAGTAAGAGAAAGAGATGATGAAGAAGAAGAAGGAGGTGAAAGCGCAAGAGAAGAAGAAAGAGGTGAGATACGAGAAGAAGACTCGGAAGGTATCTCAAACAAACTTGTCTTCTTCGTACTTTATCTCTTGCAATGGTTGCTGAACAGTTTGTTCTTTCGCAGGTGATGACACAGAAACCATCAGCGGTCTCCTGGCCAAGGAAAAGAAGAAAACCCAGGGTTCTCGCTCTGGCGTCTCCAGCGAGACCATAGAAGAAGATATCCTTGCTGAGTCTAAGAGAATGGCTGCTGAAGCCAAAGAGAGAAGGAGGGAGCTCGAGGAAGATGAGATCGAACTCATAAAAAGAAGAAGTCTGGAAGAACAACAAGTTGATAACGCGGATGCGACTGCCTTGGAACAAGCTCAATATGACTTCGAGGAGATCGCATGCGGAAAACAAGGTGAGATATTTAACCTTGCTGTAACTTACCAAGAAGTAATTATTGGTGCGTTAAAGCATGGCCTATCAAAAAGTGACATTCGCCGCTGGTTAGTAAGCAAATGTGGCGAACCCTCGGGTAACTATCCAAACAATGTTTGTGAACCCAGCTTGGTGATCCACTCCTTATTGTAACGAGTTTCTTCGCACCCCAGGTCATGCTCACCTTAAAGATGTGCTTAATGAGGATACTCTAGTAGGATACGGTGTCGCATCTTTAACATATGATGAAGGTGTTGCAATCCCACCTAAGTGTGGAGGTGCTCGCTTTTGATCTATCAAAATAACAAAACATTGTATAATGCAAGTTACCTTAATATTTTCCTATCTTATATCGCAGGTGATGCTGATGAGGATGTGCAAGAACAAAGGGGTCAATTCCCTACCTCTTATGCTCCAGAGCGAAGCTCTCACATTGAGAAGCCTGTCGGAGCTACTTAGTACGTGGGAGAGCCTCTGGAGGATATCATCGAGGTATCTGATGATGTCGAGGCTGACACCGTGCTAAGAGAAGAAGATGCTGATGCTGGAGTTGAGGAAATGGAAGAAGAGGGTTCTGGAGCTGGAGTTCATGAGAATGAACAGGTCATGGAAGACATAGCATCACATGCAAATGTTGATGTTCAAATGAATGCTCCCGAGCCACAAGAACCTCTCGCAGCCGCAGAAGTTCCTAGTTGAGCAGCAGCTACTGCTATTGTCGTTCCTTCAACAGAGGTAGAGCTTTTAGAGGTTCCCCCAGCATGGAGTTTTTGGAGTTCACAAGTTGGAGCTGTCTTCGCACCTGTTGCGACTTATACTCTCCCTGCCAACTATGATGAGCTCGAACTCGCGGCTGACAGACGAGCGATGCAGCAAGGGCATGCTTCGGCTTTTCCAGCAATGCGCATTCCCTCTTTGCGTGATATCCTTGAAGGGACTGGTATGTTACCATTTTTTGCATTCCACACCTTTGTTTAAAAGCTTTCATGCTCTAAACTTGAATCAACTTTGTCTGGAATGAAGCAAGCTGATGTGGACTGGCTGATTCACATGCGCCTCTCATACACCTGGTCATTCGTGAAATATCTGGAGATAGAGCCTTATGAGAGGGGGCTTTTCTTGACCAAAGCCATCTGGATTCTGGAGCAACTATCTGTGGCCACCCCTGCGACAATTTCTCCCAATAGTGCACAGCTGCTTTATAGCACATGCAAGGGGCTTCAGGCTAAAGTTCAAGGCAAGCTAGGCTTCGTGTATCTTCTCAACAGGATCACCCAAATTCTCGCAGATGTGAGTTTGAAACGAACCACAACCTCGCATCTGAAAGACGGAAGGTAGAGGAACAAAGGCAGAAGGCTGAAGAAGCTGTCAACCTCTTTCATGCGATGAATGCCAAGTACAAACAGCTGAAAGGAGAAGTGGACCAAGCAAGAGAGGCATTGCTCTCGTTCTCTCCAGAAGATCCTTTGATCAAGGATTTGTTTTAGAAGCAAAAATATTTTTTTTTAAAAAAACAAAATATCATTGTAATGCTAGTGCTTCTCCCCCCTTTTTTTATTTGAAACTCTATGTCCCATTTTTCCCTTTTGAGGATTTTCACTCATATCTTGATGCGTATCAATTATGACGTCACATGGTGACGTATATGCCTTGATTTTTGCGCTAATGATTTATTAGATAAGCATGATTTCCTTGGGAAGCCCATCCTTATTATGACCTTCCGTCATTAATTAGGGCGTGCCACCGAATCGTCATAGCCTTTAGTAGGGTAATTGAATTTTACCTCTTTTGAGACGTAAGTAATTGATTCTTACCCGTTTTCCAAGCTTTGCTGACTCAGCCAGGGAACTAAAGAGTCCCCATAAAGTCTATATAAACTCTGCCTCTTGCTGCTTGGGTTCTTCATCCTAAAATGTGGCTTGCCATGAGTTCTTACGACTGCTGGCATCACTGCTTGTCCTTTGTTGGTTCATGGCAATTTCAAGTTATGAAACCTTGAGTTTGTGCCTTGTGCCATAGAAATAGCTCGCAAGATCTTCTTTATAAATCTTACTGATCTTCATGATCACATAGAAGAAGATATACATAATACCTCATGCTTCTGCGAAGATTCTTCTTCGTCTACTATGTTTGCAAGTCGTATCTCCGGCTGCCTTCCGGCGAGGCGCAGTTCCATACTGACCTTTTTATCGAATCGTAATGAATGGAGTGTTTCACCTCTAGCTTTCCTGGAGGAGAACTATTTGCCTATATGTTTTTGAAAAAGGTGTGACGAGCCATGGCGCTCGTCCCTCTGCACGATAAGCTTCCTGCCCCAGGAGCTATTCTCCACTTGTTCTTCACGTCCGCATCAGCCAGGACATGAGGGTCATCTGGCATATCTCTTGGGCAGAAGACCAATCAAGAGCCCTGTTCAGATCTAGGACCTCGACGATAGCGTCGCATAGCTTTTTTTAGCATTTGTAGGCCGTTCATTGTATAGTAAGAATTTTCTTAGTATAAGCATTTGCTTGTAGGCTGCTATCCAAACAAATAAATTGTAAGTCATTTTGACTGTTAATGAAATGCACTTTAGCATTTACTGTTCTTGTTTGATACAACAAATTGTAATATCGCATGTGTGTTGGCTATAAAACAAGTTATGTTTCTTTCGCGTTTTGCATTCGGATATTGCTTGAATAATTCTTTACCAAAAGCTGATAAGTTTTGCAACGCACGGGGCGTTGTTGCTATAGCTTGCTATCTAAGCAGATAGGCTTACAGATCAGTTAAGATCATGATTCAATATTGTTGCTATCTAAACAGATAGGCTTTGCTTGCACAAAGGCGTTGTTGTTGTTGCTGCTATCTAGGCAGATAGGCTTGTAGATCGGTCAAGATCATGCTTAAACATTGCTGCTATCTCGACAGATAGGCTTTGTTCGCATAGGGGCGTTGTTACTTTCGCTGCTATCTAGGCAGATAGGCTTTTGGATCTTTAAGATCGTATTTAAACATTGCTGCTATCTCGGCAGATAGGCTTTAGATCACATGAGATCGTACATTATGGCTGCTATCTAGGCAGATAGGCTTTTAGATCACTTAAGATCGTACTTCAACATTGCTGCTATCTCGGCAGATAGGCTTTGGATCGCATGAGATCGCATATTATGGCTGCTATCTAGGCAGATAGGCTTTTGTTATAAGCAAGCAAAGAAGCAAATAAAACGATAAAAAGACAGCTGAGATAGTAAAATTCTTCTCATATGGGAGAATCCTTTTATCAAAAGTACTCTCGTATGGGAGAGGTATGATTACAAGTTCCTCATATGGGAGGAAACAACGCATAAATTCGTTGAAGTACTGAACATACAATCCAGCAGCCATATGAATCAAATATAAAGAGAGAGTTTATGGATAATACTTCTTGATCCAGCGCATATTGATCGGACTTGGGGTTGTGGCAGTTGTTGGAATAGATTCCCTAGAGGCAATCTAGTTTAGTATGAATTTGTATATGGCTAGAAAATTCATTTATTATTTATTGGATATTTAATATAATGAAGTCCTTAGATTTACAATTGTGTTGTTTATCTTAAATATCCCTAGTCAATTATAATGATTAAGTGGGACAATCATCTATAGACTAGTATGGGGTTGGATTGATATGGAGATATCATGATCCAACAGATAGTTGTGCATTACGTAATGTTGCACTGGATTGACCCATCTCCGAGAAGGCTACATACATGTTATGTTGAGTCACAAGCGCTTCTCGTGGTGCAATGGTATTGTCATCCTTGGACTTGAAGTCACTAGATATTCTAGTTGTGGATCATTGTGATCTTGGTAGCGTTAAACGCTACATCGTGACTGGGTAGTTATAAAGGCGTGTACTGGATACAATGAGAAGCAAGCTTAGAGATCATAGTGGACGTAGAGAGGATTTGCCCCTCCCACATAACGGGAGCAAATATCCTAGGCCACTCGAGGGATAGTGCTTATAGAATGTCTGGCCAGACTCAAATAAATCAATATGGGATATTGATGTTATTTGCACGAATAAGGCTATTCCCATGGATCGAGAAACTGTGGATTGGATATACGAGTGTGACTTGTATGTCTCGTCTACAATCCGGATATGGAGGCAAAGGGATGAGACAATTACTTGTACAAAGGTTGTCAAGATGACTATTCTATTAGTTGGCTAGAATGGATGTTTTGCTAGAAACCGCTCCATATTAGCAAATAGTTGCTACCAACTAGATAGAACCTATGGGGTCACACGCTATATAGAGTTGAACTAGATTTGGGAATTAATTAATTGGATTAATTAATTAGAAGGATCACTTTGCAAACCCTTGCAAACTTAGTAGGGACTAATTTGCAAGGAAGGGACTAAATTGAATTCTAGTTGGACTAGAATAAGTCCTTTAGGTAGTTAACAAGGAGTTGTTGGACTATATAAAGGAACCTCCTTCCTTCCTTCCTTCCTCATAACTTATGCTCATTAGTGAACATAACAAGAGTGGGAGAGAACAAAGGAGAGAGAGCAAGCAACAAGGAGGGCCCGACGCCGCCCCTTGCCGCCGCCCTCGTCCCCGTCAGCCAAAAAGAGGCCGAAGCCCTCTTTTTGTCTCGTTTTGCGTGATTCGTTCTTCCTCTTCCTAATCCGGGCTAACACCAAGGAGTTTGGGAGATCTAGGATCAACTCTAGGCGTGGATCAACTATAGAGAACGTGACATTATTCGCGTTTAAAGTCATCAAGGAGAACCCAAAGGTATGTTTATGATTTCTTACCTTTATTATCGTTATGCATCTAGACTTGTGATCCTTGGAGGGTTTTGCATGGTTTATGTTTGATTATGCTTCCGTTGTGCGATCCATGAATCAAAACCCTACAGTGGTATCAGAGCCACAGGTCATAGAGCATAAACGTGGTTTATGTGTTACGTTTTTGTTGTTTTACACCTTAATTTGATTGTTTATCGCGTAAAACAAGACAAATCAAGTATGGGATGCAATTTGTCAATAATTAATCATAACAAGATCCAATTTTTTCATTGGATGCATGAATTGGTGAGTTTGAGAAATTTTAGGATCTTAGATCTAGGGTTTGGGCATCCTTGGGGAAGAAGGAGTTCTCCCAAAACAAAGAAACAACCAAACTTGGGCACCAAGCAAGGGAGTTGTTTTGGAAACAACTCCCATAGAAGGGTTCGGCCCCCCTAGGGACCGCCCCCTTGCTTGCCGCCCAAGCTTGGGAGCCCTAAGGGGCCGGGCGGCCCTAACCCGTTGGTTTTAAGGCCTGCCAGCTGATCAATTAATTGTAATAATTAATTAGGGTTTTATGGCCTGCGTGCCATTTTTTCTCAACTTGTGAGATTTATTTTATTTAGTATAGATATTAGCTAGTGCTAGATAAAGTAGATTGTTAGCCAAGATTGGAGAAAAGAAGCCCAAAGTCAAAGAAGCCACAAAAGATGGAGCATGGAGCATGGAGCATTCCACATGACTATGAAGGATGGACCAAAAGATCAAGACGCATTGAGATGTGTTTGCTTTAGGGTTCATAGATAATTCAATTGGCTTGGAATTATCTTAGTCTAGAAAAGGCCATATCCACATCACGTTTAATTTCTATTTTGTGGTTGTTTATTTATTGTCTTATTATATGTGTGGTTGGTGTATGGATGATGCATGCAATTAGGATAATAAGATAATTAGACAACCCGGATCTATTATTTGGAGTTGTGCCCAAACTCAAATAGATAGATTAGCTGATATTGATCAACAAAACAATTAGAATTGAATTTAAAATCCCTCAAAATTCAGATATTGTGTTTTTGCCTTCTCGTTATTTAAACACTCATTATCATCATTATTTATCAAGCTCGTGCGTGCCAAAGCATGGCGACTTGGTTCATAATGATGGAATGCGATGGCACGTAACAATGTGCAATTGTTTAGATAAGAGGTTGAACACAACTAGGCTATTAATTTGATTAAGAAACCTAGAGGCAATCAATTGGGATTATCCATATGGATGGATAAATAAGGAGTTATTTGCCCGGTTGAACCAAGAGTTGCATATGGGATGCAATTGGAATTGTTCCTACCTAAAGTAGTCAAATTGTGGGTGACTTGCCAAAGCAAGTTCATAAGGAGATGAAAGATGGATCTTGGCCCACTAGAAAATATAATGATATTTTCCGCATTAATATCTTGAGGGTTATTAATCCGCAGAAAAATAGTGGGAGCTATATTTAATAAACTAGCCATTATTAAATATAGTCAAAAATTCACAAATACTAAAACTTGCGTATTTTCCTTTTTGTAGAATTCCAAATGGCACACAACTCATCGAGTTCACAACATTCCCCACGATCTGTCCTTGAGAAGGACAAGCTCTCTGGAACCAACTTTCTTGATTGGTGCAGAAACTTGAGAATTGTTCTCAAGCAAGAGAAGAAACTGTACGAAATAGAGTAGCATGTTCCAAAAGATCCAGAGAACCAAACACTTGCTGCCTTAAAGGCGTATCAGAAGCGTGTTGATGACGCTAATGATGCGGCCTGCCTAATGCTTTGCACCATGACTTATGAGCTTCAGAAGCAACACGAAAACATGAATGCTGTCAATATGATCGAACATCTAAAGCAGCTCTTCCAAGAGCAGGCGAGGGTAGAGAGGTATGAGGTCTCAAAGGCACTGTTCAAATGTCATCTAGCAGAAGGGAACCCGGTGGGACCCCATGTACTCCGAATGATCGGGTACTTGGAGAATCTCGCCCGACTAGGGTTCCCGGTCGGCCAAGAGTTGGCAACCGATCTCGTGTTGCAATCGTTGCCCGAGAGTTATGGACAGTTCATTATGAACTATAACATGAACGAGATCGTTAAACCACTTCCAGATTTGCTCAACATGTTGAGGACGGCTGAACAGAGCATCAACAAGGGTAAGGGCAAGGCCATAATGATGGTACAGAAAGGAAAGGGCAAAAGGTTTGCCTCTTCCTCCAAGGGAAAAGGCAAGTCAGTTGCCAAGTCCAAGGAACCGGCCCTTAAGCCTGTTGGTGGCATTGCCAAGGCCGTGACTAAGGGTGAGTGTCACTACTGCAGTCAGCCTGGACACTGGAGGAGGAACTGCCCAAAATATCTGGAGGACAAGAGGCTTGGAATAGTGATTCCACCACCACCAGGTATTTTTGTTGTAGATGTCAATTTAACTGTCTCTACATCATGGGTATTAGATACTGGATGTGGATCTCATATTTGTCGAAATATGCAGGATCTAAAGTGAAGTAAAAGATTGGCTAAAGGGGAGGTAGATCTGCGCGTTGGGAATGGAGCAAAGGTTGCTGCGTTGGCCATAGGCGTGTGCGAGCTATCTCTTCCTTCAGGATTAGTTTTAGAATTAAATAATTGCTATTTTGTGCCTGCTATGAGCAGAAACATTATTTCTATTTCTTGTTTGGACAAGGATGGTTTTATTATTTCAATAAAGAACAATTGTTGTTCCTTTTATTTGAATAATATTCACTATTTTAGTGCGCAATTATTTAATGGACTTTATGTCCTTGATCTAAGCAATCCTGTCTACAACATTAATACCAAGCGGATTAAAATAAATGATTTAAATCCTGCTTATTTATGGCACTGTCGTTTAGGCCACATAAATGAGAAACGTGTATCTAGACTCCATAAGGTTGGATTACTAGATTCATTTGATTTTGAATCATATGAGACATGTGAGGCTTGTTTATTGGGAAAAATGACAAAGTCCCCTTTCAATAAGAAAGGTGAGAGGACTAGTGAGCAATTGGCTCTCATACATACCGATGTGTGTGGACCATTTGCCACGCCTGCCAGGGGTGGTTATGTCTACTTCATTACGTTTACTGATGATTACAATAGATATGGATTTGTGTACCTTATGAGGGCAAAATCCGAACCCTTTGAAGTGTTCAAAGAATTCAAGAATGAAGTAGAAAAGCAACTTGGCAAAAGTATCAAGGCCCTACGATCGGATCGTGGAGGAGAATACTTGAGCCAAGAGTTTGACGACTATCTTAGAGAGTGTGGGATCGTGTCCCAACTCACTCCACCCGGAACGCCACAATGGAATGGCGTGTCCGAGAGGAGGAATCGAACCCTATTAGATATGGTTCGATCTATGATGTGTCAAACCGATCTTCCATTATCATTTTGGGGCTACGCTCTATTAAGTGCAGCTTTCACCATTAACCGTGTTCCATCTAAATCAGTCATGAAGACACCATATGAGATGTGGAGTGGGAGGCGTCCCACACTGTCGTTCATGAGGATATGGGGCTGCGATGTCTATGTAAAACGTTTACAATCAGACAAGCTAGGGCCTAAATCGGATAAGTGTAAATTTTTGGGGTACCCTAAGGAAACTAAGGGATACTACTTCTACAATCCAACCGAGAACAAAGTGTTTGTTGCTCGGACCGGCGTGTTTCTAGAAAGAGAATTTGTCTCTAAAGAAGCAAGTGGGAGGAATGTAGAACTTAAAGAAGTTCAAGAACCACAAATCACTGTACCGATTATGGAACATGAACAGGAAACACAAGCAGTTGTGGAGACACCTGTTCAGGTAACACAAGAGCTTCGTAGATCTAGTAGAGTGCGCCAGGAACCCGAGAGGTATGGACTTCTCGTAACCGATTCCGGTGACACGATGCTCATAGATGATGAGCCTACTACCTATGAGGAGGCCATGAGTGGCCTAGACTCTCAGAAGTGGCTGGAAGCCATGAGATCCGAGATGGAATCCATGTATACCAACAAAGTATGGACTTTGGTGGAACCAGCCCATGGGGCGCGGCCCATAGGGTGCAAGTGGGTCTTCAAGAAGAAGATCGACATGGATGGTAATGTGATTACCTACAAGGGCCGATTGGTGGCTAAAGGATTCAGACAGATTCATGGAATTGACTATGATGAAACCTTTTCACCAGTCGCTATGACCAAATCCATCCGAATCCTACTTGCAATTGCAGCATACCATGACTATGAGATTTGGCAGATGGATGTCAAAACAGCATTCCTTTATGGGAATCTCCTCGAGGACGTGTATATGATACAGCCGGAGGGTTTTGAGGATCCAAAGCAAGCCAACAAAGTATGTAAGCTGCAACGGTCGATTTATGGATTGAAGCCAGCTTCTAGGAGTTGGAATCGACGTTTTGATGAAGTAGTCAAAGAGTTTGGCTTCATCAGAAACGAAGATGAGTCTTGTGTCTACAAGAAGGTTAGTGGGAGCTCTGTAGCTTTTCTAGTCTTGTATGTGGATGACATACTACTCATTGGAAACGACATTCCCATGCTGCAATCTGTGAAAGATTGGCTAGGAAAGTGTTTCTCAATGAAGGACTTAGGGGAAGCAGCCTATATACTTGGTATAAAGATCTATAGAGATAGATCTAAGAGGTTGCTAGGCCTAAGTCAAAGTACATATATTGACAAGGTGTTGAAACGGTTCAACATGCAAGATTCCAAGAAGGGATTCTTGCCCATGTCACATGGAATCACTCTTTCGAAGAGTGGTTGTCCTTCCAATGAGATTGAGAAGGAACGCATGAGTAGGATTCCCTATGCCTCGGCCATAGGATCTATCATGTACGCCATGTTATGTACTAGACCAGATGTGTCATATGCCTTGAGTATGACAAGCAGATACCAATCCAATCAGGGTGAGAGTCACTGGATTGCAGTCAAGAACATCCTAAAGTACTTAAGAAGAACTAAGGATGCTTTCTTGATATTTGGCGGTGAGGAAGAGTTGCGTGTAAGGGGTTACACTGATGCGAGCTTCCAAACTGACAGAGATGACTTTAGATCACAATCGGGATATGTGTTTTTCCTGAATGGAGCAGCGGTGAGCTGGAAGAGTTCCAAGCAAGAGACGGTAGCTGATTCTACAACAGAGGCTGAGTACATTGCTGCAAATGGCGCAGCAAAGGAGGCTGTTTGGATCAGAAAGTTTGTTTCTGAACTTGGTGTGGTCCCTAGCATTGCGGATCCAGTGGAGTTGTTCTGTGACAACACTGGGGCGATCGCGCAATCAAAGGAACCCAGATCGCACCAGAAGTCCAAGCACGTGCTCACGAAGTTTCATCTGATTCGAGATATTATCGATAGAGGAGACGTTCTGATATGCAAGATTCCTACAGATGATAATCTGTCAGACCCGCTTACAAAGCCTCTCACGCAGTGGAAGCATGAAGGGCACACTAGGAGTATGGGCATACGAGATGCGCCAGATTGGCTCTAGTGCAAGTGGGAGACTGTTGGAATAGATGCCCTAGAGGCAATCTAGTTTAGTATGAATTTGTATATGGCTAGAAAATTCATTTATTATTTATTGGATATTTAATATAATGAAGTCCTTAGATTTACAATTGTGTTGTTTATCTTAAATATCCCTAGTCAAGTATAATGATTAAGTGGGACAATCATCTATAGACTAGTATGGGGTTGGATTGATATGGAGATATCATGATCCAACACATAGGTGTGCATTACGGAATGTTGCACTGGATTGACCCATCTCCGAGAAGGCTACATACATGTTATGTTGAGTCACAAGCGCTTCTCGCGGTGAAATGGTATTGTCATCCTTAGACTTGAAGTCACTAGATATTCTAGTTGTGGATCATTGTGATCTTGGTAGCGTTAAACGCTACACCGTGACTGGGTAGTTATAAAGGCGTGTACTGGATACAATGAGAAGCAAGCTTAGAGATCGTAGTGGACGTAGAGAGGATTTGCCCCTCCGACATAACGGGAGCAAATATCCTAGGCCACTCGAGGGATAGTGCTTATAGAATGTCTGGCCAGACTCAAATAAATTAATATGGGATATTGATGTTATTTGCACGAATAAGGCTATTCCCATGGATCGAGAAACTGTGGATTGGATATACGAGTGTGACTTGTATGTCTCGTTTCCAATCCGGATATGGAGGCAAAGGTATGAGACAATTACTTGTACAAAGGTTGTCAAGATGACTATTCTATTAGTTGGCTAGAATGGATGTTTTGCTAGAAACCGCTCCATATTAGCAAATAGTTGCTACCAACTAGATAGAACCTATGGGGTCACACGCTATATAGAGGTGAACTAGATTTGGTAATTAATTAATTGGATTAATTAATTAGAAGGATCACTTTGCAAACCCTTTTAAACTTAGTAGGGACTAATTTGCAAGGAAGGGACTAAATTGAATTCTAGTTGGACTAGAATAAGTCCTTTAGGTAGTTAACAAGGAGTTGTTGGACTATATAAAGGACCCTCCTTCCTTCCTTCCTCATAACTTATGCTCATAAGTGAACATAACAAGAGTGGGAGAGAACAAAGGAGAGAGAGCAAGCAACAAGAAGGGCCCGACGCCGCCCCTTGCCGCCGCCCTCGTCCCCGTCGGCCAAAAAGAGGCCGAAGCCCTCTTTTTGTCTCGTTTTGCGTGATTCGTTCTTCCTCTTCCTAATCCGGGCTAGCACCAAGGAGTTTGGGAGATCTAGGATCAACTCTAGGCGTGGATCAACTATAGAGAACGTGACATTATTCGCGTTTGAAGTCATCAAGGAGAACCCAAAGGTGTGTTTATGATTTCTTACCTTTACTATCGTTATGCATCTATACTTGTGATCCTTGGAGGGTTTTGCATGGTTATGTTTGATTATGCTTCCGTTGTGCGATCCATGAATCAAAACCCTACAGCAGTCCCATGAAGCCTCTGTATTGTGCACTAACCACTGTCAAAGACTTCCTTAACCTCGAACGGTCCTTCCCAGTTAGCCGCAAACTTTGGATGGGGGTCCTCTTGCATGCAATGATCTTAAGCGCGCAAGACCAAGTCCCCAACCGCAAAATCTCGATGTTGGACTATTTTGTTGTATGCGCGAGTGATCCTCTCCTTATGCCTCTTGTTATCCCGCATAGCTTGCTCTCGCTTTTCCTCCAATAGAATCAAGTCATGATCACGTTGATTGTCATATAATGCATGAAAGGCCAATCTCGCAGAGTTGACTTTTACTTCCGCCGGTACGACGGCTTCAGCTCCATAACATAGAAGAATAGGGGAGACTCCCGTGGGAGTCCTTTGCGATGTTCGATATGCCCATAATGCTATGTTCAAAGAATTGGCCCACTTTTTGTGATCGTCTGAGACCATCTTGCTCAGAATTCTTAACAGTGTCTTGTTGGTTGCTTCTGCTTGACAGTTCCCCTTTGGATAATAAGGAGTGGAACAGACCTGCCTTATTTTGTACTCCACTAGTTTTGCGACGACTTGACGATTTACAAAGGGGGTGCCATTATCCGAAAGGATCGTGTTGGGGATTCTGAACCTGTATATGATGTTTTCTTGAACGAAATTTACCACCGCGAGTGATGCGCAAACTAACGTGCTGTTCGCAAGTATACGAATCTAGTAATACCGGGTGTATTTTAACTCGGATGATCGTTCCCACGAGGACTATTTTGAGTTTTTTCGAGCTATCAGTTTTAACTTGCAGAGTGTAAAAGGAGAAGTAGTTTAAGAGTGTGATTAACTATGAACTAAAAATAAACTAATAAAACGTAAATATTTTTGTGACAATTTTCTGAAAATCTTGAAAGTTGTAAATCTAGGTTTTGGAATACTAGGTCCCGGGATCCCCTTGGGTTTCTTCAGAGTTATGTTCTTCGTTTTGATATGAAAACACTCAGCAGTTTAGTTATCAGTGCCACGTACCGATTGTGCAGTAACCTTTCAGATTCCACACGCTGTCACGATCCCGCAGACTTTTGAATTCCTGTTAAGCTGCCTAAGTCTGCAGTCTCGTTCTAAGTCTGCTAGGGTTTCTAACCTGTCCTGATGGCCCGGGTCAGATTCTCTAACAGTTGGTCTATACGTTTTGGCTAGCCCTATCTCCCTTTCTCTGGTCGGTCTATCAGGGTAAGGTACTAAATCCTGTCTTTTCTTCCTAACCCTAACCTGACTTTTTCACCTACAGGCTCGGGTCTGTAGCAATTCTGGTTCGCGACTCCGATCACGCATAAACAGATATAATCAAAGACAGAATAACTGATAATACTGCTAAATTAAGATAACGTAATCATGAATTCATTATCAAACTGCAGAACAATGTCTGAAAACGAAACCCTAGGTTCACCGAGAACCTAGGTAAAAAGTTTAGCTACTACGTGACATAATTAAATAACAAAGTTTCTGAAACAAAAGAGAGATTTGAGATCAAACGAGTATGCTGAAATCTGGATCCGTGCTTCCGTGCTCTCCGAGGGTGCTCTGAAATCTCCTTGGATGTGTTGTATATCTGAAACGAGCTCTTGACGTTTCTTTATATACCGCTTGAGAAGCTTCCGGAAAACTGCCCGAAATTACGAAACTGCCACTGACCTAAACCGCCTCAGGAAACGCGCTGTCTGCGTAGTTAACTGCGTAGTTAACTCTGGACTTGCGTGCTTGGCTCCTCGCGGTGCGTGCTTTCCTTCTCGGGGTGCGTGCAAACTGGTGACTGAATTTGGGCGCCAAAATCCAAACTCGACTTCTGAAAACCCGGTCCCGGTGCCAAATGACCAAAATACCCCTGGATCAGAACTGTCCCGGAAATTGTCACAATCATGAAATAGTTGCTCCCGACTTCCGGATACCGTGAACCAAGAGTCCTTACTTGAGCGTAGCCTCTCCGAGACCCCCACTTGATGGGAGTCGGTTTTTCGGCCCGACTCTGTTTCAGCATTATAACCTGCTTTCGGAAAGCCCTTGACGTCTCCGTTCTTTTGCCCCTGGTTTCACTTCCAAATTCCAAGTCGTGCTCAAGATGTTGCCAACCGAGCGCATCTCGGTCATTCTCGGTTTTGGCGTTTTCAGCTTCCTCAGTCGATTTTCACTGCTCGTTTTTCCTCCAGTCTTTCCGTTTTTCATTCCGGTCTCCCTTGTACCAGTCTCGGTCAAATCCTGTCCTGAACTTTTTCTGCACGTTTCTCGAGGCGCACCCGGTTCTGTCTCGGCACGCATCCCATTGCACTTTCCCGAACCTGTTCCTATAAAGACAACATGAACAAACCCACGATCATATCCAGTAAAAGTATGAAACATGCAGAAAATTACGAAGAGCTAATAAACATCTCGTTCCTAAAAGCGAGGCTTTCTGTGGGTGAATTCTGGCTAAAACGCAGTTTTCCGACACGATAGCACGCTAAATGAGGCTAAAAGATAACCCCTATTTGGGCGTTATCAAACACCCCCGCACTAAACATTACTTGTCCCGAGAAACCATCTTGCATACAACTCTGTCTTACAACGACCCTGCTTTTGCATACACTACCTTTGCATCACCTCATTACATACTCTTCTAACCGAACCTTACAACCAGACGACTCGATAGAAAGACTGACTCAGAACAGAATATACATTGACTCAATAGACAAAGACTAAAAATATACGTAAGATAAAATTATTTTTGGTGAGATCGGGCAATCTCCAAAACATAGCCGGTGTGTCCTCAAGACCTCACCCTTTTTTAAAATACTTCCCTGCAAGCGATCGGTAAGTCTGAACAGATTTCTTTGGTGGCTTTAAGCACTGGACCCAAGTACTGTTACTTTTGCTATCAACCTGAGCGAATCCCTAGTTATCCTATCATCCGAGCTATTTTCGAATCAAGGTGCTAAGTCTAACAGGTAGGATATATATATATGAGTATAGGTATGGCACAATCCTACTTGTTATGACATTCTCACAATTTCCCCAAACTCACACCCCTCATCGAGATCACGAAAAACTGACCGAAACACCTAATTTCCTGCTTTCTCAATCTCCCTGGCCCCCGGTGTGTCTTCGCCGTTCTCGCGTCCACAAATGTGAAGCGGTGTAAATGTCTCGAAAATCGTGCTACTCACTCAGCTTTTTGACTCAATAATAAATAACTGAAAAACAGCAAAACTAGATCATTCTTTTTTTCTTCTTTTTTTTTTTCTTTTTTTTTTTTGCTCTTTTCTTTTATTCTTTTTTTTAATAATAATAATACACTATATATACATGAATACACGAATAACAATAAATAACGGACTAAAGCTGGGTGAGTAAAAAAAATAAACTGATGTCGTGGGGTATGAAAGATGTCATCATCTGAAGTACCCCCACACTCATCCTGAAGCGCTGACCCTGTAGTCGGAATGATACTGTGCAGTCCCACCGAACCTCCTCATCACCAAAGATGTAGAAAAACGGCACAACCACCGATTAACCTCACAACCCCCGGACCCCATTTTGTGCGGAAAGATGTCTCGCACGCGACTAACTCCTCCTTTGGTCACTATGTAATGCAGTGATCCACCTTCGCAAATTAATGCAGTCGCCACTAACTCACCCTATCCTTCCCTCGAAAATCGTGTCAATGTCAAAACTGCCCAACTGATATGTCATGAAGCTCTCCCATCTAAAACCCTCCCTAACTCACTCCCTCTGTCATGACGCGTAGAATAGCCAACTAACGACTGATGAAGGTCTCAAAGAAGGCTTCCTAGGCTACAGTGGCTATGAATAAAAGGGGTAAATGGCTTCAAACGGTTTTACTAGTTGGACCTAGTGGTAAGAAACAGGACGTGAGGTCCCTTGATAGCCAATCACTCCACCGAAAGATGCGATGACCGTGACGGCGCCTGTTAACAACATAAAATTGCATGTTTTAGTATGTTAATGAACTCTTCCTAACTTGCTAATATGTGTAATTTATCTATTTTATCTCTCTTTCTAGACTTATGCTTGTTTTCGTAGTTTTGGTTGTTTTCCCTCATTTTGTAGGTGAAGACGTGATTTACAACGCAAGAAGCTAGCTAGGGGAGAGCTTGAATGATGAATTGAGACGCTTTGGAGGGGCCAAGAGACACGAAGGCGGAATTTGAAGGCTTAATTTGAAGAAGTCAAGTGATAAAGAGGCTAAAGTTGAAGACAAAGAAACTAATTTGCAAGTTAAAGAGAGGTTTCAAGGGTTTCAATGAAGAGGACAAGGGAAGATAGAGGCCAGAAATGAAAATTTAGAAGCCAAGAGGCCACATTACAAGGCCAAAGTTGCATCTATGGGGTTGTTTGAGAATAAACTAACGGAATCGGGGTCAAAATGCAAGGTTCTAAAGTTCCTAAGGACTTGAAAGATGACTTTTTAACGGAAGTGGGGCTTAAGTGCAAGTTTTTAAACGTTTGAATGGCTATTTTGAAGGATACTTAACGGATTGAGGGAGTTTGTGCAGTTTTTGAAACCTTTGAAAGATGGATCCGGGCCTTTCAAAAGGATTCGGCAACTAGGGGGGAGCCGAGTGAAATTTCTCTAAACCAGCTCACCCCCCTTGCAACGTCTTCTCTCTCCCCGACGCGTGAGGAAGAGAAACCCACAACAGACGCCATTGTTCTTTCTCCAAGCTTCGTCCGAAGCTTCCTACAGCCCAAAACCACCTCAAATCTTCACCAAACTTGCCCAAATCGGTCCCAATCTCCTCCTTGTCCAATCCTCTTCCTAACCCACTGCTTAATTCGGCCCAAAACGAAGTAACGAAAAAAGCCCTAAAAGCTAGGGTTCGTGAAGAAGTTCTGAAAATCAACGATAGAGAGGGTCTTGGATGAATTGGAGGGTGGGGATACATTCTTGGAGGCTAAGGAAGCTCAAATACAATGCCTATATAAGCTGAAGAGAAAGAAGAAGAAGGGGGTGACGAACCACGCTTTTGGCTGAGCCGAAGCTCTATCTCTCTCTCTTCTCTCTCGGTACTAAACCGATTCTGGGTTCGTTCTGGTGTTTTCGAGCTCATCCTGAGCTACTACGGAGCCAGTAACAACCAGGGAGGAAAGGGTTAGGTCAGGTTTCAATCTGGGTTTCGAATTGCTCTGTTTTGAGCACTGTATTGGCTCTGTTTTGGACTGTGTTGCTGCAGCAGCAGCAACTTGCTGTTAGCTTTGAATTTCTGGGTTTGTTAGTTGCTGGTTAGGTTAATTAGAGTGTGGTAGAATCAAACACTAGTAGTTGTTTCATCATTTGGTAGCAAGTTGATGTTATTTGGTGGAATTGAAGAGTATTTGAGCTTGAATATAATGACTATTTTCATGAATACTCTTGATTCTTGTGTCTTGCTCTTGAATATGAACAACTAAGCTACTTGTTGGGTTTGATTGATGAAGATAGATGACTTGTGTGTGAGAAATTCAATTGTTCTTCTAGTCTTATAAGTTGGATGTCGAATTCGTAGTATTCAAGTGTTGAATATCAAATCTGAATTGTGGCTTGATCTTTCATATGGAAACGCTCTCGTTTACATATGAAAGATTCTTGACATAACTCGATTTTGCATTTCACTCTTGAATACAAGAGCTAGACAAATCCTCTTGCTATATAATCCATGCTTTTCTTTGACATAAACTTTGGGTGTTGATGCTCACACACAAGGCCTCTATTGGAATCGATTGACCCAACTTACTCTCTTATTGACAAACTCGTTTGAATCATATTAGTAATAGTGTTAGTAGTTGTTTTCTTTCTTAGTTATTTGCTCTAGCAATATCAACAACTCTTGCTCCATCACTTGAGTGGTGGATTCAAAGCTTGGCTAGCTCTAAAGCCTTTGAGAAACTCGTTTTGTTAATTTAGTTAGTTGCTTAGTAAGTTTACTAGTTAGCTTAGAGTGTTTAATCTCTTTCCCAATCCTTGTGGAAATCGACCCCGTTCTTACTCGGGTACTACTTGTAGCGATATCCTATACTTGGGATAATCGACATTGAACAAGTTTTTGGCGCCGTTGCCGGGGATTGGTGCTAAGAGACTCACTCTTTAGTTACTTTCTTGTTTTGCTTATTTTTATTTTTTTTAGATACGCTTGAAGAAAATTCCGGGTTCATTTTTGAACTTTGGAACCAAAAAAAAAGCGAAAAGTAAAAAAATCGCAAAAACATACTCCTAGCTTGTGTTAGGCAACCCTCTTGAACTTAATTTGAGCTTGGGTTGCATGAGTGTGTGGCAACGTGATAGTACTCATAGATTGCATCGCACTTTATTTGAAGAAGAGGGTAGAAATCCCTTTAGTGAAAATACTTCTACTAGTGATAGTAGTAGTTTAGCCCAATCCAACGATTCTAACTCTCTTAATAGCTTTGAAATCATGGATGGAGAGGATGGGCATAGTAGCAACAATGAGATGATGCCATTTCGCTCACTAAGAGATTTGATGCATCCATCTCGACAAAGTTCACCATCTTGCTTTGTGTTTCCATTAAATGAAAGAAACTTTGATGTCAAACCGGGCACAATTCAACTTCTTCCCAAGTTTCATGGCCTAGAGTCCGAGAGTGCTTACTCTCATCTTAAGGATTTCAATGATATTGCCTCAACAGTTAATTGCAATGGTGTCTCTAGTAACACCATAAGGCTTAGATTGTTTCCTTTCTCTTTAAAGGACAAAGTCAAGGCATGGCTTCACTCCTTGAGACCTAGGACCATAGGCACATTGGAAGAGTTATAGAAAGAGTTTCTTAAGAAATTTTTCCCTACTTACAAAACAAATGCCATAAAAAGGCAAATTGTTACTTTTTGTGCTAAGGAGGGAGAGCCACTTCCCCAAGCTTGGGAACGCTTCAAGGATCTCCTCATTGCTTGCCCTCACCATGGATTTGAGACATGGAGGTTAATTAGCTCCTTTTATGATAGTTTGCCATGCGACCATAAGCACACAATTGAATCCATGAGTGGGGGAGATTTTTTCACAAAAGGTGAAGATGAGGGTTGGGATTGTATAGATGAAATTTGTGAGAAAGTCCAATCTTGGGACATTAGTGAGCCTTCTAAGGATGCTAACTCTAAGCCTAAAGGTACTATGTATCAACTTAAGGCTAAAAGTGAGGCATTGTGCTCATTTTGTAGTGATAACTCTCATGAGTTGAACAAATGTCCCGATTTTCTAAGAGCCCAAGAGCTCATGGGTGAGCAAGTGAATATATTAAATTCTAACAATTATAGGAAGCCTTATAATAACTCACCCTACTCGGAGACATACAACTCCAATGGGAGGAATCACCCAAATTTCTCATGGAGGCAAGGCCAAGACACTCAAGTAAACCCTTCTAGCTCCACTTATGTTCCTCCTAACAAAAGGAGTGTAGAAGATACCTTTGAGCAATTTATGGCTTCTCAAAACCAAACCAAACATGATTTGAGGAAGTCCAACCAAGAGTTGCAAAACTCTAACCAAGAGTTGAGAAATGCATTATCTAGGTTGGAGTCTACCATAAATGCTCAAGAGAAGGGAAAATTCCCATCTCAACCTCAACAAAACCAAAGGGCCAAAGCTTTAACCATATGGAACATGTTAAGGCCATTACCGTTTTGAGAAGTGGGAAGGTTGTTAACAATGGACTTCCAAGTGGGGAGTCCAATGAAAATGAGGGAGAAGAAGAATGTGAGAAGAGTGATGACCAAGAGAGAGTTGTCGACTCACAAGAGTCACAAAGTAGTCTTGACAAGGGGAAACAAGTAGTGGAAGAAAGTGAGGAAATTAAGGTTCCTCCACCATTTCCCCCAAAGACTTTTAGCCTTTACTAAGAAAGCTAGCAACCAAGATATCCTTGAGACATTCCAAAATGTCAAGATAAACATCCCTCTCTTGGATGCTATCAAGCAAATTCCGGCTTATGCCAAGTTTCTCAAGGATCTTTGCACTTTCAAGAGAACTCTTCAAGTGAGAAAGAAGACTTTTCTCACCGAGCAAGTGAGTTCAATTCTCCAAAATAATCTCCCTCCCAAGTATAAAGATCCGGGTTCACCTACTATTACTTGCACCATTGGAGATCATAAAATTCATAATTCTTTATTAGATTTGGGTGCAAGTGTAAACCTCCTTCCATACTCGGTGTATGAGAATTTGGGGTTGGGTGAGTTGAAACCCACAAGAGTGACTCTACAATTGGCGGATAGGTCTACTAGAGTCCCTAGAGGTATCATTGAGGATGTCTTGGTTCAAGTGAACCAATGTTATTATCCGGTGGATTTTATAGTTTTAGACACCTCCCCTTTGGCTAGTGGCACTTCATCCATTCCTATTATTTTAGGAAGACCATTTCTTGCTACTTCTAATGCAATAATAAATTGTAGAAGTGGTATGTTGAATATTACATTTGGGAACATGACGTTAGAGCTTAATATTTTTAATGCATGTATTCACCCAAGCTCACAAGATGATGATGATGTGTGTGAAGTGAGTTGGGTAGAATCATGTGTTGAAGATATTTATACTCTAGCTACATGTTCCAATGATTCAAGTGAGCTCACTTTAGAGGAATTGGAATTTTTGTATGATGATAACACTCCCCTTTCATCTCTTCTTATGGAAGAAGAACTTGACTTTGATGAAGGGGAGAGACTCTTTGGCCAACTTGACCAAGTCATTGAGTCGACTCATGAGCATTCTAGTGTTGATAGTGAGTTGCAAGGAAGTGAGATGATACCTCCCATTGAGAGGGTTCCACCAATTTGTGAGTTGAAACCCCTTCCTTTAGATTTGAAATATGCATTTCTTGGGGTTAATGATACTTATCCTATTATCATCTCATCTTCCCTTGATGTTGAGCAAGAAAATAGGTTGCTTGAAGTTTTGAAGGATTACAAGGGTGCCATAGGATGGTCCATTGAGGATATTAGAGGCATTAGTCCTTCCATTTGCACCCATAGAATTCATTTAGAAGAAAATGCCAAAACTTAAAGGGAGCCTCAAAGGAGGTTAAACTCTCACATGCAAGAAGTTGTGAGAGCCGAGGTGCTCAAGTTGTTGGATGAGGGTATGATTTACCCCATCTCGGATAGTAAATGTGTAATTCCTACCCAAGTGGTCCCTAAAAAATTGGGGGTCACCGTTGTTGAAAATGAGAAGGGTGAACTTGTGACCACTAGAGTTCCTACTAAGTGGCGGATGTGCATTGATTATAGAAAATTAAATGCCGTCACTAGGAAGGATCACTTTCCCCTTCCATTCATAGATCAAATGATGGAAAGGTTAGCGGGGCATGATTTTTATTGTTTTTTAGATGGATACTCGGGTTATAATCAAATTGCCATAGATCCAATGGACCAAGAGAAAACCACTTTCACTTGTCCATTTGGAACATTTGCCTATAGGAGGATGCCTTTTGGTTTGTGTAATGCCCCGGCTACTTTTCAACGTTGCATGTTAAGCATATTTTCGGACATGGTAGAAAAATGCATGGAAGTTTTTATGGATGATTTTTAGGTTCATGGAAACTCATTTGATACTTGTCTTGGAAATCTTGAGATGGTTTTGAGAAGATGTGAAGAAAAGAATTTAGTTTTGAAATGGGAAAAATGTCACTTTATGGTTTGGCAAGGAATTGTTTTGGGTCATGTTATTTCCTCTCATGGTATTGGTGTAGACAAGGCTAAAGTAGATGTGATTTCTAATCTTCCACATCCTAAATGTGTTAAGGATGTTAGATCTTTCCTAGGTCATGCGGGATTTTATAGGAGATTTATCAAGGACTTTAGCTCACTTGCTAAGCCCTTGAGCAATATCCTTCAAAAGGAAAATTCATTTGAGTGGTCTAGTGCATGCCAAGAGGCCTTTGAAAAGTTAAAGAATTTATTGGTAACGGCCCCTATCATGCAACCACCCAAATGGACTCTTCCTTTTGAAATCATGTGTGATGCTAGTGACCATGCAGTTGGTGCCGTTTTGGGTCAAAGAGGTGAAGATAAGAAATCACATGTTATGCAAGTAGAACTTTGAATGATGCTCAATTAAATTATTCCACTACGGAAAAAGAGCTTTTGGCCATGGTGTTTGCTATTGAAAAATTTAGGCCATACTTGCTTGGTTCAAAAGTGCTTGTCTACACCGACCATGCCGCCTTGAAATACCTTTTCACAAAGAAAGATTCCAAACCTCGTTTAATCCGTTGGGTACTTTTGCTTCAAGAGTTTGATATTGAAATCAAGGATAAACGGGGTGTGGAAAATGTTGTGGCGGATCACTTGTCTAGGATTGACATTCCTAATCCAAAAATCTCCTTGCCTATTCTTGAAACTTTTCCGGATGAACATCTCTTTGCCCTTTTAAATGTTCCTTGGTTTGCCGATATTGCTAATTATCTTGCTTGTGGAATTTTTCCGGAAAATTTAAAAGGGAAAGAGAAGTTGAGATTTGTGAGAGAATGTCGGAATTTCTTTTGGGATGACCCTTACTTGTTTAAATATTGCCCGGATCAAATTATTAGAAGGTGCATCCCAAATGAAGAGTTTCATAGTGTTATTTCATTTTGCCATGAGTATGCTTGTGGAGGCCATTTTTCGGCTACAAAAACCGCCGCCAAGATTTTGCAAAGTGGTTTATATTAGCCTACTATTTTTAGTGATGCATTTCATTTTTGCAAAGCATGTGATAGGTGCCAAAGGATGGGAGAGAATATTGGAAAAAGAAATATGATGCCCTTGAACCCCATTTTAATTATTAAAATATTTGATTGTTGGGGTATTGACTTCATGGGTCCATTTCCATCATCTTTTGGCAACCTATATATACTCTTGGCGGTGGATTATGTGTCAAAGTGGGTTGAAATCATTCCTTCAAAAACCAATGATCATAGAGTTGTGATTAAGTTTCTTCAACACCACATTTTATCTCGTTTTGGCATGCCCCGAGCTATCATTAGCGATGAAGGGACACATTTTTGCAATAGGTCTTTTGAGAGCCTCATGAAAAAGTATGGGATTGTGCATAAATTTGGCACACCATACCACCCACAAACTAGTGGGCAAGTGGAAGTTTCTAATAGGGAAATTAAAAGAATTTTGGAGAAAACGGTAAACCCAAATCGCAAAGATTGGTCTTTGAGGTTGGTTGATGCTCTTTGGGCTTACCGTACCGCTTACAAGACTCCCATTGGTGTGTCTCCATATAGACTAGTGTATGGTAAGGCATGCCATCTTCCGGTGGAGCTAGAGCACAAGGCCTATTGGGCCATCAAATTCTTGAATTTTGATCTTGCAAAAGCGGGGGAGGAAAGGAAGTTAAACTTGAATGAGTTAGAAGAGCTTAGAAATGAAGCTTATGAGAACACTAGGATCTCTAAGGCAAGGACAAAGGCTTATCATGACAAACATATTGTTCCTAAATCTTTTGAGCCTAATCAAAAAGTCCTTCTCTTTAACTCAAGGATGAAACTCTTTGGAGGAAAGTTAAAATCAAAATGGAATGGTCCATATATTGTGAAGCATGTATATCCTTATGGGGCCATAGAAATTTTGAACCCCAAAAGTGGGGAAAGTCTTAAGGTGAATGGCCAAAGATTGAAACCATATGTTGAAAATTTTGAGGCCAAAGTTGAGTCCATTTCTCTTATGGACCCAACCTATACTAACTAGTGTTCACCAAAAGTATCACCTTTGTAAATATTAGTTGTAGTTTTTTTGCTCTTGATTATTTTGTAGGTTGTTCTTGGAGGAGGATTTATGCTTGGTGGCCAAGAAAGCGAAAAAATGAGGTCCATCTATCCCTTGTCTCTTTATATGAATTTGTTTGCTCTTCCATTGTTCTCACACATTGAGGACAATGTGATATTTTAGTTGGGGGGTGGAGTAGATTTTATTTCTTGCTTAAATGGTTACAAGCATGCTTTTTCTTCATTAGTGATTTACATGAAAAATACAAAAAAAAAATGAAAAAAAAAATGAAAATCCAAAAAAAGTAGAAAAATTGAAAAAAAAAATAAAAAAATGTGTGAATCTTTCATGAGAAGCATCACTCTTTCCCCGTGTCAAACCATAGGATTTTTATTCTTCTTTCTTTGGTAGTTTTATTTATTTTCACCTTTCATCTTGAGTCTAGATTTTATAGCTTTATTGAGTCTTAGGAAGTTATAGTTGAGTCGCTTATTTTGAAAAAATGAAAAAAAAAATGAAAAATGAAAAAAAAAAAAGGGAAAGGAAAAAAAAAATGAGAAAAGTGAAAAGGGGAAATCTTAGGAAGCTAGATGTTTTAAAAAAACGAAATTTCTTAGTCCATGTTCTTTTTATTTTTATTTTAGAAAGGAATTCTTTGCTTATACTCAATACATCTACACCAATAACCCACCTTCCGCGACATCATGCGTTCTCACAAAGCGACACATTAAATTTACGTTTCATGTTTAAGTCCTTCAAGCTAAGGTGATCACATAACCTTTGACGTCTTTTACTTTTGATAAAGGGTGCATTTTCTAAAGCTATTTGAACTTCACAAAAAGATTTTTCTCTATTCGTTGTTGCGGTGGAAACTTGTAGCCCATTGGAGTGGTGGTTACCAATGACACCCCATGCGATGTCTAAGAAATAGAGGGGTGTCCGGGGATAATGTTACGTCACCACCTAGATAGCTCCCTTGGTTTAGCTTAAAAAGCCCACTAGCGTGTATATTCCTCTATTTTGTTGTGGGTCTTGGAGAGCCTTGGATTTGAGGAAAAAAAAACAAAAAAAAAAAAACAAAACAAAACAAAACATAAAAAAACCAAAAAAATCATGATAAATCGCACCATCTACCAAAAATCCACAAAAGGATCATACAAGCCCACAACCACATCTCCCCTTCTTAAAAAATTTTGTTCAAAGCTTTGGAAGTCCATCCTACATGGGTGCTTTTGAATAAGAATGAGAATGTCTAGTTTCTTGTAATCCTTATTTTTGAAGGCATACTTTCTCGCAAATTGGACTTAATTTAACAAGTTTTGTAGTTCGCATGAGTCACCTTCTACCAAACACCACCCACATTTGTATGAGTATATGCTTAGACGTCCTTAGGCTTCTTTCTCAATCTTCTTGGACTTTGAGAATTTATTTGAGGAGACATTTAACATTCTTCTTTTTCCCCCACCAAAAAAATTAAAATTAGCTAGTAACTCTTAGTATTTTGTTTCTTTGAGTCCTCACTTAGGATAGATAATGTGTGTGTGTGTTTTTTATAAATATTTGAGTCGAGATTAGAATTGAGTCAAGTCTTGTCTAGTTGAGTGTGTGTCTCTCATGATTGGTTCTTTAAAAAAAAATAAATATCTCTCTCTTTGCTCGAGGACGAGCAAAAGGCTAGTTGGGGGGTGTGTTAACGACATAAAATTGCATGTTTTAGTATGTTAATGAACTCTTCATAACTTGCTAATATGTGTAATTTATCTATTTTATCTCTCTTTCTAGACTTATGCTTGTTTTCGTAGTTTTGGTTGTTTTTCCCTCATTTTGTAGGTGAAGACGTGCTTTAAAACGCAAGAAGCTAGCTAGGGGAGAGCTTGAATGATGAATTGAGACGCTTTGGAGGGGCCAAGAGACACGAAGGCGGAATTTGAAGGCTTAATTTGAAGAAGTCAAGTGATAAAGAGGCTAAAGTTGAAGACAAAGCAACTAATTTGCAACTTAAAGAGAGGTTTCAAGGGTTTAAATGAAGAGGACAAGGGAAGATAGAGGCCAGAAATGAAGATTTAGAAGCCAAGAGGCCACATTACAAGGCCAAAGTTGCATCTATGGGGTTGTTTGAGAAGAAACTAACAGAATCGGGGTCAAAATGCAAGGTTCTAAAGTTCCTAAGGACTTGAAAGATGACTTTTTAACGGAAGTGGGGCTTAAGTGCAAGTTTTTAAACGTTTGAATGACTATTTTGAAGGACACTTAACGGATTGGGGGAGTTTGTGCAGTTTTTGAAACCTTTTAAAGATGGATCCGGGCCTTTTAAAAGGATTCGGCAACTAGGGGGGAGCCGAGTGAAATTTCTCTAAACCAGCTCACCCCCCTTGCAGCGTCTTCTCTCTCCCCGACGCGTGAGGAAGAGAAACCCACAACAGACGCCATTGTTCTTTCTCCAAGCTTCGTCCGAAGCTTCCTACAGCCCAAAACCACCTCAAATCTTCACCAAACTTGCCCAAATCGGTCCCAATCTCCTCCTTGTCCAATCCTCTTCCTAACCCACTGCTTAATTCGGCCCAAAACGAAGTAACGAAAAAAGCCCTAAAAACTAGGGTTCGTGAAGAAGTTCTGAAAATCAACGATAGAGAGGGTCTTGGATGAATTGGAGGGTGGGGATACATTCTTGGAGGCAAAGGAAGCTCAAATACAATGCCTATATAAGCTGAAGAGAAAGAAGAAGAAGGGGGTGACGAACCACGCTTTTGGCTGAGCCGAAGCTCTATCTCTCTCTCTTCTCTCTCAGTACTAAACCGATTCTGGGTTCGTTCTGGTGTTTCCGAGCTCATCCTGAGCTACTACGGAGCCAGTAACAACCAGGGAGGAAAGGGTTAGGTCCGGTTTCAATCTGGGTTTCGAATTGCTCTGTTTTGAGCACTGTATTGGCTCTGTTTTGGACTTTGTTGCTGCAGCAGCAGCAACTTGCTGTTAGCTTTGAATTTCTAGGTTTGTTAGTTGCTGGTTAGGTTGATTAGAGTGTGGTAGAATCAAACACTAGTAGTTGTTTCATCATTTGGTAGAAAGTTGGTGTTATTTGGTGGAATTGAAGAGTATTTGAGCTTGAATATAATGACTATTTTCATGAATACTCTTGATTCTTGTGTCTTGCTCTTGAATATGAACAACTAAGCTACTTGTTGGGTTTGATTGATGAATATAGATGACTTGTGTGTGAGAAATTCAATTGTTCTTCTAGTCTTATAAGTTGGATGTCGAACTCGTAGTATTCAAGTGTTGAATATCAAATCCGAATTGTGGCTTGATCTTTCATATGGAAACGCTCTCATTTACATATGAAAGATGCTTGACATAACTCGACTTTGCATTTCACTCTTGAATACAAGAGCTAGACAAATCCTCTTGCTATATAATCCATGCTTTTCTTTGACATAAACTTTGGGTGTTGATGCTCACACACAAGGCCTCTATTGGAATCGATTGACCCAACTTACTCTCTTATTGACAAACTCGTTCGAATCATATTAGTAATAGTGTTAGTAGTTGTTTTCTTTCTTAGTTATTTGCTCTAGCAATATCAACAACTCTTGCTCCATCACTTGAGTGGTGGATTCAAAGCTTGGCTAGCTCTAAAGCCTTTGAGAAACTTGTTTTGTTAGTTTAGTTAGTTGCTTAGTAAGTTTACTAGTTAGCTTAGAGTGTTTAATCTCTTTCCCAATCCTTGTGGAAATCGACCCCGTTCTTACTCGGGTACTACTTGTAGCGATATCCTATAGTTGGGATAATCGACATCGAACAGAGCCCGTGGGCGGGTTGTCGACTACCTAGATGACGGCGGTGTGGCAACTAGTCGGATCCTTAGCTCAGGTGATAACTATGTTGGGTTTTGACGTAGGTAACGCAGCGGAATAACAAAAATTAATCCTACTCAAAGCCCACCAAGGATCACAGGAAGAGACATCATAACATGATTAAGGTCATAGAAGATGTGTACCTTTTGATTTGTGAGATCACACGAAGAATGATGTCCTCGTCTCTACGGTTGATCCACGTCTAGAGGTGAGATCTAGATTCTTCCTTCTCCACCAGTGCTAGCTTGAACCCGGAGGAAGATGGATGAAGATCAAAGCAACAAAGCAACAAAGGCACAAGGGAGGGGCGGCCTCCTCTTTGCCGTCGGGTAGAGGGGCGGACGGGGGCTAGGGTTTCGGCCCTAGCTCTTTGTCTTGCTCTCTCTTTTGCTCTCTCCCACTCTTTGTGTTATGTCTAGTAATAACTCATGTGGGAAGGAAGCTAGAGCCTCTTATATATATACTCCAACAACTCCTTGTTGTTTCCATATTAGATTTTTCTTGTTCTAGTAGGACTAGAACTATTCCCTTCCTTGCAAATTAGTCCTACTAAGTTTTCAAAGTGTTGCACAATGATCCTTCTATTAATTAATCCATATTAATTAATCCCAAATCTAGCTCTACTCTATTTGACGTGTGACCCCATAGGTTTCTATATAGTTGGTAGTAACTATTACTAACATGGAGCGGTGTCTAGCAACACATCCATGCCACCCAACCAATAGAAATAGTCAGTGATCCCGACAAACCTTTGTGCCCAATATGTCATATTGCATTATCCCTTTGTCTCCATATCCGGATTGGACACGAGACATAAATAGTCACACTCGTATATCCAATCCATAGTTCCTCGATCCTGGGAATATGCTTATACTTGCAGATAACATTAATATCTCTATATTAATTTATCTGATTCTGTCCAGACATTCAATAAGCCTCATCCCTCGAGTGGTCGTGGATATTTACCCCCATTATGTGGGAGGGACAAATCCTATCTACATCACTACGATCTCTAAGCTTGCTTCCTATCACGCCCGATAGCCACCTTTATGATTACCCAGTCACGGTGTAACGTTTGATAACATCAAAGCGCAATATTTCACAACTAGAGTATCTAGTGACTTCAAGTCCAAGGATTGCAATAATATTAGCACTACGAAAAGCGATTGTGACTTCACATAATCTAATGTATCCTTTTCGTCGTGGGTCAATCCAGTATGCCATTACTCCTAAAGCATACCCATGTGTTAGACTTGATATCTCCATATCAATCTATCCACATACTAGTCTATACTTGATTGTCCTATTAATCAATATAATGGACTAGGGATATTTAAGATAAATAACACAATTTATCTAAGGACTTCATTATATTAAATATCGCCATAAATAATAAATGAATATTCTAGCCAAAACATTGTTCATACTAAATCTACGATTGCCTCTAGGGCATCTATTCCAACAGTCTCCCACTTGCACTAGAGCCAATCTGGCGCATCTCGTATGCCTATAGATCTGGCGTGCCCTTCATGCTTTCGCTGCGTAAGAGGTTTCGTGAGCGGATCTGACACGTTGTCATCCGTCGGAATCTTGCACATCTTCACATCTCATTGATCGATCATATCACGAATAAGATGGAATCTCCTAAGTACATGCTTTGACTTTTGGTGCGATCTTGGTTCCTTCGCATGTGCGATTGCCCCAGAGTTGTCACAGTACAACTCTATGGGATCCACTATGCTAGGGACCACACCGAGCTCAGCGATAAACTTCTTTATCCATACTGCCTCTTTTGCCGCTTCCGCAGCAGCAATGTACTCAGCTTCTGTTGTAGAATCAGCAACTGTGCCTTGCTTGGAACTCTTCCAGCTGACAGCTCCTCCATTCAGGCAAAACACGTATCCAGACTGCGATCTGTAATCATCCTTGTCGGTTTGGAAGCTTGCGTCAGTGTAACCCTTTACACTTAGCTCTTCCATTCCTCCAAATATCAAGAATACATCCTTAGTTCTTCTCAAGTACTTTAGGATGTTCTTGACAGCAATCCAGTGACTCTCACCCGGATTGGACTGATATCTGCTCACCATACTCAACGCGTATGATGCGTCTGGTCTAGTACATAGCATGGCGTACATGATGGAGCCTATTGCCGGAGCATAGGGTATCCTGCTCATGCGGTCCTTCTCCATCTCGTTGGAGGGATAGTCATTCTTGGAAAGAGTGACTCCATGTGACATGGGCAAGAATCCCTTCTTGGAATCTTGCATGTTGAACCTCTTCAACACCTTGTCAATATATGTACTCTGACTTAGGCCAAGCAACCTTTTAGATCTATCTCTATAGATCTTTATACCAAGTATATAGGCTGCGTCTCCTAAGTCTTTCATCGCAAAGCACTTTCCTAGCCAATTTTTAACAGATTGCAGAGTAGGAATATCATTGCCAATGATTAGTATGTCATCCACATACAAGACCAGAAATACTATAGAGCTCCCACTAATCTTCTTGTAAACACAAGGCTCATCTTCGTTCTTGATGAAGCCAAACTCTTTGACCGCGTCATCAAAACGTCGATTCCAGCTCCTAGAAGCTTGCTTTAATCCATAAATGGACCTTTGTAGCTTACAGACTTTATTGGCATTCTCTGGATCCTCAAAACCCTCTGGTTGTGTCATGTACACATCCTCAAGGAGGTTCCCATAAAGGAACGCTGTTTTGACATCCATTTGCCAAATCTCATAGTCGTAGTATGCTGCAATAGCAAGTAAGATTCGAATGGATTTAGTCATGGCGACTGGTGAAAAGGTCTCATCATAGTCAATACCATGAATTTGTCTATAACCTTTGGCCACCAATCGGCCCTTATAGGCAACTACCTTGCCATTCATGTCGGTCTTCTTCTTGAAGACCCACTTGCACCCTATGGGTCGAGCCCCTTCGGGTGGTTCCACCAAAGTCCATACTTCGTTGGTGTACATGGAATCCATTTCGGATCTCATGGCTTCTAGCCACTTCTTAGAGTCTGGGCCACTCATGGCTTCTCCATAGTTTGCAGGCTCATTATCCATGAGTGGTACGTCATCGGGCTCAGTCACGAGAAGTCCATACCTCTCTGGCTCATGACGCACTCTTCCTGATCTACGGATTTCCTGTGTTACCTGAACAGGCTCTTCCACAAATTCTTGTGGTTCCTGTTCATGTTCCATTATTGGTTCAGTGGTTTGTGGTTCATGAATTTCTTCAAGTTCTACAACCCTCCCACTTGCTCTGTAGAGACTAGTTCTCTTTCTAGAAACACGCCGGTCCGAGCAACAAACACTTTGTTCTCGGTAGGGTTATAGAAATAATATCCTATAGTCTCTTTAGGATATCCCACAAACTTACACTTATCCGCCTTAGGCCCGAGCTTGTCTGTTTGTAAACGCTTTACATAGACGTCGCAGCCCCAAATCTTCATAAACGACACTATGGGACGCCTCCCAGTCCATATCTCATATGGCGTCTTCATGACTGATTTGGATGGAACACGTTTAATGGTAAAAGCTGCCGTCATTAGAGCATGTCCCCAAAAGGATATCGGAAGATCTGTTTGAGACATCATAGATCGCACCATATCTAATCGAGTGCGATTCCTCTTCTCAGATACACCATTCCATTGTGGTGTTCCGGGTGGAGTGAGCTGGGATACTATCCCACACTCTCTAAGATACTCATCAAACTCTTGGCTTAAGTATTCTCCTCCACGATTCGATCGTAGAGCTTTAATACTCTTGCCAAGTTGCTTCTCTACTTCATTCTTGAATTCCTTGAACAATTCAAAGGATTCAGATTTGGCCTTCATAAGGTACACAAATCCATATCTACTGAAATCATCAGTAAATGTGATGAAGTAGGTATAACCACCTCTGGCAGGCGTGGGGAATGGCCCGCATACATCAGTATGTATGAGTGCCAATAACTCACTAGTCCTATCGCCTTTCTTATTGAAAGGGGACTTTGTCATTTTTCCTAATAAACAAGATTCACATGTCTCATATGATTCCAAATCAAATGAGTCTAGAAGTCCATCCTCATGGAGTCTAGATATGCGTTTCTCATTTATATGGCCTAAACGACAGTGCCATAGATATGTAGGATTTAAATCAATAGTTTTAATCCTTTTAGTATTTATGTTATAGATTGGATTATTTAGATCAAGGATATACAATCCATTAGACAAATGCGCACTACAATAGTGCATACTATCAAAATAAACGGAGCAACACGTGTCCTTTATTGAAATAGAAAAACCTTTCTCGTCCAAACAAGAAACGGAAATAATTTTTCTGCTCATAGCAGGCACATAAAAGCAATTGTCTAATTATAAAATAAGTCCAGAAGGAAAAGATAGCTCATAAACGCCTACAGCTAATGCAGCAACCTTTGCTCCATTCCCGACGCGCAAGTCTATCTCCCCTTTTCGCAATCTTCTACTTCTTTTCAAATTCTGCACATTACGACAAATGTGAGAACCACATCCGGTATCTAATACCCAGGATGATGAAATAGAGAGATTGACGTCTATAACATAAATACCTGGTGGTGGTGGAATCACTATTCCAAGCTTCTTATCCTCCAGATATTTAGGGCAATTCCTCTTCCAGTGACCCGGCTGGCTGCAGTAGTGACATTCACCTTTATCCACGCCTCCACTAGGCTTTAAGGCATCCTTGGATTTCGCAACTTTCTTGCGTTTTCCTTTTGAAGTAGATGCAACTGACTTGCCCTTCTTCTTGTGTACCATCATTATGGCTTTGCCTTGCCTTTATTGATGCTTTGCTCAGCTGTCTTTAGCATGTTCAATAGGTCTGGCAAAGACTTGTTGATCTCATTCATATTATAGTTCATAATGAACTGATTATAACTGTCAGGCAACGATTGCAAGACGAGATCAGTCGCCAAGTCCTGGCCGAGTGGGAACCCCAGTCTCTCAAGGTTCTCTATGTACCCGATCATTCGGAGTACATGAGGGCCTACTGGATTCCCTTCTGCAAGACTACTTTTGAACAATGCTTTAGACACCTCATAGCGCTCATGCCTTTCCTGTTCCTGAAACAATTGTTTCAAGTGTATGATCATATCATAGGCTTCCATGTTCTCGTGTTGCTTCTGAAGCTCACCAGTCATGGTGCAAAGCATGAGGCAAGTCACGTCATTAGAATCATCAATATGTTTCTGACGTGCCCTTACTTCCGCTAGTAGAGACTCATCTTGTGGTGGGTCTGGAATTGGAGTGTCCAAGACGTACAGCTTCTTTTCTTGCTTGAGGACAATCCTCAAGTTTCTGTACCAGTCAAGGAAATTTGTTCCAGACAATTTATCCTTCTCAAGGACAGATCGTAGGGATGAACTCGATGCGTTGTTGTTTGCAATTTAGTATTTTGAACAATTTAACTATATTTAACAATGGCTAGATCATTAAATATAGCTCCCACTATTTTCCTCGGATTAATAGCCCTCACTATTAAAGCGGAAAATATCTTTATACTTTCTAGTGGGTCCAAGATCCCTTTTTCACTTCTTCTTGAGCTTGCTTTGGCAAGTCACCCAAGAATTGGTTATTTAGGTAGGAACCATTCCAATTGCATCCCATGCAACTCTTGGTCCAATTAGGTGAATAAATTCCTTTTATTCTTTATCCAATTGGATAACCCCTAATTGTCATGCCTCTAAGCTCATCAATCCAATTTACTCTTGCCTAGTTGCGTCCAACCTCTTGCTTTCAACATACACGCATTACTAGCTTGCGTCTTCCGCAACACATCATGAAAAATTAAAATCGCCTTGCTTTGGCAAGCCCGAATTTTAATAGGACATGATCATGAAGGGGGTTTTGGCAAGAGAAGGCAAAACGCAATATTTAATTGAGGGATTTCTTTTAAGTCGTTTGGTTGATCTTATCAACATGGTCTACTTATTTGGATTGGGCCATCCATAATAAAAGACCAACCTTGTTTATTATTATCTTGTTATCGTTTTGCTTGTAGCGCCATACACACAAAATAAATAACAAGGCATGAATAATAAACATCCACAAAATAAAAAAACGTGGCATGGATATGGCCCCTAGACTAATGATATTATCAAGCCAATGATAATATCTAATTGCCCTAAAGTGCCGAGCTCATCTCCATGTGCTCCACCATAGCTGCGTGTCTAGGGATGTCTTTTTGGATCCTTTGGTTCTCCGGTCTTCTTCTCCATGTTCTTGGCTATCATCTAAATACTTCTAATTCTAGCCTAACATCTAGAATAAATAAATAACAAAAGCCTCACATGTCGAGGAGAAAAAGACGACTCGCAGGACGTAAAACTTAATTAATTATTACATTAATTTGATCAGCTCGCAGGCCGTAAACCAAACCACAAAACAATAGACATCCACAATCCTAGGCCATATCCATCCACCATGCAATAAAGCACATAATACAGTTAAAACCAATTTTTTAACGCGCTTGTTTAATTTTAATGAAATTGGGTAACTAGGTTTTCACAACGGTCCAAAGGGCCCAAGCCAACAAGTGGCCCGAACCCTAGGACCGCCGCACGCCTAGAGGCCCGCGGCCTTGCTTGGCGCGCAAGGCAAGGGGCGGGCGGCTAGGGTTTCGGCCCTAGTCCCCTTCCTCCTTCCTTGTTGCCCAAGCAAGGTTGTTTCCTTATGGAATTATTTCCATAACTTTGTTTCCATAATTGAAAACCCCTTTTCAATCATGTGCCCATGAACCCTAATTTTTCAAGAACCCAATTAATCACATCCTATGTGATTAAACTCACCAATTCTAACATCCAATGTTAAATTGGGTCTTGTTTGATTGAATCAAATTCAATATTGCATCTACTATGCCAATTTTTCAGTTTTCGCGTAATAAACAATAATACGGTGTATGAACTGAAATCGTAAACACATAATATCATGTTATGCTCTACGACCTGTGGCTCTGATACCACTGTTGGGTTTTGACGTAGGTAACACAGCGGAATAACAAAAATTAATCCTACTCAAAGCCCACCAAGGATCACAGGAAGAGATATCATAACATGATTAAGGTCATAGAAGATGTGTACCTTTTGATTTGTGAGATCACACGAAGAATGATGTCCTCGTCTCTACGGTTGATCCACGTCTAGAGGTGAGATCTAGATTCTTCCTTCTTCACAAGTGCTAGCTTGAACCCGGAGGAAGAGGGATGAAGATCAAAGCAACAAAGGCACAAGGGAGGGGCGGCCTCCTCTTTGCCGTCGGGTAGAGGGGCGGACGGGGGCTAGGGTTTCGGCCCTAGCTCTTTGTCTTGCTCTCTCTTTTGCTCTCTCCCACTCTTTGTGTTATGTCTAGTAATAACTCATGTGGGAAGGAAGCTAGAGCCTCTTATATATATACTCCAACAACTCCTTGTTGTTTCCATATTAGAGTTTTCTTGTTCTAGTAGGACTAGAACTATTCCTTATTACTAACATGGAGCGGTGTCTAGCAACACATCCATGCCACCCAACCAATAAAATAATCAGTGATCCCGACAAATCTTTGTGCCCAATATGTCATATTGCATTATCCCTTTGTCTCCATATCCGGATTGGACACGAGACATAAATAGTCACACTCGTATATCCAATCCATAGTTCCTCGATCCTGGGAATATGCTTGTACTTGCAGATAACATTAATATCTCTATATTAATTTATCTGAGTCTGGCCAGACATTCAATAAGCCTCATCCCTCGAGTGTCCGTGGATATTTACCCCCATTATGTGGGAGGGACAAATCCTATCTACATCACTACGATCTCTAAGCTTGCTTCCTATCACGCCCGATAGCCACCTTTATGATTACCCAGTCACGGTGTAACGTTTGATAACATCAAAGCGCAATATTTCACAACTAGAGTATCTAGTGACTTCAAGTCCAAGGATTGCAATAATATTAGCACTACGAAAAGCGATTGTGACTTCACATAATCTAATGTATCCTTTTCGTCGTGGGTCAATCCAGTATGCCATTACTCCTAATGCATACCCATGTGTTAGACTTGATATCTCCGTATCAATCTATCCACATACTAGTCTATACTTGATTGTCCTATTAATCAATATAATGGACTAGGGATATTTAAGATAAATAACACAATTTATCTAAGGACTTCATTATATTAAATATCGCCATAACTAATAAATGAATATTCTAGCCAAAACATTGTTCATACTAAATCTACGATTGCCTCTAGGGCATCTATTCCAACAAACTACTTGCGGATTCACGGGTCACTGGCTCTCACCTATCTACTAAACCTCGGTGCAAGTTTTCTTTTCTGTCAAAGGGTTTAACCTCGATTTCTTTCCAGTTTTTGTTATCTCGATTGCCCTTTCTCAAAATTTTCTGATTTTTTAATTTTTAGGATTTTCTTAAAATTTTCGATTTTTTTTTTAGATATACACAATGCAAGGCCAGAAATGCTGCGGTGGGTAGACTCAAATGAAGAAAACGTGCTGACTCAATAAACTCAAAACTGCAAATAAATATAAAAAAACGTGCAGACTGGGTTAATGCAGACACGACTCCCACCCCCACACTAAGGGATGGCATGTTCTCATGAATTGTCCTGGTCTGGTACATAAGGAGGGTCTGACCCAGACTCTGAAGTACCGGATATGCTACTGGCGGAGTTGCTGGTAGTCCGGAACCTAGGACTACTAGGCTCTGTGGGTCTCGCGGATCTGCTCCCCCGGTGCGCACGTGCTGGCGGCGTCTGGAATGAATGGGTGTCCGGGGCGGACAGTAGGGATCGGAACTGGACCGGCTGTCGGACTGCTCTGGATCCGGGTCACTGGCATGCGGACTCGACTCAGCCTCGCCGGACCAGAAAACGCATAAAACGCAGTTAAAAACGCAATTAAAAATGTTGTAAAAAACGCAGTTAAAAACTCATTTAAAAACGCAGTTAAAAACGCTAAAAACGCAGCTAAAAACGCTGACCCGGCTACGGGTTGGTACCTAAAACGTAAAATAAAGCGAAAGAATGAAATTTGAACCCGAGCACTCGGAGCTAGTCAACGAGTGTAAAATTCGGAAAATTTTCCGTCGCCGGAAAAAATTCCGGGCTAGGCACCTCGTAGGTCTCGACCTCCTCTTCGACGTTCCTTCTTTGCGTTTTTGCTAAATCCAACCCGAAGCTGACGAATCTGAAGCTTTTCTATGATTTTTCTTCAAACTTTATCTTCACCCCCACACTCTCTGCAGTCGTGTTTTACAATTCCAACACTACTGGGTGACTCCCGTCGTCGTGAGGATTCCAGAAACGTGCTCGGTTTTTAATTTGGAGGTGTTTGAATTTTTGGAGGTGTAGATAAAATATAGCCGTCTCTCTGCTATGTGCAGACTCTTTGATTTTTTTTTAAAGTTCCCTTATCTACACTTTGACCCCCCTAAGTTCCTGAAACTCCACTTTGACCCCCTATAGTCTCTGATAGTACACTTTGACCCCAAAAGTTTTTGAAAATTCTGAGCGACCACCAAACTTTTAGAAACTACATTCTGGCCCCCAAAGTTTTTGAAATTACATTCTGACCCCCTAAAGTTTCAGAAATTATATTCTGACCCCCCCCCCCCCCCCCCCGTTTCAGAAATTACATTCTGACACCCTCGGGCTGCGTGACTTTTTTTTTTGGTTTGTGTTTCTGTACTCTCAGGCTGCATGGCTAGCCTTTCGGCTATCAACTAGCTCATTTTTCTGCACATTCTCGTTTACACATTAGATCACACTCATCTCGCCTCTCTTAAAATTTCAAAACTTAAATAAAACTGTAAATAAAATAAATTAAACTTACTACGTTGGGTTGCCTCCCAACCAGAGCTTGTAATTTACGGTCGACGGCCCGACCCAGTTACCTCAGGTTCGATCATGGGTCGTCGAAGTAGATGGGGTCTACCTTGGCGACTTCGGCGTTCTTGAGATACGACTTGATCCGGTTTCCGTTCACCCTGAAGCTCGAGTAGTCTTTTGGATTCTCCAGCTCAAATGCGCCCCATGCGAATATCTTCTTGATGATGAACGGCCCCGAACAACGAGATCTCAACTTTCCCGAAAAGAACCTCATTCTTGTGTTGTAGAGAAGTACTTTGTCCCCTTCGTTAAACTGCTTTGGCGCTTTCAAATGCCGTTCTGCGGAACTCCTCTAATTCCAGCAGCGCCATCTTTCTCTTATCTCCGGCCAAACTCTCATCCATGTTGAGCAGTTTGATAGCCCAATAGGCCTTGTGCTCCAATTCAACCGGAATGTGACACGCTTTCCCAAACACCAGCTGGTACGGTGACATTCCCAGCGGCGTTTTAAAAGCTGTCCTGTATGCCCATAGCGCATCGTCCAGTCTCATCGACCAATCCTTTCGGCCCAGATTTACGGTTTTCTCAAGAATGCCCTTGATCTCTCTATTGGACACCTCATCTTGTCCATTAGTCTGGGGGTGATAAGGCAACGATACTTTATGGATAGACATCCCGTACTGTTTCAGCACCCTGGCAAACACTTTGTTAATGAAATGTGACCCTTCATCGCTGATCATTGCTCTGGGGGTCCCGAACCGTGTAAATATGTTTCGTTTCAGAAAACGCTCAACTGTCGCTGCATCGTTTTTCTGACACGCTATTGCCTCGATCCACTTCGTCACATAGTCCACTGCCAGCAGTATGTACAGATTTCCCATAGAAGACGGGAACGGCCCCATGAAGTCAATCCCCCATACATCAAAGGGTTCAACTTCTTGCCAAATAGTAAAAGGCATCTCGTCTCTCTGTGACATACTCCCTGTCCTCTGGCATCTATCACATCCCTGTACATAATCATGACAGTCTTTGAAAAGTGTAGGCCAAAAGAAACCTGACTGCAGTACCTTGTGTGTCGTGCGGGTCCCTCCGAAGTGACCCCCACACTGAGCCGAGTGGCAGTGCCTGATCACGTTCCAGGCCTCGTGAGCCGGAACACACCTTCTCAGAATGTTGTCGGCCCCCTGCTTGAACAGATACGGGTCATCCCAGAAATACTGTCGGCTCTCAGAAATGAACCGTTTCCGCTGTGACGGGGTTAGGTCCTCGGGAAGCTTACCACTTACTAGATAGTTTGCTATAGCATAGTACCATGGTCTCCCCAGTTTGACTGCCATGATGTGCTCGTCCGGAAAATTTTCCTTGATTGGTATCGGGTCCTCCTTAGCATTCTCAAGCCTGTACAGGTGGTCCGCAACTACGTTCTCAACTCCCTTCTTGTCCTGAATTTCCACATCAAATTCCTGATTCAGTAGTACCCACCTCAGCAGCCTCGGTTTTGCGTTCTTTTTGTCCAGCAGATATTTAAGGGCACTGTGGTCGGTAAAAACGATCACTTTTGACCCGACTAAGTACGGCCTGAATTTGTCCAGGGCATACACCACAACAAGTAGTTCCTTCTCTGTAGTGCCATTGTTGATCTGGGCATCGTTGAGCACCCTACTCGCATAATATATTACATGGCAGACCTTGTCCTTCCGCTGCCCTTAAACTGCACCGACTGCGTAGTCGCTGGCGTCACACATTAGCTCAAACGGAAGTGACCAGTTTGGCGTAGTGATTACCGGGGCTGTGGTCAGCTTATCCTTCAAATGGTCAAAGGCCTTGTGATTTTGGAAAAGTCTTTGATGAATTGCCGGTAAAATCCTGCATGTCCCAAAAAACTCTCGAGTCCCTTGCTGGAAATTTTGTGACCCAGCACGATTCCCTCGGTGACCATAAAGTGACACTTCTACCAGTTCAGTAATAATTCGCCTTCTTGCATCGGATCAGAACCTGGACTAGATGGTGCAAGCAGTCATCAAAACTGTCCCCGAACAGTGAAAAATCTTCCATGAAGACCTCCAAATTTTTCTCGATCATGTCGGAGAATATCGCCATCATGCATCTCTGGAACGTAGCTGGAGCGTTACACAACCCGAATGGCATGCGCCGGAACGCAAACGTACCATACGGGCAGTTAAAAGTTGTCTTCTCCTGATCTTCCGGGGCTATGCAAATCTGGTTGTACCCGGAGTACCCATCCAGAAAGAAGTAATAGGCGTGATGGGCTAGCCTGTCCAACATCTGGTCCATGAACGGTAGCGGGAAGTGGTCTTTCAGTGTTGCATCGTTTAGCCTCCGGTAATCCATACAGATCCGCCACCCTGTAACGGTGCGCTGCGCAATCAGTTCCTGGTCCTCGTTCTGCACCACCGTAATACCCCCGTTTTTGGGCACGCACTGGACCGGGCTGATCCAGGTGCTGTCTGATATGGGGTATATGATTCCTGCCTCCAGCCACTTCATGACCTCCTTACGCACAACATCCTTCATGTTCGGATTCAGTCTCCGCTGGGGCTGAATCACCGGTTTCTTGCCTTCCTCAATTCTGATCTTATGCATGCAATAGGAGGGGCTGATCCCCTTAATATCCGCAATCGTCCAGGCGATTGCTTCTTTGTGCTCTCGCAACACGTCCAACAGTTTCTGCTCCTGTTCCTGAGATAAACGAGAAGAAACAATTACGGGCAGAGTACTATTATCACCAATATACGCATACCTGAGATGGTTTGGGAGCGGTTTCAGCTCAAGTGCGGGTGGTTCCTTGAGTGACGGGACCAGGATCATATTTCGCCCGCCATCTTCGTCTCAGTGCAAAGTAGTCCAGTCTTCGGCTCTCATGGCCTGCTCGCACCGGGTCATCTCCTTTTCTTCCCCGTACATGCTGTCAATCTCTTCCCACAATTGATCCATCTCCTCGTTTTCCCAACCTTCATCGACCACATCTATGGCAAATATATCTTCGTGCTCATAATAATTTGGCAGTTGCAGATTTTTGAAAACGTTGAATTTAACCTTGTCCTCATTAATCTGCATGGTCATATCTCCGCTCTTGCAATTTATCATAGCTTCTCCAGTGGCCAAAAACGTCCTGCCGAGTATGAGCGGTACCTCCCCTGCCTCCATGTCCAGTATCACGAAATCTTCCGGAAAAATCAGCTCGCCGACCTTTACCAAAATATCCTCGATGACTCCATAAGCCTGTTTTACGGACCTGTCTGCCATCTGCAGCATGATTCTGGCAGCAGGTTGATGCTGGCTCCTAGGTCACATAGAGCCTTTCCTGTGTAAGCATTACCTAGGGTGACCGGTATAACAAAACTGCCAGGATCTTTTCTCTTCCTCGGTAGCCCATTCTTCAAACAGTTGCTCACTTCTGCCGTCAGGTTTATAGTCTCAAAATCGCTCATTCGCCTCCTCCCATACAGAATGTCTTTGAGGAATTTGGCGTAAGTGGGCATCTTTGCCAAGGCCTCCGCAAAGGGTATGTTGATCTGTAGCTGCTTGAACATCTCGAGAAACCTAGCGTAGTCCTTGCTATCATCCCTCTTTCGTGTCCTCAAGGGGTATGGCACCTCCTTGGAGACAGGTACTGTTTCTGCATCTGTCTCGTTCTGCACTGCATCATGCTCAACCGAGCCCTTCGGCTGGGGGCGGTCGACTGAGATGTTATCCTGGCCAGACAGTTTGCGTTCAACTTCTTTCGATTTTTCAGCACGAGCGTGGCTAGGATACGGTGGATCCTGTAGTGCTAATCCACTCCGAGTGGTGATAGCATTGATCTGAGTACGTAGATTATTTACTGTATTCGAGGGAAAGTTCCCTAGCTGTCTCTCCGTTAGCTGCTGTGCTAACTGCCCCACTTATACCTCCAAAGCGCGCAGTGACGTTTTGGTCGTCTGCATGTCGGCTGCCAGGGCATCCATATGCGCGAACTGGGACTACATGGTCGGAAACATGGACTCGATCTTCTTCATCTGGGCATCGTACTGCTTTGCAGATGGGCCCGTCTGTGTTGATGCGGCCTGCTGAGCCGGTGGCCTGTGCTGGAATCCCGGTGCATAAACTGCAGAATTCGGGTTTCCATACCGGAACCTGGGATGATCTCTCGTACCCGGTCTGTAACGGCTCGGGTCCCACTGCTGTTGTACGTAATTGGTGTCTTCGGTTCTGAGCTCCTCAATGGCCGCGTCCAAATCATGTTCTCCTACTGCTGCAACGGCCTTCTTGTCCGAGTAGACTTTCTTAACCAAGTCCTGAACGATCTTGGCCAGATTATCTATCCGGTCGTCTTTCGTAGGCTCGGCTCTAGCCGCCATCCTGCGATCGTCAAACAGTCGGGTGTCCTGTTTGGCTAACTGCTTCATCTGGTCGTATGCACCATCTTTGTCTACATGATACAGGAAGTTTCCCCCGGCTTCTCTGTCAATCATGTCAGCACTCTCCCTGTCTAGGGCATGGTAGAATACCTGCAGGATTTTCGCATCTCCAAACCGTGGTTCGGGCATCTTTTCACCAATCTCATCAATCTGTCCCATGCGTCTACCACCGTCTCCCCCGTCTTCTTCTTGAATGACAGAATCTCTCTTTGCAATTGAATGACCCGGGAAGCGGGATAAAACTTTTCCAGAAAATTTGTGACACACCCCTCCCATGTAGTGATGGATTTGGGTGGTCGGGATTCGAGCCTGTCTTTGGCTACTCCATATAGGCAATATGGGAACAGGATTAGCATAAGCGCCTCTGCGTCTACTCCCTTGTATCGGACCTTGTTGCAGTAATCCTCGAATTTCCCGATAAAGTCGTTCGGGTCTTCGTCGGCTTTGCCATAAAACGGGCAGAGGGTCTGAACCGTCTGGATGGTGGAGGGTTTTATATCAAAGTGTTTTGCGGTGATCTCGGGCACCACAATAGCTCGCTCATGTCCCCTTGTGGGAACTTCGAAATTATCCACCAACGCCTTCCCAGACCGGTTATATGTTCTCTAGTTGTTCCGGGCAGCAAAGCCCGCTGTGATAAGATCTTCGATGTACCGAGCCATCTAGGCTGGGGGTACGTGTCTCTCGTTCCTCCCCACCGGTTGCTGGGTTTTCACGATTGTCTCTCTGGTTGGTTGCCATTCTGCTTTCTCGGTTTCTGCGGTTCTGTTCGGTGTACAACTTCTCTGGATTGTCGAGTGGTGGTACCAAATTGCGAGGCAATCTGGGCATCAACTGAACTGTCCTGAAAAACGCAGATTCAAAAAGCAGTGAGATAAAAGAAAAATAACGAAACTGAAAAAAAAATTAAAATCTCTGAAAACTAATTCTGATAACTATATTAACCCTTAAAATTCCCCGGCAACGGCGCCAAAAACTTTATGCGCAAACTAACGTGTTGTTCGCAAGTATACGAATCTAGTAATACCGGGTGTATTTTAACTCGGATGATCGTTCCCACGAGGACTATTTTGATTTTTTTCGAGCTATCAGTTTTAACTTGCAGAGTGTAAAAGGAGGAGTAGTTTAAGAGTGTGATTAACTATGAACTAAAAATAAACTAATAAAACGTAAATATTTTTGTGACAGTTTTATGAAAATCTTGGAAGTTGTAAATCTAGGGTTTGGAATACTAGGTCCCGGGATCCCCTAGGGTTTCTTCATAGTTATTTTCTTCGTTTTTATATGAAAACACTCAGCAGTTTAGTTATCCGTGCCACGTACCGATTGTGCAGTAACCTATCAGATTCCACACGCTGTCACGATCCCGCTGACTTTTGGATTCCTGTTAAGCTGCCTAAGTCTGCAGTCTCGTTCTAAGTCTGTTAGGGTTTCTAACCTGTCCTGATGGCCCGGGTCAGATTCTCTAACAGTTGGTCTATACGTTTTGGCTAGCCCTATCTACCTTTCTCTGGTCGGTCTATCAGGGTAAGGTACTAAATCCTGTCTTTTCTTCCTAACCCTAACCCGACGTTTTCACCTACAGGCTCGGGTCTGTAGCAATTCTGGTTCGCGACTCCGATCATGCATAAACAGATATAATCAAAGACAGAATAACTAATAATACTGCTGAATTAAGATAACGTAATCATGAATCCATAATCAAACTGCAGAACAATGTCTGAAAACGAAACCCTAGGTTCACCGAGAAACTAGGTAAAAAGTTTAGCTACTACGTGACATAATTAAATAACAAAGTTTCTGAAATAAAAGAGAGAATTGAGATCAAACGAGTATGCTGAAATCTGGATCCGTGCTTCCGTGCTCTCCGAGGGTGCTCTGAAATCTCCTTGGATGTGTTGAATATCTGAAACGAGCTCTGGACGTTTCTTTATATACTGCTTGAGAAGCTTCTGGAAAACTGCCTGAAACTACGAAACTACCACTGGAAACGCGCTGTCTGCGTAGTTAACTGCGTAGTTAACTGCGGAGTTAACTGCGTAGTTAACTCTGGACTTGCGTGCTTGGCTCCTCGCGGTGCGTGCAAACTGGTGACTGAATCTGGGCGCCAAAATCCAAACTCGACTTCCGAAAACCCGGTCCCAGGGCCAAATGACCAAAATACCCCTGGATCAGAACTGTCCCAGAAATTGTCGCGATCATGAAAGAGTTGCTACCGACTTCCGGATACCGTGAACCAAGAGTCCTTACTTGAGCGTAGCCTCTCCGAGACCCCCACTTAACGGGAGTCGATTTTTCGGCCCGACTCTGTTTCAGCATTATAACCTATTTTCGGAAAGCCCTTGACATTTCCGTTCTTCTGCCCCTGGTTTCACTTCCAAATTCCAAGTCGTGCTCAAGATGTTGCCAACCGAGTGCATCTCGGTCATTCTCGGTTTTGGCGTTTTCAGCTTCCTCGGTCGGTTTTCACTGTTCCTATAAAGACAACATGAACAAACCCGCGATCATATCCAGTAAAAGTATGAAACATGCAGAAAATTACGAAGAGCTAATAAACATCTCGTTCCTAAAACCGAGGCTTTCCGAGGGTGAATTCTGGCTAAAACGCAGTTTTCCGACACGATAGCACGCTAAATCAGGCTAAAAGATAACCCCTATTTGGGTGTTATCAGCGAGCGCATTAGCTTTCTTGAGTAATGCCTCCACCCACTTAGTAAACAATCATTCGCGGTCAGGATAAAATGGTTCCCATGTGACGCCGGACGAATGGGGCCAACAAAATCTAGAGCCCAAGTGTGGAACGGCCACGGCGTTCCCAACGCGTGCAGATCTACGGAAGGGGCATGTACGAGGTTGCCTTTAAATTCGGATTCCTGACATCTCTTTACTTTGGTGCGGCAATCTGCCTCCATTGTGGGCCAAAAATTACCAACTGTGAGGAGTTGTCTACATAGCTTTGCACCCCCCTGATGCTCTACTTGGTGAGATAAATCCATTACCTCTTGCGCTTATTGGCTATCTAGGCATCGGAGTAGATTACCCTCATGACCCCTCCGCCAGAGTATGTTTTCCTGTACCACATATCGAGCCGCCTTTCTTTTCAGTTTCTCGGCTTCCTTTCTTTGCTCAGGCTCGATTCCTTCTGTGAGAAAATCAAAGAGTGGCTTTCTCCAGTCCGCGTCATCATCAACCAAAGTGATTGTTAAAGAGTCCTTGATCAATGCGCAACTTTCACAATTTCCTTGAATTATTGCAGCCGCCGTGGACATGTCCGGCCAATGAATCCCGTATCTTTGGGCTTTTCTATAAATCGAAACCTCACCTTCTCCGCAAGTGTGCTGATGAATCTTTTCCAATAACGCTTGCCCCTCCGGCTGCGAGACGCATCGCATGAGTATTCCTCCTGGACCTTTGTAGTAGAGGGCGTTGTCATGTATGCAGTACCCCTTAGTGGATGCCCAGTTTTCTTTGCTCGTTCCCTCAAAAATTGCATGCAATATCGGTTTTCTCCAGTCTTCGTCATCCATGGACTCATCCACGCATGCATCCTCTATCAATGCCGGTGACGTTCGGACTTCGATTGAGATTCTCGCAGGGCATTTGCCTGCACTAACTTTAGATCCCAGAGTGGCTAAAGCATCAGCATGCCGATTATTATCTCTGGGCGTGTGCTCATACTTGACATCGCAGAATTATTGTACCAGCTTTTGCACCAAAGTCCGATAAGGTAACAGGTTTATCTCTTTCAATCTGTACTCTCTTGAGGCTTGTTTGACGACTAACTTAGAATCCCCCATTACCGTCAGATTGCTTACTTCCAAAGCCCTGGCTGCACGGAGTCCTGCGATGAGAGCCTCATACTCGGCTTCATTATTGGTTACCGGGAAATCAAGTTTCGTGGACATTTGGATGACTTCCCCATCTGGTTTAGTCAGAACAATTCCAATTCCTCCACCTTTCCTTGTTGACGATCCATCAAAATGAAGCGTCCAATATGGTAACTCGACTGCATAGATCTCAGGTACTTCCAGTTCCTCCTCGATCATGGGCTCATAGCTGCTATCTGGAAACTGTGCCAGAAGATCTGCCACTGCTTGCGATTTGATGGCTCGTGGTCGAACACACGTAATGTCATATTGTGAAATAGTCATATCCACTTTGCCAACTGTAGATAGTGCTTTCTAGACAGGCAGATCTTAGCCACGTGGCGACCATCCAGCACACCTAGCTGTACTCCACACACACTGGATCACCACCCGCGCTGATCCACGTGGGGGCTGCGAGACAGGGCCCTCGCATTCCACCACACGGGACTTGTAGGGACTTAGTGGTTTGGAGGCTAGAGTAAGGTCCGTCGCGCGCGTGCGACAACCAAGCTCGCGCGCGACCTTAGTAACTGCTTTGAGAGATTTATGGCACGAGCTCCATAAACCCGGTCAGCCTCATAACGGTTCCGGTATACACGGACGAACATGCCGTAACGGTCCCTATATACGCGGACGAACATGTCGTTGTGGTTAAGCTAATTAAGCTTCCATTAATGAGCACATTAACCCACTACAACGGTCACATTCTCTGTTATATATAGGATCGTTAACCCTTCCATACAAGGGCGAATCACCTGAGATACGCGGAAGCTCTGCCAAAATTCTGTCTCTCTCTCATACAGTGCTATTGTCTTACTCTCTCCCTACACACAACCTTACTCTTCCTTATTTCTTTCTATCCCCTACTCTTGGTGTATATTGAATTCCCTCTGCAGGATTCTCTCGTACACATTTGGTGAACCCGACGTGAACTTACCATTGCAAGCAACCATGTCTCATGAAGATGATGTCAGTAACAGATCGCCCTCCACGGAGACCACCTCAGGAGAGGAGACCCGTCATGATTCTGCAGCCGCCGGTGAGACTCCGACGTTGGAGGCTCTGAACGCCACCATTCATAATCAGGGAAAGGCCCTTCAGGCTCAATCCGCACAGATGGAACGGATAATGGCCATCCTGGGAACCCTTGCCCCGAATCCTACATCAGGCACTGCCGTCCCTCAGGGAGGAGGAGCCTTCACCACCCAAGGGACTGGAGTGTTACCCACTCCACCTAACCCTAGTCTGGAAACCCCACCGCCAACGGTGCATCTTCCCTCCGTCCAGGGGTAAACGGTTCAAATACCGCCTTTTACCGCACATATTCCTCAACCACCAACTGTGGCACCCAACCTGTCCTCACAATACCCCTTGCCTCCTCCGCCGGCACTACTGGGCAACGTGACTTCACAGTACACTCCTAGCCCGACCGCGGCATATGTGTCGCCGCGGACTACAACAACCCTTCCTCTTTCTACTGGGGGAAGTGCACCGGAGTCTTTGACGTCGCTGCAGAGGCGCATACAAACCTTCTTGGACAATCAACCGTTCGCAGAAACCATTATTCCAAAGGTCGACAATGATCCGTCCATCCCACGAGAAATTTATCTCATGCCTAACCCCGCAGGGTACAAAGCTCCCAAGTGGGACAAGTTCGAAGATGTTAACGGGAATGCTCACGAGCACGTCATGCGTTTCATCGATGCGATGGGACCATATGGAGCCGATCCCAAGCTATTGATGCGCGATTTCTCGAAATTTTTGGGAAATGTGGCCTACAAGTGGTACTGGACGTTAGAGGCCGGATCCGTAAAGACCTGGGACGACATGGTTCAGAAGTTTTATACTAAATTCTTCCAGGTGGAAGAGAAGGTGAAAATGATTCATCTCTCTCGTATTTACCAGAAACACGAGGAGGATGGAGTCACATTCATTAAGAAATTCAGAGCCAAGTCCTTGGAATGCAGAGATGAAATGCTTGAGGGCAGGCTCGTGGAAATATGTCTGCAAGGCATGCGAGACGAGTACAAAGGTATGCTGATCAACCTACAAACTCCTACCTTTTCAAAGCTAATCGAGTGCACGAAGAACATAGAGCCTATAGTGGAAAGGCAGAAGAAGAAGCACGCCCCTGAACGACCTTTAGGAGGGACCACTTTTAAGAATGGAAGGTTTAGTTACAAGAGAGGGCGTGAAGCTGAGGTTAATACGGTTTCGCCACAAAAGCACCCCAGGGTTACAAACTTGGACGCGCCACCTCTACCATGTTCGGTAGAGGAAGCGACTGACTTGTGTAAGCAGTGGCGTCAAGATGGTGTCTTGCCCCCGCTCGAAAGGATACCTTATAAGGAGATGATGAGGGATCCGAAGTGGTGCGAATGCCACGGGAAAATTATGCACCCCACAGCTGATTGCAAGAAACTCAGGAACATGGTAAGCCGGAAAATGAAAGATGGCGAGTTGATTGTCAGCGATCAGAGGCAGGATGTGCGAAAGTAATCCACTGCCGGCCCATGCGGAGCAAGAGTCGAAAGGCAAAGAGGTAGCCATGATCGCGATTATGGATCTCGAGGAGATTGCGAAAGACGGTTTGCCCATCATTGCCGAAGTCTACAATGTGCCGATCGGATGAAGGGGTCGCACGGGTTCAGCAGGTTCTTCGATGAAATGAACTTTTCGGAGAAGTGCTGGAAAGAAATGACAAAAGCGATTCTAAGGATAGAAGAGGATTACGAAGAAGACATCGTGGTCTCCAATGGGAAAGTTTTCAGGGCGTCTCGTTCCACGGAAAAGGTCATGACCTTCTCCGCAAGCGACAAGAAGACAGATGCGAGCCACCAGAAGCCTTTGTATGTAACGGCGGTGATCAACGGTGTTGAATTCAAAAGGGCATTCGTTGACGGAGGAGCGGCAGTCAACGTGGTCTCGCTCAACACTCTAAGGTTGGCGGGAATCCCGGAGCAGAAGATTGTCAGACGTCCATCCCCGCCGATGGGATTTGGAAGTGATTCTAGGATGACAATAGGATGGATTCGTCTAGGCGTCCAGATAGGAAAAATCAAATGTTCAACCAATGTCTATGTCATTGATGCGAACACTACGTATCACATGATCATAGGGCGAGCCTGGATTCATCGCTTCGATGCAGTCCCCTCGACAGCTCACCAGGTGATGAAGGCTATTTGGAACGACAGAATAGTAGAGATACCAGCTTCGGTAAATCCTTTCAATTTGGATGAGGCGCACCTCACCAAAGCAGTGTGGTTCACTGAAATGGCAGATGAGAAAACGCCATGGCCGTTTAATCCCACTCCTTTGCCTCGATGGGAGGACATCAAGGATCAATCACCAGCAGGAGTAATGGTGACAAGGGATGAGGCCAAGGAAAGGTTGTCTGTGCGAGAAGAAGCACCGCAGGTCGCCTATCAAAGAAAGAATGTGCACACCCTAAAAAGGGTAGTAAAACATGATCCCGCAGGCAAAGAGATAGAAAGTTTCTACTCTAACGGGAAGAAATGCTACCGCATATGAAGGTGCGCGGGGATACCCCCACGCGAGCATGGGGATATCCCTGAGCAAATCAATCAAATCGAGCGTGTCATGGAACTAGACAAGCCAACAACAGACGTTTTGGAGGATAAGCTAAAAGAGGCTCCTGAGTGCATGGAGGATAAGCCGAAACCTCAGAAGCAGGAGCTGAAGGAAGTATTCCTAAGCCCAGGCGAAGAAAAGAAGAGACCCGTCTTTCTGATTTCAGACCTCACGAGCGAGGAGGAAGAAAGATTGTTGCAGCTTCTGACTTAGTACAAAGATGTGTTTGCATGGGAATACGATGAGATTCCTGGCCTGGACACGAGCATTACCATGCACAGGTTAGATGTAATCCCGGGATCCAAGCCGGTAAAGCAGAGCACAAGGAGCTTCAAGCCGGAGATAAACGTGAAAATCAAGCAAGAAATTGTCAAGCTACTGACTGCCAAGTTCATCGAACCAAATCACCATCCCACATGGTTGGCTAACATTGTGTCTGTGGTAAAGAAGAATGGGCAGCTTCGCATTTGTGTAGACTTCCGAGATCTCAATCGCTTTTTCCCTAAGGATGATTTTCCGCTGCCCAACATCGATCTGCTCATTGATTCGACTGCGGGTTATCGTATGTTCAGCTTTATGGATGCCTTCACTGGGTGCAACCAGATCAAAATGGACCATGAAGATGCACGGAAAACCGCATTCATCACGCCAGTGGGAGTCTTCAATTACACGGTTATGCAGTTTGGACTCAAGAACGCAGGCGCGACTTATCAGCGAGCCATGATGGCTCTGTTTCATGACATGATGCACAAAGAAGTGGAGTTTTATGTTGATGACTTGGTTGTCAAATCCAGGGAAAAAGCGGACCACTTGGGGGATCTGCGGAAAGTATTTGAAAGATGCAGAAGTTTCCAGCTAAAGATGAACCCCATGAAGTGCGCATTCGGAGTGACCTCAGAGAAGTTCTTGGGATGTGTGATACATCGCCAGGGCATCGAGCCTGATCCCACCAAAGTATCAGCCATCACTAGCATGACGGCACCGCACAGTCAAAGCGCTCTGAAAACATTCCTGGGGAAGTTATCTTACCTGCGAAGGTTATCCCTGGGATCGCAGAAATAACCTTCTGCTTCAGCGATCTCCTCAAGAAAAATGTTGTGTACAATTAAACCGCAGAACATGAGGCCGCGTTCGGGAGGCTAAAGGACTTGCTGACATCACAAAGGGTAATGATCGCACCGCAGCTCGGATCGCCGCTTTTGCTGTATCTAACGTCGACAAAGAGGTCTATAGGGGAACTTTTGGCTCAGGAATATGAAGGGAAAGAAAGGCCGATTTACTATATTTCTCGCATAGTGCAACCAGCCGAATCAAGGTACGCAGATATCGAGCGTCATTGCCTTGCTCTATTCTTCGTGATAGAAAAGTTGAAGCACTACTTCGCCTCGCACAAAGTAGTGGTGGTTATAAAGAGTGACCCCATACGGTACCTCTTAACTCATACTTCTCCCGGCGGAAGATTGGCAAAATGGTATATGACCATCTCCCAATACGACATCACATGCGTTCGACCGCAGGGAATCAAATCACAAGCGGTGGCGGATTTGCTGGCACAATTCCCTGATAACAGCTACGAGCCCATGATAGAGGAGGAGCTAGAGGGACCCGAGATCTATACAGTCGAGTTACCTTACTGGACGCTTCATTTTGATGGATCGTCAACAAGGAAAGGTGGAGGAATCAGAATTTTTTTGACCAAACCTGATGGGGAGGTCATCCAAATGTCCACAAAACTCGATTTCGCAGTCACCAACAATGAAGCGGAGTACAAGGCTCTCATTGCAGGTCTCCGCGCAGCCAGGGCACTGGAAGTAAGCAATTTGACGGTTATGGGGGATTCCAAACTAATCGTCAAGCAAGCTTCAGGCGAGTATGGATTAAAAGAAGTAAATCTGTTGCCCTACCGGACTTTGGTACAGAGGCTGCTGCAACAATTCTGCGATGTCAGGTAAGAGCATACACCTAGAGCAGATAATAGCATTCTGATGCTTTGGCCACTCTGGGATCTAAAGTTAGTACGGATAAGTGCCATGCGAGAATCTCGTTTGAGGTACGAATGTCGTCGGCGCTAACAGAGGACGCATGTGAGGATGAATGTATGGACGATGCAGACTGGAGGAAACCGATATTTCACGTCATCGCAGAGGGAACGAGCAAAGAAAATTGGGCATCCACTAAGGGGTACTGCATACATGACAACGCTCTCTACTACAAAGGTCCAGGTGGAATACTCATGCGATGTGTCTCGCAGCAGGACGGGCAAGCACTATTGGAAAAGATTCACCAGCACACTTGCGGAGAAAGTGAGGTGTCGGTATATCGGAAAGCCCAAAGGTATGGGATTCACTGGCCGGACATGTCAACGGCTGCTGCGTTAATTCAAGGGAACTGGGAGAGTTGCGCATTGATCAAGGATTCTTTAACAATTGCTCTGGTCGATGATGATGTGGATTGGAGGAAGCCGCTCTTCGATTTTCTCGCGGAAGGAATCGAGCCTGAGTCAAGAAAAAAAGCCGAGAAACTGAAAAGGAAGGCAGCCCGGTACGTAGTACAAGAAAACATACTCTGGCGAAGGGGTCACGAGGGTAACCTACTTCGATGCCTAGACAGCAAGGAAGCACAAGAGGTGATGGATCTCTCTCATCAAGTGGAGCATCAGGGAGGTGCGAAACTATGCAGACAGCTCCTCACAGTTGGCTATTTCTGGCCCACCATGGAGGCAGATTTCCGCGCTAAAGTAAGGAGATGCCAGGAGTGTCAATTCAAAGGCAACCTTGTGCATGCCCCTGCCGTAGATCTACATGCGTTGGGGACACCATGGCCATTCCACAATTGGGCTATCGATTTTGTTGGCCCTATTCGACCAGCCTCGCATGGGAACCAGTTTATCCTCACCTCGACCGAGCTGTTCACTAAGTGGGTAGAGGCAATACCGCCAAAGACAGCAAATGCGCTTGCTGTGGTCCATTTCGTCCAGGAGAACATCATATACAAGTTCGGGATTCCTAAAACAATTCTCTCGGATAATGGTACCCCTTTCGTAAATCGCCAGGTGGCCGCAAAGCTAGCGGAGTACAACATAAGGCAGGTCTGCTCCACTCCTTATTATCCAAAAGGGAATGGTCAAGCAGAAGCGACCAACAAGACACTGTTAAGGATTCTGAGCAAGATGGTCGCAGACGATCACAAGAAATGGGCTGATTCTTTGAACATAGCATTGTGGGCATATCGAACTTCGCCAAGGACTCCCACAGGAGTCTCCCCATTTCTTTTATGCTATAGAGTTGAAGCTGTTGTACCAGCGGAGGTGAAAGTCAACTCTTCGAGATTGGCCTTTCACGCATTATATGACAATCAGCGCGATCACGACTTGATTTTATTGGAGGAAAAGCGAGAGCAAGCCAAGCGGACTAATAAACGGTACAAGGAGAGGATCGCTCGCGCATACAACAAAACAGTCCAACATCGAGACTTCGCGGTTGGGAACCTAGTTCTGCGCGCTTCAGATCACTGCATGCGGGAGGCGGCCCATCCAAAGTTCGCAGCCAACTGGGAAGGACCATTCGAAGTCAAACAAGTCTTTGACAGTGGCTACTGCAACATACAGAGGCTACATGGAACGGCCACAACCCCAAGCTCAGTCAACATGCGCTGGATTAAGAAGTATTATCCTTAACTTCTCTCTTTACATGCATCAGATTATAATGTCTATTTACGACTAGCATTTTGATAGACCCATGCGTCGTTCCTCCCATATGAGGGACTTGTAATCTTGCCTCTCCATATGAGGGTTCTTATAATAAAAGAATTCTCCCAACTGAGAAGAATTTTATTACTTTAGTTGTCTTTCATCGCTTTATCTACTTCTCTGCTTAGTTACAATAAAAACCTATATGCTGAGATAGCAGCGTTATTCAAATACGATCTCATGCGATCCAAAGCCTATCTGCCGAGATAGCAGCACTAATCGAATACGATCTTAATTGAATCCGAAGCCTATCTGCCGAGATAGCAGCACTAATCAAATACGATCTTAATTGATCCCAAAGCCTATCTGCCGGGATAGCAGCAATATTCAAATATGATCTTAAGTGATCTTGAAGCCTATCAGCCGAGATAGCCGCACTATGCAAATGCGATCTAGAATGATCTTGAAGCCTATCTGCCGAGATAGCAGCGATATTCGAATACGATCTTAAATGATCTAAAAACTTATCTGCCTAAGACAGAAGCTCTAACGTATGATCTTAACCGGTCTGCGAGCCTATCTATTAGATGGCCAGCTATAGCAGCAGCGCCTCGTGCGAATGCAAAATTTGTCAGGCTTAAAATAAAAGATTTATTCACGCACACATTCAAGTGCAAAAGGGCGAAAGAAACATAACTTGTTTTATAGCCAACACGCATGCGATATTACAATATGTTCTATCAAACGAGAACAGCAAATACTCAAAGTCTATTTCATTAAGAGTCAAAATGACTTACAATCTATCTGTCTAGATAGCAGCTTACAAGCGAAAGTTAATAGTAAGGAAAATCTTACTATAAAATGATCGGCCTACTGGTCCTAACAAAAGCTATGCGACATAGTAGCTTGCAAGCAAAAGTTTATAGCAAGAAAGTTCTTGCTGTAAAAAGAACGGCCTACAAATGCTAACAAAGCTATGCGACGTTAGTGTCAAGATCCTGGATCTGAACAAGGCCTCTGACTGGTCTTCTGCCCAAGAGATGTGCCAGAGGAACCACCTTTTCAGGCGGATGCGGCGGTGAAGAACAAACGGAGAACAACTCCTGGGGCAGGAAGCTCCTTGTCCACGGAGACGAGCGCAATGGCTCGTCACCCCTAGTTCAAGAACGTGGAGGCAAATAGTTCTCCTCCAGGAAAGCTAGAGGAGAAACACTCCATTCATTACGAGTTGGTAAGAATGTCAGTACAGCACTGCACCTCGCCGGAAGCAGCCGGAGATACGACGTGCAAACATAATAGACAAAGAAAAATCTTCGAACGAACATGAGGTATTATGTACATCTTCTTTACAGTGGTCATGAAGGTCAATAAGCTTCGTAAAGAATATCTGGGGAGCTATTTCTATGGCACAAAGCACAAACTCAGGTTTCACAACTTGAAATTGCAATGAATCAACGAAAGACAAGCGTTGAAGCCAGCAGTCATAAGGACTCATGGCAAGCCCCATTTTGGGATGAAGAACCCAAGCAGCAAGGGGCAGGGTTTATATAGACCCAACGGAGACTCTTCACTTCCCTAGATGAGTCAGCAAAGCTTGGAAAAGGGTCAAGAATCAATTACTTGTATCTTAAAAGAGGTAACATTCAATTACCCTACTAAAGGCTATGACGATTCGGTGGCGTGCCCTAATTAATGACGGAAGGTCATAATACGGATGGGCTTCCCAAGGAAATCGTGCTTATCTAATAAGTAGTTAGCGGGAAAATCAAGGCAGATATGTCACCATGTGAGGTCATAATTGATACGCATAAAATGTTTGAGCAAATCCCCGGAAGGGCAAAACGGGGCATGCAAGTCTTGAATTAAAAAAAAGGGGAGAAACCCTAGCAACATTACAATAATGTTTCAAACAAATACTTGCTGTTTTTTCAAAATAAATCTTTGATCAGAGGGTCATCAGGAGAAAACAAGAGTGATGTATCTCTCACTTGGTCCACTTCTCGCTTCAGCTGCTCGTACTTGGCGTTCATCTCATGGAAGAGTTTGACAGCCTCTTCAGCCTTTTGCCTTTGCTCCTCTACCTTTCGGCCTTTAGCTGCGAGGTTGTGGAAGCCGCGTTTCAAATTCACAGCTGCGCGAATCTGGGTGACTCTGTTGAGAAGATACTGGAAGCCTAGCTTGCCTTGAACTTTGGCTTGAAGGCCTTGGCATGTGCTGAAAAGTAGCTACGCACTTTGAGGAGAAACGGTCGCAGGAGTGGCCACAGACAGCTGCTCCAAAATCCAGATGGCTTCGGTCGAGAACAGTCTTCTGTTATACGGCTCTATCTCTAGATATCTCGCAAATGACCGGGGATAGGAGAGACGCATCTGAACTAGCCAGTCCACATCAGCTTGCTTCAATCCTAACAATGTTGATTCAAGTTTAGAGCATGAAACTTGTAAATGAGGGTGTAAAATGCGAAAAATGGTAACATACCGGTTCCTTCAAGGATCTCGCGCAAAGAAGGAATGCGCATTGCTAGAAGAGCTGAAGTCTGTCCTCGCTCCATTGCTCATCTATCAGCTGCGAGCTCTAGTTCCTCATAGTTGGCAGGAAGGGTATAGGCCACAACAGGTGCGACAGCAGCTCCCACTTGCGAGCACCAAAAACTCCATGCTTGGGGAACCTCTGGAAGCTCTACCTCTATTGAAGGAATCGCAACAGTGGTAGCTTCTGCTCGACCAGGAACTCCTTTGGTTGCGAGGGGCTCGTGGGGCTCGGGAGCATTCATTTGCACATTCACATTCGCATGTGATGTTATGTCTTCCACGACCTGCTCATTTTCATGAATCTCAGCCCCGACAGCATCTGTCTCCATTTCCTCAACTGCGGCATCAGCATCTTCTTTCATCAGCATGGTGTCAGCTTCGATATCATCAGAAACTTCGATGACATCCTCGAAGGGCTCTCCTGCATACTCGGCAGCTGCGACAGGCTTCTCGACATGAGAGCTTCGCTCAGGAGCATAAGATACAGGGGGCTGACTTCTCTGTTCCGGCATGGCCTCATCAGTATCGTCTGCGATGCAAGACAGGAAAATGTGAGGTAACTTGTATCATACAATGTCTGTTATTTTGATAGACAAGAGCAAGCACCTCCACACGTAGGTGGGATTGCGGCATCTTCATCATATGCTAAAGACGCGACACCGTATCCTACTAGGGTATCTTCATTTAGCGTATCCTTAAGGTGGGCGTGACCTGGGGCGCGAAGAAACTTGTTATGATGAAAATTCGGTTGCTAAGCCTAGCTAGACATTTCTTGAATAATTACCTGAGGGTTCACCACACTTGCTTACTAGCCATCGGCGAATATCAGCTTTCGATAAGCCATGTTTTAATGCACCGATAATCACTTTTTGGTAAGTTACAGCAAGATTAAAGATCTCACCTTGATTGCCACCTGCGATTTCCTCAAAGTCCGCGGAGCCTGCTCCAGAGCAGCCGCATCTTCCTCATCGGCTTGCTGCACCAAGTCGTCAACATGTTGCTTTTCCAAACTCCTCTTCTTTATGAGTTCGATCTCATCTTCTTCTCGCTTCCTTCTTCTTTCCGCAGCCTCCGCAGCTGTTCTTCTAGACTCGGCAAGGATGTCCTCGTCTATGGCTTCGCTCGAAACGCCAGAGTGAACCCTTCTTCTGCTTCTTAGCCAGAAGGTCGCTGATGGTTTCTGCGTCATCATCTGCGAAAGAACAAACTGTTCAATAAATAGTACGAAAGCTAAAGTTCAGAGAAGATAAGTTCGTTCGAGATACCTTCCGAATCTTCCTCTTGTATCTCACCTCTTTCTTCTTCTCTTTCACTTTCGACTCTTTCTTCTTCTTCATCATCATCTCTTTATCTCACATCTCTCCTCTCATCCTCCTCTTCCTCCTGACCAAACGGAACAAAACTCTCGACTGCGAGCTCTTTATGCACCTTGCTTGGCATGCGACCCTTGCCTTTTTCCTTAGAGGTAAGGGACTTCGCAGGAGAGGAAGCTGGAGCACTCCTAGGGGAAGAGATTGTGATTCCCTTCTGCCTTGGTCTCTTCGCCCTTGGAGCAACGTCCGCAGGAGGAGATGGAGCGTTCCTAGGAGGAGACAAAACTAGGGTGTTGTCTATCAGCAAGTCAGCAAATGCATCCATTACCTCGCGAATCCGAGCCTCGACTGCGGGAGCCATCCCCATTGTTAGCAGAATTTGCTCACCCTGCCTTCTCGCAGCAACAATGGTATTGATCAGCGACTTGGAGCACTCACCAGATGCAAACCTCCTCAGATAGCACTAAAACAGAAAATGGAGCATAAGTTTCGACGCATCAAAGGAAAGAAACTTAACACGCGCAAAGGAAATTATTTACCTTGGAAAATTCTTCGTTGTACTTGATAACATGCGAAGCACCACCCCTAACTGCGGCCATCTTCTCCTCAAGGATGGTGGATGGGCACAAGTGGTTCTCATGGTCCAACAATGAGTAGCAACCATACTGGGAGTCATCCAAACTGCAGTTAGGACATAAGGGGAAGGAATTTCTCTTGATCACAGGAGCTCTACTGGATTGAGGGGTCGACTGTGTCTCGAATCTGGCCTGCTGGGTAGTCCAGTAAGCAACCCAATTATTGGAGAAGCGACCTGCGCGGCCACCTGAAGGTTGATCAAAGGGCTGGTTGCTCCTCAGGATCGTTTGGCACTCGCCAGACAACAGCCGCTTGTAGCAGCCTCTTACAATGGATCTAGGCCAGACTGATGGCGCCACTGCATCAAAGCCAAACTGGGGAGAAACGCGAGTTGGATCGACATCCACTGTGATCCTCTCATACCTGGGAGTAAGCTCAGGAACATACTCTGCAAGAGCAGGAAGAGAGCCCCTTAGACACCAGCAGAAGAATTCGCGATAGCGCTCATGGAAGCGTTCATGACCCTCGAAAAGGAGCTCTTCTGAGAAAGCAAGAGGTTTGGCAGGATACAGCTTTGGGAACCATCGCACATTTTCGATGCGCATGGCATAAGGCCTAGCCGTAAACTTGATTCGGTCATCGCATATCAGGCTCCAGGTACACTTGGGAAGATTGGTTCTAAACCATCGAGCAGCTCTTCCACAGGAAAGTTCATCCTCCGCACCTGGGACACACCATTTGCTGGGCTTAGAAGGAACAGGAGCATAGGAGGTTCATCGCTCAAAAACCCACATGGTCAGGAATGCGATGTTAACATAAGTCAGCACATCAAGGCGACCACGAGAGTCCTTGGTCGCCACTACCAATTGGTCCAATCTGTGGTACAAAGTACCCTGGACTAGCGGCCCAAGTGCGACTCTCTGACCAAGGGTCAGTCTCACAGCAAGAGGGAGGACATGGTAGAAAACCCCATCATGAGGGTGACCATCAATCAGGTACCTTGATAGTCCGACACAGAGAAAGCCACACAAGGTGAGATGGTACCCTTTCCCATTCACATAATTCTTCGCCTTTGGGTTTTGTCCCAGCAGTTTCTTGGTAATACTGCTACTCGCATAGTCGCGGAAGAAGTACTGCACCCATTTGCCCCAGGTGTTCTTCGCAGATGTATCAACCAGCTGCCAGTCGGGAAGAACTTTCGCAGATGTCCACCGCGTGGAAATCTTCTTTACCTCGGACAAGCATTCCTCCATCTACTTGTACAGAGCAAGTTCCGGATCAGTCCTCAAGGACTCAGAGGATCCACCTCACCAACACAGAAAGATCATAAAACATGTGCACATCCTCCAGAGTGGGAGCAGCCTCGAACTCGGCAAAGTGGAAGGTATGAGTCGCAGGCGAATAGCGGGAGAGAAGGTTTAGAAGCATGAAGAGATCCAACTTCACGGCAGCACCCTTCATAGCACGGACTGCGAAATTAGACGCCAGCATTGTTCAATGCGATGGCATGGTGGGTCAATACGTGGTCGATCCACTCATCCATGAAGTTCAATTTCTGGACAAATGCCTGGGTAGAGATTGCAGTATGGGGGAAAAACCCATTTTCAACCCCTAATCGAACCACATCCTTGGAATCGATCAATTCTGGCATGGCCGCGTTAACAGACGGGGTCAATGTCTGCAACTCTCCAGAGGAAACAGGAGTCGGCAGGTTCTTCACCTTAACCCTAGCGTGATAAAAATCTTTTCCGCCCAAATAGGGGGCTTTCCACCATAAGGTTTGGGGAAGATCAGGTATTTCTTCGGCCTCTTTAACGGGTTTGGTTCCTTTTGTCTTTGCCATTCCTGCGGAAGAGCAAGAAAAAAGGGGGGAGAAATATACACACTTTCAGTTTGAATTTCAAGAATCAGTTCGAATTTCAGTTTGAAGCAACTATGTTTTGTCAAAAGAAGATGAACAGTCCAGGGTCAATTCTGGGTTTGGAAGTTCAGAATCGCTTATAATGCTCAGAATTTCAGAAGTCCCACATTCAAGATCGTCACAATCCGGTGATTAGATCAGTTCTGGGGTCAAGAACAAGGTCTCTTTTTGCAGTTCTCAACGAATGACATGTTTCAAATAGTCACGGGTTTGCAGATCCAATACAGTTCAAACCATATTTCAGTACATTAAACGAAATGGAGCAAAGCCAACCTTGTTTTGGTAAAGCTTGTTTAGATGAAGCCAGTTGAAGGAGACGATTGACAAGGAAGAACTGATGATTGATCACTTAAATCTGCTCTCGAAGGCTTCCGGGTATCATTCACTTTAAGAGAAAAAAGTGATGCTTTGCAACAATGAGGAGCACAGAGTATTTATCCAAAAACAATTAGGAGTCGCGTCCTTTCAGTAGTCGAATCGCAACCGTCTAGAGGAATAGATGCCCTAGAGGCAATCGTAGATTTAGTATGAACAATGTTTTGGCTAGAATATTCATTTATTATTTATGGCGATATTTAATATAATGAATTCCTTAGATAAATTGTGTTATTTATCTTAAATATCCCTAGTCCATTATATTGATTAATAGGACAATCAAATATAGACTAGCATGTGGATAGATTGATATGGAGATATCAAGTCTAACACATGGGTATGCATTAGGAGTAATGGCATACTGGATTGACCCACGACGAAAAGGATACATTAGATTATGTGAAGTCACAATCGCTTTTCGTAGTGCTAATATTATTGCAATCCTTGGACTTGAAGTCACTAGATACTCTAGTTGTGAAATATTGCGCTTTGATGTTATCAAACGTTACACCGTAACCGGGTAATCATAAAGGTGGCTATCGGGCGTGATAGGAAGCAAGCTTAGAGATCGTAGTGATGTAGATAGGATTTGTCCCTCCCACATAATGGGGGTAAATATCCACGGCCACTCGAGGGATGAGGCTTATTGAATGTCTGGCCAGACTCAGATAAATTAATATAGAGATATTAATGTTATCTGCAAGTATAAGCATATTCCCAGGATCGAGGAACTATGGATTGGATATACGAGTGTGACTATTTATGTCTCGTGTCCAATCCGGATATGGAGACAAAGGGATAATGCAATATGATATATTGGGCACAATGGTTTGTCGGGATCACTGACTATTTCTATTGGTTGGGTTGCATGGATGTGTTGCTAGACACCGCTCCATGTTAGTAAAAGTTACTACCAACTATATAGAAACCTATGGGGTCACACGTCAAATAGAGTAGAGTTAGATTTGGGATTAATTAATATAGATTAATTAATAGAAGGATCATTGTGCAACACCTTGCAAACTTAGTAGGACTAATTTGCAAGGAAGGGAATAGTTCTAGTCCTACTAGAACAAGAAAACTCTAATATGGAAACAACAAGGAGTTGTTGGAGTATATATATAAGAGGCTCTAGCTTCCTTCCCACATGAGTTATTATTAGACATAACACAAAGAGTGGGGGAGAGAGAGCAAAAGAGAGAGCAAGACAAAGAGCTAGGGCCGAAACCCTAGCCCCCGTCCGCCCCTCTACCCGACGGCAAAGAGGAGGCCGCCCCTCCCTTGTGCCTTTGTTGCTTTGATCTTCATCCCTCTTCCTCCGGGTTCAAGCTAGCACTTGTTTGAAGGAAGAATCTAGATCTCACCTCTAGACGTGGAACAACCGTAGAGACGAGGACATCATTCTTCGTGTGATCTCACAAATCAAAAGGTACACATCTTCTATGACCTTAATCATGTTATGATGTCTCTTCCTGTGATCCTTGGTGGGCTTTGAGTAGAATTAATTTTTGTTATTCCACTGCGTTACCTACGTCAAAACCCAACAGTGGTATCAGAGCCACAGGTCGTAGAGCATAACATGATATTATGTGTTTACGATTTCAGTTCATACACCGTATTATTGTTTATTACGCGAAAACTGAAAAATTGCCATAGTAGATGCAATATTTAATTTGATTCAATCAAACAAGACCCAATTTGACATTGGATGTTAGAATTGGTGAGTTTAATCACATAGGATGTGAATAATTGGGTTCTTGAAAAATTAGGGTTCATGGGCACATGATTGAAAAGGGGTTTCCAATTATGGAAACAAAATTATGGAAATAATTCCATAAGGAAACAACCTTGCTTGGGCAACAAGGAAGGAGGAAGGGGACTAGGGACGAAACCCTAGCCGCCCGCCCCTCCCTTGCGCGCCAAGAAAGGCCGCGGGCCTCTAGGGGTGCGGCGGTCCTAGGGTTCGGGCCACTTGTTGGCTTGGGACCTTTGGACCGTTGTAAAAACCCTAGTTACCCAATTTCATTAAAATTAAAACAAGCGCGTTAAAATTGGTTTTAACTGTATTATGTGCTTTATTTCATGGTGGATGGATATGGCCTAGGATTGTGGATGTTTATTGTTTTGTGGTTTGGTTTACGGCCTGCGAGCTGATCAAATTAATGTAATAATTTATTAAGTTTTACGGCCTGCGAGTCGTCTTTTTCTCCTCGACATGTGAGGCTTTTGTTAGTTATTTATTCTATATGTTAGGCTAGAATTAGAAGTATTTAGATGATATCCAAGAACATGGAGAAGAAGACCGGAGAACCAAAGGAGCCAAAAGACATCCCTAGGCGCGCAGCTATGGTGGAGCACATGGAGATGAGCTCAGCACTTTAGGGCAACTAGATATTATCATTGGCTTGATAATATCATTAGTCTAGGGGCCATATCCATGCCACGTTTTTTTATTTATTTTGTGGATGTTTATTATTCATGCCTTGTTATTTATTTTGTGTGTATGGCGCTACAAGCAAAACGATAACAAGATAATAATAAACAAGGTTGGTCTTTTATTGTGGATGGCCCAATCCAAATAAGTAGACCATGTTGATAAGATCAACCAAACAACTTAAAAGAAATCCCTCAATTAAATATTGCGTTTTGCATTCTCTTGCCAAAACACCCTTCATGATCATGGCCTATTAAAATTCGGGCTTGCCAAAGCAAGGCGATTTTAATTTCATGATGTGTTGCGGACGACGCAAGCTAGTAATGCGTGTATGTTGAAAGCAAGAGGTTGGACGCAACTAGGCAAAAGTCAATTGGATTGATGAGCTTAGAGGCATGACAATTAGGAGTTATCCAATTGGATAAAGAATAAAAGGAATTTATTCACCTAATTGGACCAAGAGTTGCATCGGATGCAATTGGAATGGTTCCTACCTAAATAACCAATTCTTGGGTGACTTGCCAAAGCAAGCTCAAGAGCAAGTGAAAAAGGGATCTTGGACCCACTAGAAAGTATAAAGATATTTTCCGCTTTAATAGTGAGGGCTATTAATCCGAGAAAAATAGTGGGAGCTATATTTAATGATCTAGCCATTTTTAAATATAGTTAAATTGTTCAAAATACTAAATTGCATATTTCTCGTTTTGTAGAACTCCAAATGGCAAACAACAACGCATCGAGTTCATCCCTACGATCTGTCCTTGAGAAGGATAAATTGTCTGGAACAAATTTCCTTGACTGCTACAGAAACTTGAGGATTGTCCTCAAGCAAGAAAAGAAGCTGTACGTCTTGGACACTCCAATTCCAGACCCACCACAAGATGAGTCTCTACTAGCGGAAGTAAGGGCACGTCAGAAACATATTGATGATTCTAATGACGTGACTTGCCTCATGCTTTGCACCATGACTGGTGAGCTTCAGAAGCAACACGAGAACATGGAAGCCTATGATATGATCAGACACTTGAAACAATTGTTTCAGGAACAGGCAAGGCATGAGCGCTATGAGGTGTCTAAAGCGTTGTTCAAAAGCAGTCTTGCAGAAGGGAATCCAGTAGGCCCTCATGTACTCCGAATGATCGGGTACATAGAGAACCTTGAGAGACTGGGGTTCCCACTCGGCCAGGACTTGGCGACTGATCTCGTCTTGCAATCGTTGCCTGACAGTTATAATCAGTTCATTATGAACTATAATATGAATGAGATCAACAAGTCTTTGCCAGACCTATTGAACATGCTAAAGACAGCTGAGCAAAGCATCAATAAAGGCAAGGGCAAGGCCATAATGATGGTACACAAGAAGAAGGGCAAGTCAGTTGCATCTACTTCAAAAGGAAAACGCAAGAAAGTTGCGAAATCCAAGGATGCCCTAAAGCCTAGCGGAGGCGTGGCTAAAGGTGAATGTCACTACTGCAGCCAGTCGGGTCACTGGAGGAGGAATTGCCCTAAATATCTGGAGGATAAGAAGCTTGGAATAGTGATTCCACCACCACCAAGTATTTATGTTATAGACGTAAATCTCTATATTTCATCATCCTGGGTATTAGATACCGGATGTGGTTCTCACATTTGTCGTAATGTGCAGGATTTGAAAAGAAGTAGAAGATTGCGAAAAGGGGAGATAGACTTGCGCGTCGGGAATGGAGCAAAGGTTGCTGCATTAGCTGTAGGCGTTTATGAGCTATCTTTGCCTTCTGGACTTATTTTAGAATTAGACAATTGCTTTTATGTGCCTGCTATGAGCAGAAACATTATTTTCGTTTCTTGTTTGGACGAGAAAGCTTTTTCTATTTCAATAAAGGACAAGTGTTGCTCCATTTATTTTGATAGTATGCACTATTGTAGTGTGCATTTGTCTAATGGATTGTATATCCTTGATCTAAATAATCCAATCTATAACATAAATACTAAAAGGATTAAAACTAATGATTTAAATCCTACATATCTATGGCACTGTCGTTTAGGCCATATAAATGAGAAACGCATATCTAGACTCCATAAGGATGGACTTCTAGACTCATTTGATTTGGAATCATATGAGACATGTGAATCTTGTTTATTAGGAAAAATAACAAATTCCCCTTTCAATAAGAAATGCAAGCGGACTAGTGAGTTATTGGCACTCATACATACTGATGTATGCGGACCATTCCCCACGCCTGCGAGAGGTGGTTATACCTACTTCATCACATTTACTGATGATTTCAGTAGATATGGATTTGTATACCTTATGAAGGCCAAATCTGAATCCTTTGAATTGTTCAAGGAATTCAAGAATGAAGTAGAGAAGCAACTTGGCAAGAGTATTAAAGCTCTACGATCGGATCGTGGAGGAGAATACTTAAGCCAAGAGTTTGATGAGTATCTTAAAGAGTGTGGGATAGTATCCCAGCTCACTCCACCCGGAACACCACAATGGAATGGTGTATCTGAGAGGAGGAATCGCACTCTATTAGATATGGTGCGATCTATGATGTCTCAAACAGATCTTCCGATATCCTTTTGGGGACATGCTCTAATGACGGCAGCTTTTACCATTAACCGTGTTCCATCCAAATCAGTCATGAAGACGCCATATGAAATATGGACTGGGAGGCGTCCCATAGTGTCGTTTATGAAGATTTGGGGGTGCGACGTCTATGTAAAGCGTTTACAGACAGACAAGCTCGGGCCTAAAGCGGATAAGTGTAAGTTTGTGGGATATCCTAAAGAGACTAAAGGATATTACTTCTATAACCCTACCGAGAACAAAGTGTTCGTTGCTCGGACCGGCGTGTTTCTAGAAAGAGAATTAGTCTCTAAAGAAGCAAGTGGGAGGGTTGTAGAACTTGAAGAAATTCATGAACCACAAACCACTGAACCGATAATGGAACATGAACAGGAACCACAAGAAGTTGTGGAAGAACCTGTTCAGGTAACACAGGAACTCCGTAGATCAGGAAGAGTGCGTCATGAGCCAGAGAGGTATGGACTTCTCGTGACCGAGCCCGATGACGTACCAGTCATGGAAGATGAGCCTGCAACCTATGGAGAAGCCATGAGTGGCCCAGACTCTAAGAAGTGGCTAGAAGCCATGAGATCCGAAATGGATTCCATGTACACCAACAAAGTATGGACTTTGGTGGAACCACCCGAAGGGGCTCGACCCATAGGGTGCAAGTGGGTCTTCAAGAAGAAGACCGACATGGATGGCAAGGTAGTTGCCTATAAGGGCCGATTGGTGGCCAAAGGTTATAGACAAATTCATGGTATTGACTATGATGAGACCTTTTCACCAGTCGCCATGACTAAATCCATTCGAATCTTACTTGCTATTGCAGCATACTACGACTAAGAAATTTGGCAAATGGATGTCAAAACAGCGTTCCTTTATGGGAACCTCCTTGAGGATGTGTACATGACACAACCAGAGGGTTTTGAGGATCCAGAGAATGCCAATAAAGTCTGTAAGCTGCAAAGGTCCATTTATGGATTAAAGCAAGCTTCTAGGAGCTGGAATCGACGTTTTGATGACGCAGTCAAAGAGTTTGGCTCCATCAAGAACGAAGATGAGCCTTGTGTTTACAAGAAGGTTAGTGGGAGCTCTATAGAATTTCTGGTCTTGTATGTGGATGACATACTAATCATTGGCAATGATATTCCTACTCTGCAATCTGTTAAAGATTGGCTAGGAAAGTGCTTTGCGATGAAAGACTTAGGAGACGCAGCCTATATACTTGGTATAAAGATCTATAGAGATAGATCTAAAAGGTTGCTTGGCCTAAGTCAGAGTACATATATTGACAAGGTGTTGAAGAGGTTCAACACGCAAGATTCCAAGAAGGGATTCTTGACCATGTCACATGGAGTCACTCTTTCCAAGAATGACTGTCCCTCCAACGAGATGGAGAAGGACCGCATGAGCAGGATACCCTATGCTTCGGCCATAGGATCCATCATGTACGCCATGCTATATACTAGACCAGACGTATCATACGCGTTGAGTATGGTGAGCAGATATCAGTCCAATCCGGGTGAGAGTCACTGGGTTGCTGTCAAGAACATCCTAAAGTACTTGAGAAGAACTAAGGATGTATTCTTGATATTTGGAGGAATGTAAGAGCTAAGTGTAAAGGGTTACACTGACGCAAGCTTCCAAACCGACAAGGATGATTACAGATCGCAGTCTGGATACGTGTTTTGCCTGAATGGAGGAGCTGTAAGCTGGAAGAGTTCCAAGCAAGGCAAAGTTGCTGATTCTACAACAGAAGCTGAGTACATTGCTGCTGCGGAAGCGGCGAAAGAGGCAGTATGGATAAAGAAGTTTATCGCTGAGCTCGGTGTGGTCCCTAGCATAGTGGATCCCATAGAGTTGTACTGTGACAACTCTGGGGCAATCGCACAGGCGAAGGAACCAAGATCGCACCAAAAGTCCAAGCATGTACTTAGGAGATTCCATCTTATTCGTGATATGATCGATCGAGGAGATGTGAAGATGTGCAAGATTCCGACGGATGACAACGTGTCAGATCCGCTCACGAAACCTCTTGCGCAGCGAAAGCATGAAGGGCACGCCAGATCTATAGGCATACGAGATGCGCCAGATTGGCTCTAGTGCAAGTGGGAGACTGTTGGAAATAGATGCCCTAGAGGCAATCGTAGATTTAGGATGGACAATGTTTTGGCTAGAATATTCATTTATTATTTATGGCGATATTTAATATGATGAAGTCCTTTCATAAATTGTGTTATTTATCTTAAATATCCCTAGTCCATTATATTGATTAATAGGACAATGAAATAAAGACTAGCATGTGGATAGATTGATATGGAGATATCAAGTCTAACACATGGGTATGCATTAGGAGTAATGGCATACTGGATTGACCTACGACGAAAAGGATACATTAGTTTATGTGAAGTCACAATCGCTTTTCGTAGTGCTAATATTATTGCAATCCTTGGACTTGAAGTCACTAGATACTCTAGTTGTGAAATATTGCGCTTTGATGTTATCAAACGTTACACCGTAACTGGGTAATCATAAAGGTGGCTATCGGGCGTGATAGGAAGCAAGCTTAGAGATCGTAGTGATGTAGATAGGATTTGTCCCTCCCACATAATGGGGGTAAATATCCACGGTCACTCGAGGGATGAGGCTTATTGAATGTCTGGCCAGACTCAGATAAATTAATATAGAGATATTAATGTTATCTGCAAGTATAAGCATATTCCCAGGATCGAGGAACTATGGATTGGATATACGAGTGTGACTATTTATGTCTCGTGTCCAATATGCAATATGACATATTGGGCACAGAGGTTTGTCGGGATCACTGACTATTTCTATTGGTTGGGTTGCATGGATGTGTTGCTAGACACCGCTCCATGTTAGTAAAAGTTACTACCAACTATATAGAAACCTATGGGGTCACACGTCAAATAGAGTAGAGCTAGATTTGGGATTAATTAATATAGATTAATTAATAGAAGGATCATTGTGCAACACCTTGCAAACTTAGTAGGACTAATTTGCAAGGAAGGGAATAGTTCTAGTCCTACTAGAACAAGAAAACTCTAATATGGAAACAACAAGGAGTTGTTGGAGTATATATATAAGAGGCTCTAGCTTCCTTCCCACATGAGTTATTATTAGACATAACACAAAGAGTGGGAGAGCGAGAGCAAAAGAGAGATCAAGACAAAGAGCTAGGGCCGAAACCCTAGCCCCCGTCCGCCCCTCTACCCGACGGCAAAGAGGAGGCCGCCCCTCCCTTGTGCCTTTGTTGCTTTGATCTTCATCCCTCTTCCTCCGGGTTCAAGCTAGCACTTGTTTGAAGGAAGAATCTAGATATCACCTCTAGACGTGGATCAACCGTAGAGACGAGGACATCATTCTTCGTGTGATCTCACAAATCAAAAGGTACACATCTTCTATGACCTTAATCATGTTATGATGTCTCTTCCTGTGATCCTTGGTGGGCTTTGAGTAGGATTAATTTTTGTTATTCCGCTGCGTTACCTACGTCAAAACTCAACACCGTCACGGTCGAATCGCGCAATCACAGGACGAGCTAACGTCATGCCTAAAACCCTAAAAGACCAGACGGCACGACTCTAGGGATTTTAGGTCATAATGACACGCACGGGGGCTGAATTTGGGTGTATTTGAATTGGTGTGTGGTGGCGACGCGTACATTGGTTCCTGCGCATTGAACCCTATCCAGCTGTGTGTCTTCACGCGCAGAAAGGGGGCTAATGTAGATAGTTCTTTCTAGACAGGAAGATCTTAGCCACGTGGCGACCATCCACCACACCTAGTTGTGCTCCACACACACTGTATCACCACCCGCGCTGATCCTTATGGGGCTGCGAGACAGGGCCCTCACATACCACCACACGGGACTTGTAGGGACTTAGTGGTTTGGAGGCTAGAGTAAGGTCCCTCGCGCGCGTGCGACAACCAAGCTCGTGCGCGACCTTAGTAACTGCTTTGAGAGATTTATGGCACGAGCTCCATAAACCCGGTCAGCCTCATAACGATTACGGTATACACGGACGAACGTGCCATAACGGTCCCTATATACGCGGACGAACGTGCCGTTGTGGTTAAGCTAATTAAGCCGCCATTAATGGGCGCATTAACCCACTACAACGGTCATATTCTCCGTTATATATAGGATCGTTAACCCTTCCATACAAGGGCGAATCACCTGAGATACACGGAAGCTCTGCCAAAATTATGTCTCTCTCTCATACAGTGATATTGTCTTACTCTCTCCCTACACACAACCTTACTCTTCCTGTGTTCTTTCTATCCCCTACTCTTGGTGTATATTGAATTCCCTCTGCAGGATTCTCTCGTACACACCAACCTTCCGCAGGGAGAGGTGTGAGTCAAGAGATACCGTATGGGGTCGCTCTTTGTAATCGCCACAACTTTGTGCGGGGCAAAGTAGTGTTTTAACTTTTCTATCACAAAGAACAAGGCAAGAAAATGGCGTTCGATATCTGTGTACCTTGATTCAGCTGTTTGTATTATGCGAGAAATGTAATAAATCGGCCTTTCTTGCCCTTCATGTTCCTGAGCCAAAAGTGCCCCTATAGATTTCTTCGTCGACGTCAGATACAACAAAAGCGGCGATCCAAGCTGGGGCGCGATCATTACCCTTGGCGACGTCAGCAGGTCCTTCAACTTCCCAAATTCGGCTTCATGTTCCTCTGTCCATTTATACACAGCATTCTTCTTGAGGAGATCGCAGAAGCAGAAGGTTATTTCTGCGATTGCTGGAATGAATCTCCGCAGGTAAGATAATTTCCCCAAGAACGTCTTCAGAGTGCTTTGATTGTGTGGCGCCGTCATGCTTGTGACAGCCGATACCTTCGCGGGATCAGGCTCGATGCCTTGGCGATGTATTACGCATCCCAAGAACTTCCCCGAAGTCACTACGAATGCACACTTCATGGGATTCATCTTCAGATGGAAACTCCTGCATCTTTCAAATACTTTCCGCAGGTCCCCCATATGGTCGGCTTCCTCTTTAGACTTGACAAGCAGATCGTCAACATAGAACTCTACTTCCTGGTGCATCATGTCGTGAAATAGAGCCATCATTGCTCGTTCATAAGTCGCGCCCGCATTCTTGAGCCCAAAAGGCATGACTGTGTAATTAAAGACTCCCACCGGTGTGACGAACGCGGTTTTCCGTGCATCTTCAGGGTCCATTTTGATCTGGTTGTATCCACTAAAACCATCCATGAAGCTGAACATCCGATGACCCGCAGTAGAATCGATGAGCAGATCGATGTTGGGCAACGGGAAATCGTCCTTGGGGCAGAAGCGGTTGAGGTCTCTGAAGTCTACGCATATGCGAAGTTTCTCATTCTTCTTTACCACAGGCACAATGTTAGCCAACCAGGTGGGATGATGATTCGGCTCAATAAACCTGGCAGTCAACAGCTTGACGATTTCTTGCTTTATTTTCACATTTATCTCTGGCCTGAAGCTTCTCGTACTTTGCTTTACCGGTTTAGATCCCGGGATAACATCTAACCTGTTCATAGTGATGCTCGTTTCCAAACCGGGCATTTCATCATATTCCCAGGCAAACACATCCTTGTATTCAGTCAGCAGTTGCAGCAATCTTGCTTCCTCATCGCTTGTGAGGTCTGCACTCAGAAAAACGGGCCTCTTCTTTTCTTCGCCTGGGCTCAGGAACACTTCTTTCAATTCATGTTTCTGGGGTTTCGGCTTATCCTCCACGCATTCAGGTGCTTCTTTCAGCTTATCCTCTAAAGCCTCTGATGCTGGCTTGACTACCTCCGTGACACGCTCGATTTGACTGATTGGTCGAGGGATATCCCCATGCTCGAATGGGGGTACCCCCGCGCACATTTATATGCGGTAGAATTTCCTTCCGTTGGAGTAGAAGCTTTCTATCTCTTTGCCCGCGAGTTCATGTTTTACCACTCTTTTCAGAGTGTACACGTTCTTCCTTTGGTAGGCGACCTGCGGTGCCTCTTCGCTTGTGGACAACTTTTCCTTGGCATCCTCCCTCGTCACCATTACTCCTGCTGGCGACTGATCCTTGATGTCTTCCCATCGAGGCAAAGGAGTCGGGTTAAATGGCCCTGGCGTTTGCTCGTCCGCCATTTCAGTAAACCATACCGCTTCAGTGAGGTGCGCCTCATTTAGATTGAAAGGGTTTACCGAAGCCGGTATCTCCACTACTCTGTCGTTCCATATGGCCTTCATCACCTGGTGAGTTGTTGAAGGGACCGCGTCGAAACGATGAATCCAAGCTAGCCCTATGATCATGTGATACGTAGTATTCGCATCAATGACGTAGAATTTGGCTGAACACTTGATTGACCCTATCTGGATGCCGAGACGAATCCATCCTATCGTCATCCTGGAGTCACTCCCGAATCCCATCAGTGGGGACGGGCGTCTGACAATTTTCTTCTCCGGGATTCCTGCCAACTTTAGAGTGTTGAGCGGCACCACGTTGACGGCTGCTCCTCCATCACAAATGCCCTCTTGAATTCGACATCATTAACCACCGCTGTTACGTATAAGGGCTTCTGGTGGCTCGAGTCCGTCTTCTTGTCACTTGCGGAGAAAGTCATAACCTTTTCCGTAGAGCGAGACGCCCTTACAACTTTTCCGTTGGAGACCACGATGTCTTCCTCGAAGTCTTCTGCTACCCTTAGAATCGCCTTTGTCACTTCTTTCCGTCATTTCTCCGAAAAGTTCATTTCGTCAAAGAACTTGTTGAACCCGTGCGACACCTTCAGCCTGTCAGCACGCTCATCCTCCGTGTCTATGCTGTGGTCCTCATCGTTGTGAATTTCAGCAATGATGGGCAGACCGTCTTCCGCAATCTCTTCAAGATCCATAATCGCAATCATGGCTACCTCTTTTCCTTTTGGCTCTTGCTCCGCATGGGCTGGTATTGGATTGTTTCGCACGCCCTGCCTCTGGTCGCTGACAATCAACTCGCCCTCCTTCATTTTTCGGCTCACCATGTGCCTAAGTTTCTTGCATTCAGCCGTGGGGTGCATAATTTTCCCGTGGCATTCGCACCACTTCGGGTCCCTCATCATCTCTTTAGAGGGTATCCTTTCGAGCGGAGGCAGGACTCCATCTTTACGCCACTATTGGCATAAGTCAATCACTTCCTCTATCGAGCATGGTAGAGGCAGCGCATCTGAGTTTGTAACCCTGGGCTGCTTGTGCGGCGAAACTGTATTAACCTCAGCTTTGCGCCCCCTCTTATAACTAAACCTTCCAATCTTGAAAGTGGTTCCCCCTGAGGGTCGTTCAGGGGCGTTCTTCTTCTTTTGCCTTTCCACTATAGGCTCTATGTTTTTCATGCATTCAATCAACTTTGAAAAATTAGGAGTTTGTAGGTTGATCAACATACCTTTGTACTCATCTCGCATGCCTTGCAGACATATCTCCACGAGCCTGCCCTCAAGCACTTCATCTCTACACTCCAAGGATTTGGCCCTGAACTTCTTGATGAAGGTGACTCCATCCTCCTCGCGCTTTTGATACATACGAGAGAGATGAATCATCGTAACCTTCTATTCCACCTGGAAGAATTTCGTGTAGAACTTCTGAACCATGTCGTCCCAAGTTTTGAAAGATCCGGCCTCGAGCGTTCTATACCATTTGTAGGCCACATTTCCCAAAGATTTCAGGAACTCGCGCATCAGCAACTTGGGATCAGCCCCATATGGTCCCATTACATCGATGAAACGCATGACATTGCAACAACCCCCTCTGTCCGGCTCGGGACGAGACCGGGAGGGCGATTCTTAATAGAATTGGCGGAGATCAAAAACAATATAATCCACAACACATATTTATAACATTAAACAACTATATTAAACTTTAAGTCTTACACACTAACTGATTACTATTACACACTAATTAACTAACATTTATATATCAACTAATGATGACGTTCATATTCTAAGTGAGTCTCGCGCCCCTTCTATTCTATAATTCCCCAACTCCTAGCCCTGCGGTGGGAAGGAAACAACAAGAACCGCAATTTTCAAAGTCAGCAAAAATACTGAGTGAGATACACCTTAGCATGTAAAAACAGGAAATACGAGATATGATACTGAATCACGAGTTATATAAAATAAGATTAACAGAGTATAAGTAAAACAATATAAGAGTTTACAGTGGTGATAACCAATTATGAAAGGCGCAAGAGTAAATCAACTTATTTAAATTATGATCCGTCGCACGTTTCCAACCTTGGGGCAAATAATTTCAATGTGTCGCGCTGTAACCGGGGTACACCAGAACAAAGTAAAAGATGGTACTGGTGTATAGGGGGTTCAAGAACCCAAACCTCTCTACCAAGCGTTGTGGATCGCATTCCGCGTCCCGCTAGCCATCATGACCACATCGGACATTCTAGAGACCTTAACTGTTGCAACACCCTCCTAAGAGCGTCAATCAAAGGAGTGGTATCTAGAAGCAGTACTCCATCCTACTGCGAAAGGAGTCGGGGGCACACGGAGTCCCGCATTTTAGTGTTTAAAACCCAAGGGATCGAAACCCGTGATAAGTAACATAACTGGTTCCGGTACATGCGAATACTTCCACTTCACGTTATTAGCGATTTATTATTTATCGTGTGACAGTTTCAAAAAAAAACCATTCCGAAACGTAAACAAACTCAAGTAAAACATGTGAATCACAAACACATTTTGAGACAATTTATGAAATCAACTTTCGACACGAAAGAAGCTAGGAACACAAGGCTAAGCACGTAAACTCACCTTACACCGAGATAGCGATTCACAATCTTCATGGGTAGCTGAAGTAGCCTATGTATACGAATCAGTCGCCTACAATTTACAAGTCTCTAGTCACAATGATGCTACTTCCAAATAAACTAATGCATGGATGTTTGTCTAGGTCTGGTACTAAGTCCATCCCAAATTATCCTAATAAAACGGTTTGAAGTAGCGTATTCATGTGTCGGATACAAGCTATACATTAATATCATTCTAAGTGTCACTAATAAACATATAATGATTCTCACATATCAATAATTCCAACAAAGCATTTAGAAATTCAAAATTTCAAGTTTTCTAAAACATGTGAAGCTACAATTCTGGCTCTGAATTTAGAGCCACATATACCTAATAAAAGCATCTCCTAAAATTGTAAAATTAATTTATGATGAACCTACATGTGTCTATTTTCATAAACACCAAGAAAATAATGCATATCTATTATAAAACTCAAGTTACAAAAATAACAAAAACTGCCATGCAGAGAAGAGTTTGGCAAAAAGTTTCAACTTTGAAGAACAATTACTACTACTTGGAGAATAGGAAAACTGCCCATATTCTCCATAATGAATCCCTTATGTGTCTAGTTTCATCACAAGAAAGATTGGGTGCTATAAGTTACTGGAAATGAGGGTTTTAATAAAAATGGAAAGATTGGTCCAGAAACAGATTTTCAGAAAATATGCAACTTAAAATGAGCATATCTCCCTAATCAAAATATCTATGGAGTTGATTTTTTTCTCAAAATGACCCCCTATGAGTCTATTTTTATAAAATGTAAGATTTGAAAATTTCACAGAGACAAAATTTTGAGATAAACAATGTTTTTCACAAACTGGTCAGATTGTAACAACATGCAATTTTACCTAGAACATTCAAACCATTATCAAATCAATTATTTGTTACATGCAACTAAAAATAACTTGATATATTCCTAGATACTACCAATTAGACAAGCAATAGAGATTCACATCAAGTATTTGAAGGATCATGTGAGGGATTTGAAGAATTCATGCTCAAAAGTTACAATTCAAGACACAAAACACACATGCAAACAAAGATCAAGTAATTTCCTATCATGAATATGAACTATCTAAATGATCTAAGCATGAAAATGAAGAATCAAGTATGGGAGTGAAGAAAAGATGAAATGTCATTAATCTAAGCTAAACACGGACATGGAAACATGCATTCAAAACTAGAAGAAACTTTACCCCAAGATTCAAGAAATGGTGGAGGAAAATAGTGAAAATGACCTTCAATCCTTAGGAGAATGATGAACTAACTCCCCTCCATGGTTATACCAAGTTTGGAATCAAATTTTTCATACTTGGGAGACTAGAAAATGGAGTTTTGGTGGAGTTTTATGGAGGTCAAGCTCCAAAAACGGGAATGGAGTTGGAAGAGAGATGAGAGAGCTTCTTTGAGTGTTCATGAAGAGGAAAACCATGTGAATAAATGAGAGAAAGAAATGGGTTGATGGAGATGAAAGGAATGAGTGATTGGATGTATAACATATTTATATAGAGATACAAGCAAGCCATGGGTACTACTATTTTATTAGAGTTGACTTAGAAAGTGGAGGAGGGACTTTGAGAGAATTATAAATCTCCCAACTAATTAGTTGTGGTAGAAATTAAAATATCAAGAAAACGAGGGTTGAGATGAAATACTAAAAATTGATGGTAAGTACAAGATTACACAAACAAGAGGGTAAAAATGCAATTATCAATTACCATTTAGCACATAAGAAGATAAAATTTACATCAACAGGAAATTACAAAATAACTCCAAATAAACTATTATGTCCTTAAATGTCAAAAATGCACTTTAATAAAATTAAAGGAAATACGTCAAGAGTAAATCTGAAATAGTACTATTATCATTTTTTTTCAAACTCAAGTATTTATTTTATCGAAATTACAAAACAACCCTTAGCGAAAATACGGGGTATTACAGACATGCTCGTGGGCATTCCCATTCACATCTTCAAACTTGTCCCACTTAGGAGTCTTATACCCTCCGGGGTTGGGCATGATATAGATCTCACGTTGGATAGGCGGATCGTTGTCGACCTTCGGAATAATGGTGTCTGCAAACGGTTGATTGGCCAAGAAGGTCTCTATGCGCCGCTGCAGCGATGTCATACATTCCGATGCGCTCCCTCCAGCGGCAGGAGGAGGGGTTGTAGCCGGCGGGGACACATATGCTGCGGTCGGGCTAGGGGTGTAAGTCACGTTGCCCAACAGTGCCGGCGGAGGAGGCAAGGGTATTGTGAAGAGATGTTGGGTGCCACAATTGGTGGTTGGGGGATATGTGTGGTAAGGGACGGTATTTGGGCTGTTTGCCCCTGGACAGAGGGCAATTGCACCATTGCTGGTGGGGTTTGCGAATTAGGGTTGGGTGGTGTAGGTACTACTCCAGTTCCCTGGGTCGTAGATGTTCCCCCTCCCTGAGAGACAGCAGTACCCGATGTAGGATTCGGAGCGAGGGTTCCCAGGATAGCCATTATCCGATCCATCTGTGGGGATTGAGCTTGGAGGGCCTTTCCCTGATTCTGGATAGTGGCGTTCAAGGTCTCCAAAGTCCGAGTCCCGCTGGCAGCCGCAGAAGTGTGACGGTCTCCTCTCCCGAGGTTGTTTCCGTGGAGGGAGATCTGTTGCTGACGTCGTCCTCGTAAGACATGGTTGCTTGCAGTGGTAGGCTTCACGTCGGGTTCACCAAATGTGTACGAGAGAATCCTTTGAGGAGGATTCAATATACACCAAGAGCAGGGGATAGAAAGAACACGTAAAGAGTAGAGTGTGTGTAGGGAGAGAGTAAGACAATGGTAACTGTGTGAGAGAGAGACAGAATTTTGGCAGAGCTTCCACGTAGTTCAGGTGGTTCGCCCTTGTATGGAAGGGTTAACGATCCTATATATAACATAGAATGTGACCGTTGTAGTGGGTTAATGCGTCCATTAATGGTGACTTAATTAGCTTAACCACAACGGCACGTTCCTCGGCGTATATAGGAACCGTTACGCACTTCGTCCGCGTATACTGGAACCGTTATGAGGTTGACCGGGTTTATGGAACTCGTGTCATAAATCTCTCAAAGCAGTTACTAAAGTTCGCGCGCAGGCTTGGTTGTCGCTCGCGCGCGACAGCACTTACTCTAGCCTCCAAATCACTAAGTCCCTACAAGTCCCGTGTGGTGGTATGCGAGGGCCCTGTCTCGCAGCCCCCACGTGGATTAGCGCGGGTGGTGATCCTGTGTGTGTGGAGCACAGCTAGGTGTGCTGGATGATCGCCACGTAGCTAAGATCTGTCTGTCTAGAAAGCACTATCTACAGTAGGCCAAGACAATTATCCGTGGACATGAATGTTGGAACACGTCCACTTCCCTTATTAAGTCTTTCTTGAAACTCTTCTTTAAACATAGTATTATTTAAATACTAAGAAATGACTTGGAACCCCAGGAGGAAAATTTTCATCACTGTTACATAGGAAGTTTGAAATCTCCCAATTATACATAGTAGGCAGAATGAGATCACATTAACCCAGAGTTGCAGGTTGATTCTCCTCCAAAAAAAAGTTGCAGGTCGAAGAAACTGGTAAAACTCAGAGTTTGTAGTCTTTCTAATTTGGGTCAAAAATTAACTAATTTAAAAGAAAACAGCTTTGGGGTGGGTTTGGTATGACTTATAATCAGCTTATAAGTCAATTCTGGATTATAAGTTGAAGACAACTTAAAATCAGTGTTTGGTATGCGATTTATAAGCTCAACTTTTGGATTTTGACTTATAAGTTCATAGTGTAAAAATAAACTTAAGAAAAAGTTGAATTTTTGAATCTTTTCTTGAACTTTTGGACTTAACAACTTTTACACCAAAGGCACGTATCTTTTTTCTTCATCTTTTTTGTCATGGATTTTTTTGGCATAAACTTATAAAACAACTTAAGTTGCAAATAAGTTATACCTAACTCACCCTTTGTTAATTTGGGTCAAAAATTAACAAAGCTGTTTTTTTTTAAATTAGTTAACAAAGCTGTTGCAACCAAATTCAAAAGCAAAAACAGTTGAGTTAAACATTATTTTAAAAAAAAATGAGTGCTGATAATAACAGCACCAAAAACACTAGTTACAACACAACTAAAATTTTATTAACCAAAAAACCCCTCATCAACTTCTCTCTCATCTTAACTTCTCTCTCCCCCTTGTCGTGGGAAGTGGGAACAGCATACTAAAGTAGATTTGGGAACAACAGAGTGAAGTCCTCTCCTCAACAACCAACCATTTTATCTCAACAGAGTAACTATACTATATGTTTTTCAATCCCAGCCGGTCACTTAGACTCTTCTGCCTCCCCAGCCGATCGACGCCGTCCATTCTCTCGCCCAAGCTTTCCAGGATGGTTCTATCTCGTCTTTCTCTCTCTAATCTCCCCTGAAAACCAACCAGAGCCATTATTTCACAAAATTGACTCATTTCCGCAGAAACCCACAAACCATACTCGATTAAAAGAACAGAGCATGAACAAAAAAAAACATAGCAATTAGTAGAGATATAGACACTTACAGGTTGGGATTTATGGAGGAAGAGGAAGCCCATCACCGAGAGCTGTGTGATTTTTATTTCAGTGAGATGAAAGTGACCGAAGAAAGAAATAAACAGAGCATAAATGAGAGGAGAGAGAGAGAGACTGGGTTTGCGGGGGGTTGAATTGAAGGTATATTCTTTTGAAGAAGAAGACGACATGCGTAGACTACTTTTGACACGAAGAAGAAGAAGATTAGAAACGCTTCCTCCGTTTCATCCATCGTCCACTTATCGTCCACTTATCCTGGAGCTGAACAGTTCTTCAAGAGCCAAGGCTTCCTCCGTTTCATCCATCGACGACGGACCTCCACCGTCGATCAAACCCAACGCCTTGTTCAGATACTCCCCTTTCTGCCACTCCACCTAACCTCCTCATCGCATCCGCCAAGCTCTCTTGAAGACTCTTCAATTTCTCTCAGGTTTCGTCGCCGTCGTTTTCGGCCTGTTCGGTATCGGCGTCCGAGCTAGGGTTTCTGACGAGGTACCGGTTGAGGACGGCGTCGACGGAGGGAGTTCTGTCGGAGAGAGTAATCACGGCGACTTCGGCGTTGCAGAGCTCGCGAACCTTCTTGAAGAGTCCGGTCCGGCGCTTTGTCGTCGATCTTGGCGATGGCAATTCTCTGACGTCCCATGGTTGTAGAGGGGATGAAAATCTACTTTGTTGTTCCCACGGCAAAGAAGACAGAGAGAGAGAGAGAGGGGTGTGAAGTTAAGGATTCCAGTGCGAGTCTTACTTAATGAGGGGTAGTTTAGTCAATGAAATTTTGATTGTGCAGTAACTAGTATTTCTTGTGCTGTAATTATCAGCACCAAAAAAATAGGAAAAAGAAACGACATTAAAATTTGATGAACCTCTAATATGTAGAAAAAAAGCCTCCGTAGTGCACCTGGAAGAAGAGAGGAAGAGAGACCTGAGATTGAAGCCAGCACAATTTGAGATGTACTCCCTCCGTTTCGCCAGATACTTCAAAATTTCCTTTTTGGGTGTTTCGCCAGATTCTTCAAAATTTCCAAATATGGAAATTTTGAAACGGGTAAAATACAACTATACCCCTTCTAAAAAAAACCCAAACCTGATTTTAAATTGGGCTTAACTAATCAGGTTTAGTACTAAACCTGATTAATCAAGCCCAAATTGTATTTTGGGCTGGCTAATGAAACACAGCAACCCAACTGTCCCAACAACCCACAATTAACTCATCAACCCTATCTCTCTCCACTTACCCCCTGTTCTTCCCCAAATCGGTTCATCTCCGTCTCTGTCTCTCTCAATCTCCTTCCGTCTCTCTCTCTTTCTCTCCGCCTCCATCGCTAGGGTTTCTAGTTCTTGAGAAACCCCAGCAATTAACCCACTCCACCGCCAGATCTGATATTGGTACCGTGATTCCTAACAGCGATTGAACTGAAATCGATGAATTGTGCGGTGGAACCAGAGGTTATGGACCTTGACGAGTCCGATCTCACATGGTTTGATGATGCATGTGGGAAGCCGATGTCTTTCGATGAAGAACGATATCGTCTTTTCCGATTCATGGCTATTCTGGTTCCGGCCATGCTTCGCACGCCGCCGGAGAATCCAACCTTCGCCGCCTTGGTGGATGAGCCGGAAAATCTAATCCTCGCCGACTCGGAGGATGAGCCGGAGATTCTCATCGTCCCCGACTCGGAGGATGACGTACCTGACACCGAAGAAGATGAACCGTACCGCCGCCAATCAAAGGGGAACTGAAACGAAACCCTAAATCTGTTTTGTGAGAAATCCGAAATCTCTCTCTCTCTCTCTCTGTCTGTTTAGATCTGTAAGAAACCCTAACTCTCTCTCTCTATTTCGATCTGTTTTGTGATCTGTTATTCATGTACAACATGATGGTATGTGATCTATTATGGTGATGTGATGACTTCATATATCTGGCTGTGATCTGTTGTTCATGTGCTCCCTCTGTTTCACTAGATACTTCAAAAACTTTTTGTGCACAAGGATGTGATTATTTCATCTATCTGGTTGTGATCTGTTATTCATGTGCTCCATTTGTCTCTGTATATTGTGATCTTATTACATTGGTTAGTCTTGAAGTGGCTACCTGATTGTGATCTTATCACATTGGTTTACCTGCATTAAGAATGGCACCATTGTGATCTAAGTACCTGTTTGTGATCAAGTTACATTGCCTATCTGGTTGTGCACCTGTTTTGATGCATCATCACTCAATGAGGAAATCTCCTAGAGTGTTGATGCAAAGATCATATCTAAACAGGTTCCACCCCTTGTCATGCAGTGTTAGCAAATGGTTGATATACACAACCACCTACCTGCATTCCCTAGGATGAAGATTCAAACATCTTCTGAGGGTATTAGAAGCAATTGAGAGGTAGTAATGCTTCTCTTGCTTCTTGGTTGTAGATGAGAGGTAGCAATTGAGAGGCACTAAGTAATGCTTCTCTTGCTTCCATGAGACTGTTAACAATTGAGAGGTAGTAATGCTTCTCTTGTTAATACAATCAAACACACTACAACCACAAGTCTATGATGATACTACAATCTGAGACTTGATCAAAATATACACATCTAATTACACATTATGTAATTAGATGAGTGTCTCTACAAGAGACCAAAATGTACACATCTAATTAAACATTCTGTAATTAGATGAGTGTCTCTACAAGAGACCAAAATGTACAAAAGATGCAATGTACTTGAAGCTAGTTGGCATAACCAAATGCCTCCATTAGGATTGGATTGTCTATCTGCACTCCCTTCTCTAGCAGATACTCAATGCAATCTTTGACTAGATCTTTGTCAACCTCCAAATCCCTTGGAAGGATGCCTAATGCTCTGAGTCTTGCCTTCCCCATGTGTGGTTGTCTGTACTTGTTGTTTCCTCTAACCTTCATTACCTCAACCATTGTCATTTGACATGTTAAAAACACATCATCTAATTTCTGATGATCAAGTGCTTCAAAGGCCATTTGCACTGCTTGATTTAGTTCCTCAATGTCATCTGTTTGCATCTCTTGCTGCAAGCTTTGAATGGAACAAAAGAAACCAAGATCATTTACATTTAGATCTGGACTTCTTGCTGGCTGATTAACAATGGTTATGTTAAAACCATCACTTTGACAGCCAGTAATAATTCCATATCATCATTACTAATGTGACATGGTGCATTGTCCTGTTGAATGACTATATTCTTGGGCAAGTTTGTAGGCCAATACCTCTTGATTGCAGGAATAATTTGCGACAGCATCATGTCCCTCATCACATTTCTGTTAATTGAGGCTATTGGCCTTTGCTCAATTGTGCCTCTTGGTCTGTTTGATGAACTTCTTTGTGCTATATGGTCCTCCACAAAGGGCCATATACCTAATTTTCCATCAAATAATAGCTCCCCATTTTCGCCATAAAGTGGCCTCATAACTGCACACATAAACATGAGTTTTGGAATGAAAGCTTTGTTGATGCAAGTCCTGTGTGGTGTCTCTTCATCTGGTACCACAATGTATCTCTCAGTTTTGGATTCAGTTTGAAACCATTTCTCATCTATGATGCAAGAGTAATCCATTGTTTTAAACACAATTCTCCCATCTGGATGTACTGTGATCTGTTGAACACACCATTTCAATCTTGCTATTTTGTGTTCTTCTGTCAGTTTTGGCTTAACTGCACTTGTAGATGATCTCAATTCTCCTTCATTCTTCTTTCTCCAAACCATGCTTGGAGTAAGACCAGAGTGTGCTGCAATTAAATGGCCATGTTACATGTGTGGTTTTGAGTAAAAGATGCATTACATGGACAACATTATAATGTGATTCAGTGGTTATGTGGTAGCATGTAGTTCATGATAAATAGGTGATGAAACACATGAAGTTAGTGTTCTTGGTGCAAACAGTCATGATGAATAACATGAAATGTGCATGTCATTCATAATATACTTCAAATTTGTGAAGGCACTAAGTGATGAACAATGTTCTGATAGTGCACATAAACATGAGTTATTGTTGCAATGATATGCACACACTACTGTAATTCTCATTGTCTTGTTATGGCACCTTGTTACATCTATTTCCATGTTTCTGATATTTAAACGATTGAATACATGAATTGATATATTTCTGCTTCATTGTCATTACAGCATTATAATGTGTTCATGTATTTCATGTAGTTCATGATAAATAGGTGATGAAACACATGAAGTTAGTGTTCTTGGTGCAAACAGTCATGATGAATAACATGAAATGTGCATGTCATTCATAATATACTTCAAATTTGTGAAGGCACTAAGTGATGAACAATGTTCTGATAGTGCACATAAACATGAGTTATTGTTGCAATGATATGCACACACTACTGTAATTCTCATTGTCTTGTTATGGCACCTTGTTACATCTATTTCCATGTTTCTGATATTTATACGATTGAATACATGAATTGCATATGAGAATGAGTACCTGCAAGTGTTCTAATTGTCCTCCTATGTTTCAACTCCATGTCCCTGATGAACTGGATATCAATCTGAATCTTTGGCTTCTTATTTCCAAAATACTTTGGCTTCATCTTCATGGGAGCACCATCTTTGTCACATGACTTGAGATTTTCCCAAATAGTGTAGCATGTCTTTAAACTTACACCCCACTTTGATGCAGCTTGCTCAATTGCACCCTTGTTAAGCCTCATCATTGTGGTGTTTAAGTGTTGTGTTTTAGTGCTATTTTGAAGCAAGAAACACTTTATAAATTCCTTCTCTTCTTCATTCAATCTTCTTTTACTCATTTCTTATATTTTGTTTTTTTTTTTTTTTTTTTTCAGGTACAATTCTGCACATCAAACACACAAAAACAGACATGGAGATGAAGAAACAAGAGATGCAGAGACAAAAATGAAGAATGGAGGTGGAGAGATGTCAGACTGCATCACCTTCTGGGTACTTCAACAATGAAGATGAGAGCTGATGAACAGTGATGTGAGACTGCCTTATTCTGCTCCTCCTTCTTCTCTGTTTTCTGGAATGTTAGGTGCTGGGTCTTCTAGCAAGAACCCAGTTTTAGGATTTCATTTTTGTGGTGAATGAAAAGTGTAATAGGACTCTTAAATAGGCAGGTGCAAACTGTGAATTTATTTGAAGGGAATGTAATTTTTGGAGGGAGTAATTTCAAGTTTAAGAGCAGGTTTAATTTGGGAGGGAAAAGGTGTCAAAACATGACACCTGGATTCCACCCACTGCTCACAGTGTGTGCACAAGGGTAGAAAGGACATTTCAGTGCCTTTCTTAATCCTTGTGCACAAAAAGTTTTTGAAGTATCTAGTGAAACGGAGGGAGTACATCTGGTTTGCCGAAAGAGGCTTGATTTCCTTTTTCTTTTTTTGGTACAAGGCTTGATTTCTTCTTTTGGTGACTATACTACGTCTTTCATTATTGTCACGGATCCTTCTTGTGAATTTGTACTGTTTTTTTCCAACATAAAGTTTCTCTCCCTTTTGTTTTATTTCTTCAAGAAATAAAGATTTTTCTCATTCCTTATTCATTCTCACAGATTTTTAGAATTAAAGCTTTCTAGATTCAATTCATTGAATAAAGCCTTGTAAAGTTCAGAAGTATAATACCATTCTGTTCCATCTCTTCCTTCCCAATTTTCTTATTGGGACGTCCCACCTCTTTCTCCTCATTCTCTTATTTGGTAACCTTAAACGGTTGAAATGACCCAATTAACCCTCACAAATAATACCACACTTCTACCCAATCCACACACTAACCCTAATTCCTAAATATACCAACCACACAATTTCAGCCCCCATTATCTCACCTGAAGAAACAGAGATAGAGAGAGAAAGAAAGAGAGACAGAGAGAGGGGGTAAGAAGAAGAGATAGGAGGTGGCTGGCGGTGGCGACGATGACCCCAACGGCGGTGTTGGGTTCGGTCCGACGGTGGTAGGCTGCAACGGCGGCGATCCAGGTAGTTTCGGAACTCTCTGTTTCTCTCCTCTTCTTCTTCTTTGGCCTTTCTCTGTAAATCTGACCTCTTCTTCTTTCTTGTTTCGCCTTTCTCTGTAGATCTACTGCGATGGGCAAAGATGGAGGAGAGGATCAGAGGGAGATGGCGATGGTTCGATCCGGCGGTGATTTTTCCGATCCGGCACTCCATGGAGGTGGCGGCGGCGAAACCCAAGTCTCCACCACCCTCTCCTTCTTCCTCCTTCCCCTCCTCCTCTTCTACCTCCTCCTTCCTCATCTGCTTTTCTCTGTTTTGGATCTGATGTAAAATAAAAATTGTGTACTCTGATGTAAAAAAATTGATTTTTATGTCCTCTCGTGTAAACATTGTTATTGTGTTGTTGGATATGTTCTGAAATTATTGATTGTGTTGGTGTTTTTGATCTATTACGATCTGTGTTTGGTGTGGTGGTGCGTTGTTTTGTCTCTGAGAACCAATTTAGAGAGATTATGAGAGAGAGAGTGGGGAGGACAGAGAGGAGAATTTAGTGGGAAAGATGGGGGCAAAACAGTCAAAATGACACTTTTCTTAATTCCCGTGCCCTTCCTCAATGGGGAGGAAGAGACAGGACCGAGTGGTACTACAATTCATTAGCATCATGTTTCATTTTTTCAGAAAATGTTTTGTATTCTCAAATTAAAATTCAATGTCCTGAAATAAAAGATGCCTCATTGGACATGACACTTTTTGTGTAATAAACATGTTGATTTTGTCAAGACACAATTAAATGACTTAAACCTGAAGATTCCATTTAACATGGCAATCAACTCCTACTTGGCTACTTTTAATCTATATAACAATCTAGCTTGAATTGGAATAGCCAATCCTAAAAATGTGACAAATTCAACCAAACGACATGTAAACATTCCAAACGGCAAAATATACTGCCTTTATCCTCAAAATTAAGAAGAGAATAGGCTATCCATTACCTCTATGTGGTCCCAATCTGGCAACCACAGTCTCCCATGTCTATCCAAAACTCTCAGACCATTTTTTTGAAAATTCAAAATCAAAACACTCCGGTCTCTCTCTCTCTCTCTCTCTCTCTCTCTCTCCCTCTCCAAAGTCTCCCACGAACACTCTAGGTCCGGTCTCTGTGAGTCTCTCTCTCGCAAACACCTTTGTGCTCTCAGATCAAGGCTCGGACAACAAGCAGTTCACCATTGTACCTCTCTCTCTCTCAGCCTTGCTCTGTTGTGAAGCCCCCTGCTACTTCGATCTTTATATGGACGTTCAAACTCAGACGGTGTTTCAGGTCTGATTAGTTCTCTCTTTGTTAAATTTGTTTGATTGGGATGATTTTATGACAATTTTGTGTAGAATTTTGATGGTCTGCTCACTCCTAAGGCGTTTCAAGTGCAACGATTTTCAGTTATGTGTGGTTCATCTAACTATTTTGATATGTTTTTCAGTTCTTTTGACTTTTGCATTTGTTTTGCAGTTGAAAATCACAAGTAAATCACTTCCCGGACTTCAGTTAAACTAAAACTTTAGGTGTTGGTTTGCATTTTGTTTAAATTGCTTTCAATATTGCTATATGATAAAAATCTTATTGTTTTTTCCTTTCTGCTTAGGTTGACTCATCAGCAGCACCTAATACTACTGAAGAATGGTTAGTTGCACCTATCTCACTGATCTTAATCTACATAATATATAGTTTCGTTAGTTTGAAGAATGGTCCAGTTTGATGTCACCTTATCGATTAAAATTACAAAGAAGATAGATTTCTATAGTGTTCGTTTATGAACAGATGCAAACACTTCCCAGTTTGAATGGCGGAGAGATTTCACCTTATATGGTCCACTTTGTATATGAACTGATGCAGTATTCGTACACGAAGAGCTAAATGTAGAAAAGCGTACTGAAAAGTTGTAGAATTTCTTCTCTTAGGCTTTGATGACAAGTGAATTTGTGTAGAGATTTCACCTCATATGGGAGAATTTTTTTTTACTCCTCATATGGTCCAGTTTAGTGCTTTAGCTCTCATAGAATTTGTGTGAGAACCTATTTTTTTTTTTTTTTTTTTCTTTTTTTTTTTTATTTGAAAACCTATTTCAAACTCCTCTTTTTTATCAATCAAATCCAATTATCAAAACTATGTCTGCCTTCGCCATCCCTAAAACTCAAACCAAAGCCCGAAATATAGATTTTACGTTTCTTATAAGAGTCTGGTCTTCAGTACATTTGTTTTTTTATGCTTTAGTTGGATCAAATATGGTTTTACATGTATTTGTTTGCTCAAGGTGCTATACGTCTCCCGTTTTACTACCACACGGAGTCAGAGGTACCAATGTTTCAGTGTTGATCCTCGATCTAATTTAATTGTATGGTTGTTGATAGTAGTGGATTGGAACTTTTGACGGCGACTTCTTCTAAACGAATTCAGAGGTACCAATGTTTCAGGGACTTTTTGTTTCCATTATGCAAATTTGTAGCCTTTCACGTATTGTAAGATGGAGCTATTTTTTAGATCCCGATTATGGTTAGTAAGACTACTATTGAGGTTACACGTAAATTCCCTGCATTGCTTCTTCCGGACTGGTGTACTATCCCTTTTTACTATTTATTTTTTTCAGTAGCGAGATTAGAAGAACGGCAAAGCAGCTGAATGTGCAAATTCAACGGAATCACCGGCAAACACATTCAGGTAGTTTACGAGAATATCATGGGAAATAGCTTTCCTCTACCTTATTTAATGGTATAAAATTCATTGTTGACAGCTTTAAGAATTGAACTTCTTTGCAAGCTCATGGAACATGTCAGTTGGAGCAACACCTACATAAGATAACTATTATGCATTTGGTACTAACTGAGGGTATCTTATACACGGGTTGCAAGAGAGTAGCAGCACCTTCATAAGGTAACTGTAATGCATTTGGTCCAAACTATGTGTATCCGTGAGTACTCTGATTTGCATATGGGTACTCTATTTTTTTGCTTTGCATATATTGTAGGGTTTCTTCACGGTACCATAACTAAAGGTTGCTCAGTTTCCCTTTCCTCTACATATTAAAGGCAAGTTTAAGTTGTAGGGTCTCTTTGTATATCTCTCCGTTCTTAGTACTTACTAGATGTACGAATGCATGCCATTGAGTATGTAAATAGATATAAATTCTACGCAATTCTCCGCATATAAGATTGCACCGTATCTAAAGGTCAAAGTCCCAAAAATGATACTGTATTAGTGTGTTTCCTAGAGTGCATGCAACCTCATTTTTTGAATTCCTTTAGCATAATGCTTATACTTGGTTGCTCAAGGAACATGCTACTGCTTCATTTGTACTGTATGACACATATTGCTGCAAACATAATTATTGCATTGGTCATTTGTCTTCAATCCCGTAATCTTTTGCCAAACTTCATTTCAGATGTGCTACTTGCGTTATGAGATTTATTTAAAGCAGGGTTACAGATAGTACGAGTTCTCTATTCAAAATATATCTGACGTGAAAACTGATAATTAGTCACTCGGGTCTCTCGCAGTCCTTGACGTTTACTCTTCCATCTTTTCTATATCACTCAGGTAGACAATGATTACAATCCCTTGAAGGGCTCAAAGATGACACACGATATCAATAAACCACGATGACAGCAGGTGTTCTACACTTGCAGAAGACTGGATTCTTGCAAGGATGTATAATTTTTTTTTATTCTATTTTATTTTGAGTTTGTTAGTTTGTTCATTGTTTGTAAATAGCCCAAAGTTTATTCACATCAATTTAGTTAGATGAATTGTTGATGACTCAGAGTCCGTTTGGTATTGCTTTTGTTTTTTAGAACGCTGCTTTTTGAATTTAAAAGCGGTATTTTTGTGTTTGGTAAAATTTTGTTTTTCTGCTTTCTAGAAAGCAACTGCTTTCCCACAGCAGCTTTTGAAAAGCAGGGGACGGGTTGCTTTCTACGACCTGCTTTTTGATTAATTTATCATTTGACATTATTATCCACTGATAAATATTAATAATATTTTATTGTAATAGTACTATTTATTTTATCATGTCTGAAATGGTCGTTTTGACATTAACGAAAAGTCTAAAGCACTAATTACCAAACACATTATGTCAAAAGTACTTCTCCATAGCATATTTTATACGGAGTTTACCAAACACTTTTGGTATAGATTTCCACAGCAGCTTTCTCACAGTGCTTTCTACACAGCAGCTTTCTGAACCGCCACAGCATTACCAAACTAGCCCTCAATCTTTTCTGTGCGCCTCAATTTTTTAGTTAGATGAATCGGTGGTTTCCATTGTTATCTGTATGACTGAGTTTTTTTTTTTTTTTTTTTTTTTTTTTTTTTTTTTTTTTTGAGGAAATGTACGACTGAGTTCTTGCAAGGAAATATAATTGATTTCTTCTATTTCATTTAGATTTTGTTATTCGTTGGGACGTTTGACAGTGACAAAATGCTACGTCAATTATGTTAGTCTACAAATTTCGATGAAATAGTGGTATACAAGTGACTGATTAACCGTTTTTATTATGCTAATTGTTTTTGTTAGATTTGACTTATTGTATTTTTATTTACAGAATTGGTTCCCTTTTTAAGGCAAAATCGTTGTTACTCTAGCAATCTGCCAAGTTCATTCATTTTCATAACTGCCAAATAGTCAGAGATGCCATAACCTATTTTGCTAGATTTAACTCATCATGCCCACTTCACTTGAGATTGTTGTTCATACTGTGAATCATGATGTATGTTTTGAGTGTATCTATTGATGACGAGTAGGTTGTAACGACACGATGATGGGAGCATGATACGAAGTTAGCGGGTTTAGGTCGATAACCCACAGCAGGTCAAATGAGTCGACCCGAAAGTGATACAGTAATTAATTGGTCGGGTTAGTGACAACCCACACAACCCTGAAAAGACATATTTCAAACCGCCGTACATGACGAGACGACACGAACCCGACACAAAATTAGCGGGTTTGGGCCGAGAGGAATTTACAAGGTGTTAGAAACTGGTCAAGCGGAAGTGACACGAAGTAGACAGGTCGAGCTCACGTCGAACAGTTTCTGACCCGACGCGATTCGACCAAACCAACTACTAGACGGGTTGAGCTCATGTCGAACAGTTTCTGACCCAACGCGATTCGACCAAACCAACAACTAGACAGGTCGACCCGAATGACCAACAACTAGAAAGGTCGACCCGAATGCCAGGTAGTGCCCTGAGGGCACGGGTCATTCACTAGTTGGAACACATTTGCCATGTAAATGCCACTCGTGAAAGACTCTTGACAAATGGCACAGAAAGGAATATGTTTCAAATCCTATATGGCGTAAGGGGAAGGCTAGGGGTGGCCATGGCCCCAGCAAAAAAATTCTCATCTAATATTATGTACAAATTTGGACTCGTTTTGACTTCTCTATTGATCCATACATTGTACTAGTACTAGTACATACCACTCTGTCTCTTCTCTTTAGCCCCATTTTTACTTTTGTCACTATTCACTGGGTCATTTTGACCCGGTGATTTGGCTATCAAATTGATGTAATTTTTTGATTTTTTTTTATTGTGTTGTAGAGTAAAAGTTGCTCTATTACACGGTGAAAAAATTATTAAAAAATCGCATTGTTTTATTGTCCAAATTACCCGGTCAAAGTGACTCAGATACGAGTCAAAAAAGTCAAATGGGGCTAAAGAGAAGAGACGGAAAGGTAATAGGATAAGTCTAGTTCTGATGTCAATTTGGATTTAATTAAAAAAAATGTCAAAAATCGTAGTACTAGAGTAAAGATAGGAGTCCTAATTATCAGGAGTTGATTACACGATTGAATTCTTTAAAAAAAAAAGTTTACACAATTGAAACGTACCCCTATAATTGGGGATTTTATTGAACGGGTTCCATTTTTTAATTTTTTTTGAAACAGGGATATATATAAACTTAGGATAGATTTTTATCCACCAAATATTCAGTACAGAGAAATTCTGGACAAACTACACACCAAGTTGCTACATGTGGTGTGCCAGAACCATACAAGCATAACCTATCCACTAGCTTATTTCCTTCTCGGGTAGTCCACCCAACATTTCTAATATTAAAAGCAAGTAGAAGAGTAGACACTTGTTGAAAAAGCCGGTTCATTTCTGAACCTCCCAAAGAAAAGTCAGCGACGGAGCTCCTCATCTTCAACAGTGAGTTTAATTGCATTTGCAGATTCAAAGAATCCGTTTCCACACATAGAGATCTGAAACCATACTCGAGAGTGAATTTCAACCCTTTCTTCATAGATTCCGCTTCAAGGATAGTTGAATTTTGATTGAAAGGAATCGGGTAGCACCAAGCTCTGAAGAAATCACCGATGGAGTTCCTGATGACCACAGCACCAGTGGCAGTCTTCGACGATCTGCAACATGACGCATCAAAGTTGGCTTTGAGTATTCCGTTTTCCGGCGGCTTCCGCCTTTTCCGTTTTGGATCTGGACCTGCACACGAAGTATCCACCCAAGCGTAAGTCGATTAAAAAAATTCAAGATTTCTAGCTTTGCTATTATTAATCACACCCAGTTGTGAAATCTGGGCTGATTCAAAACTTTTTTTGTTTCGAGTGCATCAAATTTCCCAGAGGATGAAAGCGAATAAAGATCTATGCTTATGTTCTATAACATGAAACAGTTTAAAGATACTCAGATGGAAGGGCACATTCGTAGGTTCACTTTGAACGGCAGCTCTGTGGAAAACCAAATTTGTTTAACCCACGGGCAAGCATGAAAAGGTGAAGAGGATCGTCAGTGTTTTTCAGGCAAAAGGAACAGTAAGCAGGTAAACTAACACCTTTCTTTAACAAGTTGGTTCTAGTTGGGAGCAGATTCTTAGCAATTCTCCATAAAAAAATTGTTTTATTAGGAATTTTCAGATTCCAAATCAGATTTTTTTGGTTTTGACCGATACTAGAACCAGTAATATTAGAGACAATATTAGCATGAGTCAAAGAAAATGCAACATGATAACCAGATTTCACGGTAAAAAACCATCTTCTGTTTGTGTCCAAACTAAGGAGTCCTTACTATATATGTTACTTCTAGGAATGCTAAGAATGGCCTCTGCCGCATCTACAAAAAAATTATGCTGAATCAAATTTCTATTCCGATCCCCGAAATAGGTAAAAATATCTTTTACTAGAGAATCTGTGGGAAGAGTTGGGGGGGAGGGGGGGGGGGGGGGGGGGGGGGGGGGGGGGGGCAAAGGATATCTTCCTAAACCAGTAGGTATCCACCTATTATGATCAATCAAAGTATTACAATCATCACCAATCCCATGTCTGAAACCCTTCCAAACTATATGACGAGCAAAAGTAAACCATTTCCAAATAAAGGAAGACCGATTAGTGGGGTAGTGATAACCCCGTTTACGGTGTTATATTTACACTCGAAATCCTACCGTTTTGTGTGATTTCCGGGCGAAATACATGAGAAATAGGCTATGATATCGAAGTGTTTGAGTACTTGAGCTACTTGTGTTTATTTGATTAGTCTGGGTGTTTTTTAGTGTATTAGAGCTTTAATTGTCATATGTTATGCCCGGTATCTTGTAGTTGTGTGTTCTCAGGTACCGGAGACTCAGAACATGGGACGGTGACGGAAGCGAACTTCGGAAACGAGGAAGCTCGAGAAACTAGCTAAGGTGAAGAAAGTGAAAATCAAACTGTTGCAATTCAAATGCCTTCACTGCAACCCATTAACAATTCACCAAGCCAACCTTTTACCTCCATTTTCCAATTAAAACCATAAACCCCACCTGAATCCAATTCACAGCAACTTCTCAACCAAAACAAACCAACCCATGACCTGCCACCTATTCCCTAAAACACCATTACACAGTAGCTACCAACACCACCATTATTAGCCACCGAATTCACCACTACAATCTGCCACATAAACAAACCCAGGCTTCACCCAATAAACCTCCTACTCCAAACAAATACCCATAACAACTAATACTACCTACACCATAGTCAACCAAAACCAGTCACAAACTGACCTCTTACACCATTTCACCCAGTTCTTCACCTACAAGCCACAACACACAACCAAAACTCCCTCATCTCAATTAAACATAGTACACCACATCAGTACATCACCGAACCAAACAACCCACCTAATTCTACCATCAAAGCCACCATCATCTCCTGCAAATCAACAGCCAACACCCAAATCTCCACCAGAACTAACACCAGTTACAACAACCCACATAAACCCACCTGAAATTCCTCCTACACCATTACAATACCTCCTATCCTTCACCATGATTCACCATCACCATTAGATACCTAACTACCTCTTAGCCACCATTACACCTGAACCTATACCACCATTGCCTGATCAATACCCACCTGTACCGTGAACCAAACCCAACAATAAATTCCCCAATTCAGCTGCCACCTCCATCCAGAAACTCCATTGCCAACCACCTGAACTACCATCAATTGCTCAGCCAATTCAATACCCAGTTTCATTAACCAATACCCAGTCTCGATTACAACCAGCCATATCCTTAGTACAATCACCATTCCTTCACCACCACTATTAACCCAAACCACCACCTGAAACTCCACCAATTCCGGCAACAAACCCAGGACCTCCACCTGAATCAATCACTGAAGAACCCAGAAGACCACCGGTCTTCTCTGCGGATTCTGATCAAAACCAAACCCAGAACAGAGGCCGCAAGAAAAAGAGAAAGAGAGAAAGAAACGAAAGCGAAGAAACAGAGCAGAGGAGGAAGAAGAAGCGCAGAGAAGGAGAAGCAGCGGCAAGAGAAACCAGCAGCGCACCACAGAGCCGAATCACCACAGCAAAGCAGCGAAAGAATCATAAAATCAGAGGAAGACTAGAAGAGAGTTGCGATCTTGCTCCCTCCGATACTTAGAAAAAAATCAGAAGTCTATTTCGTGCCGAAATCAATCAACCCCCCTGTTTCACTTCTTTGATTTGATTTCATTTTTTGATTTCGGGCGAAATAGCTTGTTCCCGGCGGTTGTTTTGGCTGGGGCAGAAGTGTAATTGCTGAGAAGTTGGGGCAGAGCTGGAATTAAAGGGAAGTTTGATATGGAGGAGACACGGGGTCTTGTCTCTGAGTAATTATTACTTGCTCCAAGAGCAAATATGACGTGGTGCTCTAATCAATACATCACAGGACACGTCAGGAACATGTAGGAATCCACTTTCTTTTGTCTGCCACTAATTCTCTTTCTTCTTGCCGTGTCTGTGCTGTATTGATTAGAGCACCACGTGTATTTGCTCTTAGAGCAAACAAAAATTTCTCCTTGTCTCTACAGCAGCCTAGGGTTTGCAAAGAGGGCCAATCATTAAGTAATGATGGCTAATAATTTCCAATCATGGAATTCTCCCACAACCTTGGAGGGTGCAAGTGAAAATATGGAATTCTTGTATTCCTACGGGTATGAATAAAAAAAGGGGCTGATTCATTATTCTGATTATTCTACACAACGAACGTGAGAAAAGAAGACAAGGAAGAGGCGACACGGAGAGGAGACGACGGAGGAAGAGCTCGGGTTCACGCCGGAGTTCCGATTTCCCGGTTTATTTCTTCTTCTTCTCTTTATCAATTGTATGGATAAACTCTTGTTGTTTATCTCTCGTATTATGCGTAGGTAATTACTTTTGCTAGGTTCTATGGAGATGAATCTGGGGTTTATGCACTAGACAATTTTCCGGATTTATGCTATTGATTCATGTTTCGTTTCGTTTAATTGTATTGTTATTCTTTGATTATCGTATATCTTGATCACTATGGCTATTTACACGTCTAGGGTGACAAGAACAACTTTGGGAAGATGATCAATAGGTTATTAGATTCGTCGCTTATAGATTATTATCATATTAGTTGGATTGAATGTTCTAAGCTTAATTCTTAGCGTAAACGGAGTCGCGAACCGGTTAGGCTAGCGTTCTAGGTGGGTGCTTGAGAGAGACTTTACCTAGATATGAACGAGAACAAGAAATTAGTCCCGAATCATTGAGACTGAGAGGTGAGATGATAGGACTAGTCGTGTGAGGGTAGATTCGATTGTTTAGCGTTAGACTTGGTAATTGGTGGACCGAGAGGACCCAGTGACCGGCTTAAAGTTGGGCGGTTAGAACCATATCGGTAGACATCGGTGGACCGACAGGACCCGTAGTCGATTGATAGGTAGAACGACATGAGACCGAGAGGAGATTGTCGGTGCTATTACCCGACACAACGAGGTAGTTTGGATTGGCTTGATTTTTTGGTTTTTTATAAAAACTTAATCTGAATTTTAGAATTACACAAACCAAAAAAACCATTGATGATGCATTTGTTCCGGTGTACCGGTGCTATACCCGGGCACCAGATTGTTAACTTATTTTTGCAGGTACAGAGACACATGTTTGCATAGTGATCACACATTTAACTTTTTCTCATTAAGAAACAACCAGTCCACTGGTTTGTTCAACCAGGGCACCGGATGGAGGAGTACAAACTTAGTAAAATATTATCCGGTGCTCCGGTTACATGAGCCCGGGCACCGGTTGTTGTAGAAAACCATAAAAAAAACAATTCATCCAAACATCAGCGATTAAAGTTTAATAAAAACCAAAAATCATGGCATCCAAACTAACCCAACTAATTAGTTGATAGTGTGTTTCAGTACTATATTCGGAACTGTCTAAAACCCTAGGGGATCCATAGATCACCTAGTTATTTCTCCATGTTTGTTTATTAATCAGAAAAAATCCAAAAATATTAGTTATTTGTTTATTTCAATTCTTAAATCAAATTCTTCCTCCCTGTTAGAGTACTCTAAATTAATCGACTAACTAAACAATCTCGAGTTTGTCCATGTGGGTTCGACAACTTGAGTTTTGATACTCATTATTTATTACTTCGACCGTGCACTTGCGTATACACGTAAGAAATCGTGTCAGGTAGGCTGCTAAATGGATTAGACAGATGATAATATTTCCCCTTCATGACCCTAGCCACCAAAGAATTAGGTTTATCCGATAAACGCCAAACCTGTTTTGCTAAAAGCGAAAGATTAAGAGAAAAAGTTCCTAAATCCCATAACACCATCCTTTTTAGGAACACACATCTTATTCCAATTTCTCCAAACTATATCCCTCGTCTCATTATTATTTGACCACCAGAATTTGGACAGGATCGTTTGAATATCATCACAAATAGAGATATGTATCAAGTACAAAGACATAATATAGGTAGGGATGCCTTGAGCTTTAGATTTGATGAGAACTTCTTTTCCCCCAAAAGAAAGGAACTTACTTTTCCACTCTACATTTTTATCCATAACTCTCTGCTTAATATTGGAATAAAAATTGGTGGAATTCCTACCTAAAATAACATGGAAACCCAGGTATTTTTCATGACCATTAGAAATAGGAATTTGAAAGATGTTAGAGATATCCATTTTAATTTGGTTAGGAACTTTAGGGGTAAAACAAGGGAGGACTTGTCATTATTAATCATTTGACCCGAAGCAGTACAATACATATTAAGCACGGAGTGTAAAGTAACAGCATGCGTCATCTTAGCCTTTTCTAAAAGTAAGCAGTCGTCAGCAAATAACAAGTGAGAGATAGGAGGACTACGCCTACTTGCTTTAACACCAATAAGTAATCTATTACTCACGGCATTTTTAATAAGACTGGAAAGACCTTCAGTACAAATGACAAAAAAATAAGGGCTTAACGGATCCCCTTGTCTTAAACCGCGATTTGGATAGAAAATTTGACATTTTTGACCATTAATTAAAACAGAAAAGCTTACAGTGGACACACAACACATAATTTTAGTAATGAATTTCGGGGGAAACCCAATTTTCATTAAAGCTGAAGAAAGAAATCCCCATTCAATTCGGTCGTAAGCTTTGGCCATATCTAATCTTAGAGAAAAAGAGCCAGTTTTGCTTTTCTGATTGTGCATAGTGTGAAGAGTTTCCATAACTATAATAGCATTATCAGTAATAAGACGTTGTTTAATAAAAGCCGATTGAGACTCATCAATAATAAAAGGAAGAATAGACCTCAATCTATTAGCTATGGATTTGGAAACAATTTTGTAAATGACGTTCCACAAGCTTATCGGTCGAAAATCAGTAACCTTTTTTGCATCATTTTTCATAGGAATGAGAACAATGCAAGATTCATTCTATTTAGAAATATCACTACCATTATTAAGGAAATTTAGACAACAATTAATAATATCACTACCAGTGACATCCCAATACGTTTGTAAAATAAAGCTGGAAGACCGTCGGGCCCGGGGGCCTTGAGTGGATGCATTTCCTTTAAAGCCGCTAATATTTCATCCGACGTAAAAGGGTGTATCCAATTCGTTAAACATAGCAGAAGAATTTTTTTGAGGAACAGAGTTTATAACACAATCATAATTCCTAGTATCACTACGGAAAAAGGTTCGTAAAATAGTCAACAAAAGCAAGTTCAATATCAGTAGGATCAGTAACAATAGAATTACCATCACGTTGAATAGAAGAAATATGATTTTCCTCTTCCTATTAGAAGCAACTTTATGAAAAAAAGCAATATTTTGGTCACCCTCTTTAAGCCAAATCGCTCTTGATTGTTGTCTCCACTTAATCTCCTCATTGGAATTCGACACATTTAACTCTTTAATTGTTCTTTGAATCTGATGTAGATTAAGAGTAGTGGGAGCAAGAGTGTTCACAAAGTTAATGCGTTGATGCAATTCACGGCGCAATCTAGAATCTTCTTTATGTTTTCTACTGCCCCAGTGCCTAATTTTTTCAGTGAGCAAATTAATTTTTGTATGTAAAGAATGTAAGCTAGGCATATTAGAGATATGATTGTCATTTCATACCTGTTGTATTAAACTCCTACAGTCTGGTGATTTAGCCCACTCCACTGCAAAGTGAAACCGCCGAGGACCCAAAGGCTGTATATGAGTAGGACTAATCTCCAGATGCAGAGGAATATGGTCAGACCCTGAAGTGAAGAAGTTTTCTACGCTGATGTTTCGGAAACAGGATTCCATCTCGTGGTTCATAACGACGCGGTCTAATCTCTCCGCAACAAAGTCAGCACCCTGACGCCTATTATTCCAGGTATATTCATAGCCTTTAAACCCCATGTCTCGAAGATGACAAACTTCCAACACTGCTCTGAAATCTTGAATCTGGCCCCAACTTCTCATTCTTCTACCCTTCTTTTCTTTTTTCGAAGTGATCTCGTAAAAGTCTCCAAGAACAACCCAAGGGTTAGAATACCCTGGAAGTAAACGCCTTAGTAACTCCCATGACAAGTTTCTGTTAGCGGTAACAGGATCCCCATAAAAGAAAGTGGCATAAAAAGATTTATTTGTTGCATCCGACGGACGAATGAACGTATGGACATAAAACTTGTGTATCTTGAGAACTCGCACGTCAACATCATTCTTCCAATACAAAGAGAGGCCTCCAGAAAGACCATCTCTTGGAACTGAAATTCCTCGAGAGAAACCCAACCTGAACTTACAACGATCCGCTTGTGAAGAAGTTTGTTTGGTTTCAAGTAGAAATAGCACGTCCGGTAAACTTCTTCTACAAAGGGAACTTAAAGATTGGAATGTACAGGGCTTCCCCAAACCCTGCACATTCCAACTTATGATTTTCATTGGGCCCGGCAGAACCGATTGTCACCGGTCTCTGCTGATTCAGGGGTGAGAGAAAATTCTCGATCACCAAGTGATGTGCCCGATGTGCTTATATCCTCCTCCGATTTCTTCTTTTTTGCATCTTTTAGTAGCTTCGCAGCCTGATCTGACTTTGGTTTGGCCTTACTTCCCTTGTTTCCAAAATCTTGACCACCAATCCCATCGTCCTCTATGTCTTCGATCTGTTTGCTTTTCACCCCAGAAGAAGGACCCGGTGAGGTGGAAACCGATTCCTCCCTAGGGTATGGAAGTCCATACTTTTTGTGAAGCAGCCTTGTATCTTCCAAAATATCAAATTCGTCATCCTCTCCTCTGTCAACCCAGTATAGTTCATGTAACATCTCCTTCCTGGACTCTTTTTTCGATTGACGTTTGTGAAATTCCTTTTCCTAAATTGACATACCCAAGTATTCCTCATCTTCTTCGAACGATCCTCCGGTGTAGTTAGAACCCAGCAGCATGGTTAACCCCCAAAACCGGCGGCGTAAAAGGAGAAGCAGCGGAAGGATCGAAAGCATGTGCCAAATCAGTGGTAAGTCCTAGAACATAGTTTATCATTGCTTTGTTGGTAACCACTGCCCATAAAGCTGCGGTAAATCCTCTGTTTTTGGATTTTTTGCCCTCCCGATAGAACAGTACTTCACTTCGTGGCCCATACGACCGCATAAGAACACACATTGGGCAATGTTTCATAAAGAATCCATACCTGTACATCCCTTCCCTTTTCAATCGTGACCTTCTTAGTCCAAGGGAGTGGATCTTTGACATCAATCCCAATTGGATCTTGATGGTTTACCGGCCAGTATACCTTTAGTCTGCACCCAGATGTCTTCTACCGTCCCCAAACTGTGTCCTATTCCATTCCCAATACGTTCTGTTTGACTCGTAGTTGGTAGACCCCAGATGTGAACTCTGAGTGAAGTCTCAGAAAAATCAAGATGTGAGATGTCATCCATCCATGTATCCCATTTCCTCATAACGATTAAATCACCAAAAAGGAACCAGGGTTGGGAGTTATACACCATTTGAACCGATTCCTCAGAATCGAAAGAGAATTGGTATATATAATCACCTTTGAGGATCACTGTCATTTCTGGTGTATCTTTCCAAGCTTTCGCTATCTGCATTTGGAGAATGCCCAAATTGACTGCTTTTGCGGAGAAAATCTTCCCAAAGATGCTTTTGTTGAACACCTTTTTTGCTTCCTCCCTTGCTTCCACAGAAAGTTTTGTTGCAGTTTTTTCTTGTTCGGTAAGTTGGAGATGGTCTAGGAGATGAGTAAGGTCTAGGTTTGCTATATCCACTGCGTGTGAGTTTGACATGGTTGAGAACTGGTTGAGAATTTTTTGAGAACTGGTTGAGAATGGTTGTGTGAGAAAACGAGTGAAAAAGGAAAGGGATTGATAAATTCTCAGATACCTAAATTTTAGGAAGGATGAAAGTGGTGGAAACCGTCAAAACCTGACGGATTTCCGAATTTTGATATAGTGAATCTAAAGGGATTAGAATGAATATTCGGAAAATCCGGAAGATGAGCAATCTCCTTGGGTTGAAGGAAACTGCCAGGAAACTAGTTGCTAGAAAATCGGCTAAGAAACAGGGGTGAGGTTTTTCTCAACCTACTTCTATGGTTCAATAGTGAACAGGTTCCATTAAATAGGGTTAAGGTCAAACGAATTAATCTATTAACTGTCAAAATTGACTGACACATAAACACAAGGAGTTGTTCGGTTTAATAAGAAATCGACTGAAACATACACGGGAGGAGTTGCTCAGTGGCTGATCCAAATTTTACTTTCTCTACCAGTAAGTTTTCGTAAGTCTACTCTCTAATTATCTTCTTGGCAATTGATTTCGACTTTTATAGGTTCTATCTCGATGTTTTTCATCAATTTTGTTTGTTCAACCTCTTTTGTTTTTTTTTTTTTTTTTTTTTTTTTTTGTTTTAGTAACTGAAATCTAGAGTTCCTATCATGACCCCATGACAACTTCATTTTTTGTTTGGTTGATTGTGTTTTGTTAACGATCTGGTTCAATAAGTAAAAAAATTGTGAGAATTTTTTATTCAATATTTTTGATAATTAGGTCTCTTTGATTCTAATAGGAAAGAAGACAGCTACTATTGATTGAATGAGCATTATTTGCTTTGTTCATACTTTACTTTAATGAAGATAGTACAACTTTATTAACAATCAAAAGTAAAATTTTACCGACTTCAAATACTGTGTTGGTCATTGTGCATATGCACCCCCCCCCCCCCCCCCCCCCCCCACTGTTGGAATCCTGCGTCCACCACTGTATATATAGATATAGATTGTAGGCTCCAATGGTAGAGTAGATTCTTTTTGCATGATTCTGTCTCTATAATTATTTTCAGTGACTGATCACAATCCCAGACTAAAGGCATCACAATCAAAGAGAATAAATGACTTAAAGTTTTGCACACTGAAAGGGTGTAAGTGTTCTTTTCAAAGTAGAGGGGGCGACAGTTTTAAAGATCATTTATCCGTGATGGGGTTGTGATTTTAGTTATTAGGTGTGTGATTTTCCGCAGCTAGTGAATTTCATATAATTGGTCAGTTTTTTGGGTCTTCATAACTTCCTCCAATCTCGAGTGCAGCTTGTTTTATGATCGTCAGTAGGAATGACATTCCTATCTATGAAGCTCAAGTGGGAGCTGTTGTCAAAGTAATGATTCCTTTTTATTCAGTCTCTGTTGTTTGTATTAAGTCTAATTGAAATGATGCAATAGAAACAGAAGACATCATCTTTAAAGAAGTAAGGAATAATTTGTGTTAATTTGAATGACTGTAGTGAGAAGGCTCATGCCTTTAAAGAATTTACCTCTTATGCCATGCTCTGGATTTGTAGACATGGCTCTTCATATAAGTAGTTATCGAACTAATTGGGTAGTTGACTTTTAAATCTATAATGAAGTTTGACCCTATTTCCAGAGCGCGGATCTACTCATTGTGTCCATACTGAAATTTGGATAATTTTCAACCTGAATTCCTTTTTGCTAACTTTGCCAATTTTCTTAAAATATTTCAACCTGAATTCCTATGCAACTTGTACAAGGGCACTATTGAACTAAAATATTCAAACCTGAATTCCTATGCAACTTGTACAAGGGTACAAGTGAACTGGCTCTGCCCTTGTTTGTAGTGAAATAAAATAAGGAGTCATTGTTAGATACGGGAAATAGGGAACTTATTCTTTGCAAGAACATTGACGGGTATTAAAGGCATTTTTTTTATATTAATCCATGGTGTTGCTGTCTATGTTGGTGAGCATTGAGATTCCTTGCACAGATTAAATTAACTACTATTCCTTGCACAGATTCCTTTCTTATTTATAATATTGTTTGCAACATCATCGTTACTGAAAAACCCTTTCAGTCTTCAGTGAGGCTTCAAATGAAGTGGATGAACATCATGTAGGAATTGCGTGGCGGAATGCATAATAAAGTCTCCACTTGTTAAGATTGGCAATAGAGCATGAGATGGCTGTATTTATTCTCGCTCCAAGCATTAATAATGGATATGAAGGCAGAGGGTGGCTGATAATAGTCTCCTCCACGGTTGAAGGAATAAGGTGTCTTATTTTCTTCTCTTGTGTGTGTGATTTCTCTTTATCTGTGCATCTGTTTAGGTGTCATCTTCATCTTATTACAGACTTTATTTAAAATATTTTTGATGCTAAGAACTGGGTAGCATAGTACTTATCTATATATCTATATATCTATATATAAAAGCAAGAAAGTGTTCAGATTGAACCAGGAACGGCCATTTGTCAATTCCGAATTATTGAGGTGTTGCCATTTGTTCCGCCATGTCATCAATTTCATTAACAAGCCAATAAAAAAACTGCATGTCATGCATGACTCATTAGTCATTATGTAACTTAATTTGAAGATATTCATTTTGCATTAATGGGACGGGAGTTACAAAAAATAGTGGAAATTCTAATGGTGATTAATTAAATGACATAAAACTTTCTCTCATCGGTACCATTTTTGCATCTCACCAAACACTACAGACAACAACAAAAAACGTATGGGAGAAGTCGAAGATGTATGCTTGGGGTCTGTCTTCTCTCTGTTCCTCTGCTGTCATCGAGTTCCACTCACGTAGAATTAGCTCAGGTAAGTTCCCCACACACACTCTCTCTTGCACTCTGGAGTTAGTCATATACCGTAGGAGTGATGTGGTCATTTCTTTTCTGGGTTTTAATTTCATTGTTATTATATCCATGTTTTTTTCGATTGGAACTGGATGTGGTGGGAAATGGTACTGCTAATCGAGGAAAGGAAGATGATGGTAAATGAGAGGAGGAGAAATTCTCTGTTTAATCATGAACAAAAGTAATGTACTATGGAATCTACCATAGATTTTTTATTTTCAGTTTCTTTTGACCTTACAGTAACATTTGGCGTTGTTACTTTTCCCCTTAAAATTCTAAATAAATCTTTTTTGTTTTCTCCGTGTCACTATAACCATGCCTTCTTTTTCTTTTACATGCTTGCTATTTGTAATCTAATGATAGATGGGTCCGTTATTGAAGTGGTAAGAATTTGGGAGATTAGGTATGTGTATACATGTACAAATAGTTTGAAACAAAATTATAAAGTGACTTTCTTTCGTTAACAGAATAGAAATTTCCATTTGCATGTTCTTCTGCATCACATGAATAAGTACATTTGCTACTCTAAATAATTCAAATTTTATTTTAGTTTACTTTGTTTTAACATTGAGCAAAGGACAAACAAAATGTGCAGGTAAAGAGGGGCACTCACTTTTTAGTGCGTCATTGTTTTATTTATTTTTTTGAGAGTATATTGTGTTATTTATGAGATGAATGAGATTATTTATTTATCGGATATGTTATTAGCAGTGAACGTGTATTTTTGTCAAACAATAAATTAAAAAGTGTGAGAGAGTTTCAATGCCTATAAAAAGGGGAAATATTTTTCTCGAAAAGGGGAATAAGATAGAATAAAAAAAATTCCAATATAAAATAGTGATATCGATATTTTATTACAAACTTTGCCCACTAACTTAAATTGTTTCCTAATTCGTTTAAATATGTCATAGGAGTAACTGAATTCATATGGGATCTTTTGTAAGACTTACATCATGTAGCCGATTCAAACCTGGGACCTCATATAAGAGGTTCTGACACTCTACCACCAACGGTATACTATCAGTATTGCCAGTGGAATTATTCCCAGAACATGTTTCCTAATTTTTTTTCTAAATATAAAATTAAAAAATAAATTGATAAAAATTATACACACTACACAATTTCCGCAGTTAATGAAATTCGAGTCAAATCTTATCTAAAGAGACCTTCTAAATATGATTATTTTACTTTAAAAACATCTTTAGTGAAATAATTAATAGAGAAAAAAATAAACTTGTCTAATTAAATCGGTCTCCTCTAAAAAGAGACAGTATTTAATTTTATCCTAAAAAATCTGTTAAATATGGTCATTTTATAAAAGCATAAGAAAATTAATGAAAAAAGATAGTCAAAATCTAAAAATTTAAACGAACAAGCGCAAATCGCTCATAATCCTCTTCGAAAGTGCCGAGAATGAATATGAGCAAGCCATGTGTCAATTAATTTGGATAATTTTTTACCATTTGTTGTCTTTAAGTGGACAATGACTCACAATCATCCAATAAAAAACGGTCTAAGGTGTACAATTATTTACACATTTCATCACACATTTTTAACATCAATGCCATATAATGCGGACATTAATTGGTTAATAATTTATTATGTGATGGAGTTACACTATTTTCCTCTCAAACTAAAATATTTCCAATGAAACTACTAAATATTCTTATTTCATCAAAATAAAACAAATTGCTTAAAGAAATGGTATAATCATCATGGGAATAAATGGAGTCCGATTTAAGTAAGTCCTCCTCTACAAAACAACTGTATACTATCGGTATTGCCAGAGGAATTCTTCGCAAAACATGTTTCCTATTTTTTTTCTAAATATATAAAAACAAGATAAAAATTATACATACTACACAATTTTTGTAGTTAGTGAAATTCGAATCAAATCATATCTACGCGACCTTCTAAATATGATTATTTCATTTCAATCAAAAAATAAATATGATTATTTAACTTTAAAAACATCTTTAGTGAAATAATTAAAAGAGAAAAAATAAAATTGTCTACTTAAATTGGTCTCCTCTAAAAAGAGACAGTATTTAATTTTATCCTAAAAAAAGTCTATTAAATATGGTTTATTTTATAAAAGCAGAAGAAAATTGATGAAAAAAGATAATCAAAATCAAAAAAAAATTAAACGAACAAACGCAAAGCGCTCATAATCATATTCAACTCCGTAAAGATACATAAAGAGTTGTGGACAATAAATTTTAGCACACTGGAGCGGCCTAATGCGGAATTATTGTATCAATCATATCGAAATAGATTTTTTTGCTCAAGAGGATTATGTTTTTAAGGTTTTCCAATATCTAATTGACTATTTTTTAATGTCTCCTATACCTCCCCTTTCATTTTACAATAGTTTCTTGCCAATTGCTATTGAGGTTTTTTATTAATGAATCATGTTGGGGCCGGTAACTCTTAACCTTCTATCAGAAAATTTGGAGTTTCATAAAAAAAAAATAGTATTTTAATTGATTTATTCTCACTAGATTATCTATTTTGATACATTCTCCTCATAAATATATATAGGTGAAGGTTTAGCATATCGAGAAAAGAAAAAATGTCATTGTCTTGAAACTAGATAAAATAAAATTAGTATGAATGAGTCTCACCGGAAAGAAACGGATATGTCTCTCAATTGGGGTCTTTTTATTGTCAATTTACACCTACTCATTGATTATCATATATATACTTTTAGAGGCGTATATTTTTTATCTTCAAATTTCGTGATTAATGTATTGCAGTTATTGCTAATTTTGGTGGTTTAACTTCTGAATTTTTTTTTTACTTCGTAGATTATGTTTTAGAGTAGAGAGTGACGCATTAGATGGTCGTAGGTGTTGCTTCAGTATTTTCAACTCTATATTTTCATACCGAATTGAGGTTGAAAGTTAATGTGGAGAAATTGACTCATTTTATGTTATTAAAACAAAAATTGCACTCAGGCACAAATTCATTATTCAATTATGCATTCAGGCTTAGTTTTTAGGGTATACATTTATGAATTCGTGGTCTTTATATTTATCTCTTACTTACTAACGATATACCATCTCTTTCACACATGTTAATTTCCACATTGTGATAGTTCAATAAAAAACGCGACGTTTTGGTTTCTCTCCCTTTAGGTATCCCGTAGAGAGTCAAAACTAGATTCCACCCATGGAACTTTTCTTCCTCACTCCGTCAAAGTTAAAGCATCCACATGTGAAAAATTGTAACACCGACTAACATCAACACATAGTAACACAATTTAGTCATAACATATTTCTCATCCTGCCTCATATATACATTATAACAGATAGAATTAATCGAACGATTTCTTGCCGTGTTTGGTTGATGTCGAATACTTTAATTTCTATACTAAATTACACATCTTACATGTTTTAGGATTTTAATTTTTATTTGTATTTAGGTGATGTCAGGTATTATCATTCATAAACAAAGACACTTTAATGGTTATGAATAAAAATATTTGAAAAAAAAAATTTGCAACACACCACAATGTCCTCAGAAAATTCTCTTTCACACTAACATGATGTGAAAAATATAGAACAACAATTTGCGATTGGTGAGAAGCTAAATAGTGTTCATCAAGCTGCATGACTTATATGTGAGCCAATCTATATTCACTGTAGTTTTGTTTTACTTTAACTTTAATCTATTATCCTTAGTGTGTCTCTATACAAGTAACGGAGAAGTACAACCACATAGGTCTTGATACTAAAATAGATACACCAATAACATGATACAAACCACAGATGGTTTAAAAGCAAAAGATGCATGTTGACAAGTATGAAGTGTATACATTTTATCTTTTTGACAACCACGCAACCTTCATGCATTCATCCTCAAACGTAATAAAACTATGTAAAAAAATATCACTCATTTTAGTTCAAAATATAAAAGAAAATGTATTTAAATTAGTCACCATTTATTTCTATTTTACCCAAACAACTTATATTTTTACACATTAATAAGTTATGAATTTTTTAAATGACCTGAAAGTCCACCTTTAAAATGTTTACAAAACATACCCTCAATATCGTAAAGTTTTGGGCTATGTGGCTGAATAAAGCTATAGTGTGTTAGGACCAATGGTATTTAGTATATACATTCCATGAGGTAAAATGAAATGTCATCTATGTAGATGACATTTTGTTGTACGCATATTTGCTCTGACCGACCGACCTCTACTTTCTTTATAAGTGTGTGTGTGTTTGTGTTTGTGTTTATCTATCTGTCAATCTACCAATTAAGTCGTGAGTGGAAGAAATTAAGGAATTAATTCTCTTTGAAACAACACAACCAAAGAAAGAGTATGAAGTAGTAGTTACTTTTAATAATTCTGATGGAATTTGTTCCCTTTGTTAATGCCTGACTGACTGGACTGATTTAAGTACACCTAGGAATCTATATATATATAAAAGCTAAGGAAATGACCTATCCTTGCGCCATGTGGGATCTGAGATGAGGGTGTATGACAGACATTTGGCAAGCAAATTTTCCCATGTGGCATGACTAGCCAATTAGAAGTTGACAATTCATACAATTTCCTCCACCTGGATTTACTTGGTGCCATGCATTTGTTTGTCTCATTAATTCCATAGAAAGTCCAACGACTTTGTAATTAATGTGGAACTTTGAATTTATTCCACATTTTGTTGATATATATGCATGTATGTATCATTGTATGCATGCATGTATAAATTAAATTGATGAAAACTTTAAGCTTTAAATTTAGAGCCTTCAATTTCCCGATGCAGCTGCATCAATTAAAGTAGGCTGAGAAAAATATATATATCAATTTCTCAATGATATGTAGTGTCTGCACTGAGTATGAATTGAGAAATTGATGCACACTGTCATGAAAGCAGGTAATTACTCTTTCCCTGAATTAATATCTGTTCGCAATGTTTTCATTAGTTGGTACTATGTACCAATCCTGACACCCTATATGTCGAGAGGCATTACGATTTCTTCCTGAATATCTACTTTGTTACATTCTCTGTCTCCATTTGTAGTACTCTGCATAAAGTTACTCAGATTGTATAATTAGTATGTGTCCATAATCGTTTGATCTACTATCTGGTCTTCTTATTTGCTCCGTCATATTTAGGTATACCTGTTTATGCACCACCATTTTCTTGGACTTTACAAACCCATTAATGAGTAAAACTACAGTGCCATCGATATATCGAATCAACTCATGGAGTTTCTCATTTTGCTAAAGCCAAAGGAAAACTATTTACATAAAACCTCTAATACAGCCAATTGTGTATGTTCAATGAAAGGATTTGAATAGTTTGATCAAATCACGATGACTCCAGGATACAGATTTCAAGAGTTTTTAATATATTCATAAATATTAGAATTACAATTGTGATTAAACTTTATCCCGAGTTCTCTCTAGCTTTCTAGAGAGAGAAAGTGTCTTGTCTGAGTGCAAGTTCGTTCTCTGTTGAGTGGAGATCTTGAGTTTCTTTCTTCATAGCCATGAGCTCCGAAGAGGAAAATGAATTGATCGAAGGTCTTCATCAGGTGGATCTAAACTCGGAGGAAGAAGTGGATATAGAGCTCAGTGAGGAAGAAGTCGAAGAAAGGGCAGATGAATACTCGACCAGCCTAGTTGGAAGGGTCCTATCTCAGAAACCAGTCAACCTCACTGGTTTGAAAAGGACGATGGCTATGGTGTGGGGAAAGCCAGAAAACTTCAAGGTTGAGCATATAAAAGGGAAGTTTTATCAATTTTTCTTCAGCAATGATGAGGAGCTGGAGAAAGTCTTAAGAGGAAGACCATGGTTCTTCAGAAAAAACCTGATTGTTCTTAACAAATGGAGCCCGGAGACGAAGTTTTCAGTTGAGAGCTTCAGGTTCACTCCTTTTTGGGTGCAAGTTTGGAACCTGCCAAACATGTATATGACTGACAGGATCATCAAAAAGGTGGGTGCGAAACTGGGTGAACTTCTTGACACCAAGTTTCTGGACAGAGCTACGAATGAAGGGAGAGTGGTAAGATTAAAAATTCTGCTTGATACCTCAAAACCGCTGCTTAAAGAAGCAAACTTGAAGTTACAGGAGCAGAACCTTACGAAAGTGGAGTTCAGGTATGGGCGTCTGCCATTTTTATGCAATGGTTGTAGTAGACTAGATCATGAAGACTCGTCCTGTTCATCTAAAAGCAAGAAGGATTCTTCAAGTGTTGATGCTAAGAAGTTAAGAGCTAAGCTACCGTCGGAATTGTGGCTCCCAAGTGAAAAGGGTGATAAGGAAGATGATGAAAGGAAGGAAGAGGAGTCTGCTGCAGATAGATGAAAACTGAGCACCATAGTTCCGGAACAATGGAGGAAAAGGTGGTCGGAAAAGCAAAAAGCGGCGGAAAAGTCCGTTAGGACAGTGGAACCGTCGCCGGAAGTGAGGGAATCGAACAGTCGCGCTCTCAACACTGTCAACGAAGGTAGTGGAGCATTGGAAGTTGTCATTGCGAGTCACAAGACAGTGGATGCTGTGCTCGAGGAGGAGATTGCCGCCGGTTGTAATAAATTACAAGACTATTTGAAAATTCGGGATGGAGGGAAGGCGGGAATTTTTTCCAACCCGGTGGACGAGGTGCAAGTCCCTTTTATTGGGCCTGGGGCAAGCCCAAACACTGGAAGTGGACGCAAAAAACTTATTGGGCTCGATGAAGGGAGTAAAGGCCCAATTGATCATGATGTGCCAACAAGTCCGGACGGCAAGGTTGGAGCCCACGTTCTTGAGGAGGGCAATTCAGTCTTTTTGAGGGAGATTATAAGTAAAGATGCTAAGGAGGTGGACTCTGCAACTGAAACAGAATCACCCCCACAAACCCTAGCGCCGAATAAATCAACAGCAGAGAGTAACAAGAAGGTGCAGAAGAGATGGAAGAGATTGGCTAGGGAGCATCAGGCGAAGCAGGTGACAGTTGAAGATCCAAAGAAGAAATCTCTCAAGTGGAAGGATGACGATTGGATGGAAATTGATGGCCATGAACCAGAACAGGGAAGTGATGGTAAGAAACTCAAAAATGTGCAAGTTGATTCTGTCTCAAACACTAGTTGGGTGGAGGACACCAGCCCTGAATGGTCCCAATCGCCCCAATGAGACTTTTGGCATGGAATTGTCAGGGAGCTGGTAGATCCCTGACAATTCACCAATTCAAGAAGGTCTCTTACCTTCATTCTCCAGACGTTTGCTTTCTTAGTGAGACTAAAAGGAAAGCACATTTTATGTCAAAAAAGTATGGTTCTAAGAGATTGTGTAACAGCCTGTGGGTGGATCCCAAAGGAAAATCAGGTGGCTTGGGGGTGCTATGGTCTCATGAGATCTCATTGCATCTCAAGAAACTGTGTCAATTTTTCATTCATGTTGAATTTAATCCTTCAAGTGGAGATTCATGGCAGTTATTATTCGTGTATCTCTGTGCTGATGACAAAGTGAGAAGCTCTCAGCTCCAAATTCTAAGAAATTATCTAAAAGAATGTCCTAGCAGAATCATCCTCTGGGGTGATTTTAATGATATTACAAGTCCAGAAGAGAAGAAGGGTGGCACTCCTAGGTCTGTGCTCTCTTGCATACCTCTTAATGATTTCTTCTTGCAGAATGAGCTTGTGGATTTGGGGTTTTCTGGCTACCCCTTCACGTGGTGGAATAGAAGGAGAGGCATTCATTGTATAGAGGAGAGAATCGATAAGGCAGTGGCTCATCCTAGCTGGCTTTCCAAATGGGGTAAATCAAAGCTCTCTCATTTGCTCATTCCAGGTTCTGATCACTGCATCCTCTTGTTGGACACATCACCCACTCCTCTGATTAACTCACACCCTCTTTTTAGATTTGATAGCAGATGGGCCAAGCACAAGGAGGTTTTGGAAATTGTCAAATCTTCTTGGGAGAAAGCATTCTCTGGCAACCCTATGTTCATTGTTAAATCAAAACTCAAAGAATGCAGACAGAGGTTGAGGCATTGGTGCAAGAACAATGACAGAGGGCTGCTTAATTCAATTAGGGAGAATGAGGCTGTAGCTCAAGAAATTAGAATGAAAGGAGCAGATGCTGACATGGATGAATTGATGAATATTGAAACTAAATTGGAGTCTCTCCTGGTTGAGGAAGAAATTATTTGGAAGGAGAAGTCAAGAGTTAATTGGCTTCAAGCTGGTGACCTCAATACAAGCTTCTTTCACAATACGGTGAAGCAAATAAGGAAGCACAATTTCATTAATGGGGTCTGTGATGAGAATGGATCCTGGTGCAGTGATAAACAAGAAGTTATGCAGCATTTTTTCTCCTTCTACAAATCCCTTTTCACAGAAGAGGTTGGAAGAAATTTAGAGCCAGTCTTGTCAACAGTGAAGAGGAAAGTGACAAGAAGCATGAATAATTTCTTGATACAAGAATTCAGCAATGAGGAAATTCAGAAAGCTTGCTTTGATCTCAGTCCAGATAAAGCCCCAGGGTATGATGGCTTCTCTGCTTTATTCTTTCAGACTTATTGGTCAATTGTTGGAAGTGATGTTTGCAGAGCTGTCAGGAACTTTCTGAAATCAGGGAGAATGCTGAAATGCATCAATCTAACACACATCATCCTTCTTCCTAAGAAGAAGAATCCCACTTTGGTGAAAGATTACAGACCCATAAGCTTATGCTCTGTATTATACAAGATTTTGGCCAAGTGTTTAGCTAACAGATTGAGGGAGGTTCTTGATAAAATCATTTCTCATAACCAATCTGCCTTTGTAAAGGACAGATTAATTGTTGATAATGTCATGATTGCTCAAGAGCTGATTCACTTCATCAAAAACAAGAGAAAAGGGCATGGGGAGATGGTTCTGAAGCTTGACATGCTCAAGGCCTTTGACAGAGTTTGCTGGGACTATCTTGAAGGAGTTATGTTTAAACTGGGTTTTTGTAAGAGGTGGGTGCACTGGATAATGACCTGTGTGAAGACAGTTAGCTTCAAGGTGATTGTCAATGGTGAGCTAAGTGACTATATTATTCCTTCTAGGGGAATAAGGCAGGGAGATCCTCTCTCTCCCCTCCTTTTTGTTATTTGTGCTGAGGGTTTATCCTCAGTTTTGCAGCATTTTGAAAGGAACAAATGGATCTCAGGTGTTAAAATCTCCAGATTTAGCCCTGCAGTTAGTCACTTATTGTTTGCGGATGATTCCATCCTGTTTTGCAAGGCTACCATGACAGATATCTGTGCAATCAATGCAGTCCTCAAAGCTTATGAGAATGCTTCAGGGCAGGCTGTGAATAGGGACAAGTCACAGCTCTTCTTCAGCCCTAGTACCAGTAGTCTACTCAAAGGATTTATCCAACATTATATGGGTATTGACAAAAGCTTCAAAGATGGATCTTATTTGGGGTTGTCTGCCTTAATTGGCAGATCAAAGACCAAGGTGCTAAGCTTCCTTAAAGAAAGACTTATGGAGAGGTTCTTGTCTTGGAGCAGCTTTCATCTCAGTCCAGCTGGTAAAGCTACTTTGATTCAATCTGTTTTAGCAGCTTTGCCCACTTATTGCATGACATGTTTCTTGCTCCCTATTAAAACTTGCAATGAGCTAACCAATATTATCTCTAAATTTTGGTGGGGAGCTAAAGGTATTAATGAGAATAAGCTACATTGGAAAAGTTGGGATCAATTGTGTTTATCTAAAGATTTGGGGGGGGGGGCTTGGCTTTAAAGACTTGCACTCTTTCAATCTTGCCCTTCTAGCAAAGCAGTCTTGGAGATTAGCTTCTGATGACAACTCTCTATTTAAGGCTGTGTTTAAAGGGAAGTATTTTCATAACAGCTCTTTTTTGAATGCAAGTTGTCACTCTGGTTGCAGCTGGATTTGGAGAGGCCTCATTGCTGGCTTAGGAGTTGTGAAAAAGGGGGCTAGATGGAGGATAGGTGGTGGCTCTCTTGTGAGAATCTGGGAAGACCCCTGGATTCCTAGAAGAGGTGGCTATTATGTTGATTCTGTCAAACCTTCTGGCTGCAACTTAATTTTTGTTAAAGAGCTTATTAACCATGAGGATAGAAGTTGGAATGTTGATTTGATTAAAGGAATGTTTTCTGTTGAAGAAACAAATTCCATTTTATCTCTTCCAGTGGGGAGTTTAGTGTGCCCTGATAAGCTTATATGGGATTTCACTAACAATGGTGAGTTCAAGGTTAATTCAGCTTATAAACTGCTGCATGAATCTGTTGTTGGTGAAAGGGGTTCTGGAAGCAGATGTAATGTGAGGAGGAAGTTTTGGAGCCTTAAGATTCAGCCAAAAATAAAATAATTTTTCTGGAAATTATTATCAGGAATAGTCCCAGTTAATGCAGCTCTTAAAAAGAAAGGAATCATGGAACATGACATTTGCAGAAGTTGTGGTGAATTTGCGGAAGATGAAATGCATTTTATGAAGAATTGCACTATTGCTGTGGATACCTGGAAGCTTTCTCTTCTCAGAATTGATGTAAGGAGCTCTCAAGCTAGCAATCAAATAGAATGGTGGGAGGAAATTACCATTGCAGCTGAGTCCTCTTCTGATCCTCAAAGGTACCTCAGTTTATTTCTGCACTTATGCTGGAGTTTATGGAAAGCTAGGAACGATTGGCTATTTAATAAAGTTAAGTGGAGCCCAATTCACATTGCTCAAAAGGATGAGTCCAGCTTAAATGAATTTGAGAAGCACAATTCTGCCTTTAAGCATTGTTCATTGTCTCTCCCTCCAATCAAGAGCCCTCCATGCCTTTCTGCTACTTTCAATTTGTTCACAGATGCAGCTGTAAACAAACGGGAGTTCAAAGGAGGTGTTGCAGCTGTTTGTTTGAGTAAAGATGGGGTCTTAATTGATGACTGTAAAGCTCTAGTTAGTGGAATCACTGATCCAACAATTTTGGAGGCCTTGGCTGTTAGTCATGCACTGATTTGGAGCAAAAAGCAGAGTTGGATGGATATTTGCATTTTCTCAGATTGTGAAAGTGTGGTGAAATGCTTGAATGCAGATACGGTGCCTCCTTCCAATATAGCAATCATTATTGAGTACTGTATCAATATTAAGGCAGTTTTTTCATCTTGTTCTTTTGTTTTTATTTCCAGAAGTTGGAATTCCTTAGCTCACAACCTGGCTAAGAGTTCTCTGCTTGTAGCTAATGGAGTTTAATCCATGGCTTTGTATCTTTGTTTCTTTAATGGAAAGCTTAAGTTTTTCGGAAAAAAATTAAACTTTATCCCAAATAAATGCTAAGAACTTCTCCATTTAGTGAATATATTCGGCAGAATCGGCACTACGTCAACCTTTCACTGGATTGAATAAAGTGGGGCTTCATTAATTAGACTGTTAGTTTAAGACCATCCAGTCAAACTTAGCTCAAGAACCTTAGTCTGTGTAATTGTCTTAAAAACTACCAATTTACATTGAAAGTTTGAAACCCATTGACATATATAGATGATATCAAATACAAGATACACAACAACAAATTAACTAAATAAAAAATAGAGTGTTGTTATGAAATATGTTATTGGACTAATGTGAATATCCACCACATAGTTGGGTGTATTTTATATGATTATATTCTGGTCGAGAAGTCCACCTAATGCCTATATAAGGAGGCTTATGGTTGGAGAATAATAGACATCTACTAGCATTCTCCCTACACATATTTGTCTCTCTCAACTCTCGTTTCACAACACGTTATCAGCACGTAGCTCTAGAAAATATGGAGATTTACGAAGGACGAGGAGTTAGAAACTATATGTGTAACGCATGGTAAGGGATCTCCACGTCTACACCGATTGCCCAGTCCGTTTGGCGGTCGTCCATGAGGTCAGTTTTGTACTTCGCAAAGTGATTGATGCTTCAAGTGAAATTTAGTACTTTGATTGATAGCACAGAACTGTTCATACGTTTCTCTGTCCACTTTGGCGTCAAAAGAATCTCTTGTGAGTGGTTACTTACCAATCTGTATATTTTTATATGGACCATGGACTTCTGGGTATCATATGATTTACTTCACATACTCTACTATTATTTTATTAAGTAATCATATGTTCATATATGTAGTGCTTATTGATGGCACTTATGAGACTATGTCTGGTTTAGTCAGGGTAATGAACAAAAGTTTAATGTTTTGTTTATGTGATTGTCAAGTTGTTTTGATAGTAATTCTTATCATTCAGTCTTGAGGAAAAATAATTCCTTCGTTAGAAGAAAAAAAAATCACTAAATTTTCTTGGACGTTTCTTTACAACAAAAACTGGGTTGCAAGATAGTTGAGTTTTAAAGTAAAAGTTTATGTCCTTGTGAAAGCCAGTCTTTTGTTAGAAATTTTTATCAGTCAGCCTTTACTAATTCTTTTGTTGATTAGCTTCCTGAAGAGGCTAACCCTTGAGCACGGATTTGTTTAAGCTCATTATATGATTACGTAAGTTATGTTTCATACTAGAAGTTATGAATTTTACGTAAAATTTTGACCGTAACCTGAAGTTACGCGTTTTTTTTTATATATACATATATGACCTGAAGTCATATTGGATCTCCAGAAAGATGTTTAGATCTCCTGAAGTTCTAAACTACTTGATAATTTAATCGTAACCCGAAGTTACGACAATTTTATGAATTTATGATTCATTATATCTCCTGAAGAGATGTCATATAATTCTTTTAAACCTCCTAAAGTTATGGATTACATGGAGTATTAATCGTAACATGAAGTTACGACAATCTTCTTTTGACCTGAAGTCATACTTTTAGTTACATCTCCTGAAGAGATGTCCTGCAATTTTCGTCGAAACCTCCCGAAGAGGTCATATTTTTTTACTTCGCTTTATTTAATTTTCATTCATTTTTTTTTCTTATGTTCACGTATTATGGATCAAAAACGAACCTCCTGAAGAGCATTCGTAATCGCCATCGATGTTAAATCTGGCCAAGTCATATGCACACGAAGTGACATATTACATGATTTCATAACCCGCAGTTATGAATATTAGAACCTGAAGTTCTATAATATTTTGATTAAGAAATCTCCTGAAGAGATATTTAAAAGTACGGAATAATGATCCACCCTCCTGAAGAGGTCCCTTTACTTTTGTTTTACAATTTACGCTTATGCCTATATTATTATTATTATTAGCTTTTGTTTATTCGGTATTTCGTTTGCACAAACATCCAGAAGATGTATTTAGTCCATAGTCTATTGGACATAAGCAATTTATATGCGTAAAAAAGTGATTTTCATACCAGAAGTTATGAAAAATAATATTATAACATGGAGTTATAAAATAACATCAAAAGATCTCCCTGAAGAGAGAATCTACAACCACACACTTTTAAATGAGAGTATTGACATTTACGTCTCTTTTTAGGTTTCTTGGCTAAACTTTGATTAGAGAACTACGGCGTCCAAGAGATTGCTTATTGTCAATATTCTTATTTGAATTTGAGGTTTGGTTTACACAATGTACATATGAGACAAATTGATGCCTGAAGCATCAACGAAATATCATTATGGTTATGATCATATTGCTCACGCCATGAGGGGGAGAATGGGTCCTATTGCATGACGTGAGCCAAAATATCATTGTCTCTACGGGTATGTACTAATGCGAAATCCCAATAAAATGGATAGCTTCTCGACAAATGGGTGTCGGTTTGGGTATACACTTTAAGCATGAAAAGGTTGCTTGAGTACATATGTTGATCCTCCGGAAGAGGAACATGAAATTAAAGCATCCAAAATAAGTTGGGATATGAATATATTGCTCTACAAGATGGGAAAACAAGATTGCAAGGAAAATCTTGAAAGATTGTCATTAGTATGGATCAAAACCAACGTTGGTAACCAAATAGCCCTGGAAGAGGCATATAGCTCTGGAAGTAGCTAAAGGTACCTTAATAAAATCTTATGATCCTACAATTAATGATTATATTAAGCGCTATACAAATCATATGGGTTAAAGGAAAAAGTGTTGACTAGATAATGGCCAAAAACAAAGTCAACACACGCATAAACTATTGCTCGGGTTACATAATTATGTAGAGCAAAACGTATAGTACTCAAAGTACTAACAACCCGATGCACAATTACAATATATGCGAATACTACATATCCGCTGTCAGCGTGGGATCATGTAGATATTACAAATCCGCTACCAAGCGTGGGATATATGTCCGCTGTTAAGCGCGGGACTTATGTTTGGGATTATGTCCGCTTTAAGCGTGGGACTTGTAAAATGAGAAACATGATATATGGGTCATGATAAATTCTCAATAATATAATCTTCTCGTGGAGAGAATGATAATAATGTTGTGTTAGTCTCGGGGACTAAGGTACAACAAAATATGGGTTAAAAAATGTAACTAGTTACAAATACGATCGTACGAATCACAAATTTGTGAAATTCCATGGAGATTGGTTCCCATGAGAAATATTATTTGCCTGAAGCAAATCAAAAAGTGTACACTCGCGAGTATTTTAGGTGCATATGCATTATATTGATTATGATTGTTAATCGGCTATTTTTAGATTATTGTTTTTGCATTGAGTTTTGTTTGTCAGGTACAAGGATGTTCGAATGAGGGGGAGATTCAATGAAATGCTAAAAGCGCGGCACTCTTTTTCCTTTGCTTTGGTTTTTGTCCCAAAGGGTTTTTCCAAGCAAGATTTTAACGGGGTTGCGAAGATTATCGAGATGCGTTCCAGAAGAATGTCATCACCAATGCTGAGCAACTAGAATTCACCGATGTACTCTTTTTCCTTAGTCATTGATTTTTCCCACTGGGTTTTTCATGACAAGGTTTTAATGAGGCATCGTAGTGGTGAATATTCAAGGGGGAGTGTTATGAAATATGTTATTGGACTAATGTGAATATCCACCACATAGTTGGGTGTATTTTGTATCATTATATTCTGGTCCAGAAGCCCACCTAATGCCTATATAAGGAGGCTTAGGGTTGGAGAATAATAGACATCTACTAGCATTCTCCCTACACATATTTGTCTCTCTTTATTTTATATCTCTCTCGTCTTTTCAATTTACAACAAGTGTATTGATTTCGAATTACAAATGATCCTTTATACACAAATATCTTTCTCCATCAATGAAGCAAAATCTAACATAAGCAGCTTTAGTCTACTCTTTCAATTATTTATTTTAAATGTTTTGTTTATACCTTTCATATACTTTATTGTGGATAAGAAAGAAAACACAAATATGAAACATCTCACTTCTGATGCACAAATTATGATGCAATTTACCCGTAGAAAAAGTTAATTTCAAACTACATGAGATGATATGCTGTTTTGAAGTGTTACTTTGTTCCCGGCGGTACCAAAATGTTTACTTGGTAACTTGATTACTAAAGCCCCAACAACGCATAGATCAATTCAACCTCGGACTGCAATGAAAATAGAATAGAACATGATTCAACAAACCCGTAGTTTAGTTTGTATACTAACTCTTTGTTAAAGAGTAGGCAGTGCTTCATATTTTTTTTATAGCAGCCTTGCTAAACTGCAACTTAGACTCACTATTTCATAATCTAGGAATGTATGAGCTGAATATTAGTTGGAAACTACTTTCGTACAAAGCAAAAAAAATAAAAACCATAGCAAAAATAGCATTTCTAAGTTTTGTCGTGATTTTGGGTTACAGAATCTAGAAAAACATGATTTTAATTAGGGATTCAAGTTCAAACTTGAGAAATAGTGAACCATTTCATGCTAAAAGGTCCGGTATAGTGTGGAAAAAATCCCAAAACGCAAGGTTAAGGCCTGGAAATTTTCGAATCGTATTGAGATGTAAATACTGGCCGTGTACCGAAAACACAAAATCGCTATTCTCTCCTATGCAAGATTGGTTTTCTTTTATAATCCTTTAGTTCTTGCTTGAAATGTCTGTACCCCAACCGTTTACAGTATATGAATACAGGCCGTGTACCAAAAGATACAAAATCCCTTAGCTTTTGCTTGAATATTGTGCAGAAGTGAAATATGAAATGCGTTATAATATTTATTCCTGTTACTTCAATCTTTATTTGAATATTGTCTTTTAAGTAACTAATCTTATTATAATTAATAATATATATCAATAGGTTAATGGCCAAACCAAGATATATAACAATTTGGTTTTAGGTTTTGATTTTCGTAGCTCTATACGAACCAACATTTGAACCCCCAACTGATTGAAATAGTGGTGACCTCAAGATAACAAATACTCATACCCATCCGCGCAATAGCGCGGGAATACGACTAGTTAGTACTAAAACTAAGTCATACATTACACAGTAGGGTTTCGGATGAGTCTTATAGTTAAACGTGTGGCTGGTACGACATTGAGTTCTAAACCCCTTTTATTTTACTTCTCTCTCTTTTAAGGTCATCCAATCGAGCAAAAGGTGCTCTGGGGTTGGCTGGTCTTAATATTCTTCATCTTCTTGACACACTTTTGCCTGTATTACTAGGACCTTTTGACCAGAGAAAGAAAGATGCACTAAATAGGCAGAGTACTAAAATTCTACCAGTGCCTCCACCTAGTGATGTCATGGACCATGACGCCCGCTGTGGTGCATTAGTAGAGTTGTCTATGCAATGTGGGGAACATTTTGATTAGAAACATAAGAATTTATGTTTTATTTTTTTTTTTTGTGTGTTACAAGATACATAAGAATTTTCCATGAGTTACGCTCTTACTACAGCCGCTAGTACAAAATAATTTTCACTTTCATCATCATCAGAAAGCGTACGTGGTAGAAGAGATGATGGACCAAGTGGTTTAGATAATAAAACGATGCAACTTTTTTTAGTAATCAAAACAGAAAGAAGTAATAGAAACGGAGGAAGGAAGTAAAAATAATGAAAAGGGGAAAAGAGATCAACGCGGACAACAAAACAGACAAAGGTGCCCCCACTACTCTAGCGAGAAAAAGTAAGTGAGAGAGTGCTCTCCCTGCTTTGCTTTTATCTAGCTTTATCGCCGGTGTGGTGAGTCATCGGAGTTTCGTCAAAATCTCCGGCTATCTCTACTCTGAAATACTCCCTCTCCGGTGAGGTATTTTGGTAGTTTAGTAGCAGTTTCGTCGCTATGTCACAGAACGCCGGGAAGGAAACGACGACAGAGGAAGATCCAGATCCAGTTCTGGATTTGGAGGATATCCTGGAAGCAGTCAATAAACTCAAAGGAGCTACCATGGTGGGGAGGATTCTTGCCGGAAAACCCTATAGACAGCAGCTGATTCACAATATCGTAACTGGAATGTGGAATATTGGCCATGACGAAATCAGGGTGGTCTCGTTTGGGGAAAACAAGTTCATCTTTCATTTCAAGCACCATAGGGATTGCAAAAGAGTTCTGGAACAGAGCCCTTGGACGATCCATAATCAACCCCTGATTTGTAAAGAATGGGAACGAGAAGGAGATGTGGATTTCACGGAGTGCCCATTCTGGGTTCAAATCCATGGGTTACCACTTGACAAATTTTCAGAGGACAACGCAAAAAAGGCTGGTAAACTCATCGGAGAGGTTGTTATGACGGAGAAAGTGGAAGCAAAGGAGCTGATTATCAGACCTTATATGAGAATAAGAGTTATGGTGAACACCTCAAAACCGCTACCCAGGGGTTTCCATATGAACAAGTATGATAATGAACCTGTGTGGATTCACTTCAGCTACGAGAAACTTCGCGATTTCTGCTATAACTGTGGAAGAATAGGTCATGATCGGAGAAGTTGTCGTTACGAGAAAACGGTGAAATCTGGAATAAGGGACTATGGATCTGATCTCAAAGCAACTTCAAAGGAGGAATTTCGTGCCAAGAAACAGTTAGCAGAGGATTTGTCACCAATGGCCACCGGCGAGCGAGCTCAGTTCAGGCAGGCGGTGGCGCGTTGGGTTAGAGGTCGATGGAGTAAGGAGCGCGTGGAGACCCCTGGAATCACGGAAGAGCCAGCTGGTACACGCAGAGGCCTGGCTTCACCAAATGGGGAGGAGACACCTGGACACAGGACGGGAGAATCCCCGACTGTTTCGGCTTCGGATCCCAATGACGCGGAAAAGGACGAGGAGGAAGCTGGGTACGAAGCGACGCAACCCATCATCGAGCTACCAGAGGAAGAAGACGAAGTTGTACCAGAAACTCCACCAGGAAGGGTAGAAAGAAGAAAATTTGACAAATATAAAGGGCAAGATGGTCATTTCTAGTCTTGAAATACTGAACAAGAAACCTATGGGCCAAGTGGTCAGCCCATTAACACCAAGCAGGCGCAAGCCCATCATCTTGAGAAGGAAAGGCAAAGATGTAACTCCTACAATCCCAAACATCTATTCGGACGGTGGAAAACCCGATAAAGCGGTCAACCCGATTGCGGAGGTTGGTTTATCGAGAGTGTTTGACTCGTTTGTCTCTCTGAAGCGCAAGTCAGATGAACTAGGGCAAAAAAATGATTTTGGGGAAAAGAGAACTAAATTCAGAGATAAGGAGGGAGTGCAAAGATTATGCCGAGAGCTACAATTCACAGAGGATGAAAGGAATTACGTGAAGATGGTGTACCAGATTCGGAACGACGATTTTGAACAAGAACTCCATTGTCAGCAAATTGAGGTTATGGTAACTGAAGCACAACACCAATCGATTCAAGTGCGTATGGAAAGGACAGTGGAGCAGCGGATCAGTTTCAATGCCCAACTATCTCCGAGTGAAGACTCGGTCTATGCCCAATACATGGAAGAGTTTGAGCAGATGATGGGAACGCAGAGACTGGATGAGGATGAAAGAGATGAAACAATGACTGTGGTTGAGGAGGTGAGCCTAATCACGCCCCCCAATTAGCCATGAGAGGTATGTTATGGAACTGTAGGGGGTTGGGTCAGAGCCCTACAGTTCGTCAACCTTAATAAATAAGGAAAATCTGGATTGGTTTTTCTTAGTGGAAACAAAAATTAAGGTGGAAAATTACAAAAAAAAAAAAAAAAAAAAAAAAAAAATCAAAAAAAAAAAAAAATCAAAATTGGGGTTTTGAGAATGTAGTTGGTTGTGATCCTATTGGCCGCAGTGGGGGTATCTGTTTTGTTTGGAGGAAGGAAGTTGATTGTGAAGTTGCTTTTGAAAGCAGACAACTGATTCTCAAATAAGATAGATGCTCTAAAAGATGATAAAGAGAAATGGTTCTCAAGAAGAGCAGAGATTAGTGAGGCCTTTCTCAACTACTACAAAGAGTTATTTACTTCTAGCAACCCTGACATCCCTAACTGGTTAAAGGAGATAGCTCCAACAGCTATTAAGGAGGAGGATTGGCCAGATTTGCTGAAAATACCCTCTAAAGATGAAGTATTTGAAACTCTGTGTCAGATGGGTAGTTACAAAGCTCCTGGTCCTGATGGATTATCTGTGCTGTTTTTCAAGAAATACTGGACTACTGTTGGAGAATATTTCACTGGGGTGGTATAGACTTCTTTGAAAAAGGTAAACTCCAAGGGAATATCAACAATACCTTCATTTCTCTCATTCCCAAATGCCCTAATCCTCATAAAGTTACTCACTTTAGACCCATAAGTCTCTGCAATGTGGTCTATAAAGTGATATCCAATATTATTTCTAACAGCATTAAACCTCTTCTTGATAGAATCATAAACCCTTTTCAAAATGTCTTTGTGCCAGGAAGGAATATTCAGGAAAATACCATCATTCTTCATGAAATTATGCATACCCTGAAGAAGAAGAAAGGCAAAGGGGGCCTTATGGTAATTAAGTATGACATGGAGAAAGCCTATGATAGGCTAGAATGAAATTTCATCATTAAAGTGCTGGAATGGTGTAGATTCCCTAAGCAGTTTATTGACTGGGTGTTTGAATGTATAAGCACAGCAAAGTTCTCCATTCTTATAAATGGGGGTCCTTGTGGTTATTTCAATGCAGAAAGAGGGTTAAGACAGGGTGACCCCCTCTCTCCTACTCTATTTATTTTGTGTACTGACATTCTTGCAAAAATTATTGATTTTTCTGCCTCAAACAAATGAATTTCTGGCATTGCTCTGGCTAGGGGTTTCACCCCAATTACTCAAACGTGTAGGATCTGAAAGGTTACTGCACAACTGGTATGTGGCACGGATAAACAACTGATGTGTGTTTTCATGTCAAACAAAGAACATTGAACTGAAGATACCCTAGGGTATCCTGGAATGTAGTATCTCAAACCCTAGATTTACAACCTTTACGATTATTCAGAAAACTAGTAATACTCTCTATATTACTTGATTCGTATACTTGCGAATAGCACGCTAAAAAGCGCATCAGTCCACAACCCCGAAATATTATGTGAAATATGAGATGGAGATATATCCAATTCTTCCATTAATGAATCTTTTAATGGTGCTCTTCACTGGTTCGCAATGAGTAGCAAAGATCCGGACTTCATGTGCTGTTTCGACTATGCGATTGAGCGATTCGGATAAGTTCTTGAGCCATCAGAGCTGACCCCTCGTGATAAAGAATGACGCGCTATGGTATGGTGTTTTGCGACTTGAGTAAGTTGATTTTAAGTTTATAATCTAGCCTAGAAATCAAACTTAACATTGATTGTAGAAATTAGATTTGATTCACTACCAGAGCCAGTGGAAAGGACATTTCTTGTCGTTGCCCAATAATGTCATGTAAAATGTGTTATTGTTTATAATCTCTATAATCAAAATCTCAATTGAAATGATGTTTATGAATCTGGTGATCCTCTCCGAGTCATCATTAAAAATTAATGCCCAATTTGAGACTTCTGCTAGTGTGCAATTTAAAATTTAACATAGGCAATGTTGTAACATCTAAGCTCACTTGTTTTCATATGTAGATGTGCAGATGCTGAATTAAGGGTTGTCTACCGTGTTGTATCCATGACTTTACTTGAAAGCTTGCGTTCGGGGAATACATCTTCGAGGAGTTTGTTTTGTTATCATAACCTGTCGAAATTTGGGTGTTTTTGTTGCTACCAAGTGTCCAAGTGTCATTGTACTTCACGTTTTGGCCGTCTGGTTTAATGGATCTTTTGATTCCTTTAAGGCATTAGATCCCTCTTTTAAGCCTCCGAACGCACGTATTTTATGCCAGCACCTTTGAACATCTTTCACACGAAAATTATCGCCCAAAAGATTTTCCAATTCATCCGCCATTCTTCCATGATCACATATTTCACCATTCTTCAAACATCTAAAGAACTCTATCACACACCTACAATATTCAATCATCCCCCATTATGTCGATTCAACGTATTAGGAATGGCCTTTGGTAAGGGTGAATCAGCAAAAAGTTGATGAAGTTTGAGTGATGTAGGCATATGTAGTGGAGGTGCACGTGATTTTGATTGATCTCTTTTGGAGGAAGATACTTGTAGAGATGCTGCTATTGATGGATATTCTATTTCAAGAGGCTTTGGCTTAAGAGGCGTAAGAACATCCTTTACATTCCTGGGATAAGATCCGGATTGTTGAGCAGATACCGGGTTATCTGAATGTGTCGGCCTTAGGATCGTCCATGTCCTTCCAGTAGGAAATGAATGCCGCTACTACAACCTCGGCGAGATTAACTCATGTCATTTTTCCTATAAATTGACTCCATCTCGTAGCCATCATGGTGGTCTCTTTCACAGCCTCCAACGCTTTGTGTATCCGAGGCAAGTCTGGCTTGATTTTATCATTATCCCGATCTCCGGCACTGCCGCCACGAAGGTCAGCCATGAGAGATGAGACATTTTTTTGGTAGAACTCTCTCTAAGAAATGCTTTGATACACTTTTTTGGATTTAGGAAGAAGTTAGAGTGAGAGAGTAGAACAATGAGTGGAAGAAGAACTTCCATTGATTTCTTCTTGACGGAAAATGGTGGATGTACAAGCTATTTATACCTGGATGAGGACGGAATATTCCTAGCATCACTCCTTGCACAAACTTCTTCCACCAAAATATCTATGATTTTCTCTACAACATTCTACACAACTTCTTCTCTTGAAACTGTTAGGAATTTGACTTGGATCAATTTCAACAAAAGAAAAGGTCAAAGCCTTACATGGAAATATAATGAGGTGGTGGTGGTATGTCTTTGGAAATTCCACCGCCTCTCTTACATGGTGTATATAAAGCTTTGAATTGTACATATCAAAGAACACACGGGTTTATTAGTTTTGGTATTTTGAGAGGCGTGTGTCTGGTGGGTTAATTCGGGTGGCCGTCGTAGCCGTTCTGGCCACTGCGTGCATTGTAATCGGGTTCTCTTCTCAATAAAATATCTGGTTCTGGCCATGGATTAGCCAAATTCAAAAAGACATTCAAAACACTACAGATGATTGATAGGCAACATTGAAGCAGATCTACATCACTCAATCCAATGTCTGAAGAACACTGCATTCTCACTGAAATTCTTACTCTCAGTGTTCTTTTCTTTTTGATCTTCATATGTATATCATCTAGTTAATAATTCTATCTCTTATTCTCAAGGATTGTTCAAGGTGAACAATAGAGAATTCTTAGTTAATCAGTTAGCTAGAGGAGGTACTAGATAGGTTAGTGAGAACTACAAGATGTAACAGAGTAAGGCATCTCTCTGTGCTTGAGATCTAGGGCTTAGATTTTGATTAATAAGAATTGAGTTGAAAATCCTGCAGGGATCAAGTCCCTGAGGTAAAGATGTAGGTCCAAGTGGACTGAACTCTATAAATCCTGTGTTCATTTCATGTACTTTTGCATTACATTTACTTTTGAGTTCTATACTTTGTTCATTCTTCAGCACAAAACAGGTTCTCATTTCAAGGGTTTGAAACTCATTTCAAGGCCATGAAATAGACTTAACTTCTTTATACTATTTGTTTTGATTTCAAGGGTTTGAAACTCAGTTCAAGGCCTTGAAATATCTTTTACTTATCACAAATCTTTTTGAAAACACTCTTCTTGCAAGTTTAGAAAAAAGTTGGCATACTCTATTCAACCCCCCCCCCCCTCTAGAGTATTGATCCTGCATTCCTGCCTGCTTTACTCCCCTTTCATCTATGTAGATGACATTTTGTTGGTTGGGACAGATAGTGCAGAACTGGAAGGCAGAGTACTTATTCTATTGATACCGGGATAAGGTATGCTAACAGACGTACTTACATCATTAATACCACGAACAGATGAACTTGTATTTTTCATCCCACGAATACGGTATGCCAACAGATGTAATGGAGTAGGTTCTTATACTATTCAGGAATAAGGTATACCAGGAATAAGGTATGCTATAAACTGGATTAAAGAGTCCATTTTTGTAAACCACATTTTTGTAAACCAGACACACAAGCAACAGAGGTGCAAGAAAAAGACTTAAAACAAAAGTAGGCTACTAAACATATGGTACGGTATTGTGGCAGAGGAGAGGAACAAAACATTTCGGTGATGAGGGGTGAGGGTGAAATTGGGAATCTTTGGTGCTTCAATATATTGTGCTGAGGGGTGTTATTGTGTTGATGATCATGCTGGAATGAAGGCCCAGGTTGTCGTTATCATCTACGTACAAATGTTGTGGTGGAGGTGATGTCTCGATTGAATAGAGGTGCGATAAAGCCATGTAGGAGACATGAGTTGGTGGAGCTAGTTGGTCGTAGCAGGTGTAAGGGTGATTGATACCGATGCGTATCCACACCACGACATGGCACTGAGACGGGGACAGCGAGAACTTCACCCGCCTAAATACCTCAAGGACTACGTCGCACGATAGTAGTATGTTTTATTTATTTAATTACCAAGAGTTATATGTTTTACTTATTTAATTACATAGGAGTAGACTGGGTTTTCTTGTCGGTTCTTTCCTGGCCCGATGAGTCGAACCGTCTATGTTAGGGTTTGTTATATTTCTATTTAAACAATTGTGGGTTGTAGAAGCATAGTTTATTCATCAGTCAATCAAAATATCAATTTAGTAGTGTGTTTAGTGTGTGTTCGTGTAGAGTTTGTGCCGAATCGATAGGATCTTGCTATCAAGTGGTGCTTCCATTGATTACCCGATAGTCGGTCAAGGGGATTTAATTTTCGGTTGATATGTAATTAGTGGAATCCAGCAAAACAATTAGGATAGCGGGTCAAAATAAAATGTAGGTTTACATAGATAGCTGCCAATTTGTTCGAATGCTTTAATGATTGGTACCGTTTCGCATACGTCTGTTCCGATTGCGGACTTGGAGTATACATCAAATGTGCAAGGACAAGACCAAACGAAGCTAAACACTCATTTCATCAGCGTCCAGTTTACCCTGACTACTACTCTAGTTATACAGGAAAGGCAAAGGCAGGATTTGTTATGTTCGCAGCCAGGACATCCTGAATGACTAATATAGTTGCAATTATTGTAATTTCATCGCACATCCCGAATGTACAAATGTACCTCTGCTTTTCAAATCTCCTTATCATCCTCACGAATTGGTGCTGGGCTTGAACTACTGTGGCTCCAAGATCTGTAAGATTTTTAAGGAAGAGATAGATCGAACCACACAATGGGCTTATCAATGTATCCAATGTGCCCAAAATTACTATGATTACTACATTCACGCGGGGAATAATGATGATTGCTTGACTAGTATCATCAGGTTAGTTCCCTTCCCTTGTTAATCAACTCTGTAGTCTGTACTAGTATTTATTTATACAACCGAATTGTATAGAAAAAGTGTTGGTTTTCTAAAGGGTTTGTGATGTTAGTGTTGGTTAGTTGTAGTAGGAGGGAGGTGAAATGAAAGTGTGTTGTTAGTTGGTACCACTCTGTCTCTTCTCTTTAGTCCTATTTTAATTTTTTGACTCGTATCTGAGTCACTTTGACCGGGGGATTTGGACAGCAAACCGAGGCGATTTGTTAATAATTTTTTAACCGTGTTATAGATCAACTTTTACTCTACAACACCATGAAAAAATTATCAAAAAATTGCATCATTTTGATAGCCAAAGTGACCCAGTGAATAGCGACAAAAGTAAAAATGGAGCTAAAGAGGAGAGACGGAGTGGTAGTTTGCTGGAGAGGGACCAAAGTGTACTCAGCATAACATTTAAAAAAAGATTTGTGACGATTCCCCCAAAACAAGATTGGTGACAAAACAGTTTTGTATAAGAAAGAAATCCTCTTACGTTAAGCAGCTCAGAGATCTTTGAATGAAATAATAGGAGGGAGATAATGACTGACCAGCATCAGCAGAAAAGATGGACCATTTCAACCGTAATCAACCGTTGACTTTGTTAATTTTCCTACACATCAACTACGTCTAGAGATCTTGAAAAGTCGGATAAATTTTGTGAACGAACGGACAGTTTCATCGAACAGAGAGATCATCTTCCACTCACAGTCAGAGAGATAATGGCGAACCAGCAGCAGAAGAAGAAGGAGAAGATGGAGCATTTCAGCCATAAGCATCCGCTGACATTAGTTGAAATAGAAGATGAAGACAACAAGTCTGAGAAATACAACAGATCCTTTCTCCGTTGCTATGGTTGCACGGAGAAGATCGGATCAGGAGATCTGTACTACCGCTGTGAAGAAGATTGTCCTCTCTTCTGTCTCCACCATGCTTGCGCTCATCTTCCCACAGCTATCAAGGGAAGGCGCCATAGCCTAGACTGTAAAGGGGACCTACAGCTCAGGAAAGGCCCCAACAGAGGCTATGAATTTTGTTGTGATTGCGGTAAGGGTTGGTACCGCTTCACATACGTCTGTTCCGATTGCCAAGATGGAGTAGACATCAGGTGTGCAAGGAGAAGACCAAACGAAGCCAAACACTCATTTCATCAACATCCAGTTTACCGTTATTTCTCTTTAAACAGAGATGATGATGATTTACTTTGTTCAGTTTGCAGCCAGGACATGAGGTCACCTTTGAGTTACAGATGTAATTATTGCAATTTCATTGTACATCCTGAATGTACACATGTACCTCTGTTTTTCAAATCTCCTGATCATCCTCACCTATTGTCCCTGGACATGGAGTACCATGGCTCAAAGATATGTAAGATTTGCCAGGAAGAGATAGATCTGAGCACACAATGGGCTTACACATGTTTTAGCTGTGATGGTTTCTACATCCACGCAGCTGCTAATCAAGATTGCTTGACTAGTACCATCAGGTTGGTTAGTTCCCCTTTTCCCTTCTTGTTTAACTCCGTATGCATACGCTACACTGTCAACAAACTTGGTATTCTTGCTTTGTTTTATGATGTACACCCTTGATTGTCTATTTCTTATAGCATATGTGCCCTTTACGTCCAATCATTCTCATCGGAATATGTTAAATGCATTGCGAATGATAAACCCGAATACGTTTACTTACAAAAGGGAACAGAGCTGCAACCTCGCTTTAATATGATTCTGTACATTTCAGGAAAGGCGATATCCGACATTTTGACCATGACCATCCACTGGCCTTGGTTGAAGTAGTAGAAGGAGAAGCTCCTCCTCCTCTTGACGGTGATCATTCTTTATCACAAGGCTGCAACTGTTGTAGACATAAGATCTCATCATCCATTCCATACTACACATGTATACACTGCAAGAGCTATCACCTGCATAAACTCTGCGCACACCTGCCCACGGAACTTGTACACCCGTTGCACCCAAAGTGCACTCTCCAACTCCTCCCATACCTATCTGTGATTTGTGACGTATGCCACCAAAAATGCAATGGATTCGCCTATCATTGTTCCCCATGTGACTTTGATTTAGATATCGAATGTGCTCTGAAGACACAGAGGACGGAAAAAATCTTTCACAAGCACCCCTTGTTCCTTTCACTTACAAAGGGACCCTTCGACTGCCATGCTTGTGATAGAGATACTGAAGGCAGCTCTTACCAATGCACTTCTTGCAAGTATTGGGTACACGAGCAATGCGCCTCACTACCAACTGTAAAAAAAACATCCTCTCATCAGCAGGGATATGAGCACGAGCACGAGCACGACCTTCAACTCATCTATACTATTCCTGAAAAGTTCTCAGGACTAGTTGTATACTGTCGAATCTGCACGAAAGCCTTGGAACACAATAGATGGGCTTGCCATTGCAACCTGTGCAGATACTTTACACATGTCTATGATTGCTTTAATCCCCATAGGTTTTTTCTTTCTCTATTCTGTTCTCTATCTATCAAATATTCTGTTGAGCTGCAGTGTTGGTAGTGTTGGTATTTTGTTCTCTATCTTCTAAGAAAACAAAACATAAGTTAATGTTGTTATGTTTCAGGTATGGCCATGAAGTTACCATTAACGCAAGTGATGTGATCCACCTCCCATTTTCTGGTGAACCAATACTCGAGGAAAAAGTTACAAATGGAAAAATGATTAAGCATCATCGCCACCCGATGATCTTATTTGCAGACCAATTTGATTGTAACAATGTTGATATAACTCCTTTCTTTTTAAATCTTATACGAGGTTCAGCAACATGGCCTACCTTCCAAGTCGATGGAAAAGATTACAGTGGATTCACTTTCAGTTTCCACAACGGCATATTGACCATGCAGGTCACTGGTGTTGACTTACCTCAATATATCAAGCATGAAGCTCATCCTCATGTTCTTGAGAGCACCTTTTTCAATTCCTCTACTTGGTGTCATGCATGTGAGCAATACTTCTTTGGCCGAGGATTTAAATGTACAGCTTGTGCTTTCACTATCGACACATATTGTGCTCTCTTGCCTAGAATAATCAAGCACAGATACGATGAACACGGGTTTTCATTGACATATTCAGCAATTGAAGACGTTGAAGAATATGTGTGTGAGATTTGCGAGAAAGATGTGATCCCGAGGTATTTCTACCACTGTGAGGCTTGCGATCAGTCTGTTCATGCTAGATGTATCTGGCAAGCTTATGTTCGATTTGAGCCCATCTACAGACTTGATCTTCACTATAGGCCTGTCTACTTGGTTCCACCCAACAAAAGGCTTCCCCAGTGCGTTATTTGTGACCAGAACGAGACGTTTGGCCATGGGTTTGCCTTTCTGTGGGTCAGAAATAACCAGAAATTTATAGTTCACCTGAGATGCATCTCCGAGGATGAAGTTCATAACTGCTAAGTTTCTTCTCAAACATTCAGGATCGACCACATGGATCAGGTGCTACATATTCTGGCCATTTAGAGGGAAAAAATAAAATTTATTTGATTTTTGTGCTCGTGAGCTACATTTCCTTTGATAGTCGATAAACTTATGCCAAGTAATTTTTTGACAAGTTTGCGGTTTTCATAATAGACTTCTTTGAAAAATTAACACTTGAATTATTGATTCTTCATTTTCAATCATGTTTCAGATACGTGGAGAGTAATAGTCCTGTGACTGAACATGTAGGAGTATTATACAAGTAAATGAATAATGAAAGAATCGTTGGCTGATTTCTTCATGGAAAAATCCCTTCTCTTCACTGTATGGCTGTGTTCTAGCAACTTATTAGGCCTTTAAAGCTGCAATAGAATCTTCGCACTTGGTTTAAAAGTAGATTACCTCGAGGGTGAAGATGAATGTGAAGTTTACCAACAGAAATATATGTTAATTTGTATGCTGATAAAAGCTAACTTGTGACTTGTATTGCAACTCCAAGCAAATCATTATCAAACTGAAAATTCCTGGTTGTAATCAGATGAGCACATAACAATAATTTGTCCTGTTCAACTGCTATATTCCATTCTTTTCCTGAATCCTGGGGGCAAATGATCAGCAATCATCAGTATTCAGATATCATGCTGATTGAAGAGATTTAGATTTTCTGATAATATTCTAGCAATTGGTGTATTTAGTGTTATTGCAATCTTCGCGAGTCTTTGTTGTTTTACAGTGTATCAATATCTAATTGAGTAGCTACATTGTTCCCCTAAAAAAAAGATCTCATCCTGATTGAAGAGATTCAGATTTTTGATAACATTCTTGCAATTGGTGTATTTAATAGTGTTGCAATCTTCAGGAGTCTTTGTTGTTTTGCTTTCCGCCTATAGTTATGTTGTATTTTAGTTTTTTGTAACTAGAACATCCATCCGTGTCACTCAATTCTTTGTCATCTATAAGGCATTGCTATGTGTGATTTAACTTCATTTTGTTTTGGCATTTTTGCGAAATAAAATTGACTGTTACCAATGAATATTAAATTTCAAGGACATCAAATTTCACAATATTTCGCTTCTCTGGTTTGGAAAAGTTAGTAACTAGACAGATACTCAGATCGAAAGAAGCTATTGTTATTCAAGGTGAACTGTGCGTGATACATACAAAAAAGATTGTGCTTGGTACGCATATATAGCTCATGAGAGCAGGAAAACCTCAATGAGCACAATATGTTATTTGTAATTTCCAGAAAGATGTAGTTACAACAAGGAGCTCCAGCTAAACCAACAAATTAATAAAGCGCAAACAATCTAGCCTAAAAAACAACAAAACCCCAAAAAGCAAATATCATTCCTATATATAGACTATAGTCTTATATATATAATACCACACCGTGTTTAGGCGACCCCTATGCAAGAATGATTCGATATAATATGTATCCATCACTTTCGTACATGGGGCAGAATCAGCGTCTGGCAAGGTAAGGCACCTGCCCCACTGGAAATTTCTGAAAAAAACTCCTATATTACTCCTACATGTTACAAATAATTCAATAACAACCTTGAAAACATTGCACAGGTGCCTTGGTTATTTTTTAGATCATGCATTAATGGCCTCGTTGTTTCCAGTTCCTGGCTCCGCCTATAATATTACAGTGTACCATCACCTCGCAGCAATTGGCCTGCCTTCAGTCAGTGGCAGAGACAATTTGTCACATCACTGCAACAAGCAAGTTTAATTGACTTGAATTTACAGTGGGCTGAAGAGCAAAGGTTGATAGGTTCTTCTGGGAAATGTCGGTTTTGCCACATGAGAGGCAAGGAGGAGGATATACCCGACCAGACCACGAGCCGTGAGCTTCCCGACAGTAGGATCTTGTGGACCCACCAGAGCATGAAACAAGATCAATGTCTTCCAAATGTAACTTCTCACATGGGATGGATTCGCTGCAAGCAAACGTTATAGCTTCCTCCGTAGCTGATGTTCCTCTGATGTTCAAGAAAGATACATCCTCAACTTTCACAGCTTTAGTCTGCGTTTTCGTCAACACTTGGTATAAGAGTTTTCTAATGTTCTGACTTAAGTTAACCATAGTCGCTTGGATGGTGTTCCATACCTGGTTATGACATGGAAATGGGGAATCGCAGTAGTATTGATCTATAATTATCGGATTCGACACCTTCTCCATTACAACATCTTGGAAAACCACTTTAGTGACATAACCACTACCTCCCTGGCATTAACATAACAAATGACCGTGAAAAGGCCATGAGTTCAACATTACAGACAATTTCTATCAGTAAGTTTACAGACAAATACTTACTAGTGCAGATTGCAGAGGTATATACCTGCCATGATTTGATCCTCACACCATTTTCAGTGTCGGAAATCAGTGCTCCGTCAAGTCTCACGTCGTGCACCTCTACCAGCGCCTTTGATTTTCCCAAGCTTCCAATACTAGGAGAAAAAGGCCGGTATTTCTCAAGATGAAGTTCCATGTGGCTTCAAATTTTAAATAGCTACTAGTCATAGGTATATGTACCTTATGCCATGACCTGGCCCACAGGTAATATCTTTCATGCGGATACTTGAAGAGTTGCCAACAATAGAGATGCAGTCGTCCCCTGAAGTATTACACAAATATTAGAAAGAACTGAGAACTCCAAGGATTTTTGGTGCTAATGATGAGCGGAAAAGAAGTTGTACGCTTTGAAATGTCCAAATCTTGGTAAATTCAGAAGAAAATTGTGCTTGCTGATCTCAATTCTAGATCTAAAAAAATCTTCTTTAGCTAAGTCAAGAACAATTCTTCAAATCACTTCATCTTTCATTATGATAGTTATAAATAACTAGCAACTTGCACATCATGCCTAATCAAGTATTTTAGTTCTTTTGCTTAGCAAAAGCCGCTCTATTTCAAGATTTGACTACAGTATTGTGCAAAAATAAATGTAATCGGACAGATGTTGGCTCACTGGCATGCAATAAATAACCGAAAATAAAACACAAAGATCAGAAAAATCATACATCAACTGACCTGTTCCAATGATACTATCCTTGACTTCGACGCGATGAGATGAGCTAATGTGGATGCCATCAGTGTTGGGGCTAGAACCAGGCGCCATAACTTTCAGATGGGACGCTGTGACATGAACACAACTAGTAAAAGCAATGTGCATTTGTTGACTGTTTACCGTGGTCAGTTTCCTGATTTTCAGATCAGTACATCTATGGAAAGTCAAGGCCTGCATTGTAGTCTCTGCTTCAATGATTCCGGTGGAAGTACTAATATTTAAAGAACCCCCAATAAGAAGCATCACTAACCGTTGGAGCATGTCGACATGGCTGTCAAAAGAATGCTAGAAGTGAACTCACGATATTGTCAAGACAGCAAAATATGAGGGAGAAATTTGCCAGATACAAAGCCAGCTTACATTGGTTGTGTTCCTCTTGCAAGACCGAGCCCACCATTCGTGTCCCCTTCCATCAACTACTCCGTTGCCTTCTACAGTAAGATGGTTTACACTATGGAAATAGAGCCACTTTTGCGGATTCAAACCATCCCAAATGCTAGGGTCTTGGGGAGCAATGATACTACCTAAAATCTACGCAGCACCAACACCGATTGAGCAACACAGAAACATGATCTACTACAAAGCTAAATGAGTCGTACCCTCAATGTCAACTTCGAGCTGCAGGGGCCACCAAAGTCAGTGGGTCCAAGGATATAGGAGTTTCCTGCCGGAATTACTATTTTTGCTTCCATTGACAAAGAACAAGCTACCTTCCAAACATCTTTAAATGCCTGAAATTGAAGGTGTAACATCGCAATCAGACAAGAGTTTCATTTACTACAACAATTTGTAAGTTCAAACCAAGAAACAACACGGTGTTAGCTTATCTATGATGACCCTTTACTAGGAAATACAAATGCTCTTGAACTGAATGAAACTACAAATGACAAAGACCCAAGAAAAGAAATGGGATGACATTCGGAAACCATGTAGTAGTTTGAGATTTTGCTTCGGATGCCTTGTAGATTAAGAGTTTAATGAAGGCCATTAAAGTTGTAATTGCTCCATCTTAGTTTCAAAACAGGATCATTTTGGTGTTTTCACTGAAATGAAGATCATTTCAGTATTTAGCCGGCCAAAAGCGCCTATTTTGGTGGAAAATTCTACTCCACTGAGGCCTTTGAAGCAATCCTAAATTCTACTCCGTTTCTGCCCAATAAAGATAGTCATGTCCGAATCCGACCATATTGCACGTATTTTAAGGAGACAATTTCACCTATGAATAGATACTACTCAAACTTGCAAGTCTCTTGATAAAGTCGTAGTATTAGGATCATAGTTTTAAAAACCGGACCGGCCGGTTCGACCGGTCGGACCGGCGAACCGGTGCTTGACATGTCCGGTAAGGCAATCGGATCGTTTATGCATTCGAACCGGGCCATGTCATCCGAACCGCCGGTCCAGCCGCCAAACCGGTCGAACCAGCCGGTTAATGACCGGCCGGAGAGTTTCAACGCAGGAGACTTAGCAGCCGGTCCGACCATGAACCGGTCCGACACCGGTTCGATAGCCGGTCCGGTTTTAAAATTTTTGATTAGGATAACACTATTGTAGCAACTTCCATGATTTTGCACCAAAGTATTGCCTTCCTTATAAATCAGATCTTGAAAGGATTTTTCAATTCCTCCAAAAGGAAAGTTGCAGGCACACGGCAAGTATGTAAAGTATATTCTATACGAAATTCTCGTTCACCCTAGAAAAAACACTAAATTACGCTGCTCTTTCTCAATTTTGAACAATTGTGGTAAAAAAGATACAATCTGGGAACAAACCCACAAATATTGGTTTCAGATTATCACCGTGTCTCAAATCATTAACTGCATAAACAGCGAAGTTCGTGTCTGAGTAATTGAATAGCAATTAGTACCTGTGTGTCGTCGTGGATGCCATCCCCTATGGCACCGTAATCATTCACGTTGAGAACTCCAGCCGTCGTCGGTGATCTGGTCCGGTTACTGGAATTCCAAGAATGTGGTAGCTTTATCAGAGGATGGAATTCAAACCCACCTTCTACTTCAGTGAGATTTGAGGTCAAAATAGCTATAGCTATGGTGTAAACTAGAATGAGATTGAAGTGTAAGCGACATGAAGCAGTGGGAGAGCTCAGCTCAATCATTGTCTCTGTAAATTACAAATGGCGATAGACCACCGACGGTGATGTTTTCTGGGGGTTGTGGGACAAGAGGAGAGTGATATAAGTGTCGTGCTTTCCACTTTCATACACTTATAGAAAATAATTTTTCTATTCCTGTCCTTCAACTATTACATCCTCATGTTTTTATCTTGTTCTTGTGTAGATTTCACTTTCACCCCCTTATTATGATACATCTTCATTTGCATCCAACTCATGTCTGGAAATCTCCACTTACACCCCTTTCGAGACCCCAACTATCAGTCACTTAGGCCCCTCTGTTAAAGGTCCGTTAGTTAGTGGGTGGGGTAACCAACTAAAAACATTATGTGGATATGATACGGATATAGGGGCGGATGAGTTGGACACGAGTGATGAAGAGGAAGATGGTGAAGGGCCAGAGGCGATAAGCAGTGCACGGCCTAAGCGCCAAGTGCGCCCGCCAAATTATTTACACGATTAAGTTCGATTTTTAGTGTTAGTAGTTTTGCTTAATTGTTTTGGATTATTGGAGTATTTGAATTGTGATTTGGTATTTGAATTATCTGGGGTTTCTAAACGGTTCTTTATCCGGATTAGGATTTAGGGTCGAACCGTCATGGTTAGAGGGTCATATAAAAAGGGTGTGAAATTTTCCAGAAAGGATAATAAAGAAAATTTTAGCCCTATTCTTGTTTTTTCTCTTCGTCGTTCCTGGAACGGTAGCTCCCTGCTGCCGGTTTGTTCATCAAGGTTACCTCCAGGTAACAATTGGTGCCTTCATTGATCTCGTCAGACGGACCTTGTTTTCGGCGAAACTCGGACTCCCCACCTATGTCGACCTCCGAGGAACACGCACCGGTTACGCCAGTGCTCTCACAAGCTGATCTCATCGCCACAATCCAATCGTTGCAGAAGGACAAACGATGGGAAGCAGAGTTGGTCGCTCGTGACAAGCGGACTGACACGGACATAGCCACCCTCATGGACTCCATTCGGCAGCTAGGGCACGGAATCACGCCTGCAACTTCGGCGCTGACCACTACGACCGCAGCACCACCTGCCCTGCAGATCGCCGCCACCAACCACGGCGCCAAACCCCCTGGCAGCCACCGCCTTCGCGCATCACCACTAAACCAGCGCAGGACAGCGCACCGCGCATGAGGGTTAATTCCCCTCGTTTTAATGGCGATGATCCTATTGGTTGGAGCTTCCGGGTGCAAAAATATTTTGATTATCATCGTACCGCCGAGCCCGACCGTCTCCAACTAGATGCGATGCTTATTGACCATCCCGCTTCGGAGTGGTTCCGCTATTATCAGTCTAACAACGAATCTGCAACTTGGATGGAATTCCTTCACGCCGTCAAGCAGCGGTTTGATCCGGGTCACTACGAGGGCTACCTAGGTCTGCTCTCTAAGCTCCAACAACGAACCACTGTTTTTCGCCTATCAAGCCAAATTCGAAACCATTCTAAACAAAGTCACTGGAGTCGACGAATCCATACTCATCTCACTTTTTCGTGCCGGTCTCAAACAACCATTGAGACGTGAACTGACTATCTGACATCTACCTACACTTGCTGAGGCATTTTCCCTAGCTAGGGAATTATTGGCGGGCCAAGACGATTTGTTGCAACAGTATGTGCCGAAGAAAACCTGGAGCCCCACGACTTACAAACCTTCGGCCAGTACCAGCACCACCACGATACCGCCTGCGGCAAACCCGTTTGCTACCGCTACCAAAGTGGTCGGACTTCCTATTTTGCGCCTCACGCGCGAGGAACATGACGAGCGACGACGCAAGGTTTTATGTTACAACTGCGATGAAAAGTATGAAAAGGGACACAAATGCAAACCAAGATTCTTAGCACTGTTGGGTGACGACGACGAGGACACTGAGGTCCACACACCAGTGGAGGAAGAGGATCCGGGCATTATTATCGATAACTTGTCGCACCTTCACACGTTAGCAGGTAATCCACACCCCTGCTCTTTGAAACTGACCGGTGCTATCTCCGGTGTGTCAGTCCAGGAATTAATTGACGGCGGCAGCACGCACAACTTCATTCATCCATCCATGGCCGAACACTTGTCTCTTTTGCTACACCCGGTTTCCCTTTTTCGAGTTTACGTTGGTAATGGCGAGTCCCTACGCTGTTCTTATTATTGCCCGAAGACTCCGCTTACACTGCAGGGTACAGTATTTGACTTGGATCTTTACGTCTTGTCCGTACATGGGATTGATGCGGTTCTCGGTATTCAATGGTTGTAGACGTTGGGTAAGATTTCACATGACTATAGCAAGTTAACTATGGAGTTTGAATGGCAGGGTAAACCAATTATGCTTTCAGGCGTTGATCACGGTCCTAAACCGATTTCCTATAATTGTTTGTCGGCATTGTCTCTCCCTAATCATGAGTTGGAGTTGTTTGAGCTACTATATGTCCCTGTCCAGGGGGATACTGACATAGACACTATGGATTGGCCCTCGGATACGCCGCCAGAGGTCTGGGCCGTGTTTCAGGATCATAGCTCGGTTTTCACCGTCACCACAGGCTTACCACAAGCACGCCAGTGGGATCATCGCATTCACCTGAATCCAGGGGCTAAACCTGTTAACGTTTGACAGTACCGCTACCCATACTTTCAGAAGTCTGAAATTGAACGACAGGTTCAAGAGATGCTCGATCAGGGCCTCATCCAGCCGAGCACTAGTGCATTCTCTTCGCCGGTCCTTTTGGTATGCAAGAAGGACAGTACTATAGATTTTGTGTGGACTACAGAGCTCTTAATGCGGCAACCGTGCCGGATCATTTTCCCATTCCGACTACGGACGAGTTATTTGATGAGCTCGGCGCAGCTCGATTCTTCAGCAAATTGGATCTACGTTCCGGCTACCATCAGATTAGGATGCACGACTCGGACATCAACAAGACTGCTTTTCGCACGCACGATGGCCATTATGAGTTCTTGGTAATGCCGTTCGGCCTCACGAATGCGCCGTCCACCTTCCAGGCCGCCATGAATCGGATCTTCCGGCCGCTACTGCGTTCATGTGTCATCGTCTTCTTTGATGACATTCTTATCTACAACACGTATTTGGAGTTGCACGTACAACACCTACACCAGGTTCTACAACTTCTATCTGATCATCATTTTTATGTTAAGCTGACAAAGTGCTCCTTTAGCAGGCAGAGTGTTGAGTACTTGGGACATATTATTACTGACGGCCAGCTACAAGCTGATCCTCAGAAGCTGGATGCAATGGTGGCTTGGCCCACGCCGACGAGTATAAAATAGTTGAGGGTTTTTTGGGGTTGACGGGATACTACCGCCGCTTTATTCGTAATTACGCTACTTTGGTCGGCCCTCTCACTGATTTACTCAAACAAGACGCCTTCTTGTGGTCCCCCGCGGCAACTCAGAGTTTTGACACTCTCAAACAGGCTATGACGACAGCTCCTGTTTTACGGCTACCAGATTTCAGTATTGTTTTCGTGATCGAGACAGATGCGTCTGAAATGAGGGTAGGTGCAGCTTTGCTCTAGCAGGGTCATCCTTTGGCCTTTTTCAACAAGAAACTAGGACCGCGTCTTCGCATTGCATCGGCTTATCACAAAGAGTCATATGCGGTTGTCATGGCAGTTCAGAAATTGAGGCAATACCTTTTGGGATGTGAGTTCATTATTCGCAGTGACCAGCGCAGCCTCAAGGAGTTGTTATCTCATGTCATCCAGACTCCTGACCAACAGTTCCATATCCGGAAGTTGATGAGGTTGCAGTTTCGTATTGAGTACAAGGCTGGCACAGCCAATCGGGTTGCTGATGCCCTATCTCGTCGGGACCCTGAGGCGGATCCCGCCTCTTTGTTGCTTGCGGTCATCAAGCCGTTACCGGTAGTGTTGGAGTCTCTTCGCCGTGAGGTGACTACCCAACCTGATTTACAAGATCTTTTGACGGCTTTACGCTCTGATCATCCTCCTCCCCATTTTGCAGTTGCTGATGGCCTGCTCTACTACAAGACTCGGTTGTGTGTGGGTAAGGATTCGACATTGAGGGACACCTTGTTACGGGAGTTCCATAGTTCCCCGCCGGCTGGCCATACAGGTATCGACCGGACTTTTCGTCGCTTATCTACAGTATTTTACTGGCCGCGCATGCGTGTGGATGTTACTCGGTTCGTCTCTGCTTGCTTGGTTTTTCAGACTACCAAGTATTCTACACTGAAGCCTGGTGGTCTTCTTCAACCGCTTCCCGTACCTGATCGCGTCTGGTCACATGCTTCCATGGATTTTATCACCGGTCTCCCATCTTCTCAGGGTTTTAACGCCATCATGGCGGTTGTCGATCGTCTCACCAAGTATGTGCATTCTAGACCCTTACCGTTAGATTACGATGCCCCGCGCGTGGCACGTCTATTTGTTGAGGTGGTGGTTAAGCACCACGGGTTCCCGTAGGAGCTGGTTTCTGATAGTGATACGGAATTTTTGAGCACTTTCTGGAAGCAGTTGTTCAAAATCAGTGGTACGACTCTTAAGTTTAGCACGGCCTACCACCCCGCAGACTGATGGCCAGACGGAGGTGCTAAATCGTGGGCTTGAACAGTACTTGCGTTCTCTTCTGAGCATCCTAAACGCTGGTCTTCGTTCCTTCCTTGGCCGGAGTTAGCTTTGAATTCAAGCCACAATGAGAGCATCAACATGGCTCCTTTTCGTGCGCTTTACGGTCGGGATCCCCCAACCTTGTTCCCCACGTTTCCACCAGCTAGTCGTTCGCCAACCGTTGATGAACTACTTGCGGAACGAGTGGATTTGTTGCAGGATCTGAAAATCCATTTGGCTTGCATGCAGCAGTGGATGCGCGCTCAGTCCAACAAGCATCGTTGTGACGTCACGTTTTAGTTAGGTGATATGGTGTTGTTGCGACTTCACCCGTACCGACAGCGTTCCCTTGCTCGACCTTTATCAGCTAAGCTTGCTCGCCGGTATTATGGTCCGTTTCCGGTCATTGAACGGATTGGGGCAGTCGCGTATCGTCTTCAGCTTCCGGACTCTTGTCGTCTTCATTATGTTTTTCACGTTACTTTGCTTCGCCCATATGTTAGCACAGTTTCGGGTTCCCCAAGTGTTGCTCTTCCTACTGAGTTCTTCAAAGACCGCCCTGTGGCACATCTCCTTTCGGCTTCACAGGAGCGCACTGTTTTGGTCTCCGGCAGGCCCCAGCGCAAGTGATTAGTTTCGTGGTCTGACGGGGCATCACCATCTTGGGAACCGGTTCCTGACATTCAATCAGCGTTTCCGGATTCGCAGCTTGAGGACAAGCAGGTTTTGGCGGATGGGTTGGACACGAGTGATGAAGAGCAAGATGGTGAAGGGACAGAGGCGATATGCAGTGCACAGCCTAAGCGCCAAGTGCGCCCGCCAAATTATTTACAGGCTTATGTTTAATTTTTAGTGTTAGTAGTTTTGCTTAATTGTTTTGGATTATTGAAGTATTTGAATTGTGATTTGGTATTTGAATTTTCCGGGGTTTCTAAACGGTTCCTTACCCGGATTAGGATTTAGGGTCGAACCGTCAGGGTTAGAGGGTCATATAAAATGGGTGTGAAATTTTCCAGAAAGGATAATAAAGAAAATATTAGTCCTATTCTTGTTTTTTCTCTTCGTCGTTCCTGGAACGGTAGCTCCCTGCTGCCGGTTTGTTCATCAAGGTAACCTCCAGGTAACATGATAACTTTGCCCTTTCTTTGCTCTCAATTGGTCTTTCTTCTTGTTATTTAATCCTACCATTCCAACAACAATCACCAAAAAAATCTTCAATACAACAGTCACGACCTACAAATCAAACCCACCAACAACCTAAATTCAATTCATATTCTACCTTAATCAATTCACAATCCATGAAATTGAATTGAGCACCACCGGTCTAGTTCAGTTTGGTTCCAGGCCAAGTTCGGTTAGGTTATTGTTCAGTTAGCCGATGCAGGCAACGAGGGTTTAAAAGACCCCTGATCCTCTTTATCCTTCAATGAATACCTTTGATTATTTTTGTTGCTGTTGTTGTATAAGATGTGAACATTGGTTACTCAATTTAGATTTTCATAATTGAATAACCTATCAAATTTATGCCACTTTTATTTTGAAAAACAAAGTACTTATTAACGATGGAATGATTTGAAGTAAGGTGCTATAATAGGAAAGTCCCTAATTATGAGAACCCTCATTAATGGGATGATCTATTTACGGTGTGGAATGATGAAATACTTAATTTATGCTGTAAAGAAGTTAGTTCGATATTCTTCATGATGTACCATCTTTAAAAACTTATTTTATCCTCATCTATTCGTGTTTACATGTTGAAGTTCATATTACTTAGTATTTCTTGATGACTCATTTACTGTGGTGTTTGTTACTTATAAAGACCACCACAAGTTAATTCTTGTTATGGAACGGAGAACGCATACGAGATAAAGAAATTATTATCGTTAGCACACATTAATCTTTAATAATAATTGATTTTTCACGCATGTCACGTAATCATTTAGCACACAATAGCATGCGAATCGATAATAACAAGAATAAACGGATCGACATATATATAACACAAAGCATGCTCATAAACCGTAAGCGATAATAATATTGTAAGGTGCATAACCCCCTACTTCAATAGTAGTATCTGATAACGACTTTGAGATAATTACAACAACTCCAAGTATAGAATAACGCCAGTATCTCTCTCTCATTTATCAATAACTAACTTGAGTCTGGAATGAGAAATAACTAAAGCACATGTACAAATTTATAGAAGTGATCGACCAATCAGGTACCGATGTGTCATAGGGACACGTGGCATCCATGTAGGGTTCATAGGCCAGTTTTACGAATGGTTTAGCAAGGATGTATTAAGAGGTTACACATCACAATATAATTTAGTTTTCAGTTAATAAAGTATTTGCTATTTGGTTGTCAGAAATCTCCTTGCAGCCAAGGACAACCTTGGTTACGTTCCTCGCAGCTGAGGCGATTTTCGTTGCGGAGTGGCACTAACCCTTTTTCAGCCCTAGAAAATTGGGGATGCTGCAACCACCATCTGACCATCACCACATCCACCTCCAATCAACACAAACCCAACAACCAAACACTCTCTTTCACTGCCTAAATCAACCCAGAAAGGCCCTTCATCATGGTTCGCGGCAGTTTATGCAGCCAACTCAAACCAAGAATTTCCTGTTGGATTGAATACTAAAAGCCATGCTTTTTGTATTGGATTATATGAATTTGATATTTATGAGAATGGTTTTGGGCAATGTTTTTTGCATTATATTATTATTGTGCATAGTTGTCTATTGTTCTGCATAGTAGAAGATCAGGTGTGTAGAGTATAGCTTACACACAGAAGATCGTATCTTCGGTTCATGTGGAATGAAAGTTGTGAGTTCACAATCTAGATGGAATTAGACAAACCATCGGAACGATTGTAGCACATTGTTTTAGTAGGTCTGTCTTGGCTACAGGAAACAGTATGGTTCATACTATAGTTTCAACTCAATGTGCTAGTATACTTTGTGTATATTGAACAGGACCAAGTTGAGATCATTGTCTTTGTACTGACATAATAAGACAAGCTATGTCTCATGGTTATTATGATTACTTATGCTCTTAATCCTTAGATAGTCAATGTGCACATGTATTTAGTAGTTATTGCTTTGACAAGTCAAGTGAGTGAGATTCCTATGGAATCAATAACCTCGATGAGTTGGGTGATACTATTGAGTCCATGGTGTAAATTGATGTATCGAAGGAATCCATGTCCCGGTTATGGGATTGATGATATCCCCTTGATGAAGCTTATAAGTTTTGATTATGTCAAACCCTGCAGGTAGATTACTTGGTAATCTGGACATATCAAATAAGTTAAGTGGTAAGGATCAAGGAAATGGGAAGAGGTCGATTAAATGAATTAGTCAGTAATTAATTTAATCGACGGATATCTGTAATCTTAACATGGGGAGATAATAAGTATTTAATAACAGGAGCTCGAAATATTAGTTTTGAGAATATGGACAGGAGTGCAATAACAGTTATTTAGTGGTACTAACTGTTATTAACTTTATTTGGACTAGGTTCGGGTGGAACCAGAAGTCCTAATAAAGTTAGGAGCCTGATTCGTATTTTCTCCTCCAGGTCCCTCCCGTAGCCTATATAAGTGTCCTTAGTCTTCAGAATTCGGATGCTTAAGATACACACCAAAATCTAGGGTTTCGAGAGTGAGAGCAATTCGTCTGGAGGCCAAGAAGGATTCTGGAAGCAGCAAGCCCACACTTGCATCCAGGAGGAACTTCAGGAATACGGGAGAAGATCCGGAGTGTTCAGACCTACATCAGATAGCTTGGACGCAGGTATGAACCCTAATTCCGCCTAGTAGGGTTTCTAGCGTTCATGTTGAAACAAGTTTTAATCGGTATAGCAGACATGCAATCGAACTGGTCCAGGAATTCGCCTCCCTTCATTGCCTTCATCTTCGACCACAACCTCTCACCTTCAGCCATGGACGCCTAACATGTCACAACCGTTGCGCTGTTTTGATTTTTCCTTGAGTAGATATCTGCTACTAGCTACTCCGCCGTTTTGATTTTTCCTTCAAAAACACAATCGTTGCGCTGATTCCAGAGTTCCCATAAAGCTAAACAAAACAATATGCGTTCTTCATTACTCAGATTGGTGACTTGGTTCGCTACCCAATCAGTAAATTCAAACCTTCCACCTCCGTCAGATACACTATCCGTTAAACTTCTCCAAACTTCCCTAGCGAATTTACAGCCATAGAACACATGTGTTTCATCTGCTCCGTATTGGTTACACCTCGGACAAAGATTGGCCACCAGGATGTTTCTTCGAGCCAGATTGCGTTGAGTGGGAAGGATCAGGGGCGTAGCCATGTAGGGGCACGGGGGGGGGGGGGGGGGGGGGGTACGTGCCCCCAAAACAAATTCCAAAAACATTCGATAACCCCTAATTTGTAAAAAAAATTAACCATTCTACTGTACAAGTATAAAAGTGCCCCCCCCCCCTAATTACAAAAATTGTGTCTAGCGCGGTTGGTAAATCGCTCGGCTTAAAACATTTCTGTCGCGGGTGGAATCTTCCCATGCGCATTTTTATTTTATTTTCACATAAAATTAAAAAACAAAAATGAATAGAACGTGCCAGAGGAGAATCGAACCCTCGTGGCTGAATTCATAGGAGGAGTGTTTTACAACTAGCCAAAAAGCCTATATTGTCTCTATTGATATTTAATGTCTTCTTATCTCTTAAATCAGAGTACAAATACTACGTTACAAGTTGAATTGTGCCCCCCTACGACAAAATCCTGGCTCCGCCACCGGGAAGGATATGATGCATGCATTTCCAGAGAAAGTGAAACATTTTTCTTGATAGTTTAATATTCCATATGATACCGTATACTTGGTTTTCCTGGGAAACATTGGAACCTGACTTATTCATATCAGCCGCTGATTTGGCTAGCATATACCCGGTTCTAACACAGTAAATCCATTGAAAGTAACTGACTTTTTCCTACCCATGGTGGTGGGTTGGCCCAAGTATTTATCGTATTGTTCCACCTCGTTTACCCATGTTAGATGCAAATTTTTTCTCTCTATGTTGGCTTGGAACTCCATAGGAGAAGACTATAGCTGATTTGTCAAGGTTAATTCTTTGACCCCGGGGCCTTTCTCATAAACGACAAGATCTGCATGAGTACATTAATGTTTTCTACATCTGCACCTGTAAAAAATAGAGAATCATCAGCAAAAAAAGATGGGAGACCACTGGTCCTCCCCTCGATACTGGGATACCCTTCGTGATCCCTTCTCTAACTGCATTTGTCACGGCCCGAGAGAGTACTTCACTTCAAAGCAGTAAAAGGTATGGCGAGAGAGGACACCCCTGTCTGAGTCTCCTTTCAGGGATAACGTTCCCTGTTGGGTTGCCGTTTCGAACAAAAAGCGTATTTCAACGTTGACATACAGTTACAGACCAAGCTTATAAATCTGGGGCCAAACCCGATGTGAAACAAGGTTTCACGAACAAATTCCCATTCCACCCTATCATACGCCTTACTCATATCAACTTTTAGTGCCATAAACCCTTTTTTCCTTTTTTCCGGGTCTTCAGAGAGTGCATTACATTAGAAGTAGTAAGGATATTGTCCGCTATTAGCCTGCCTGGTACAAAGACACTTTGGTTCTCTGAAATAATACCCGGAAGCAATCTTTTAAGGATATTCGCAATAGACTTCGCAACTATTTTGTACATAACAGAACAAAGTCTTATAGGCATGTAATCGCTAGCCTTCCGGGGTTGTTTTGTTTTAGGAATCAAAGCTATACGGGTTGCATTAAAGTTCTCTAAGCTGGCACCATTATTTAAAATTTCAAGAACTGTATTAGTTACCTGAGTTCCCACAATCTTCCAATATTTCTGAAAAAAGCCCACATTATAGCCGTCCGGACCCGGGACCTTGTCTGGGACCATTTGGAAGAGTGCTAACTTCACCTCCTCTGCCGTGAATGGCGCTTCCATAGACTGACTTTCCTCTATGTTGATTCTAGCGTCCATCAAAGATAGTGCATGTTCAATTTCTATCATATACGGCTTGGCCGAGGTAAATAGCTCGCTGAAATGTTGCTCAAAGTACCTGCGTGATCTATTCTACGTTAGTTACCCACTCCCCAACAGCGTTTTCTATCCCTCGGAAATTGTTTCTCGCTCTTCGTAATGTAGCCTTTTGGTGAAAAAATCGAGTATTTTGGTCTCCAATTCGAAGCCAATTAGCTCGTGAACGTTGAGCCCACATCACTTCTTCCTCCTTTAAGACTTTGTTGTACTCCTTCGTCAAGCGTTTCTTTTCTTCTATGATTGTCTTGGTTTGTTTTCCCTTGTCAAGCACCGAAAGCTTTTCCTTCAAAATCTTCGTCTTCTCTTTAACCGTCCCGAAAGTTCCGTTGTTCCAAACTGCACAGGAGCATTGCAGTTCGTTCAGTTTCTGACCAATAGGGATTTCAGCCCCTTTCGTCCAGCACTGATCCACCAGTTTTTCAAAATCCGGGTGTTGCATCCACATATTTTCAATCTGAAACCTTCTTTGCGTTCTCCTCTTGCTTACTTCCCAATCCAAGCGAATTGGTGCATGATCCGAATTCGGAATATAGAGATGCGTAACACGAGCTCCTTGGAACTTGTAAAGCAGTGAAGCATTTGCTACGACCCTATCAAGCTGTTATTGAATATTATCCTTCTCAATGCGATTATTATTCCACGTAAACGGGTTTCCCGCAAAACCCCGATCAAGAAGCTCCGTCTCATTAAGGACATCTTTAAACTGTGAAAGTTGAGCAAAACTTACCTCCAATCCACCTTCTTTTTCCGTATTGGCTGTTACGCACTAAAGTCTCCCGCAACACACCACGGACCCAACGGTCTCGGAGCAAGTCGTCGCAACAATTCCCATGAATGATGTCGATCTTCCCGATTAGGGTCTCCGTAAAAACCCGTAAAGAGCCAAGAAAAATTACCATCTCTTTCCACCACCGTAGCACTTATATGGTGATGAGAATTTTTAATAATTGTTACTTGAACCGAGTCTTTCCACAAGAGAGCCAAACCTCCCTTCCTTCCTACACAGTCTCTCGTAAAACAATTTGCATACCCCAATCTAATACGTACTCTCTCCATGTCACCTTGCTGAAGCTTGGTTTCCATTAAAAAAGAGTACGTCGGGAGCTTGATGCCTCACTAAATCGCGAAGCGATAGGAACGTGCTAGGGTTCCCAAGCCGACACACGTTCCAACTGATGAAACACATTATGCCTGGCGGGGGTGCTGAGCACCCTCCGCCAATATCGCATTTTGGGTTTTAGATACGCCTCTGTCTATGTTTAGATCCTTCCCGTCTGCACCGTTACTTCCTTTGTCACCAGCCATATGACCTTGTTCAGAGCCCCTACCTTTTCCACCTCCTCTGTCGTGACCTCTGGCCCTGTTGCTCCTTCCAGTACCTCCCCGGCCAGTAGCGATATCCGCTAGCTTCCCTTTCGGATTTGGACTAAAGTTAGCTTCGCTCTCCAACCGTTTGGAGTTGATAGTCTTCGTACTGGGGTTCTCGGTTGCTTTCCCTTTGACTTCTGCTGGTATGCGGTCTGTGGTGAGTTTGGCAGATTCTTGTCTGAGTGGGTTATCATAAACCTTGCTGGTACTCTTTGGCGAGCGTGGCACATGCTCATCTGTCTCCATCTGGCTATTATTTGACTCCTCTTCGTCTATCACTGGACTATCCGATTCAAGGCCTTGATTCGGGTTAGACTCCTTTGGACTATTCAGCTTGTTACCCTTCTCCTCCTCGCGAGCTTTTACCTCCCTTTTACTTGGAGTTGGACGAAAAATCATCCAATCCCCAAAACCCGGGAGATCCTCTCTCTTCTCCTCCCATGTTTTACCATTATAAGTCCAGCTAGAGTGCGTGAGACAACCACACCATTCACATATATTAGGGATACACTCATATTTAAAATTGAGCCACACCTTCGTCCCCATTGCTTGAATGTGGATACCCCTGTTGGGTTTTGACGTAGGTAACGCAGCGGAATAACAAAAATTAATCCTACTCAAAGCCCACCAAGGATCACAGGAAGAGACATCATAACATGATTAAGGACATAGAAGATGTGTACCTTTTGATTTGTGAGATCACACGAAGAATGATGTCCTCGTCTCTACGGTTGATCCGCGTCTAGAGGTGAGATCTAGATTCTTCCTTCAATCAAGTGCTAGCTTGAACCTTGGAGGAAGAGGGATGAGGATCAAAGCAACCAAGCAACAAGGCAACGAAGGAGGGGCGGCCTCCCTTCTTGCCGTCGGGTAGGGGGGCGGACGGGGCTAGGGTTTCGGCCCTAGCTCTTGTCTTGCTCTCTCTTATGCTCTCTCCCACTCTTTGTGTGTTATGTCTAATAACTCATATGTGGGAAGGAAGCTAGAGCCTCCTTTATATACTCCAACAACTCCTTGTTGTTTCCATAAAAGAGTTTTCTTGTTCTAGTAGGACTAGAACTATTCCCTTCCTTGCAAATTAGTCCTACTAAGTTTGCAAGGTGTTGCACAATGATCCTTCTATTAATTAATCCATATTAATTAATCCCAAATCTAGCTCTACTCTATTTGACGTGTGACCCCATAGGTTTCTATATAGTTGGTAGTAACTATTACTAACATGGAGCGGTGTCTAGCAACACATCCATGCAACCCAACCAATAGAAATAGTCAGTGATCCCGACAAACCTTTGTGCCCAATATATCATATTGCATTATCCCTTTGTCTCCATATCCGGATTGGACACGAGACATAAATAGTCACACTCGTATATCCAATCCATAGTTCCTCGATCCTGGGAATATGCTTATGCTTGCAGATAACATTAATATCTCCATGTTAATTTATCTGAGTCTGGCCAGACATTCAATAAGCCTCATCCCTCGAGTGGCCGTGGATATTTACCCCTATTATGTAGGAGGGACAAATCCTATCTACATCACTACGATCTCTAAGCTTGCTTCCTATCACGCCCGATGGCCACCTTTATGATTACCCAGTTACGGTGTAACGTTTGATAACATCAAAGCGCAATATTTCACAACTAGAGTATCTAGTGACTTCAAGTCTAAGGATTGCAATAATATTAGCACTACGAAAAGCGATTGTGACTTTACATAATCTAATGTATCCTTTTCGTCGTGGGTCAATCCAGTATGCCATTACTCCTAATGCATACCCATGTGTTAGACTTGATATCTCCATATCAATCTACCCACATACTAGTCTATATTTGATTGTCCTATTAATCAATATAATGGACTAGGGACATTTAAGATAAATAACACAATTTATCTAAGGACTTCATTATATTAAATATCCCCATAAATAATAAATGATAATTCTAGCCAAAACATTGTTCATACTAAATCTACGATTGCCTCTAGGGCATCTATTCCAACAGTCTCCCACTTGCACTAGAGCCAATCTGGCGCATCTCGTATGCCTATAGATCTGGCGTGCCCTTCATGCTTTCGCTGCACAAGAGGTTTCGTAAGCGGATCTGACACGTTGTCATCTGTCGGAATCTTGCATATCTTCACATCTCCTCGATCGATCATATCACGAATAAGATGGAATCTCCTAAGTACATGCTTTGACTTTTGGTGCGATCTTGGTTCCTTTGCCTGTGCGATTGCCCCAGAGTTGTCACAGTACAACTCTACGGGATCCACTATGCTAGGGACCACACCGAGCTCAGTGATAAACTTCTTTATCCATACTGCCTCTTTCGCCGCTTCAGCAGCAGCAATGTACTCAGCTTCTGTTGTAGAATCAGCAACTGTGCCTTGCTTGGAACTTTTCCAGCTCACAGCTCCTCCATTCAGGCAAAACACGTATCCAGACTGCGATCTGTAATCATCCTTGTCGGTTTGGAAGCTTGCGTCAGTGTAACCCTTTACACTTAGCTCTCCCATTCCTCCAAATATCAAGAACACATCCTTAGTTCTTCTTAAGTACTTTAGGATGTTCTTGACAGCAATCCAGTGACTCTCACCCGGATTGGACTGGTATCTACTTACCATACTCAACGCGTATGATACGTCTGGTCTAGTACATAGCATGGCTTACATGATGGATCCTATGGCCGAAGCATAGGGTATCCTGCTCATGCGGTCCTTCTCCATCTCGTTGGAGGGACAGTCATTCTTGGACAGAGTGACTCCATGTGACATGGGCAAGAATCCCTTCTTGGAATCTTGCATGTTGAACCTCTTCAACACCTTGTCAATATATGTACTCTGACTTAGGCCAAGCAACCTTTTAGATCTATCTCTATAGATCTTTATACCCAGTATATAGGCTGCATCTCCTAATTCTTTCATCGCAAAGCACTTTCCTAGCCAATCTTTAACAGATTGCAGAGTAGGAATATCATTGCCAATGATTAGTATGTCATCCACATACAAGACCAGAAACACTATAGAGCTCCCACTAACCTTCTTGTAAACACAAGGCTCATCTTCGTTCTTGATGAAGCCAAACTCTTTGACCGCGTCATCAAAACGTCGATTCCAGCTCCTAGAAGCTTGCTTTAATCCATAAATGGACCTTTGCAGCTTACAGACTTTATTGGCATTCTCCGGATCCTCAAAACCCTCTGGTTGTGTCATGTACACATCCTCAAGGAGGTTCCCATAAAGGAACGCTGTTTTGACATCCATTTGCCAAATCTCATAGTCATAGTATGCTGCAATAGCAAGTAAGATTCGAATGGATTTGGTCATGGCGACTGGTGAAAAGGTCTCATCATAGTCAATACCATGAATCTGTCTATAACCTTTGGCCACCAATCGCCCCTTATAGGCAACCACCTTGCCATCCATGTCGGTCTTCTTCTTGAAGACCCACTTGCACCCTATGGGTCGAGCCCCTTCGGGTGGTTCCACCAAAGTCCATACTTTGTTGGTATACATGGAATCCATTTCGGATCTCATGGCTTCTAGCCACTTCTTAGAGTCTGGGCCACTCATGGCTTCTCCATAGTTTGCAGGCTCATCATCAATGAGTGGTACGTCATCGGGCTCAGTCACGAGAAGTCCATACCTCTCTGGCTCATGACGCACTCTTCCTGATCTACGGAGTTCCTGTGTTACCTGAACAGGCTCTTCCACAACTTCTTGTGGTTCCTGTTCATGTTCCATTATTGGTTCAGTGGTTTGTGGTTCATGAATTTCTTCAAGTTCTACAACCCTCCCACTTGCTTCTTTAGAGACCAGTTCTCTTTCTAGAAACACGCCAGTCCGAGCAACAAACACTTTGTTTTCGGTAGGGTTATAGAAGTAATATCCTTTAGTCTCTTTAGGATATCCCACAAACTTACACTTATCCGCTTTAGGCCCGAGCTTGTCTGTTTGTAAACGCTTTACATAGACATCGCAGCCCCAAATCTTCATAAAAGACACTATGGGACGCCTCCCAGTCCATATCTCATATGGCGTCTTCATGACTGATTTGGATGGAACACGGTTAATGGTAAAAGCTGCCGTCATTAGAGCATGTCCCCAAAAGGATATCGGAAGATCTGTTTGAGACATCATAGATCGCACCATATCTAATAGAGTGCGATTCCTCCTCTCAGATACACCATTCCATTGTGGTGTTCCGGGTGGAGTGAGCTGGGATACTATCCCACACTCTCTAAGATACTCATCAAACTCTTGGCTTAAGTATTCTCCTCCACGATCCGATCGTAGAGCTTTAATACTTTTGCCAAGTTGCTTCTCTACTTCACTCTTGAATTCTTTGAACAATTCAAAGGATTCGGATTTGGCCTTCATAAGGTATACAAATCCATATCTACTGAAATCATCAGTAAATGTGATGAAGTAGGTATAACCACCTCTGGCAGGCGTGGGGAATGGCCCGCATACATCAGTATGTATGAGTGCCAATAACTCACTAGTCCGTTCGCCTTTCTTATTGAAAGGGGACTTTGTCATTTTTCCCAATAAACAAGACTCACATGTCTCATATGATTCCAAATCAAATGAGTCTAGAAGTCCATCCTTATGGAGTCTAGATATGCGTTTCTCATTTATATGGCCTAAACGACAGTGCCATATATATGTAGGATTTAAATCATTAGTTTTAATCCTTTTAGTACTTATGTTATAGATTGGATTATTTAGATCAAGGATATACAATCCATTAGACAAATGCGCACTACAATAGTGCATACTATCAAAATAAATGGAGCAACACTTGTCCTTTATTGAAATAGAAAAACCTTTCTCGTCCAAACAAGAAATGGAAATAATGTTTCTGCTCATAGCAGGCACATAAAAGCAATTGTCTAATTCTAAAATAAGTCCAGAAGGCAAAGATAGCTCATAAACGCCTACAGCTAATGCAGCAACCCTTGCTCCATTCCCGACGCGCAAGTCTATCTCCCCTTTTCGCAATCTTCTACTTCTTTTCAAATCCTGCACATTACGACAAATGTGAGAACCACATCCGGTATCCAATACCCAGGATGATGAAATAGAGAGATTGATGTCTATAACATAAATACCTGGTGGTGGTGGAATCACTATTCCAAGCTTCTTATCCTCCAGATATTTAGGGCAATTCCTCCTCCAGTGACCCGGCTGGCTGCAGTAGTGACATTCACCTTTAGCCACACCTCCACTAGGCTTTAGGGCATCCTTGGATTTCGCAACTTTCTTGCGTTTTCCTTTTGAAGTAGATGCAACTGACTTGCCCTTCTTCTTGTGCACCATCATTATGGCTTTGCCCTTGCCTTTATTGATGCTTTGCTCAGCTGTCTTTAGCATGTTCAATAGGTCTGGCAAAGACTTGTTGATCTCATTCATATTATAGTTCATAATGAACTGATTATAACTGTCAGGCAACGATTGCAAGACGAGATCAGTCGCCAAGTCCTGGGCGAGTGGGAACCCCAGTCTCTCAAGGTTCTCTATGTACCCGATCATTCGGAGTACATGAGGGCCTACTGGATTCCCCTCTGCAAGACTACTTTTGAACAATGCTTTAGACACTTCATAGCGCTCATGCCTTGCCTGTTCCTGAAACAATTGTTTCAAGTGTCTGATCATATCATAGGCTTCCATGTTCTCGTGTTGCTTCTGAAGCTCACCAGTCATGGTACAAAGCATGAGGCAAGTCACGTCATTAGAATCATCAATATGTTTCTGACGTGCCCTTACTTCCGCTAATAGAGACTCATCTTGTGGTGGGTCTGGAATTGGAGTGTCCAAGACGTACAGCTTCTTTTCTTGCTTGAGGACAATCCTCAAGTTTCTGTACCAGTCAAGGAAATTCGTTCCAGACAATTTATCCTTCTCAAGGACAGATCGTAGGGATGAACTCGATGCGTTGTTGTTTGCCATTTGGAATTCTACAAAAACGAGAAATATGCAATTTTAGTATTTTGAACAATTTGACTATATTTAACAATGGCTAGATCATCAAATATAGCTCCCACTATTTTTCTCGGTTTAATAGCCCTCACCATTAAAGCGGAAAATATCTTTATACTTTCTAGTGGGTCCAAGATCCTTATTTCACTTCTTCTTGAGCTTGCTTTGGCAAGTCACCCAAGAATTGGTTATTTAGGTAGGAACCATTCCAATTGCATCCCATGCAACTCTTGGTCCAATTAGGTGAATAAATTCCTTTTATTCTTTATCCAATTGGATAACTCCTAATTGTCATGCCTCTAAGCTCATCAATCCAATTGATTCTTGCCTAGTTGCGTCCAACCTCTTGTTTTCAACATACACGCATTACTAGCTTGCGTCGTCCGCAACACATCATGAAAAATTAAAATCGCCTTGCTTTGGCAAGCCCGAATTTTAATAGTCCACGATCATGAAGGGTGTTTTGGCAAGAGAAGGCAAAACGCAATATTTAATTGAGGGATTTCTTTTAACTTGTTTGGTTGATCTTTATCAACATGGTCTACTTATTTGGATTGGGCTATCCACAATAAAAGACCAACCTTGTTTATTATTATCTTGTTATCGTTTTGCTTGTAGCGCCATACACACAAAATAAATAACAAGGCATGAATAATAAACATCCACAAAATAAAAAAACGTGGCATGGATATGACCTCTAGACTAATGATATTATCAAGCCAATGATAATATCTAATTGCCCTAAAGTGCCGAGCTCATCTCCATGTGCTCCACCATAGCTGCGCGCCTAGGGATGTCTTTTGGCTCCTTTGGTTCTCCGGTCTTCTTCTCCATTATCTTGGCTATCATCTAAATATTTCTAATTCTAGCCTAACATCTAGAATAAATAAATAATAAAAACCTCACATGTCGAGGAGAAAAAGAACGACTCGCAGGCCGTGAAACTTAATTAATTATTACATTAATTTGATCAGCTCGCAGGCCGTAAACCAAACCACAAAACAATAAATATCCACAATCCTAGGCCATATCCATCCACCATGCAATAAAGCACATAATACAGTTAAAACCAATTTTTAACGCGCTTGTTTAATTTTAATAGAATTGGGTAACTAGGGTTTCACAACGGTCCAAAGGGTCCAAGCCAACAAGTGGCCCGAACCCTAGGACCGCCGCACGCCTAAGGGGGCCGCGGCCTTGCTTGGCGCCCAAGGGAGGGGCGGGCGGCTAGGGTTTCGGCCCTAGTCCCCTTCCTCCTTCCTTGTTGCCCAAGCAAGGTTGTTTCCTTATGGATTTAATTCCATAATTTTGTTTCCATAATTGAAAACCCCTTTTCAATCATGTGCCCATGAACCCTAATTTTTTTAAGAACCCAATTATTCACATCCTATGTGATTAAACTCACCAATTCTAACATCCAATGTTAAATTGGGTCTTGTTTTATTGAATCAAATTCAACATTGCATCTACTATGCCAATTTTTCAGTTTTCGCGTAATAAACAATAATACGGTGTATGAACTGAAATCGTAAACACATAATATCATGTTATGCTCTACGACCTGTGGCTCTGATACCACTGTTGGGTTTTGACGTAGGTAACGCAGCGGAATAACAAAAATTAATCCTACTCAAAGCCCACCAAGGATCACAGGAAGAGACATCATAACATGATTAAGGACATAGAAGATGTGTACCTTTTGATTTGTGATATCACACGAAGAATGATGTCCTCGTCTCTACGGTTGATCCGCGTCTAGAGGTGAGATCTAGATTCTTCCTTCAATCAAGTGCTAGCTTGAACCTTGGAGGAAGAGGGATGAGGATCAAAGCAACCAAGCAACAAGGCAACGAAGGAGGGGCGGCCTCCCTTCTTGCCGTCGGGTAGGGGGGCTGACGGGGCTAGGGTTTCGGCCCTAGCTCTTGTCTTGCTCTCTCTTATGCTCTCTCCCACTCTTTGTGTGTTATGTCTAATAACTCATATGTGGGAAGGAAGCTAGAGCCTCCTTTATATACTCCAACAACTCCTTGTTGTTTCCATAAAAGAGTTTTCTTGTTCTAGTAGGACTAGAACTATTCCCTTCCTTGCAAATTAGTCCTACTAAGTTTGCAAGGTGTTGCACAATGATCCTTCTATTAATTAATCCATATTAATTAATCCCAAATCTAGCTCTACTCTATTTGACGTGTGACCCCATAGGTTTCTATATAGTTGGTAGTAACTATTACTAACATGGAGCGGTGTCTAGCAACACATCCATGCAACCCAACCAATAGAAATAGTCAGTGATCCCGACAAACCTTTGTGCCCAATATATCATATTGCATTATCCCTTTGTCTCCATATCCGGATTGGACACGAGACATAAATAGTCACACTCGTATATCCAATCCATAGTTCCTCGATCCTGGGAATATGCTTATGCTTGCAGATAACATTAATATCTCCATATTAATTTATCTGAGTCTGGCCAGACATTCAATAAGCCTCATCCCTCGAGTGGCCGTGGATATTTACCCCTATTATGTAGGAGGGACAAATTCTATCTACATCACTACGATCTCTAAGCTTGCTTCCTATCACGCCCGATGGCCACCTTTATGATTACCCAGTTACGGTGTAACGTTTGATAACATCAAAGCGCAATATTTCACAACTAGAGTATCTAGTGACTTCAAGTCTAAGGATTGCAATAATATTAGCACTACGAAAAGCGATTGTGACTTTACATAATCTAATGTATCCTTTTCGTCGTGGGTCAATCCAGTATGCCATTACTCCTAATGCATACCCATGTGTTAGACTTGATATCTCCATATCAATCTACCCACATACTAGTCTATATTTGATTGTCCTATTAATCAATATAATGGACTAGGGACATTTAAGATAAATAACACAATTTATCTAAGGACTTCATTATATTAAATATCCCCATAAATAATAAATGAATATTCTAGCCAAAACATTGTTCATACTAAATCTACGATTGCCTCTAGGGCATCTATTCCAACAACCCCTACGTAAGGGTTGGTGGGCTTGAATACGAACACGCGCTCTCATGTAAGTCCCTCCATCCCCTGGTAGAACCCTATCATCTGTCCTGATTACATGGCCAGTAGTTCTTAACGAGTTGCTTAAATCATCTTCGGATTGAAGATAGTAGGGGAGGTTTCGTACTTGTATCCACACAAGTATAGTATCAAAAATAAATTTATCAGTATCAATTCTTGGAACCCACACCTTTAATAGTAGAGGGTTACCATAAAAAATCCTCGGACCCCCCGCCCAAACCTTCTCCATTGAAGTTGTTGATGGGAATTCAAAGATAAACCTATTTGGGCTTATTTCTGTGATAATAGTACCTTCACCTTCTTCCCAGATCCGTGTAAACAGCAGTCTCATTGCCCAGACATTGAATTGAATGCGCACTAGGAAGGCCCCAATGAGACAAGGACCCATATTCCGAATTGCTTACTTACAGTGCTCGTCTGAGAAAACAATCACCTCTTCTTCTTCTTCGATAGATAATTTTGCCATCCTGTTCTGGACTGTGACTGTGTTAATCGAATATGTGATCTCAGCCTGCATGGAGTCTTCTGTCGTCATCCTCGAGTTGTCATCAGCCATGGTCGCTTGAGCCCCTGTCTTCGAACTACCGTTTGCATCGTCGTTCGCCATTCTGTCACCCTCCGACTAGTTCGGAGCTGGGAAACCCTAGTTTCTTTTTTATCCCACTTTTACTTGATTGGAGCTATGAACGGTCTTTCGTTAGGCTGTTAGCCATTAGTAGTCAGAAGGGGTATAAGTAAAGATTTCTAAACAGAAGTAGGTGTAAGTGCAAGTTAGTGTACTATTTGTTAGTACGCATAAACGCTTTATGGATAGTAAGGAGAGAATTGCACACTTTTATGGGTGAAATACACTTTCAACCCCTCAATTTTCCGATAGTAAGTTTTGGGACACGCTCTCCCTCTTAGAACATTGAATGACGCAACCAGAAGTGCAAGTGTCCTAAAGTTTGGCACAAAAAAGGGCTGAAAATGTACTTGTTTCAAACCTGATGGCATGAAAATGTCTTTTACCCACTTGTATTGATCGTATAGAAATTCACATAAACATAGAGAGGCCAAATGTAAATAACTAGAAAAATGCAAATCTGCTACATCGAGTCCCAAACAAAAGAGAGAGAAGAACATCACTGGGAAAAGACCCGAAACCCAGAAATCAATCTCTTTCCGTTGACTGCAAGACGACTCAATCTCTCACATCGAGGGTAAGTTCTCTCTCGGCGATCCTTCTCGCGTATGAAATTGTTACTTTTTTCTTGTTGTTGATTGTCTTCATCGATTGCGAAGTCATTTTCATGCTTATTGATTTGTGTATTAATCCACGAAAACCTGTTCGGTAATTAGGGTTTGGGTTGTGCTTGTTTGATTTTGTAAATTCTGGGTTCGATGTATGTGCTGTTAAGGTTGAGCTTCAGCTATGTGAAGACTCAATATTGGTTTTCTCTGTGCCGCATTTTCCATTATAAATTCTTTATCCGATGATCTTCTGAAGTGTCATGTTTGTATGTAAAAAAGGATGTAGTAGTATAAACAAAGTAAACAGACTGTTTTCGTGGTCAAAATTTACAAATACTTTAAAAAGAATGTAATGTGGGGATGATATTTTTGAAGGCGTTGGAACACATTGTGGGCGTTTGGTGTGCTCTATAACTGAATGGTGGAAAATTCGTGTGTGTAACTTTCGGAGTTATAACCGTGGAGAATGGTGTGCGGTAACTTTGATTTCTTCTCATCTTTCATTCTACTTATTTGTTTTTTGTTTCCAAAGTTCTTGACATGCTATAATCAACCCTGATTTTTAAAATCTGTATTGATAGTAAGTTATAGTGATGTATATGATGAAGCATGATGTAAGTTCCTGAATCATGTATTCTTCTGATTTGGGGTATAAATTAGCAAAATTGTGTTAATGCTGACTATAGGATTCAACTATTGTATGGGATCGCCAGTGCCTTGGCGCTCAGTTTCAACCATCTTCAGCATTCTACTATAAAAAGGTCGCCTAAGCAGCTGAATAATAGGTCTTCTATTGCCGTAACATTATCTTTCACGCATATTGGGTTGATCAGTAATGGCATATATTCTCTTTAAACCTATGCCATCGAGTTGACAACCTGAAGAAGACTTTTTTTTTTACTGCAGGGGTATCCAACCAGTGCACAAGATAAGATTGAGGACATTCATGGCTTATCAATAACTCTGGGTTTGATTTGGTATACTTATTGTTGGTAGCAATCTATGTTGTTCGAAACTTACCAGTTTGGTTTGTAGTACTAATGTCCTGCTGTTGTTCATGATACAATTTCATTCTTTGTAGTGACTTAAAAATAGTCGTTACACTAGCAGAATTTGCTAAATCTAACTTATTATGTCGGAACTCCTCCGATATCTCAATTGAAATTGCCAAGTGTGTTTCTAGTGTTGTTGCTCGCTTGCGATTTTCGTCCCCCCTAGAACTATATCTTTGTTTCGCGTGTACCAATTGGTGAAGGGTAGTGCCCTGAGGGCACGGGTCATGCACTAGTAAATGACAAACAAGAAAAGAAGTTGGAGGGAGAGTTTTACCTTCACTGCCAATTTGGAGGGGAGGATGACGGATAGTGAAGATTCTGTGGTGAAAAGTGAGTGTGATTGTGTGGTTTATGTAGAATATGGGCTAGGGGTATTTTGGTCCGATGCTTTATGAGGGAGGATGGTCAAATTGTAAATGTCTAATCACATTTGGCGTATATTGAACATTGCAACCTCTTTAAGGGCAAACTTGTCCAAAAAATTAATTTGGCGACAAACTCTAGACACTAACAGACTTTATTGACAGAGGGGGTGCAAGTGAAAACAGGTTTGCAGGTCACAAGGGGTGTAAGTGAAGATACCCAAACAGGAAGGGGTGTAAGTGAAGATTCATCAAAACTGAAGGTGTAAATGAAAATTACCCTAGTTTTAAAGATAATTTTTTTGTTCTAAATTCGTGACGGGTTTGTGATTTTAGTTCTTGGGCGTGCCTGTATTTTTTGCTGCTAGTGAATTTCATGTAATTGGGCATTTTTGTAGGCCTTCATATCTTCTTCCTCTATTGTTGCAGGTGAAAGGATTGGCTATTTTTTTATCTGTTTGTAGACGCCGATAATGTCGAGTGCAGCTTGTTTTATGATTGTCAGTAGGAATGACATTCCTATCTATGAAGCTGAAGTGGGAGCTGTTGTCAAAGTATGATTCCTTTTCACTTCTCTCTCTGTTTGTATTAAGTTTTATTTGAAATGATGCAATAGGAACAGAAGACATCATATTTGAAGTAGCAAGGAATAATTTGTGTTAATGTGCATGACTGTAGTGAGAAGGCTCATGCCTTCGAAGAATTTACCTCGTATGACATGCTCTGGGTTGTATACATGGCCATACATTGAAGTAGTTATCGAACTAACTGGGCAGTTGACTGTAAATCTGTACGAAGTTTGACCCTATTTCCCGACGGCGGATCTACTCAGTGTGTCCCTACTGAAATTCTGGAAATTTTTCAACCTGCATTCCTTTTTGCTTAAATTGAACTTTGCAGTTTTCTTAGAAATAACCGAATGATACTGTCAGGATTCCCTTATAGGATCCTGAGATGTTCGCCTGGAAATAATAGGTTGTGAATTCTGGAGCTAGTGCTGTACGAGAACTCATTTAAAAGAAGTGTTTTCCGAGTGTTCCTTGGTCCCAGACAGATTGCTCCTAGGTCCCGAGGTTATCCTGGTAAGGGAATTGAAGTCTCCTTCTCTGTAGATGGGATTATATAAGAAAGAGGATTGACTTGTGTTCTCTGGGGATTGGAGAAGTATGAGATGGGAACACTGGAAAGAAGTTCCGCATGCTAATAACCCAGCAAACGAAAGAAAACTGCAAGCCTGCAGTAATGTTGGTACCAGATTGGCGTAAGAGAGTCGAACTCTTAGAAGGAAAGCACCACTCTGTAGGGAGATTAAACACCGCGAGAGAGGAGCACCATAATATGATTTGGGACAGCCACTTACCCAAAAGGTCAACCTTATGAGCGAGGGCCCAAATCCTACTATATTAACCTTACATTTCCTGCCCACCATTCCGACATGGGACATTCGGCTCGCACATGATACCCAACACACTCTTGTGAGCAAAAGCTTTTTGATTGAAGTTTTATGTATGAATGATGTCCTTCTCGCTTTGGTAGGGCTACTAAAAGAGTAGGAGCTTGAGGAAGAATTTATTCTATAAAGCATTCTAGATTCAAGCAATTTGACGCTGTTTTGTGAATTATGGTGGAGAATAGAGAGGTCCTTTAGTTGGGTAGAACCTATAAAGAAAATAAGTAAATAAGTAATATTTGGGTGGTTCAGCTAGGTTTGTAGAAAGGAATAAACCGGCTCATGAGGTGCAAGATCGCCATTCCATTAGTGCGTTCGCTCTGGGACTTTCTGTTTCCCTCTCATGTAACTCAGATGAATCAACTCGTAGTCAATAGACAGCAGCTAGAATAAGGTAGCATGGTGCTGCAGAGGGTATTGTGCTTGGGGAATTCCTCCTTCGTCCTCTACTAGTATGAAAAGAACAAAGATATCCTTTTAGGGATGAAGGGAACTCGTATCGGACTTTACGATTGTGGACTTCATATGCTGCTATGAGTGATATTTTTGTAAATAGAGCTTTTATATTCATAATAAGGTGGGGTACAGGAGCTATTGGCCAACACAAGTTATTATGGCGGTCTAAATTACATTAAGTTTTGTCTATCTTGGGCTAGGAAGGTGCGGATTGGAGGAGGAAGCTCCTCTGAAATTAGACTTCAATAAACATTTGCGGCATGATGAAGCCATGCCAAAAAAAATAAAAATAAAAAAAGAATTAGGAAAAGATAGGACCGATCCTACGATCCTAAGAGCGATCCAACCCAATCCTATCAGAAAACGATTTTCTAGCCGATCCTGCACATCACTCGCCCTCAGGATTGGTCGCGATCCTGACCAAATCCTCCATGGAGATACCCCAGTACCTAACACAGCCTGAACAACCACCATGGAATCCGATCAGCAGAGCATGCATCTCCGCCTCAATAGATGTACCTGTACCAACATAAACCAAATAGAGAGCTGCATAAGAACCTTCATGATTCCGGAACACGCCTCCTCCAGCACCTGAATTACCCCGAAGTGATCCATCAAAGTGGAGCGCCACACGCTCAGGAGGGGGTCTTATCCAACAAACCAACTGACCACGACAAACTTGAACCGGAGAAATAGGCAATGCCAATGAAGACAAAATCGCCCGATCATGACAACCAATAGAACGGGAGGGAGAAAAATAAGTGAGAAATCTCTAATCCAGCAGAGAACTGATTTGGTTACCTTACCCACATCAACTCTATGTCCCTCAAACACGGCTGAATTCCAAGTACACCAAATTTCCCAAACAAACAACTGAGAAAACAATGCAACGTAGCTTGGAGCCCTCGTCTGCAAGGTTTTCAAGATCGGGATCCTACATAGGATCGTAGAGTGCCCCACAGTAGAATGGGTACTTGGCATAAAAACAGCTCGTGTCGGGTTCATAGCACCTAAAGAAGCAAGAGTCCAATAAACTTCGGAACCATTCTCTGCTTTGTGAATATCGAGAAGGTCCTTTTGAAGAGTCGCTCGGATCGTAAAATCGTATGAGATTCTAGGATTCCACTAGTAGAATCGGGATTCTACATGAGACCCTATGAGTTTGGGAGTTTACATGGGATCGAGATTGGCTATGCCTTCAAGGATCGTAAACTCGTAGGATCGTAAGATCCGGATCGGGAGTTTGACAACCTTGCTCGTCTGTCCACCAGTGGGACAACCTTCACTGTAGAGTAGTAACTGTAATAACTTGAAGACTGCTTACACTTCCCCAAAGTGAACTAGCTAAGGTACCTTGCACGAATAAATGATCCAAAGTTTCCAAGGCCGAAGTTGCACAACAAACACAACTAGACACGATCAGAATACCAAGTCCCCCTGAATTCTGTCATCCGTAGCCACAGCGCCGTGAATCAATCGATACATAAAAACATCCACCTTAGATGGCAATTGAGGAAATCAAATGTGTGAGTACCATGAGACCCGTTCCCCAAGAGAGTGATGAAGAGGTTTACATGATTTGACAGTAAAAGTCGCCAAATGCCTCTTTTTCGTTTGTTTCCCTTTTCTGAGTTTATAGAGTACTCTCTATCTAAGTTTGATTTGTGTCTCTGAAGCGCCATTTTCTTACACCATTTGCATATTATCTCTTCATCAATTATTCGCTTAGGATCAAGGACTGTTCTAGGGAAAAGTTGCTTATTCAGATCAATTTTTCCTCTAAGATGTGAGTAGTTCACTAACATTTAAACTTCTAACATGTTCTAGAAAGAAGAAGCAGCGCATCAGCACCAGTTCATATTACATGCAGCATTGGATATTGTTCAAGACCTTGCATGGACGACCAGTGCTATGTGAGATTCCATCTGACTCTTTTATTTGTCTCCAATGAAGTTGAAGCATAGCCTACACTACACTGCTGTGGTTTCTGGCGGTACATTCCTGCTCATTTTCATACAACCATGTTGTAATTACATGCTACCTTCTTCGTGCAGGTTCCTGAAAGCAATTGACAGATTTAATGATTTGGTGGTTTCAGTATATGTTACTGCTGGTCATATCCTTCATACTACATTATTTCCCTTTTAAAATTTATCATACTATACATGAAAGTCTTTATCATGGTAGTGAAATTGTGTTGGACTGATTTTTTGAAATTTGTTTTACACGTTCACAAGCCGATCAGTATGATATGATATGATATAATATGATTTTTTTTTGTCCTTGTTCGGGTTTAGGTTTTATGTGCTCTATAGCCAGTTATCTAAGCCAATTTTCTTACTGTTTGACACATTTGTATGACATGAACTGTGTGGTCTCTTAAGCCAATGTTAACAGTTCAATCCGGCTCTCCAAGTCGCGAGTTCAACTTCCCCGCCCATAAGATGGGATAGAATATTTTTGAAAGAGAAGAAAAAAGACCATAGATCTGTCAGTCTGTGGATTGAGAGCCTGTTTGGTACCAGCTGAAAATCTCAATAATCAGCTGAAAATAATCTGAAAAGAAAATACAACTTAAGTGATAATCACAATCTGTTTGGTATGAGCTGAAATTACAGATCACTAACTTGATCCATTTGACAAAATTTAAAAAGCTCTAAAGTGAAGCAATTGAATACACATGTTTATAACCGAATTATGATTATGCTAATGTAAAAAATATATCAAAATTATTTTTTTAGAGATTTTAAGCTGCATAATCCCCAATTTCGGAGATTCTACAATTGCACATAGATTATTTTAATCTGCAGATTATCAGATTAAAATCCGCAGGCATAACAAACAGGATTGTTGAAAAGAGGCCGATTTTAATCCAATTGATACCAAACATGCACTGAATTACAGTTGCTATGGAACTCCTAATATGGAAGAGTAATTTTTGCTTGACCTTGGCTTGGTGTGTGTTATCTAATCACTGTTCCCAGAATCTTCAAAGTTTGCTTTTATCTGTGCAGAGAGAGGTTTAACATAAAAACAGTGCAAACCAATAACACGAATCCCAAGTTGACTTTAGACAACACTAGCTATATATTCATCCCAGTTGCACAATTCATTATTCAGCTAGTTGAATTTCATTGTGCTCTTCCCTGTCTTGGCACTTCATTTCTCAACTATCAGTCACTGGAATATAACATCTAAAAGCGCATTTGAGATTGTTGGACAGTATGCGGACTAGGACGATATATGAAGATAGAGTTGTACGAGTTCTGTTTTAAACTACTGGTGTAACAAACTTTTGAAACTCAGGTTTGTTAGGTGATTTCTACATTTCTTTCATAATGCTTAAGTTGTTGTTTTCCAATACACTGTGTTTGATGTGTCGGTTACACAAACAAAATGCAAAAATGTTGAAAACTTGAAGTACATGACTACAGTGTCTCTGATCATAATCTTGATCGGTGAGGATACTCTCATTATTTTCTTTAATAAACCACTACAGCATCATTTTCTTTGATAGTTTCCTGAAAGAAATTCGATTGATCAGCATTTCTCAATTACTTAATGGTGAGCGACATGTCACAGTTTGGGACTTTGTGCATGACTGCATATTTTTGTTGAGGAATTACTAGTTGTGTGATCCCTATTATTTGAGAGTTTGTTACTGATACGTTTATCAACACTGGAACATGTATTTTCTGATTATGTTGAGATTTTACTTCTTAGTTCTCTTTAACAACTTTGATCATACATACCCGGCTCATGCTGCTTCACGACCCTCGTAGTGATGATGGGATCAAAAGCTTCTTTCAAGAGGTCCACGAGCTCTACATAAAGGTACTTTCTTTTCTATTGTCATGTTACTTAACCTAGATGTCCATCTCAACCTGTGCTAAAAACAAGATATACCTAGATGTCCATCTCAACCTGTGCTAAAAACAACTTTTTTCCGATAATGTTCAGCTGGTGTTAATCCAAATAATATGCAGCACGTGATAAACTCTTAATACTGCACCAGTTTTACAATTGCTATCAAATTTCAAATTCAAGGGATTGATTCCTGTAGTATCCTTTTGTCGTCACTTGGCATAACATCAATTTACCTGAAAGATAGTTCCAAATAGTAGTTTCTGGATAACTATACATTTCTGAGCTCCAAATTATTTTGTCATATCCCAAAATAGAAGAAAGATGGATTATAATAGATTTTTAGATACCCGAAAAATGATGGGATTGAATGAAGTCATCAATATCACTTTGGAAGAGAGGACGACCTCACTTTGGAAGAGAGGACGACCTGAGGTGTGTACTCTTAAGTTCTAACTCCCGTAATACTCGTTGTACTGATGAGATACAATTGGTTGTACAACTGAAGGAACCACGGGTCCGTGACTTCAATTTAAGGAAATTAGTTACAGGAAAATGTAGATCATCCCTAGGAAAATGTAGTAGGTTATAGAGCCAGTTGTGCTTTGGTGCTGCATTTGCCCCAATCCAGCTGGAGCAAAACAAAACTATGATTGCCACTGCTATTGCATCCAAGAACAGAGACAAAGGAAGGTGACCTTTGGGGCCTCTGCCCCGGCAACGCTTTCTGGTACATTTAACTTACACCGCATGATAACATGCTCCCTCGGAAAGAAAATAATTCATCTTACTCGGTCCCCTTCCATGTCTTTAGTGTAGCTCCATCCCTAACATTTTTGTATATCTTAGAAGTATATAGTAGTATTATTAATATTGACTTGAACCCTTTTCTATATAGGATTGATTCAATGCACTAAAATTAACATAAACAGGGAATTCATATTATATATGCAATCACATTCATCAGTTTGCTGTTAAGTGTCTGTTACAATAATTGAAATTTCTTACAGGATCAATCACGGCCTATCTTAGTGACTATTGAAATTTCAATTTTTTTGTAGATTCTTCTTAACCCGCTCTATTTACCTGGCTCCCGGATCACATCCTCTCATTTCGATACCAAAGTTCGGGCACTTGCAAGAAAATATCTCTGAGATCGTCATCGCATCATCAGGGGATCAGTACATGGGGGATTGCAATGTTTGTATTCGATTCATCTTCAACCCGTATGTGATTTGGTCTCCCCTGTCTCCTAGTGTTTCCTGACAAGTATACCTGGGCATTGTGCCTGTGGTCTCTTGTTGATTTCCTATGATAAGATTGTCCGTTCCGTATCCCAATACATCACGCGATGCCATGTTGTCTTTGTTCATTTCTTTGGCTTATAGTTAGCAATCACCCTTTTAATTCAGAATCGATCACCCCTTAGAAAAACTATTTATCTGCTCATCCTTTTACATTATTGTCCGTCCCAATTTTGGGACTTACTTTTATTTAGTGCATGTTTGGCAACTCTTTTTTAAATAGACATGTTTGAAAACAGTGTTTTTTTTTATTAAAAATACGTTTGGCAAAGCTGTTTTTTATCTTTGTTTTTGGCTTGTTTCTACTTAAAAACAGCCGTGTCTAGAAACACCTTTTTTTTTCCTCCTGTTTAAAGACAGGTATAAAACAAGCTCTTATAATAGGAGAATTCTGTGAGAGTACACTGAAATATATTCTGCTGTTACTGTTTCAATCAGGGTTGGGGTCTGATTTGAAGTTTGAAAACTGGATGTTTGTCCTGAAACGGGTTCACATCGTGCATGATTGCATGAATTTATGTCCAATCATGGTCATATCATCTTATCTTGATCATCGCCATTCATGATAAGGACCACTTCTTCTCGATGCTACTACTAATACTCATGTTGCTTACGCAACTGATGTCGTCTTTGCACCTATTCAAGATCACTTAATATTTTTGGAAATTTTGATATATAACCCCATGTAGTATACGCTCGCAGGTAGTGCGAGATATGCACTATGAGAGTTGACATATAACCTACACTCAGGGGCGGAGGGCGAAATTAGAAAACACTGACGCAATTTCATAGTTTTATTAGCGGCACTACTTAATTTTAGCTTTGAAAAAAGGGGTTTTGGTGTTGTCTTTTCAAAATTAGAGTGTGACACGTCCGCCCCTATCCCCACTACGTACTGATTTTATAGACATTCTGCATCAAAAAAGCAGACATCTGCGATCATACTATTGGTCTGCGATGTCAGTTAAATCAAACATGTTGATGCGCGATGCCACTGAATCAATATTGCAAGGGTTATTTGTCAATTCTCATAGTGATAAGTGCATGCTAGTACTACTTGGAGGTTATACGTCAAAGTTCTAATATTTATCTCATAATTTGATACTACCTCTGTTTCTTTTCTTTCAACTTCGGTTGACTTTTTTTTACCTGTAACTGGGTCCTTTTGGCTTGGTAATTTGGATAACAAAAAGATGTAGATTTTTGGCAATTTATATGTAGTATTGTAGAGTAAAGTTTACTCTACATGATCATGCAAATATTATCGAATTTGTGTATATTTTGCTAACCAAATCACCGGGTCAAAGTGAACCAGTGAATTGTGTCAAAAACTGAAGTAAGCTGAAAGAGAAGAAACAAATGTAGTATTATGTTACGTGCGAACCAGGGATGAACATGGTAAACTCGGGCAGGGTCGACTCGGCTCATTTAACATGCTTGTAGATGAAAGTATTAATTTGACGGAGAAGACGGGTTTAAGAATAACTATATCTGCCAGCACCACAAGTACTTGCCTATTTAAGTGGCATGCTTGTTAGGGGCCTATCTGACTTTTTCCTGTATGAAAAGTCAATTATTGGGGGTTGCATCATCTACATGAATCCACTGCAAAACAACCAAATGTAGCAATAAATAAGGTCGGAAGAACCAAATCAGTGAATGCATTCAATTCTCTACTGATGTTGAATTAGTCCATGACTTTAGCCTTGGAGTCTTATTTTTCTGACAATCTGAGCTCATCTTGTTATCGTTGCTGATCTTCTGCTTAGTCAACCCTAACTTGGAGGGGGTTGGCACATAGCATGTTTACATGTTGGGATTCTGAAAGACGATGATCGTGTACTTTTTTTGGAGTCTATTTTCACATGTTGGGATAAGAATAAGAACGGACAGGGTTCATAACATGTATTTTTAGAATTTTTGCACATATGAATGCCCATGCGGTAAAGGAGTGAGAGAGGGCCCTCTGGCCATGTGGAGGCACTATTAGTTCCATGGTTCTGCCTGGACACTACTGTAATATAGGTAGGGATATTGATTTTGTAGTGATTTTTGGACATTTTTAATGCTAAATGAGGTGATGTTTGTGACACTGGTGAACATACTTTAAGGACCAGGCCTTGGGGTGTACTCAAACCTAGGATACGAGTTCAATCCCGGTGTCAGAAGAATCATTGACATTGAAGTTAGGTGCTTTTTAAATACCCCCTTACAGCCTAAAAATAAGGTTAAAACACATGCTATGAAAGAGAGGACCACTCAAGCTGGTATAGAAATCTTGGTGATGGGGCATGATCTCCGCCCTTGTTCCTCCTAGCCTAAAAATAAATTTGTCCAGAGAATTTGCCGTGGTCTAGTGTTAGTGTGATCAATACTATTACACATTTACACTAGTTGTTTTAGTGTGATCAATACTATTACACATTTACACTAGTTACGCTAGAAGATTCTCAGTAGCTAATATCACTAAAGTGGAGGAGTAAATCACGGAGCTATCGTTGAGTTTACTCTTTCTACTAGTTTATTTTCCGTTGCATAATCTGAACTTCCAAGCCTAGCCTGTGAGGATGGATGCAAAAATGAACTCGTAGCGTAGCCAAATTTCTAAAGATGGTCACCTTTCCATTTTTCGTGGGCTTGTTCCGCAACAGATCACTTGCCCTTCTACCAAATCTAAGAACAGAAAGCCACAAGAAGGCTATACAGCATCCCTCTCAAAATTTTGATAACCATTCCACTAGAATGCACAGTGCCACCTTGTGGACAAAATTAGCATAACCAAACATATTTTTTGGTAATATGCCTTGCTATATACCTTGCTCCGTTAAAAAGACAAGAAGATCCAAGGAGAAAGGTCTTTTGTTAATTCATGGCAATAGAATTCTCAATTATTATTTTTTTATTATTTTTTTATTTTTTTTATCGTAGCAATAAAATTTGGGGTCCGCAAAATATGTTTTGCCTTCATAAAATATAAATAAGTAATGGTTGTGATATCAACCAATTACTTGTTCTCATCCGATGCATATTATAAGCGGTCATGATCCGAATTCATACCCCCAAGTCGGATTTTACGTAAAAGTTTGGAGTATTATACTTCTACGAATAAACATGAATCACAATGACGAGACAACCTAGAACAAACTATATCCACCCCAGTTGTAGACGATATAGTACACAACAAAGTAGGACACTACACCTGTTTGGGATCATCTGAAAATTCTTAGTTCTATCAACAATTTTTTTTTTGTGACATTGTAAGAGTTCAAAATACTATGCAAAATGTCAGATACATCCTTCCAAAAAAAACCCCAAATATTCAACCAAGAATAGTGTAGATTCCCATTCCCAGTTTCATTCCTAGGATAAAAAGCTGCACAATCCCAGGGATAAAAACTACCCCATCGAATTGAATATCCACACACATCAATCAGGTCATGATAACATTCCTATTTGCAACAATTGAGAAATTCAGAGAATTGGACAAAGAATTGGGTAAATCTGCTTTTTGTACAATGGAGTAGTGATCTATTTCATCCTCAGAATCCACCAAATATACACAACCAAACTAAAAATTACATCCAAACAAGCCCCGAATCAAAGCAGAACAACAAAAATCTAAGAAAAATATCACCCTTTAATTGTTCAAAATTCCTACCACCACCCCAATTCACTGAGATGAAACTGTAAAAATAAAAAAAAAGGACAGATTTGAACAAAGAGCTATAGATAATATAATATAATATAATAATAATAATAATAATATTTTAATTTAATTCACCTCATCGTCGCCGGAGATCGGAAAAGCCGATTCCGATCACGTCCTGCGCTTGCCGGACTTTGGCCGGCTCCGGCGAGCTTTATCCTTCTTCTTACCGAAAGCGCTGCAAAACCCACAAGCCGAAACTCTCGGAGAAGGCGGCTCGGGGACGGCGGCGGTCATCTTTCCGGTGCGGAACCCTTTTCCGGCGCCGGTGGATTTGCTCCGTTGGAGTGTGTTGATCGATCCGAGAGTCACCTCCTTGATCTGCTCCTCGTCGTCTCCTTCCTTCTTCTCAGATGGTTGATCTGGGTTCTCGGCGTCTTTCTTGGCCAGTCGAGTGAGCTCGCCGGAGAGTAGTTTGTCGTCCCAGACTAGTCCCGATGAGCCGGACCTCCGGAAGGATATCTCAGATCTCTGTAATCCGGCCATCTTCTCTCTCTAGAAACTGCTCCTTTTGCTTTCTCTCTCTCTCTAGATCTTTCCTTGTGGGCGATGAGTTTGGAGTGAATGACGATGGAGGTTGCGATTTATTTATTTATTTCTATTTATATTATTATTTTTATAGATAGAGAGAAGATGGGGTTTGGTTTGGAAATTGGAATTTCGAAATTGGAAATTGGAAGTAGTCTTTGGGGTGGTGGCAACTAAGTCAAAATTTTGGATTTAGGCATTTCAAAAAAAAAAAAAAAATTGGATTTAGGGTAAAAGACATTTTTCACCCTTAGTTTATTGATTAAATACATTTTACCCCGTGATTGATTGATAAATACATTTTGCACCACTGTCAGTGGATAGAGGGTAGACAGATACCACCCTTTTGTTACAATCCGTTAGTGGAGGGGGTGCAAATTGACTTTTTATGGCTATTTTACCCTTACAAATTGTGAACAATTAACATTTTTTTTGTTTATTATTGAATTCATCATGTTCTTGATGTTCTTGAGCACCACCTCCACTACCAGCAAATTCCCACCACCACTACCACGACCAAATGGCCACTAGCACCACCAATAATAACAACACAACAACAAAAGCAAGTTTGTAACCCAAAATTCCTCCAAAATTGTTGAATTCGTACAATTTGTTATAAAGCATGATTTCAGCAAATCAAATGCAGAGAAGATGAAATTCCTCTGATTCAAAGCTCCATTGATGATTTCAACAGAAAACATAGAAAAAAAAATCGTTGTCCACAAAATCAACCAGTCTATTGTAATATGCAAGTAATAAAAAAGAAGAAAAGAGAAAAAAGGAGGCCCCGCTGAACCAGACCTCCTATCCTCCGGTCAAACCTAGCACTAGCCAAATCGGAAAGACACAGTCGAAACAAATATAAAACCTTCGATCACTTACCTAACGTTGCCGTTGATACTTCGACTTCTACGTCGGTTCATAGATGGGTCTCCGACGTCATCTCACCCCCAAGTCGGACCCCTCCACCACCAATCAATCTCATATGCGACGCAGCCGCAGGTTATCCCGATCAATCTGTCGTAAGGAACATTCATATCATCCCCCTCCCAATCGAACTCAGATCTAGTCGCATGGGATCTCATACCACTCAACCTTTTGACCTTCAAATCGAACCTCGACCCAATCAAATCGACCAGCGTTGAACCACTGGAACCGAAAAACGACGACCCACTGAGAGGAGAGGTGGGTTCGTGGTGATTGACAAAGGGAGGGGCGGGTCCGTGGGAAGGGAAAGGGAGAGGGGTTCAATGGTGTGGAGAGAGAGAGAGAAAGGAGGCTGCCAGGGTTAGAAATGGGAGGAAAGGAGAATAATTTGTATTTATATTGTGTAATTTGCATTAATCGTGAGGGTAATTATGTCTTTTTGCCACTCGGTTAGTGTGGCGTTAGTTTTTAACTCTGATAGGGGTAATCATGTATTTATCGATAAATCAGGGCGCAAATTTATTTAATCGATAAATTGAGGGTGGAAAATGTCTTTTACCCTTGGATTAATTTAATAATTAATTACTTAATCTCTGATTTGGCCTTTGAACAAACACATGCCAATCATGATCTGTTTAATCACGCCAAGGAAAATTATTTGCGTATTATTTTATTTTTGTTCAGTTTGGTACAGATCAGAAATATAGTTATTTGATTTTTAATTACTTCCAAAATATTATAGTATAATTTTCATTTTGTTCTGTTTTTATTCAAAAAAAAAAACATCAATTGACCGTCTTCTTTGACCCGATATAGTTGAATCTGACACAAAATCGCAATGTCTTTTGAGGAGAAAAAATAATATTTGTGTAAATAATACCAGTTTGTCTCTCATCTTTGTTCATAATTTGACTTTTGTCATTATTCACATGTCACCTTGACCCGGTGATTTGAATAGCAAATCGATGTAATTTTTTGATAATTTTTTCATGGTATTGTAGAGTAAAAGTTGCTCTATAGTACAGTGAAAAAATTATCAAATTTTGCTATCCAAATCACCCGGTCAAGTCACCCAAATACGAGTCAAAAAAGTCAAATGAAAACAAAGAGCAGAGATAGACTGGTAGTAAATGTAACATTCATTGTTTTTCTTAAATCCGTGACTTCAATTAAGACAAGCTGCGAGATAAACTGAATATTTGGACTAGCAACGAATATAGGGATTTGTATTGGATTCGACTCTAATTGAAGTAAAGTATTTTGAGTCGATTTTTAGATTTTGATCGTATACCAAATAGGGCCTTCGATAGGAAAGGAACAATTTCAGGAACACAGGTGTCAACAAATTGTCAATGAGGAAATAACAACCACTACAGCAGACAGACAGCCAAATTAGTCTAAAAAAAAGTATCCTCATGAGTTTTTGGGTTCGAACCCAGCAAATAACATACAAATCAGTCTAAAAGAAAAATAAGCTGGTTGCCTGGTTGTATTGAACGATGCGATATTTAAAACAAGAAAGGGCCCGGCCATTGGTGTTGGAATTGGGCGAGGGTGTAAAGTTTGGACTCATTTAAGCACATGCCATTTGATCCATCATGCTCATAAGTGAGGTATGTGGGGCTGTTTCCGCTTTGATACTCTTCAAATTTGGCAACTCTAAAGTTCGTTTGCAGTTTCCTGTTGTTATAGGGTGAGTTTGGTAGAATGGTTTCTGGTGGAAAAACTGGTTTTTAGATTGTGGTGGAAATTTTTTGGTTTTTTTTAGAGATTTTGTTTAAATCAGTGTATTTGGTGGTAGTTTTTAAACTAGATTAAAAACTGGAGAAATGTGTTTGTTAGTGGTTTTTAAACTAGATGATGTAGATTAAATGACAAATATACCCTCCACTTATTTTTCTTTTACAGATTCAAAACGACCAATGCAATGTAAAAAAGTTCACGATTTCATGAGATTCAACGATTTCATGAAAGTAATAAATTGAAGAACAAATTAACACTTTTATGACATCCAAAAAATCAATTTTTTTACTTAACTTCAACAAAAAGTTGGCAATTTCAAGAAATTTCAGTCACACTTGATGCGACGTTGAGTAACGGACAACAAAAAAATAATAAACTAAGGAAATAACACCACAAAATGATTGATCCTAAATAATAAGAAGATCACATATAAAATATATCGTCCGAAATATGCGAGAATTGAGTTTTTTTGTAAAAACAAATTATGGCAAAAGTATAGAAAAAAATTCGTGCAATTTTTTCATTATCTCGATGACTAAAAAGTCAAAGAGCTACCAGATTACATAAACCCATGTATAACTCTTTCAATGCAACATTGTTTAACAGATAGCAGAAATTTAATCAACTAGAAAAAATAACACGACAAAAATAGTTGACCCTAAATAATAAGAACACAACAAACATAGTTGACCCTAAATAATAAGAACATCACATTAAAGCGTGAAATGAGTTTTGTGGAAAAAACTTGTGAAGGAAGTATAGAAAAAATTACCAGCAGAAAAGTGTCAAAGAAGTACCAAAATGAGAGACATCCAGTTTAATACGACTACAATGTGAGGATAATATCGTCTTTGAGTGTCATAGAAATAAACCAAAGAAAAAACCACAAAAAGTTGGTTTTTCTCACCAAGGCAAATGTTGAAAAAAACTGTTTTAAAATCTGGTTTTTAAACCAGTCAAAACAAACACTTTAAACAAACCATTTGGTTTAAAAACCAGAAACCAAAAAAAAACACTTTGCCAAACTGACCCATAATGAGTCAATTAATAAGCATGAAGAAAAATTGAGCAGGAATAAAAAGATGCTAGAATTGAAAAATTGAAAATTACAACTTTAAGGACCGTTCATGATTGGAGGATTTGAAATTTGGAGGGCTAAACTTTTTCCAAGTCAAATAGACATAATAATCAAAACATTTAATTTTAGGAAATGTCAAATGTTTCATCATGATATCAATGATCAAAACAATGCTATTGCTAATGTTTTATGTTTTCACTCCGAAGAAGAAAAGCAAACAAGCGGATTTGCCTCCCTAATAAGTCACGTATGCTTTTTTCCAACCAGGTTCTGGTGAAAAAACAACCTTTGAACACTACATAAGCCTCTACAACTCGAGAAAATGATTCTTGAAATTCTAATGATTCTTAACACACCTCTTTTGCTTGAAACTCTAGTACTCGTGAAGCTATAATTTGTATGAAAACAGAGAGTATTGTGAAAAACGAGAATGCAGGAGAAGAGAAAGGAAATTGAACATTACGATTGAATTGTTACCCAAAATACATAGAGGAAGGTGTATATCTACACCCTGCTCCAAATGCAGAACAAATGAAACCCAAATAAAGAGTAAATGAAAACAAAAATCGTTACAAGCCAACCAATAAGCATGTGCCACGCATATCGAAGGGGAGACCTATTGCCGCTTATTGGAACGACGTCGCAGACAAACAGAAAATTAAGTCTAATTAGACTCACTGAGAAGACACCAAAATGGTGTCGTCCTCCTTAAATTCGAAATATATTTGATCTTCAATAGTTCGCAAGATCTAACGGTAATTACTGTATGAGGAAGAATAATCCTGCGATTGCTGCTACTCCTAGAGCTACTGTTCATTTGGTAACTTGTATACCAAATGACAGTAGTTGTGAATCCCTACTGCAACCGAGAGAGAGATAGAATGTAAGAAACTAGTGCTTGAAATCTCTTAACTTTCCGTTCATCATTAATGTGTAAGAACCTATCCATAGTATAGTTTCAAAAATGTCTGCAAGTCGAGAAAATGATTCTTGAATCTCTCTACAGAATCATTCTTAAAATTTTTTCTTAATATTATAGTATTAAAAAATGTGTACAATATTGTCAAAACATTAATATATTTTCAAATCATACAATTAGCTTAATTAGTATGTCAAAATGAGCTGATTCTTAATAGTGCATTGAGGAAGGATCATGACGAAACCAAGGTAGTACAATAGCCGGCTGATCCCTTTCTAAGTCTCGTTTTTCCTAATAAAAAGTTAATATAAGTGAAACTTGAAAGGCCATTTCGACTTAAACCCTAAACTTGGCAACTAGGGTGGTAGCTCAAGTGGTAGAGCGTTGGATGCCCCTGCAGAGGTCGCGGGTGCAAATCCGTTTGACCACAAAATCAATTTCTCAAAAAAAAAAAAAAAAAAAAATAGAAAAAAACCCAAACTTGGTACTACTATAACTTATAAGCCTATAAACACACACCGTTTTTGCTCTCCCGAATTGAACTCCCGAAAGACGGCGACACAATTCTTTTACATCTCTCTCTTCTTTGGCGCTTAAACAGAAGAACCCCCGAAAGACTTCCGTTCCAAAGTCGACGACTTTCAATTCCGGTTTCTCAGTTTCTTCTGATTCCGCAGCTTCAGATTCTCACTCAAATCGACCCACTTAGGTAAAGTTACTAAAAAACCCTCAAAGATCAATACGCTTATTGTTATTGGCTTCCCTAGAATCATGCCTTTAATGTGTTCGACGAATAGCTCGGAGATGTATGCTAGAAAGGCGTGCGAGTTGGTGAAGGAACTCTCAAGCGGTGAAGCAGATCAGCTTACATCTTATAATGTAAGTCCTATTCTGGCATAGTTCATGCTTTTTGCTAGGTGGGTTTGGCTTTTTTTTATGCCCAATAGGTGTTGGGAAATTATTCGTCGAATTCCCGACGCAACGGAAGCAAAAATACGCCACACGATCACGCACTACACACACGCAATTTAGGAGAAGAAAAACAATACACAAGAATTTAACGTGGTTCGGCCAAACCGCCTACATCCACGGGAGGAGGAGAATTTTACTATATCAATGAGGGAATACATCGTAGGGGAGAGACAGCTCAATCCGCGGACCACGTCGACGCGGTACTCTCATCCTCATGGCCTACAACCATGAAACCCTAATCTCACACATCCGCTCAAAGATATCTCTCACCAATCTCTCTCAACTCGACTCAATTAGAAACAATAGCTAGCACCTCTATTTATACTAATATAGAGGAGGTGGAAAAGCCCACCAAGCCCTAGCCATCACCTCTTCAGAGATCACCTCCTCAGAGGAAGTAATCAGACGCATCGGGTACACCGATTCGTCTTGCGGAATTCGAGACAAAACTTAACAAACTCCACCTTGACTTGAATTCTGCAAGCGCCTAGCAAATTTCTCAGCCAACTCCGTTGTTGATGTCAACTCCGCCGCATCCGCCATGCTCCAACTGCATGGACCGCCATCGCACCTCTACCGAGATGCTCTGCACCCCCTCCTAGGGCACGCCTCGCACCCCCGACACGCGTGCGTCCCAAAGCATGACACTGTGGGGAGTAGTGTGGCTCCATCTCTCCACCAGCTAGCTCATCACTGGAGAGTTCTCCACCAACCACGTCAAGTGCAAACGAGACTCCCTTCCTCTTCACTACTGCAGTAGTTTTCTTCATCATCGTTCTCGTCACTTGAGCACCATCTCGAACAACCTGCAACTTCTGCATAGCCTGCACTATCTCCATGCTCCAGCGTCCTCACACGTCAACCAAGTGTTTCTCCACGCCAGCCCTGAGTGCTTCTCCATGCCCTACTGCTTCTCATGTTCGACCATACGCCTTCACCAAGACGTCTTGCAAAGCCTGGCTTTGCGTACCCTCTGTGACTTACCTCTCTTCTTGCCTCGAGTTGCTCAAGAGTTATCGTCACGAACCACACACACACAGAGATATCAGGACGCCACCGCGTGCCATGGCCTCGTCAACTGCGTCCACCGCCTCGATCTCTGGCCTGGGGCTTCTTGTGAATTTCCTTGCACTAGTTGCCCACGTCTCTGACCAGACTCCTCTGCAACTGTTGCGTCTCGTGCTCACAACGACACACAAAGCCTATGCTTCTTGCCTATGTTGAACAGCAGCTCCACCTGTCAACACATAGGTTGCCAATCGAACGTTCAATTAGGAAAAACGCCTCTAATTGACCCCACCTGATTGGACTTGAACTTGATTGACCCGGATCGCATCCCGTCGTCTTCGATCTCCCTACCGATATCGATTGATGCCAATCTTCTCAATCAACTCAGAATCTCAAAATTCTGACCGTGCAGATGAATCCGAAACGTCCAAAAACATAGGGTTAGACTCCTGACTCATCCCAATCCGATCTACAGGCACGTCGTAACCTCCCGAACAAGTTCGGACCGTTGGATTCCCATCAGCACGCTGCCGTCAGCATTCTGCAATATCCGTCCACAGTTTGCAAAATCTGACTCTGCCATTGCATCCGGAGCGTCCAAAAACCTAGGGTTAGACTCCTGTTCAAGTCCAAACGGACTTACAGGCAGCTCAGAACACCCAAAATAATTTGGACCATCGAATCGCCACCTTGCCGCGCTGGAGCACCACGGATCTGTCACACCAGATCCTTCCACCTAGCAGCAGCCCCATGTGCACACCAGCGGCTGCCTTCTTCGCTCCATGACGCAGCCACAAACAACAAAAGAAAAAAAACTCAATTTTTTTCCCTTTGTTCTTCATCTATTTTTTTTTCATTCTTTTCCTTATTTTCTTCTTCGTCCTTGCTCAGCGTGCTCCACCTGGATCGTGAACCTGGCTCTGATACCACTTGTTGGGGAATTACTCGTCGAATTCCCGACGCAACGGAAGCAAAAATACGCCACACGATCACGCACTACACACACGCAATTTAGGAGAAGAAAAACAATACACAAGAATTTAACGTGGTTCGGCCAAACCGCCTACATCCACGGGAGGAGGAGAATTTTACTATATCAATGAGGGAATACATCGTAGGGGAGAGACAACTCAATCCGCGGACCACGTCGACCCGGTACTCTCATCCTCATGGCCTACAACCATGAAACCCTAATCTCACACATCCGCTCAAAGATATCTCTCACCAATCTCTCTCAACTCGACTCAATTAGAAACAATAGCTAGCACCTCTATTTATACTAATATAGAGGAGGTGGAAAAGCCCACCAAGCCCTAGCCATCACCTCCTCAGAGATCACCTCCTCAGAGGAAGTAATCAGACCCATCGGGTACACCGATTAGTCTTGCGGAATTCGAGACAAAACCCAACAATAGGTGCTGTATGTGGTGTAATGGACTTTTATGTTAGTAGTAGAAACTTCAAAATCATAGTACATTGTAAAAATGATGCTTCCTATAATATGTAAGATAATTTGGATAGAACTTTTGACAAAAAATTCCCTCGTAGTTTCGTCTCGCTGACACTTAGCTAGATGCAGTATTGGTTTTACCACTTATCGTCTCTGCAGTTTGTAAAATTGCGATACTTAGGTCCAAATGGACTAACACCGTCAACTTCCGTTAGATAAATATGAAGAAGAAAAAAAAAGAAAAAAATATATAAATAAAATTAGAAAAGAGAAAAAGAAAAAAGAAAAACAAAGGAGAAAAGACCACACTATCCCTTTTGATGTATTAAAAATACTAAAATGCCACTCACGTATCTCACGGAAGTTAACGGTGTTAATCCATGTGGACTCAAGTGTCGCAAATTTACAAACTTTCAGAGACGATAAGTGGTATAATCAATACTGCATGTAGCGAAGTGTCAGTGAAGCGAAACTGCGAGGGGGTTCTGTCAAAAGCTCATTTGGATATTATATACTGTTGAAATCAAGGACAAATATGGTCCATGGTCTCTATGAACTTTTAGATATAGTCAGTATGTTTTGGTCTAAATGGAAGCATTGTAGTTTTAAGCTGCATAAAGAGGGTAAAATTTCATTAGGCCTTGCTATTACGGGTTGATGTTTTCTGACCGTCGAGTTTCATTGTCAATTCATTTGGTTTTGTTGCCTTTCACTAAGGTGAACCTAGTTTTATCTTCTGAATTTTTGTTATTTTTTCCTGTGTTGTAGACTAATCTGTTTGCACAAGTGATCGAGGAATGTAACTATCGTTTCCATCAGCTGCAGGCGTTGCTGAGGTAACCCAATTAGCTACTGTCTGTTAATCACATGCTTCTCCCAGTCTTTACTAGTCATTCTTCAAGTTGGTTTTACTAGTGCTATGAAATAATGCACCTCCTTTATGATGGTTTTCTTCTATTCCCCTTTGGAACATTAACCTGTGAAGACAGAGTTTGTGTATGAATTTAGTGCTCTGCTCTTCATTAGTAGATGCTCATAGGTAAGTTTACCTGGATAGGCACATCTAGTATCGATTGAATCTTATAGCAGACTAAGGTAACGCCCAGCAAGCGTATATTTCCAAGTTCAGATGCTAACCTCATTACTCCATCACTTCCATCAACAGATCTGATAATTACTTGCCACTTTGCCAGGACTAATGGATGTTTGACATGAGCAGTGGGAATGCCACACTAGTACTCACTGTTTATGTTATCACTTTGGCAAACAATTTTTCGCTGCCTGTCGATGATTGTCTACATAATGTTTTGAATTGGTTAGGGATTATGAATAGATATCTGTGTTCTAATGACATTATGCAATCAATATCTGGCATTTGTTGAATTGTGCAAGGCAATAAGCCAACAACGTACTGGTGGATATTTTCATTTCTCTAAGACTAAGAGTGCCTTATGCTGTGAAACTGTGGGTAGTGGATGATTTTCCTGTTCTTTATGAAGATACTTTCTTAGTTTCTTTTACTTTTGGTAACTTAGAGGCCTGCTTGGAAACAGGCAAAGACCAACAGAAAGAAAAAAGAGAACATAGAAATAGCAAAAGGCTAAAGCTAACTACAACCAATAGTACCATACCATCCACTCTCAAGTCACACCCATTTCATCTTCTCGTAGGAGGCCTGCAAGCCCATGGGGTTTCTTTGTATGAACTTCCAAACCTGGGTCATGTGTTAAACTATAATTCGCCAGGCAATCCCCGCAAATATTCCCTTTCCTCCATGTGTGAGAGAGTGTACATCACCAATGATGATTAAGGAGGCCTTGAATTATTGAATATGTGTAATACGTGTGTAGAAGGGGTTTTGAGTATCTCCACCTGTTTTAACCAACTCCAAAGCAAATTATGAGTATCTCCACCTGAATACATCATGTGCCAAATCGCAGCCTCTAATGGCATGTCGAATCCGTTCTTCATCTCCCTCACACAGTGCACACTTTGGCTATTCCAACAAAACCCAAGCGGTGCTGACGCCGGGTTATACAACCAAGCGTGGGTTCACAGCGGAATCAACAATGAAATTGGGAAAAGAAACTAGGGCACGAAGCTCTATAGAGTTCTGAATAATTTCAATAATCAAATTCTCCTCAAATTTACCCACAAGCCGGGTATAAATAGCTGAAAAGTCTAATAATTCGAAATATGGTAAAAATCCTAAATTTAATGCTAAATAATAAATCTAACCTAATAAAATATTCAGCTATAAGATTTAACCAAATTGGGTTCAAATCAAAATCATAATTAATAAATAAATATTCTGAAAAATCTAAAAATGGCAATTTCGACCCTTAAACAGTCGATTTTGGCCAAATCTAAAAATGGCGATATCGTTTCCAGTCAAAATTATGTATGGTTCGACGTAGATCTCGCATCCTTCAATTCTGCCTCTGATTCTGCGCTTTGACCGAAACTGCCTTTCTTAACGCGACTGATTAATTCTCCAATTTTCTCCTGCATCATCTTGTGTGTTTCATCTTCCCATGGATTACCATAGCTGTTAAACATTCTTCAGCAAGCGGCACTACTGACTCGAGGTGTTGAGGGGTTGTTCCATTGAATCTGTACACACAATTCATAAGCATATCCCCAACTGCAAAATCAATTTATATTTGTCTTTGCTGTCACATGTATTATCCCGAAGCTATCAATGTTGTGTTCCCCTCGTTTGTGTTGATAGGTTGAAGCTTCAATTGCGGCAGTTTGCTGAATTCTCCGGATGCTTCTACAAACACTAGGGGATGTTTCCGTGTTCCGATCCCAACACGCTAGGAATGTCAGGCAGAGGCATGATTAGTGGTCTTAAAGTTCCAGTCGATGCACTTAACCTCATGAGCTGATTGTTTAGTTCTCTGTTTTCCCATTGTTTAACAGATGCCTTCAATTACTTGCTGCTGCAGTGTATCCTTGCCTAAAGAATAGTTGAGATATATGATTTACATTGTGATATTCATGTTTAGCCAACTCTGGTTAAACAGCTGAAAAGGCTAGTTGGTTAATACATGTATATAATTATTGTGATATCTAATATCTAACATAGAACTAATAGCTTGCCAAAATTATTATCCCGAACATTCAATCCGATATTGATCATTGCTATCATCCAGAATCTTGTGAATCATTTTCCAATAACTTTTAGCAAAATCATATCTTCTTAATGGATGTTGACATACTTGACAGATGCATAGAATGGTTTTCTTATTTCTTCATTGATTAATGTCATTACACATTGATGTTGCCTAACAAAGCTGTTCCGAGAAAAGCTTTTAAGCTTTTTCTCTTTTTCCAGGACATGGGCAGACAAAGATCAATATTCCATACATTAAGTTGAGAGTCCCAGATAATATGGCAGTGTGACGCAGTGTCCAGATCACCAACCTTGCCCGCCAGGCAATGATCTCTTTCTGAGGTAAACTATGCAAATAATTTCGTTATCCAGTCAGTGGGTATCCAGATGAAAACAATTTAATAGAATTCGTTTTCGTACATGATGATGCTAGTTGAATCCCCTCAGGATAGACCTAGCACAATTGAGTAATTAGTCTCGGACTGGGATTTTCTAAGAACATTTAGTACTGCTTGTACAATAATAGGTAACTCTTAGGAAGAGTCTCACTGTATATGTAATTGTTTATGGAAGGGGATATAATGTTCTGGCTAATCTGGTAGCTGTGGTACTTTAGGTGTGCCTCACATATGTTTCTAGTTTGTTTTAGATGTTTCTAGATGTACATGTATCTAGATGATTATGTACCATGTGGATTGTGTCATAAAGTAGTTCATGTATGTAGGTCAAGAGTCTTTCATGTTTATAAGTTAGATACATGTTATCGAAGTGAGAGCCATTCATGTTCCTAGGTTAGATACATGTTATGTAAGTCTTACAAATACATATGCACTTGTAGTGTGCAAGGTGTGAAAGTGAAAATCAAGTGAAAAGTGAGAGAAAGACTGTATAAAGAGTCATCGTGTGTTGATTGAGTGAGATATAGCGGAACAGTGTTTCCCATCTCCTCTCCACTATTCCTCTCTACTATGTGTTCATTCTGATGCGTGTTTATTATATCTATATTATAAGAATTGATTCAACATGCATCATGGTTTGCAATAATCCAGCGATATGATGTTGTTATCAGCCCAAGTCTCTACCGAAAAACCTACTCATCCTAGTCCGTCAAATTAACCCCAACTCCAATATTCCCGGAAGGTATTCCTCCATGGTATCCCTCTTTAATTGAATTCTACTCCTCTCTACTTTGAGTTTATATCGTTGTGTGTTCATCCTCTCTATATTATAAGAATCGATCCAATAATCCCGTGATACGATGGCATAATCTGCCCAGGTTTCTCCTGAAAAATAACTCTGACTTCAATATTCCAATAAGGTACTGTCTTTCTTCCTCCATGGGATCCCTCTTCAATCGAATTCCAATACTTAGGTTCCAGAAACAGTTGAGTACTTTGCTCGTATCCCCATCGCCTTCATTGATCCTTTTTGTGCTGATTAGAATCTCACAAGTAGTAGTTTCTGGGTGATCCGTTTTCCACCTGTAGATGAAATTCCCCAAACAGCCACTAGAAAGAAACTTGACATTTTCTTTGGACACTGGTCAGTGAATGCAATATACATTGTGCTTCTTGTCAAAACCTTGATACTGGGAGTTCCATTTTCTCTGGAGCGCTGTTGCATTGACCTTCACCTAGCTTAGTTCGTGGCCCCAACATGATGACACCCTCTGTTGGTATCACAATAACCAGATCTACCCAGATTTCAAGATTGGTCTACCAAATCACGGTCAGAACGCTGCTGGTTTAAAGGGAAAGTTCTGAGGTTCTCCTTGATAAACTTAGAACTGCAGAAAAATCATTGAGCTGGAGTCTAAGTGAAACTAACATTTGCATGCTCCGTTGTGATCTACCTAAAAACCAGATCCCATTTTTCTCTCTTGTTAAATGACAAGTCCTATCTGGCCACTTTCAAGCTATCCATTCTACTGCATCCCCAAGTGATTGGCCCTCTCTTATTCCTAGCATTGTTGGCGCTTGGTGAATTCCATTATCCATTCTACTGCATCCCGAAAAATCTCCACTTGTTGTTTCTCAAGCCTCACGAGGTAAACTGATCATGATTTGTTTCATTAACTATTGGACCATGAAAAATATATTCTGATTCATCTTCTGCATTTTTTTTTCTATAATATATTCATTACAACTTAATTCTGCAATCGTCAAAGAGCCTACATAAGTATCTACACTTCTCTTTTATTTTGTATAGGCATCACTTTGTTCTTGTAGAAGTGATTAGTACATATGTTACCAATAGCATGTCCAGATTTGATGCATAATTTGTGTTGCTAGTAGTAAGCCTTTCCAAAAGTATGATGAAGAGTTTGTACCTTCTTTGTTAGAAACATATATGGGCTGATTTTATCACTGGGCCGTCCGGCAATATTTCTTAAGATTGCATTAGAGGCCCAAGTGGGCTTTTTGGTGTCGGGCACCAAGTACATAAAAAAAGTCATTGACTTCAAAAATGTTTGGCACTCGTATTAGTGCGTTGAGTCATAGCGCACTATCACCTTCATGATAGATCTCATCTTCTTGACACAATCATCAACGGCTCTCCCACTCTCCGAGGTATCCGTTTCTTTGACTGTGTCTCTTTGTTTTCGTTAATAAATGAGAAAATAAAAAGGTTATTTCTCTCAAGATCAAAATTTTGTAGATTCATCTCCATTGGGGAGAGAGATATCTTCTCTTAGTGCTGCTGCTTGAACTCGTTTCCCTTTTCCACCAATCGGAAAGAGAGAAGCGGATAAAGGTTCGACAGTTCTTTTCTTCTCCTTCAATTACCAGCACATTGGTTGGATTTTGAGCCCATAAAAGGCCGCTCGGGACGTTTTGGCGAAAGTAGCTTCGGCGAGTTTATCTGAGTCGGCGACTCCAGACCTGAACCATGTACTGCCTTCTTCTAACTGATAACTAGCCCTCTGCATCTTCTGTGATATCATTTGTGTGTCTCTACAATAATTAAAAAAACCGTATCGTATCTCAGATGGCTACATAAAGTTTTTCTCTATTATTTTGTTGGTTCCATAAATATTTGTTGATACTATGAACTAAAACTTCTCGATCTGCTTTGCAGGGACTCTACACATAACATCAACTTTCAGATCTGATCTGAGAGACCACACCACATAAAGATATCACTATGTCTCCTCCTCCTTCCATACATCGGATACTTTATAGCTAGATGGATGCCCCTACCATTGAATAATCATATTAACAGGTAAGATTCAATGCACCCTCTCCGAATAGATAATTTAATCTTATTTTTTAATAAATTGAATGTATATATAACTTGTTTGAACTTTTGTGTTTTGCTGTCTGTGCTTGAGGATTCTTTGTATCGATGCAAAACAATCCTCGATTTGGTTTTTAGGAAACTACATAGAATATGGATTTCCAGATCTGATAGACCATACCACATAAAGAGACGAGTCTATGTCCCCTACTCCTTCCATACATCGGGTATTTTGCAACTAGATGAATGCAATATAATTGAAAAATATTTTTAACCGATAAGCGCAGATGCACAATCTTCGAATAGGAAAATTGATCTTGTTTTGAAATAGATTGAATCCATGACTTGTTCCATCCTGGGTGTATTGTCGTCGATGGTTGAGGATTCGGATTCTTTGTATGGATCCCTAAAATTTATCGATCTACGTTCCAAGGACTCTACGTAGAACATTTGCTTTGAGATTTGATCTATTAGACCATTTCACATCAAGATAGGACTCCCTGTTACTTACTACTTCCACATATTGGATTAATTACAGCTATATGGATGTCTTACCATTAAAAATTCTTTGCAATTGGTAAGCTTCGATGCACCCTCTCTGAATAGGAAAATTAATCTTTTTGGAATAGGTTGAAACCATGACTTGTTCCATCTTGGGTGTTTGTGCCCGAGGATTCTTTATTTCGATCCGTAAAACTTCTCAATATTCATTTCAGGGACTCTACACACAACATTGAGTTTCATATTTGATCGACCGTACCGCATAAGATATATTGCTCTTTTACCCCTGATCCTTCCACAAATTGGATATTTTACAGCTATATGGATCCCCTACCATTGGAGATTCTGTTTAACAGGTAAGCTTCGATACATCCTCTCCAAATAGGAAAATTAATTTGTTTTTTAATAGATTGAATCCATACCTTGTTCCAACTTGGTTTTTTTCCCATCTATTCTTTTTATGGATGTGTAACTCTTCTATTTTCTTTGAAAGATACCTGGACTTTATAGTGTATATCTCGTTTTTAGAGTGGTGCCAACTTAGTCCATCTAGTCCATCCTCCATGGAATATCAATTCATATATATTTTTAGGATTTTTATAAGATAAAATTATAAAAATCTCTATATTTCAATAGAATCTTTGAGAATATCACATTTAACTATATAATATGAACATGCCCTATTTACTGTGAGGGAAAAGAACATTTTGCATATTACTCAATCCCCATTCTGAAGTTTTATGAAAAACTATCCAATTACAAAAATGATCCCCGCCATTTCTTTGTACTTCTATACATACTTTCGTTTGGAAGAGACATAATATCAAAATGTTGATGGTGAGGCATATAGCTAAACAAACTACAAATTATCAACGCTAAAAAATCTATGACGTTGGCCTGAAATATGAGTGGATTCTTATCTTGTCCTACCAAAGATTTTACAGAACTTAAAAGATATTCCTCAAACATATGATTGATAAGCGCTATTGTCAGGAAGTCTGTGACCTATCCAGGCTAATGCGCCTGCAACCATACATCTTTCTCTATGCGTGTGACTAGCACAACCCCAAAGGGAGTCCTAGACAGCAAGAACATATGGCTGAATCCTCTACTTAAAGAGTTTGACTCCCAACAGAATAACCACTAAAGAGTCCACAGTGATAAAAATAACAGTGATACTTTGAAAGTAAGTAAAAAGTAGTCATGTCTGTAAAGCCTGCACGCTTCGTCAATAGACTTGTTTGATCCCATATAGTTACATAAGTCACCAAAATCCAACTATTATTATGTTGTGAAAAACGAAAAAATATGCAGAAAGAAAGAATCGAAACACACAGATTTACGTGGTTCGGCAAAACAGCCTACTCCACGGAGTTGCAGAGATTTCACTAAAACAGACGAATCGTCTCAGAGAGAATTACAAGCGAATTCAGAACGCTCAACATAACATGCTACGAACCCTAAGAACTCTATAAATAGACAACCTATCAAACCGGGCCGGATCCAAGCCCAAAGGGGTCAAAACGGGTCAAAATATTTTTTTCGGGGGCGCTGCCCCCGAACCCCCGGAGACATGTTCGTGATCGCTACGGCTTGGGCCTACCGGCCCAAGCCTTCGCTCCACGAATCATGTCTCCCTTTTCGGGTCGTAGCAAAACATGAACCGGGTCGATTCATAAAACGGGTCGCCCATGAACCAGGGCTCCACCCCAACAATTCTCCCACTTGGAGACTGGTTCAACATCATGTACCAGAACCACATCCCCTAACATAATCAAAGCTCCATCCCTGCAACTCAACTCATCTTCTTCAAGAAAGAAGACCCACTGAAGCTGCGCACAGCTTCAGTTTCTCAACAGTAACAACCTTTGTGAACATGTCTGCTGGATTCTCACTTCCACAAATCTTCTCAAGCTGAACCTGACCATCATCAAGTAACTCACGGATGAAATGATACTTTGTCTCAATATGCTTGGTCTTAGAATGAAACGCTGGATTTTTAGCAAGAAAAATAGCACTCTGACTGTCACTGTGAAGCGTGCCATTCTCCTGTATCTTCCCCAACTCTCCTAAGAACCTCTGCAACCATACCATCTCCTTTGCAGCTTCCGTGATAGCAATATACTCAGCTTCCGTTGTTGAAAGAGCAACAACCTTCTGTAAGTTAGAACCCCACGACACTGCCGTACCACCCAAGGTGAACACATACCCTGTAGTACTCTTCCTCTTATCCAGATCACCAGCAAGATCAGCATCAACAAAACTCTTAAGTTTCAAAGCACCTCCACCGAAACATAAGCACGTGTCTGAAGAACCTCTCAAGTACCTTAAGATCCATTTAACTGCCTCCCAATGTTGCTTTCCTGGATTACTCATGTACCTGCTCACAACTCCCACTGCATGGGAAATATCTGGCCTAGTACAAACCATAGCATACATCAACGAACCAATAGCCGAGGCATATGGAGTCTTACCCATGTGTTCCCGTTCTTCAACTGTCTTTGGTGAATCATCTTTACTCAATCTAAAATGACCCCCCAACGGAGTGTTCACAGGCTTAGCCTGATCCATGCTGAATCTGCTTAGTACCTTCTTCACATACTCTGTCTGGGACAAATACAGAGTACCTCTGGCTCTATCTCTGACTATCCTCATACCAAGAATCTGACTTGCTGGGCCCAAGTCCTTCATGGCAAACTGTGTAGACAATTTCTTCTTCAAGTTGTTAATCTCATCGAAACTAGATCCTGCGATCAGCATATCATCAACGTATAACAACAAGATAATGTAGGAGCCATCAAACTGTCTAACATAGCAACAATGGTCTGCATGACATCTCGTGTACTTTAAGCTGCACATAAAACTATCAAATTTCTTGTTCCACTGCCGAGGAGCTTGTTTCAGACCATACAAGCTCTTCTTCAACCTGCACACAAGATTCTCATTTCCCTGTACCTCGAAACCCTCTGGCTGATGCATATACAATTCTTCCTCCAAGTCACCATGAAGGAATGCAGTCTTTACATCTAACTGCTCAAGATGCAAGTCTTCTTGAGCAACCATACTCAGCACCAACCTGATAGTTGTAAGCTTCACAACAGGTGAAAATATCTCAGAATAATCAATTCCCTGCTTCTGCTGGTACCCCTTCACAACAAGCCTTGCCTTATATCGTTTACTTCCATCAGATTCATTCTTCACACGATATACCCACCTGTTATGAAGTGCCCTCTTCCCTGTTGGAAGTTCAGTTAACTCCCATGTCTGATTCCGAAGTAAAGAATCCATCTCATCATTCATTGCTGACTCCCACTTGCTAGAGTGAACATCCTGCAAAGTCTCTGCATAAGTCTCAGGCTCACCAGCATCAGTCAACAATATATAATTAAGACTAGGGGAGTAACGCTCTGGGACCTTTCTGTTCCTAGTCCCCACCCGAGTTCTAACATAGGTCTTCAGAGGAGTGTTCTTGTCCTTTGCAACTGGCTGTGACTCAGTAGTGTCAGGCACACTAGACTGATCCTGCGGAACATCATCACTGGGAGTGACATCCTCAAGAATATCAGGACAAACATACGAAGGAGTAGCTGGGACTTTATCCTTTGTATCAATAGCAACACTCGCCCTATCCTTATACATCATCTTCTCATTGAAGATCACATCTCTGCTTCTTATAATTTTCCTGTTCTCAGCATCCCAGAATCTGTAACCAAATTGTGCATCTCCATAGCCAATAAAGAAACAAATCTTGGACTTTGCATCTAGCTTACTACGTCTGGCAGCATCAATATGAACATAAGAAACACAACCGAAAACTTTCAAATGATCAAAACTAACCTCTTTTCCGCTCCATACTTCTTCAGGCAATCTGAATTCCAACGGAACTGAAGGTCCACGGTTTATGCAATAAACCGCTGTGCTAACTGCATCTGCCCAGAAAGTCTTCGGTAACCCAGAACAATGCCTCATGCTTCTAGCTCTCTCATTGATGGTCCTATTCATGCGCTCAGCCACACCATTCTGTTGTGGTGTCCCGGGAAGAGTATTTTCGAGTCTAACTCCATGTGTAGCACAATAATCCTTTAGTCCACCATCAATGTATTCTCCACCATTATCAGATCTCAAACACTTCAATTTCAAACCCGTTTCAGTCTCAACCATGGCTTTCAACTTTTTAAAAGTTTCAAATACATCAGATTTATTTTTCATAAAATAAACCCATACTTTCCTACTGAAATCATCAATGAAAGTGACATAGTATTGAGATCCTCCTAGCGACGCTACTGGTGAAGGACCCCACACATCTGTGTGCACGAGATCCAGCTTGCTTGATCTCAAGGCACGACCGCCTTTCAAGAAACTGACTCTCTTCTGCTTTCCCATAATACAGCTCTCACAAATACCCAGATCAACAGACTTCAGCTTTGAGAGCTTACCTTGGGACTGCAATATCTTCATACCTCTATGACTCATATGACCAAGTCTGCGATGCCACAAATCAGCGTCTTGCTCAGCTTCAGCAACTGCTACTGTATCACTCGGTCCCGAAGTCATGTACAAAGTTCCTGTTTTCTTACCACGAGCAAGTATCATGGAACCTTTCAAAACCTTCCATGCACCATTTGAGAAGACCACAGAGTTACCATCATCATCAAGCTGTCCCACCGATATCAAATTCTTCTTCAGTTCAGGAACATGTCTCACCTTCCGCAAAGTCCATACAGAACCACTTGCAAGCTTGACATCAATATCACCCTGACCAACAATATTCAGCGGCTCCCCATCTGCCAAGTACACCTTTCCGAAATCCCCAGCAGTATAGTTCTGCATAATTTCACGGTGCGAGGTAGTATGGAAAGAAGCACCCGAATCTAATATCCAATCATCAACGGGACTATACACAGCAAGAAGTAAAGCATCTTGAATTTCATCACTGACTGCATTCACCGAATTCCCAGACTTTCCTCTGTTTTTCTTCGGTGCCTTACAATCACTCTTAAAGTGACCTGACTTACCACAGTTCCAGCAATTAACCGTGCTTCCATCCCTTGTCTGCGATTTTCCACGACTGGTACCTCCATGCTTAGATTTTGATCTTCCCCGATTATTATTATCATTCCTTTCGTTGCTTCTGCCACGATTATCAACATTATAGGCTGAACCCGAAGGTTCACCAGAATCTTTACGACGCACTTCCTCAGCCAGAATTAAATCACGTATGTTATCATACTTCAACTTTTCTTTTCCAGCAGAATTACTAACAGCAGTTCGCATAGATTCCCAACTATTAGGTAATGACGCTAATAGTATCAAAGCCCTAACCTCATCATCAAAGTTAATTTCAACAGCAGACAATTGATTCGTAATTGTATTGAAATCAGTAAGATGTTGAGCAACCAACATACCTTCTGTCATCTTCAGATTGAACAGACGCTTCATCAAGTACACCTTGTTATTAGCAGACGGAGTCTCGTACATTCCTGACAACGCCTTTATCAGCGAAGCTGTAGTAGTCTCCTTAATAACGTTGTGCGCAACCGACCTTGACAGCGTCAACCGAATAATGCCCAGAACCTGTCGATCCATAACCTTCCAGTCTTCCTCCTTCATAGCTTCAGGCTTTACCCCCTCCAGTGGAGCGTGCAGTTTCTTCCCATACAGATAGTCCTCTATCTGCATCTTCCAGTACGCATAATCTGTGCCGTCGAACTTTTCAATTCCAGAACCTTTCATCTCATCTGCCATCGTTTTTCCCAAACCCTAGCGAACCAGGGCTCTGATACCAGTTGTTGTGAAAAACGAAAAAATATGCAGAAAGAAAGAATCGAAACACACAGATTTACGTGGTTCGGCAAAACAGCCTACTCCACGGAGTTGCAGAGATTTCACTAAAACAGACGAATCGTCTCAGAGAGAATTACAAGCGAATTCAGAACGCTCAACATAACATGCTACGAACCCTAAGAACTCTATAAATAGACAACCTATCAAACCGGGCCGGATCCAAGCCCAAACGGGTCAAAACGGGTCAAAATATTTTTTTCGGGGGCGCTGCCCCCGAACCCCCGGAGACATGTTCGTGATCGCTACGGCTTGGGCCTACCGGCCCAAGCCTTCGCTCCACGAATCATGTCTCCCTTTTCGGGTCGTAGCAAAACATGAACCGGGTCGATTCATAAAACGGGTCGCCCATGAACCAGGGCTCCACCCCAACATATTATTCCAGAACACACCTCCTCTAGAACCTAAAAGGCCTAGAAGTAAGCCATTCAAGTGGAGTGCTTCCCTCCTCGTGGCCGAGTAAAACTTAACCACTTGCCACAATGTACCAGAACTGGGGACCACTAGTCCCATTGAGCTACGATCCGCCTGATCATGAAAAACAAAATTTGGCGATGCGGTGAATAGAGACGATAACTCTCGGATACATCAAAAATTTATCGGATAACTTGAGCAACGTGAATCGATAGTCCGTCGAAAACCTCAAAGCACACTAGAAATCTCAACATACACTGAGAAAATAAGACGAAGAAGAAAATTGATATGTATAGAACCCACCACCATTGAGAAAATGTTCCATCAATGGTGGTGGAAGTCGAAACTTAAAAAGTCTGTAGACTCTCATAAATTAATCGAGCCGCAAACGGATTGTCTAGACTCTCTTACTATCACTCGTAGACACAACACCAAGAGTTATAGGAAACATATTCACAACCGTGTTTGGAGCTATATGTGGCATCCAGATATGACTATACCATGAGACTAAGTCTCTAGGGGACAAATCAGAGGCTTATATGACTTTACCGAGAAATTTGCAGGAAGACTAGTTGTCCAAACCTAGCGAGTGATGTGACTCCCCAAACGTCGATGAATGACTGAAACCCTCAGGAACGATACTTTGATCGTAATAGATTAGTCAAGGGAGATGAACCCTCGAGGTAATTCCATGACAATTTGAACACTTCCATTGTTGTAAGAACACTTCCACTATTTTCGACCTGAAATTAGAATGCAGAAAGAGATGATGATTAAGGAAAAACATTACTTCTCAATCCCACGGGTGAATAGCCACCGTATCTGGATTCTAGACGTCATACGTTGATTTAGTGCGCCAATAAATCCTAAGGAGTATTAGAAACAAAAGATGTCAATTCAGAGACGTGGAGTATGTGCAATAAGTACCATTCCATCTTATCTTAATCCTTCAGCTCCCATAAACGAACTTTTCCGTTGTTGTAGTCTGAATCTTTAGGTGCTTCTGTCCCTGAAAGTGGCACGTCCCCAAGCAGAAATAACGACCAGGGGGGAGGGGGGGTTCTATGCGATTTTGAGGGAAGGCTCAACCTCTTATATTTTTCCTGATCATACGGGTCGTAAACAAATATATCCGAATACAACCATACATTTAACCAATGAAACTTCCCTCTAAAGGGTATTGCGTGATAGTTGTGTGGGCGGTCATTAACATTGGGTCGTTTTCCAGATGACAAGAATAATGTAGACTACACCCACGTCTAATTTCAGGGTTTTACTAAAACTTCTTGTTTTATGCCAAGTTATAAGTGTAGGTTGAAACCGGACCACCCTGAAACTAGTAATCTTTGAATCATGATCAACACAAATAGTGAACCCAACTCGGAAGGGTTTTTTTTGGAAGCTATCGGGATTGGTGGGAGAGAAATCCAATGGTTGGTAAAATTAACTAAATGTTCTGGCCAAATTCGAACAAATCATAAACCCTAAACGTTAAAATTAACTAATGATCCGGTCCCAGGATTAGAGAAAAAATGGGAGGAAAGCGCCAAGAACTCTGTTGATTACTAAGGGAGGAAATACAGAAAGATATCAAGAAAGAATCATACCTAGTAGATATGGAATACCAACACTGCATGATCTTAAATTAAAAACTAGAAAGTCAAACTGTCTCAACCGCAAAATATGACAATCACGCTAATATAGATATATATATATATGTATATATACATATGTATATATATATATGTATATATACATGAATATATGTGTACACATATATATATGTATGTATATATATATATAAGGTCACACCATGTCACTGATTGTAGCTGGAGGGTTAAGGAATTGGAGTTGGCCATTAGGGGAGTTCAAGCAGGAAAAATGAACCAACCCCGAGCCGGATTTCCCTTCCCACTTGTAAAACTCTTTCGACTCTTTTTGTCCTGAAATTATACTGCAGAAAGAGATGATGATTAAAGCACAACATAACATCTATATCCCATGGGTGAAAAGCCACAGCATCGGGATACCAGGCGACCATTGATTTAGGGCGCCAATAAATCTCTAGAGTACCATAAACAAAAGTTGTCAATTTAGAGACGTGAACTCTGTACAAAAAGCACCATTCCATCTTGTCGTAATCCTTCAGTTCCCAAACTAGGACATGTCCCTTTTTCAATCCAAGTACTTGAGGTGTTTCTGTCCCTCGAAATGACACGTCCCCAAGCAGCTATATTAACGACCTGGTTCTAAACAACCCTCAGGCAAGCTCAACCTTTGATATTTCTCCGGATAATATGGATCATATACAAATATGTCGAACTCAAACCACACATTTAACCAGTACTGGCATGATAGTTGCTTGGACTTCCTTCTAAAGGCTATGGCATGATAGTTGCTTGGACCGTCATTAATGTTAGGTCGTTTTGCAGTGGAGAATAACAATGTAGATCGCACCCACTTTCCTGTCTCCGAAGAGAAAACATGTAATTCCAGAGTTTTACTAGAATTTCTTGTGTTATGCCAAGTTTTAAGTGTAGTTTCAACTGGACCACCCTGAAACTAGTAGTCATGGAATCATGATCAGCACAAATAGTGAACCCAACTCGGACGGTTTTTATTTGGAAGTTATCGGTATTGGTGGGAGTGAAATCCAATGGTTGGTCAAGGGATTCTCCTGGTAGTAAATATCCTTTGAAAGATAATGGGACAAGCAGTGTACCGTAGGATTCCGACGAATTCTTCTTCCAAGAGATGGTAGACTTAATCTGGATCGTCCTCCTCCTCATCTTCCCCTGCCTCCATCGCCCTTCCCTCCATCTTCGACGGTCTCTGAGAAGAAGAAGTCGTGAAATGCTCCGGAGCCTCCCTCTGAAACTCGCTACTCGATGTAAGTCCGTCTCTAAGAGCTGGATAAATTTACTATCCAGTACCCATTTCGCTAGATCATACTCCCGCTTCCATAACCCCACCAGTACTCTGCCCAAGTTGGTTGTAATCCATCCATACTGCGGAATCGTCGGATGCTGTCTCTTTACGGAAACCCCCTCTTCTCCCAACAACATCATAAAGTTAACCACACCGACCATTAATAATGATGTTCGCTTCCAATTCTTAGTTTCAAGCGAGGGGTGCGTTCTTTGCTCGTCCCAGTATCTTTCTAAGGAGATTTACTACCTGGGGAATCCCTTCACCAACCATTGGATTATTCTCCCTCCGATACGGAGAACTTCCAAAGAAAAACCCTGCCGATTTGGGTTCAATATTTGTGCTGATTATGATTCCAATAGTGCTAGTTCAGGGTGGCCCGGTTTAAACGTACACCTAAAACTTCGCATTACACAAGGAATTATAGTAAAACTCGTAAACCTCTGGAATTAGATGTTTTCTCTTTGGAGACAGGACAGTGGGTGCGATCTATATTGTTTTTCTTCTCTGCAAAATGATCAAACTTTAATGATTGTCCAAACAGCTATCATGTCATAACCTTTAGGGGGAAGTTACACTGGTTAAATGTATTGTTTGATTCGGACATAGTTGTTTGCAATTCATATGATCCGGAGAAATATCAATGGTTGAGCTTGCCTGAGGGTTGTTTTGAACCAGGTCGTGATTGCTGCTTGGGGACGCCATTTCCAAGGACAGGAACACCTCAAGTACTTGGATTGGAACAAAGTGCATGTTCGAGTTTGGGAACTGAAGGATTACGACAAGATTGAATGGTGCTTACTGCACAGAGTTCACGTCTATAATTTTTTGTTTATGTTACTCCTAGTATTTATCGGCGCTCCGAATCCACGGTTGACTGGCATCCACATGAGGTGGTTTTTCACCCATGGGATGGAGACGTAATGCTGTGCTTTAAGAATCTTCTCTGGGAGCAGTATAATTTCAGGTCGAAAACAGTGGAATGTTTTTTACATTAAGGGATATCCGGCTTGTTGTTGGTTCACTCTTTCTACTTGAGCTCCTCTGGTGCCCAACTCCAATTCCTTTTGGGAAGTGAAGTGTTGTTATCTTAAAAATGTTCGTAGGATGATATATGTATTAGTGAACATGTGTGTAAGCGTCTTCTTCGAATTTGAGGGACGGACGAAATGTTTCATGCGCTTGTGACATTTTATGACTTTTATCTTTTATTTTAAGACCATCCAATGCTCGTACTCATATCTACTAGGTATGACTTTCATGTTTTATCTTAAATCTTTCTTATTTCATTCCTTATTAGGAATCAATACAGTTCTTGATGTTGTTCCACTGTTTTTTCTCTTAACGGGACGGCACACCTGTTTCTGGATCATCCATTTAAATTTTCCTTTAAGGTTCATATTTGTCTGAATTTGGTCGGAACTGAACCAAATTCTGAAGTGTGGTTCCATTATATTCTTCTTGTCACTTGTAAGTTACTCCTCAATTATTCGAATCCCCACTTTTCCTATTGTTCATGTTGTTTGGTTGTTGCTTCATTGGCGATGGCTTTTTGAATTTATTCTCCAGATGCACGGAATTTTCTTGGATTCTTTTGGATGCTTGTACAAAGCATTAGGTGATGTTTAACTCTACCTTTTCTAACGACAGTATTGGCAATTCTACTCGAAGCATTTAATTTCATGAGGTGATTGTGTAGTTTAGTTATTTTTTCTTGTTAATGTTCAACAGATGAACCAAAACTCAGCATCTCTGCCTAGTGGCTCGATAAGAACAATATATTTACACTCTAAAACAAGTAGTTTTCAGGCTGCAATATCATTAATCCTTCTAACTTCGGTGCTAGTCTCTTTGCTTTTTTATATCAAATCATTACATGTTCTATTTAGATTCTAATATAGGAGTAAAGGAATAAACTTGGTGCTGTTATGCAGTAGTAAATATTCAGGGCTTCGTCTGCAGTAGTTTCCCAAGTAAGAGTAATGTACAACGCCTTAAGCCCTGAAGATTGCAGATTGGTAGAAGGGTCTGTGAAACGTATTTACAAAACCAAAACTAGTAGTAACATGGAAAGCTAAGAAGCTCTGATTGCTGCTTCTGATTAAGAAAGAAAGTCGAGAATGTCACGACCCCGTTTCCCGGACCCCGATTAGTAACGGGATCAAGGGTCATAACTGGCCATTGTGGCCCTCTTTTCGTATCAAGTGGGATGAATAATAAATTTTGAAACTTAAGGAATGAGAAATAAAACAAATCGTTGCGGAAACGATTTGAAATACAGGGGTCTCATTGAGACATTGAGAAATCAATTTAAAAACATTATGTAAAATAGTTTGAAAAGAAGTAAGAAGAACTTTTGATTCAATCCCACGAGACAGTACTTATCAGAGTACACATGGATAACTGAGCAGTTTAAATTAGATACAACTTCGAATACGAAAATGGTACTTCTTTTATACATGATCGGTCCAACTATTTCACATAGTAGGGCTAGGCATACTGACTATACATTATCTATCTGGCACGTGTGAGCATGCTATATACAACAAAATTGGACTGTAGAAAGTCTAGCTCACAACATGATAGTACAAAACTATATTGCTATAGGTCTTCCAAAATTACCCCGGTCTCTACTGGTCTTCATCGTATCCATGTCCTGAAAACATTTAGTTTGAAAGGGGTGAGCTGAAAAGCTCAGTGAGGGGATTACTCCTCTTTTTAAGTAAGAAAGAACTAAAACGTCATTTTTTTATCATCATAATAAAACTTCAGTAAAAAGAACAGTAAATATTTCATTTCAATCACTTTCATTTGGTTGAGATGCAGTGGGTAACCGTCCGTGATCTATAGGTTGATATATCCCCTTACCTGCCCGTGAGAGTAGTTGGTAGGCCAGTAATATATCCGTAGTTTGACATGTCTTGACGCCATCATAGTGGCAAGTCGCTTATTATTACCCAGCGATAAGGTCTAATGAATAGAACAACAAAAGTTGTTCAAAGAATCTCATCAATTTATCATTTTTGCAACTTTCACAAAATCAACGGTTAAATTAAACCCTTTAAAACGTACCATCATAACGACAATTAAAATATTAAATCATAAAGTAGTTTAGACACTAAATGATAGAGGAGCATGGAAACAGCATTTTGAATTATCATTTTAACAATTTAGACAGTAAAATTTGGAAGCGTAAAATACGAGTATTAAAAGGGATGGACAAAGTATACTCACTTTCGTAGCGTGGGACAAAGTAGCTATGAGAGCAACAAATAGGATTTGGGATTCCTTTCCTTGAAACGAAATACGAACAGTGGACCTTCTCTAAATTTGAAAGTGTCTTGAATTTTTGGAATGAGAAATAACTAAAGCACTAGCCTCTATTTATAGAAGTCAACGACCAATCAGATCGCGACGAGTCATAGGGACACGTGGCACTCATGCAGCGCAAGAGCTGCCACACGCTGACACGTGTCCCTACGTGTCAGGCATGCAAAGAAAGTCACCAAATCGCGACACGTGGCCAACCTATGTGTCACGCATGCATAGCAATACACCACATCGTGACATGTGTCCTCCTGCGTGTCATTCATGCAAGGAATCAGCTCATATTCATGACACGTGTCCTTACTGCGTGTCAATCATGCACAACACTTCACCAAGTCGCGACACGTGTCCCCCCTGCGTGTCGCGCATGCAGGGACAGTCATCTTGTCGTGACACATGTCCCCCTGTGTGTCATACATTCATTCGGCTAAATCTAAAAGCTTATCCTCAACCACCGCGACGAATAAACATGTAATGTAGTCATGTCAAGCATATAACAAGCCACATATCACGAGATGCATAAAAAATACTTAATTAATACTTAATCTTGTAATTAGCACTAATTAACACTTAAACTAGTGATTAGCACTAATTAACACTTAAACTAGTGATTAGCACTAATTAACACTTAAACTAGTGATTAGCACTAATCATTCCCTAATTATTTTTATATTTAATTTAGAAGAATAAGAAATTGCAACTTTCGGTGTCTTTCTAGACGAGCTTAACTATTATAGTTTAGCAATTATGGATACATCTATCAAAATGTTAAATTCTTAAACATGAAATTTATTGAAGTAATATAAGCTTAAAAATATATGGTCATTGCACTCTTCCCTCCTTATAGAAGTTTGGTCCCCAAACTTAAAATGTACCTCAGAATAGATGTGGATAACGCTCACGTATCTCGTCTTCTCGTTCCCATGTAGCTTCTTCTACTAAGTGATTCCGCCACAAGACTTTTACTGAGGGAATGACTTTGCTTCTTAAGACTTGATCATGTCGCTCAGGATTTCTGTGGGTACTTCAGTATAGGACATGTCTTCACGTATCTCTAGTGGTTGATGCTCAATCACGTGACTAGGATCATATGCGTATTTCTGAATCATGGAAACATGAAAAACATTATAAACATTACTTAATTCGGGTGGTAGCGCGATACGATAAGCTACTGGTCCAATGCGTTCCAAGATCTCGTATGGTCCAATGTACCTTGGACTCAGATTTCCTTTCTTTCCGAATCGAACTACCCCTTTAGTTGGAGAAACTTTAAGAAATACAAAATCGCCAACAATAAACTCCAGGTCTCTCCTCCTATTGTCACTGTAACTCTTTTGTCGACTCTGGGCAACTTGAAGTTTATCTCGAATGATTCTAATCTTATCTGTAGTGATTTGAACGATCTCTGGTCCAAGTATTTGTCTTTCTCCAACTTCTGTCCAACATATAGGGGATCTACACTTTCGAACGTACAATGCCTCAAATGGAGCCATTCCAATACTAGACTGGAAACTGTTGTTGTACGTAAACTCTACTAAAGGTAGGTGTTCTTCCCAACCTCCTTTGAATTCTAGGACACAGAATCGAAGTAGGTCTTCTAGGATTTGGATCACTCTCTCTGATTGTCCATCTGTCTGTGGGTGAAAGGCGGTGCTAAAACGTAACTTGGTTCCCATAGTAGTTTGGAGGCTATCCCAAAATCTTGAGACAAATTGAGGGTCTCGATCAGAAATGATGGATACTGGAGTTCCATGAAGTTGTACAATTTCACGGATATATAAGACTGCTAACTTCTCTAAGGAATCAGTCGGTTTCATGGCTAAGAAGTGAGTGGATTTAGTCAGTCTATCAACGATTACCCAGAAAGTTGAACTCCCTTTTGATGACTTTGGTAATCCCATGACAAAGTCCATGGTGATATGTTCCCACTTCCACTCTGGTATAGAAAGAGGTTGTAACAAACCAGCTGGCCGTTGGTGTTTTATTTTCACTTGCTGACACAAAAGACACTTGGATACAAAATCAGCTATATCCCTCTTCATTCCTTTCCACCAATACAGTTCCCGTAGATCTCTATACATCTTCGTACAACCTGGGTGAACTTCAAACTTAGAATCGTGTGCCTGTCTATTATGAGCTTCTTAATTTCCGGTATACTTGAAAAACAAATTCGTCCTCTAAATTTGACCAAGTTATCTTGAACAGAGAAGTCAGAGACTTTACCACTAACCACATCATTAGAAATAGTACTCAACTCCAAATCATTCAATTGTGCCTTTTGAATTTCTTCTAAAAGTGTAGGATTTACTACAAGGGCATAAGAATGGCCAGAGGCTCTATGCGGGATTACTTCCAGTTCTAATATCTCAAACTCCTTGTGTAGGGTGGCTTCACTTCTGATCAGATAAGCTAAGTTGGACTTTCGGCTCAAGGCATCAGCTACAACATTAGCTTTACCTGGGTGATAACGAATTGTGATGTCATAATCTTTCATCGTCTCAAGCCATCTCCTTTGTCTATTATTCAAATCCTTCTGAGTAAATATGTACTTAAGACTCTTATGATCTGTGTAAATCTCACAAGAAACTCCATATAAGTAGTGACGCCATATCTTCAAGGCAAAGATCACTGCTGCCAATTCTAAGTCGTGTGTGGCATAATTGACTTCATAGGGTTTTAAGTGCCTAGAGGCATAGGCAATTACTTTCCCATCCTGCATAAGAACACAACCAAGCCCTTTCTTCGATGCATCACTGTATATCGTATAGGATCCAATCTCAGATGGGAGAGATAAGATAGGAGCAGTTACCAATCTATTCTTCAACTCTTGAAAACTCTTCTCACTATCGTCATCCCATTTAAATGGTGATTCCTTTCTAGTCAGACGTGTGAGGGAAGAGGCTAACACTGAGAAGTCTTGCACAAATTTTCTATAATAACTGGCCAAACCTAAGAAACTTCTAATCTCTTTGACGTTGGTAGGTCTAGGCCAATTAACAATAGCCTCAATTTTCTGCGGGTCTACTCCAATACCATCCTTTGAAACAACATGTCCAAGAAACGAAATTTGAGAGAGCCAAAATTCACACTTCTTCAATTTTGCATAAAGCTTCCTATCTCTCAAGGTTTTGAGTACTGATTTTAAATGCTCGACATGATCCTCATTGGTCTTGGAATAAATCAGGATATCATCAATAAAGACGATTACAAACTCATCAAGAAATGGTTTAAACACCCTATTCATCAAATCCATGAAAACAGCTGGGGCATTGGTCAAACCAAATGGCATAACTAAGAATTCGTAATGACCATATCTGGTGCGGAATGCGCTCTTGGAAACATCATCAGTTTTAATCTTCAATTGATGGTACCCTGACCTCAATCAATCTTAGAAAAGACACAAGCACCCTTTAATTGATCAAATAGATCATCAATCCTAGGGAGAGGATACTTGTTCTTAACTGTGACCTTGTTAAGTTCTCGATAATCTATAGACAGTCTCATGGTTCCATCTTTCTTCTTCACAAAAAGAACTGGTGCACCCCAAGGTGATGTACTGGGTCGGATGAATCCCTTATCCAGTAATTCCTGCAGTTGTAACTTCAACTCTTTCAACTCTGCTAGGAGCATACGACTATGTAGCACGAGTGCGGGTGCGGTGCGGGTGCTGGTTCGGGAACTGGGTGCGGGTGCAGCAAATTCCTAAAAATCAAGGGTGCGGGTGCGGCGGGGGTGCGGCCACATTATTTATATTTTTTATCTGATATTATTAGTGATACCATTATACTAATACAATAACGACAGTAATAGGGGTCATATAAAATCGAACAGGCATTCATACACACATTCGAAGATACACAGTTACTATATCAATAGTATAATTTCTTCATGTCGTTCTTAGCTGTGGAGAGATGAGTAATCTGAGGGTTAAAATGTTCGCATAGATGCACGTTTCTTTGTTAAATTCTAGTTATATTTGGAAGACCTCTCAACTAAAACTTTCAAAAATGACCCTGCCTTATCCACAAAGCACCCGCAAAGCACCCACGAAGCACCCAAGCACCCACGAAGCACCCAGAAGCACCCGGTGCGGGTGCGCGACCAATCAAAAGCACCCGTGCAACATAGCCATACGATATGGTACTTTGGAAATAGGTGCAGTTTCAGGAGCGACATCAATGCTAAACTCAATCTCTCTATCTGGTGGCAATTCCTCAATATCATCCGGGAAGACATCAGGAAACTCTCTAACTATGGGTATGTCTTCTAGTCTCACTTCCTCCCGTTATTGGTCATTTATATATGCAAGATAGCCCTGACAACCCTTTCGGAGTAAATTTTGAGCTTGCATATATGAAACTAGATGAGGTGGAGGTACAATTCCACTTCCGATAAAAGAAAAGTCAGGTTTACATGGAGTGTGAAAGTTGACACTTTTCCTATGGCAGTCTATAGTTGCATGGTTAGAAGAAAACCAATCCATGCCAAGAATGACATCAAAGTCATGAATGTCAAGAGGGATTAAGTCTACAGTCATAGATATGTCTCCTATTTTGATTTGACATTTATTGTAGATAGAGGAACTGGCTAGCAAAACTCCAAGAGGTGTTGACACATTTAAAGCATATCCTAATGGTTCTGGTTTTCTAACAAGATACTGAACATAAGCATATGACACAAATGAATGAGTGGAACCAGAATCAATAAGGACATTAACAATAGAAGAATCGATAGGAAGTGTACCTGAGACAACTGAAGATGTGGAAGGAACATCTCCTGGAACAAGAACAAACACTTTCCCCTGCCTAGTTGGCTCATTTCAAGTTGTTTCTTTCTTCTGAAATGATGGATTTGGTTGTGATGGTTGAAAAGAGTTACAATTTATGGCCTGATGCCCTGGTTTACCACAACGGTAACAATTATTAGTTCCTAGGAAACAAACAGGGCTCCTATGATAATTGAGACACTTAGGGCACTGAGGAGGGTTGTTATGAATGGGGCCACGTGGAGGAGGAGGATTCTGATGGTAGGGATTTCCAGGCCTTTTGAAAGAAACGTTATGGTTTATCCAATTGTTATTATTCCTGTTCCCTCCATTCCTTGCCCCTTCATTTATATTCCTCTGATCCCGATGTTGATGATACTCTTCATTTCCTTTCTCTGCCATCAAAGCCCTATCAACAACTTCATTATAACTAGGAAGCCTGAACAGTTTAACCCTGCTTCTGATATTCCATCTAAGACCACCTTCAAACTTTCTTGCCTTCTGGTTTTCATTCGTCAGAACATGGGAGGCATAGCGAGAAAGTTCAGTAAACTTAGCCTCATACACAGCCACAGACATATTCCCCTGGGTTAGAGTGAAAAACTCAGCAATCTTTTGGTCTCTAAGATGCTGGGGGAAGTACTTTTCGTTGAATAACTCAACAAACCGAGCCCACTCCATATAGGGATCTCTCCTAGATATTGTTAGCCACCATTGGTAAGCTTCTCCAATAAGGTTATAGGTAGCAAACTCTACCTTCTGCCTTTCAGTACATGGCATGGCTCCAAATATCTTCTCAGTTTCTAATAACCATGACTCGGCCTCAACTGGGTTTGGGGTTCCAGAAAAGGTAGATGGTTTCAAACCTTGAAAACGATCTATTGTGGAAGTTCTACGGTTATAGTCGGCCAAGTGCACCAGACCTTCAAGAGCTCGTTCAATCCTATCAGCACTGCCTGAACCATTGCCTAAGGTTGACCCGACCATATGGCTGTTATCATTTACTTCATGACTTGGGGACTTTCGGTATCCCGTAGTGTCATCAGCATGGTTGTTCCCTGATCCATTTCCCCCAAGGGTGTTCATCCTAAAAGAAAAGAAAGCTAAGTTAGTCTCTTTTCAATGGTTGTCTAAGGCAGGTCATTAGCAGTTCTTAATCCTATCACATAAGACACTTAAATCATTCATATGAACTCAATCTTGTAGTCATATAGGGTAAAAGCTATATTGGTTTTTAGTAAACGTGGCTCTGATACCATGTTGTCACGACCCCGTTTCCCGGACCCCGATTAGTAACGGGATCAAGGGTCATAACTGGCCATTGTGGCCCTCTTTTCGTATCAAGTGGGATGAATAATAAATTTTGAAACTTAAGGAATGAGAAATAAAACAAATCGTTGCGGAAGCGATTTGAAATACAGGGGTCTCATTGAGACATTGAGAAATCAATTTAAAAACTTTATGTAAAATAGTTTGAAAAGAAGTAAGAAGAACTTTTTCATTCAATCCCACGAGACAGCACTTATCAGAGTAGACATGGATAACTGAGCAGTTTAAATTAGATACAACTTCGAATACCAAAATGGTACTTCTTTTATACATGATCGGTCCAACTATTTCACATAGTAGGGCTAGGCATACTGACTATACATTATCTATCTGGCACGTGTGAGCATGCTATATCCAACAAAATTGGACTGTAGAAAGTCTAGCTCACAACATGATAGTACAAAACTATATTGCTATAGGTCTTCCAAAATTACCCCGGTCTGTACTGGTCTTCATCGTATCCATGTCCTGAAAATATTTAGTTTGAAAGGGGTGAGCTGAAAAGCTCAGTGAGGGGATTACTCCTCTTTTTAAGTAATAAGGAACTAAAACGTCATTTTTTGATCATCATAATAACACTTCAGTAAAAAGAACAGTAAACATTTCATTTCAATCACTTTCATTTGGTTGAGATGCAGTGGGTAACCGTCCGTGATCTATAGGTTGATATATCCCGTTACCTACCCGTGAGAGTAGTTGGTAGGCCAGTAATATATCCGTAGATTGACATGTCTTGACGCCATCATAGTGGCACGTCGCTTATTATTACCCAGCGATAAGGTCTCATGAATAGAACAACAAAAGTTGTTCAAAGAATCTCATCAATTTATCATTTTTGCAACTTTCACAAAATCAACGGTTAAATTAAACCCTTTAAAACGTACCATCATAACGACAATTAAAATATTAAATCATAAAGTAGTTTAGACACTAAATGATAGAGGAGCATGGAAACAGCATTTTGAATTATCATTTTAACAATTTAGACAGTAAAATTTGGAAGCGTAAAATACGAGTATTAAAAGGGATGGACAAAGTATACTCACTTTCGTAGCGTGGGACAAAGTAGCTATGAGAGCAACAAATAGGATTTGGGATTCCTTTCCTTGAAACGAAATACGAACAGTGGACCTTCTCTAAATTTGAAAGTGTCTTGAATTTTTGGAATGAGAAATAACTAAAGCACTAGCCTCTATTTATAGAAGTCAACGACCAATCAGATCGCAACGAGTCACAGGGACTCGTGGAACTCATGCGGCGCAAGAGCTGCCACACGCTGACACGTGTCCCTACGTGTCAGGCATGCAAAGAAAGTCACCAAATCGCGACACGTGGCCAACCTATGTGTCATGCATGCATAGCAATACACCACATCTTGACATGTGACCTCCTGCGTGTCATTCATGAAAAGAATCAGCTCATATTCATGACACGTGTCCTTACTGCGTGTCAATCATGCACAACACTTCACCAAGTCGCGACACGTGTCCCCCTTGCGTGTCGCGCATGCAGGGACAGTCATGTTGTCGTGACACATGTCCCCCTGTGTGTCACACATTCATTCGGCTAAATCTAAAAGCTTATCCTCAACCACCGCGACGAATAAACATGTAATGTAGTCACGTCAATCATATAACAAGCCACATATCACGAGATGCATAAACAATACTTAATTAATACTTAATCTAGTAATTAGCACTAATTAACACTTAAACTAGTGATTATCACTAATTAACACTTAAGCTAGTGATTAGCACTAATTAACACTTAAACTAGTGATTAGCACTAATCATTCCCTAATTATTTTTATCTTTAATTTAGAAATAGAATAAGAAATTGCGACATTCGGTGTCTTTCTAGACGAGCTTAACTATTATAGTTTAGCAATTATGGATACATGTATCAAAATGTTAAATTCTTAAACATGAAATTTATTGAAGTAATATAAGCTTAAAAATATATGGTCATTGCAGAGAATCTTGGGCAGCCTGGGTAGGAGTAAAGGAATAAGATTAGTAAATATTTGGGCCTTCGGCTGCAGAAATTTCCCAAGCAAGGCTTGTATTTACATATTTATATAAGTGACCTGAACCCAATACAAGTCTAGAAATTCTGTGCACTCACACTTTGCTTCTCCGAGATCTAAAAGAGTTGAATATTTTCCTAGAAAACTTCTGTCAGGAAAGAAGTTGTTTTCATATGTTTGGATGATGTGAAAATGATAGGGGAAAACTCCATACCTCTTATTAGAACACATAGAAATTTGAGGATTATCATTTAAAGAGAAAGATTATGGCGGGGTAAGAGTAACGTAGAATGCCTGAAGCCCAGTAAGAGTATGGCCGGGCAATATTTTTGTTGCTAGTAGAACGTGGAAAGTTGAGAAACTCTGATTGCTGCTCTTGATTAAGAAGGAATGTTGAGAATCTTGGCAGCCCCTAGTAGGAATGACTCTCTTGGAGCGGTTCTGGAATCATTCAGGGATGTTTTAGCTACCACTGAATAAGCAAAGTATCCTACAATTTTCATAATTATATTTAACATCAAAGTACATTGAAATGCAATTCGAATAAACATAATTCTTTCCTTTATTTTGCAGCAGAGCTTTTATCTTTTATCGGACTTAATTAATTGCTGATTTGTTGCACATGTAGGATTTCTTTTAGAAACTCATTATTTTCATTGTGATAATTGTGATGGTACACTATAAACATTCAGTCATATTTTGATCATTACTGTGATCGAGACTCTTGTACCAATCTCAAATCACCATCTGAAATCAATTTTTCTTAGTGAATGATCATTACTGATGCGTAGAATTGTTTTCTTATTCGTTCATTGGTGTTCAATGAATTTTGACTATTGCATAACTATGTAGTTTAAGTTGGTGAAAACCAATTTTGCTAGGACAACTAGCAGCCAGATCGCCAAAGGATGCTATATCTTAGGCAGTTTAATTTGGCCACTTCATTGGCAGTCAAATGAAAACTCGGTGAAGAGACAATTTTTTGTATTTGATATCTAACAGGGATGACTCTCCTTGTTTTCTTTCGTCATGTTTTTATTTTTCTCCTATAGCAACTAATTCATTACTTGACAGCAACCGGGTTTTGACCGGTATGGACTATGGGGAAGGGCTTCTCTTTCACATCTCAAAGAAGCACGACGGCTTCTGTAAACAGAACATATCTGAAACTTTGGTGCCGTTTCTTCTGTATGGTGTGTGTCTACACATCAACTGTTTCTAGTTTTGCTTTTATTTTTCTATTGCTTTTATAAAAAGTTAACTGTTGGCTGTACTGTGAACCGTGTATAAGACGAAACAAGCTTTATGATGAGACTTACCTGCGAAGTCTTGTCTGTTTCATCTTCCCATGGATTACCACCTTCTTCAGAAAGCGGCACTACACACTTGAGGTGTGTTGAGGGGCTGTGCCATTGTTCTCTTGTAAGTTAGTCCTCCATCAATTTGAATCGATAATCACAATTCATAAGAATATCCCTAATTGCAAAATAATTTTATGTTTTTCTTTGTTGTCACATGCTTTATCCTAAGCATTCGACTTCTGTGTACCCTGTTGGAAACAGGAATTACTAGGTACCAATGTCAAGATTTGCTTCTTAATATCCAGGGCAAAATTCAGCAACTGGGTAAACAACTACAGAACAGAATTTCAAAGTAGACTTCAAAGAATCTCAAGTTCAGGAGATATGAAGTAGCAGCAGGTATAAACTCAGAATTGCAATAGGCAGGAGGTAAGTGAAACTAAAGAGCAAGATAATAACACCAAGAAATTTCAGAAAAACTTATCTTGCATTCAGTCAACAAACTCGGATACAAAATCAGCAGCAGTTGAAGAACGAAAATCAAAGCTACAACTTCTTCTTCTTCTGACACAACTAAAAAACACTCACTGGGCAGAGCTTCGGCTCTACCTTTCTTTCTCACCTCTGTTGTTTTCTCTCTGTTTTCTAACTATCACAAGCACACAAAGATACCTCCATTATAACCAATTGAATCTACCTGGAAGGGCTATCCTCGATGAGAAGGAATTCATCCTTCCTTGCCGACTCCACCTGTATCTCCGTAAGCATCTGCTGCTGCTGTCGTCTCTGTCTCGAACAGAGTAAAACACAGCTGTATATGTTGACTACTACCTCTGTTTCTTATGGATCGTCCTACTTTGACTTTTCAACCTGTAATTGTGTCACTTTGACTCCGTGATTTAAATAGGCAAACAATATAATTTTTTGGAATTTTTTTTATGTTGTTGTAGAATGAAGGTTACTCTACAATACCATGCAAACATTACCAAATTTTTGTACCGTTTTGCTAATCAAATTGCTGGCTCAAAGTAATCCAGTGAATAGTGACAAAAAGTGAAGTAGGCTGAAAGAGAAAAAACAGAGGTAGTAATTCACAAACTAAAGAGACAAAGTTTGCATAATTACTAACCTAGCTAGAATATTTCAGGAAATTAGAAAACAGCCCCAAAAGCTAAAGTTGAGTCTACATAAATCAACATACCCCTCGTTCTTGTTGTTTGGTTCAAGCTTCATTTGCGTTTGCGGGATTCTCCGGATGCGCTGATTTTTCCTGGATGCTTCTACAAAACACTAGGCGATGTTTACTTTTTTTGATCTCGACACACTAGCAATGTCAGTCAGAGGCATGATTTTCTGCCTACAAGTTTCAGTTGATGCACTTAACCATAATGAGCTGATTGTAAAGTTTGTTTTTTCCACATTGTTTAATCAGATCCATTTAAACAATGTATCCTTTCCAAAAGAACAGTTGAAATGTATGATTTACATGAAGATTGCTTCTCTTTATTAAGAAGGACGGCGAGAATCTTGGCAGCCCCTAGTAGAAGGTCTTGCCAGAGAAACTAAAATGAATGACTCATTGGCGCGGCTCTGGACTCATTCAGAGAGGTCTTATCTTCAACTAGATAAGCAAACTATCCAACAATTGTCGAAGTTCGTCATAAAAGTAAATTGAGATGCAATTCGAATAAAAGAACTTATTTCCGTTATTTCCCAGCAGACCTTTATCGTTTATCGGGTTTAATTAATTGCTGATTTGTTGTTGCAATGTAGAATTTCCTTTTGAAACATATAACTTTCATTATGATAAAATCATCTTTTGATCACTACTTTGATCCAGAATCTTGTGAACCAATCTCAAATCAGCCTATAAAATCATTTTTTCTTAAAGTTCTGTATGGAACTAGAGGCAGCAATTGAAGAGATATAGTGATGCATGTAAATCGCATGAACAAGATATAAAAATGGAAGGCTTTCCTAGAAAATCCATTGTTAACAAGTTACTAGCTAGTTTAGCGGAAAGCTCGGGCGCCCAGTGGCATGAGAAAACTTATGGATCGTGGATCAAGGTTTAGATGAGCCTAAACTGAACTTGTTGATCATTACTGATTTCTATGAATGGCTTTCATAGTCGTTATTCGAAGAACATCAAATATTACATAACTAAAACCAATTTTGCCTGGACACTCAGCGGCCAGATCACCAACGGATGCTATATCTCAGCCAGTTTATGAATTTATGATTTACTCATGTGTTGATGATATTTGTCATATTATGACTCTCATTGTTTTCTACTGTAATGTTCTTTATTTTTTATCTTCTAGTAATCGATACAGTTCATAACGCTGTTCATTTCTTTGTTCTTATTTAGATGGAACGTCTGGTGTTGGAGCATTTAGCTGTACAAATTTGGTTGACTCGGTGTTTTTACTGGTACATACTATGGAGCAAGGGCTACTCTGATCTATCTCACTTGTAAAAAACAACAACATACCTTCTCTTCTGTACATACAGGGTGTGTGTGCATATCCATTTTTTTATACTATATTTATCACAAAATTATCGGTGGCCGTACAGCAACCATTTATAAGACTAAACTAGTTTTCTGAGGCCAACCTACTAAGTTGTGTCTGTTTCATCTTCCCATGGATTACCATAGCTGTGAAGCATTTTTCAGCATGCGGCACTACGGACTCGAGGTGTTGAGGGGTTGTTCCATTGAATCTGTACACACAATTCATAAGCATATCCCCAATTGCAAAATCTTTTTATATTTGTCGTTGCTGTCACATGTATTATCTCGAGCTATCAATTTTGTGTTCCCCTCGTTTGTGTTGATACGTTGCAGCTTCAATAGCGGCAGCTTGTTGAATTCTCCGGATGCTTCGACGAGACACTAGATGATAATTCCTTGTTCCGATCCCAACACGCTAGGAATATCAGGCTGAGGCATGATTAGTGGCCTTAAAGTTCCAGTTGATTATTAAGTTATCTGTTTTCCCATTGTTTACGTTATCCAGTCAGTGGGTATCCAGATGAAAGCAATTTAATAGAATTCGTTTTCGTACATGATGATGTTAGATAAATCCCTATCAGGATAGACGTATCACAATTGAGTAATTAGTCTCGGACTGAGATTGTCTAATAACATTAAGAACTGCTTGTACAAAAATAGGTAACTCTTATGAAGTGTCTCACTGTTTATGGGAGGGGATATAATGTTCTGGCTGTGCCTCACACATGTTTCTAGTTTGTTTCAGATGTTTCTAGATTTACATGTATCTAGATGAATATGTAGCATGTTGATTGTGTCATAAAGTAGTTCATGTGTGTAGGTCAAGAGTCTTTCACGTTTATACGTTAGATTCATGTTATCGAAGTGAGAGTCATTCATGTTCCTAGGTTAGATACATGTTATGTAAGTCTTACAAGTTACAAATACATATGCACTTGTAGTGTGCAAGGTGTGAAAGTGAAAATCAAGTGAAAAGTGAGAGAAAAGACTATATAAAGAGTCATCGTGGTTTGATTGAGTGAGATATAGCGGAACATTGTTTCCCATCTCCTCTCCACTATTCCTCTATACTATGAGTTCATTCTGATGGGTGTTTATTATCTCTATAATATAAGAATCGATTCAACATGCATCACAGTTTGCAATAATAATCCAGCGACATGATGGCATTATCAGCCTAAGTCTCTACAGAAAAACCTGCTCATCCTAGCCCATCAAATTTAGCCTAGTTTGCAATAATAATCCAGCGACATGATGGCATTATCAGCCTAAGTCTCTACAGAAAAACCTGCTCATCCTAGCCCATCAAATTTAGCCTAACTCCAATATTTCCTGAAGGTATTCCTCCATGGTATCCCTCTTTAATTGAATTCGACTCCTCTCTATTTTGAGTTTACTTCGTTGTGTATTAATTCTCTCTATATTATAAGAATTGATCCTACATATGTCACAGTTTGCAATAATCCAGTGAGACGATCGCATAATCTGCCCAGGTTTCTACCGAGAAACCTCCTCATACAACTCCATTAAATTAACTATGACTCCAATATTCCCATAAGGTACTTAGGATCCCTCTTCAATCGAATTCCAATACTTAGGAATTGAATCCAGTGAGTACTCTCGTATCCCATAATCCAGTTAGTACTCTCGTATCCCCGTCGCCTTCACTGATCCTTTTTGTGCTGATTAGAATCTCACAAGTAGTAGTTTCAGGGTGATTCATTTTCCACCTGTAGATGAAATTCCCCAAACAGCCACTAGAAAGAATCTTGACATTTTCTTTGGACACTGGTCAGTGAATGCAATATACATCGCTTGTCAAAACCTTGATACTGTGAGTTCCATTTTCTCTGGATCGCTGTTGCATTGACCTTCTCCTAGCGTAGTTTGTGGCCCCAACATGAAGACACCCTCTGTTGGTATCCCAACAACCAGATCTACCCAGATTTCAAGATTTGTCTACCAAATAACAGTCAGAACGCTGCTGGTTTAAAGGGAAAGTTCTGAGGTTCTCCTTGATATAATTACAACTGCGGATAAATCATTGAGCTGGAGTCTAAGTGAAACTAACATATGCATGCTCCGTTGTGATCTACCTAAAACCAGAGATCCCGTTTTTCTCTCTTGTTAAATGACAGGTCCTATCTGGTCACTTAAAAGCTATCCATTCTACTGCATCCCCAACTGATTGGCCCTCTCTTATTCCTAGCATTGTTGGCGCTTGGTGAATTCCATTATCCATTCTACTGCATCCCGAAAAATCTCCACTTGTTGTTTCTCAAGCCTCACGAGGTAAGCTGATCATGATTTGTTTCATTAACTATTGGACCATGAAAAATATATTCTGATTCATCTTCTGCAATGTTTTTTTCTATAATATATTCATTACAACTCAATTCTGCAATCGTCAAAGAGCTTACATAAGTATGTAGGCATCACTTTGTTCTTGTAGAAGTGATTAGTACATATGTTACCAATAGCATGTCCAGATCTTTGATGCATAATTTTTGTTGCTAGTAGTAAGCCTTTCCATAAGTATGATGAAGAGTTTGTACCTTCTTTGTTAGAAAAAATATGGGCTGATTTTATCACTGGGCCGTCCGGCAATATTTCTTAAGATTGCATTAGAGCCCAAGTGGGCTTTTTGGTGTCGGGCACCAAATACATAAAAAAAGTCATTGACTTGAAAAATGTTTGGCACTCGTATTAGTGCGTTTTGAGTCATAGCGCACTATCACCTTCACGATAGATCTCATCTTCTTGACACAATCATCAACGGCTGCCCACTCTCCGAGGTATCCGTATCTTTGACTGTGTCTCTTTGTTTTCGTTAATAAATGAGAAAATAAAAAGGTTATTTCTCTCAAGATCAAACTTTTGTAGATTCATCTCCATTGGGGAGAGATATCTTCTCTTAGTGCTGCTGCTTGAGCTCCTTTACCTTTTCCACCAATCGGAGAGAGAAGCGGATAAAGGTTCGACAGTTCTTTTCTTCTCCTTCAATTCCAAGCACATTGGTTGGATTTTGACCCCATAAAAGGCCGCTTGGGACGTTTTGGCAACAGTTGCTTCGGCGAGTTTATCTGAGTCGGCTTCTCCAGATCTCCACCATGTACTGCCTTCTTCTAAATGATAAGTAGCCCTCTACATCTTCTGTGATATCATTTGTGTTTTTCTACTTTGAAACCGTATCGTATCTCAGATGGCTAAATAAAGTCTTTCTCTATTATTTTGTTGGTTCCACAAACATTTGTTGATACTATGAACTAAAACTTATTGATGGTTTGCAGGGACTCTACACAGAACATCAACTTTTAGATCTGATCTGAGAGACCACACCGCATAAAGATATGACTATGTCCCCTCCTCCTTCCATACATCGACTATTTTATAGCTAGATGGATGCCCCTACCATTGAATAATCATATTAACAGGTAAGATTCAATGCACCCGCTCCGCATAGGGAATTTAATCTTATTTTCTGATAGATTGAATCCATATATAACTTGTTTGATCTTGGGTGTTTTGCTGTCTGTGCTTGAGGATTCTTTGTATGGATCCAGAAAAAAATCCTCGATTTGGTTTTTAGGAAACTACGTAGAACATGAATTTCCAGATCTGATATACCATACAACATAAAGAGACGAGTCTATGTCCCCTACTTCTTCCATACATCGGATATTTTGCAACTAGAAGAATGCACTATAATTTATCAGAGTAATGAGATAGCTTGAAGAAGAAGAAGAAAGAGAGAGAAGAGCTGATAGTTGCAGAGAAGAAAAAATGGAAATTTCATTAAGCAAAAATCAAGTACAAAGAGTCACTGCAAATGTTTAAATAGTCTGGGCCTAAGTGTAATAAACGAAAGTTCCTAACGACCTAGCTGACTAGACAAACACGTAAGCAATAATGACAAGTTTGGACCAATCAGGAAGCTCAAGAGTGCTGACTGTGCTTGAGCTGTTGTTGGGTAGAGGAACTACACCGTTCCACTTAAACATTTGAAACAAACGGCTAGAAGCATCAGACGGCTACTGAACGAAGCAGCAAACAGATCCAACGGCCACTGAAGCACCGGTGTTCATGTCATCAGTTTGGCAGAGAGTTCATTTTAGTCCATGATCTCTAATTGCCCCCCTCAAGTTGAGGGGAGAGATCTCATGCCCAACTTGGAAACCAAAGAAGTAAACATAGGACCAGGGAGAGACTTGGTGAGCAAATCTGCAAGCTGTAGAGAGGAAGAAATATGCCTAAGCTGCAAAGTGCCATTGTTGACAAGGTCTCTGACCAAATGACAGTCCAAGTCAATGTGCTTTGTTTTGTCATGAAAAACAGGGTTCTGAGCAATGGAAATGGCAGAGCTACTATCACATAGAATAAGAGGAGGACTACATAGAACATGGACTTCCAGATCTGATAGACCATACCACATAAAGAGACGAGTCTATGTCCCCTACTCCTTCCATACATCGGGTATTTTGCAACTAGACGAATGCAATATAATTGAAAAATATTTTTAACCGATAAGCGCAGATGCACAATCTCCGAATAGGAAAATTGATCTTATTTTGAAATAGATTGAATCCATGACTTGTTCCATCCTCGGTGTATTGTCGTGTATGGTTGAGGATTCAGATTCTTTCTATGGATCCCTAAAATTTATCGATCTATGTTCCAAGGACTCTACTTAGAACATTTGCTTTGAGATTTGATATAGTAGACCATTTCACATAAAGATAGGACTCCCTGTTACTAATTCCACACATTGGATTAATTACAGCTATATGGATGTCCTACCATTAAAAATTCTTTTCAATTGTTAAGCTTCGATGAACCCTCCCCGAATTGGAAAATTAATCTTTTTGGAATAGGTAGAAACCATGACTTGTTCCTCTTGGGTGTGTGTGCCCGAGGATTCTTTATTTCGATCTGTAAAACTTCTCAATATTCATTTCAGGGACTCTACAAACAACATTGAGTTTCATATATGATCTGATCGACCATACCGCATAAAATATATTGCTCTTTTACCCCTCATCCTTCAACAAAATTGGATATTTTACAGCTATATGGATCCCCTACCATTGGAGATTCTGTTTAACCGGTAAGCTTCGACGCACCCTCTCAAAATAGGAAAATTAATCTGTTTTTTAATAGATTGAATCCATACCTTGTTCCAACTTGTTTTTTCTTCCCATCTCTGCTCGAGGATTCTTTTTATGGATGTGTAACTCTTCTATTTTCTTCGATAGATACCTGGAGTTTATAGTGTATATCTCGTTTTTAGAGTGATGCGAACTTAGTCCATCTAGTCCATCCTCCATGGAATATCAATTCATATATTTTATAGGATCTTTCTAAAAAAAATTATAAAAATCTCTATATTTCAGTAGAATCTTTGAGAATATCGCATTTAACTATATAATATGAACATGCCCTATTTACTGTGAGGGAAAATAACATTTTGCATATTACTCAATCCCCATTCTGAAGTTTTATGAAAAATTATCCAATTACAAAAATGATCCCCGCCATTTCTTTGTACTTCTATACATACTTTCTTTTGGAAGAGACATAATATCAAAATGTTGATGGTGAGGCATATAGCTAAACAAACTACAAATTATCAACGCTAAAAAATCTATGACGTTGGCCTGAAATATGAGTGGATTCTTATCTTGTCCTACCAAAGATTTTACAGAACTTAAAAGATATTCCTCAAACATATGATTGATAAGCGCTATTGTCAGGAAGTCTGTGACCTATCCAAGCTAATGCGCCTGCAACCATACATCTTTCTCTATGCGTGTGACTAGCACAACCCCAAAGGGAGTCCTATACAGCAGAACACACCTCCTCCCGAACCTAAAAGGCCTATAAGTAAGTCATTCAAGTGGAGTGCTTCCCTCCCCGCAGCCTAGTAAAACCTAACCACTTGCCACAACGTACCAGAACTGGAGACCACTAGTCCCATTGAGCTATGATCCGCCTGATCATGAAAAGCAAAATTTGGCGATGCAGTGAACAGAGATGATAACTCTCGGATACATCAAAATTTATCGGATAACTTGAGCCACGTGAATCGATAGTCCGTCGAAAACCTCAAAGCACACTAGAAATCTCAACATACACTGAGAAAATAAGACGACGAAGAGAATTGATATGTATAGAACCCACCACCATTGAGAAAATGTTCCATCAATGGTGGTGCACGTCGAAACTTAAAAAGTCTGTAGACTCTCATAAATTAATCGAGCCACAAATGGATGGTATAGACTCTCTTACTATCACTCGTAGACACAACACCAAGAGTTATAGGAAACATATTCACAACCGTGTTTGGAGCTATATGTGGCATCCAGATATGACTATACCATGAGACTAGGTCTCTAGGGGATAAATTAGAGGCTTATATGACTTTACCGAGAAATTTGCAGGAAGACTAGTTGTCCAAACCTAGCGAGTGATGTGACTCCCCAAACGTCGATGAATTATTGAAACCCCTCAGGAACGATACTTTGATCCAAATAGATTAGTCAAGGGAGATGAACCCTCGAGGTAATTCCATGACAACTTGAACACTTCCATTGTTGTAAGAACACTTCCACTATTTTCGATATGAAATTAGAATGCAGAAAGAGATGATTAAGGAAAAACATTACTTCTCAATCCCACGGGTGAAAAGCCACTGCATATGGATTCTAGACGCCATACGTTGATTTAGGGCGCCAATAAATCCTAGGAGTATTAGAAACAAAAGATGTCCGTTCAGAGACGTGGAGTATGTGCAATAAGTACCATTCCATCTTATCTTAATCCTTCAGCTCCCATAAACAAACTTTTCCGTTGTTCTAGTCTGAATCTTTAGGTGCTTCTTTCCCTGAAAATGGCACGTCCCCAAGCAGCAATAACGACCAGGGCGGAGGGGGGGGGGGGTTCTATGCGATTTTGAGGGAAGGCTCAACCTCTTATATTCTTCCGGATCATACGGGTTGTAAACAAATATATCCGAATACAACCATACATTTATCCAATGAAACTTCCCTCTAAAGGGTATTGCGTGATAGTTGTGTGGGCGGTCATTAACATTGTGTCGTTTTCCAGATGACAATAATAATGTAGACTGCACGCACTGTCCTGTCTCTAAGGAGAAAACACGTCTAATTTCAGGGTTTTACTAAAACTTTTTGTTCTATGCCAAGTTATAAGTGTAGGTTGAAATCGGACCACCCTGAAACTAGTAATCTTTGAATCATGATCAACACAAATAGTGAACCCAACTCGGAAGGGTTTTTTTGGAAGCTATCGGGATTGGTGGGAGAGAAATCCAATATGGGTGGTAAAATTAACTAAATGTTCCGGCCAAATTCGAACAATTCATAAACCCCAAAACGTTAAAATTAACTAATGATCCTGTCCCAGGATTAGAGAAAAAAAGGGAGGAAAGCACCGAGAACTCTGTTGATTACTAAGGGAGGAAAAACAGAAAGATATCAAGAAAGAATCATACCTAGCAGATATGGAATACCAACATGCATGATCTTAAAGTAAAAACTAGAAAGTCAAACTGTCTCAATATATATATACTGCACAACATAACATCTATATCCCATAAGGTCACACCATTTCACTGATTGAAGCTGGAAGGTTAAGGAATTGGAGTTGGCCATTAGGGGAGTTCAAGCAGGAAAAATGAACCAACCCTGATCCGGATTTCCCTTCCCTCTTGTAAAACTCTTTCCACTGTTTTTTCCCTGAAATTATACTGCAGAAAGAGATGATGATTAAAGCACAACATAACATCTATATCCCATGGGTGAAAAGCCACAGCATCGGGATACCAGGCGACCATTGATTTAGGGCGCCAATAAATCTTTAGAGTAGCATAAACAAAATATGTCAATTCAGAGATGTGAACTCTGTACAACAAGCACCATTCCATCTTGTCGTAATCCGTCAGTTCCCAAACTAGGACACGTCCATTTTTCCAATCCAAGTACTTCAGGTGTTTCTGTCCCTCGAAATGACACGTCCCCAAGCAGCAATATTAACGACCTGGTTCTAAACAACCCTTAGGCAAGCTCAACCTTTGATATTTCTCAGGATCATATGGATCATATACAAATATGTCGAACTCAAACCACACATTTAACCAGTACTGGCATGATAGTTTCTTGGACTTCCTTCTAAAGACTATGACATGATAGTTGATGGACCGTCATTAATGTTAGGTCGTTTTGCAGTCGAGAATAACAATGTAGAATTCACCCACTTTCCTGTCTCTGAAGAGAAAACATGTAATTCCAGAGTTTTACTAGTTTTACTAGAATTTCTAGTGTTATGCCAAGTTTTAAGTGTAGTTTCAACTGGACCACCCTGAAACTAGTAGTCATGGAATCATGATCAGCACAAATAGTGAACCCAACTCGGACGGTTTTTATTTGGAAGTTATCGGTATTGGTGGGAGTGAAATCCAATGGTTGGTCAAGGGATTCTCCTGGTAGTAAATATCCTATAAAAGATACTGGGACAAGCAGTGTACCCACCCTTGCTGGAAACTAAGAATTGGAACACAGTATCATCAGGGGTCGGTGTGGTTAAAGTTAATAAGACGCTGTTCTGGGGAGGAGGATAGGGTTTCATGAAAGAGGCGGCGGCCGATGATGCCGCGGTATGTGTGGATTATAGCGAATTGGGGCGGAGTAGTGGCGGGGTTATGGAAGTGGAGATACGATCTGGCGAAATGGGTAGTAGAGAGTCAATTGAGCCAGTTCTTAGAGACATACTTAAATTGTTTGGCGAGTTTAGAGAGAGGCGCTGTAGGATTCCGTCGACTTATTCTTCCGAGAGATGGTAGACTTAATCAGGATCGTCCTCCTCCTCATCTTCCCCTGCCTCCATCGCCCTTCCCTCCATCTTTGACGGTCACTGAGAAGAAGAAGTCGTGGAAATACTCCGGAGTCTCCTCTGAAACTCACTACTCGATGTAAGTCCGTCTCTAAGAGCCGGCTAAATTTACTATCCAGTACCCATTTCGCTAGATCATACCTCCGCTTCCATAACCCCACCAGTACTCCGCCCAAGTTGGCTGTAATCCATCCATACTGCGGTATCGCGGACGCTGTCTCTTTACGGAAACCCCCTCTTCTCCCAACAACATCATAAAGTTAACCACACCGACCATTAATAATGTTGTTCTGTTCCAATTCTTAGTTTCAAGCGAGGGGTGCGTTCTTTGCTCGTCCCAGTATCTTTATAAAGGAGATTTACTACCTTGTGAGTCCCTTGACCAACCATTGGATTATTCTCCCTCCGATACGGAGAACTTCCAAAGAAAAACCCTGCCGACTTGGGTTCAATATTTGTGATGATTATGATTCAAATAGTGCTAGTTCAGGGTGGCCCGGTTTAAACGTACACTTAAAACCTCGCATTACACAAAGAATTATAGTAAAACTAGTAAACCCGTGGAATTAGATGTTTTCTCTTTGGAGACAGGAAAGTGGGTGCGATCTATATTGTTCTTATAATCTGCAAAATGATCAAACTTTAATGACTGTTTAAACAGCTATCATGTCATAACCTTTAGAGTGAAGTTGCACTGGTTAAATGTATTGTTCGAGTCGGACATAATTGTTTACAATCCATATGATCCGGAGAAATATCAATGGTTGAGCTTGCCTGAGGGTTGTTTAGAACCAGTTCGTTATTGCTGCTTGGGGACGCCATTTCCAGGGACAGAAACACCTCAAGTACTTGGATTGGAACAAAGTGCATGTTCGAGTTTGGGTACTGAAGGATTACGACAAGATTGAATGGTGCTTACTGCACAGAGTTCACGTCTATAATTTTTTGTTTATGTTACTCCTAGTATTTATCGGCGCTCCGAATCCACGGTTGACTGGCATCCACATGAGGTGGTTTTTCACCCATGGGATGGAGACGTAATGCTGTGCTTTAAGCATCTTCTCTGGGAGCAGTATAATTGCACTTCGAAAACAGTGGAAAGTTTTTTACATTAAGGGATATCCGGCTTGTTGTTGGTTCACTTTTTCTGCTTGAGCTCCCCTGGTGGCCAACTTCAATTCCTTTTGGGAAGTGAAGTGTTGTTCCCTTAAAAACGTTCGTAGGATGATATATGTATTAGTGAACATGTGCGTAATCGTCTTCTTCGAATTTGAGGGACGGACGAAATGTTTCTTGCGCTTGTGACATTTTATGACTTTTATCTTTTATTTTAAGACCATCCAATGCTCGTACTCGATATCAACTAGGTATGACTTTCATGTTTTATCTTAAATATTTCTGTTTTTCATTCCTTATTTGGAATCAATACAGTTCTTGACGTTGTTCCACTGTTTTTTCTTTAACGGGACGGTACACCTGTTTCTGGATCATCCATTAAATTTACCTTTAAGGTTCAGATTTGTCTGAATTTGGTCGGAACTGAAAGAAATTCTGAAGTGTGGTGCCATTATATTCTTCTTGTCACTTGTAAGTTACTCCTCAATCATTCGAATCCCCACTTTTCCTATTGTTCATGTTGTTTGGTTGTTGCTTCATTGGCTGTGGCTTGTTGAATTTATTCTCCAGATGCACAGACTTTTCCTGGATTCTTTTGGATGCTTGTACAAAGCATTAGGTGATGTTTCACTCTACCTTTTCTAGCGGCAGTATTGGCAATTCTACTTCGAGCATTTTATTTCATGAGGTGATTGTGTAGTTTAGTTATTTTCTCTTGTTTTGGTTCAAGGCTCGATAAGAACAATATATTTACACTCTAACACAAGTGGTTTTCGTTATCATTCAGGCTGCAATATCATTAATCCTTCTAACTTCGGTGCTAGTCTCTTTGCTTTTTTATATCAAATCATTACATGTTCTATTTAGATTCTAATATAGGAGTAAAGGAATAAACTTGGTGCTGTTATGCAGTAGTAAATATTCAGGGCTTCGTCTGCAGTAGTTTCCCAAGTAAGAGTAATGTACAATGCCTGAAGCCCTGAAGATTGCAGATTGGTAGAAGGGTCTGTGAAACGTATTTAAAAAAACAAAACTAGTACTAACAGGGAAAGCTAAGAAGCTCTGATTGCTGCTTCTGATGAAGAAAGAAAGTCGAGAATCTTGGGCAGCCCTGGGTAGGAGTAAAGGAATAAGATTAGTAAATATTTGGGCCTTCGGCTGCAGAAATTTCCCAAGCAAGGCTTGTATTTACATATTTATATAAGTGACCTGAACCCAATACAAGTCTAGAAATTATGTGCACTCACACTTTGCTTCTCCGAGATCTAAAAGAGTTGAAAATTTTCCTAGAAAACTTCTGTCAGGAAAGAAGTTTTTTTCATATGTTTGGATGATGTGAAAAAGTTAGGGGAAAACTTCATACCTCTTATTAGAACACACAGAAATTTGAGGATTATCATTTAAAGAGAAATATTATGGCGGGGTAAGAGTAACGTAGAATGCCTGAAGCCCAGTAAGAGTATGGCCGGGCAATATTTTTGTTGCTAGTAGAACGTGGAAAGTTGAGAAACTCTGATTGCTGCTCTTGATTAAGAAGGAATGTTGAGAATCGTGGCAGCCCCTAGTAGGAATGACTCATCTTGGAGCGGTTCTGGAATCATTCAGGGATATTTTAGCTACCACTGAATAAGCAAAGTATCCTACAATTTTCATGATTATATTTACCATTAATGTACATTGAAATGCAATTCGAATAAACATGATTCTTTCCTTTATTTTGCAGCAGAGCTTTTATCTTTTATCGGACTTAATTAATTTCTGATTTGTTGCTGACATGTAGGATTTCTTTTAGAAACTCATTATTTTCATTGTGATAATTGTGATGGTACACTATAAACATTCAGTCATATTTTGATCATTATTGTGATCCAGACTCTTGTGAACCAATCTCAAATCAGCTTCTGAAATCAAATTTTCTTAATGAATGATCATTACTGATGCGTAGAATGGTTTCTTATTCGTTCATTGAGTATTGGTGTTCAATGAATTTTGACTATTGCATAACTATGTAGTTTTGTTTGGTGAAAACCAATTTTGCTAGGACAACTAGCAGCCAGATCGCCAAAGGATGCTATATCTTAGGCAGTTTAATTTGGCCACTTCATTGGCAGTCAAATGAAAACTCGGTGAAGAGACAATTTGTTGTATTCGATATCTAACAGGGATGATTCTCCTTGTTTTCTATCGTAATGTTTTTATTTTTCTCCTATAGCAACTAATTCATTAACTTGACGGCAACCGGGTTTTGACCGGTATGGACTATGGGGAAGGGCTTCTCTTTCACATCTCAAAAGAAGCACAACCCGGCTTCTGTAAACAGAACATATCTGAAACTTTGGTGCCGTTTCTTCTGTATGGTGTGTGTCTACACATCAACTGTTTCTAGTTTTGCTTTATTTTTCTATTGCTTTTATAAAAAGTTTACTGTTGGCTGTACTGTGAATCGTGTATAAGACGAAACAAGCTTTATGATGAGACTTACCTGCGAAGTCTTGTCTGTTTCATCTTCCCATGGATTACCATAGCTGGAAAGCCTTCTTCAGAAAGCGGCACTACACACTTGAGGTGTGTTGAGGGGCTGTGCCATTGTTCTCTTGTAAGTTAGTCCTCCAGCAGTTTGAATCGATAATCACAATTCATAAGAATATCCCCAATTGCAAAATCATTTTATGTTTGTCGTTGTTGTCACATGCTTTATCCAAAGCATTCGACTTTTGTGTACCCTGTTGGAAACAGGAACTACCAGGTACCAATGTCAAGATTTGCTTCTTAATATCCAGGGCAAAATTCACCAACTGGGTAAACAACTACAGAACAGAATTTCAAAGTAGACTTCAAAGAATCTCAATATCAGGAGATATGAAGTAGCAGCAGGTATAAACTCAGAATTGCAATAGGCAGGAGGTAAGTGAAACTAAAGAGCAAGATAATAACACCAAGAAATTTCAGAAAAACTTATCTTGCATTCAGTCAACAAACTCGGATACAAAATCAGCAGCAGTTCAAGAATGAAAATCAAAGCTACAACTTCTTCTTCTTCTTCTTCTTCTGACACAACTCAAAAACACTCACTGGACAGAGCTTCGGCTCTACCTTTCTTTCTCACCTCTGTTGTTTTTCTCTCTGTTTTCTAACGATCACAAGCACACAAAGATACCTCCTTTATAACCAATTGAATCTACCTGGAAGGGCTTTCCTCGATGAGAAGGAATTCATCCTTCCTTGCCGACTCCACCTGTATCTCCGTAAGCATCTGCTGCTGCTGTCGTCTCTGTCTCGAACAGAGTAAAACACAGCTGTATATGTTGACTACTACCTCCGTTTCTTATGGATCATCCTACTTTGACTTTTCAACCGGTAATTGTGTCACTTTGACTCCGTGATTTTGATAGGCAAACAATATAATTTTTTGGAAATTTTTTTATGTTGTTGTAGAATAAAATTTAATATACAAAACCATGCAAACATTACCAAATTTTGTATCGTTTTGCTAAACAAATCGCCGGGTCAAACTAATCCAGTGAATAGTGACAAAAAGTGAAGTAGGCTGAAAGAGAAGAAACAGAGGTAGTAATTCACAAACTAAAGAGACAAAGTTTGCATAATTACTAAATTAGCTAGAATATTTCAGGAAATTAGAAAACAACCCCAAAAGCTAATATTGAGTCTACATAAATCAACATACCCCTCGTTCTTGTTGTTTGGTTCAAGATTCATTTGCGTTTGCGGGATTCTCCGGATGCGCTGATTTTTCCTGGATGCTTCTACGAAACACTAGGCGATGTTTCCTTTTTTTGATCTCGACACACTAGCAATGTCAGTCAGAGGCATGATTTGCTGCCTACAAGTTCCAGTTGATGCACTTAACCATAATGAGCTGATTGTAAAGTTTGTTGTTTCCACATTGTTTAATCAGATGCATTTAAACAATGTATCCTTTCCAAAAGAACAGTTGAAATGTATGATTAACATTAAGATTGCTTCTCTTTATTAAGAGGGACGGCGAGAATCTTGGCAGCCCCTAGTAGAAGGTCTTGCCAGAGAAACTAAAATGAATGACTCATTGGCGCGGTTCTGGACTCATTCAGAGAGGTCTTATCTTCAACTAGATAAGCAAACTATCCAACAATTGTCGAAGTTCGTCATAAAAGTAAATTGAGATGCAATTCGAATAAAAGAACTTATTTCCGTTATTTCCCAGCAGACCTTTATCGTTTATCGGGTTTAATTAATTGCTGATTTGTTGTTGCAATGTAGAATTTCCTTTTGAAACATATAACTTTCATTATGATAAAATCATCTTTTGATCACTACTTTGATCCAGAATCTTGTGAACCAATCTCAAATCAGCCTATAAAATCATTTTTTCTTAAAGTTCTGTATGGAACTAGAGGCAGCAATTGAAGAGATATAGTGATGCATGTAAATCGCATGAACAAGATATAAAAATGGAAGGCTTTCCTAGAAAATCCATTGTTAACAAGTTACTAGCTAGTTTAGCGGAAAGCTCGGGCTCCCAGTGGCATGAGAAAACTTATGGATCGTGGATCAAGGTTTAGATGAGCCTAAACTGAACTTGTTGATCATTACTGATTTCTATGAATGGCTTTCATAGTCGTTATTCGAAGAACATCAAATATTACATAACTAAAACCAATTTTGCCTGGACACTCAGCGGCCAGATCACCAACGGATGCTATATCTCAGCCAGTTTATGAATTTATGATTTACTCATGTGTTGATGATATTTGTCATATTATGACTCTCATTGTTTTCTACTGTAATGTTCTTTATTTTTTATCTTCTAGTAATCGATACAGTTCATAACGCTGTTCATTTCTTTGTTCTTATTTAGATGGAACGTCTGGTGTTGGAGCATTTAGCTGTACAAATTTGGTTGACTCGGTGTTTTTACTGGTACATACTATGGAGCAAGGGCTACTCTGATCTATCTCACTTGTAAAAAACAACAACATACCTTCTCTTCTGTACATACAGGGTGTGTGTGCATATCCATTTTTTTATACTATATTTATCACAAAATTATCGGTGGCCGTACAGCAACCATTTATAAGACTAAACTAGTTTTCTGAGGCCAACCTACTAAGTTGTGTCTGTTTCATCTTCCCATGGATTACCATAGCTGTGAAGCATTTTTCAGCATGCGGCACTACGGACTCGAGGTGTTGAGGGGTTGTTCCATTGAATCTGTACACACAATTCATAAGCATATCCCCAATTGCAAAATCTTTTTATATTTGTCGTTGCTGTCACATGTATTATCTCGAGCTATCAATTTTGTGTTCCCCTCGTTTGTGTTGATACGTTGCAGCTTCAATAGCGGCAGCTTGTTGAATTCTCCGGATGCTTCGACGAGACACTAGATGATAATTCCTTGTTCCGATCCCAACACGCTAGGAATATCAGGCTGAGGCATGATTAGTGGCCTTAAAGTTCCAGTTGATTATTAAGTTATCTGTTTTCCCATTGTTTACGTTATCCAGTCAGTGGGTATCCAGATGAAAGCAATTTAATAGAATTCGTTTTCGTACATGATGATGTTAGATAAATCCCTATCAGGATAGACGTATCACAATTGAGTAATTAGTCTCGGACTGAGATTGTCTAATAACATTAAGAACTGCTTGTACAAAAATAGGTAACTCTTATGAAGTGTCTCACTGTTTATGGGAGGGGATATAATGTTCTGGCTGTGCCTCACACATGTTTCTAGTTTGTTTCAGATGTTTCTAGATTTACATGTATCTAGATGAATATGTAGCATGTTGATTGTGTCATAAAGTAGTTCATGTGTGTAGGTCAAGAGTCTTTCACGTTTATACGTTAGATTCATGTTATCGAAGTGAGAGTCATTCATGTTCCTAGGTTAGATACATGTTATGTAAGTCTTACAAGTTACAAATACATATGCACTTGTAGTGTGCAAGGTGTGAAAGTGAAAATCAAGTGAAAAGTGAGAGAAAAGACTATATAAAGAGTCATCGTGGTTTGATTGAGTGAGATATAGCGGAACATTGTTTCCCATCTCCTCTCCACTATTCCTCTATACTATGAGTTCATTCTGATGGGTGTTTATTATCTCTATAATATAAGAATCGATTCAACATGCATCACAGTTTGCAATAATAATCCAGCGACATGATGGCATTATCAGCCTAAGTCTCTACAGAAAAACCTGCGCATCCTAGCCCATCAAATTTAGCCTAGTTTGCAATAATAATCCAGCGACATGATGGCATTATCAGCCTAAGTCTCTACAGAAAAACCTGCTCATCCTAGCCCATCAAATTTAGCCTAACTCCAATATTTCCTGAAGGTATTCCTCCATGGTATCCCTCTTTAATTGAATTCGACTCCTCTCTATTTTGAGTTTACTTCGTTGTGTATTAATTCTCTCTATATTATAAGAATTGATCCTACATATGTCACAGTTTGCAATAATCCAGTGAGACGATCGCATAATCTGCCCAGGTTTCTACCGAGAAACCTCCTCATACAACTCCATTAAATTAACTATGACTCCAATATTCCCATAAGGTACTTAGGATCCCTCTTCAATCGAATTCCAATACTTAGGAATTGAATCCAGTGAGTACTCTCGTATCCCATAATCCAGTTAGTACTCTCGTATCCCCGTCGCCTTCACTGATCCTTTTTGTGCTGATTAGAATCTCACAAGTAGTAGTTTCAGGGTGATTCATTTTCCACCTGTAGATGAAATTCCCCAAACAGCCACTAGAAAGAATCTTGACATTTTCTTTGGACACTGGTCAGTGAATGCAATATACATCGCTTGTCAAAACCTTGATACTGTGAGTTCCATTTTCTCTGGATCGCTGTTGCATTGACCTTCTCCTAGCGTAGTTTGTGGCCCCAACATGAAGACACCCTCTGTTGGTATCCCAACAACCAGATCTACCCAGATTTCAAGATTTGTCTACCAAATAACAGTCAGAACGCTGCTGGTTTAAAGGGAAAGTTCTGAGGTTCTCCTTGATATAATTACAACTGCGGATAAATCATTGAGCTGGAGTCTAAGTGAAACTAACATATGCATGCTCCGTTGTGATCTACCTAAAACCAGAGATCCCGTTTTTCTCTCTTGTTAAATGACAGGTCCTATCTGGTCACTTAAAAGCTATCCATTCTACTGCATCCCCAACTGATTGGCCCTCTCTTATTCCTAGCATTGTTGGCGCTTGGTGAATTCCATTATCCATTCTACTGCATCCCGAAAAATCTCCACTTGTTGTTTCTCAAGCCTCACGAGGTAAGCTGATCATGATTTGTTTCATTAACTATTGGACCATGAAAAATATATTCTGATTCATCTTCTGCAATGTTTTTTTCTATAATATATTCATTACAACTCAATTCTGCAATCGTCAAAGAGCTTACATAAGTATGTAGGCATCACTTTGTTCTTGTAGAAGTGATTAGTACATATGTTACCAATAGCATGTCCAGATCTTTGATGCATAATTTTTGTTGCTAGTAGTAAGCCTTTCCATAAGTATGATGAAGAGTTTGTACCTTCTTTGTTAGAAAAAATATGGGCTGATTTTATCACTGGGCCGTCCGGCAATATTTCTTAAGATTGCATTAGAGCCCAAGTGGGCTTTTTGGTGTCGGGCACCAAATACATAAAAAAAGTCATTGACTTGAAAAATGTTTGGCACTCGTATTAGTGCGTTTTGAGTCATAGCGCACTATCACCTTCACGATAGATCTCATCTTCTTGACACAATCATCAACGGCTGCCCACTCTCCGAGGTATCCGTATCTTTGACTGTGTCTCTTTGTTTTCGTTAATAAATGAGAAAATAAAAAGGTTATTTCTCTCAAGATCAAACTTTTGTAGATTCATCTCCATTGGGGAGAGATATCTTCTCTTAGTGCTGCTGCTTGAGCTCCTTTACCTTTTCCACCAATCGGAGAGAGAAGCGGATAAAGGTTCGACAGTTCTTTTCTTCTCCTTCAATTCCAAGCACATTGGTTGGATTTTGACCCCATAAAAGGCCGCTTGGGACGTTTTGGCAACAGTTGCTTCGGCGAGCTTATCTGAGTCGGCTTCTCCAGATCTCCACCATGTACTGCCTTCTTCTAAATGATAAGTAGCCCTCTACATCTTCTGTGATATCATTTGTGTTTTTCTACTTTGAAACCGTATCGTATCTCAGATGGCTAAATAAAGTCTTTCTCTATTATTTTGTTGGTTCCACAAACATTTGTTGATACTATGAACTAAAACTTTATTGATGGTTTGCAGGGACTCTACACAGAACATCAACTTTTAGATCTGATCTGAGAGACCACACCGCATAAAGATATGACTATGTCCCCTCCTCCTTCCATACATCGACTATTTTATAGCTAGATGGATGCCCCTACCATTGAATAATCATATTAACAGGTAAGATTCAATGCACCCGCTCCGCATAGGGAATTTAATCTTATTTTCTGATAGATTGAATCCATATATAACTTGTTTGATCTTGGGTGTTTTGCTGTCTGTGCTTGAGGATTCTTTGTATGGATTCAGAAAAAAATCCTCGATTTGGTTTTTAGGAAACTACGTAGAACATGAATTTCCAGATCTGATATACCATACAACATAAAGAGACGAGTCTATGTCCCCTACTTCTTCCATACATCGGATATTTTGCAACTAGATGAATGCACTATAATTTATCAGAGTAATGAGATAGCTTGAAGAAGAAGAAGAAAGAGAGAGAAGAGCTGATAGTTGCAGAGAAGAAAAAATGGAAATTTCATTAAGCAAAAATCAAGTACAAAGAGTCACTGCAAATGTTTAAATAGTCTGGGCCTAAGTGTAATAAACGAAAGTTCCTAACGACCTAGCTGACTAGACAAACACGTAAGCAATAATGACAAGTTTGGACCAATCAGGAAGCTCAAGAGTGCTGACTGTGCTTGAGCTGTTGTTGGGTAGAGGAACTACACTGTTCCACTTAAACATTTGAAACAAACGGCTAGAAGCATCAGACGGCTACTGAACGAAGCAGCAAACAGATCCAACGGCCACTGAAGCACCGGTGTTCATGTCATCAGTTTGGCAGAGAGTTCATTTTAGTCCATGATCTCTAATTGCCCCCCTCAAGTTGAGGGGAGAGATCTCATGCCCAACTTGGAAACCAAAGAAGTAAACATAGGACCAGGTAGAGACTTGGTGAGCAAATCTGCAAGCTGTAGAGAGGAAGAAATATGCCTAAGCTGCAAAGGGCCATTGTTGACAAGGTCTCTGACCAAATGACAGTCCAAGTCAATGTGCTTTGTTTTGTCATGAAAAACAGGGTTCTGAGCAATGGAAATGGCAGAGCTACTATCACATAGAATAAGAGGATGACCAGTAAGAGTGAGATGCAACTCTGAAAGAAGAAACAACAACCATTGCAGCTCACAAGAAGTGTGAGCCAAGCACCTGTATTCAGCTTCTGCTGAACTTCTGGAAACCACTTGTTGTTTTTTAGATTTCGCGGATATAACAGAGTGGCCTAGATACACCAAAAAGCCATAAGTAGATCTTCTACTGTCAGGACAACCTCCCCAATCAGAGTCACTATAAGCTGTGAGCTGCAAAGAGAATGTAGGAGAGAAAAGAGGTCCATAATTCACTGTCCCTTTCAGATATCTCAGCACATGATGCAAAGCAGTCATATGAGCAGTAGTAGGAGCTGATACAAACTGACTCAGTTTGTGAATTGAATAAGAAAGATCAGGTCTTGAATGACATAAGAAAAGCAACTTGCCAATGAGAGTTCTGTAAGTGCTAGCTTGAGCATCTGAAAGAGGTTCACCATCATTCTTACTCAATTGAGTATGAGCAACCAAAGGAGTAGTGGCAGGTTTACAATTGAGATAAGAACTGTAATGTAAAATATCTAGAGCAAACCTCTGCTGATTCATAAAAAGGCCATCTGAAGTTGTAGTAAACTCAAAACCCAGAAAATAATGAAGTAAACCAAGATCCTTGAGCTGAAACTGCTGGTGAAGAGAACTCTTGAGCAGAGTAACATCATCATTGTGAGAGTCAACCAGTAAAATGTCATCAACATACTCCAGAACAGCAATAGATCTAGCTGGTAAGCTTTTGATGAACAAGGTATAGTCTGTTCTGCATTGATGAAATCCCATCTGTAAAAGAGTAGAGCTGAACTTAGAAAACCACTGTCTAGAAGCTTGCTTCAAACCATAGAGTTCCTTTTGTAATTTACACACTGGATTAGAGAGACTAGCTGAATTGGGAGGAAGAATGTAACCAGGTGGCAACTGCATATAAACTTCTTCCAGAAGATCACCATGTAAAAAGGCATTATTGACATCAAGTTGAACAAGAAACCACTGATGCATAACAGCAAGAGCAACCAAACATTTGAGAGTTGGAAGTTTAGCAACTGGAGAGAAGGTCTCAAAGTAGTCAATCCCCTCAGTTTGAGTAAAACCTTTAGCTACCAATCTGGCTTTATATCTCTCAAGAGAGCCATCAGCTTTATACTTGACTTTAAATACCCATCTGCAGCCAATAGCCTTGTGATCAGAAGGAAGAGACATAATAGTCCATGTTTGATTTTGTTCAAGAGCTACTTTTTCTTGTTGCATAGCAGAAACCCAAGCTGGATTAGAAGCTGCCTCACTATACTTAGTGGGTTCAATATGATTGAGACCTTGGCTAAGAAAAGCCTGATGAGTATGAGCTGATGGTGGAGAAAGAAAAGAACAAATGTCATAGGTGTAAGTGGAAGGAGCTGTTGAGGGTGGTCTAGTAAGCACATAGATGTGCAGGTGGTTTAATGATTCTGCCTGATCTTCTAGGAGGTGGCATTGAGCTCACAACAGTATCAGGAGAAGAAGAAGGGACAAGAGGCAGAGGGGTAGGATAAGTTAGAGGAGATGAAGGAGGTGTAGGAGTGGTGAAAGCTGAATCAGAAGCAAAAATGGGAAGACAAAAGTTGTCAACAAATGCAGGTGTGAAGTCATTATTTGTCAAGAAAGGAAAAACACTTTCTTGAAAAACCACATGTCTGCTAACAAAAAACTCTTTGGTGTCCAAATTGTACAATTTGTATCATTTTGTTCCAAAAACATAACCCATGAACACACACTTAGCAGCCCTTGGATCGAATTTAGTTCTCCCTTGATGCAAAGTGGCAGCAAAAGCAAGACAGCCAAAAACCTTCAATAGATCATAATCTGGTATATTGCCAAATAGAATCTGGTAAGGTGATTTGTTGTGTAATCTAACACTTGGAGTTCATTTAATCAAATAAGTGGCAGTCATAACACATTCTCCCCAAAACCTGAGAGGTACCCCTGACTGAAATTTGAGTGCTCTAGCCACATTGAGAAGGTGCTGATGTTTTCTTTCAACAACTGAATTCTGCTCAGGTGTTTCAACACAACTAAGTTCATGCACAATACCTTTCTTAGCAAAGAAGTCTGTCAAATGTAACTCAGGTGCATTGTCACTTCTAAACTTCTTCACATTTGTAGAAAACTGTGTCTCAACATAAGTGCAGAAGTTGATCAAAATAGCAGCAACATCTGACTTGTGTCATCAAGAACAACCATGTATGTCTAGTTGAATCATCAACCAATGTTAAGAAATATCAGTGTCCAGAAGTTGTAGGAACTCTATATGGGCCCCAAATGTCACAATTTACTAGTGAAAAGGGTGAAGAGGTAATATGATTGGCATTTGGGAAATGTAATTTTTTGTTTTTAGCAAGAGGACAAATGGTGCAGGTGACATTTGTGACCTCAAGGGGAGAAGATATATAAGTGTGTAAAAGTTTGAGTTTCTTAAAAGATGGATGTCCTAATCTCATATGCCAAATAGCAGTTTTGGAAGAGAGTTGTGTTGAAATCACAGAATGGAGAGCAAGAGGTGTTGAATCTAACAGATAAAGACCACTTGCTTTGTGTCCCTTACCAAGAACAGCATTAGTGTGTTTATCATAAAATGTGCAAGTGTCCAGCTCACATAGAAAAATACAAGAAGATGAATGTGTAAGTTTGATAACAGAAATCAAATTAAATTTGAAGGAAGGCACATAAAGCACATGATGAAGAGTCAGTGTATCTGACAAAATAACTGAACCAATATGAGAGACCAGGACATATTTACCATTAGGCAAATGCACATTGATATTTGTAACTGGATGCATTTCTGAAAAGAGGTTGGAGTTACAGCACATATGATCTGTAGCCCCTGTGTCAATAATCCAAGATTGAGCAGCAAAGTCAGGTGAAAGCCTAGAAATATGCCCGCCATAAAATGAAGATGATTTGAACTTGTAGAACCAGAAGAGGGTGTAGTTTTTGAATGATGTTGAAGAGGTGATTCGAAGCCCATAACATGAGAAATAGAATCATAAGGACTTACAGAATTAACCTCAGTAGGTGAGGTAGGTGATGTAAGAGACTGAGACTGTAATTGTGTACTAAGTAGTGACACAATTTGTTGACACTGAGCTGGTGACAATGAGATTGTGGGAGATTGAGGTGAAGTGTCAGAAACCACACTATTCACTTTAGGTTTATTTTTGAAATGAGAAGGGTAACCATGTAGTTTATAGCATCTACTTTTGACACGACCAGTATCACCACAATGGTGACACAACTTTTTGTAATTTGGGGTAGAGGAGTATCTAGGTGTTGAACTAGGTGGATAGGAGGTGTTTGAAGAAGACACACCTTGGTGAGAAGAATTGGTGTACATTGCAACACTAGGAGTAGGTAGAATTCCAACTTTAGTTACTGAAATAGCTAACTGTCTTTCATGTTGAACAACCTTAGAATAGACTTGATTAAGTGTAGGTAGAGGCTCCACAAGCAAAATTTTCTCTCTAACTGCCTTATACTGTTCATTCAATCCCATCAGAAACTGCATAATGTAATCCTCTTCCCTTCTTTGTCTCATCAAAGAAAAAGCACCACAAGTACAAGCATGAAAAGGTTTATAGTTGGCCAATTCATCTCACATAGTTCTCAATTTTGTATAGTACATAGTAATACTATTATCTGCTTGTTTGAGACCAGCTATCATTTCTGTCAATTGAAAAACCCTAGGATGATTACCCTGAGAAAACCTTTCTTGTATATCTATCCATATATCTCTAGCAGTAGATATCCCAACCAAAATACATGAAATTTCCTTAGAAACAGAATTAAGCAACCAAGAGATGACCATACTATCACATCTTCTCCACAGAAGAAACAAATCAGAAGTAAACTCAGGTTGTGGAAGACTTCCATCAATAAACTCAAGCTTGTTCTTAGCTTGCAAAGCAACTTTCATGGATTTCTCCCAAGAGTAATAATTCTCTCCAGTAAGAGGCCGAGAGACTAAAATAGCTCCAGGATTTTCTGAGCTAGCAATGAAATAAGGGGAGTTTGAGAATTCATTACCATAAGTACTGCCGGAGCTGCTGCCTGAACGGTCACCACCAACCACATTAGGAGTTTCCATCAAAAATCCAGAACTAGGTCTTCACTAAACTCAAATTGAACTCAAGGAGCAGATCTATTCTTCTATGAGAATTGATTGAGCCAATAACCTGGCTCTGATACCATATCAGAGTAATGAGATAGCTTGAAGAAGAAGAAGAAAGAGAGAGAGAAGAGCTGATAGTTGCAGAGAAGAAAAAATGGAAATTTCATTAAGCAAAAACCAAGTTCAGAGAGTCACTGCAAATGTTTAAATAGTCTGGGCCTAAGTGTAATAAACGAAAGTTCCTAACGACCTAGCTGACTAGACAAACACGTAAGCAATAATGACAAGTTTGGACCAATCAGGAAGCTCGAGAGTGCTGACTGTGCTTGAGCTGTTGTTGGGTAGAGGAACGACACCGTTCCACTTAAACATTTGAAACAAACGGCTAGAAGCATCGGACGGCTACTGAACGAAGCAGCAAACAGATCCAACGGCCACTGAAGCAGCAGTGTTCATGTCATCATTTTGGCAGAGAGTTCATTTTAGTCCAAGATCTCTAATATAATTGAAAAATATTTTTAACCGATAAATGCCGATGCACAATCTCCGAATAGTAACATTGATCTTATTTTGATATAGATTGAATCCATAACTTGTTCCATCCTTGGTGTACTGTCGTCTATGGTTGAAGATTCGGATTCTTTGTATGGATCCCTAAAATTTATCGATCTACGTTTCAAGGCCTCTACGTAGAACATTTGCTTTGAGATTTGATCTAATAGACCATTTCACATAAATATATGACTCCCTGTTACTTACTCCTTCCACACATCGGATATATTACAGCTACATGGATGCCCTACCATTGAACATTATTTTCAATTTGTAAGCTTCGATGCACCCTCTCTGAATAGGAAAATTAATCTTTTTGGAACAGGCTCAATCTATGACTTGTTCCATCATGGGTGTGTGTTGTCTGTGCCTAAGGATTCTTTATATGGATCTGTAAAACTTCTCAATATTCATTTCAGGGACTCTACACACAACATAGAGTTTCATATCTGATCTGATAGACCATACCGCATAAAAGATATTTCTCTATTACCCCTCATCCTTCCACAAAATTGGATGTTTTTTAGCAATATGGATCCCCTACCATTGGAGATTCTGTTTAACCGGTAAGATTCGATGCACCCTCTCCAAATAGGAAAATTAACTTGTTTTTAATAGATTGATTTCATACCTTGTTCCACCGTGGTTCTTTTAAATCTCTGCTCGAGGATTCTTTTTATGGATGTGTAACTCTTCTATTTTCTTCGAAAGATACCTGTATTTTATAGTGTACTAGGCGATACCCCGCGCTAAAGCGCGGGGCTTTGTACCATATTCTGATATAAAATTTAGACTTTATAAACCTAATAACTAAACTTCGACAAATGAAAATTTATAAAGCGCTAATTTTTTATGTTTGGTACATCTCCATTATAATGTCATGAAGCAGACATTCTTCCTTTGGAATAGGAAATTAGTCCAGATGTCTTACATTTTTTTCTTTTATTTGAAGATATAAAATTTCAATTCTTTTTAAAAAGTGTAGACATTAGTGAATGTTGTAGTAATATTATTTGAAATAATAAGAAAATTTTGTACACATTCAAATTTGTTTAGAATTCTTCTAATGCAAATGGCTTATTCTTCTAGAAAAGTGTAGACATTAGTGCAAATGGCTTATTTAATGCAGGATTTGTTCATCCTTTTTTTCAAACAAATTTGCATGATAAACATATTAGTTCAATAAAATTCTAATAATATTTTTATATAATAAGCATAATGGCTTCTAAAGTTTATGTACTTATATTATTTATATTTATTGAACTTATTATAATATTATCATACACGCTTTACATCATTATAAAAGAAATTTAATATTCACATCATAAGATCTAGCAACCTTAAGAGAATTTTCAAACATAAAATTAAGCAAGATAAAAATTGAGGAAATTAGGATGGACTAATTAGCGAGGAAAATTTCTCTGAAAAAACATGGGATGTCATTTACATACATGTGGATGCATAAATGCATGCAACATATGTTTTTTGATGTCAATTCTTACTATTTTATTTTCATAAATTTTTTTTAATGTAAATACGATGTCATAATTTATTTTGTATATTTAACTATATAACATACCCCAATCAAACATTCATTGAAGAATAATTATTTTAAATAATAAAAAAATTTACTACTAAAGTTCCTGTACCTATAGTCTTTTTGCAGTCTTTTTACGTTAATTATTCTATTATCATATACATTTTCTACTAATATTTAAAACATATTAACACTCAAATCATTAAAACAATTTATATTATTACATAAAATGAAAATATCATTTTTCTATTCCGACATATGTGTTTTATCAGAAAATTATAAACGTGGTTCTACTTTTAAATGATTTATTATGCTATAATCATATGTATTTTGCACTAATATGTAAAACATATTTATATTCAAGTCATAAAATCAAATATGATTATTTAATGCTAATTTATCATTATGATATTGAAATGAGTATTGATTGCTCATGAGTTACAAACTAAAATAGTAACCTTCAAATTATAATGACAAAGCAATAACTAATTACATGTCGATTTTTCATTGGTTGATTATAAGAAAATAGACACGTTGAATTACACATGTCATATTAATAATGCTTAAATAATGACAAATGGCAAAACGTGGTTTCACCTCAGGACTTTTCTGCTTTTATATTATATACTAGACGATACCCCGCGCATACGCGCGGGTTGTGAGATTAAAGTTCTATTTTTTACCTTGAAACCATTATATACAATGTGATGTGGAACAATCCAACCTACTATTCAACTGAAGGAAATTGCATTCGCTCATCGACATTTAATTGGAAAGAACGTCTCAGTCATAACGGAAATGTTGGTGTAAACAGAAACATTTACGTAAGATGTAAAGTCAGCCTGAAAATAGGTTTGACCATAGAGACATTATGAGCTAACTTTGGACTACATGAAAGATTACTCGTATCCCAAATTAATAAATGTGAGTATTTTGTTTTACTGCTCATCATTCAATGCTAGCTGGCCTTTCAACTTGATTACACTTTTTTGTGGCGTTGTGTGAGGATAGTTCGTTCATAGTCTCTTGGTTGACTTTCATTGATTTATCATTTCGCCTTGAATCAAAGATTGATGTGAACCAATAAGGAAATCAAAACATGTTTTTGACAACTAATAATTGAATTACAAAATGTGTACCAGGGTTGTCTCTTGCCTTTTGGGGGCCTAATGCCAACATTCAATATGAATCCCTCGGAGACTCTCTTCACATATTTTATATTGCATGTTTTATTTTATAAACAATATTTTTCTTTGCTTTTATAGATTCAAATGTCGTAATTAGACTGTCATACTCAAACTCTTAAAAGAAAATATGTAGATAAAGTTGCTAATTCAGTTAATTTTTCCAGCTCAATGCAGCACTTTCGTAATTCTTGAAAACTTCTATCATTAGTAATTTTGTAATATGTCAAACTTATATCATTATCATTTTTCTCGAGTAACTACCATTATTAATAGTGATTCATTAGTATATATAAATATATATATAAGAAAGTATATGTATATAATTAATAAAATACCCCTATTTTTAAAGAATTTTTCCCGCATTTTTTTGCCTCTCAAACGCCTAGTGGTAGAGACGGCCCTGGTGTGTACACACTACGATTGGGACATTATTTCTCTCACTATTAGTTGTTCCTCTTTTTTAGAAGTGGATTTTTTTGGCTCGTAGTCTTTAGACCGAACTTCAGGTGGGTTGCGCGAGAAAAGTTACTCCTTGATCGTGTATTTAAATTGCTGAAATTAAAATTTTAAACTAAGAGAGACACGATAAGCGTTCCTTGCAATTGGAACAAAGTTGTGCTAACACTCTTAGAGTTCTCCTTCGCATTTTTCCAACTCTTTCGGTCTTTGAAAGTAATGTCGGTTTTTTTATGTGTTTTTGCTCAGAAGTTTCAAGATGCTCTCACTGACTGAGCCACATTGAAATCCTGCATGTGAATGTAAGCAAGGAAATCTTTCAATCTGATAAGTTTAGTGTAACACCTTTATGTAACGGAAACGAATACACTTTGAGACATCTCTTCTAAATATTCGATACGCAACTTATCCCCGTATAGTATGAGAGATACAATGTGAGTGTATCACCCAATACTTTAGTGAAACAATTCATCATTGATATACTTGAAATGTAGTGTAACAAAATTATAATTCAAAATATAATAGAAAATAGAACATACATACAAAAGGTAGACAAAACAATGCACATGAGTTGTTCTTCACAGGGGTTATAGGACTCTTCTATATAAAAAAGTGTTTCATGCTTTTATAATGAATGTTTCTATATAATATCACTTATAATTTTATTATTTCTCAAAAATTATCACGTAAAATATTTCATAAAGGTACATGTTTATAATATTTGTTGGCGAAATACAAAGAAAAAGTTTGGATAAGCCTCATACAGCTCCATGTATACTATTTTTTATCGAATGACAAAAAAGTCCTACATATTTAAACTTGTATGGAAATTTCGACATGTCAAGAGGTATAACCGTGTATGTACACATAGAATTGAAACATAAAGGAGAGATTTTATATTCACGTACGATCTCCCATTGACATATGATTTCCCATTTACATATGTTTTCTGCACTCCGTGAGGATGTAGATTTGCTAGTGTGAAGAAATCATATTCCATCCGTTAATGTAATGTGAATATTAAAATTGAGAAAATAAAAAATAAAATGTCGTAATAAATGAGAACAATAATCATGTGGGTCTGTAGTTAGTTTTCATGAGTCAATGTGTCAATTGTGAGTATGTGATATACATACTATCCATTGCTGAGTTATGATGATCAATCATTTTAGTAGATGAATCATATAAAATTAAAATAATTATGTACATATGTTACAAAACTGATGATAGATATGAGGGGACTAATTTAGTGTATTTATGTATTATTATTGCAAGAAATTACGAATTTAATTGGTGATGACTAAGGTGCCACTATGGAACATTCATTTGACTATACATATAGTTTGATGAATATTATTGGCTGAGTATTAAATATATGTGACATTTGTCTTTGTCTAGAGAAATAAGATAGAATCAAAAGAAAATTTAGAAATAATATAAAATGTGGTGACATATATTTATTACTAAATTTTCTACTACAATAACTAACATAAAATTTGTTTCATGGCCAGTTAAAATCCAGCAAGAGCTACTAAACTCATATTTCATCCATCATATATCACATGTAACACAAATAGTGAATCCAAAAGCAATAACAATATGAAAATACAGCGATCATGTGGTATAATTTAACTGTTTGTTTATATGATGTTAAGTTTTATGTTATTAAAATATTTGAGTAGGAAATGTATTTGTTACCTTTTTTAAGCATTCAAAGTGAAAAATAAGAAAATGTTCCTATTAAGAATGGTATTTAAATTATTTGTTTTATAATAATAGTAATAATTATTATTATTATTATTGTTATTATTATTATTATTATTATCTCATTAAACTGGGTTCCAAGCTTTAAAAAAGAAGAAGATTGAGTTCCTTAATTTTTTGACTGTATGATTTATTATTGTCAGCATACAAAGTAAAAAAGAGGGAAAAAAAAGTCAGCATGCAAATAATTTTTAAACTAACTTATTTTGCAACTCCTTTTAAACATGAAGACATACTATACCATTGAAATGAACTAATATAAGAAAGATAAGCGGCCAATAAAAAATAGTAATTATAATATATGAAAAGAACATAACGAATCGTATACATATAAAATGTTATTTCATTTTCCATTCTCTACCACCCGAAGTAAATATGAAAATGCATTGATATATCTCCAACTCAAAAGTTATGTTTCCTTTGTGGATCATACATACAACATCTCCTGACAAATCTTCAAAATTGTCAATCAATAACATACATAAAATATCATGTGTGGTCGTTAAATTTGAACTCTAGAGTATACATTTGCTCATGGCATAGTTTTAAAGATTAAAATACCTCTCAGAAAATGTTTGTAATAGTGATCTAAATCACATTCAATTGACCTTCGAAATGGTATTTTCAAGAAAATAAAAACACTTTGCTCAAAAGATCAAAATGCATCAAATCTGAACATGATCACTTGCAAACTTGAAATTTCAAATTATGAATAAGAGTTTGAATCCCCGTCTCAAATTTTTGATGCAAATGCCTAATATCAAAAGAATACTAACCAATAGATATCGTATTTGAATTACCTATAGACCTTTTGAGAAAAAAGTTTAAGATCTGCAAAAAAAGAATGATGAGAGCAATAATAATCACTGCAAATGCTATTGCTAATTTTGTTCTTACAGGAGCCAGGAGAGTTGTGAAGAAAATCTTGCGTGGAAGCCTAGAGTTCACCAACATTTAAGTAGTAATATTGAGATTTCATTAAATTTTGTAACTCCTGTCATATTAATGAAAAAATGAATATATTATTAAATACATGATGAGTCATGTATGACATGTGTTTTTTATTGAATTGTCATGGCAATTGATGATATGGCGAAACAAATGTCAAACACCTCAATATCTAGAAATTGCCAAATGGCAGCTCCCGGTTCAATCTGAGCACTTTCCTGCTTTTATATATACTAGGCGATACCCCGCGCTAAAGCGCGGGGCTTTGTACTATATCCTGACTTAAGATTTAGACGTTAAAAAAAACCTAGTAATTAAACTTCGACTAATTCAAATGATGCATAAAATAATTTCTTTAATTTTTATCCTGCTTAATTTTATATTAAAAACTTCTCTTAAGGTTGCTAGATCTTATAATGTGGATGTTACATTTATTTTATAATGATGTAAAGCATGTATGATAATATTAATATAAGTTCAATAAATATAAATAGTATAGGTATATAAACTTTAGAAGTCATTCTGCTTATTATATAAAAATATTACTACAATCTTCTTGGACTAATATGTTTATCATGCAATTTTGTTTGTGTAAAAGGATGAACAAATTATGCATTAAAATAAGCCATTTGAATTAGAAGAATTCTATACAAATTTGAGTGTGTACAAACTTTTCTTATTATTTCAAATAAGATTGCTAAAACATTCACTAATGTCTACACTTTTTTAGAAGAATTAAAATTGTGTATCCTCAAATAAAAGAAGAAAACTGTAAAACATCTGGCCCAATTTCTCATTCCAAAGGAAGAATGTCGGCTTCGAGATATAATAATGGAGATGTACCAAACATGAAAATTTAGAGCTCATGATGGACTAATTAGTGAGCAAAATTTCTCAAAAACACACGTGATGTTATTTACATACATGTAGATGCACAAATACATGCAACATATGTTTTGTGAAGTCAATTCTTATAATTTTATTTGCAATAACGTTTAATGTAAATTGTAATTTGAAGGTTACTATTTCATTTTGTAACTCATGAGCAATCAATACTCATATTAATATTATAATGGTAAATTAGCATTGAATAATCATGTTTGATTTTATGACATGAATATAAATATATTTTACATATTTGTGCAAAATACATATGATAATAGCATAATAAATTCACAAATCATTTAAAAAGTAGAAACACACGTGATGTTATTTACATACATGTAGATGCACAAATACATGCAACATATGTTTTGTGAAGTCAAGTCTTATAATTTTATTTGCAATAACGTTTAATGTAAATACGGTGTCATAATTTATTTTGTATAGATTCAACTATATAATATACATCAACCAAACATTCACAAAAGAATAATCACTTTAAATACTAATAAAATTTACTACAAAAGCTCATGTACCTATAATCTTTTTTACGTTAATTATGCTATAATCATATACATTTTTTACTAATATTTGAAACGTATTAATACTCAAGTCATAAAAACAATTTATATTATTACATAGAATGAAAATATAATTTTTCTATTCCGACAGATGTGTTATATAAGAAAAATCGTAAATGTGGTTTCTACTTTTTAAATGATTTGTGAATTTATTATGCTATTATCATATGTATTTTGCACAAATATGTAAAATATATTTATATTCATGTCATAAAATCAAACATGATTATTCAATGCTAATTTACCATTATAATATTAATATGAGTATTGATTGCTCATGAGTTACAAAATGAAATAGTAACCTTCAAATTACAATGAAAAATCAATAAATAAGTACATGGCGATTTCTCATTGGTTGATTATGAGAAAATAGACATGTAGGATTACACATGTCATATTGTAAATGCTTAAATAATGACAAATGTCGAAACGTGGTTTCACCTCGGGACTTTTCTGCTTTTATATTATATTATATATAAGATAAGATATGTCGTTTTTAGAGTGATGCCAAATTAGTCCATCTAGTCCAACCTCCATGGAATATCAATTCGTATATTTTTTGTGATCTTTAAAAAAAATTCTAAAAATCTCTATATTTCAGTGGAATCTTCAAATATCGCATTCAGCTATATAATATGATCTTTCCCTAATTACTTTGAGGAAAAAGAATAGAACATTTGCATATTACTTAATCCCCATTCTGCTTGACATTTCTACAGGAGAAGTTTTATGAAAAATCATCCAATTACGAAAATGATCCCCGCCATTTCTTTGTACTTCTATACATACTTTCTTTTGGAAGAGACATAATATCAAAATGTTGATGGTGAGGGATATAGCTAAACAAACTACAAATTATTAACGCTATAAAATCTATGAAGGTGGCCTGAAATATTAGTGGATCTTATCTTGTCCTACCAAAGATCTTACAGAACTTAAAAGATATTCCTCAAACATATGATTGATAAGGGCTTATGTCAGGAAGTCTGTTACCTATCCAGGCTAATGCGGTTGCAACCATATATCTTTCTCTATGCGTGTGACTAGCACAACCCCAAAGGGAGTCCCAGACAGCAAGAACATATGGCTGAATCCTCTACTCAAAGAGTTTGCTTCCCAAATGAGTAACCACTAGAGAGCCCACAATAATAAAAGCAACAGTGATACTTTGAAAGTAAGTAAAAAGTAGTCACGTCTGTAAAACCTGCACGCTTCCTCAATAGACTTGTTTGATCCCATATAGGTACATAAATCAGCAAAAACTAACTATTATTATTCGAAAACACACCTCCTCCAGAACCTAAAAGGCCTAGAAGTAAGCCATTCAAGTGGAGTGCTTCCATCCCCGTGGCCGAGTAAAACTTAACCACTTGCCACAACGTACCAGAACCGGGGACCACTAGTCCCATTGAGCTAAGATCCGCCTGATCATGAAAAGCAAGATTTGGTGATGCCGAGACAACTCTCGGATACATCAAAAATTTATCGGATAACTAGAGCCACGTCAATCGACATTCCGTCGAAAACCTCAAAGCACACTAGAAATCTCAACATACTACTGAGAAAAAACGACGAAGAAGAAAATTGATATGTATAGAGCCCACCATCATTGAGAAAATGTTCCATCAATGGTGCTGCATATCGAAACTTAAAAAGTCTGTAGACTCTCATAAATTAATCGAGCCAAAAACGGATGGTCTAGACTCTCTTACTATCACCGGTAGACACAACACCAAGAGTTATAGGAAACATATTCACAACCGTGTTTGGAGCTATATGTGGCATTCATGTATGATCAAACCACGAGACTAAGTCTCTAGGGGGACAAATCAGAGGCTTATATGATTTTTACCGAGAAATTTCCAAGAAGACTAGTTGTCCAAACCTAGCGAGTTATGTGAGAAGTTGTTGCTAAAAGACGTGTACTTGCACAATCATAGATGTCTGTTGATCAAACGCCGAATGTGTCTACCCAAACGTCGATGAATTAGTGAAACCCCATAGGAACGATACTTTGATCGTAAACAAATATATCTGATTCCAACCATACATTTAACCAATGAAACTTCCCTCTAAAGGATACTGTGTGATAGTTGTGTGGGCGGTCATTAACATTGGGTCGTTTTCCAGATGACAAGAATAATGTAGGCTGCATCCACTGTCCTGTCTCTGTGGAGAAAACACGTCTAATTTCAGGGTTTTAATAGTTTACTAAAACTTCTTGTTTTATGCCCAGTTATAAGTGTAGGTTGAAACCCGACCACCCTGAAACTAGTAGTCTTTTTTTTTTTTTTTTGAGAGAAAAATTGAAAATCTTATTCAAGGGGAGTCACCCCCAACATATCAATGTTTAATACATCGTTAGCCCAAATCGGCGTTTGAGAATAATATGAAATATCCCCCTCCAACAAAGCTTTGGAGGCAAGTAAATGAGCAAATTGATTCCCCTCTCTGTGGACAAAACTGAACTTAACCGAAGGAAGCGTCGAAACCAACTCCTCACACTCCATTAACACCTCATGAAGGTCGGAAACAAATTGTAGACCCTTCGATTTTCTTCCATAGTCACTGCCAAGCATCAGTACAAGGCTTCTACAGTCGCTTTCAAGGACAACTCTCTGATATCCAAGTTCCACCGCAAAGCGTAGTCCTTCTATGCAAGCACAAGCTTCGGCCATTAGCGGTGATCGTTACTGGAGAAGACGATACTGTCTAGCCGCCAAAAAATTTCCTTTATCATCTCGGGCCACCATCCCCACTCCCGAAGCTATATCGTACTCAGTCCAAGAGGCGTCTACATTCATCTTGACAAAATTTCTTGGGGGATTTGTCCAGCAAAATGAAGACTCAACTGGCGGGTTTGATAACTCGTCAAACTTGCCAAAAATTCGGGTTTCTTTGCACCACCGAAAGTAGTTGGTACTTTCTTCTACAATTTTCTCTGGACTCTTGCCTTTGGAGTTAAATAAGTTTTCATTTCTATTCCTCCAAATCGCCCATAATGCCAAAGCAAACTTCTCTCGGATGTTCTCTTTTTCTCTCGTAAAAACATTGAAAATTTGATCACGTACATCATTCTCGAAGTTTTGCATGAAATCTGTCCCCATAATACCTGTTAACACCTCACGGGAATGAGCACAACGTCCAAAAAGGTGGTTAGCATTCTCATATTCTTCATGGCAGAGACAACATATTGGAGAGACTTCCACACCACGACTCAACAATTTATCTGCAAGGGGAAGAGACGAATGCCATAACCGCCAACAAGGAACGAGGATCTTCTTTGGGAGTTTACAACTCCACAAATTCCTCAGCCAACCCACTGACGGAACAGTGACCGAAGAAGAAGCTGTCGGGACCGACAATGACCGAGCAGCTCTATACCCGGACTTCACAGTGTATTCGCCCCCGTCTGAGTGCACCCAGTACTGAGAATCTCCCGACCCCCTTGCTCCAAGCGGAGTTGCTAAAACAGCGTCAATATCCATAGGCCATAACACAGTTGAGACTTTGTTCTCGTCCCACTTATTCCCCTCCGGAGTTAACAGGTCGCAGACCTTCAAATTTTCTTGTCCAGCGGGGCAAGTAGTAATCACACTAAATGTATTTGGCCGCATCACCCATTTATCGCCGAAGACTTTTACGCTACGCCCATCTTTTATTTTCCAAACTAAGCCACTCTTTAAGAGATCACGCCCAGCTATAATACTTCTAAAAGCATAAGACACTTGGGCATTCTTTTTCAGCTCAAAATCAAGAATTGAAGAGTTACGATAATACTTAGCTTGAAGGACACGGCTCACCAACGAATCAGGTCTTTGGATAAAACGCCACGTATGTTTTGCCAACATTGCTTTATTAAAATCCTGGAAGTCACGGAAACCAATACCTCCATCCACACGCTGCTTTTTCAACTTCTCCCAAGCAATCCAGTGAATTTTCCTCCTTTGATCATCACCACCCCACCAAAATTGACGAATAACCCGTTCAATATCTTGACAAGTCTTCAAAGGAAGTAGGAAGCAACTCATCGTGTACGTGGGAATAGCTTGAACAACAGCTTTAATAATAATTTCCTTGCCAATTGTAGAAAGAGAAGAACCCTTCCACCCCTTCAACTTGTTGAATACTTTCTCCACAACTGGACTAAAGCTGGCGTTTCGGCTCCTACCTATTTGGGTCGGCAATCCCAAGTAGGTGTCATGCTGCAAATCCAACTGAACACCACACAGAGCACTAAGAGATATGCGCTGATCTTCAGAAACATTTTCTGAAAAAACAATGGATGATTTCTGAAGATTCAGAGTCTGGCCAGACGCGACTTCATAATCCGCCAGTATGCCACGAAGTACTGTAATCTCTTCAACCGTAGCTCTGGTAAACAAGATACTATCGTCTGCAAAGAACAAGTGTGAGATAACAGGACCACCTCGTGACGCTGTCAGTCCTGACAAACGACCATCCTGCACTGCAGAAGTGAGACTACGAGATAAAGTTTCACAAACGAGCAAAAACAGATAGGGAGAAAGGGGACAACCCTGTCTGAGACCACGCTCTGGGGTAATAAAGCCATGAACTTCACCATTGAGAATCATACTATACATAGTCGTGGATATGCAACTCATAACTAGGGAGATCCAACGAGAGCCAAAACCCATTCTTTCCATGAGCTCGCAAAAAGTCCCACTCTACACGATCATACGCTTTGCTCATGTCTGCTTTTAGGGCCAAAAACCCTTTCTTCCCCTTCTTACGATTCTTCATAGAATGGAGTAATTCAAAAGCTACTAGCACATTGTCAGAAATCAGTCTACCCGGGACAAAAGCAGATTGATTATCAGCAATTACCGAATCCAAAATAAACTTCAAACGATTAGCCATCGTTTTTGTAATAATTTTATAAATTGTTGAGCACAAGCTAATAGGGCGCAGATCAGCTGCTGTCCTGACCTGTTTTACTTTGGGAATAAGAGCTATCAAGGTATGATTGATTCTAGACACGTCACCGTTGTTATTCAGAATATTCAAGCACAAAACTTCAACTTCTGGTCCAACGATGTTCCAAAATTTCTGAAAGAATGCAGCCGGGTAGCCATCCACACCCGGAGCCTTGGCCGGGCCAAGTTGAGCTAGGGCAGCCCGCACTTCCTCCACGGTATACGGTTGCTCAAGATCTCCCCTTTGTTCGGCCGAGATAATATCTTCCACACCTACTAACAAAGGCTCCATTTGACTGCGAACCGGATTAGTAGTAGTGAAAATATTCTTAAAGTAGTCTTCAATAATAGAGATAACCTGTTGTTTTTCCGTTATCCAAACGCCATTTACATCTTCTAAGCCTTCAATGCGATTTCTGTTCCGTCGAATGGAAGCCTTCCGATGAAAAAATCTTGTATTCTGATCCCCCTTTCTTAACCACAATTCCCTCGAACGTTGTCTCCACATCTCCTCTTCTCGAAGCAACAAGTTTAATATATCTTGACGGATCACTCGAGTTTCCGCCACAACAGCCGCTGTCTGAACACCTTCCGCTATAGATTGCAGCCGTCTTCTCAACTTCCTCAGCTGGTACTTAACGTTTCCAAAAACTTCCCTGTCCCACACCCGAAGAGCTGATGATAAACGATCCATCTTCCTGACCACTGGATCGGCTGTCATACTCCATTCATCTTCCACAAACTTTTGACATCTACTATCCTGCAACCACATGGTTTCGAACTGGAAACGCTTAGCAACTTGAACATTACGAATGATACCTGACTGCCACACAACCTGCACGGGTACATGGTCAGACACCTCCGCTATAAGATGATCAACTTTACCCCTCCCAAAGATATCAGACCATCCGTCTGTTACAAGACATCTATCCAATCTCTCTCTGATCGCGACATCGTCACCCTGATTATTAGTCCAAGTGAATCGAACTCCTGCAAAACCAAGATCACGAAGCTGCAGACGATTTATAACGCTGCTAAAACCCTCTATCTGACTAAAGGAGACTGTTCTTCCTCCTTCCTTATCACAGACAGACGAAAAGGCGTTAAAATCACCCACAACACACCATGGTTGTCCAATAGGACATAAACGCTCTAACAAGATCCAGGAATTATGACGTTGATTCCTATCCGGATCCCCATAAAAACCAGTCAAATAGCCATGTTTCCCTTCACTAGGGATCGAAAAGAAACCATGAATATAGTGACTTGACGACTTTGCTAACGCAAAACTAACCTCATCATCCCACAAGAGAGCAAGTCCACCCCTACGATCCACACAATCTTGAAAAATACCATTCCGGAACCCCAGACGATTACGAATCCGAACCATCTCATATGCATACTGCTTTGTCTCCATCAAGAAGACTATATTGGGCTTCTGTCTCCTTACAAGATCGCAAAGAGAGACAACGCTACGGGGGTTCCCAAGCCCCCGCACGTTCCAACTCAGGAGACTCATTGGGACTGGCTGGGCTGTACCACAGCCTCAGCCAATGAAGAAGGTGGGTTCTTTAAGGCTCCCCCATCCTGTGTTGGAATCCGCGTAGCAGAAACCGAAGATAATGACTGGTTGTCACTGTTCTCTCCTCCAGCCCGACCCACTATGGGGTTTTTGTGTGCGTTATGGGAAGCCTGCAAAGGCTTGCGATCACCCGAGTTGTTTCCACGACCCCCACCTGTAGCAGCCCCTTGTCTTCCCCCTCTAACTCCTCCACGTCCAGCCCCACGACCGCGATAACCAGTACCACTGCCTCCCCTACCGCCTGCTGCAGTACTCGACACACCTCCCATCACCTGCTGTTGCGACTTGAACTTCTCTTTCGGATCTGGACTAGGATTAATCTCGCTTATCTTCCTCTTCGATAAGGTACTGCTTGGATTATCGGCTGGTAAAACCCCTTTACCTCTGTACTTAGCAGTGGAGGTTTTAACAGGGACCTCATTACAAGCCAGAGGGTTGTCGAAGAGATTGATATCGTCACCCACCCTCAACTCCGAACCCAGACTTGGCTGCCTTCCCTTCTCGCTACCAATATCATTGAAGCCATAATCAGACAGCATCTCTGCATCTCCTACTTCGGAGTTAGGTTCGACTCCCATGTTATCATCTTCAGTGGCTTTGTTTCGTAATGAGTTCGATGTCTTCTCTGTCTCAAGCTGATGGCTGGTATCCTCATTAAACACATCCACAAGACGTCTTTTGGGAGGGGGACGAAACAACAACCAATCACCAAAACCTGGTTGATTTTGCTGTTTCTCAATATCGCCTCGTATCAAACAGTCTTCATCATAATGATTTATCATACCGCACCACTTGCAGAGACACGGAATCCTCTCATATTTATAATCGAGCCAAGTTTTCTTACCTAGCACTTCGATATAACGACCCCTACGCAAGGGTTTGTTGATGTCGAGCACCATCCTTGCCCTCATGTAATCCCCACCCGGACCCGAAGAAATCTTAGAATCCGTAGCTACAATTGGTCTCATGTTTCTAAGAATTCTCCTCAAATCTTCATCTGTTTGGTGGTAAAGAGGGATATTCTTTACTTGAACCCACACTTCAAAGGTGTCGAAATCTATACCCTGTACTTCTTCAATCATATTCCAGTGCTTGAGAACCAATGGATTTTCGTCGAAAATCCACGGACCACCAGAGAAGACAGCGTCCAAGGCTTCCTGATTTGGGAATTGAAATACAAAGATATTAGCATCCAGTTCATGGATACTAATCTCATCCCCGCCAACCCAAATCTTTTTGAATAGGAGTTTCATTGCCCAAATATTGAATCGGATGGGAAGCAAGAATCTCCCAATCAGACAAGGGCCACGCCCTTTGATCGCAGCCAAACTATATTCCCGATCGAAAACCTCCACCTCCTCCTCTTCGAGAGATAGCTTTCCGAAGTTTAGAACAGAGCCCGACCCCGAGAAAGCCATCGGGAGAACACATACTCCTTGCGAAGACCCTCCGACGATGGCCGCTGCACGACCCGACGACGTGAGAGAGGAGCGCAACTGGAAACCCTAGAATCGCCCTTCCGCCCTCCGAACTATTCGGAGCTTGTTACCTTTCGAAACTAGTAGTCTTTGAATCATGATCAACACAAATAGTGAACCCAACTCGGCAGGGTTTTTTTTGGAAGCTATCGGGATTGTGGGAGAGAAATCCAATGGTTGGTAAAATTAACTAAATGTTCCGGCCAAATTCGAACAAATCATAAACCCTAAACGTTAAAATTAACTAATGATCTGGTCCCAGGATTAGAGAAAAAATAGAGGGAAATCGTCAAGAACTATGTTGATTACAAGCAGTGGCGGAGCCAGTAAATGAAGTCAGCCGGGGCAAGATTCGTAAAGTCAAAAGTCAAAGTTAAAAGTCAAAGTAAACATTCAAAAGTCGTTATATTTCATAAGCAATTATACACACAAACATCAAATTAATAATGATCACTATACTTACAAGTCACAATTTGTTTTTTTTTCCGAGGAGACAATGAATTTTTAATGGTAAATGATAAATTGGAAAAAAAGAGAATGAAAAAAAGCTATTGTCTGGGAGGAGAATCGAACCTGTGTAGTAGTATTTGCTATCTACAACAACTAGCCACTTGGGCAACTGGGCAATTAGGAATTTGGGGGGGGGGGAATCCTATATTCCTTTCAGTTTAGTCATAAAAAATCTATAAAACTAGGGGTATTAGTAGAAATTTTCAAATTTCAGGGGGGGGGGAGCTGCCCCCCTTGCCCCTACATAGGTCCGCCCCTGATTACAAGGGAGGAAAAACAGAAAGATATCAATAAAGAATCATACCTAGTAGATATGGAATACCAACACTGCATGATCTTAAAGTAAAAACTAGAAAGTCAAACTGTCTCAACCACAAAAAAATATTTTCAGTGACTCTCAAATACGAATAAGACAATCGCACAGGTTCCACATATATATGTATATATATGCTACGAAAGTTCAAAAGATCACAACATTTCACTGATTGCAGCTGGAGGGTTAAGGAATTGGAGTTGGCCATTAGGGGAGTTCAAGCAGGAAAAATTAACCAACCCCAAGCCGGATTTCCCTTCCCTCTTGTAAAACTCTTTCCACTGTTTTCCATGAAATTATACTGCAGAAAGAGATGATGATTAAGCACAGCACAACGTCTATATCCCATGGGTGAAGTCATAGCATCGGGATGCCAGGCGACCATTGATTTAGGGCGGCAATAAATCTCTAGAGTACCATGAACAAAAGATGTCAATTCAGAAACGTGCACTCTGTACAACAAGCACTATTCCATCTTGTCGTAGTCCTTCAGTTCCCAAACTAGAACATGTCCTCATTTCCAATCCAAGTACCTGAGGTTTTTCTGTCCTTCGAAATGACACGTGCCTAAGCAGCAATAACGACCTGGTTCTAAACAAGCCTCAGGCAAGCTCAACCTTTGATATTTCTTAGGATCATATGGATCATATACAAATATGTCCAACTCAAACCACACATTTAACCAGTGCAACTTCCCTTTAAAGGTTATGGCATGATAGTTGCTTGGACCGTCATTAATGTTAGGTCGTTTTGCAGTCGAGAATAACAATGTCGATCGCACCCACTGTCCCGTCACCGAACAGAAACCATCTAATTCCATAGTTTTACTACAATTTATCATGTTATGCCAAGTTTTAAGTGTAGTTTCAAATGGACCACCATGAAACTAGTAGTCTTTGAATCATGATCAGCTGAAATAGTCAACCCAACTCGGCACGGTTTTTCTTCGGAAGTTATCGGTATTGGTGGGAGAGAAATCCAATGGTTGGTCAAGGGATTCTCATGGTAGTAAATATCCTTTGAAAGATACTGGGACAAGCAGAGTACCCACCCTTGCTGGAAACTAAGAATTGGAACACAGTATCATCAAGGGTCGGCGTGGTTAAAGTTAATTTGATGTTTTTCTAGGGAGGAGGATGAGATTTCATGAAAGTGGCGGCGGCCGATGATGCCGCGGTATCGGTGGATTATAGCGAACTGGGGCGGAGTAGTTGAGGGGTTATGGAAGTGGAGATACGATCTGGCAAAATGGGTAGTAGAGAGTCAATTGAGCCAGTTCTTATAGACGCATTTACATTGTTTGGCGAGTTTTAGAGAGAGGCGCCAGAGGATTTCGACGACTTCTTCTTCTGAGAGACTGGCAACTTCATTAGGATCGTCCTCCGCATCTTCCCCTGCCTCCATCGCTCTTCCTTCCATCTTCGACGGTCTCTGAGAAGAAGTCGTGGAAATACTCCGGAGCCTCCCTCTGAAACTCGCTACTCGATGTAAGTCCATCTCTAAGAGCTGGCTAAAGTTATTATCCAGTACCCATTTTGCTAGATCATACCTCCGCTTCCATAACCCCACAAGTACTCCGCCCCAGTTCGCTGTAATCCATCCATACTGCGGTATCCTCGGATGCTGTCTCATTACTTAAACCCCCTCTTCTCCCAACAACCTCATAAAGTTAACCACACCGAACATTTATAATGATGCTCGGTTCCAATTCTTAGTTTCAAGCGAGGGGTGCGTTCTTTGCTCGTCCTAGTATCTTTCTAAGGAGATTTACTACATGGTGAATCCCTTGACCAACCATTGGATTATTCTCCCTCCGATCCGGAGAACTTCCAAAGAAAAACCCTGCGACTTGGGTTCACTATTTGTGCTGATTATGATTCAAATAGTGCTAGTTCAGGGTGGCCCGGTTTAAACCTACTCTTAAAACTTCGCATTACACAAGGAGTTATAGTAAAACTAGTAAACCTGTGGAATTAGATGTTTTATCCTATGTTACCAGAAACGTAAAAGTAGCCGCGTTTCTCGTTCCGAGTCGTACGTACCGAAACGCGGTACGTTTTCGTCCCGAAACGCTGAAAGCATCGACCCGAACGTTTCGTAGAGTGAGTACATATGTGACATGTTTATATTACTAGTTTTCAGTGGTACTCATTTGCAGAAAGTTATTTAATCATGATAAGTGGATTTGAGAATGGAAGTATGAAACTACTTAAGTTGATATTCTTGAACTTTTTAGGTAACTGTAGGGAAAATTGTTCCCAAACAGTGTTCCTCGTTCCTAGTAATTGTATTTCGTCCCCGACATCGTTCCTGAGAAGCCTACCCCTAGCGTACCCCGTACCGGCACCTATCACGTTTCCCGTTCTCGTTCCCGTCCCACGTACCGCAGCGTACCACGTTTCTGGTAACATAGGTTTTATCTTTGTAGACAGGATAGAAGTTGCGATCTATATTGTTCTTCTTATCTGCAAAATGATCAAACTTTAACGACTGTCCAAATAGCTATCATGCCATAACCTTTAGAGGTAAGTTGCACTGGTTAAATGTGTTGTTTGAGTCGGACATAATTGTTTACAATCCATATGATCCAGAGAAATATCAACTGTTGAGCTTGCCTGAGGGATGTTTAGAACCAGGTCGTTATTGCTGCTTGGGGACTCCTTGTCCAGGGACAGAAACACCTCAAGTACTAGGATTGGAACAAAGGGCTTGTTCGAGTTTGGGAACTGAAAGATTACGACAAGATTGAATGGTGCTTACTGCACAGAGTTCACGTCTCTAAATTTTTGTTTACGTTACTCCTAGTATTTATCGGCGCTCTGAATCCACGGTTGACTGGCATCCACATGAGGTGGTTTTTCACCCATGGGATGGAGACGTAATGATGTGCTTTAAGCATATTCTCTGTGAGCAGTATAATTTCTGGTCGAAAATAGTGGAAATATTTTTACAACAAGGAAGGATACCGGCTTGTTGTTGGTTCATTTTATCTGCTTGAGCTCCCCTGGTGGCCAAATCCAATTCCTTTTGGGAAGTGAAGTGTTGTTACCTTAAAAGCGTTCGTAGGATGATATATGTATTTGTGAACATGTGTTTGAGCGTCTTCTTCGAATTTGAGAGACGGAAGAAATGTTTCTTGCGCTTGTGACAGTTTATGACTTTTATATTTTATTTTAAGACCATCCGATGCCCGTACTTGATATCTACTAGGTATGACTTTTATGTTTTATCTTAAATCTTTCTGTTTTTCATTCCTTATTAGGAATCAATACAGTTCTTGATGCTGTTCCACTGTTTTTTTCTCTTATTGGGACGGTACACCTGTTTCTGGGTCATCCATTGAAATTTACCTTTAAGGTTTCTGATTTGTCTGAATTTGCTCGGAACTGAACGGAATTCTGATCAGTTTTACAGATCCATTGTTCTACTTTTGCTTGACTTCTACTGTAAACCTTGTTTAAGAATAACGAAGTTTTCCGAGGCTTCCCTTCTTTGTCTTGGCTTCTTAATAGTCTAATGGATTACCATATGTGTTGGCTTTTACACTGGAGGGGTTAAGTCAATTCAATTCTGCAAGAAATGCAACCTCATTCATTTGAATCTCTTCTCGCAATTTATATACCTGTCCCTGATTGGAACACAAGATTCTTCTCATATAATTCATGTTGTTTGGTTGAAGATTCAATGGCGGTGGCTTGTTAGACACATGCACTGGCTTTTTCCTGGATGCTATTGGATGTTTGTATAAAACCTTTGGTTATGTTTCTCTGTTCCTCTTTTTTCTAACCCTGGACAGTATTGGCATGCCAGCTAGAGGCATGATTGGTGGCTTAAAGTTCTAATATTTGAAGCACTAAATCTCATGAGCTGATTACTTAGTTTCGTTCTTCTTCCCTATTAATTTTTTTACAGATGAACGAAATTTAGCTTCTCTGTCCTACTAGATGGTAAGAACTATATATTAACACTCTACATAAGTCGATTTTGTTATCATTCAGGCTGCAATATCATTAATCCTTCTAACTTCGGTGCTACTCTCTATGCAATCTTATACCAAATCATTACATGTTCTATTGAGATTCCAATATAGAAGTAAAGAAATAAGCTTGGTTCAGTTACACAGTGGTAATAATTTAGGGCTTCTGCTGCAGTAATTGCCCAAGCAAGGCTTGATATACATATTTTTATAAGTGACCTGAACCCGATACACGTTTTTGAATTCCTTGCAGGCATGAATATTTTCCTAGATAACTTCGGTCAGAAAAGATGTTTGGCTGATGTGAAAAAGTTAGGGAAAAGCTCTGTACTTCTTCTCAGAACATTTAGGTATTTGAGGTTTTAAATTTAAAGAGAAAGATAATGTCGATGTAAGAGTAGTAATAGAATGCCTGAAGCCCTGAAGATCGTAGAATAGTCGAGGGTTTGGATTTTAGTTGCTAGTAGAACGGCTGATAACTTCTTTTGAAGAAATAAGGGAGCCTTTGAAAGGTAACTAAAACACCAAAGAAAGGACTACCCAATGAAGATAATGTGGAATGTTGAGAAGCTCTGATTGTTTGCCGCTGCTTAAGAAAGAATGTGGTGAATCTTGGCAGCCCTGGAGGAATGCTGGCTCTGGCCAGGGAAGCTAAATGAATGACTCATCTTGGCGCGGGTCTGAATCATTCAGGGAGGATTTAGATACAACTTAATAAGTAAAGGATCCTTTAATATTCGATATTCTCCACAAAAGTACATTGAGATGCCATTCAAAAGCATCTACGAATTCATTACACTATTTTTCAGTTGAGTATTTGTCATTTACCCGACTTCATCAATTGCTGATTTGTGGCTGCAATGTAGGTATTTTCATTCTGATAATTGTGATGGTACATGAAAACTTGAATCTTATTTTGATCATTACTATGAATCTTATGAAGCAATCTCAAATCAGCCTGTAATAAATCATATTTTCTTAATGAATTATCATGCCCAACAAAGCTGTTCCGAGAAAACCTTTTAAGCATTTTAATTTTCGAGGACATGGGCCATAAATATCCAGACATTGAGTTTAGAGTCCTCGGTGATATGGCAATGTTACACACAATGACCTATACATCAGTTAATTTACATTATCCTGTCGGTGCGTATTCAGATGAAAACAAGTTAATAGCATAACAATACCATTCTCATGCATGATGATCAGAGGTTGATGGTGGAGCTTACATATTGAACTGCTAGTTCAATCCTTAGCAGGATAGATTAATTATACTGTGACTTAGATTCTCCAGCAATGTTTAGAACTGCTTGTAAGAAAATAAGTAATCTGATTTTTTTTGGCAATAAAGAAAGTAGTCCAAGAGTTCAATGTGGGACTTCTCAACACGCCCCTATGGGTGGCGGTGATCACATGGAATGTTAACCATTCACTTGTGCGAGCTAAACCATTCACTTGTATGAGCCGTGGCTTTGATATCATGTGAAGAATCCATGAGGGTTCCACCTCAATGAGGGTAGTAGCCCTAGAGACTTATTAATTATGTTTCGTCTTCTTGAATGTTAGATGTGGGACTTCTCAGCAAGGAAACTTAATTTTCTTGCTAATCTCAGTATCTGTGGAATTGTTGTGCGGCATGTACATTGAGGCACCACGGAATAATTTCAAGGTATTTTGGTGAACCTTAACACGACCTACTTTTTGAACAACACCTGTTGGAGTAAGGTGTTTTTAGATGATAACTAGTTAAACATAAGTTATCGGTAAAATATAGATAAGTTTAAAAAAAATATTTCTCCAATGGGCTAGTTACTTCGCTACTTGTAGCGAGCAATCATCACGGTATGTACTTTTTTCTATTTTAAAATAGTGTTCAACAAATTCTAAAGTACATCGAATGTTAAAATAGTGTTCAACTCTCCAACATTCATGGTTCAATTATCTCCTGATTTTTCGAATTTTTGTTGAGATAAGTATTATTTTTTTACTTGAGATTAGTATTAAAGAGTTTATGTATCTCCACAGTTCTATCATTTTTAAATTCTCCGTACATTTCATTTATTTTCAAATTTATAATAAAAAGATAAAAAAAAAACTACTCTACTTGAGGTGTATGTTTGTTTTTTTAATCAGTGGTGTATATTTATTATTTTAAAAAATGATGTGTATTATTCGCAAAAAAGAGGAGCTGTATATTTGTTCAGGACATTTACATTTAAGTTATATTCATCATTTAAAAAAAGTTAATATTCATGAATTTATTTGTGATTGTTGCTTGAATAATTTACTAAATTCTTTTATGTAGGATTTTGTTCCTTTTATTCAATAATAAATATAAGTTTAGCTACTTCTCAACAAAAATAACAGTTTAGCTAACTTTAAATTGTACCATTGGAGCAAAGGCTAAAAAAACATGTTACTTAAAATACATAAATGATTTTTTAGGTAAAAAGTAGCTAACTTTTACCTATTACTATTTGATATGCATCTCCAACAATACAATTATTATTTATCTAAATTTTAACTAGTATGAACTCAAGTTAAGATGACTTCTTATTGTTTGCTCCAATGGTGTTATGTATTTTACATAAGTTTGTGGGTATTGAATTATAAATAAAATATTTTATTAAATTAAAGTAGGAGAGAGATCGACACAAAAACTTTAACTACCTACATTCTAGCTAGCTACTTCTATTGAGTGGGATACATAATATGTAAAATATTGAGTCATTTAGCCAGTCCATTGGAGCTCATTATTTCTTCTAGTTATGTAAATTATAACTAAACTAATTCTTGTACATAACCATTGGAGATGCTTAGGGATGATCTGTTTTTTACCTATTTCTACGCATATTAGACTGGTAAGATGACTTACTGTCGATTTCAATGGTATTTCAATTCTATGGTATGACGACAAATATGACACATGATTTTTTTTCCGGTCATATGGGTCATGGTTAGTTGTTTTTTGGCAGGAAAAATGATACGAAATGATCATAAACTGATCGTCACATATTACAATTTAATAAATTTGAAATATTTTTACAATTCTAGTACATGTTAAATTTAGACTTATTTTAGCAAGAATAAAAAATTGCAAGCAGTGAAATCGATCATATATTACAATTTAATAAAGTTTATGTTATATGTATGCAATACAAATGCCTGTTTATGGAAGAAATTGAAAAGAATGGAAAATATGATCTTAATTTAAAATGTTTTAATTGTCTCCCACTCAATGCTCAAAATAAACTAATGTATCATGATAAATTAAGCCCTTTTGAGAATATAAATTGTTCTTTAAATACATGGAGGATACATTGTAGCATATTTTTCTTATAAAATACGTCTTAACAAATGTGAATTTAATGTATCGATAAAATGTAACTTAAAATAATAATTACACTACAAGGTGTTAGGTTTGATTCAAACAAAAAGGGAAAAAACAAAAAAGGTGGAATTGGATTTTTCGCCAAACAAAGCACTATGGAAAGCATGTGCAGTGCTGATTCAATATTGTTTGCTTGGGCGGTGATATTGGGTCACGACAGTGACTTTGTTTTGTTTTAGGAGTCTTTTGTTTCTTTTTGGGTCAAAGGAAGAAGACGGCTAGACATGCTGTGGTTTAGTCGGCTATTAATTCCTTGGCAATAATTTGTTTTCGATTAGGAAACAATCTGAACAGATTAATTCCTAGTTTGTATAGAATTCGTTTTGGTAGTTACTTTGGACCCAAGTTTTGTACTAGTATAAATAGATGCTAGGGTCAAGACTTTGGGTGGTGCTTGTAATTGGTTTGGCTTCTCATCAATAAGTTGGGTTTGGTTTGGCCGTGGATTAGCTAGTCTCAAAACTAGTGAACCACGTTTAATTCTTGTGTTCTTGATCTTACTCTTGTTGGTTCTTTTTGCTTTCTCTTGCTTTCTCGCGATTGCAATCCTAACAAGTGGTATCAGAGCCAGGTTCGTCGAGTCTCAAGAGAAGCAATGGCGAGTTCGTGATCAAGATCTGTCAGGTTTGATGGGAAGATTGAGTTTCCGCTGGTTGGCCTCTGAAAGAGAGGGTGCAAGCACACCAAGCCTTTGTTGGGAGGCTATCGAGTTCCTTGTTGGGGGAGCTCTTAGGATCTTGTTGTGGAGCATTGGAATTTTGGATCTAGTTTTAGTACATCCGATACGCTTTCGGTTCCAGCATGCGTCAATCGATATGGCGTGCTCAACCCGGCGAGTGATCTGGATCTATATCTGGATTTGGCGGCTAGGAGGATTTAAGCCTATGTGGAAGCGACTTGAATCAAATAGCATTTGGATGGAGTGTCCAAATAATCGTTCACCTGTAGATTTCGCTTCAGGGGGAGGAGGAGGGACGCTCGAGGTTAATGATGCTCTCTAGGCCCCTTGAGGGCGGTTCGGGCTCCTGGAATGGAGCATGGGTGTGTGTTGTTGGGCACGCAGATTGGTGGCGTGTTATTGTGCACGCATCGGTTGGTGGCGCGATTGAATTTTGGATTGGCGCGCTTCGGTTATTGGTTTTGTCCGCATTGGTGCGGATGACGGTGCAAATTGGCATGACATCATTTGATAGAAACTTTGTTGCGCAGTGTCATTGGCGCAACGTTGGGTTATGCATTAGTCAAGGTGCATTAAAGAGGCGTTTGTTGGGACGCATTGGGAGTGTGTTGAAATTCCGCAAATTGGGAATACACTCGGATTGAGTTTGTTGATGAGAAGAATTAGTTCGTAGCTACGGGGTTTTGAATCAAGGGGGAGGCTTGTTGGGTTTGATTCAAACTAAAAGGAAAAAAAGGTGGAATTGGATTTTTTGCCAAACAAAGCACTATGGAAAGCATGTGCAGTGCTGATTCAATATTGTTTGCTTGGGCGGTGATATTGGGTCACGACAATGAATTTGTTTTGTTTTAGGAGTCTTTGTTTCTTTCTTTTTGGGTAAAGGAAAAAGACGGCTAGACATGCAGTGGTTTAGTCGGCTATTAATTCCTTGGCAATAATTTGTTTTCGATTCGGAAATAAAATTCTGTACAGATTAATTCTTAGTTTGTATAGGATTCGTTTTGGTAGTTACTTTGGACTCAAGTTTTGTACTAGTATAAATAGATGCTAGGTTCAAGACTTTAGGTGGTGCTTGTAATAAGTTTGGCTTCTCATCAATAAGTTGGGTTTGGTTTGCCGTGGATTAACTAGTCTCAAAACTAGTGAACCACGTTAAATTCTTGTGTTCTTGATCTTACTCACGTTGGTTCTTTTTTGCTTTCTTTTGCTTTCTCGCGATTGGAATCCTAACACAGGGGCAAATGAAAGTGCCACTATGGCAGCTTATGTATATTAGTAAAATATCATTTGACGAATAATTATTGGCTAAGTGTCATGTGGGCATGACAAATGTCAATTTAAGGACAAAAATTTAATGACGAATGGCGAATTGGTATTGAACCCGAGCACTTCTCCGATTCTATATATATACATATGTGTGGCCTGAATATTTAAAATTTCCGCTTTTGCAGGCGTTGATTTCCTGCTTTTACGTAGACGTAAATTTACACTTCTTCCGTTTGCATGTCATTTTCTTGAGAAATTTTTATTTTCTCTAAGAGCACCACGTGAGCATGCGACGTGGTGGCCTACACCATTCATGGTGCTATTTTCTTGTGCTTTAGCGATGATTCAATTTTTAACTATATCTGGTGTAGGCACATTAAAATTATTCTAAATGTTAAGACGACCATAAGAATAGTCAATGACAATGAAGATCTGTTTTGAAATCGTGTAAGTCCTAAATATAAAGCTCTCAAATGATAATATTATAGAAATTTTAAAGAGAATAAGTGTTAAGTAGTTTGAATAAGTTGAGAAGTAACTCTGTCAAAAAAACGAACTTTGAATACATTCCCTCTCATGTGAAAGAAAAATACATGACTTACTGTCAATTTCAATGGTATTCCAACTCAATGGTATGACGACAAATATGACACATGATTTCTTTCCCCGTCATATGGGTCATGGTTAGTTGTTTTTTGGTAGGAAAAATGAGACGGAAAGATCATAAATCGATCGTCACACATTACAATGTAATAAATTCGAAATATTTTTACAATTAATACATGTAAAATAGACTTATTTTAGCAAGAATAGAAAATTGCAAGCAGTGAAATAAATCAATCGGTCATATATTAAAATTTAATAAAAGGTATGTAATATTTATGGAATACAAATGCTTGTTTGTTGAAGAAATTGAAAAAAATTAAGAATTAATCTTAATTTTAAGATGTTTTAGTTGCCTCCAACTCAATGCTCAAAATAAGCTTATGTATCATGACAAATTGTGTTTTTTTTGGAATATAAGTTGTGCTTTAAATACATGGAGATTACATTGTAGCTTATTTTTCTAATAAAATATTTTCTTAACAAATGTGAATTTAATGTATTTTCTTGAGAAGCGAATTTAATGTATTAATAAAAAGTAACTTAAAATAATAATTACATTTTAATTGGAAAATGAAAGTGCGAATATGGAAGCTTATGTGTATTAGTAAAATGTCATTTGGCGAATAATTATTGGGCTAAGTGACATGTGGGCATGACAAATGTTAATTTAAGGAGACATATATAATGACAAATGGCGAATTGATATTGAACCTGAGCACTTCCCCGCTTATATAGACATGTAAAACATACGTGTTTTTAGCAAGAATAGAAAATTACAAGCAGTGAAATAAATGGTAAATTAATCGGTCATATATTACAATTTAATAACATTTAAGTAATATGTATGCAATACAAATGCTTGTTTGTGGAAGAAATTAAAAAAAATTAAAAATATAATCTTAATTTTAAGATGTTTTAATTTTTTCCAACTCATTGCTCAAAATAAGTTGATGTATCATGATAAATTGTGCCTTTTTTGAGAATATAAATTGTGCTGTAGATACACGGAGATTATTTTGTAGCTTATTTTTCTAATAAAATAGTGTCTTAACAAATGTGAATTTAATGTATTTTTTCAGAAGAAGATTTAATGTATAAATAAAAATTAAATTAAAATAATAATGACACTTTAATTAGCAACAACTTATGTGTATTAGTAAAATTTCATTTGGCGAATAATTATTGGCTAAGTGCCATGTGGGCATGACAAATGTCAATTTAAGGAGACATATTTAATGACAAATGGCGAATTGATATTGAACCTGAATACTTCTCTACTTATATATATATATATATATATATATATATATATATATATATTGAACCTGAATACTTCTCTACTTATATATATATATGTGTGTGTGTGTGTGTGTGTGTGTGTGTGTCCCATGTTGATTGTATAAAGTAGTTCATGTGTGAAGTCAAGAGTCATTCATGTTCCTAATTTAGCTACTTGCTAAGTACCATAAAAGTATAAAATACCTAGTAACTTGTATTGTGAAAAGTGTGAAAGTGAAAATGAATTGAAGAATAAGTCCGTTAAAAGATTGAATAGAGACTCATTGAGATGAGCAACATATAGCCCAAGAGTTTTTCCCATCTGTGCACTACTCTTCTTCTCTACATCGACTATATTCTTCTGTGTATTTGTTCTATCTCTATATTATAAGAATATATTCAAAAAACCCATCTCAGTTTGTAATAATTCGATGATACGATGGCATACAGTGTCCTCGTCAAAACAGTGCTACTTGGAGTTTGATTGCTAGTGAACCACGTTATATCGGTGTTTTTTTGTATTCTTGTTTTTCACCTATTTCATCATTCTCTAAGCTCTGCCCGGATCATAAAATATTGGTATCAGAGCTTGGTCGGTGTTCCAAGATCAAGGTGGAGCTCGGGGCATCGATTTCACAATTTTGTGAAATTCGAAGCTAGCGTTTCGCGATCAAGGTGGAGCACGCATTCAGGGGTTACGGATCTGGACTAGGAGCTGTCGAGAAGATGACCGTGGGGATGACTAAGATCGACAAGTTCAAGGGGAGAAACAGCTTCAGCTTGTGGCAGATCAATGTGTGTGATTTGTTGAAGCAGAAATGCCTGTGGTTGCCATTAGCGGAAGATAAAGAGGGGGCTTCTACAACCACCACCGCTGAGTTTGAGTCTCAGCAAGAGGGGATGCAACATAGGGCTACATATGGGGGTTCATCCAGTCGGGGTTCCGGCGCGATGATGGTGGCCAAGGGAAGCTACAGTGACAACTGTTCAAGGTAGAGAAAAGTGACACCGGTGGACGAAGGATGAACTTAGGATCTGCAGGTTTGGCTGCAGGTGGAGGGTACTACGGAGGATGGTCTAGTTCTCTAAGCCCCGTTGTGGGGGGGGGGGTGCAAGGGGGAATCCGTGCTCTTGAAGAGGAGGCGGATGATGGAATAGGGGAGTCTATGACAAGAGACAAAGTAAGGTGAAGGGGACACATGCTGGCGGGTTTGTTGTAGGGACTCGGTGGGATTCGGAACAACAAACAAACTTGTTGTAGGAACTCGGTGGGAGTTGGAACAACAAGAAAGGGGATTCGATTGCAGGTACTCGATCGTAGTTGGAGCATCGATAGGGTTCGATTGCGGGAACTAGACGGGGTTGGAGCATCGCTGGGAACACAAGTTGTAGGATCTCGGCGAAGATTGAACAATTTGTGTGTGGTTATTGGAGAGAACCGGGTAATTCAAGCGCAAGCAAAAGAGGGAATTCAAGACAAGGTGGAGATTTGTTGGAAATATACCTTGAATAGGCTCAATAAAGCTTGGCGAGGAGTTGGCGACGAAGTGGGGCAAGAAACGGACCAAACGGAGGAGCAAGAGGCGAATAAAGCAAACTGGAGCAGACTGTTCGTGCGAACACAAGATGTGTTCGTACGAACAGATCCTGGAGGCGGCTATAATATTTCTTTTTCGATTGTAGCTCGGTTTTTAGTATTTCTTGTGCACCAAGTTGGTATCCTAGGCCTATACAAGGACCTAGGGTCATGGCTTACTGGTGTGGGTTGTATTCCTGGGTTTCTCTCTAATAAAAAAAAAGTTTTTCGGATCGTGGAGGTAGCTAATCGCTAGTGAATCACGTTATATCGGTGTCTCTTGTGTTTCTTGTTTTTCATCGAATTCATTGTTCTCTAAGCTTTGTCCGGATCATAACAGTTGATAATATCATATGAAAATAAGTAAATGAGTTTCTGGAAAAGAAGAAGGGTAAGCGAGGCACCTGACTAGCTTTCTTTAAAAAACTTCGCTTGTAATGTTTCTCATACGGTTTCATTCGTTTTAGTGATATCTCCTGCAACTCTATCATTATAGGCTTTTTTTTAAACCACGAAAATCCATGTGTTGATACATTATCATGCGAGTTCTATGTTTTTTCATAATACAAAGAACCTTTGCAGGAGTTTCATGGCTGCCAAGGTATGAGACTTGTTATGGTAACGTTTGTAGGTGTTCCATGGGCCGCCAGGGATGAAAGTTGTTATATATGTTTTGGTGGCCTCTACAAAGAAAGTTATGCAGAATGTCTGAAAAAAATGCCGAAACAAAATGCAAGCAAGTTAATTTTCATTTAAAAAATAATTGAGCACATTGCCGACCTAGTAGCTTACAGGATTCCTGTACTAAGGGGATCGTCACGATTGAGAACGAGAACCGGAAGAGATGATCGTCTGTTCACTTCAGCTTGAGCTGCAGCTTCCAGCTGATCCAGGCGCGCCCGCTCGGCCCTAATGTTTGCAAGACTTCTCTGTGCAGTAACAAGGTTGACTTGGTTGTGCACTGCCTCAATTCGGCTGACCAGCCAAGCAACACGGAGGGGAGAACTCATGAGCATGCCCAGCCCACTAAAGAGGAACTCAGCATCAGCAGGATTGATTGTAGCAGGAGTTGTCTGATCTAAAGCAATTACAGCGTAGTAAAGAAAAGCCAACATTGTTAACCTGACAAAAGGACTAACAGATAGAATATCAGCAAATGTTTCCCTTCTCCGTAGACAGATGCGAGCTAGCACATCCACGTGCTCCTGGGGAAACCCAATACCAACAATGATATCCCGGAGAGGAGAGATATCTGTCCTACCAGCGTCAATAGCAGCCTCACGCTCATTATACCCTGAGGGGAGAACCACACCATGAAGATTATAAGCATTTGATGTGGCCGAAGAACACCAAATGGGGCTTTCAGGCCTCTGGTGCGATGGATGGTCTTGAGGAGGAACAATGGGAGCACAATCCTCTTCTCGGGAAATAGGAAGCTCACAACGGGAGGAACCCACATTTTGATCCTTCAGGTTCTCGGAGAGAAGTGAATTCACCTGAGAACCCTCGCGTTCTTCCCCACACTGAGGTATAAGAAATTCTGTTGATAAATAAAGCAAAGACCAAATTAGAACTAGGAACCAAACACGGAAAAGGAAGAAAAGGAAATTGTTGTAAAATTTACCATTAGCAAGTGTCTCCTCCTTTTGAACAGGTACATTCTCTGGCTCATTAAGAACTTCCTCCCAATCATTGATAGGAACTTCCTCTTGTCTCTGTTTAACAGGAACAAGCCCATGCCGAGTAGTTGTCTTCCCTCCATTAGCAGGAGCCTCCGCTTGAACAATAGAGGGAGGGTCTTGCTCAACAACAAGAACCTCCTCCTCATAACCTCCAAGTCCCTCAGAAAGTTGGACTGAAGTAGGGTCGGGAGCAATTCCCTCAGCCTGATCAGTGATTTCACACCCCTGATCATCCTTGGCACCTACAAACAAAAGAGTCAAGATTTTCACCAAAGATTAAAGATAACAATCTCAATCCTCCACAATGCTTACCTGAGGGTTCACCTTGCTTTGGTGAAAAGTAGCGACATGCCTCATCTATGGAGTATCCACTCTCAATGAGATGGGTCACCTTTGGGAGGAGCTTGAGAAATACTGCTTCTCGCTCACCTTCATTCAGGCCAGCACCAGCCAAAGCCTTGATAGCTTCCTCAACCCTGGTAGATTGTAAGGCTGCAGCCTCAACAGCGGTTTCCTGCTCAGAAGCCTTAAGTGCAGCCTGTAGTTGAGCATCTACTTTTGCCAAGATGCGGCCATCTTTCTTCTTGGCTGCTGCGGTGTTAGCCTTCGATGCACGATGAGCGCGGGCTTGAAGAACATCTTTCTCAGCTTTTGTCTTAGCCTCTTTCCGAGTGGAAGACTTAGCTCCAGAAAGATCTGCAAAGAAAGCACTAGGGAAACTCGTATACTTTCTCGGAGAAAAAAAAAAAAAGAGAGAAAACAAACCAAATCTTACCTGCTGCAGCTGAACTCTCAAGAGAAGTACACTGCTTCTTACCCCCTGCTCTTCCTTTCCTAGAAGGATTCCGCCTTAGGCTGTGATTACCAGCAGGCGTAGAAGCCCTTGGAGGAGTCCTCAATGACGGAATGCGCTTGGGAAAAGGTTTGTTTCCATCACCACCAGGATCCTCAGTGTTCCTCTTGCGCTTTTCAGGGGCTGTGGCCGGACTACGGGACTCCACGGTTTTTCTTCCGCTAGTCGAACTCCTCAGCTGCGCATTTAACAAAATGTTATACAAATCACAAATATAAATCTTCTGAAGCAGTTAATGGATATAGTGTGTTGTAGTCAAGAAGCAAAAACAGATACCTAAAAGTTTGATGTTTGCTACAAAATGATTACAATATATAACAGTTCTACATTTTCTTAAGAAATACCTAAAAAGACAAATATCCAAAAAAAAAAAAAAAAGAACATAAGTTTTTGAAAGATAATATGCAATATAAATGAAATATGAGCTGTTTGTAATCAGCAAAATGGTGATTTTTTCAAGGTAATATACTCACTACAGAGTCCTTACATTTTGAAGGCTAAGTTGATCTTGACGAGAAGACATGATAACGTGAAAGTAATAAATCAGACAAACAAGAACAAATACAATTGAGATTCTTTGTCCAGTATGTACTCTACACCTGTAACATATGGGTGGGTACATATATATGGGTACACGAAGACATAATTTTAGAAGATTATTAATGTACCACATGAGTTGGAAGTATGTTAGTACAATTCAGCGCTCGCGAAATGAGTTAACTAATAAAATATCAGGACAGCTGTTCTCACTTGGACAGTTTTTTAATGTAATTGATGCAGCACACGGGTAGATACATTCACTTTCAATCCCCTTGAGACAAAAAATTTACTCATAAATCAAATGTCACAACAACCATTTTTTTGTTGAGTGTTTTTTTAGAAATAATACAACATGTTTCTTAGTATGTCCGAATTGTTATGCTTTATCTACAACAATTTCTGCACAAGTATTTATGGTAAATGATATTAAATGCGCTTATTGAATAACACATGCATACATAGTAAATAATTAGTAATTTGGCATTTGGTGACTAATTTTTTCTTTGTTTCATTTTGTTTGAGATTCATTTGGTGACTAGTTTGGAAACTAAAGGAATTTGAGTTGGTGGTGATGACCATTGCGATTCAATTACTAATATTTGAGAAGATCAATACAGGTGTTTTTAACAAACATTAATTAGTTCAATTTTGCTGGGCAATCTTATATTAAAATGTTTTCTTTGTCTAAAATGTTTATATAAGTAAATTTACATTCTGCGAAGTTAATTAAGGGGAAATTTACAATAAGTGGGATGGCTAGTAGATTATTAATTATCTGGAAGCAACAAAGAAATGCCAATCCTCAAAGTGGTGATGAAAGAGCTACATAGCAATACTTAAAATATTGAGTAACCACGTTTGTTCTGTAATTTTATAAGATGTTTTACTTTTCGCTTCAGTTTCCTTTGTTCTAAACAATTTCAGTGACTGATTTTGGGTATATGTACTTCCGCACGAAATTTAATGTGAATATGTGATTTCCATAAAACGAAGAGGATATCATGAAATTACAAAATTAAAATTGAACAATTTGAAAATAAAATGTGTACACAATGGTAATATTTGGTCATCAAAAGCACATACCTTTATCTTTAAAGGAGGTGCCATAATGGAAATGTCATGAACAACGATCGAATTGCCGTTATAAGAAGAGGATCCTGAAGACATGAACATCCATTATAAAAGCCATCTGGAAAAAATTGCAAGAATTCATGATAAGGAAGACAATGTGATGTTAGAATTTTGGTTCATTTGTCATTTAATTATGTAATATTCATTCCAAACTATTTACATGGTCAAAGAGAAATGTATATGTTAAGATATATCAAAATGTAAAGGTCCTGAATATTTGAGAAGGAAGTGGCTTGATGATCAAATGATAAGAACAAGCTGGATCAAGAACATCAAGACAAATTCAATAAGCACCCATGTTGTGTTCGTACACTAAACTCTTTGTAGACCAATTAATTTTAAACAGAAAAAGTACAGGATTTCTATTTAACAACGCATACTTCTAGTAAGAACATCAAGACTATGGTAAAATCACACACATGAGTCAAATACATATCAAGAACGGTCATCAATTGGACTTACAAATTACATAATTGGAGACTAACATCGATACTTTTGACATGAGTTTTTTTAGTAGGGCAAGAGCCCGATACGAGATTACAGAGCGGCCAACTACTATATGGATTTGCAATGCATACATACTCGTATATATATAGTGAGATAAAATGAATTGGGTACATTTTAGGGAGTTAGAGGATTCACTCAGACAGAATAAATTACGACTTTTTCATTTATCGTTCATGCATTAGAGAGGAGTGCGAATGGAATAATGTACCTTGAGTTAAATTTTTTCTATCTTTACGACTTAGTACGTGTCATGTGTTTTGATTTTTTTATAATCATTTTGAACTAGGATAAACCCCAATCTCATATGGACTTTCACTAGAAAGAGAACTAGCACGTACGTTTCAACGTTCACATAATTTTTCTACATGTACTTCAATGTACGATGTGCACTATCTAATATTTAGACACATTTTATTTAGGAGACATGGTAGGGCGATATAACCCCACATTTTATTAAAGAAAGAAAATCGGACTCCTAACCCATAAAAGACATTGTGGGAAGGAGGGGTTACTATCTACCATAGTAGGAGTGCAATAACTGTAGGGTTTTGATACGGATAAGAGTGCAGTAACTGTAGGGTTTTGATACGGATTACGCAGCGGAATAAACAATAATTAACTCCGTTCAAGACCCTCCAAGAATCACAGGACAAGACATCATAACATAGTATGGGAAAAATTCATGTGTACCTTGTTTGTCTGAATTGATCACTTTACGTAGAATTGCGTCCACGTATCTATGCGTATCCACACCTAGGATTATACTGAAATCTTCCTTGCGTCTATGTGCTAGTCCACGCCAAGAAGGAGAAAGAAGATCACGCAAAACGAGGACCAAAAGGCGCGACCTAGTCTCCTTGCGCTCTCCTTGCTTTGTTCTCTCAATCAATAATGAATGAATCTTATGAAAAAATAAGTTAGGGGTGCCTTATATAGTTAATAACTCATTATTAACTACATATTAGCCCCTCTAGTAATCCTATCAATATACGAATTAGTGAACCTTACAATTTAGTCCTACTAAATTTGCATGTGGTTACGTATTGATCCTTCCATTTAATTAGTCATACTAATTAATCACAAAGTCCCGTTCAATCCATAGGGTGTGTGACCCCAAAGGTTTCTACTTAGTTGGTAGTAAAAATTACTAACATCGAGCGGTGTCTAGCAACGCATCTATTCCACCAAACTAATAGACATAGTCAGTGATCCGACAAACCTTCTGACCAATGTTACCGTATTGTATTATCCCTTTGTCTCTATATCCAGATTGGACACGAGATATAAAAGTCACACTCGTATATCCAATCCATAGTTTCTCGATCACGGGAATAGTCTTATCCATGCAGATTAATCTGAGTCTGGCCAGACATTCTATAAGCACTACCCCTCGAGTGGTTGTTGATATTTGCTCTCGTTATCTGGGAAGGAAAAATTCTCTCAACATCACTACCATCTCTAAGCTTGCTTCCTATCATGCCCGACAAACTACCTTTATAGTTACCTGATTAAGGCACAACGTTTGATAATATCAAATCATGATAATTCATAACTAGAGTATCTAGTGACTTCAAGTCTAAGGACCACAACACCATTTTCACTACGAGAATCACTTGTGACTTTACATAACTTGTATGTAGCCTTGTCGTGATGGGTTATACCAGTATGCCATTACCTCTAATGCATACCCATGTTTTAGACTTGTTATCTCCATATCAATCTACCCACATACTAGTCTATTGTTGATCGTCCTGTTAATTACTATAATCGTCTAGGGATATTTAGTATAAAAAAAAATTGTAATCGAAGGAATTCATTTTATTAAATATCTCCTTAAATAATACAATGATTATTCTAGACAAAATAAAGTTCATACTGAATAAGATTACCTCTAGGGAATCTACTCCAACCGTCTCCCACTTGAACTAGAGCGATTCTGGTGCATCTCTCGTATGCCTATAGATCTAGTGTGCCCTTCATCCTTGCGCTGAACAAGCTGCTTTGTAAGTTGATCTGAGAGATTCTCATATGTAGGATTCTTGCATATCTTCACATATCCTGTATCGATGATCTCTCGAATAAGATAGAATTTCCTGAGTACGTGTTTGGTTTTCTGTTTTGACCTCGGTAACTTGGATTGTGCGATTGCCCCACTGTTGTAACAATACAAATCTATTGGATCAAAATACTAGGGACCACAACAAGCTCAGTAATGAACTTCCTAATCCAAACAGCCTTATTTGCTGCACCCGATGCAGCAATGTACTCAGCCTCTACTGTAGAATCAACAACCGTCTCCTGCTTGGAACTTCTCCAGCTCATAGCTCCTCCATTTAGGCAAAACACAAATCCCAACTGCGATCAGAAATCATCTATGTCGGTTTGGAAGCTTGCATCAGTGTAATCTTTTATACTTAGCTCTTCCTCCTTACCATAAATCAAGAACAAATCCTTAGTTCTTCTCAAGTACTTAAGGATGTTCTTGACTGCTATGCAGTGACTCTCACCCGGATTAGACTGGTATCTTCTTTCCATAATCAACGCGTATGACACATCTGGTCTAGTACATAAAATGGCGTACATGATAGATCCTATGGCCGAAGCATAAGGAATCCTACTCATGCGGTTCTTCTCAATCTCATTGGAAGGACAATCATCCTTTGAAAGGGTGATCCTATTGCAACATGGGCAAGAATCCCCTCTTTTAGTCTTGCATGTTGAGCCGTTTCAAAACCTTTTCTATATATGTAATTTGACTTGGGCCCAGCAGCTTACTCGATCTATCCCTTTAGATCTTGATACCAAGTATATAAGCTGCATCCCCTAAGTCTTTCACTGAGAAACACTTCCCTAGCCAATCTTTAACTGATTGCAAGATGGAAATGTGGTTTCCAGTGAGTAGTATGCCATACACATACAAGACCAGAAACACAACAGAGCTCCCACTAACCTTCTTGTAAACATAAGGCTCATCTTCATTCTTGATGAAATTAAACTCTTTGAAAGAGTCATCAAAATGTAGATTCCAACTCCTAGAAGCTTGCTTCAACCCAAAAATGGATCGTTGCAACTTACACACTTTATGGGTATGCTCTGGATCCTCTAAACCCTCTGGTTGTATCATGTACACATCCTCAAGAAGGTTTCCATACAAAAACGCTGTTATGACATCCATCTGCCAAATCTCATAATCGTGATAAGTTGCAATAGCAAGTAAGATTCGAATGGATTTTGTCATTGCGAATGGGAAAAGGTTTCATCATAGTCAATACCATGAATCTATCTGAATCCTTTTGCCACCAATCGGACCTTATAGGAAGTCACATTTCCATCCATGTCAGTCTTCTTCTTGAAGACCCCTTTTGACCCCTATGGGCCGAGCCCCTTGGAGTGGTTCCACCAAATCCGTACTTTGTTGGTATACATAGATTCCATTTCGGATCTCATGGCCGCAAGCCACTTTTGAGAGTCCGAACCTTTCATGGTCTCTCCATAACTAGTAGGCTCATCATCTATGAGTAGTGCGTCATTGGGATCAGTAACGAGGAGTCCATACCTCTCTGGCTCTTGACGCACCTGAATCGACCTACGAAGTTCTTGTGTTAGCGGAACAGGTTCCTCCACAACATCTTGTTGTTCCTGTTCATGTTCCATCGTAGGATCAAGTGTTTGTGGTTCTTGAATTTCTTCAAGTTCTACAGTCCTCCCCCTTGCTTCTTACGAGACAAATTCTCTTTCTAGAAACACGCCGGTCCGAGCAACAAACACTTTGTTCTTGGTAAGATTGTAGAAATAATATCCCACAAACTTACACTTATCCGACTTGGGCCCGAGTTTTTGTGTATGTAAACGCTTTACATAAAAATCGCATCCCCAAATCCTCATAAAAGACAATGTATGAGGCCTCCCATATGGAGTCTTCATGACAGATTTAGATGGAACATGCTTAATGGTGAAAGCTGCACATAATAGAGTGTTCCCCCAAAATGATAATGGAAGATCAGTTTGACACATCATAGATCGAACCATGTCCAACATAGTTCGATTTCTCCTCTCGGACACGCCATTCCATTGTGCCGTTCCACGTGGAGTGAGTTGGGACAAGATCCCACACTCTCTAAGATAGTCGTCAAACTCTTGGCTTAAGTATTCTCCTCTACGATCCGATCGTAGAGCCTTAATACTCTTGCCATGTTGCTTACTTCATTCTTGAATTCTTTGAACTTTTCAAAGGATTTGGATTTGAACTTCATAAGTTATACAAATCCATATTTACTTAAATGATCAGTAAATGTAATAAAATAAAGATAACCACCTCTGGCAGGCGTGATAAATGGCCCACATACATTCCTATGCACGAGAGCCAATTGCTCACTAATACTCAGTCCTTTCTTATTGAAAGGGGACTTTGTTATTTTTCCTAATAAACAAGATCCACATGTATCATATGATTCATAGTCAAATGAGTCAAGGAATTCATCCTTATAAAGTCTAGAAATGCATTTCTCGTTTATATGGCCTACACGACAATGCCATAAGTAAGTAGGATTTAAATCATTAATTTTCATCCTCTTGGTATTGATATTATATACGGAGTTATCTAGATCAAGGATATACAATCAATTAGAAAATAAAGAATTACAATTATGCAAACCATCAAAATAAATGGAGAAAAATTTGTCCTTTATTTTAATAGAAAAACATTTCTTGTCCAAACAAGAAGCATAAATAATGTTTCTGCTCATAGCAGACACAAAATAACAATTGTGTAATTCTAAGATAAGTCAGATAACTCATAAACGCCTAATGCAGCAATTCTTGCTCCATTCCCCACGCGCAAGTCTATCTCCCTTTAGGCAGTCTTCTACTTCTCTTTAGATCCTGCACAATTCAAAAAATGTGAGATCCACACCCATTATCCAATACCCAAGATGAATAGAAGGATAGATTGACATATAACAAAAATACTTGGTGGTGGTGGAATCACTATTCCAAGCCTCTTATCTTCCTGATACTTTGGGCAGTTTCTTTTCCACTGTCCAAGCTGACTGCAGTAGTGCTACTCTCCCTTAGTCACGCCCCAGAGGGCCTTAAGACAGGCTCCTTAGGTTTAGCAACTTTCATGCTCTTTCTTTTGGAGGTAGAGGCAACTTTCTTGCCCTTTCCTCTATTGACCATCATTATGCCCTCGTCTTTCCCTTAGTTGATGCTTTGTTCAGCTGTCCAGAACATATTGAGTAAATCAGGCAGAGGTTTACAGATCTCATCCATGTTATAGTTCATGATGAACTGGTTATAACTGCTAGGCAACGATTGCAAGATGAGATCAGTGGCCAACTCTTAACCCACCGGAAACCCCAGGCGCGTGAGGCTTTCTAAGTACCTGATCATGCGCAATACATGACGCCGCATTGGGTTTCCCTCTAATAGATGACACTTGAACAATTCCTTGGACATCTCATACCGCTCATGCCTAGCCTGCTCTAGGAAGTGCTGCTTCAAATGTATGATCATATTAAACGCAGCCATGTTCTTGTGTTGCTTCTCAAGCTCCGAGTTAATGCTGCAAAGGGCATGCCACATATTTAGCATCGTCAACAATCTTCCGATGTGCCTTCATGGGTGCAACAGTATTGTTTTCAGGAGCTTCAGGAACTTGCTCTTCTAGAAGATAAAGTTTCTTTTCTTGCCTGAGAACGATTCTGAAGTTTCTATACCGGTCTAAAATGTTAATTCGAGAAAGCTTGACCTTCTTAAGGACTGATCGTAGGGATTGTGATGAATTCATTGAATTGTTTGCCATTCGAATTCTACAAAATGAGAAATATACAAGTTTAAGTATTTTGTGAGCGAATGTCTATATTTAATAATGACTAGATTATTAAACATAGCTCCCACTATTTTTATAGGATTAATAGCCCTCCATATTAATGAAAAAATATCATTTATATTTTCTAGTGGGCCAAGATCGATATTTCACCTCTTCTTGAGCTTGCTTTGGCAAGTCAACCAAGAATTAGCTACTTAGGTAGGAAACAATTTCTAATTGCATCCTATGCAATTCTTGGTTAAATCGGGCAAATAACTCCTTATTATCAATCCAATAGATAATTCCAATTGGTTTGCCTTTAGGCTTTCAATCCTATTGAAATAGCCTAGTTGCGTCCAACCTCTTACTCCAACAATTGCACATTACTTGCTTGTGCCATCGCGTCATCCTATAAAGGATCAAATTGCCTTGCTTTGGCAAGCCCGAATTAATACATTATAATTTTGACGAGTGTTTAGTAATTAGAAGGCAAAAATACAATATTTAAATTGAGGGATTTTTAACTATAATTTTAATTATTTTGTTGATCCATATCAACTGATGTACTTATTTGGATTGGGCAAATCCAAATAAAAGATCAGGATTTTAATTATTATCTTATTATAATTTGCATGCATCAACCATACACCAAAAATAAAACAATCAAGACAGTAAATAAACAACCACAAACAATAAATAAACGTGATGTGAATATGGCCTCATAAAACTAAGATATTCCCAAGCCAATGAGAATATCTATAAGCCCTAAAAAATAGCAAGCTCATCTCCATGTGCCTCCATCTTTTAGTCTAGGCGCCTTAGCTTGTGGAACGCCGCCATCTTGTGGTTTCATCAATTCTTTTGGCTTCTTCTCCAAGTATTGACTATCATCTACTCTATCTAATACAAGCTAGCATCTATACTAAAAAGGGAGACCTCACAAGTTGATGAAATGACGACACGCAGGCCGTACAATCTAATTAATTAATTATCACAATAAAACCAAACCAAAAAAATTATACGTCCACAACATCCACATCTAAGGCCATATCCAATCACCATACAATAAGCACATAATACAGTTAAAACAAATTTTAATGCGCTTGATCAGTTTTAGTTGATTTTTGATTTCTAGGGTCAAAACAGTCCAAGATGGCCCACCAACTAGCTTGGTCGAACCCCTAATGGACCACCCCAAGGCCTTGGGCCGGTCGGCCCTAGCCCATGCGGCCAAGGTGCCCGCTAGGCCGGCATGGCCCCTTGGCCGTGTCTTGCATGGCGCGCAAGGAGGGGGCGGACGGCTCTAGGGTTTCAGCCCTAGAGTTGTTTCCTTCCTCTTCTTCCTTGTTTGCTTGTTTTCAGATTAAGAAAACCCCTTTTTCCAATTTATGCCCAAACCTTAGTTTTCAAGATCCAAAATTTCACATCATATGTGATCCAAATTCACGAATTACTACGCGATATGTAAAATTCACGAATTCAGTTTGCATCGTTATTCCGATTTTAGTTTTACGTGATAAATCATAATTACGCTATAAAACTGGCAGTAAAGTAACACATAAACCACTTTATGCACTAGGATTTGTGGCTCAGATACCACTGTAGGGTTTTTATACATATTACGCAACGGAATAAATAATAATTTTTCAAGACCCTCAAAGGATCACAGGACAAGACATCATAACATGGTAAGGAAATAATTCATGTGTACCTTGTTTGTCTGAATTGATAACTTTACGTAGAATTGCGTCCATGTCTCTATTCGTATCCACACCTAGGACTGCACCGGAATCCTCCTTGCGTCTATGTGCTAGTCCACGCCAAGAAGGAGTAAGAATATAACGCAAAACGAGGACCAAGAGGCTGCGCCTCTTGGTGGCGGACAAGTGACGGGGGGAGGGGGGTGGACTGCTAGGCTTCGTCCACTACTTGAAAAATAGTTTGTTACGGCGGTTTAAAATCGCCCTTAAAAGACCCAAAACCGTTGTATTTAAGGCTTACGGCGGTTCCTGCGGCGGATTACTTTTAGCCGCGAAGAAAGCTGTCGTTAATTATTAAACGACGTATTTTTCCGCCGTATACCAAATTTATTTCGGATACAGAAAACCAACGTGCTTCTTAAGACATGATTTCACTTTTAAGGCACTTTAAGATAACCACCGTTCAATAAAATAATTATTTTAAAAATGTACATTTGCAGGTCTTTTTTGTACGTTTATTAATTTTATTTTAATTATGATTTCATCTTTTGAATCCAAAAATTGTTCAACATCTTCTAAAAAAATGTTTTTCAACATCATGACCAAGAAATATTTGAAACGAGTTATTGTTTTCGTTTTTTTCTTTTATTTCTTCATGTTTTTGCAATCGGTGAACCCAGTTACTAGATCTGCAACCTTGTCTCGATTTACCACTCAATTGACAGAGAGAGGGGAAGAGAAATTAGGATAGACCATAGAGAAGACCAGAGAAGAAAGTATCGACTGTAGAAAGAGTGATGAAGGTGACAGAGTTAGGAAGATTGAGAGAGGGAGAAAGGTCGGAGGAGACGAGAGAAGACGCGATGGATAGTGGGCGAAGGAGGTGGGAGGGGACGAAGTCAGGAAAAAGATGGAGACGGTGAGAAGAGAGAGAGAGATACTTGGAGGGAGAGGGAGGGAGCGATTGAGATGGAGTTTACAGATCTGCATACCTTCGATTGAAATCACCGCACATCAGGAAGAAGATGAAAAATATCGAAGGAAGAAACTGAGGTCAGGGTCGCAGCTCCCATGGAGGCTTTGAAGAGTACAGCCGAATGATGAGAGGATGAGAGAGACTTGAAGTTTATAAGGATAGGGTTTGTAACCGACGACTAGGATTAGATCTAGGGTATTTTTTTTATAATTATCTTGACTTCAGGAGCCTCACGTGAAACCGCCAAAATACAACTTTTATTATCAATTTTTAAATTTTATAAACCATATATTTAATTATTTTATTTATTTAAACGGCGAAATTACAACATCCGCCTTAATTGTGATGCAGTGTAGGCGGTTTTTTAGGAACCGCCGTGAAGTGGTCCATATTAGGGCGGTTTATGGGAACCGCCGTTTTATAAACGACGATATTGTAATCTGCTGTGGAATACACGACATTTCAAGGAAAGCGCCGTGAAGTGATTCTTATAACCGCCGTATATAAATTGCCGTGATAAACTATTTTTCTAGTAGCGGTCCTAGTCTTCTTGCTCTCTCCTTGCTTTGTTCTCTCACTCGATAATGAATGAATCTTATGAGAAAATAAGATAGGAGTGCCCTTATAAAGTTAATAACTCATTATCTACTATAGATTAGCCCCTCTACTAATCATACCTATATATGAATTACTCCACCTTGCAATTTAGTCCTACTAATTTTGCATGTGGTTGCGTATTGATCCTTCTATTTAATTAGTCCTACTAATTAATCCCAAAGTTCGGTTTAATCCATAGGGTGTGTGACCCCATAGATTTCTACTTAGTTGGTAGTAACAATTACTAAAATAGAGTGGTGTCTAGAAACACATCTATGCCACCCAAGTAGTAGAAATAGTCAGTGATCCGACAAAGTTTGTGACCAATGTTACCGTATTATATTATCCCTTTGTCTCTATATCCGGATTGGACACGAGACATACAAGTCACACTCGTATATCCAATCCATAGTTACTTGATCCTGGGAATAGTCTTATCCATGCAGATAACTTCAATATCCCATATTGATTTATCTGAGTCTGACCAGACATTCTATAAGCACTATCCCTCGACTGGCCGTGGGTATTTGCTCCCAATATGTGGGAGGGACAAATAATCTCTACATCACTACCATATCTAAGTTTAATTCCTGTCATGCCCGACAAATAACTTTATAGTTACCCGGTTAAGGCGCAACGTTTGATAATATCAAAGCATGGTATTTCACAACTAGAGTATCTAGTGACTTCGAGTCTAAGGACCACAATACCATTGTCACTACGAGAAGCACTTGTGACTTTACATAACTTGTATGTAGCCTTCTCGTGGTGAGTCATTCCAATATGCCATTACCCCTAAAGCATACCCATGTGCTAGACTTGGTATCTCCATATCAATCTACCCACATACTAGTCTATAGTTGATAGTTCTGTTCATTAATGCAATCGGCTAGGGATATTTAAAATCAACAACAAATTGTAATCTTAGGATTTCATTACATTAAATATCTACATAAATAATACAATGATTATTCTAGCCAGAATAATGTTCATACTAAATAAGATTGCCTCTATGGCATCCATTCCAAAAATAACAGTTATGTTGTGCTCCTAACTATTATTAAATTTATTTGGGATAGGTTCGGGTGGAACTAGGTCCCCCCCGTAGCCTATATAAGTAGCCTTAGGCCTCAGATTTTTGTATGCTTAAGATAAACAACGAAATCTGGGGTTTCGACAGTGGAGCAATACTTCTGGAGGCCAAAAATAATTATTGAAGCAGGAAGCCCACACTTGCAATAAGGAGGAACCTCAGGAGTACGGGTGAAGATCTGAAGTGATTCAAACCTACATCGCCAGCTAAGACACATGTTTGAACCCCCAAAAAATGGGTATTACAATCGAAACGATTGTAGCACATTGGTTTAGTAGGCATTTTTTTACATGCAATTGGTAATTGACACATGGAAGATAAGATGTGAATGTGATAAGTCTGAAATGAATGAAACTTAAAATAGGAAGAACGATAGTAATATTGATGTGAAGATCTCTTTCATCAACTCGCCGCACTATATTTTTGAAACGTGAATGCAAGATATTTCTAATAGATAAGAGCTTGCTACATTTTTCTTTACAATTTAAATTTGTGTTTTTCCGTAGCAGTTATATTTTACTGTTAGGGTAATGTTTGTAACATCCTATGCAACGTAAACGCAATGATATAACACTCCTTTAAAAGTTTGATGAAATGTGCGAGCAATATAAGTTATACTTATGTAGCTGACTCACAATATGGTCGTGGTCTAGTAGAGTTTATACACATGCTAAGAAATTAGTTTATTGGCTACCTAAATTGTGCGGAATGTGATATAATTGCGTTTATCTACGAAGTATTATAAATTACCATGGAGCACTATTTTCTGCCAAGCTGTCTTGATTTGTCATCCGGGGATGGGGCATTAATGGTGATTTTTTTTGACATAACGTGATATCCGGGCAAGTTTGTGCGCACCTCGAAAAAATCTACGGGGCCCCTAAAATTATTGGTAATCGTGAGGTTTTAACATGAGACTTTTCAGTGGCTCACTTCAATATGAAGAGGCTATATCATCATTGTCTGTTTATTAACAATGGCGGGTCAATGGGTGATGATAATTACAACACAACATTTACAAGTTACAGCATAATATTTTTTTAAGTGACATATTTACTCTCAAATTTTTTTTCCCTCTCATCCACATTTATAATATTCATTAGATCTACTACAGTATTGATTAAATAAAATAAAAATAGAAAAAAAGATGAATCTGGTCCAAATCTCAAGCAGAGTAGAAGAAGGTTCAAGTGCCGAAAGGATGAGATACAGCACCACCGAAGAGCAGGACTCTAGAAGAGGAGGAAGAAGGTTCCGCACCACTACCGACAACCACGATAACTGAATTTTCCGACCAACTTCAATTTGGGAGTGGCAGCTAGGGTTTCGGTGTCTTAGAGGTCCGGTGTCTCTATGGTTTGAGCTTGGGGATGTGACGAACATGGTGGTGTTGGGAGGTTGGATGTGACGAACATGGTGGTGTGTTGAAGCGGTGTGAACTGTGAAAGACGAAGAAGGAGATCGAGGGAGATGCATTGATTACGAAAGCCTCTGCAGCCCCTTCTGCAGCTGCTTCTATTGTCAAATTGAGTACGAACCCGGTCGTTTTCATCTCCTTATCTCTCTGCTGACTAACAGAGTATGAATTAGGTTTTTTTCTTTTTGTAATCTTTCACTTGGATTCAATTTAAGCGCTTTAATGGGTTAAATCCAAGTTCAATTTGAAGCTCAAGTTAGGATAAACTGAATCATTTTTGAACCGATTTTAGTGATTGTGACTGGTAGTAATGATCTAGGAGGTGTGGTTGAGTTCTTGGGTTGATGTGTTGATTTCTGTCGGTCTGGATTGGATGACTTGCAAAGTTGCAAGATTTTGTTTTTTGGAGAGAGATAGAGATCATTGATGCTCTCTTAAATCGAAAATAATTTTTATTGCCCATTATCTTAGAAATTGATGTGTTGGGACGGTGTGAGGCTATCAATGTCATTCCCTCTATTATTGTGCTGTAACTAGTAATTAGTGTGCTGTAATTATCACCACCCCGGGTCAATATATCAATATATGAAATAGTGGTGTAATTTTTAATGTGCCTTTATGTTCGGAATATGTCGTCTCTTCTTCTTTTGTTTAAAAGTTCACACATTTTTTTAATGCCAATTATCTGTAGCAGAATATTCCTATCCTATTGGTGATGTTTTTGTTAAACATCCTTGTAGTTTGTTAATGATACTGCTAGAGTATCGATAGAACAGATGTCAGAGAAGAGCGGAACGAGGGAAGAGATGATGAGAAGAGCAGAGAGAAGAAAGGAGACGAGAGTTAGGGCAAAGTTATATTCTGATTAATTGTTTTGAGAAAATTACACCATTTTATACCTCTAACCCTGACGGTTCGACCTGGTCTAGTCCGAGTAAAGAACCATAAAGAAACCCCGGACGAAAAAGAAAAATCAACACGCTACCTACCAAAATTCATAATACTAATCGTAGCAAACTAAACAAAACGAAACTAACGTTTAACATAATCTGTAAGATATCGCGGTGGAACCACACTGCGTTTGGGTCACACATAAGCAGGAACGTCTGGAGTTGTGGACTCGTCGTCACTAGCTCTGTCGTCATCCGTAGGCGCCTGAACTACCGTATCAACTCCCCCGGCCTCGGAAACCAGCTTGTCCTCAAGCTGCAAGTCAGGAAAAGCCGCACGAATCTCAGTCACCGGTTCCCATGAAGGCGGCGCACCATCGGAACAAGATACTAACCACTGCTGCTGGGGAACACTATCAACAAGAACCATCCGCTCCTGGGAAGCGGACACTGCAGAAGCAACGGGCCTACATTTGAAGAACTGGTCGGGCAAAGTAGCGACATGGATGGCCGAACCCGTGGCAACATAAGGTCGAAGCAAGGACACATGGAACACATCATGGATACGACAATTAGTAGGAAGGCGCAAACGATAAGGTACCTGACCGATACGCTCCACCACGAGAAAAGGCCCATAAAAGTGACGAGCGAGCTTGGCCGATAACGGACGAGCTAACAAACGCTGACAGTACAAACGAAGACGAAGAAGAACCAAATCACCCACCTGAAATGAGACATCACGGCAATGCTTATTCGACTGATTCCGCATCCGCTGCTTCATTTTCGAAAGATGGCCTTTCAAATCAGTCAACAACTCATGTCGTTCGAGGACCAACTCCTCGACTGAAGGCGAATGCCCCGCCACCGGTAACGTCGGAAATAGGGACGGTGTGTCGCGTCCATACAAAGCTCGGAAGGGCGTCATACGAATACCCTCATGGTGACTGCAGTTCATGGCAAGATCGACCCAAGGAAGAAATGAAACCCAACGACGGCGGTTGATCAGACGTGAATGCCCGAAGATACTGCTCCAACCCTCGATTCATCACTTCCGATTGCCCATCAGTCTGTGGGTGATAAGCAGTGCTGAACTTAAGGGAGGTACCACTCAGCTTAAGCAACTCCTTCCAAAAGGAACTCATAAACACTGGATCAAGATCCGATACTAACGTCTCCGGAAAGCCTTGTAGTTTGACCACAACTTCCACAAATACCCGAGCTACACGAGGGGCATCAAAATCAGAAGGCAAAGGACCAAAGGGGACGTATTTTGTCAGGCGATCAATCACTACCATAATAGTTGTAGACCCCTGAGACGTGGGAAGACCTGTAATAAAATCCATCATGGCTTCCGACCAAAACCGCTCCGGAATAGGAAGAGGCTGAAGAAGACCGCTCGGTTTCTGAGTAGAATACTTGGTAGTCTGACAAACCACACAAGCGACACAAACTAACAAACCTCAGCACGCATACCAGGCCAATAGAATAATGCAACAAGACGACGGTAGGTACGGCCAACCCCTGGATGACCCGCAGAGGGAGAGCAGTGGAAATCCTAAAGAAGCATGGAGCGAACCGAAGACTCACGACTCACACAGATACGTGTCCGAAAATATAAAATTCCGTCAACTAGACTGAAATGAGCAAGACGAGAATCAGACTGTACTGCTGCCTAGAGGGCCTGTAAATCGGGTAACGTCTGCGTCTCATGGCAAATCATGGCCATAACCGAAGGTAATGGCTGCAGCGCCGGGAGAAACAAGGCCATAGCATCATCATCGGAATCGCGGCGAGACAGTGCGTCAGCCACCCGGTTAATGACACCAGGTTTGTACTCAATGCGGAAATGAAATCCCATCAGCTTGCGAATGTAGAACTGCTTATCTGGCGTCTGAATAACCTGTGAAAGGAGTTCCTTCAAACTGCGCTGATCGCTACGAAGAACGAACTCACGTCCCAACAAATACTGTCTCCATTTCTTAACGGCCTCAACCACAGCATACAACTCCTTATGATATGTCGATGCAGCGCGAAGTTTAGGGCCTAAATTCTTACTGAAAAAAGCAATCGGATGTCCCTCCTGAAGAAGTAAAACTCCCACACCCTTATCAGAAGCATCAGTCTCCAATAAAAATGTCAACGTAAAATCAGGTAACCGAAGCACCGAGGCTGAGGTCATGGCCTGCTTCAATGCCGTGAAGCTCTGCTCAGCTTCGGGCGACCACTGAAAAGCATCCTTCCAAAGTAAATCAGTCAATGGCGCAGCAATAGTGGCATAGTCACGGATAAACCGCCTATAATACCCAGTCAAGCCCAGAAATCCACGCAGTTGTTTGATAGTGGAAGGTGTCGACCATGCCACCATGGCGTGAATCTTCTGAGAATCCACTTGGACCTTTCCCTCTGTAATCACATGACCCAAATGCTCGACACTGGTCCTTCTAAAAGCACATTTGGACGGTTTAATATAAAAAACAATGATCAGATAAAAGTCGTAGAACCTGATCGAGATGCTGAGCGTGAAGCTCCAGAGTCGTACTGTAAACCAAGATATCGTCAAAGAAGACGATGACACAAGAGCGCAACATGGGTCAAAAGATCTGGTTGATAGCAGCCTGAAAAGTCGATGGAGCGTTAGTCAAACCAAAAGGCATGACAAGAAACTTGAAGTGTCCATCATGCGTCCGAAAATCTGTATTTTCTTTGTCCTCATAGTGCATACGGATCTGGTGATACCCGGAGCGGAGATCCAATTCGGTGAAGAAACGCGCTGCGCCAAGTTCATCAAATAACTCGTCCGTAGTGGGAATAGGAAAGTGATCAGGTACCGTGACCGCATTCAACGCGCAGTAGTCAACACAGAATCGATATGTCCCATCCTTCTTACGAACCAATAACACCGGAGGAAAGCACTAGTATTGGTCTGTATCACCCCCTGCTGAAGCATCTCGTGCACCTGTCGCTCAATCTATGCTTTCTGGAAATAAGGATAGCAATATGGACATTAGCCGGTTTAGAAATCGGTTGCAGGTGAATGCGATGATCCCACTGACGATCTGGAGGTAACCCAGATGGAACATCAAAGACGGCCCGATGGTGGGTCAGAAACTGAAGCACCGCTGGGGGAAGATTAGGCGGCAAGGCCTCGGGAGCTGCAGGAGGCACTGGTTCGTTCGGTGTAGGGACGTATAATATCTCAAAGAATTCAAACTCAGACGAGGGAAGCGGCTGCGGAGACAAGGAGTTCTACGAAATCTTCCTGGGGCCATGATCAATCCCATTGAGAACCAGCTGTTTCCCTTTCCACATGAACTTCATCGTCAACTTACCATAGTCATGAGAAATTTCGCCCAATGTCTGCAACCACTGAACGCCCAATACCGCGTCGATACTATGGACAGCCAACACATAAAGATCCACCTCGAAAACAGTACCCTGAATCGTCAGCGGCGTCTTCGGACAGTAATACGTGCAGCGCAAGTGTTCACCATTACCAACATAGACTCGGAAAGGTGGAACAGGGAGAAGTAATAACGATAAATGCTCTGCCATCGTGGGGTGGATAAAGTTATGCATACTGCCCCCGTCGATGAGGACCTGCACACAAACGTCACCAATTGTAACAGTCAACTTAAGCGAGCGGGGGTTAGGATTACCTACCAAAGTACGGAGGTGGGAAAGATTGTCGATAATAATCCCTGGATCGTCGTCGTCGGGCGGGCCATCGTCCCCGTCCTCATCAACACATAACAAGAGGAACTGGTGTGTGCACTTGTGACCCCGTGAATACTTCTCGTCGCAGTTATAGCAAAGTCCCTGACGCTGCCCTTCAGCCTTTTCAGCAGCCGAAATGCGACGAACTGGTGGATTGGTGCTGTGGCCGAGCCTGCGGCGTGTTTGGTGGCCACGGTGGCAGTGGGTGATGTCGTAGGGGGCTCCTGTCGAGTGTAGTATGGGGTCCAACTTTTCTTGGGAAAATAAGTCTGCAACAAGTCCTCATAGCCGGCGGCAAGCTCGCGAGCTAAGGCGAAGGCCTCCGCTAAGGAACTCGGGTTGCGTAGCTTCAACTCACGCTTCACAGGCTGTTTTAATCCCGCGCTAAAAATCGAAATCAAAATAGAATCATCAACACCCGAAACCTTATTGAGAATGGTCTCGAACTCTGTTTGATAAGCCATAACAGTCGTCGTTTGTTGGAGCTTTGATAACGTGCCCATATAGTCACTGCAGTGATTTAGTCCATCCAAGTGCAATTGGGGTTATTTGTTTGAAAATACCGAAACCATTCAAAGGCTGGGTTATCAATCAACATCGCAACAACATGAAGGCCATCAGGGTCCGTAGTGCGGTGATACTCAAAAAAATTCTGGACGCGAAAAATTTAACCGATTGGGTCTTCCCCGTTGAAGCGGAGGGAGTCTACCCTCATGCGAGGGGTCTGGTCGGTTAGGTTTCTAGTGGCTGGGCGATATGGGGGTGGTTGCCACGCCGGTGCGCTGCCCAAGATGCCCGCTGATCGGGACGGGGTCGCTGCAGTAGGTGGCGTCGGTGGGAGGCCGGCGGAACGGTTGGTGAGTTGACGGAGTGAGTCTTTAATCTCCGCGATGTCTGTCTAGGTCTGATCCAGGCCGCGTTGCAGGGAATCCGTCCGAGTATACATCTCAGATTGAAGGTTCTTGAAAGCGGTAACAGTGTCTTCGGGTGATAGGGGGTTTTTTGCCGACTGGGAAGAGGACGTGAGATCCTCTTGTTGCCGGAGATCCACCATGGTCGCAAGTGACCAGAGAAAAATTAGGTCGTTGATTTGGCTTGTGGATGAAAAAAGGGGTGTTGTTGGTTTGTGTATTAGTGGGTGGTGAGACCCACAGTAAGAAATCAGAGGTTTGTGAATGGCTTTTGGGCGTTGGTGTAGGCGAGGGTTTGTGGGGTAGGCAAGGGTTTTGTTGGTTTGTGAATTGATTTTGTGCGAACGGAGAGAACACTGCGAGGCTTGAAGCACTCACGCCGCAGAATGATTCTGGGCGGCAAGAACTCAGTGAAAGCACCAGGTTGATACTGCTAGAGTATCGATAGAACAGAAGTCACAGAAGAGGGGAACGAGGGAAGAGATAATGAGAAGAGCAGAGAGAAGAAATGAGACGAGAGTTAGGGCAAAGTAACTTTTTGATTAATTGTTTTGAGAAAATTACACCCTTTTTTACCTCTAACCCTGACAGCTTGACCTGGCCTAGTCCGAATAAAGAACCGTAAAGAAATCCGGATGAAAAAGAAAAATCAACACGCTACCTACGACAATTCATAATACTAATCGTAGCAAACTAAACAAAAAGAAACTAAAGTTTAACATAATCAGTAAGATATCGCGGTGGAACGATACTGCGTTTGGGTCGCACATAAGCAGGAATGTCTGGAGTTGTGGACTCGTCGTCACTAGCACTGTCGTCATCCGTAGGGGCCTGAACAACCGTATCAGTTAAGGTACTCAACAGAAGAAAATACTACACCCGTTTCTTCTCAATCACATGGTGAAAATCTTGACTCATAGATCTTTAAAGCTTTATCAGGTTTCTGTGTTTTAGAAATAAATATATTAATGTTTAAGATCGGTTTGTCAACTTACCACACGCTGGTGCATTTAGTGATTTTTCTTTATTCCAACCATGCCAAATGTTCATGATAGCAAGAAGTATCTATTCCAATATTTTGCAAAAGATGTACCATATGAGGAAAGATAAGTTACCGTGAGCAGCAGTGGGGAGATATGAACTGTTGATTTGTTGCAGACAAAAAATGAACACTACATACACAAAATCGTATTAAACATGCAAGGGTTTGGGAGCTTTGAAGAACGAAGGTTGATATACAACACCATATATTGTCAAATCCAACACAACCAAGCATAGATTCATGATATAATGGCAAAAGAAACCAACTGAAAAATTCCATATAGCAAATATTCGGGGGCTAGTAGATCTGCAGAGCTTGATCAGAGCAGTGACAACCTTTAATGTTTTAGATCCATTTCTAGCCGCTACCCTCTTGACAAAATAAGTGATTTTAGTGAGAAATTGTAGTTACATGTATGCTTTATCTGGATCTTGCAAAGAAAATGGAACATTAAAGGGTTAAGCTTTTTAATGACACACGAATGAATCTAGTTTTAGTACCAAAATAAAGGGGGGAATGCGTCGAGAATTGTATTGATTACTAAGGGAGGAAAAAAGAAAGATATCAATAAAGCCTAGTAGATATCGAATTCCAACTTTCTTAAAAAAAATATATATATATATATATATATATATATATATATCGAATTCCAACACCGCATGATCTTAAAGTAAAAACTAGAAAGTCAAACTGTCTCAACCGCAAAAATATTTTTTGGTGGCTCTCCATACATATATCTTTCTAAAGATATATGACAATCACACGGGTTCCATACATATATCTTTCTAAGAAAGTTCGAAAGATAACAACATTTCACTGATTGTAGCTGGAGGTTTAAGGAATTGGAGTTGACCACCAGGGGAGTTCAAGCAGGAAAAATAACCAACACCGAGCCGGATTTCCCTTCCCTCTTGTAAAACTCTTTCCACTGTGTTTTCCCTGAATTCAAACTGCAGAAAGAGATGATGATTAAAGCACAGCATAACGTCTCTATCCCATGGGTGAAAAGCCACAGCATCTGGATGCCAGGCGACCGTTGATTTAGGGCGCCAATAAATCTCTGGAGTACCAGAAACAAAAGATGTCAATTCAGAGGTTTGAATTCTGTACAACACGCACCATTCCATCTTCTCATAATCCCTCAGCTCCCAAACTCGAACATGTACTTTGTTCCAATCCAAGTACTTGAGGTGTTTCTGTCCCTCAAAATGACACGTCCCCAAGCAGCAATAACGACCTGGTTCTAAACAACCCTCAGGCAAACTCAACCATTGATATTTCTCCGGATCATATGGACCATATACAAATATGTCCGACTCAAACCACACATATATCTAATACAACTTCCCTCTAAAGGCTATGGCATGCTAGTTGCTTGGACTAGCATTAATGCCATGTTGTTTTGCAGTCTAGAAGAACAATGTAGATCGTGCACACTGTTCCGTCTCTGAAGAGAAAACATCTAATTTCAGAGTTTTACTAGATTTACTTATGGTATACCAAGTCTTTTTTTTTTTTTTTTTTTGAAATGTTTTGTTATGCCAAGTTTTAAGTGTAACTTTAAACCGGACCACCCTGAAACTAGTAGTCTTTGCATCATGATCAGCACAGATAGTGAACCCAACTCGGCAGGGTTTTCTTTGGAACTTCGAAGTTATTGGGATTGGTGGGAGTGAAAGCCAATGGTTGGTCAAAGGATTAGCGTAGTACTTGGACGATCATAGTACCCACCCCGCGGTGGAAGCTAAGAATTGGAATAGAGCATCATCAGGGGTCGGTTAAGGTTAATTTGACGCTGTTCTGGGTAGGAGAATGTGGTTACATGAAAGAGGCAGCGGCTGATGATATCGCGGTAGCGGTGGATTATAGCGAACTGTGGCGGAGTAGTGGTGGGTTTGCGGAAGTGGAGATACGATATGGCGAAACAGGTAGTAGAGAGTAAATTGAGCCAGTTGTTAGAGACGAACTTACATTGGTTGACGAGTTTCGGAGGGAGCCGTCTGAGGATTTCGACGACTTCTTCTTCCGAGAAACCGTCGAAGATGAGGAGGAGGAGGAGGACAATCTTGATGAATTTCACTTCCTTATCAAAAAATGACCGAGGACCGGTTGCCGCCACGATCACACCCTAAAACATAATTGACCCCACCATTTCCCGCGCTCTCCCTCTCCCTGTGTGTCTCATTTCGATTGTCCTTACAAATCTGGTTGTCGAGAAAAAGAGAACGAATTTTATACTACAAGTCAATCTTTTTTTTTTGAAAGAAAAACATAGATTTAATTAAAGAGAGGAAATGTCATCTAATACAGCTGTAATAAGAAAAGTGGGACAGTCCCCCACCCATACTTTGATCAATTCATCACTACACGACATTTTGGCTAGTATATGGGCTGGTTTATTGCCACGCCTCCCAACATGTGTCATTTTCTCAAAGCAAGACTCATTGATGAGTTGCTTTACTTCATTAAGTACACCCCATTTCTCCAGAGATGAAAGAGGCTTGTCACCGTTGACGAAATTGAACAGCTCCAAAGAATCAGTTTCAATGGTGATACAAATGAATTCCATACGCCTTGCTAGGATGACGGCCTCGCGGACCGCAAAAGCTTCTGCGATGGTTGAATCTGGGGAGTAAGCGATCGGAAACTACATTGCCGCTTTAAAATAGCCTTGATGATCTCGAACGATGCATCCACCACATGCAGTCGAATTCTGAGCTGTTATTCCAACATCAAAATTGATTTTTAGAATTCCTTCTTCTGGAGGCCTCCAAACCTGTTGAGTTATATGAGAAACAGACGGAAAAAATAGGTTAGTTTTGTTTCCTTTGTCTTCAAATGAAGTCTCTGCTTTCATCAGAACTTCCTCTTGGGTAATCATCTGACCATCAAAAATATTTCTATTTCTACAATTCCAGATTTCCCACAAAATAGTAACCAGACGAGAAGCTTCTGCTTTGTGAGAAAGAATTTATTCTTGTAACCAAACGGAGAATGGGCAATTTTTGTCCCGAATTGTAAAGTTAATCAAAGACAAAATCCAAAGCTTCGAAGTCCATTTGCAGTCACGAAAAATGTGTTCGAGACTCTCTATTTTTTTGGAACAGAAGGAACAAGTTTGAGGTAAATCAATACCTTTCTTGTGGAGATTTATTTTCGTCGGTAAAATGTTCTTATAAAGTCTCCATATGAATATACGGATTTTTGGTAACACCGGTAAACTCCAGACTGTTTTCCACCAGTTAGATTTCTCAGAAGTAGAGGGTAAATGTTTCTGCATATTTCTTCTGTAAAGATCGAAAGCAACATAATATGCTGATTTAACATCGAAGATACCTGTGTTATTGGCTGCCCAAACCAATTGATCATCTGATTTAATCTTGCACAGTGGAATGTTGAGAATTGCCTCAGCCTCACTTTCTGCAAATGAATTTTTAATTAAATCTGTATTCCACTGACCTTCTTGGTTGAACAAATCTGAAACTCGGGCATGAGTTCCTAACACTGGTATACTGTAAGACCTAGTTCCCAAACCAATGGGAATCCATTTATGATGATAAATCAAAGTTGACTTTCCATTACCAATGCTATGCCTGCTGCCCTGAATGATGATATTTCTAGCTCCCAACAAACCTTTCCAAAGATATGAAGCATTTGATCTCTGTTGCACAGACAGTATTGTATCTTCAGTGAAATACTTTGCTTTTAGAACTTGAGAAACAAGAGAATTAGAATTAATCATGATTCGCCAAACCTGTTTAGCAAGTAAAGCCACATTGAAAGATTCCAAATGACGGAATCCCATCCCACCATCCATTTTGAGGGAACATAATTTCTGCCAAGATTGCCAATGAATCTTTTTTGCTGCCATATCTTGACTCCACCAAAAATTAGACATAAGCTTTTCAATTTGCTTACAGAAAGAAGTTGGAATCTTGAAAACAGACATTACATAAGTTGGTATAGCCTGAATTACTGCTTTTAACATTACCTCTTTTCCAGCATTGGACAAGAAGCGTTCCTTCCAACCTTTGATTTTTTGCATAATTCTGTCCAACAGATACTTGAAAACCTGAGTTTTGGATTTCCCAATTTAGATCGGCAAACCCAAATACTTAGACATTTCAGTGATTGTTGTGACCTGCAGGATATTGCAAATATTAGCCTTAGAATTTGGGGAGACCATTTTGCTAAAAGAAATCTGCGATTTCTGAGCATTGATTTGTTGCCCAGATGCGGCACAGTAAAGGGACAACAAATGGAGCAGATAAGTTGCATTTTCTTGTGTCGCTTTTCCAAAAATCAAACAGTCGTCAGCAAACATAAGATGAGTTAATTCTGGTGCTGTTCTTGCAGGTTTAACTCCTTTATACATCCTTGTAGCAACAGCATTATGGAATAAACTAGAGAGTCCTTCAGACACTAATAAGAACAGGTATGGGGAGAGAGGATCTCCCTGACGAATTCCTCTCGTTGGCTTGAAAGCACTGGTTCTGTTGCCATTGATCAAAATAGAGAACGAAACCGTAGAAACGCACTGCATTATTTTGCTTACAAAAATTGAGGGAAACCCAATTTTAGCATAATTTTTTCTAAAAAGCTCCATTCCACTTTATCATATGCTTTAGCCATGTCGAGTTTCAATGAGAAGGAGCCAACTTTAAAATTCTGCTTTTTCATGGTGTCCAGTGTTTCGTAGGAGACAATGACATTGTCCGTAATCTGACGATGCTGAACAAAAGCACTCTGAGATTGAACTATAATATAAGGAAGAATATTTTTTAGTCTGTTTGCAATCGTCTTCGCAATGATCTTGTACGACACGTTGCATAAACTAATGGGACGGAATTCGGAAACCACCATTGGTTTCTTAATTTTTGGAATTAGAGCAATTAAGGTTTCATTAATGCTAGTTAAATACTCTCATGATTTAAAAACTTTAACACCATTCCTGTCACACCATCCCTAATATCTTCCCAATAGTGTTGATAGAACAAAGCGGGTAAAACATCTTTCCCGGGTGCTTTCAAAGGGTCCATTTGAAATAAAGCCTTTGTAACTTCATCTTCAGTGTAAGGTTGCAGGAGTGAATTAGCCATAGCATCAGAAACTTTTTTTGGAACAACATTTATAACAGGATCTGAAAAGCAACTTGAAGAAGTAAATAATTGCTGGTAATAGTCCAAAAACAGTGAACTTACTTCATCCATGTTATTGGTGATCAGACCCGAACGATTAAGAATTCCAGTGATGGTGTTCCTTCGTTTTCTTTCGGTCGCCATTGGACACGAGATTGTTGTTTCCATTGTACTTCTTGTTCAAAGAGAATGTCTTCAATTTGCTGACTAATTTGCTTTCTCTTGTGCAGATTAGTAGTTGTTGGTGATTGGTTGTAGCACTGATTAACTGTTGGTGAAGAGTGTTCAACAATATTTTAGAGTTCCTCCACTGCTCACGCCCCCAAATCTGCATATTATCCGTCATAGAATTCAAATTAGCCGAGAAATAATGTGTAGACATAATAGAGTCTGTATTATTGTAATCAGTCCAAAAATCCTGGACTATATTTTTGCACTCTTCTTTTGTAATCCAATTAGCCGAAAAGTGAAAACGGCGGTGGGCAGTGCTAATTGGAGGCAAAGGATTTGCTTTGACGAGAAGAGGTAAATGATCAGAACGGGAGGACATCAAAATATGGACAGAATTGTACGGATAAGCATTCTTCCACTCTTCATTCGCGTAGGCCCTGTCAAGACGCTCATATGTAGCCGCATCATTTGATCGGCCATTATACCAGGTAAATTAATTACCAATATAACCTAGATCCTGTAGACAACAATCATTTAAAGCAGACCTAAAATCAAACATTTGGCGGTAGGATCTATATGCGCAACCCATCTCATGTGAATAACAAATTTCATTGAAACCACCATATACTAGCCAAGGTTGTTTATCAGGTGGTTTAAGTCGTCTTAGCAAATCCCAAGATAGATTCCTGTTGGCGGCTTTGGGATCGCCGTAAAAACCAGTCAAATAAAATCCCCCAGTAGAATTTGACTGATCAACAATGTAGGTATGAATATGGAATTTACTGTAAGTTAACAATTGTAGGTCAACATCTGCAGAACAAAGTAGTGAAAGGCCACCGGATCGACCGACGACAGGAACATGTAAACCATTAGGGTAACCTAATTTGAAATGTACCTTTTCTGCCTTTAGCTTCCGAAGTTTAGTCTCCACAAGGAAGACTACTTTGGGACTATGCTCACGCACCAAGCGGTGCAAAACCGGGAACGCACGGGGTGCCCCAAGACCCCGTACGTTCCACACGAGTGATTCATTGCGTCCGGCGGGGTTGGCTAAAGCCAACCTCCGCCGATATCTCATGTGGAGGGGGAACAGTCTCAACCTCCGAGGGACGAACTTTCTTTGCAACTTTGGTGACTTCCTTGTCTTCATCGCTACCACGTTTCTTTCCCGGAACACTTGAAGGAGTTTCTTTTATAGTCAGACTTCCTCCTAATTTTGTATCCCCTCCTTTAGTGACTCCAATGATACTGCTTCCAGTGTCTTCGATCACCGCCTTTTTGAAGAGAGGATTAGTTCTCATCTTGATTGCCATCTCATCCACTACTGCCTTACCCTTATCCGAGGCCCTTGCTTTTGAAGATTTTCGCTTATCCATTCGTGTTGGCTCTCCACATGACTCCGGATACTTCGCTGTGGGCAGGGTGGATAACATAAATGGAGTTGGTTTAGTTAATTCCTTTTCGAGATCAAGAGGCAAAATGTCAAAGTCATAAATGCATGTTGCTCGCAGGGCCCTATTGCTCATAACCGAAGCCTTCATCCACTCTCCATACATCCGAGGAACACTATCAATGTCAACCCCAGCTTCTCTTATGTACTCGCAATTCTTTATGTCATGTCCGATGACACCACATAGTTCACAAAACATAGGCACACGTTCGTATCGGAATCGACACCACTTAGTTTTTCCATTGGCTCCTTCCACTGGAGTACCCCTCGGTAGTGGCTTTGTAAGGTCCATTAGAACCTTGACTCGAATGTAGCGCCCTTCCCAATTTCCAGCCGGAATCTGTTTTTCCATAACAGTTCCAATGGATGACCCAACTAAGTCTCCAACCCTCATTGTTATTCTGTTGGGTGGCAACTTCCAAAGTTGGACCCACATGTAGCCCTTGTCATAGGTGAGATCACACATATCCAAATTATCGTCCCACTTCTCCATCACCATGAGGAAAGGCCCGAAAAGCCAAGGTTGTCCTTCCTATACATAGCGAAGATCTTCTTCCGTTGGAAACACCACTTGGAAAAGGTTTCTCTGCACAGGGTTAACTCTGATTTTCTTGTTGTTCCACACAACCGACATGTTTTGTTGGATTGACGAGGCATTCACCGGTCGATTGGATATTACTTTGGTGAAGATGCTGAGATGACACTCCTCCTGGCCATCTGCGTCGTCTTCTTCAGTAACTTTTATCGGTGTGGTCTCATATTCAGTAAGGCAGAGACCCGATAGCTTCTCCATAAGATCAGTAGACATAATTGAAAACTTGAAACAGTGGTAGAAAGGAAAAATCAGACACTAAATACGTAATCTGGAAGAACCTGATTTCGTATTAGGACGACGCATGTTTACTACAAGTCAATCTTAACAGTGCAAGTAAGGAATTGATTTATACAGTGACCGGGTTAGGAATTGACTAGTGAGAATTATTTTTGAAACTAATTGACTAGTGCGACTAGTCATGACTCTTGAAAAGTCATGACTCTTGAGTTTAAAAAGTTTCGTTCTCTTATCGTCGTTACCCTACGATAACCAGATTGGTACGGACACTCGATTTCAGACAGATAGAGAGAGAGGGCAAATGGCGGCGTCAAGAAAAGTTGGGGCGGGTGATGGTGACGGCGACAGGTCCATGGTGCATCTCGGTGAAATTGATTTTCTATTCAGGAAGCGCAAATCATCAGGATCGTCCTCCTCCTCCGTCTTCGACTGTCTCTCGGAAGAAGAAGTCGTGGAGATACTCCAGCGCCTCCCTCTGAAACTCGCCACTCAATGTAAGTCCGTCTCTAAGAACTGGCTAAATTTAATATCCAGTACCCATTTCGCTAGATCATATCTCCGCTTCCATAACCCCACCAGTAGGCCGCCCCAGTTCACTGTAATCCATCGACTCTGCGGCATCGTCGGTCGCCGCATCTTTCAGGAAACCCCCTCTTCTCCTAACAGCATGGTAAAATTAACCACACCGACTAGTGATAATAATGAGGCTCGACTCCAATTCTTGGTGTCCAGTGAGGGATGGGTACTTTGCTCGTCCCAGTATCTTTCTAAGGAGATTTACTACGTGGTGAATCCCTTGACCAACCATTGGATTAGTCTCCCTCCAATCTGGAGAACTTCCAAAGAAAAACCTTGCCGAGTTGGGTTTATGATTCGTGCTGATCATGATTCAAATACTAGTACTAGTTTCAGGGTGGTTAGGTTTAAACCTACACTTACAACATGGCATAAGACAAGGAATTCTAGTCAAGCTAGAAAAAGTCTGGAATTAGATGTTTTCTCGTCGGAGACGGGACAGTGGGTGCGATCTACATTGTCCTTCTCATCCGCAAAACGATCGGACTTTAACGACGGTCCAAACAACTATCATGCAATAGCCTTTCGAGGAAACTTGCACTGGTTAAATGTTTGGTTTGAGTCGGACATATTTGTTTACAATCCATATGATCCAGAGAAATATCAAAGGTTGAGCTTGCCCGAGGGTTGTTTAGAACCAGGTCATTATTGCTGCTTGGGAACGTGCCATTTCCAGGGGCAGAAGCAACTCAACTACTTGGATTGGAACAAAGGACAAGTTCGAGTTTGGGAACTGAAGGATTACGACAAGATGCAATGGGGCTTATTGCACAGAGTTCACGTCTCTGAATTGACGTCTTTTGTTTATGGTACTCCTAGCATATATCGGCGCCCTGAATCCACGGTCGACTGGCGTCCACATGAGGTGGCTTTTCACCCGTGGGATAGAGACATAATGCTGTGCTTTAAACATCATATCTGTGTGCAGTATAACTTCAGGTCGAAAACAGTGAAAAGACTTTTACAACAAGGAAGGAATATGCGGCTTGTTGTTGGTTCGTTTTTTCTGCTTGAGCTCCCCTGGTGGCCAACTTCATTTCCGTTTACAACAAGAAACTGAAGTGTTATTACCTTTAAAACATTTGTAGGATTGATATATGTATGGAACATGTGTGTAATCGTCTTATTCGAATTCGAGGGACGGAAGAAATGTTTCTTGCGCTCGAGACAATGTACTTTAAGATTCATCCAATGGTGGTATTTGATATCTACTAGGTATGATTCTCCACTGATTACAATCTTAATCTTTCTGTTGTTCCTTCTTTATTAGTAATCAATGCTGTTCTTTTGCTGTTCCCCCGTTTTCCTTTTATTGGGACGGTACGCCTGGTACTGGATCATTCATTGAATTTTACCGTTTAGGGTTTATAGATTTTCTCGAAATTTTAACTTGCATGAAATACGTCTGATTTCCATATCAGGGATGCGAATTCTGATCCATTTTACATATCAATTGTTTCTAGTTTTGCATTACAAGTTTACTTGTACTTTAAACCTTGTTTAAGAATAAAGAAGTTCTCAGAGGCTTCCCTGCTTGATCTTGTCTTGTTAATTGTCTCATAAATGACCATATGTGTTGGCTTTTGCACTGGAGGGGTTAAGTAAACCCGATTCAGCAAGCAGTGCTACTACTTGATATGTTAAAGTGTGGTTCTACTCTTCTAGTCCTATGTAAGATACTCCTGATCAATCATTTGAATATGTTCTCGCAGTTCATATAACTATCCCCAATTGGAACACAAGATTCTGCTCATATCATTCATGTTGTTATGTTGAATCTCCAATAATGGTGGCTTGTTGGATTCGTTCTCTAGATGCACTTGCTTGTTCGAGGATGGTTTTTGATGTTTGAACAAAACATTAGGTTATGTTTCTCTCTTCTTTTTTTTGCTAACCCTCGAAAGTATTTGCATTCCGCTAGAGGCATGATTGGCGACTAACTAATATTTGAAGCAGCAAATCTCATGAGCTGATTGTTTAGTTCAGTACTTTTTTCCTATTAATGTTCAACAGATGAACCCAACTTTAGTTTCTCTGTCGATAGATAAGAACAATATATTAACATAAAATAAGTAGATTTTGTTATCAGTCACGCTGCAATATTATTAATAATTCTAACTTGCGTTCCAGTCCCTTTGTTATTTTAAACCAAATAATTACTTGTTTTATTGAGGTCCAATATAGGAGTAAAGGAATAAGTTTGGTTATGTCATATATTGTTAAATACCTATGTTGCACGGGTTCTTTTGATTGGCCGCGCACCCGCACCGGGTGCTTCTGAGTGATTCGTGGGTGCATGGGTGCTTCGTTGGTTCTTTGCGGGTGCTTTGTGGATAAGAAAGTGTCATTTTTGAATGTTTTAGCTAAGAGGTATTTCAAATACAACTAGAATCTAGAAAAAAAACGTGTGTGAACATTTTTAACCCTTAGATTACTCATCTCTCCACAGCTAAGAACAACTACACGAAGAGATTATACTTTTGATATAGTAACCTTGTATCTTCGAATCTGTGTATGGATGTATGTTCGATTATAATATGATCCCTATTATTGTCGTTATTATATTAGTATAATGGTATGACTAATAACATGAGATAGAAATATAAATAATGTGGCCGCACCCCCGCCGCACCCGTACCCTTGATTTTCGGGAATTTTCCACACCCGCACCCGCACCCACACTCGTGCTACATAGGTAAATACATAGGGCATCGTCTTCAGTGATTGCGCAAGCAAGGCTTTGATTTGCATTTTTATAGAAGTCACCTGAACCCGAGACAGGTTTTGAATTCCTTGCACTCACTTTGCTTCTGGGGTGATATAATAGGCATGGATAGATTTCTAGAAAATTTCGGTCAGGAAAGATCTTGTTTTTCATATGTTTTGCTAATGTGAAAAAGTTGGGGAACAACTCCTACATTCTTCTTAGAACATTTAGAAATTTGAGGTTTTACATGTAAAGAAAAAGAGAATGGCGGTGTAGGAGTAGAAACGTAGAATGTCTGAAGCCCTGAAGATCCTAGATTAGTTGAGGGTTGGATTTTTGTTGTTAGAAGAACGGCTGAAAGCTCTTCGTGCAGAAATAAGGGAGCCTTTGAAAGGTAACTAAAACACCAAAGAAAGGAGTACCCAATTAAGCTAATGTAGTTTCTTAAGAAGCAATGTGGTGAATCTTGGCAAGCCCTAGTGGAATGTCTGGCTCTGGCCTGGGAAACAAAATGAATGACTCATCTTGGCGCAGGTCTGGACTTATTCAAGGGAGGTTTTCGATACAACTTAATAAATAAAGGATCGTACGATTTTCCATAAAGTACACTGAGATGCCATTCAAAAGGCATCTACAAATTCTTTCCACTATTTTCCAGTTGAGTATTTGTCCTTTACCGTACTTGATCAATTGCTGATTTGTAGCTGCAATGTAAGTATTATTTTTATTATGATAATTGTGATGGTACACTATAAACATTGTATCATATTTTGGTCATTACTATGATCCAGAATCTTTTGAAGCAATCTCGAATCAGCATGTATATCATATTCTCTTAATGAATTATCATTCATAACGAAGATGTTCCGAAACTTTTTATTTTTCTTGGACATGGGCCCATAAAGATCCAGACAGTAAGTTTATAGTCCTCGATGATATGGCAATGTTACACGTAGTCCTAACCTATATATCAGGTAATTTGGATTATTGAGTTGGTGGGTATTCAGATGAAAACAAGTTAATATATGTCATAACAATACCATTTTCATACATGATGATCAGAGGCTGATGCTTGATCTTACATATTCAACTGCTAGTTGAATCTCTAGCAGGATAGAGTAATTATGTTCTGACTGTGATTGTCCAACAAAGTTCTGTTTGTAAGAAAATAAGTAACTCTTACGAAGAGTATCTATGTTATTGTTTATGGGAGGGGAACTTATTGTTCTAGCTAATCTGGTAGCTATGGAATTTTTGTTGTGGCTTTTACTGTGTGGAAAGTACATTGAGGCACCACCAAACAATTTCAAGGTGTTTTGGTGAACCTTAACATCACCTAGTTTTTTTACAACACCCGTTGGAGTAAGGTTACAACCTTCCTACAACCAACTTTAACCTTATAGCTTTTAAAAAGTACTAGTAATGATTGTGTTGAGAAGACGAGTATGCAACTATGTAATCATGGCGCCACGCTCGGAGAAGTATCAGGTGTGCTGTTTGAAGAAGTTTGAAGGAGACTGCTATGTAAAGAATTGATTACCTCGGTGTCACAGCGTTAGAGATTTGACTTGGAGGGTCAACATCGGCACCTGAAATCAGGGACTAAGATAACTCAAGGACTGTCACAAAAGAATAATATGTGGATTCGTGTGGATTAGCATTAATGAATCATCGTCGCAAAAAATGCTAGCTAGTTTGGATGTACTGGCTAGCTAGTTTGGAAATATAATCTCGATTTGAAATATTTCCATATTAGGTATATATGTTTCTAGTTTGTTGATGTTTTTAAATCATTTGAATCTCTTCTTGCAATTCATATACCTATCCCCAATTGGAACACAAGATTCTTCTCATATCATTTGTTTTGTCAAAGCTTCAATAATGGTGGCTTGTTAGATTCGTTGTCCAGATGCACTGCTGGATGCTTCTGGATGCTTGTACAAAACATTAGGTGATGTTTGTCTCTATTTTTTTTTTTTTTTTTTTTTTTTGTTTGCTAACCCTCAAAAGTATTCGCATTCCGCTAGAGGCATGATTGGAGAATAAAACATATAATATTTGAAGCAGCAAATCTCATGAGTTGATTGTTTATTTCAGTTCTTTTTTCCTATTAACGTTCAACAGATGAACCCAGATTTAGCTTCTCTGTCAATCGATAAGAACAATATATTAACACTCTAATACAAGTAGATTTCGTTATCATTCAGGCTGCAATATCATTAATCCTTCTAACTTTGGTGCTAGTCTCTCTGCTATTTCATCCCAAATCATTACTTGTTCTATTGAGATTCCAGTACATGAGTAAAGGAATAAGTTTGGTTCTGTTATATATTGCTAAATATTTATGGCATCGGCTTCAGTAATTTCCCAAGCAAGACTTGGATTTGCATTTTTATAGAAGTGACCTGAACCCGAGACAAGTTTCTGAATTCCTTTCACTCACTTTTCTTCTCGGAGATATAAAAGGCATTAATATTTTCCTAGAAAACTTCGGTCAGGAAAGAAGTTTGTTTTTCATATTTTTCGCTGATGTGAAAAAGTCAGGGAAAACTCTATACTTCATCTCAGAACACTTTGAAATTCGAGGTTTTACATGAAAAGAAAACGAGATGTAAGAGTAGTAATGTAGAATGCCTGAAGCCTTGAACATTGTAGATTAGTCGAGGGTTTGATTTTTGTTGCTAGTAGAACGGCTGGCAACTCCTCGTGCAGAAATAAGGGAGCCTTTGAACGGTAACTAAAACACCAAATAAAGGTCTACCCAACTAAGATATGTGGAATTTCAAGAAGCTCTGATTGTGGCTCTTGCTTAAGAAGGAATGTGGTGAATCTTGGCAGCCCAAGTAGAATGTCTGGCTCTGGCCAGGGAAACTAAATGAATGACTCATCTTGGTGTGGGTCTGACTCATTCAGGGAGGTCTTAGAAACAACTTAATAAGTAAAGGACCCTACGATATTCCATATTGTCCAGAAAAGTACATGGAGATGCCATTCAAAAGCATCTACGAATACTTTCCACTATTTTCCAGTTGAGTATTTGTCCTTTACCGGACTTAATCAGTTGCTGATTAGTTGCTGCTACGTAGGTATTATTTTCATTGTGATGATTGTGATGATACACTATAAAGGTTGAAACATATTTTGATAATTATTACTATAATCCAGAATCTTATGAAGCAATCTGAAATCAGCCCGTAATCATATTTTTTTGTTGATCTATCATCCCTAACAAAGCTGTTCCCAGAAAACCTTTTAAGCTTTTTCATTTTCCAGGACATGGGCCCATAAATATTCAGACATTAAGTTTAGAGTCCTCGATGATATGGCAATGTTACACGCAATGACCTATATATCTCGTACTTTACATTATCAAGTCAGGTAGGTATTCAGATGAAAACAAGTTAATAGAAGTCATAACGATACCATTCTCATGCATGATGATCAGAGGTTGATGGTGGAGCTTACATATTGAACTGCTACTTCAATCCCTAGTAAGATAGAATAATTCTGGTCTGACAGAGATTCTCCAACCATGTTTGTGTTAGAAAGAAGACTCGGATTTGTTCTGACAAGAAGAAAACAGAAAGTGAAATCGAAATAAATAATAATAATGTAAACTTAGAGATTAAAAGCCGACTAGAACGGAGATAATTCGAAGGACAGTCTCGTATGATGACGATCTCCATATAGCAGTATTCGCCCCTCACAGTTGGTGCGTCTGATGGCATAATACTACGAGGCGAATTGCTCCCCAGGATAAAAGTTCTTCCTGTAATAGAGACGATGCACCAGTGTACAGTACACGGCGAACGAAATTATGTTTGAGAAATATTGAGAGAATAAGAAGATGGTTATTGGAATGACTAGAATGAGAGGAGAGACTGCTATTTATAGAAATAAGGCACTTTTTATGAATAGTTGCAATTGTTCATTTCAAATTGAAAGGTTACAACTTTTCAATTCAACGTAAAAGGCGCAACTAATTTACATTCCTCAATTGAGAGACGTCAACGTTCAATGTCTCATATTTCATTCATTAATCAATGATTTTGACGGATGAGATTAGGAACTAATCTCTCTACTTCTATAATTTTATGTAAGCTCTTAAGTGAGCTTCCTCGAACCCAGGTTTGAAGTCGTGTCAAAATCATATTTTCCAACAATCCCCCACATGAATGACAAATTAGCGTTGGAGCTGAAAGTGTCAATCGGTATTCTGGACTCAATTCTCTCAGTAGGTAATTAATTTCATAAAGATAAGTAGCCTTAGGCCTTGAACTTTTCCATTAGTGAGCTACTATAGGGTATACTGGCTAGATAGTGTGCGAAGCGCTTTGAACTGTTTTGTCGTGGTGTATACCTAGTCGATAGTAACCACACAATTAATTTCCAGAACATAGTTTGTTCGCATGGTTGTGCTCATTTTTGCCCTGAGACACTTTTGCCTGGTTTCATGAGTAGTCTTAGAGGAGTATGCCTATCCTCCTAGAACCGGCCCCAGTTCCTACTCACAAAGGTGAGACACATTTAAGGGTATCTATCCATACTCGTCTTAACATGTGGTCTCATTAAAAGCATAGCTTACCCTGCCCTACCACTCATCGTCCTAAGAATGGGGTGGAAACTATGTTTCCTTTGGTGAGTGATTTTAATATTTGCACAAATAGTTAGGTTGTCCCTTTTGAACCTAGTTCTTGGGATCTCCAGTCACCTAGGTTGGGTTTTCCGCTATCGTGCAACTCTTACGAGTTTGGCATAAGCCCCATTCCCCTTGACGAAGTTGCTACTCATTCTCTCAATAAACCTTTGGTCAACAATTCGTTTTCTTTTGACTTTACACAATCGATCGATCTTATTATTATTATTTTTTTTGTGAGAGAAGTTGCCTAATGGTATCTTGTCTTTAAATAGATGTCTAGACTTACCATTATACATATTAATTTGTGTTTAAATAGGAGACACAAATTTTGGGCGAGTTGGAGTATCTTCGAGGAAGTAATGAAGCCATTTTGCTTCTTCCCCTGCCTTGTCTGACTCTATGATCTATGCTTCCATAGAAGACCTTGCAATGCACGTATGCTTTGAAGATTTCCAACTAATTGCCGCTCTACCGAGAGTGAATACAAATTCACTTGTGGATTAGTGATCTCTTAAGTTAGAGATCCACTTGATCTTTTTTAGTGATCCTTATTTGGTAAAGAGAATAATTGAGCTTTCTATGATGAGGCTTACTCGTACACCATCACAAGGATTGGTACAAAATGTTTGCAAACCCACGCATAACCTCATATTTCATGAGTTGCATGCTTCTTGTTCTTTGTATTATTTACAACACTTATTATCCATCTTCTAGGATTTATATTAGAACAAGCCTCATTGTTTGCTTGTAACTGATGAATCCTTGCAAATGCATCCTAGTCGAGACTTTAACTGCTTCACAATGTTAGCATTTCACATACCATTCCGGTAGAGCACAAATGCAATCCATATTGTGGGACATCCTCACAATTATAACTATAATTCGTTTTCATTCTTTAAGAAGGATATGTCAAATAAATTGCTCATTCTCCGCTTATTATCTCTACAAGATAATAATAGAGTCAATATGGAACTCTCCCTATTCATGAAACTTTGGATCATGAATTCCATCGAGATGTTTAAAAGACCTTTGTAATTTATTGGCTCAAAATACCAACATGAATTTTACGTTGTCCAAATTATGAAATAGTAAACAAATCATAAGTACTATGAAACTCCTAATTTGCGTTATACTAAATTGCACATCCATGAGTGCTTTAAAACTCTTGGAATGATCTGTGATTTAATCACAATGACAACTTTAAATCGCATATCCATGAGTACTTGAAAACTCTTGGAATGTTTACAGGGTACACGACATATATCGATCTTCTAAGCCTTCTTATAGTGGCGCATATGAATGTCAAACTTCTATAAGTTTCATAACAACAATTAGTCAATTACTATATTCAGGAGTTATAAAATTATTTCTTTATAAGACAAGAGAGTTTCCAATCAAGTACACGATCAAAGAATCATTAGTTCCTGACGGATTCACCACATGGGGCAACCATTATGTACACTTCTCTAGAATAAGCAATTGGTGGGAATTATATTACTTGATCATGTTTACTACATAGCGTGATAAAGATATAAAATTAACCCACCTTAAATAGGTTCAGTAATGGGAGTCTTTAGGACTACCTTTAAGACACCATATGCCGAGGTATGTTGGATAATCCAACTTTGAGAACATATATCAGAAAAACATATTCTCCTTCCTTGATCGCCGTGATGAACTTAATATTTAATTATATTTATTTTTTACCTCGACTTGTGTTGCTTAAAGGCGTTCAATGTTTTATCCCAACTATGCAATAAATATCGATATTATTGCACACTTTTTTCTATTTAGAACACGTATGTCAGCTTAAAATAATTCGAGGGTCGCACTAAACCCATCACGCATATTTCATACTTGTGATCCAAGTTAATCACATATTTTGAGAAGATGGTTCAAAATTATCAAGTTACGAATGTAATCGTAATTAGTATGACCCAATTGTTTATGTCATAAACAAGACTTTCTCAAATAGCAATTTTTTATTCATGGTCAAAAATAAAATAAATACTCTTGGCTAAGACCACTTGTCTTTAAGATATCTCATCCAAAGTCATATAAAGGAAGTCGCACACATAGGTGAAGATTTTAGAATGATGAAATCGAAGACAATGAAGATGATATCTCATGAAGCAGAACAAGTCACCGGTCATATGTTCATGTTGGTCGGCTACGAATTTGGTCCGGTTTCATTAAGGCTATACAAGATCAAGGTACACAATACCTTCGTATCTTCTTCTGCACATAGTTCCGGCAACAACAAAAGCCTCAAAAAGGACATAACACAACCACATGGGATTTCAAAGAACCCAAAGATGGTATTCAATGCATCTATGAATTCCCGTCGTCTCACTTCCCAGAAAAGATGGTTTGCGTCCAACTGAAATCAAAGTTGTACTTTCTTGGTGGTCGCCTGGGTAACAAGAAGTCTCCTAACAATGTTTATGTTATTGATACTAGCATAGCTTTGTCTCAATTACATGTTCGAGTAAGTAAAAAAAACAAAAGACAAATACACATAGCAATGCAGCCATAACACCCTAAATCTTAGACAGATTAAAACAGGAATCCATGTCATCAGGATTTATAATGTCGAAACCTCAAATGAAGATTTTCTGATGGATTTAAAGTGACACTACCAAAAGTTGGGAGCCTTTTGAAAAATAAAATCTGTCACAGTCATCATCTTCCACACTTGTATGTCTAACATCTTCACTGCATGTCCAAGATCATATCATCCCTGGGAGAGGGATCTTCGTGGATATAGGTGCAATATAGAAGATGTAAAATTCTAATTTGTCAGAGAAGCTTACTTACCTCTCATGAAATCGGAAGTTAGAATTTATTTATTTTTTCTTTCATCCCACCGACTTCTTCTTGGAATCGAATCCGTTCCATTTTGTATGCGTGAAGCAAATCTCAAAATAAAATGATGACTGGTTCGCAACTTTCTCTTGTTTCCTCCAACAGACACAAAACTTGTTTCTCGAGGGGTCCTTCTGAGAAGACATAACCCCTCCCTCAGAAGTTTATTCTTGTGCCCGCTGCCTTGTTTTAGTCAAAAGCAAAGGGCATAGAACTTCGGCCTTTGCATGAATTCTCGTTTATTATACAATTAAACGTTTTTGCCCCTAACTTCATTCATTTCAAAAGAGAAATTCGGCGAACCTTACAAACCGCGTTCGCCTTTATACATGGTCGATGCTGAAAATACGCCCTCTGCGTCAACTGATGCGATGACATCCGAATCAACACCGCCAACACTCTCATCAACAATTGCCCCTCCACTATACCAATCCCCACCAGTGAATTCATCGTCGTCTATCGACGCGAGTGAAACCAATTCGAAAGAAACGACATCATATCTTGCTCCTTCCGATTGGTCCCCGCCTCCTTCTTGTGAAGACTACATCGGAACGAGCGTGGATTTATTGTCGGACTACAAATACACAGTGCTCTTCTTTCCCGACAATGGCTTATTGCTCTGTTCTTGGTTCACCGAAAGAGGACGGATCAGAGACCTCGACCGGTATTTTGAAAACCGAACCGACGGCGACGAGGAGGCTCAGGTAGGAGACTGATTGATGACGAAAACCGACCGAACCAAATTGCGTGGAGGAAGACGAAAATGACGAAGAACAGAAGCAGCCAGTGGGAGAGTTTGGCCTCTGGAATCTACTTCGAAACCTCGATTTGGTTTGTAAAGAAGAAGGTCACTGCATTTACGTGGTCCACAAAAACCTCTCCCTCCATGAGGATAGTGTATGTCTGTGAACCCAATTTTTTTTTTTCAATGGTTGTTGGGATCTGTTCCTCAATTAAACGTTTCGCTATGCAACGTTTGGTGAAACGACTTCTCGCAGTCTACAACTCTGAACATCGTATCAGATGTGAAGCGACCCTTCTATCGCTTCTGGATCTATCGATCATCGTCCACTGCAAACCATTGAAGAGAGTGGTAGACAAGGACATTTCTTTCATGTGGTTCCATTTGGCCTCAAGTAGTGCTTATCATTAAAACCTTACAGGGATAGTTTCACCACTTTGGTAATTTTTCAATAATAATCAGAAAATAGACCAGTTCAATTTGAACAAAAAATTTACCCGTGAACTATAATCTGTTTACAGAAAAATTAATCAACCGATACCAAATTGGACGGGTAGTTTTCACAAACTATTTTCAGAGAATTAAAGAGAACAAAAAGAATCGGATACTGCTTTACGATTGTTAGAAAGTAGACTCAGATTTGTTCTGACAAGAAGAAAACATAAAGTGAAATCGAAATGAATAATAATAATGTAAACTTACAGATTAATATCCGACTAGAACGGAGATAATTCGAATGACAGTCTCGTATGACGACGATCTCCGTAAAGCAGTATTCGCCCCCCACAGTTGGTGCGTCTAATGGAATAATACTACAGAGCGAATTGCTCCCCAGGATAAAAGTCCTTCATGTACAGTAGACGATGCACCAGTGTACAGTACACGGCGAACGAAACTATGTTTGAGAAATATTGAGAGAATAAGAAGATGGTTAGTGGAATGACTAGAATGAGAGGAGAGACTGCTATTTATAAAAATAAGGCACCTCTTACGAATAGTTGCAATTGTTCATTTCAAATTGAAATGTTACAACTTTTCGATTCAACGTAAAACGCGCAACTAATTTACATTCCTCAATTGAGAGACGTCAACGTTCAATGTCTCATTTTTCATTCATCAATCAATGATTTTGACGGATGAGATTAGGAACTAATCTCTCTACTTCTATAATTTTATGTAAGCTCTAAAGTGAGCTTCCTCGAACCCAGGTTTGAAGTCGTGTCAAAATCATATTTTCCAACAGTTTGAACTGCTTGTAAGAAAGAGTCTCTATGTTATTGTACATGGGATGGATGTAAATAATTTCTGAGGTTCTACCTCAAAACCAATTGGCAATGAGGGGAGTAGTCCACGAGACTTATTAATTATGTTTCTTCTTCTTGAATATCCGATGTGGGACTTCCCAACACGCCCCCTCACGAGTGGCATTATATGGTCGATACGTGTGCACATCGGTTGTTAAACCATTCACGTGTGGAGCCGTGACTCTGATATCATGTAAAGAATTCATGGGGTTACATCTGAAAACCAATTACCAATGAGGGGAATAGTCCACGAGACTTATTAATTTTGTTTCTTCTTCTTGAATGTACAATGTGGGACTTCTCAAACAACTTTAACCTTATATGTAGGTTATAAAAAGATCCAGTAATGAACTAATGATTGTGTTCAAAGGAAGAGCATGCAACTAAGTAATTTTGGCGTCACGCTGGGAGAAGTCTCAGGTGTGCTGTTTGAGGATGTTTCGAGGAGACTGCTTAGTAAACAATTGACCACCTCGGGGTCACAGCGTTAGACAATGTCTTCAAGGGTCAACATTTGCACCTGAAAGCAGAGACTAAGATATCTCAAGGACTATCACAATTCACAACAGGGTAAACTGTGCTTCTTGTGGATTACCATCCAAGAGTCACCGACGCTAGAATGCTAGATAGTTTGGATGTACTCCGTAGCTAGTTTCGAAATATAAAATTGATTTTATATATTTCCATACTATAAGGTATATATGTTTCTATGTTGCTTTAAAAGTCTCTAAATTTACATGTAACTAGATGATCATGTACCTTGTTGATTGTATGAAGTAGTTCACGTGTGTAATTTAAGAGTCATTCGTGTTCCTAATTTAGATAAATGCTATGTAAGTCCTATAAATACCTATTCACTTGTAGTGTGCAAGGTGTGAAAGTGAAAATGAATTGAAAAAAAAGTGTGAAAAGATTGAATAGAGACTCATTTAGTGTTGGATGAGCAAGATATAGCCCAAGAGTGTTTCCCATTTCTGCACTAGTCTTCTTCTCTACATCGAGTATATTCTGCTGCGTGTTTGTTCTCTCTATATTATAAGAATAGATTCAATAGCAGTCACAGTTTGCAATAATCCGATGATACGGTGGCATACAGTGTCCTCGTCAAAACACTGCTACTGCAAATTTGATTATCTCTGGAGGGCGGTGGAATTGGCCTTCAACCATCTCCCATCATCTTTCTGACCATAATTACTTGCAATCCCAAATCTTAGTTCCTGACCCCAACATGAAGACACCCTCTGTTTGTTTGTCTCTCAACAATCAGATCTACCAAGATTTCAAGATTGGTCTACCAAATCATAGTCACACTGCTGCTGATAAATTGTTGAGCTGGGGTCGAAGTGAGACCAACATTTACAAGCTCCGTGGTGATCTTCCTTAAACTAGAGATCATATTCTTTTCTATTGTAAATGACTAATCTTCGCTTGAAATCATTTCTTCTTAAAAAATTCTTGCTGTTGCGTTGAATGCACATAAACCAAATCGTCATAGCCCACTCCTCACAGATTGTGCTGCTCTTTATTGACATAACCTCTTCGATCTAGTCAATTATGTCATTGTATCTCAATTGTAGGAAATCGGGTCCTAATTGGGCCTCCCATACATTTTTTGCGAACTTGCATCCCACAAAGAGATGGAGGTTCGTTTCGTATTTTGACACCATAAACAGGCTGCAATGGTGCAGAAGGTTGAAGAAAGTGGAGCGAGATTCTTTTGATGATCGATGAAGAAGCAAAAATCACCATCGGGGCTTTTGAAGAATTCAAGGGAGACGCCGCCCAGTTACACAAGTCCAGTCTTGAAATTCAGAGAACGGTTTTGCAAGTGAAACTTGATCGCACCCAAGCCGAGTTCGCGGCAGTCAGAGAGGATATGAAGAACATGAAGGGGGATTTGGCATTGTGCTAGGAGTTAATGGTGAGCGGACTTGGGCCAAACGGAGCGACGATTCCAATGATCGAAGCTGCAAAATTGAGCCCTTCAAAGGTGACAGAGATGCCAATGATCGATACCTATTTGTGGAATATTATGGAGCACTAGGCGGTACCCCGCGCTAAAGCGCGGGTTTGCAAAGAAAAAATGTTATTCGAATATAGTGGCAGACTCCATTTCTTAGAAAGAAAATAAATTGATTCTACCTCAGAAAATATGTATATAAACTTCATTTCTCCTAATTAACTAAAAAAGTTTGTTTTTTTTTTTTTGTTTTTTTTTTTTTGAAATGTTGCGTTATGCCAAGTTTTAAGTGTAACTTTAAACCGGACCACCCTGAAACTAGTAGTCTTTGCATCATGATCAGCACAAATCGTGAACCCACAGGGTTTTCTTTGGAACTTCGAAGTTATTGGGATTGGTGGGAGTGAAATCCAATGGTTGGTCAAAGGATTAGCACGGTAGTAAGTCTCCTTTGAAAGATACTGGGACGATCATAGTACCCACCCCGCGGTGGAAACTAAGAATTGGAACAGAGCATCATCAGGGGTCGGTTAAGGTTAATTTGACGTTGTTCTGGGTAGGAGAATGTGGTTTCATGAAAGAGGCAGCGGCTGATGATGCCGCGGTAGCGGGTGGATTATAGCGAACTGGGGCGGAGTAGTGGTGGGTTTGCGGAAGTGGAGATACGATCTGGCGAAACAGGTAGTAGAGAGTAAATTGAGCCAGTTGTTAGAGACTGACTTACATTGGTTGACGAGTTTCGGAGGGAGCCGTCTGAGGATTTCCACGACTTCTTCTCCCGAGAAACCGTCGAAGATGAGGAGGAGGAGGACGATCTTGATGAATTTCACTTCCTTATTGAAAAATGACGAGGACCGGTTTCCGCCACGATCACACCTTCCGACACAATTGACCCCACCATTTCCCGCGCTTTCCCTCTGTGTGTGTGTCTCAACTCGATTGTCCTTACAAATCTGGTTGTCGAGAAAAAGAGAACGAATTTTACAGTACTAGTCAATCTTAACCGTGACCGAGTAAGGAACTGATTTGTAAAAAAAATATTTTAATTCTTAACCCGGTCACTGTAAAAATTGACTAGTGAAATGTCCATGGTGCATCTCGGTGAAATTGATTTTCTATTCAGAAAGCGCAAATCATCAGGATCGTCCTCCTCCTCCGTCTTCAACTGTCTCTCGGAAGAAGAAGTCGTGGAGATACTCCAGCGCCTCCCTCTGAAACTCGCCACTCAATGTAAGTCCGTCTCTAAGAACTGGCTAAATTTAATATCCAGTACCCATTTCGCTAGATCATATCTCCGCTTCCATAACCCCACCAGTAGGCCGCCCCAGTTCACTGTAATCCATCGACTCTGCGGCATCGTCGGTCGCCGCATCTTTCAGGAAACCCCCTCTTCTCCCAACAGCATGGTAAAATTAACCACACCGACTACTGACAATAATGAGGCTCGACTCCAATTCTTGGTGTCCAGTGAGGGATGGGTACTTTGCTCGTCCCAGTATCTTTCTAAAGAGATTTACTACGTGGTGAATCCCTTGACCAACCATTGGATTAGTCTCCCTCCAATCTGGAGAACTTCCAAAGAAAAACCTTGCCGAGTTGGGTTTATGATTCGTGCTGATCATGATTCAAATACTAGTACTTGTTTCAGGGTGGTCAGGTTTAAACCTACACTTAGAACATGGCATAAGACAAGGAATTCTAGTCAAGCTAGAAAAAGTCTGGAATTAGATGTTTTCTCGTCGGAGACGGGACAGTGGGTGCGATCTACACTGTCCTTCTCATCCGAAAAACGATCGGACTTTAACGACGGTCCAAACAACTATCATGCAATTGCCTTTCGAGGGAACTTGCACTGGTTAAATGTTTGGTTTGAGTCGGACATATTTGTTTACAATCCATATGATCTAGAGAAATATCAAAGGTTGAGCTTGCCCGAGGGTTGTTTAGAACCAGGTCATTATTGCTGCTTGGGAACGTGCCATTTCGAGGGACAGAAGCAACTCAACTACTTGGATTGGAACAAAGGACAAGTTCGAGTTTGGGAAATGAAGGATTACGACAAGATGCGATGGGGCTTATTGCACAGAGTTCACGTCTCTGAATTGACGTCTTTTGTTTATGGTACTCCTAGCATATATCGGCGCCCTGAATCCACGGTCGACTGGCGTCCACATGAGGTGGCTTTTCACCCGTGGGATAGAGACATAATGCTGTGCTTTAAACATCATATCTGTGTGCAGTATAACTTCAGGTCGAAAACAGTGAAAAGACTTTTACAACAAGGAAGGAATATGCGGCTTGTTGTTGGTTCGTTTTTTCTGCTTGAGCTTCCCTGGTGGCCAACTTCAATTCCGTTTACAACAAGAAACTGAAGTGTTATTACCTTTAAAACATTTGTAGGATTGATATATGTATGGAACATGTGTGTAATCGTCTTATTCGAATTCGAGGGACGGAAGAAATGTTTCTTGCGCTCGAGACAATGTACTTTAAGATTCATCCAATGGTGGTATTTGATATCTACTAGGTATGATTCTCCACTGATTACAATCTTAATCTTTCTGTTGTTCCTTCTTTATTAGTAATCAATGCTGTTCTTGTTGCTGTTCCCCCGTTTTCCTTTTATTGGGACGGTACGCCTGGTACTGGATCATTCATTGAATTTTACCGTTTAGGGTTTATAGATTTTCTCGAAATTTTAACTTGCATGAAATACGTCTGATTTCCATATCAGGGATGCGAATTCTGATCCGTTTTACATATCAATTGTTTCTAGTTTTGCATTACAAGTTTACTTGTACTTTAAACCTTGTTTAAGAATAAAGAAGTTCTCAGAGGCTTCCCTGCTTGATCTTGTCTTGTTAATTGTCTCATAAATGACCATATGTGTTGGCTTTTGCACTGGAGGGGTTAAGCAAACCCGATTCTGCAAGCAGTGCTACTACTTGATATGTTAAAGTGTGGTTCTACTCTTCTAGTCCTATGTAAGTTACTCCTGATCAATCATTTGAATCTGTTCTCGCAATTCATATAACTATCCCCAATTGGAACACAAGATTCTGCTCATATCATTCATGTTGTTATGTTGAATCTCCAATAATGGTGGCTTGTTGGATTCGTTCTCTAGATGCACTTGCTTGTTCGAGGATGGTTTTTGATGTTTGAACAAAACATTAGGTTATGTTTCTCTCTTCTGTTTTTTGCTAACCCTCGAAAGTATTTGCATTCCGCTAGAGGCATGATTGGCGACTAACTAATATTTGAAGCAGCAAATCTCATGAGCAGATTGTTTAGTTCAGTACTTTTTTCCTATTAATGTTCAACAGATGAACCCAACTTTAGTTTCTCTGTCGATAGATAAGAACAATATATTAACATAAAATAAGTAGATTTTGTTATCAGTCACGCTGCAATATTATCAATAATTCTAACTCGCGTGCCAGTCCCTTTGTTATTTTAAACCAAATAATTACTTGTTTTATTGAGGTCCAATATAGGAGTAAAGGAATAAGTTTGGTTATGTCATATATTGTTAAATACCTATGTTGCACGGGTTCTTTTGATTGGCCGCGCACCCGCACCGGGTGCTTCTGAGTGATTCGTGGGTGCATGGGTGCTTCGTTGGTTCTTTGCGGGTGCTTTGTGGATAAGGAAGTGTCATTTTTGAATGTTTTAGCTAAGAGGTATTTCAAATACAACTAGAATCTAGAAAAAAAACGTGTGTGAACATTTTTAACCCTTAGATTACTCATCTCTCCACAGCTAAGAACAACTACATGAAGAGATTATACTTTTGATATAGTAACCTTGTATCTTCGAATGTGTGTATGGATGTATGTTCGATTATAATATGATCCCTATTATTGTCGTTATTATATTAGTATAATGGTATGACTAATGACATGAGATAGAAATATAAATAATGTGGCCGCACCCCCGCCGCACCCGTACCCTTGATTTTCGGGAATTTTCCGCACCCGCACCCACACTCGTGCTACATAGGTAAATACATAGGGCATCGTCTTCAGTGATTGCGCAAGCAAGGCTTGGATTTGCATTTTTATAGAAGTCACCTGAACCCGAGACAGGTTTTGAATTCCTTGCACTCACTTTGCTTCTGGGGTGATATAATAGGCATGGATAGATTTCTAGAAAATTTCGGTCAGGAAAGATCTTGTTTTTCATATGTTTTGCTAATGTGAAAAAGTTGGGGAACAACTCCTACATTCTTCTTAGAACATTTAGAAATTTGAGGTTTTACATGTAAAGAAAAAGAGAATGGCGGTGTAGGAGTAGAAACGTAGAATGTCTGAAGCCCTGAAGATCCTAGATTAGTTGAGGGTTGGATTTTTGTTGTTAGAAGAACGGCTGAAAGCTCTTCGTGCAGAAATAAGGGAGCCTTTGAAAGGTAACTAAAACACCAAAGAAAGGAGTACCCAATTAAGATAATGTAGTTTCTTAAGAAGCAATGTGGTGAATCTTGGCAAGCCCTAGTGGAATGTCTGGCTCTGGCCTGGGAAACAAAATGAATGACTCATCTTGGCGCAGGTCTGGACTTATTCAAGGGAGGTTTTCGAAACAACTTAATAAATAAAGGATCGTACGATTTTCCATAAAGTACACTGAGATGCCATTCAAAAGGCATCTACAAATTCTTTCCACTATTTTCCAGTTGAGTATTTGTCCTTTACCGTACTTGATCAATTGCTGATTTGTAGCTGCAATGTAAGTATTATTTTCATTATGATAACTAGGCGGTACCCCGCGCTTTTAGCGCGGGTTTGCACAAAAAAATGGTATTTCACTACAGGGACATTCACTGTATTTTTTTTACAAATGATGTAAAATATTTATTTTACCTTACATTATGTATGATAATGCGATTGGTACTAACCAACTATAATTATGTTCATGTTAAGGGCCGATCTAAAAATTGAACATAGTGAGGGCGTAAAAATTGTAATACCCAAATTTTCTTATAATAAGATGTAACAAATTAGATGTTGACTCTGCGGTCCATTAAAAATATTTAGGGTCTAAATGAAATTTAATCAAGTAAAATATCTGTTGTGTGGTGAAAACGTATTATAAGTCGAGACTAATTTGAATACATTGAGAAAATAAAGTGAAAGCTATCAAATTAAAGGGGGATACAGCGACAGAAATACCAACAATCGAGGCTGTAATGTTGAGCATGTGAGACACTTATTTTAGTAAACCCATAAGAAAAATATATACAAAAAATTGAGTGATTGTTCCCTTTAAAAATATAAAAAATAAAAATAAACTCCATTCTTGTGCTCTGAAAACATATTATTCTCCTTACGTAATTTTCCAATATGACGGTTCACATTTCATATATATATATATATAAGTTCATATTTATTAAAACAAATGACAATAAACATGTATGCAGTCTGACTTGTGACGCTAAAATCTCCAGCACGTGACGGGTTGTAAATTTTGTTAATGTAATTTAAGCGTTGATTGCAAGCTATTTGTCTCAAAATGAAAAGTGCTTGAGACTTTTCAATGAAATCAAAGTGCTGGAGGTTTATTAAATTCATCACAATTTTTTCATTCAAGGAGTAAAAAGTACTTTTTTAGTCTCATATACCCATATAAGCGGCATGAGTGCGGTGGAATCAACCGTTCCCCTTACGGGACACGCTCCGGTGACTTATATTTCGGAAAATAAAATTAATACAAATTTGTTTATAATCATATTTATCGGATTCCTATTTCGAAAGGATAAGATAAAATAATTAATATATTTTAAAGGAATCAGTGCCATATCGTGTGCATTATGTTAGACGATTTTAAAATTAGGTGATTCCTTTAAAATATGTAGTTCTTTGAATAAAAGAAAGAGTACATAATGTTAGAAAAAATTTTACGAAACAATAGTAAGTCTGTTTTTAGAAAGATTAGGTGCAGGTGTGGCGATGTTGCAGATGTTTACTCTGTCATAATTTGGTGATACAATACATCAAAAATATTAAATCTGGTGCATAAAATTAGGAATCATGATCTCAAAAAGAAAAAATATAGAATTATAAAGAGTAACAAAAAAATGACAAATAAGTACTTAAATCATAATTAGTTTTCTGAAGGAAAAAAAATCATAATCAATTTTCTCACCAACAAAAATTAGTTTGCAAAAAAAATAACAAAAATCATAATCAGTAGTGAAGTTGTCTAAAAATAAACCAGGTTAACTAATTTTAGAAAACATCTCACCAATGAAATTGTAGATATCTTAAACTGTGTAGTAATTATCAATTCTTAAGTTACATGTTAGAAGTATTAAGATATAATTAAAATTTAAGAGCTTGTTAAAAAATGGTGATATGTGAATTGTACGTTTAAACATTTTTGCTTAAAGAATGAGTACATAAATGTTAAAATATACATTTTAGAAAACAATAGTTTGTATCTTTTTAGATAAATCGGGTGGAGGGGTGGTGATGTTGTAAATGTTTACTCAATCATAATTTGGGGAATTTGAGAATTCATTCAAAAAAAAAATAAGGTCATTATACAATACATTACAAATATGAAATATGGTGCATTAACATTAAGGAAATTATGATTGCAAAAGAAAAAGATTAAGTCTGATGTCCTAGATCATTAACAGGAGTTTGTAACCCCTTTTTCATTATAAGGCTATTGATGGTGACTCATAAATAATTAGATTATGTAATTTAAATTGTGATGATTAATGTGCCACTTCACACATCTAGTTTAATTTTTTTTCTATGTGGACTATAATTATTGGTTGGGTAATCCACATAGGCGACATTTGTTCTCACAATAAGAGATTTCAAATGACAAATGGCATGTTCAGATTAAACCTTAGCACTTGTCTGCGAATCCCAAGCACGTGACGGGTTGTAAATTTTGTTAATGTAATTTAAGCGTTGATTGCAAGCTATTTGTCTCAAAATGAAAAGTGCTTGGGACTTTTCAATGAAATCAAAGTGCTGGAGGTTTATTAAAGTCATCACAATTTTTTCATTCAAGGAGTAAAAAGTACTTTTTTAGTCTCATATACCCATATAAGCGGCATGAGTGCGGTGGAATCAACTGTTCCCCTTACGGGACACGCTCCGGTGACTTATATTTCGGAAAATAAAATTAATACAAATTTGTTTATAATCATATTTATCGGATTCCTATTTCGAAAGGACAAGATAAAATAATTAATATATTTTAAAGGAATCATTGCCATATCGTGTGCATTATGTTAGAATATTTTAAAATTAGGTGATTCCTTTAAAATATGTAGTTCTTTGAATAAAAGAATGAGTACATAATGTCAGAAAACATTTTCCGAAACAATAGTAAGTCTGTTTTTAGAAAGATTAGGTGCAGGTGTGGCGATGTTGCAGATGTTTACTCTGTCATAATTTGGTGATACAATACATCAAAAATATTAAATCTGGTGCATAAAATTAGGAAATCATGATCTCAAAAAGAAAAAATATAGAATTATAAAGAGTAACAAAAAAATGACAAATAAGTACTTAAATCATAATCAGTTTTTTGAAGGAAAAAAAAATCATAATCAATTTTCTCACCAACAAAAATTAGTTTGCAAAAAAAATAACAAAAATCATAATCAGTAGTGAAGTTGTCTAAAAATAAACCAGGTTAACTAATTTTAGAAAACATCTCGCCAATGAAATTTTAGATATCTTAAACTGTGTAGTAAATATCAATTCTTAAGTTACATGTTAGAAGTATTAAGATATAATTAAAATTTAAGAGCTTGTTTAAAAATGGTGATATGTGAATTATATGTTTAAACATTTTTGCTTAAAGAATGAGTACATAAATGTTAAAATATCCATTTTAGAAAACAATAGTTTGTATCTTTTTAGATAAATCGGGTGGAGGGGTTGTGATGTTGTAAATGTTTACTCAATCATAATTTGGGGAATTTGAGAATTCATTTAAAAAAAAAATAAGGTCGTTATACAATACATTACAAATATGAAATATGGTGCATTAACATTAAGGAAATTATGATTGCAAAAGAAAAAGATTAAGTCTGATGTCCTAGATCATTAATAGCAGTTTGTAACCCCTTTTTCATTGTAAGGCTATTGATGGTGACTCTTAAATAATTAGATTATGTAATTTAAATTGTGATGATTAATGTGCCACGTCACACATCTAGTATAACTTTTTTCTATGTGGACTATAATTATTGGTTGGGTAATCCATATCGGCGACATTTGTTCTCACAATAAGAGATTTCAAATGACAAATGGCTCTTGCCAATGAAATTTTAGATATCTTAAACTGTGTAGTAAATATCAATTCTTAAGTTACATGTTAGAAGTATTAAGATATAATTAAAATTTAAGAGCTTGTTTAAATATGGTGATTTGTGAATTATATGTTTAAACATTTTTGCTTAAAGAATGAGTACATAAATGTTAAAATATACATTTTAGAAAACAATAGTTTGTATTTTTTTAGATAAATCGGGTGGAGGGGCGGTGATGTTGTAAATGTTTACTCAATCATAATTTGGGGAATTTGAGAATTCATTTAAAAAAAAAATAAGGTCGTTATACAATACATTACAAATATGAAATATGGTGCATTAACATTAAGGAAATTATGATTGCAAAAGAAAAAGATTAAGTCTGATGTCCTAGATCATTAATAGCAGTTTGTAACCCCTTTTTCAAATGACAAATGGCTCTCGCCAATGAAATTTTAGATATCTTAAACTGTGTAGTAAATATCAATTCTTAAGTTACATGTTAGAAGTATTAAGATATAATTACAATTTAAGAGCTTGTTTAAAAATGGTGATATGTGAATTATATGTTTAAACATTTTTGCTTAAAGAATGAGTACATAAATGTTAAAATATACATTTTAGAAAACAATAGTTTGTATCTTTTTAGATAAATCGGGTGGAGGGGCGGTGATGTTGTAAATATTTACTCAATCATAATTTGTGGAATTTGAGAATTCATTTAAAAAAAATAAGGTCGTTATACAATACATTACAAATATGAAATATGGTGCATTAACATTAAAGAAATTATGATTGCAAAAGAAAAAGATTAAGTCTGATGTCCTAGATCATTAATAGCAGTTTGTAACCCCTTTTTCATTGTAAGGCTATTGATGGTGACTCTTAAATAATTAGATTATGTAATTTAAATTGTGATGATTAATGTGCCACGTCACACATCTAGTATAACTTTTTTCTATGTGGACTATAATTATTGGTTGGGTAATCCATATCGGCGACATTTGTTCTCACAATAAGAGATTTCAAATGACAAATGGCTCTTGCCAATGAAATTTTAGATATCTTAAACTGTGTAGTAAATATCAATTCTTAAGTTACATGTTAGAAGTATTAAGATATAATTAAAATTTAAGAGCTTGTTTAAATATGGTGATTTGTGAATTATATGTTTAAACATTTTTGCTTAAAGAATGAGTACATAAATGTTAAAATATACATTTTAGAAAACAATAGTTTGTATTTTTTTAGATAAATCGGGTGGAGGGGCGGTGATGTTGTAAATGTTTACTTAATCATAATTTGGGGAATTTGAGAATTCATTTAAAAAAAAAAAATAAGGTCGTTATACAATACATTACAAATATGAAATATGGTGCATTAACATTAAGGAAATTATGATTGCAAAAGAAAAAGATTAAGTCTGATGTCCTAGATCATTAATAGCAGTTTGTAACCCCTTTTTCAAATGACAAATGGCTCTCGCCAATGAAATTTTAGATATCTTAAACTGTGTAGTAAATATCAATTCTTAAGTTACATGTTAGAAGTATTAAGATATAATTAAAATTTAAGAGCTTGTTTAAAAATGGTGATATGTGAATTATATGTTTAAACATTTTTGCTTAAAGAATGAGTACATAAATGTTAAAATATACATTTTAGAAAACAATAGTTTGTATCTTTTTAGATAAATCGGGTGGAGGGGCGGTGATGTTGTAAATATTTACTCAATCATAATTTGTGGAATTTGAGAATTCATTTAAAAAAAATAAGGTCGTTATACAATACATTACAAATATGAAATATGGTGCATTAACATTAAGGAAATTATGATTGCAAAAGAAAAAGATTAAGTCTGATGTCCTAGATCATTAATAGCAGTTTGTAACCCCTTTTTCATTATAAGGCTATTGATGGTGACTCTTAAATAATTAGATTATGTAATTTAAATTGTGATGATTAATGTGCCACGTCACACATCTAGTATAATTTTTTTCTATGTGGACTATAATTATTGGTTGGGTAATCCACATAGGCGACATTTGTTCTCACAATAAGAGATTTTAAATGACAAATGGCATGTTGAGATTAAACCTTATCACTTCTCTGCTTTTATATATATATAGATTGTGATGGTACACTATAAACATTGAATCATATTTTGGTCATTACTATGATCCAGAATCTTTTGAAGCAATCTCAAATCAGCATGTACATCATATTCTCTTAATGAATCATCATTCATAACGAAGATGTTCTGAAACTTTTTATTTTTCTTGGACATGGGCCCATAAAGATCCAGACAGTAAGTTTATAGTCCTCGATGATATGGCAATGTTACACGTAGTCCTAACCTATATTTCAGGTAATTTGGATTATTGAGTTGGTGGGTATTCAGATAAAAACAAGTTAATATATGTCATAACAATACCATTTTCATACATGATGATCAGAGGCTGATGCTTGATCTTACATATTCAACTGCTAGTTGAATCTCTAGCAGGATAGAGTAATTATGTTCTGACTGTGATTGTCCAACAAAGTTCTGTTCGTAAGAAAATCAGTAACTCTTACGAAGAGTATCTATGTTATTGTTTATGGGAGGGGAACTTATTGTTCTAGCTAATCTAGTAGCTATGGAATTTTTGTTGTGGCTTTTACTGTGTGGAAAGTACATTGAGGCACCACCAAACAATTTCAAGGTGTTTTTGGTGAACCTTAACATCACCTAGTTTTTTTACAACACCCGTTGGAGTAAGGTTACAACCTTCCTACAACCAACTTTAACCTTATAGCTTTTAAAAAGTACTAGTAATGATTGTGTTGAGAAGACGAGTATGCAACTATGTAATCATGGTGCCACGCTCGGAGAAGTATCAGGTGTGCTGTTTGAAGAAGTTTGAAGGAGACTGCTATGTAAAGAATTTATTACCTCGGTGTCACAGCGTTAGAGAATTGACTTGGAGGGTCAACATCGGCACCTGAAATCAGGGACTAAGATAAATCAAGGACTGTCACAAAAGAATAATATGTGGATTCGTGTGGATTAGCATTAATGAATCATCGTCGCAAAAAATGCTAGCTAGTTTGGATGTACTGGCTAGCTAGTTTGGAAATATAATCTCGATTTTAAATATTTCCATATTAGGTATATATGTTTCTAGTTTGTTGATGTTTTTAAATCATTTGAATCTCTTCTTGCAATTCATATACCTATCCCCAATTGGAACACAAGATTCTTCTCATATCATTTGTTTTGTCAAAGCTTCAATAATGGTGGCTTGTTAGAATCGTTGTCCAGATGCACTGCTGGATGCTTCTGGATGCTTGTACAAAACATTAGGTGATGTTTGTCTCTATTTTTTTTTTTTTTTTTTTTTTTTTTTTTGCTAACCCTCAAAAGTATTCGCATTCAGCTAGAGGCATGATTGGAGAATAAAACATATAATATTTGAAGCAGCAAATCTCATGAGTTGATTGTTTATTTCAGTTCTTTTTTCCTATTAACGTTCAACAGATGAACCCAGATTTAGTTTCTCTGTCAATCGATAACAACAATATATTAACACTCTAATACAAGTAGATTTCGTTATCATTCAGGCTGCAATATCATTAATCCTTCTAACTTCGGTGCTAGTCTCTCTGCTATTTCATCCCAAATCATTACTTGTTCTATTGAGATTCCAGTACATGAGTAAAGGAATAAGTTTGGTTCTGTTATATATTGCTAAATATTTATGGCATCGGCTTCAGTAATTTCCCAAGCAAGACTTGGATTTGCATTTTTATAGAAGTGACCTGAACCCGAGACAAGTTTCTGAATTCCTTTCACTCACTTTTCTTCTCGGAGATATAAAAGGCATTAATATTTTCCTAGAAAACTTCGGTCAGGAAAGAAGTTTGTTTTTCATATTTTTCGCTGATGTGAAAAAGTCAGGGAAAACTCTATACTTCATCTCAGAACACTTTGAAATTCGAGGTTTTACATGAAAAGAAAACGAGAATGACGGTGTAAGAGTAGTAATGTAGAATGCCTGAAGCCTTGAACATTGTAGATTAGTCGAGGGTTTGATTTTTGTTGCTAGTAGAACGGCTGGCAACTCCTCGTGCAGAAATAAGGGAGCCTTTGAACGGTAACTAAAACACCAAATAAAGGTCTACCCAACTAAGATATGTGGAATTTCAAGAAGCTCTGATTGTGGTGAATCTTGGCAGCCCAAGTAGAATGTCTGGCTCTGGCCAGGGAAACTAAATGAATGACTCATCTTGGTGTGGGTCTGACTCATTCAGGGAGGTCTTAGAAACAACTTAATAAGTAAAGGACCCTACGATATTCCATATTGTCCAGAAAAGTACATGGAGATGCCATTCAAAAGCATCTACGAATACTTTCCACTATTTTCCAGTTGAGTATTTGTCCTTTACCGGACTTAATCAGTTGCTGATTAGTTGCTGCTACGTAGGTATTATTTTCATTGTGATGATTGTGATGATACACTATAAACGTTGAAACATATTATGATAATTATTACTATAATCCAGAATCTTATGAAGCAATCTGAAATCAGCCTGTAATCATATTTTTTTTGTTGATCTATTATCCCTAACAAAGCTGTTCCCAGAAAACCTTTTAAGCTTTTTCATTTTCCAGGACATGGGCCCATAAATATTCAGACATTAAGTTTAGAGTCCTCGATGATATGGCAATGTTACACGCAATGACCTATATATCTCGTACTTTACATTATCAAGTCAGGTAGGTATTCAGATGAAAACAAGTTAATAGAAGTCATAACGATACCATTCTCATGCATGATGATCAGAGGTTGATGGTGGAGCTTACATATTGAACTGCTACTTCAATCCCTAGTAAGATAGAATAATTCTGGTCTGACAGATATTCTCCAACCATGTTTGTGTTAGAAAGAAGACTCGGATTTGTTCTGACAAGAAGAAAACAGAAAGTGAAATCGAAATAAATAATAATAATGTAAACTTAGAGATTAAAAGCCCACTAGAACGGAGATAATTCGAAGGACAGTCTCGTATGATGACGATCTCCGTATAGCAGTATTCGCCCCCCACAGTTGGTGCGTCTGATGACATAATACTACGAGGCGAATTGCTCCCCAGGATAAAAGTTCTTCCTGTAATAGAGACGATGCACCAGTGTACAGTACACGGCGAACGAAATTATGTTTGAAAAATATTGAGAGAATAAGAAGATGGTTATTGGAATGACTAGAATGAGAGGAGAGACTGCTATTTATAGAAATAAGGCACTTCTTATGAATAGTTGCAATTGTTCATTTCAAATTGAAAGGTTACAACTTTTCAATTCAACGTAAAAGGCGCAACTAATTTACATTCCTCAATTGAGAGACGTCAACGTTCAATGTCTCATATTTCATTCATTAATCAATGATTTTGACGGATGAGATTAGTGTTGGGTTTTGACGTAGGTAACGCAGCGGAATAACAAAAATTAATCCTACTCAAAGCCCACCAAGGATCACAGGAAGAGACATCATAACATGATTAAGGACATAGAAGATGTGTACCTTTTGATTTGTGAGATCACACGAAGAATGATGTCCTCGTCTCTACGGTTGATCCACGTCTAGAGGTGAGATCTAGATTCTTCCTTCAATCAAGTGCTAGCTTGAACCGTGGAGGAAGAGGGATGAAGATCAAAGCAACAAATCACCAAAGCACAAAGGAGGGGGCGGCCCTCTCTTTGCCGTCGGGTAGGGGGCGGACGGGTGGCTAGGGTTTCGGCCCTAGCACCTTGTCTTGCTCTCTCTGTTGCTCTCTCCCACTCTTTGTGTGTTATAACTAATAACTCATGTAGTGGGAAGGAAGCCAGAGCCTCCTTTATATACTCCAACAACTCCTTGTTGTTTCCATAAAAGAGCTTTCTTGTTCTAGTAGGACTAGAACTATTCCCTTCCTTGCAAATTAGTCCTACTAAGTTTGCAAGGTGTTGCACAATGATCCTTCTATTAATTAATCCATATTAATTAATCCCAAATCTAGCTCTACTCTATTTGACGTGTGACCCCATAGGTTTCTATATATAGTTGGTAGTAACTATTACTAACTTGGAGCGGTGTCTAGCAACACATCCATGCCACCCAACCAATAGAAATAGTCAGTGATCCCGACAATCCTTTGTGCCCAATATGTCATATTGCATTATCCCTTTGTCTCCATATCCGGATTGGACACGAGACATAAATAGTCACACTCGTATATCCAATCCATAGTTCCTCGATCCTGGGAATATGCTTATGCTTGCAGATAACATTAATATCTCTATATTAATTTATCTGAGTCTGGCCAGACATTCAATAAGCCTCATCCCTCGAGTGGCCGTGGATATTTACCCCCATTATGTGGGAGGGACAAATCCTATCTACATCACTACGATCTCTAAGCTTGCTTCCTATCACGCCCGATAGCCACCTTTATGATTACCCAGTTACGGTGTAACGTTTGATAACATCAAAGCGCAATATTTCACAACTAGAGTATCTAGTGACTTCAAGTCCAAGGATTGCAATAATATTAGCACTGCGAAAAGCGATTGTGACTTCACATAATATAATGTATCCTTTTCGTCGTGGGTCAGTCCAGTATGCCATTACCCCTAATGCATACCCATATGTTAGACTTGATATCTCCATATCAATCTACCCCACATACTAGTCTATATTTGATTGCCCTATTAATCAATATAATGGACTAGGGACATTTAAGATAAATAACACAATTTATCTAAGGACTCCATTATATTAAATATCGCCATAAATAATAAATGAATATTCTAGCCAAAACATTGTTCATACTAAATCTATGATTGCCTCTAGGGCATCTATTCCAACAGTCTCCCACTTGCACTAGAGCCAATCTGGCGCATCTCGTATGCCTATAGATCTGGCGTGCCCTTCATGCTTTCGCTGCGCAAGAGGTTTCGTAAGCGGATCTGACACGTTGTCATCTGTCGGAATCTTGCATATCTTCACATCTCCTCGATCGATCATATCACGAATAAGATGGAATCTCCTAAGTACATGCTTCGACTTTTGGTGCGATCTTGGTTCCTTTGCCTGTGCGATTGCCCGAGAGTTGTCACAGTACAACTCTACGGGATCCACTATGCTAGGGACCACACCGAGCTCAGTGATAAACTTCTTTATCCACACTGCCTCTTTCGCCGCTTCCGCAGCAGCAATGTACTCAGCTTCTGTTGTAGAATCAGCAACTGTGCCTTGCTTGGAACTCTTCCAGCTCACAGCTCCTCCATTCAGGCAAAACACGTATCCAGACTGTGATCTGTAATCATCCTTGTCGGTTTGGAAGCTTGCGTCAGTGTAACCCTTTACACTTAGCTCTTCCATTCCTCCAAATATCAAGAACACATCCTTAGTTCTTCTGAAGTACTTTAGGATGTTCTTGACAGCAATCCAGTGACTCTCACCCGGATTGGACTGATATCTGCTCACCATACTCAACGCGTATGATACGTCTGGTCTAGTACATAGCATGGCGTACATGATGGATCCTATGGCCGAAGCATAGGGTATCCTGCTCATGCGGTCCTTCTCCATCTCATTGGAGGGACAGTCATTCTTGGAAAGAGTGACTCCATGCGACATGGGCAAGAATCCCTTCTTGGAATCTTGCATGTTGAACCTCTTCAACACCTTGTCAATATATGTACTCTGACTTAGGCCAAGCAACCTTTTAGATCTATCTCTATAGATCTTTATACCAAGTATATAGGCTGCATCTCCTAAGTCTTTCATCGCAAAGCACTTTCCTAGCCAATCTTTAACAGATTGCAGAGTAGGAATATCATTGCCAATGATTAGTATGTCATCCACATACAAGACCAGAAATACTATAGAGCTCCCACTAACCTTCTTGTAAACACAAGGCTCATCTTCGTTCTTGATGAAGCCAAACTCTTTGACCGCGTCATCAAAACGTCGATTCCAGCTCCTAGAAGCTTGCTTTAATCCATAAATGGATCTTTGCAGCTTACAGACTTTATTGGCATTCTCTGGATCCTCAAAACCCTCTGGTTGTGTCATGTACACATCCTCAAGGAGGTTCCCATAAAGGAACGCTGTTTTGACATCCATTTGCCAAATCTCATAGTCGTAGTATGCTGCAATAGCAAGCAAGATTCGAATGGATTTAGTCATGGCGACTGGTGAAAAGGTCTCATCATAGTCAATACCATGAATCTGTCTATAACCTTTGGCCACCAATCGGCCCTTATAGGCAACTACCTTGCCATCCATGTCGGTCTTCTTCTTGAAGACCCACTTGCACCCTATGGGTCGAGCCCCTTCGGGTGGTTCCACCAAAGTCCATACTTTGTTGGTATACATGGAATCCATTTCGGATCTCATGGCTTCTAGCCACTTCTTAGAGTCTGGGCCACTCATGGCTTCTCCATAGGTTGCAGGCTCATCATCCATGAGTGGTACGTCATCGGGCTCAGTCACGAGAAGTCCATACCTCTCTGGCTCATGACGCACTCTTCCTGATCTACGGAGTTCCTGTGTTACTTGAACAGGTTCTTCCACAACTTCTTGTGGTTCTTGTTCATGTTCCATTATCGGTTCAGTGGTTTGTGGTTCATGAATTTCTTCAAGTTCTACAACCCTCCCACTTGCTTCTTTACAGACTAGTTCTCTTTCTAGAAACACGCCGGTCCGAGCAACAAACACTTTGTTTTCGGTAGGGTTATAGAAGTAATATCCTTTAGTTTCCTTAGGATATCCCACAAACTTACACTTATCCGCTTTAGGCCCGAGCTTGTCTGTTTGTAAACGTTTTACATAAACGTCGCAGCCCCAAATCTTCATAAACGACACTATGGGACGCTTCCCAGTCCATATCTCATATGGCGTCTTCATGACTGATTTGGATGGAACACGGTTAATGGTAAAAGCTGCCGTCATTAGAGCATGTCCCCAAAAGGATATCGGAAGATATGTCTGAGACATCATAGATCGCACCATATCTAATAGAGTGCGATTCCTCCTCTCAGATACACCATTCCATTGTGGTGTCCCAGGTGGAGTGAGCTGGGATACTATCCCACACTCTCTAAGATACTCATCAAACTCTTGGCTTAAGTATTCTCCTCCACGATCCGATCGTAGAGCTTTAATACTTTTGCCAAGTTGCTTCTCTACTTCACTCTTGAATTCTTTGAACAATTCAAAGGATTCGGATTTGGCCTTCATAAGGTATACAAATCCATATCTACTGAAATCATCAGTAAATGTGATGAAGTAGGTATAACCACCTCTGGCAGGCGTGGGGAATGGCCCGCATACATCAGTATGTATGAGTGCCAATAACTCACTAGTCCGCTCGCCTTTCTTATTGAAAGGGGACTTTGTCATTTTTCCTAATAAACAAGATTCACATGTCTCATATGATTCCAAATCAAATGAGTCTAGAAGTCCATCCTTATGGAGTCTAGATATGCGTTTCTCATTTATATGGCCTAAACGACAGTGCCATAGATATGTAGGATTTAAATCATTAGTTTTAATCCTTTTAGTATTTATGTTATAGATTGGATTATTTAGATCAAGGATATACAATCCATTAGACAAATGCGCACTACAATAGTGCATACTATCAAAATAAATGGAGCAACACTTGTCCTTTATTGAAATAGAAAAACCTTTCTCGTCCAAACAAGAAGCGGAAATAATGTTTCTGCTCATAGCAGGCACATAAAAGCAATTGTCTAATTCTAAAATAAGTCCAGAAGGCAAAGATAGCTCATAAACGCCTACAGCCAATGCAGCAACCTTTGCTCCATTCCCGACGCGCAAGTCTATCTCCCCTTTTCGCAATCTTCTACTTCTTTTCAAATCCTGCACATTATGACAAATGTGAGAACCACATCCGGTATCTAATACCCAGGATGATGAAATAGAAAGATTAACGTATATAACATAAATACCTGGTGGTGGTGGAATCACTATTCCAAGCTTCTTATCCTCCAGATATTTAGGGCAATTCCTCCTCCAGTGACCCGGCTGGCTGCAGTAGTGACACTCACCTTTAGCCACGCCTCCACTAGGCTTTAGGGCTTCCTTGGATTTCGCAACTTTCTTGCGTTTTCCTTTTTAAGTAGATGCAACTGACTTGCCCTTCTTCTTGTGTACCATCATTATGGCCTTGCCCTTGCCTTTATTGATGCTTTGCTCAGCTGTCTTTAGCATATTCAATAGGTCTGGCAAAGACTTGTTGATCTCATTCATATTATAATTCATAATGAACTGATTATAACTGTCAGGCAACGATTGCAAGACGAGATCAGTCGCCAAGTCCTGGCCGAGTGGGAACCCCAGTCTCTCAAGGTTCTCTATGTACCCGATCATTCGGAGTACATGAGGGCCTACTGGATTCCCTTCTGCAAGACTACTTTTGAATAATGCTTTAGACACTTCATAGCGCTCATGCCTTGCCTGTTCCTGAAACAATTGTTTCAAGTGTCTGATCATATCATAGGCTTCCATGTTCTCGTGTTGCTTCTGAAGCTCACCAGTCATGGTACAAAGCATGAGGCAAGTCACGTCATTAGAATCATCAATATGTTTCTGACGTGCCCTTACTTCCGCTAATAGAGACTCATCTTGTGGTGGGTCTGGAATTGGAGTGTCCAAGACGTACAGCTTATTTTCTTGCTTGAGGACAATCCTCAAGTTTCTGTACCAGTCAAGGAAATTTGTTCCAGACAATTTATCCTTCTCAAGGACAGATCGTAGGGATGAACTCGATGCGTTGTTGTTTGCCATTTGGAATTCTACAAAACGAGAAATATGCAATTTAGTATTTTGAACAATTTAACTATATTTAACAATGGCTAGATCATTAAATATAGCTCCCACTATTTTTCTCGGATTAATAGCCCTCACTATTAAAGCGGAAAATATCTTTATATTTTCTAGTGGGTCCAAGATCCTTATTTCACTTCTCCTTGAGCTTGCTTTGGCAAGTCACCCAAGAATTGGTTATTTAGGTAGGAACCATTCCAATTGCATCCCATGCAACTCTTGGTCCAATTAGGTGAATAAATTCCTTTTATTCTTTATCCAATTGGATAACTCCTAATTGTCATGCCTCTAAGCTCATCAATCCAATTGACTCTTGCCTAGTTGCGTCCAACCTCTTGCTTTCAACATACACGCATTACTAGCTTGCGTCGTCCGCGACACATCATGAAAATTAAAATCGCCTTGCTTTGGCAAGCCCGAATTTTAATAGGCCATGATCATGAAGGGTGTTTTGGCAAGAGAAGGCAAAACGCAATATTTAATTGAGGGATTTCTTTTAATATGTTTGGTTGATCTTATCAACATGGTCTACTTATTTGGATTGGGCCATCCACAATAAAAGACCAACTTTGTTTATTATTATCTTGTTATTGTTTTGCTTGTAGCGCCATACACACAAAATAAATAACAAGGCATGAATAATAAACATCCACAAAATAAAATAAAATAAAAACCGTGGCATGGATATGGCCTCTAGACTAATGATATTATCAAGCCAATGATAATATCTAATTGCCCTAAAGTGCCGAGCTCATCTCCATGTGCTCCACCATAGCTGCGCGCCTAGGGATGTCTTTTGGCTCCTTTGGTTCTCTAGTCTTCTTCTCCATGCTCTTGGCTATCATCTAAATATTTCTAATTCTAGCCTAACATCTAGAATAAATAAATAACAAAAGCCTCACATGTCGAGGAGAAAAAGAACGACTCGCAGGCCGTAAAACTTAATTAATTATTACATTAATTTGATCAGCTCGCAGGCCGTAAACCAAACCACAAAACAATAAACATCCAAATCCTAGGCCATATCCATCCACCATGCAATAAAGCACATAATACAGTTAAAACCAATTTTTAACGCGCTTGTTTAATTTTGATGAAATTGGGTAACTAGGGTTTCACAACGGTCCAAAGGGTCCAAGCCAACAAGTGGCCCGAACCCTAGGACCGCCGCACGCCTAAGGGGCCGCGGCCTTGCTTGGCGCGCAAGGGAGGGGCGGGCGGCTAGGGTTTCGGCCCTAGTCCCCTTCCTCCTTCCTTGTTGCCCAAGCAAGGTTGTTTCCATATGGATTTATTTCCATAATTTTATTTCCATAATTGAAAACCCCTTTTCAATCATGTGCCCATGAACCCTAATTTTTTTTAAGAACCCAATTATTCACATCCTATGTGATTAAACTCACCAATTCTAACATCCAATGTTAAATTGGGTCTTGTTTGATTGAATCAAATTCAATATTGCATCTACAATGCCAATTTTTCAGTTTTCGCGTAATAAACAATAATACGGGGTATGAACTGAAATCGTAAACACATAATATCATGTTATGCTCTACGACCTGTGGCTCTGATACCACTGTTGGGTTTTGACGTAGGTAACGCAGCGGAATAACAAAAATTAATCCTACTCAAAGCCCACCAAGGATCACAGGAAGAGACATCATAACATGATTAAGGACATAGAAGATGTGTACCTTTTGATTTGTGAGATCACACGAAGAATGATGTCCTCGTCTCTACGGTTGATCCACGTCTAGAGGTGAGATCTAGATTCTTCCTTCAATCAAGTGCTAGCTTGAACCGTGGAGGAAGAGGGATGAAGATCAAAGCAACAAATCACCAAAGCACAAAGGAGGGGGCGGCCCTCTCTTTGCCGTCGGGTAGGGGGCGGACGGGTGGCTAGGGTTTCGGCCCTAGCACCTTGTCTTGCTCTCTCTTTTGCTCTCTCCCACTCTTTGTGTGTTATAACTAATAACTCATGTAGTGGGAAGGAAGCCAGAGCCTCCTTTATATACTCCAACAACTCCTTGTTGTTTCCATAAAAGAGCTTTCTTGTTCTAGTAGGACTAGAACTATTCCCTTCCTTGCAAATTAGTCCTACTAAGTTTGCAAGGTGTTGCACAATGATCCTTCTATTAATTAATCCATATTAATTAATCCCAAATCTAGCTCTACTCTATTTGACGTGTGACCCCATAGGTTTCTATATATAGTTGGTAGTAACTATTACTAACTTGGAGCGGTGTCTAGCAACACATCCATGCCACCCAACCAATAGAAATAGTCAGTGATCTCGACAAACCTTTGTGCCCAATATGTCATATTGCATTATCCCTTTGTCTCCATATCCGGATTGGACACGAGACATAAATAGTCACACTCGTATATCCAATCCATAGTTCCTCGATCCTGGGAATATGCTTATGCTTGCAGATAACATTAATATCTCTATATTAATTTATCTGAGTCTGGCCAGACATTCAATAAGCCTCATCCCTCGAGTGGCCGTGGATATTTACCCCCATTATGTGGGAGGGACAAATCCTATCTACATCACTACGATCTCTAAGCTTGCTTCCTATCACGCCCGATAGCCACCTTTATGATTACCCAGTTACGGTGTAACGTTTGATAACATCAAAGCGCAATATTTCACAACTAGAGTATCTAGTGACTTCAAGTCCAAGGATTGCAATAATTTTAGCACTGCGAAAAGCGATTGTGACTTCACATAATATAATGTATCCTTTTCGTCGTGGGTCAGTCCAGTATGCCATTACCCCTAATGCATACCCATATGTTAGACTTGATATCTCCATATCAATCTACCCACATACTAGTCTATATTTGATTGCCCTATTAATCAATATAATGGACTAGGGACATTTAAGATAAATAACACAATTTATCTAAGGACTCCATTATATTAAATATCGCCATAAATAATAAATGAATATTCTAGCCAAAACATTGTTCATACTAAATCTATGATTGCCTCTAGGGCATCTATTCCAACAATTAGGAACAAATCTCTCTACTTCTATAATTTTATGTAAGCTCTTAAGTGAGCTTCCTCGAACCCAGGTTTGAAGTCGTGTCAAAATCATATTTTCAAACAATCCCCCACATGAATGACAAATTAGCGTTGAAGCTGAAAGTGTCAATCGATATTCTGGACTCAATTCTCTCAGTAGGTAATTAATTTCATAAAGATAAGTAGCCTTAGGCCTTGAACTTTTCCATTAGTGAGCTACTATAGGGTATACTGGCTAGATAGTGTGCGAAGCGCTTTGAACTGTTTTGTCGTGGTGTATACCTAGTCGATAGTAACCACACAATTAATTTCCAGAACATAGTTTGTTCTCATGGTTGTGCTCATTTTTGCCCTGAGACACTTTTGCCTGGTTTCATGAGTAGTCTTAGAGGAGTATGCCCATCCTCCTAGAACAGGCCCCAGTTCCTACTCACAAAGGTGAGACACATTTAAGGGTATCTATCCATACTCGTCTTAACATGTGGTCTCATTAAAAGCATAGCTTACCCTGGCCCTACCACTCATCGTCCTAAGAATGGGGTGGAAACTATGTTTCCTTTGGTGAGTGATTTTGATATTTGCACAAATAGTTAGGTTGTCCCTTTTGAACCTAGTTCTTGGGATCTACAGTCACCTAGGTTGGATTTTCCGCTATCGTGCAACTCTTACGAGTTTGGCATAAGCCCCATTCCCCTTGACGAAGTTGCTACTCATTCTCTCAATAAACCTTTGGTCAACAATTCGTGTTCTTTTGACTTTACACAATCGATCGATCTTATTATTATTATTTTTTTTGTGAGAGAATTTGCCTAATGGTATCTTGTCTTTAAATAGATGTCTAGACTTACCATTATACATATTACTTTGTGTTTAAATAGGAGACACAAATTTTGGGCGAGTTGGAGTATCTTCGAGGAAGTAATTAAGCCATTTTGCTTCTTCCCCTGCCTTGTCTGACTCTATGATCTATGCTTCCATAGAAGACCTTGCAATGCACGTATGCTTTTAAGATTTCCAACTAATTGCCGCTCTACCGAGAGTGAATACAAATTCACTTGTGGATTAGTGATCTCTTAAGTTAGAGATCCACTTGATCTTTTTTAGTGATCCTTATTTGGTAAAGAGAATAATTGAGCTTTCTATGATGAGGCTTACTCGTACACCATCACAAGGATTGGCACAAAATGTTTGCAAACCCACGCATAACCTCATATTTCGTGAGTTGCATGCTTCTTGTTCTTTGTATTATTTACAACACTTATTATCCATCTTCTAGGATTTATATTAGAACAAGCCTCATTGTTTGCTTGTAACTGATGAATCCTTGCAAATGCATCCTAGTCGAGACTTTAACTGCTTCACAATGTTAGCATTTCACATACCATTCCGGTAGAGCACAAATGCAATCCATATTGTGGGACATCCATCACAATTATAACTATAATTCGTTTTCATTCTTTAAGAAGGATATGTCAAATTAATTGCTCATTCTCCGCTTATTATCTCTACAAGATAATAATAGAGTCAATATGGAACTCTCCCTATTCATGAAACTTTGGATCATGAATTCCATCGAGATGTTTAAAAGACCTTTGTAATTTATTGGCTCAAATTACCAACATGAATTTTACGTTGTCCAAACTATGCAATAGTAAACAAATCATAAGTACTATGAAACTCCTAATTTGCGTTATACTAAATTGTACATCCATGAGTGCTTTAAAACTCTTGGAATTATCTGTGATTTAATCACAATGACAACTTTAAATCGCATATCCATGAGTACTTGAAAACTCTTGGAATGTTTACAATGTACACGTCATATATCGATCTTCTAAGCCTTCTTATAGTGGCGCATATGAATGTCAAACTTCTATAAGTTTCATAACAACAATTACTATATTCAGAAGTTATAAAATTATTTCTTTATAAGACAAGAGAGTTTCCAATCAAGTACACGATCAAAGAATCATTAGTTCTTTGACGGATTCACCACATGGGGCAACCATTATGTACACTTCTCTAGAATAAGCAAATGGTAGGAATTATATTACTTGATCATGTTTACTACATAGCGTGATTAAGATATAAAATTAACCCACCTTAAATAGGTTCAGTAATGGGAGTCTTTAGGACTACCTTTAAGACACCATATGCCGAGGTATGTTGGATAATCCAACTTTGAGAACATATATCAGAAAAACATATTCTCCTTCCTTGATCGCCGTGATGAACTTAATATTTAATTATATTTATTTGTTACCTCGACTTGTGTTGCTTAAAGGCGTTCAATGTTTTATCCCAACTATGCAATAAATATCGATATTATTGCACACTTTTTTCTATTTAGAACACGTATGTCAGCATAAAATAATTCAAGGGTCGCACTAAACCCATCACGCATATTTCATACTTGTGATCCAAGTTAATCACATATTTTGAGAAGATGGTTCAAAATTATCAAGTTACGAATGTAATCGTAATTAGTATGACCCAATTGTTTATGTCATAAACAAGACTTTCTCAAATAGCAATTTTTTATTCATGGTCAAAAATAAAATAAATACTCTTGGCTAAGACCACTTGTCTTTAAGATATCTCATCCAAAGTCATATAAAGGAAGTCGCACACATAGGTGAAGATTTTAGAATGATGAAATCGAAGACAATTGAAGATGATATCTCACGAAGCAGAACAAGTCACCGGTCATATGTTCATGTTGGTCGGCTACGAATTTGGTCCGGTTTCATTAAGGCTATACAAGATCAAGGTACACAATACCTTCGTATCTTCTTCTGCACATAGTTCCGGCAACAACAAAATCCTCAAAAAAGACATAACACAACCACATGGGATTTCAAAGAACCCAAAGATGGTATTCAATGCATCTATGAATTCCCGTCGTCTCACTTCCCAGAAAAGATGGTTTGCGTCCAACTGAAATCAAAGTTGTACTTTCTTGGTGGTCGCCTGGGCAACAAGAAGTCTCCTAACAATGTTTATGTTATTGATACTAGCATAGCTTTGTCTCAATTACATGTTCGAGTAAGTAAAAAAACAAAAGACAAATACACATAGCAATGCAGCCATAGCACCCTAAATCTTAGACAGATTAAAACAGATGTATCAAATCCATGTCATCAGGATTTATAATGTCGAAACCTCAAATGAAGATTTTCTGATGGATTTAAAGTGACACTACCAAAAATTTGGGAGCCTTTTGAAAAATAAAATCTGTCACAGTCATCATCTTCCACACTTGTATGTCTAACATCTTCACTGCATGTCCTAGATCATATCATCCCTGGGAGAGGGATCTTCTTGGATATAGGTGCAATATAGAAGATGTAAAATTCTAATTTGTCAGAGAAGCTTACTTACCTCTCATGAAATCGGAAGTTAGAATTTATTTATTTTTTCTTTCACCCCACCGACTTCTTCTTGGAATCGAATCCGTTCCATTTTGTATGCGTGAAGCAAATCTCAAAATAAAATGATGACTGGTTCGCAACTTTCTCTTGTTTCCTCCAACAGACACAAAACTTGTTTCTCGAGGGGTCCTTTTGAGAAGACATAACCCCTCCCTCAGAAGTTTATTCTTGTGCCCGCTGCCTTGTTTTAGTCAAAAGCAAAGGGCATAGAACTTCGACCTTTGCATGAATTCTCGTTTATTATACAATTAAACGTTTTTGCCCCTAACTTCATCCATTTCAAAAGAGAAATTCGGCGAACCTTACAAACCGTGTTCGACTTTATACATGGTCGATGCTGAAAATCCGCCCTCTGCGTCAACTGATGCGATGACATCCGAATCAACACCGCCAACACTCTCATCAGCAATTGCCCCTCCACTATACCAATCCCCATTAGTGAATTCATCGTCGTCTATCTACGCGAGTGAAACCAATTCGAAAGAAACGACATCATATCTTGCTCCTTCCGATTGGTCCCGGCCTCCTTCTTGTGAAGACTACATCGGAACGAGCGTGGATGTGTTGTCGGACTACAAATACACAGTGCTCTTCTTTCCCGACAATGGCTTATTGCTCTGTTCTTGGTTCACCGAAAGAGGACGGATCAGAGACCTCGACCGGTATTTTGAAAACCGAACCGACGGCGACGAGGAGGCTCAGGTAGGAAACTGATTGATGACGAAAACCGACCGAACCAAATTGCGTGGAGGAAGACGAAACTGACGAAGAATAGAAGCGGCCTGTGGGAGAGTTTGGCCTCTGGAATCTACTTCGAAACCTCGATTTGGTTTGTAAAGAAGAAGGTCACTGCATTTACGTGGTCCACAAAAACCTCTCCCTCCATGAGGATAGTGTATGTCTATGAACCCAAAAAAAAAATTTCAATGGTTGGTGGGATCTGTTCCTCAATTAAACGTTTCGCTATGCAACGTTTGGTGAAACGACTTCTCGCAGTCTACAACTCTGAACATCGTATCAGATGTGAAGCGACCCTTCTATCGCTTCTGGATCTATCGATCATCGTCCACTGCAAACCATTGAAGAGAGTGCTAGACAAGGACATTTCTTTCATGTGGTTCCATTTGGCCTCAAGTAGTGCTTATCATTAAGACCTTACAGGGATAGTTTCACCACTTTGGTAATTTTTCAATCATAATCAGAAAATAGACCAGTTGAATTTGAACAAAAAATTTACCCGTGAACTATAATCTGTTTACAGAAAAATTAATCAACCGATACCAAATTGGACGGGTAGTTTTCACAAACTATTTTCAGAGAATTAAAGAGAGCAAAAAGAATCGGATACTGCTCTACGATTGTTAGAAAGTAGACTCAGATTTGTTCTGACAAGAAGAAAACAGAAAGTGAAATCGAAATAAATAATAATAATGTAAACTTACAGATTAATATATGACTAGAACGGAGATAATTCGAATGACAGTCTTGTATGACGACGATCTCCGTAAAGCAGTATTCGCCCCCCACAGTTGGTGCGTCTAATGGAATAATACTACAGAGGGAATTGCTCCCCAGGATAAAAGTCCTTCCTGTACAGTAGACGATGCACCAGTGTACAGTACACGACGAACGAAACTATGTTTGAGAAATATTGAGAGAATAAGAAGATGGTTAGTGGAATGACTAGAATGAGAGGAGAGACTGCTATTTATAAAAATAAGGCACCTCTTACGAATAGTTGCAATTGTTCATTTCAAATTGAAATGTTACAACTTTTCGATTCAACGTAAAACGCGCAACTAATTTACATTCCTCAATTGAGAGACGTCAACGTTCAATGTCTCATTTTTCATTCATCAATCAATGATTTTGACGGATGAGATTAGGAACTAATCTCTCTACTTCTATAATTTTATGTAAGCTCTTAAGTGAGCTTCCTCGAACCCAGGTTTGAAGTCGTGTCAAAATCATATTTTCCCACAGTTTGAACTGCTTGTAAGAAAGAGTCTCTATGTTATTGTACATGGGATGGATGTAAATAATTTCTGAGGTTCTACCTCAAAACCAATTGGCAATGAGGGGAGTAGTCCACGAGACTTATTTATTATGTTTCTTCTTCTTGAATATCCGATGTGGGACTTCCCAACACGCCCCCTCACGAGTGGCATTATATGGTCTATACGTGTGCACATCGGTTGTTAAACCATTCACGTGTGGAGCCGTGACTCTGATATCATGTAAAGAATTCATGGGGTTACATCTGAAAACCAATTACCAATGAGGGGAATAGTCCACGAGACTTATTAATTATGTTTCTTCTTCTTGAATATCCGATGTGGGACTTCCCAACACGCCCCCTCACGAGTGGCATTATATGGTCGATACGTGTGCACATCAGTTGTTAAACCATTCACGTGTGGAGCCGTGACTCTGATATCATGTAAAGAATTCATGGGATTACATCTGAAAACCAATTACCAATGAGGGGAATAGTCTACGAGACTTATTAATTTTGTTTCTTCTTCTTGAATGTCCAATGTGGGACTTCTCAAACAACTTTAACCTTATATGTAGGTTATAAAAAGATCCAGTAATGAACTAATGATTGTGTTCAAAGGAAGAGCATGCAACTAAGTAATTTTGGCGTCACGCTGGGAGAAGTCTCAGGTGTGTTGTTTGAGAATGTTTCGAGGAGACTGCTTAGTAAACAATTGACCACCTCGGGGTCACAGCGTTAGACAATGTCTTCAAGGGTCAACATTTGCACCTGAAAGCAGGGACTAAGATATCTCAAGGACTATCACAATTCACAACAGGGTAAACTGTGCTTCTTGTGGATTACCATCCAAGAGTCACCGACGCTAGAATGCTAGATAGTTTGGATGTACTCCGTAGCTAGTTTCGAAATATAAAATTGATTTTATATATTTCCATACTATAAGGTATATATGTTTCTATGTTGCTTTAAAAGTCTCTAAATTTACATGTAACTAGATGATCATGTACCTTGTTGATTGTATGAAGTAGTTCACGTGTGTAATTTAAGAGTCATTCATGTTCCTAAATTACATAAATGCTATGTAAGTCCTATAAATACCTATTCACTTGTAGTGTGCAAGGTGTGAAAGTGAAAATGAATTGAAAAAAAGTGTGAAAAGATTGAATAGAGACTCATTTAGTGTTGGATGAGCAAGATATAGCCCAAGAGTGTTTCCCATTTCTGCACTAGTCTTCTTCTCTACATCGAGTATATTCTGCTGCGTGTTTGTTCTCTCTATATTTTAAGAATAGATTCAATAGCAGTCACAGTTTGCAATAATTCGATGATACGGTGGCATACAGTGTCCTCGTCAAAACACTGCTACTGCAAATTTGATTATCTCTGGAGGGCGGTGGAATTGGCCTTCAACCATCTCCCATCATCTTTCTGACCATAATTACTTGCAATCCCAAATCTTAGTTCCTGACCCCAACATGAAGACACCCTCTATTTGTTTGTCTCTCAACAATCAGATCTACCAAGATTTCAAGATTGGTCTACCAAATCATAGTCACACTGCTGCTGATAAATGTTGAGCTGGGGTCGAAGTGAGACCAACATTTACAAGCTCCGTGGTGATCTTCCTTAAACTAGAGATCAATTTCTTTTCTATTGTAAATGACTAATCTTCGCTTGAAATCATTTCTCCTTAAAAAAAATTCTTGTTGTTGCGTTGAATGCACATAAACCAAATCGTCATAGCCCACTCCTCACAGATTGTGCTGCTCTTTATTGACATAACCTCTTCGATCTAGTCAATTATGTCATTGTATCTCAATTGTAGGAAATCGGGTCCTAATTGGGCCTCCCATACATTTTTTGCGAACTTGCATCCCACAAAGAGATGGAGGTCCGTTTCGTATTTTGACACCATAAACGGGCTGCAATGGTGCAGAAGGTTGAAGAAAGTGGAGCGAGATTCTTTTGATGATCGATGAAGAAGCAAAAATCACCATCGGGGCTTTTGAAGAATTCAAGGGAGACGTCGCCCAGTTACACAAGTCCAGTCTTGAAATTCGGAGAACGGTTTTGCAAGTGAAACTTGATCGCACCCAAGCCGAGTTCGCGGCAGTCAGAGAGGATATGAAGAACATGAAGGGGGATTTGGCATTGTGCTAGGAGTTAATGGTGAGCGGACCTGGGCCAAACGTAGCGACGATTCCAATGATCGAAGCTGCAAAATTGAGCCCTTCAAAGGTGACAGAGATGCCAATGATCGATACCTATTTGTGGAATATTATGGAGCACTAGGCGGTACCCCGCGCTAAAGCGCGGGTTCGCAAAGAAAAAATGTTATTCGAATATAGTGGCAGACTCCATTTCTTAGAAAGAAAATAAATTGATTCTACCTCAGAAAATATGTATGATAAACTTCATTTCTCCTAATTAACTACACTCATGTTCATGGGCGGATCACAACATTTGTGATAGTGGTGGCTAAGTAGTTGTATCAAATTTAAAGGTAGATTTATGGTCAACTAAAAAATGTTACAGCCTAAATACTATTGCAAAAGGGTAAAGATTCAAGTGTTTAGGAGTGAAACGTATTATAAGTGGAATTAATTTGATTACTTTATAAAATATAGGGTAAAGTATAAAATTAAAGAAAGGTAACTGACATAAAACTTATCTGCACTATTACATTTGTGACACAAAACCCTCTGCACTTTCAAATTTCCACACCGACCCCCTACAGTTTACTATTCTGTTATACTTAACCCAAAATCGGTAACGCCGTTAAGGGATTGGATGGAACAAAGTCACGTGACCAACACACGATGGACTTATTGATAATTTCTCACATTGGTCACCCACATTAGGTAGGTTTTATGTCAATGACCCATTAAAGAATGACCACAGTAAAAGAATTTACAGTAATCGGGACTATGATGTAAGTGATGTGGTGGCTAACATAAGTAAATCTTAAGTATATTGGGTGATATATTAAAAACAAAAATTGTGAATGACCCTTTGAATCCACCTTGTTGAACAAATTCCCAACATTTTTTCATGTGCTCCTAAGCATGTTATTCTTTCTCGTGTAGTTTTACAATATGAAAAATATGATAGAATTCACTCTGCCTACACAAAGTCTTACCTTTCAGTGAGACGGATACTCTTTTGACATATATCCGGGATTCTTCTAGCTGAGTGTTTTCAGGATGTCTGCTTGCTAAAAGGATGAATATATCACTTTTATTTTTGCAAGCATGGATCTTTTTGCTTTAAAGTAAAGTACATTCTCTCTTCGTTTTGTATCGTGTTAGTGGAGAATCTATTTCAATATCAAGACCTATGTGGTCTTTCTTCTTCTTTTTAATTTTATGGATACACAAGAACAATATTAGATTAAATTAAATTTTAATGAATAGAGACCGATCAAAAACTTCACATATGAAGACATATACCCATTTGTGCAGAATTCAATTTCTTTGCGAGAACGTGGAGACATTGTAGGTGGAAATAATGCAATCATCATTCTGAAGGTGGCCTGATTTATGAAGCCTAATATATGAACATCGACCAAATGCAATTACAAATAAAAATTTATAACCTGAAACATGTATGATGCGAGATGTCGTATGAAACTTCATAGACCCATACTTTTTGACACATAATTTTTCAAAATATGCATAGATAAAGGTGTATCTATGAAAATGATATCAATATACTATATTAGTTACACTCTATCTGTCATAATGTAGATATGATGCCAAAATAGAAACATTTTATGACCAAATACCTAAGATATATTAGTTGTTACAATCATGTCAGGTATATAGGGTAACAGAATGATGAAAATACATTTAGAAGTAAGTGAAGTACTATTCATCCTAGTCTCTCTATGTGATACTTATGGGGGGAGAAACATCAGAGTATGACTCCATATTTAGTTATCAAAATGTAGAAGTTGACATTCAGAAAAAATAGGTAACATACTTTTAATAAAAAAATATGATAGGAGCAGAACAAATTTAGAAGTGTAATACCTAGAAATTAACCCTAAATTCATAACTGAATGACAGATTTGTGCATGAGCAAAATTTTATGCTTTAGTACAATAAAATTGTCAGTTTTTGCCTTATTAACAACTTTCAAGTTCAACAGGTTATGAAAATTTATGTTGATAATAGTGAAGCAACAACTACAACCCTCAGTTTCTAATGCATCACTTTTGCATGTCAGATCTACTCTAAAACATGCTCTACAAAGTAGGAAAGTTTCAGCAAAGAAATTTTTAAGTTCTTTATTTTTTTATTTTTTTTTTATTTTTCAATGTGCTAAACTATCACCTTTGGTAAGTCAAATAAGGAACTAAATCTTGTGCCACTCGAAAAAAAAAAACTTGAAAATATTTATATTTGAAAATGAAGAAAATCTGTAATTTAAAAAGAGCAACACACATGTTGAAAAGTTACTTCAAATCGGCTAAGTTGAAAGTTCACAGTTACCCTAACATCATTAATTCAAGAAAGCTTGATTCAATTTTGCAAGACTGTTCTTCTAAGAAAAAAATGAGAAATAGTACATACGCAGTAAGCTTTTCAGGCTGATCTTCTAGAAGCTTCAAAACATAACTCTCTTGACCAAACAAATCGTGCAAAATTCGAGCCAGATTGAATGTAACTAAAGCGCGGGTTCACATGAAATTGTAACCAGATTGGACGTGTACAAATCATGGAAGACATTCATTTTATCTCATGCAATATGTGTAATTATTTTTATTGGTACTGAGCGACTATAATCATGTACATGAGTGGAATCCACTTTCCTGTTTTTATATAGATATATAAAGATAACCAGTCAATGACCATCGCTAAAGCACGAATTTTGATGAACCTTTTCCTAAGTTGATTTTTTTCTCTTCTCTATAGTTCGTGCGTTTCTTGAACATGAGTCATCTTAGTCATAAGTACTAATTTCATACATTTACTTGAATAAATTTATTATCACAACTAACTTTAAACATAAACTTTTCCAAAAGTACCGCTTTAATCAAATATTCAAAAGTTTTTTTGATAGAATGGGGCCTGGCAAAAAAATATTTTAATATTGTAGTTACAATAAACTTAAATACTACTATATCCTTTTGTTGAAAAAAGATAAAATTCTACTACCTGGGACTTTCACATTTGAATTGAAGGGATATATTAACTAAAACAAATTAGTTGCCTTATGGTAGGAATGACTTTTTCTCTCACCATTTTCTTTTTCTCCGAGTGAGAATGTCCATTATATCGTTATGTCTTTCTGTTGTTTAAATTTGTGAGTAGTGATCGACTTGAAGTTTCTATGAATTGTAGGCATTGGGACACTAACAAAAATCTGCTAACATTTCAAAAGAATATTAAATATTTAAAAAGATAAGAAAAAAAACATGTACCCAAGTTACACTTATTAACCGGGTAAACTTCATGTGGATGAAAAAAAAGTTTAAATTTAATGGATATTTCAATACACACTTGTTTTTTATGAATGCTCACTGTTTTTTGTGAATGCTAATTTGGTTCTTTCCCGATCAAGAATTGATTCACTCACTATATTTTTAAAAACTTCTTACAAAGAACTAAATTGACAGATCAAATATCAAATACCTATTATTTTAAACATGATTATTTCTTCTACATAAATTCAATGATTTTGTATTTAAACATATAATTGTCTAATTTAGCATATATCCGAATACACACACATAACTTTTTAGCATATTTTTTATTTTTCTCGGGCGACCAAAAAGTAGTATAACCTGCAACTGCGAATTAAATCCCATAAATATAAATAATGGGCAGAAAGAAAAGTTAAGCCAACGCAATGTCAAAATATATTATTGCATGAACTTACCACCACATACAAACACCTCATACTGAGGAAAAAAACCTCACACTGAGACATCCTCCTTCTAGGATGATTCCTCATCTGCATTTGAAGCATCATAGAGAAAATGATATTTCATATTTGATTTAAATACTATGATCTTCAGTTCTTAGTTAAAAAATTACTTACATTTTTTCTCAAAAAAAAAATTACTTACATTTTTAAAGATGATTGAATGACTCCCACTAAATCCTCCAAGTGTACTGACGTTACATGATTAACAGTATAAAGTGAATAAAATACAGGGAAGTTGGGGGTTACATTATAAGGTAATGAGGCTTAATGATAAATAGAAGGTTACATTAGAAAGGAGAATGATTTGTAATAAATAATGACATAAAATCAATTAGTGCACTCATAACTGTTTTTTGTGGGAGAAATTAATCCACGTTTATAAATTGAAAATGTGAAGGGATCAACTTAATACTACGAAATATGAAAAAAAAAATAAGGGTTGAATTTCTGAAAATGAAGTGCCAATATAGAGGCAAAATGCCAATTGATTGGTAATTATTGGTTCATTGCCGTTGCTATCAAATAATGTATTCAGTAATTATATTTCTAAAAAAGTAAGTGAAAATTTAAGGGTTTAATTTCTTTTTGAAAGAAAAAGGTTTAACAGTACATAATTTTTTATATTTTTATTATTATTATTTTTGTGTGAAATGAAAGATGGATTAAAGGTTCAAGTGGCAGAGGTGTTCCATAACTTCTGCAACAGCACCATCGTCTCTCCTCCTCTCCCCTCTCCTTACCTCTTCAAGCTCCTCCAGCAGGTTCATTGCATCTCCAACTATGGTGATAGGTTTGTGTCTCCAAGACGTTGCAATCACAAAGGATTCATTTTTTTAAACATGAGTTGATAGGGTTAAATTCATTCCCTTAAATTAACAAATTAATGTATAATGTAAATATCAGTTAAAAGAATAATAAGAATTTAATTTTCCCTCAAAAAAGAAGAAGAATTTAATTGGTCTAAATGGAAGTGCCACCATGGCAGCTGATTTGTATTAGTGCATTATTATTTGGCTGGTAATCACTGGTCAAATGCCAAGGGGGCATAACAAATGTCATTTTAAGAAGAGATTTTTAATGAAAAATGGCACGTTCTAATTTAGCCTGATTTATATATATATATAGATTATTTTAAACACATGTAAATAGAAGATGATGCAGTGAAATTCAATGCTGCAATAATGTTCATCGCGGAAGATGCTTTGGTATGCATGCCAGAGTGAATGGTACACATATGACATGTGTATGCCATTTAGAGGAAAATGCTAGCAAATGGCATTCAAAGAACTTTTTTCGAATCACATCTGGATTACGGAGAAGGCTATTTATGACAAATGGCGCAAGGAGAAGGTAATTCGCTTGTATATAGATATATAGATTCTAGGGCTCATTGCCAACGTAGTAGCTTACAGGAGTACTGTACTTAAGGGATTGTCATGATTGAGAAGATCATCTGTTCACCTCAGCTAATGCAAGAAAAAGCTCAAAAAGGGCCTCTTATTCTCTTCAAATGAGACTCTTGGGAACTTTGCCATCCTAGTGGCTTACAGGAGTCCTGGGCTAAGGGGATCATCCCGATTAAGGGCCTTAATATTTTTTAAATAACCTAGCTTCTAATTTTTCTGAAACGCTTGCATGTGTTGTAAAATATTTGCAACTTTGTGCATGTAGATTGTTTTTCCGAACCACGTAAATCCATGTTATGAAACATTACTGTCTTAGAGTTTCTGTGATTTTTCATTGTACAAAGATCCTTCACAGGAGTTTCATGGCTGCTAAGGTATGAAACTTTGTTATGGAAACATTTGTAGGTGTTCCATGGCCGCCGAGGCATCAAAATTGTTTTGTTAGTGGCCTCTACGAAGGAATTATGCAGAATGTATGAAAAAAAAAATGCAAGTTAATTTTCTTTTCAAAAAATAATTGGGCACATTCCCGACCTAGTAGTTTACAGGAGTCCTGTACTAAGGGGATCGTCACGATTGAGAACGAGACCAGGAAGAGATGATCGTCTGTCCACCTCAATTTGAGCTGCAGCCTCCAGCTGTTCAGGTGCGCGCGCTCAGCCCTAATGTTTGCCAGACTTTGCTATGCAGTAACAAGGTTGACTTGGTTGTGAACTTCCTCAATTCGGTGTACTAGCCACGTAGCACGGAGGGGAGAACTCCTTAGCATGCTCTGTTGGGTTTTGTCTCGAATTCCGCAAGACGAATCGGTGTACCCGATGCGTCTAATTTGTCCTCTGAGGAGGTGATCTCTGAGGAGGTGATCTCTAAGGAGGTGATGGCTAGGGCTTGGTGGGCTTTTCCACCTCCACTATATTAGTATAAATAGAGGTGCTAGCTATTGTTTCTAATTGAGTTGAGTTGAGAGAGATTTGTGAGAGATATCTTTAAGCGGATGTGTGAGGTTAGGGTTTCATGGTTGTAGGCCATGAGGATGAGAGTACCGCGTCGACGTGGTCCGCGGATTGAGCCGTCTCTCCCCTACGATGTATTCCCTCATTGATATAGTGAATATTCTCCTCCTCCCGTGGATGTAGGCGATTTTGCCGAACCACGTTAAATTCTTGTGTTATCGTTTTTCTTCTCCTATATTGCGTGTGTTGAGTGTGTGATCGTGTGGCGTATTTTTTTTTGCTTCCGTTGCGGCGGGAATTCGACGAATAATTCCCAAACAAGTGGTATCAGAGCCTGGTTCACGATCCGGATGGAGCACGCAGGTGAAGAGGATGAAGAAAAATAAAAGAAAAGAATTGAAAAAAAAAGGGGAACGGAAAAGAAAGAAAACAAATTGGGTTTCTTTCTTGTCTGTCTGTCACGTGCATGTGTGCTGGCTGGACTTGCTGCTGCTGGTGGAGGAAGGCAGCGAGAAGTTGTTGGGTGCAGCGCATGCACGGTGCTCCAGGACGCGATCGAGTGGTCCAGATTTGCTTGGGTGTTCTGAGCTGCCTGTAAGTCCGATTAGGCTCGAACAGGAGGTGAACCCTAAGTTTTTGGACGTTCCCGACGCGATGGCGGGGTCAGATTCTGCAAATTGTCGCTGGATTTTGAAGAATGCTGACGTGGCAGTTTGCGGTGAGATCCAACGGTCCAAAATTGTTCGGGTGGTTACGGCGTGCCTGTAGATCGGATTTGGATGAGTCAGGAGTCTAACCATATGTTTTTGGACGTTGCGGATTCATCGGTACGGTCAGAATTTTCAGATTCTGAGTGGATTGAGAAGATCGGCATCAATCGATATCGGTAGGAAGATCGAAGACAACGGGATGCGATCAGGGTCAATCAAGTTCAAGTCCAATCAGGTGGGGTCAATTAGAGGCGTTTTCCTAATTGAATGTTCGATTGGCAACCTATGCAGACTTGGGAGTTGTTGACAGGTGGAGCTGCTGTTCAACATAGGCAAGAAGCATAGGCGTTGTGTGTTTGTGAGCACGAGACGCAACAGTTGCAAAGGAGTCTGGTCAGAGACGTGGGCAACTATTGCAAGGAAATTCACAAGAAGCTCCAGGGCAGAGATCGAGACGATGGACGCAGTTGACGAGGCCATGGCTCGAGGTGGCGTCCTGATATCTCTGCGTATGGTTCGTGACGATAACTCTTGAGCAACTCGAGGCAAGAAGAGAGGTAAGTCGCGGCGGGTTCGCAAAGCGGTGACTTTGCAAGACGTCTTGGTGAAGGCGTATGGTCGAACATGAGAAGCAACAGGGCATGAAGAAGCACTCAGGGCTGGCGTGGAGAAACACGTGTTTGACGTGTGAGGACGCTGAAGCATGGAGATAGTGCAGGTTGTGCAGAAGTTGCAGGTTGTTCGAGATGGTGCTCAAGTGACGAGAACGATGATGAAGAAAACTACTGCAGTAGTGAAGACGGAGTCTCGTTTGCACTTGACCTAGCTGGTGGTGAACTCTTCAGTGATGAGCTAGCTGGTGGAGAGATGGAGCCACACTACTCCCCAAAGTGTCATGCTTTGGGACGCACCCGTTTCAGAGGTGCGAGGCGTGCCCTAGGAGGGGGTGCAGAGCATCTCGGTAGAGGTGCGATGGCGGTCCATGCAGTTGGAGCATGGCGGATGCGGCGGAGTTGACATCAACAACGGAGTTGGCTGAGGAATTTGCTAGGCGCTTGCAGAATTCAAGCCAAGGTGGAGTTTGTTGGGTTTTGTCTCGAATTCCGCAAGACGAATCGGTGTACCCGATGCGTCTAATTTGTCCTCTGAGGAGGTGATCTCTGAGGAGGTGATCTCTAAGGAGGTGATGGCTAGGGCTTGGTGGGCTTTTCCACCTCCACTATATTAGTATAAATAGAGGTGCTAGCTATTGTTTCTAATTGAGTTGAGTTGAGAGAGATTTGTGAGAGATATCTTTAAGCGGATGTGTGAGGTTAGGGTTTCATGGTTGTAGGCCATGAGGATGAGAGTACCGCGTCGACGTGGTCCGCGGATTGAGCCGTCTCTCCCCTACGATGTATTCCCTCATTGATATAGTGAATATTCTCCTCCTCCCGTGGATGTAGGCGATTTTGCCGAACCACGTTAAATTCTTGTGTTATCGTTTTTCTTCTCCTATAATGCGTGTGTTGAGTGTGTGATCGTGTGGCGTATTTTTTTTTGCTTCCGTTGCGGCGGGAATTCGACGAATAATTCCCAAACATGCTCAGCCCACTAAAGAGGAACTCAGCATCTGCAGAACTTTTTGTAGCAGTTGTTGTCTGATCTAAAGCAATTACAGCATAGTAAAGAAAAGCCAACACCGTCAACCTTATCTAAAGCAATATAACTTCAGTAATGTGTTTATAGGTTGACTCAAAACATGACTAACATTCCTTTATTAGCGCTTAATGTGATGAATTGTACAATATGTTTCTTAGTATGTCCTTATTGTTATGCTTTATCTACGAGGATTTCTGCTCAAGTGTATGGTAAATGATTCCAAGTTTCTTGAATAACATATGCATGCATAGTAAATTAGTGATTTGGTATTTGGTGACTAAAGAGAATTTGAGTTGGTGGTGATGACCATTGCGAAACATTCAATTACTAATATTTGAGAAGATCAATACATATGTAACAAACATTTTTTAGTTCTATTTTGCTCTGAAATCTTATATTAAAATGCTTTCTTTGTCTAAATATTTTCTATAAGTAAATTTATATTCTGGGAAGGTAACAATTTACAATAAGTGCTATGTCAAGTAGATTATTAATAATCTGGAAGTAAGAATGAAATGCCAATCCTCAACGGGGTGATGAAAGAGCTACATAAATAATCTGAAAGTAACAATGAAATGCCATGTAAGAAAATAATTTTACTACTATTTTTATTTTACTATTATTTATTTTGGGCTACCAATGATTGCAATGTTTATTTATAAAACGGGTTGAATGGTTGTTCAAGCAACTACACTAGTATGAGTTCAATTGGATTTGTGATCTGTGTATTGGGTCATGGTGCATCTTTCCAATTATCATAGAACACATAAATCTAAAACTTATAGTCAAGATTGAAATTAAAAAATTTTAGAACAAAATATGTGAATCAAACTGGAAAAGGACATCTATATATGTGTTGTGTAATATTGTCTCTCACATCTCTCGAATTTGATTTCCATCACTTCGTTGTAGTTGAGACTCACTGATACTTGCACAAGAGCTTCAACAACTTGAGAACTAGAGTCTAGAGATGGCCATGATGTGAATATAGATTCTTGGACTAACAATGGCTTCACTTGATATTGTAAGCCCAACACATCTAATTTTGTTTTCTTAGTCAGACTATTTTCACGGAGGAAACTCGCCGTCCTGAAAACAAGTAAGACAAATACTTTAATCTTTTGCTTCACTTCTCATTTGACATTCATTACTTATGCAAAATATAACATTAGTTGTAATCTAAAAAAAACTACATCAACTTTTTCTTTTTGAGAAAGAAAACTACATCAATTTCGGTATAGCTGTTTTTAATATTTTACGTGTTATTATTGGATTGTTTAATCCTAATAGAATGTGTCGCAGTTTGTTTTAATGTTCCTTCAAAGCAATTTCAATTGTAAATGCTGAATTTCTAAGCATTAGACACATGTTATTCTTTTTTTTTTTTGACGTCAGTTATCATCATTCATCACGTAGGACCATAATTTTCTCATTTTGCATGATGAAGTAAGCCAAATATCATGGAGATGAGGGGGGTCCAAAAATCCAACTTCTTTCATGTGAAATTATAAAAAATAACAAGAAATCATTATTTTGTACATTCAAATATCTTTTTTTAAAATATATTTTTCGTCCATTCGGGTTTATTATGTAAACCTAATTAATGTTTGTAAGCAATTAGTTATCATACTGAAATTTGCTATAAAAAAATCCAATGCAAAAATTAATCACGAATAAAAAGACTTCTACAAGTTAAAATATACCAGGAAGACCGTTCTTGCATCAACATTTCCATATGAGAATTAAAATGTACGAAAATCAATCGTGTTCAAGAAGTATAACATTTCATGCTCCAATAAATTTCGTACAATATCATATGAGTTCACAATACGATATATTTTAGTTTTCTTTTGTACTTATATTGATTAGTTGATTATAATGATAGTAAGTTGCAATGTTTTAATTAAATTAAAGTTCTAGAAAATAGTTTCAATGCTTAAAGCTCATAGCCATGTGAAAGAATTTGAATTGTACCATAGGGATGAGATGAAGGGGTTGCACTTAGAATCCAAAATGTGGATACGGTTAGTCATGTTGATACTAAAAGATTTTTTTTAATTACACTTGACTAGCATTTTATGTATGGGAACTCTTTTCATTATCGTAAAGTGAGTAAAACCACTTCAAAAATAAATTAGGACTAAGATTTATGAAGTAATGGATTGACTTTTCATGGCATCTATTGTATTACGTACATAGCTATATTCTTCTTTTAAAGAAAAAAAAAACATAGATATGACTGTGGTTTGGTGAATGTAAGCAAAAATAAGTAATTTTTTGTATGATTGACTTCAACTAAAATATATTTAATACACATTGCTCAAACTAAAAAAAATGTCAGATAATTAAATGTACAGTGTAAAAATTGGCATGTAAACGATCGAAAAAGAAAATTTGAAAGGCCTTATCCAACAATTGTTACACAAAAACAATAATTAAACAAGACTCCAGTCCGTAAATGTCACACGTTATAAAGAAGGAGTATAATTCAAGCCGCATCACATTTTCAATCAAGTCTTGCATTTTTTTTTTTTTTTTGAAAATTAAGTCTTGCAAATTCAGTATTTATGTGATATGTAGTTTAGAAAAATGATTGAAAAATAAAAATAGGAAAATTTAAGGTTAACAAAAAATTGCTCAAAAAAATAACAAAAAATTGAACATAATATGACGTGGATGAAAACATGTAATAAATAAAATCCCATTATGAAGATTATGAAGAAATTAAAAAAAAAAAAAAATCAGGTTGATTTTGGACATCATGTGATGTGGCATCACTTTTTGTTCAAATTTCTGTTTGATTTTTTGTCCTCCTAGCACGGCTCAAAAATATATGGACTCAAATTTAAAAATACGTGTTGTTTTTGGTTAGATTGAGAGATATTGTTTCACCATGTATCTCAGTCTGAGGTACACGTTTCTATACAATGTTGATTTGAACGTCTCACAGTATAAATGACATTTGGTATAGCGTAAATTTATTCACACAATTATAAATATTAATGCCATTACCATTATCTATCGGAGTATTATATAGTTATATGAACATGTATATAAAAAAAAATGCCTCGACAAACTACCATTCATGTTTTAGCATTATCAAGAGCTACATGATGAAAGGTAAACCAAGACGTCACTATTGATGTTGTTCATGTCAATGATTATCTCAACGATGTAATGATCATTCTCCAAAAATATCAAATTCTTCATACTTTTAGCAGTTCTCATATAAACTAGAGAATTTTGGTGACGGTAGTCTCGGATATTTCACGGGTGTGAATCCAATCAAGTCACTCCAAAAATTCAATTCAAAATTGAGGCGAGTTCATAAGAAACCAACACATTACAAAATTCAACCGATTACATTTAGATTCTGAACAACATCAAGATGATGTACAAGATGCCCAGGATTGTGTAGTTTGAATTCGAAATAAAAGATGACCATTGAGAGAGAGAGAGAGAGATTATGTTAAGAAGCATATCTAACGAGTTGTCTCCATTTAAATATGTGTATATGTCACTACATGTGACGTGTGAATAGTGGAAGTGATTCTCCCTTTCTCAAACAGATTTTGTTTTTAAAATGTTGTAGTCACGAAAATAATGTTGTCTGTTCGGTTTTCCACTAGAATTTTATATGAACTTAACTTGATTAATCTTTTTGGCTCTAACGAAATGTCATATTGCCCTTTGTTTTGGTTAGCAGTAAACTGCTTGTGCTTAGGGTCTTCTAATGAAATATTCTCTCTTTTCTTCAAAAAAAAAGTCAACTTTTAAGAAATCTCAATACCATTAAAATACGAATTCTGCGCCATGGCGCGGGGTTAAGACTAGTATATATGAGTTGAACACACAATAAGGTCAGATGTTTGAATATGGTACAGAGATAAGGAGATATTTGAATCAAATTTCGCTCTAACATGTAGAAGAGTGAGAAGGGACTGGAAAGAATACACCTATATGTTATTAGATAGATAAAATGGCGTTTATATCTAACATTATCACAAACTTATAATTTTAAGCAACCAAACTGAAAAAATTGGTGGCAAAATGTTATTTTACTGACCATTGTATTTTTCTCCAAAATACAAATAACTAAATTCCCACTAAGTTAAATAAATATAACATTCTCTTCTTATTTCTATTGAATGCATCGTATGCTAGGGGATTGCCTGTGCCAAATGGCACTACCCAAGAAACTTGTTTCATAATCCATTTTGCTAGAGGAGCAGATGAAAATGGCATCCCCGGTAATTTTATATGATAGTCATAAAGTCATGTGCTTACACACTTTTGATAATCACCCAAATTATTCCGAGTGAGAGGATACATTTTCAAGTAGTGGGTAGTTAAGTAGATAGTTAAGTAGTGGGTAATTTTTTTTTTGGATACATCGGAAATTAAAACAAAAAGGCTACATAAACGCTCCTACACCCATTTATCCTCATTTGAAGAGTGGTTTCAAAGCATCAGGTGCCACCTCCAAGATTATGAGGTCTCCATTTTGCTCAGCTCCCATGTTGGCAAGAGTGTCAGCAACTGTATTTGCATTGCGAGAGATGTGCTTGATGTTGCCATTACTTCTTTGCATTAGATAGATTCCATCGTTGATTTGCACTTGCATTGAAGTTGGTCCTTGTTTAGTACCTTGGAATGTAAGCACCACATCTTCATTGTCACATTCAAGCTCAAAGTTTTCCCAGTTCTTCTGAAATGCAATAGTGACAGCTCTATAAACACTCCAAATCTCAGCTTCTGTACTGGAGTAGAATGGGAGCTTGCCAAGAAAGCCCAGACACCATTTCCCTCTTGAGTCCCTGAAGACACCTCCCATTCCTGCAACTTTGGTGTTAATTCTTATGCATCCATCCACGTTAATCTTGAGAGTACCTGCAAGAGGGAATTCCCACTCAGAATTTTGTCTATTGAGGATAAAACTGTTAAGATTGTGAAGAGATAAGAAAGCTCCCTGGATGAACCCCAATTGTCTTGCAATTTTGTCCCTGTAATTAAACTCAGTATCCAACACATTTTTGAAGATTTTTATTGTTTTTCCTGATCCAAATGTTCCACAAAATCACAATAAAGAGCCTGTTGTGTTCAACACTAGTCACTACATGCGAGCTTTTGATATTCTTATGCAACCAAGTGTTCCAGCTCAAATTACAATTTCTATTCCACCCAATTACTTCCCATCACCAAGATCCAGATTTGTGTCACTTTGACACACTTCCTAAAAAGGTGATCCAAATCCTCACTCTGATTGTTGCATAACTCGCAAACATCAACCAGAGACATTTTCCTAATTTTCCTTTGAACGTTTGTGAGGATTTTGCCATGAATCAAAATCCATATGAAATTGATTAGTTTTTGTGGAAGTTTTAGCTTCCACACACCAATCCAAGAAACAGAGGTTACTCCAACAACGGAGTTGATAGAATCATCAATATCTTTGCAAGCATTAGTAACTGAAAAGTCACCATTACTTGTACCTTTCTAAAAGGGTGCATCCTCACAAATAGAGAATCTAGGTAAAATCACATTTTTGATTAACAATAAATCGGAGGCAGAAATACTCTGCTCAAGGTTATTCAGAACTCAAATACCATTTAGGCTAATAAGATCTTCCACCAAATCATTGTTATTGTTGTTGGGGTAGGTTAACCCAAGGGGTTTGTCCCCAACCCACCAATCTTTCCAAATTCTGATTTTGCTCCCATTCCCAATACTCCACTGGACGTTTTTGGAGACATAGTCATGAGTAGCGAGTATGTTTCCAAGTAGGAGAGCAATCTTTCCTCCTACTTTCAAAAATGTTCATATCATCCTTCAAATATTTAAATCTAACAACTTTACACCAGAGGTGGTTATTGTCAAAGATCAAATGCCAACTTAATTTAGATAGAAAAGCAAGATTTTGGATGTGCGCTTTCCTCACTCCCAGACCACCCTTAACTTTGGGTAGGCAAACATAATCCCACTTAACCAAGTGCACCTTTTTCTTAACATTGGTGTCACCCCAAATAAAACTTCTGCAAGTTTTGTCAATTTTGTTACAAATCTCAATAGGAAGAGGGAGAGTTTGCATAGAGTAGGAAGGAAGAGAGGACAACACACTTTTGGTAATTGTAACCCTTCCAGCAAAGGATAAACTACCACTCTTCCAGCCAGCAAGTTTAGTTTGGAGTTTAGTGATAATATCATTCACGTGAATTTTACAAAATATGCCATGAACCAAATTTATCCCCAGATACTTCCCAAGATCCTGGGTAGCCGGAATACCAATCGCATTTTTGATATTTCCTTGAACCACTCTGGGAGTATTCCCAGAGAAGAAGATTTTGGACTTTTGGTTGTTAACTTTAAGCCCTGACATAGCAGCAAAATCCTTGAGCACAATGTTCATACTTTCACAAGTTTTCATGTCAGTTCTACCAAACAACATAAGGTCATCTGCATAAAAAAAAGTGTGATATGCTAGGTCCATTTCTGGAAGCTTTCACCACTTTCCAACAGTTCTTGCTCACTAAATCAGATATCATATGAGATAGTCTTTCCATGCACAACACAAACAGGAGGGGTCAGACAGGATCACCCTGTCTTATACCTCTTCCTGTTTTAAAATCTTCAAGAATTGAATTATTCCATATGACAGCAGTTGAAACACTAGACACACAAAACATAATAAGCTTTATCCAGGACTCAGGGAAGTTAATGTAAATTAAAGTCTCATGGATGAATTGCCAAGAAATTCTATCGTACGCTTTCTCCAGGTCAATTTTAAGAATCATACCTCCAAACTCGCCTTTTTTCTTATTAAGCGTATGTATGATTTCTTCAGTTATGATCAGGTTATCTTTGGTGCTTCTCCCTGGGACAAAACTACTTTGGTGAGGGCTAATAATCTTATCCAGAAAAGGTCTCAGCCTGCCAACACAAACCTTAGTAATAACTTTGTAAACAGTATTGCACAGGCTAATAGGTCTGAAAGACTTAACATTTTCAGGGTTGTCAGACTTAGGGATCAGACAAAGAAGGGTCTTGTTCAGATTATCATTAAAACTACCTTCCTCAAAAGCTTTTCTAACAAAGTTGCACACATCAGTACCAACAACATTCCAAAATTTCTTATAGAACAGAGGTTGGAGGCCATCTCTCCCAGGGGCCTTGAGGGACTTCATGCTCCAAAGAGCATTTTTGACCTCAGTTGGGGTCACCAAATCACAAAGAGAGACATGTAAGTTATCACTGATCTTATAAGCATTATTTAGATTCCAATCTAAGGAGCAAGAAAAATTACTAGGAGCCTCAGCAGTGAATAAATTTTTAAAGCAATCACAAACATGCTTTTTCAAAAGATCCACATTATCAATCCAATTACCACCCTCATCTTTAAGAACCACAATTTCTTTTCATTTTCTTTTTATAAAGGCAGAAACATGGTAGCACTTGGTATTTCTATCTCCTTGACTAATCCAGTCACTTCTAGATTTTTGGAGCAACAATAATTTCTCTTGTTGGAGGATAATATTATATTTTAAAATCAGGTCTTTCTCAAGCAAGAACAGGTTATGAGAGAAACTTAAGCTTTGGGCCTTCTGGATGCCCTCAATTCTACTAAGCAGCCACCTTTTATTTCTACAGATATTACCAAAATTATTTTTAACCCAGTTACTCATGCAATCAGTTGTCTTTCTAGTTTTTGCAATTAGATTCATGTTATCACATTTACTCCAGCAATCAGAAACAACTTTAGGAAAATCACTATGAGTTAGCCAAGAAGCCTCAAACTTAAAACTGTGAGAAATACTAGTTGTAGGGTTCATACCATCGATGTAGACCATCATTGGGACATGATCCGAGTATGTTCTTGGGAGGTTCCTCACCATACCATCTGGGAAGCTGGTTCTCCATTGGGTATTGCAGGAGTCCCTGTCCAACCTCTCCATTGTGTTCGCAAAGCCGTTTCTGTTATTGGTCCATGTAAACTTTGGCCCAGTACATCCCAAATCCATGAGGTTGCATTTGTTTAAATTATTTTGAAATTTTGCATCCTGCTAAAGTTTTTGACTGAGGAGAAACTTCTCCTTTCACTAGCATGGTTGAAGTCATTGAAGTCTCCTGCAATCAGCCAGGGTTGATCAGAGTCCCCCATATTGTTAGCAATGTCGTTCCGAAGCTTATCTCTCTCGGTGGGGTTGGGGCTGTCGTAGACAGCAGACAAGAACCAGTTAGTAAACCCCTTCTTTTTAATGGGGGCATGAACCACCTGGTTGGTGATGAAATGTGTCGTAACACTGACTTCCTCGGGGTACCATAACAGCCAAATCCCACCTTTCTTTCCCAGAGGGTCAGAAATAGACATGCTAGTGAACCCAAGGGGGGGTTTTACCAGAAGCTGCGAGTTTGTTTTTCTCCTTTTTATTGTTGTTAGGTTTCTTGTAATCTGGTTTCCCAAATCTCTTGTTGATCTCGAAATCGGACTTTCTTGGTTCCTGCGATGGGAGTTGAACAGTGAGATGGACTTCGGCGTACTGTTTGCAAAGATCTTCCTGTGCCAAATCTCCATTTATGCTCTCTATTGAAGCTTTCCCTTTACTCGTTTCCATCTCAACAGGTCTATCTAGGATTTCTGTTCCTTCCCAACAGAGAGTTGTCTCTTTGTCATAACCTCTTGATTCAAGTCTATCCACCATCTCTCTGACTTTCCCCACTTGTCCTTCAGAATTCTATAAATTGTTCGACAGGTCCTTGAGGAGTGCTTCTCTGTGCTCAGACGTCCTTCCTGTGGGGACGTATATGACATTTTTTGAAACTTTCTTTCCATTATAGTGGGCTAAGGTCTGGGTTTCCAAGGACTTGAATCTGTTAGCAGAATTAACGGATGGGCTTGGTTTATCCTTGTCCATATTGGTGCCAATACTCGTTGGATTATAAGGTAACTGAACGGGCTTGGCCTTGTTGGGCTTTTTAAATCTTCTTTTGGGGATGACCCATCCTTCCTCTTCATCTTGTCCCATTCTTTTGTCTTCATTTTCAATTCTATCTGTTGGAGATTGAACAATTGATCATTGTGGAGATGTGACACCTTGGTTTCTCAGCTGATCGTCCGTCCGCGACTCCGGTGACTGCTTTTAATTCTCGGTCTTGTCGCACATTGCTCCTTTCTATGATCAACTTTCCCGTAGCAAGTGCAAACACAGTGAATATGCAAGTAAGTGACGCGATATGAATGCCTACCTAGTGTGAATGCCAGCATAAGGGGTCGATCAAGATCGACATAAACGCAGATTCTGACATATCTTCCACGAGTACCCAGAACTGTTACCATATCGATTTTCAGGGGAGCTCGAAATTCACGCGCAATCTTCTTAAGAACAATTTGATTGTAATATTCGGATGGTAGTTGTGGTAACCGAATCCACACCGCCGTCGCATTCATGTGTTGGATTGAATACTAAAAGTCATGCTTTTTGTATTGGATTATATGAATTTGATATTTTTGAGAATGGTTTTCGGCAATGTTTTTTCATTATATCATTATTTTGCATGGTTGTCTATTGTTCTGCATAGTAGAAGATCTGGTGTGCAGAGTATAGCTTACACACAGAAGATCTTATCTTCGGTTCTTGTGGAATTAAATTCTTGAGTTCACAATCAAGATGGAATTAGACAAACCATTAGAATGATTGTAGAACATTGTTTTAGTAGGTCTGTCTTGGCTACAGGAAACAGTATAGTTCATACTATAGTTTCAACTCAATGTGCTAGTATACTTTGTGTATATTGAACAGGACCAAGTTGAGATCATTGTCTTTGTACTGATATAATAAGACAAGCTATGTATCATGGTTATTATGATTACTCATGCTCTTAATCCTTAGATAGTCAATGTGCACATGTATTTAGTAGTTATTGCTTTGAAAAATCAAGTGAGTGAGATTCCTATGGAGTCAATAACCTCGATGAGTTGGGTAATACTATTGAGTCCATGGTGTAGATTTATATATCAACGAAATCCATGTCCCGATTATGGGATTGATGATATCCCTTTGATGAAGCTTATAAGTTTTGATTATGTCAAACCCTGCAGGTAGATTACATGGTAATCTTGACATATCAAATAAGCTAAGTGGTAAGGATCAAGGAAATGGGAAGAGGTCGATTAAATGAATTAGTCAGTAATTAATTTAATCGACGGATATCTGTAATCTTGACACGGAGAGATAATAAGTATTTAAGAACAGGAGCTCGAAATATTAGTTTTTGAGAATATGGACAGGAGTGCAATAACAGTTATTTAGTGGTACTAATTTTTATTAACTTTATTCGGACTAGGTTCGGGTGGAACCAGAAGTCCTAATAAAGTTAGGAGCCTGATTCGTATTTTCTCCTCCAGGTCCCTCTCGTAGCCTATATAAGTGTCTTAGTCTTCAGAATTCGGATGCTTGAGATACACACCGAAATCTAGGGTTTCGAGAGTGAGAGCAATTCGTCTGGAGGCCAAGAATGATTCTGGAAGTAGCAAGCCCACACTTGCATCCAGGAGGAACTTCAGGAGTACGGGAGAAGATCCGGAGTGTTTTCAGACCTACATCAGATAGCTTGGACGCAGGTATGAACCCTAATTCCGCCTAGTAGGGTTTATGGCGTTCATGTTGAAACAATTTTTTTTTAATTGGTATAGCAGACATGCAATCAAACTGGTCCAGAGATTCGTCTCCCTTCATCATGATCGCCGCCGATGGCTTAAAATTGATTCCCATTTCCTCATGGTAAGGTAGTGGTCCATCACAATCCAAGGTCCCCCTATGAGGACTTTGTTGTAGTCTTCTCTGTTGTTGAAATCAAGGGTATAGAATCCTTCGCCTAAATCTCTGAACTTGAAATCTCCGATTAAACTCCAGAGTTTGAGAGCTCTCTTTTATAAGAGTTTGAATCCAGTGTTCCTGCCCAACATTTTAATAATCAGACAGTTATGAAAAGGTTTAACAATAGAGGCTCTCAACTTAGCCGAAAGATGAATCGTAGGATTGAGGGGATTTGCTCTGCTTTCCTCTTGGATTCTCATGCCTTCTTCGGATTCATCTTCATCATCTTCCGACCCAGCTTCTTCGTCAAACAATTTCTCTTTGCTTGTATCTCCAATTAGACTTTGTTTGAATGAGAAGTCTGCCTTTGATATTTCCATGTCATTGGTCTGAGATTCCATCTGGCTATTGTAACTTTCATGATTTTGATGTTCTGCTATTCCATCCCAGAAGAGAACCTCCTTTCCTTTGACCTTCTTATTACTTCGATTGAGTTGATCAGCCTCTTCTGCTGATTTGGGTTCTTCAGAGTTCATTTCGCAAGTGTTGGCACGAAAACCAAGATAGAGACAAATTCTAGAAAGGACCAAGTCATCATCATCCAAGTAGTGGGTAATTAATTGAGTGATAGGTGAGATGTAAGGGCTGTGACTGATTTATTTAATCTAAATGTTGAAAAGTCATAAGTTAGTTAATCTATGCTGTTTTATAGAATAGATGTAACAATTTATAGTATACTAACCTTCCAAAGTATATAACAATTGATAAGTTTACTATCGTTATATTTTTTCTTTGACTTTCCGTTTAAGTATGGAAACAAAAATTTAAATAACCTCTTTCAAATACTTTTTATACAAACATGTGAGTATTTCGACTAGTGAAACATTCAAGGACTACAAGTGTGTCGGCCGCATCATATGGTCAGAAGGTCGAATATAGTAGACACATATGGAGATATTAACAAATTTTGTTTCTATCACGAGTGAGAGTGAGAAGGGGTTGGTGAAAGTACATGTATATATTATTAGCTACAAATAGAGATTATAGCTAATTTGATCACAATGTAATTATTTCTAATGTGTAACCAAAATAACTAATTATGTTATCATCATACATACCTATACACTATTGTTATGTTAGCCAGACATGTAAAAAAAATCGTGGAAGGAATCATATATAGGATGAAGAGTTTCAGCTAGGGATGGCAACGGGTCGGATCCGGATCGGATCAGGCTAGATCCGATCCAGATCCGATCCAGATCATCACCGGTTCGGTTCAGATCGGATCGGGTTTCATCCAGTTGATCCAAATCCGTCGGATCGGATTTGGATCGGATCCGACTTGAGTCTGCAATAAAATACAAAAAATAACATAAGAAATAAACACTATTTCATACGCTATGGCATGTTCGCAAGTTATGAAGCCTAAAACACAACAGAAATTGCTTTGTAGGTTGGAATTACTATTTTATTCTTCTTGGAGGTGAAAGTGGGGAGGTAATATGAATATATTTGTAAAACACACATATACGTAGGATCGGATCGGGTCGGAACCCGGTGGATCTGCCCTTAGATCCAAATCCAGATCCAAATCCGATCGGATCTGGCTTTCCAGATCCAAATCTGATCCATTTTCAATTGGATCGGATTCGAATCCGATCCATTCGGACCGGATCGCTCGGATCACAGATCGGATCGGACCATATTGCCATCCCTAGTTTCAGCTATGTCTTTCCGCAATGATAAATCGCATATAATGGAACTACGTTGCTTATTAACGATTTTTAGATTTACGAAAGTATGTGTCGAATGTAAATTTGATAATATAGAATACAATATGCCCCGCGCTTTAGCGCGGGGTCACGCCTAGTAAACATAATATTTGTATAGGTCATTCAACGTATTCTATGCACTATTTTCTTTCCAGAGACATGGTAGGGGGGCATAACTCCACTTTTTATTACAGAAAGGAAATTGGGCTCCTAACCCGTAAAAGAAAATGTAGGGAGGATGGGTTACTATCTAACGAAGTAGGTAAAACTCAAGTGGTCGGAAGATATCTTACCTACCTTATTTAAAAGAATGAGTTGCCCATTTTGGACGGGTGAAATGACGGTTTTGCCCCGTGCATTTGGCTGAATGGGAGGGCTTTAAGAGTGGCACGCGTTGTAAATTCTGGTGTAGTGGGGGGCGTTGAATTAGTGGCTGTGGTTTCCTTAATTTTACCTTTATGTCCCTATACTTGCTTCAAACTACAGCACGCAATAAAGTAAGTTGAATGCCATTATTGCTTTAACGGGGGCATTTGTGGGTTTTTGTCCCTGTCAATGGTGTCTGGGTGTGTAGTGGTTGATTCGACTACTTTTCCCTCATGAGTTGTTGGATTTACGTTGGCTTGTGAGTAAGTGGCAGTGACGTTTGGTTGTTGTCGCGGTTGATTTGGTATTTTAGTCAGAACGACGGAGCTTCAAAGAGAAGCCCATGGCTTGTGCTGCACGGTTGAGAGAGAGAGAGGGAGGGTTGTGTTGTCAGAGAAGAGAGAGAGAGAGAGAGAGGCAGAGAAAGACGTCGTGGTGTCGATCTGGTTTCTGAATCTCTCCCTCCTGGAGGTTTGGCGTGTTCGACGGAGGGGAGTCAGAGAACTTGTCTCAGGCCACCGTCACCGCATTTTATGACCACCACTACGATCCAGTAAACCCCGACCTTTAAGTAAGTCACAAGTCAATTTCTTGTCATTGATTTATGTTGATCTATCTGGCCAAGAGAATGCTTCCGTCGATGGCTGACTGTTCTGCTTCTTTCTCCGACGATCCGAAAGGCATCAAATTTCGAATATTTAGGGTTTCTCAGTTTCTCGATCGAGTACTCTTTCGCGTCCTCCAGCGATCTTCACTTCGCTTCCCGGCGATTGCAAGCCCTCTCTCGACATCACATTAGTACCAGTAAGTCGGTTCTATTATTCCTATTCTGCGTTTGATACGTTTGATGAGGTCCAGATCTGTTTATGCATATCAATCGACTTCGTCAGATGAATCTGTTCGTGAATCGTCATGATATCAGGCTTCTATGCTATGCTATGCTATGCTATGCTTGTTGTTATTCTGCTGTATTGTATGCCACTTATTTGTTCAATATTGTCCTAAAGGTTCCTGTTAGCCATCGCTATATTCAACTATTGAACACATAAATGTAGCATTCACCGTATATCTTGCAAGCATTCATATGAAGACGATTAGTGATGCTTTGCCAGCAGATTATTGTCCATCGCAGATGACAGCTGCCATTTTTTCGAGGAAAAAGCATTATAGTGGGGTGGAAAAGGATATAAAATCTAATTAGCTTTCGTGCTTATTATACCATCTCGTTACACACCTAAATTCTTGTCCCATTATTGGTCTCCTTATTCTATTGAATCTTTGAAACTTAATTAGAAATCTAAGTTGAATTCAATCGAAAATAAAAAAAAGGAGAAATTTTGTATCTATTTCACTACTAATGACATTATGGACTGATTAGATCTTCACTGTATTTCCATTTTTCGTATATACCCATCTTTCTGTTTGTGGGTATTGTTGATTCATGATGTGGGTTTTTTATTCCTTCACCTGTTTTTGATTATTTGGTGTTCTGTTCACGTTATCGCCATTGTTGATTTTCGCTTGGTGTGGACTGCTCATTGTCGAGTCGATGGGGAGGTTAAACTGATTGGGGGTTAACATAGCCCTACATTAGACTACCTGGCTCCATCTATGTGTACAAGCATAATCATGCTAATCACCAGAATTCAAGTTGTAAGATAAACATGTTTATTTATTTGTTTCTTCTGGTGATGTTCTTTTACTTGATTTAAATGTGAGAACAAATATGTGCTTCTGCAATTTTCTGGACATTCTAATGTAGACTGTAACACATTTATGGTGTCAGTCGTACACTTTGATTTGGTACCCATTTTAGCTTTGTGAAATTTGGGTTCCAGAAAAAGGGTATATCTTTTTAATACAAATCACTCATAGACTTGTTTTTTTTTTGGTAGTTGATGATAATGTTCTTGTTGAGACTTCAATTTACCCCATTGTTGAGTTTCCTGAAGATAAATTCCCTAGCAATATGTCTTCTGTAACGTTACTTCATTGGAGGCTGCTTAATTAATATTTGAAGAAGTCACCTATCTAGATCACACTCCTCTTCTCTCTCTCGCTCCTCTTCTCTGCATCTTCTCGATGGCGGATCTGGACATGCACCACACTTTTTGGCCTCACGTTAGGAGTTCAATCGATGGCGGTGGCTTCGGCTTCGGAGAGAAGGGTCCGGCGATCAGAAGCCGTCTCTGTCAAAATCGACGGTGGGTATGAAGGCGAGGAGTTGACCGGTGGAAGAGGAAGCGAGATTCCCCGCTTTCAAGGTACGTTTCTCTTCTCGCTTTGACTTCGTCTATTATCAAATTGTTGATTATAGGATATTCCCTTTCAGTCGTACACTTTGATTTGGTATCCATTTCAGCTTTGTGAAATTTGGGTTCTTGAAAAAGGGTATTTTTTTAATACTAAATCACTCATCGACTTGTTTTTTTTGGTAGTTGATGATATTGTTCTTGTTGAAACAGAGCATGAAAGAAGAGTATGGGGCTTCTGTGGTTGAGGTATATCTATGTTCTTCTTCTTCTTCTTCTTCTTCTTCTTCTTCAAAATTATTACTGACTGAAATTGACAACACCTAAAATACAGTTGTTTGGTTGTTTATCTTAAATCCCTGCAATAAGTATTAAGTATTAACATTTTTATTCAATATAATTAAAGAAGTGATGATTACTTATAGTTATTCATGAATTGTGGCACATTTCTCCGTCAGTGTTCTCACGCAAACACTTGCTGCTTCTGTTTTGCAGGTCTATTATTGATTAATATCGCCAGTGGCTTTGTGATATGCTCGCAAGGTACCATTAACCCTTCACTAGGTTGAGGCTCGAGTTTTGGTAGGTTTTATAACCCTCAGTACCTACGATCCTGTAATTTATGCCTACCATGATTGTAGGCTAAATCAAATGTCTCTTGCCTCTTGCGTGGTAATTTGTGTTGTACTTGAGTACAGCTTTATCTTGCAATTGATATGCTTCGAATTAAGATACGAATTGCAATTAAAGTTAACTATCTCCTGACTATGACTACATTGGGTATACGGTCTTCAGTAATTGGTATTCCAGTTTGTCCCACTTCGACTGTGATCCATTAGGTTTCTACATTGGCTGTGATGATAGATTTCTAGAGTTGCAATTTAGACAACGATTAGACTCTTACCAGGCGGGGCGATTCGGATGGATCCTTATCTATCCTTATTGCAGCCATGGTGGTGTCTCCGCAGTCTGATTGCATTCACAGATCTGAGCCTCTTTTCTTAGCTTCCCTATGCTGTGTTATGAGCAATGTTATGTGCTTACCCTATCGAATTGTGGATCGTTTTCTGAGAGGCTGCGATGATAGGTTTGTAGAGTTGCAATTCAGACTACGAATCGACTCTAATTTGGCGGGGTGATTCGGAGGGATCCTCATCTCTCCCTGTTGCAGCCATGGTGGCGTCTTCGCTGTCTGATTGCATTCACAAATCTGAGCCTTCTTTCTAGCTTCCCTAATTAACACTTTGTATGTGCTGCAGTAATGGATTTTTTCCATTTCACTACAGATGAACTTCGGTCATGTACCGAGTTTCCATTGGCTGTTGTATCACAATCGCATCTTCGAAGATACGTGCTGCCCTCTGGCCTTTTTATTTTAATGTAGTTGGATGCAATACCCTTGGAGATCTTCCTTGCCAATCAGGACTAACTGAAATGTATCGCCTGAGAAAGCGATGATAATTAGTCAAAAGAAGAACTGTAAACAAACTGATCTTACACCCATACTGTGAACAACTACAACATCTTCCCTGTTATGTCCCATGGTATTTCATTTTCAGAGGCTGTTTTCTAGATTTTATCCTTTTGCCAAAATGTTTAATATCACATTTTGTCTTTTGCTTTTTGCAATGTTTGAAGGTATTGGTTTGGACAAGACCTTGACAGATAAAGCGACGAAGGGAGATGGGAAATTGCTCGTTCAAGCTGAAAAGTTCATGAACATTTTATCCTCTGTGGTGCAGCAGGTATGTTACTATTATTCTGTAATAATTACTTTATATTTTTTATGTTTCCATCTGTTGTTGATGATGAAAACCTGCTTTGCAAGCTTTGCTTTATGTGACAATTTTCAGTCTTTTCAAAGAGCATGGTAAATTGTTGCTCCACTTTCTTTTTGGCGCTTTTACTTTCTCCTGGTATTGTTCTTCATCAATGAAATGTTTTGTCTGTGATAAAAACAAGTATAGTATTTTTGGTTCTCGGAGTTTGTTAGATTGGTCTTTGTGGACAGTTCCTAGCATGCTTCTTAGGGCGCTGCTGATCTCATAATTTACTCTCCCAACCGGTGCTATCTGGTTGTGATTTTATCGAAAATTATTCTCCATAATTTCTCAGCAGCTCAGGGTAGTCTTAAAAGTTCCAATAGTGTGATATTTGTATATCTTCAATTGTCTCTCCAATAAGCGTGCTATTTGGCTGATGGGTTGCAGCAGACGATGTTTGGAAGAGCTTAAAAAAGCATCGCCTAGGGAGTCTGGTTATGCTAGGTGGTAATTGATCATGCTGAACACACCATTTATTAGCGCGGAACTTTGTTGTCTGAATCTCTATTTTAGATGTTAAGGGTGTGATACAGCCCAGAGGCTGGTTGGAATTCCTCAAAAAAGAACTGTGAAATGCATTTCGATGGTAGTTACTTTTTCAAAGCATGGTGTTGCTGCCAAGTAATTAGACATGCTACCGTTTCCCAATGGTTCAGTAGTGGTGCCTAAATGGGACCCCATTGAGAATATCTAATTGTGTTTGCTAATACGGGTATAATGTTATTGAATATGCTTTTAAGAGCTAATAAAAAAGGATGAATATCTTTTCAGTTACTTAGAAGAGCAACAATAAACCAGTATCAGATTCGCAAGTGAAGCAAAGAGGTTTGAAATAATTAGTAGGGTGGATGTGGAACTGAATGATTTGTTGGATTATGATGGCAATAGAAGGCCGAGGTATAAAGGAGGAAAAGTCTATCTCTTGACAGAGATGATCTTAGCCATGTTTGGTTAATTTAGATTCATGTGTGGTCTCCATTCAATGCTGCATGTCTTTGTTGTTCCTTATATATAGTTTCCCTTTCTCTCTTTCAATTATATTTTCTTTTCTTTCAGTTCTCGAATTTCTTTGCATGGTTATTGAAGAGTGTAAAGATGCAAATGTCAGAACCAAGCGATCAGTTGATGAAATAACAGAGTTTCTAACGTAAGTGCTTACATTAAGTATCTTTTCTTTGTCATAACCTTTTATCTTTTACTTGCCTCGGAACTAACCCGTGAAAAATACTGGTTAGCCTTCTTCACGGGCATATATATATGTCCTGAATTGATGTCTTGAATACCAATATCTTTGACAACCACATCCCCGTTAATTCGTCAATCATGTTGCATAATATTTGTAGTATTCGCAATATGTTTCATCTCATGATAGTTCTACTAGGATTTCTCAGTATGATCAATTGATTTATTGAGGAAGATTTAGCCCTCTTAGATAAAGTTGATGGCGCCTTAAATAAATTTCCTTCTTTCTTTTCTATCAATCAGAGGAAGCGACTCTGGTGGAGTTAATAAATTTCATGTATAGCCATACTTTGTCAACAACTTGTGCTGCTGCTCTGCTGGATATGCTCACCTCTTTATGCTTCGATTTCTCAAAAAGATTTCAAACCTGTTTTCTATCTCAGATTTGTAATGCGATACACTGATTCCGTTTTGTGTTTGTCTCCCTTGTGCAGAATTCACCAGAAGCTTAGTGTATTTAAAGACTGATTAGAAGTTATAGTCTGCGCTCTCTTTCATTTCTGATATCCGATTTGCATTATTGCAGGGGTAACCATTTAGTCTGCCGAGGTCAAAGACTGCTTGGAGTTTGGGTACGTTTTCAGGAAACATTTGTTGCATCATCATATCTTCTTATAGATTTCTTACTTGGGCAAACAACTCTTGTGGGATATGCAGAGGACAAGGAAACTATCTCTGCACTGTTGAAGAAGCAGATAGATTGGTGGAAGAGCTTGGTGAAAGGCGGTTATGAAGTTGATACGCATAAACTTCAACCTGAAATTAGCAAGGGTTCAGATTTCAATGGCAAGTACGGAGACACAAATCTGCTCAAGCAGTTCATGTCGGAGCACCCAATATGTACTTCGCCAATGTTAAATCCTGTAGTAGTTGAGCTTCATAGTACTATGGCGCAATTTTGAGGTTGTATTTTTTACTCTTAATTCATTCGTGTGTATATTCATCGAGCCTTTGTTAGTTAATCTGTCTTCACGACTATCTTGCTTCGCCTTTTAACTACGCACATCACGGCAAGGCCACACTGCGCGCAACGCTCGCGGGGTGGAACCTAGTCAGGTCTAAAGCGCAATGCCTACTAAAGCTAATAATAGGCAACATGAGTTTCTCATGATACGGAAAAATATAAAAAGATTAAAAAAAAAAATCCTTTCCAAAAGCAGGCGCATTGCAACAGGTCTAGACCGTAAATGTGGATAGGTTCTTTATGTATTGGGGTGAGGCATTATGCCGAATCATTTAACACTTTCGTAGTCTCTTACTCTCTCAATAGTAGTTATTTTTATTCCATTTTCAATTGGCTCATATCCATTGTTCTGTGTGTGTTTGGCGGTTTAAAGACTTACTTCAAAGATGAAGACGGAGGATAGATGAAGTCCCGCATGGGTTTGGCTACCAAAATCAGCAACCCGTGAGATTTGGTATCAAATTCGGTAGAAGATCTAAGAAATGACGGGACTTATCAGTGAAGAGTTGAATCTCAACGAAGAAGGTTTAAAGAACATCACCACATAACGAGGAAAATATGAGAGCAAGAAGAGAAGTAGAAGAGAAGCGAGTCGAAGAACCTGATGTCAAGCATGGTTGCAAGGGTAAAAACGGTTAAGGAAAAGTGGAGCGAGATTCTTTCGTTAATTAAAATCGAGGGGTACATCAACATCGAGGATTTCAAAGAATTCAAAGGAGATGTTGTCGGATTAGTTAACTCCAAACTTGAAGGTCATAGAACTTAGAACGGCGATGCAACGTCAACTTCATCGCACCCAAGCTGATTTTGTGGCAGTCAAGGAGGAGAATAAGAACATGAAGTGGGATCGGAACTGTATAAGGATTTGGTTTTTAGAATATCCTGGCCAAATGGAGCGACAATTATGAAGATTGAAGCTCTGAGGCCCCAGCCCTCCAAAGGTAAGAGAGATGCAGTTATTATTAAAACCTTCTTGCGTATTATTATGGAGCGGTATATCTAACACTTGAAGATTGATGATGATGTTGTCAGAGTCGTTGCTGCGACAATGTTCCTTATCGAATATGTCTCGTATTGTGGAGAATGAGTAGTGATGAAATCGAGTAAGATATGTTCAAGATCAGTTGCGGAGGCAAAATTTCTTCTGAGGGAAGGGGGGGGCAGTATTTGTGCTCTTCTTTAAAAAATCAAACAACTTTAAAAATAAACAATGTCTTAAAAGAGCCTCTAGCTCAGTTAGTAGAGCACTGTACTTTTAACTTCGTCCACGGGGGTTCGAGCCTCCTTGGGCACGTTTAACTTTTTTTGTGGAAAAAAATATGAAAGTGCGCATTGAGAGGGTCAAACCCTTTAAAACCAAGCATTTTACCGGCTAAGCTGGACATGTGTTTGGTACAAAGTAGTGCTGTTTTGTATTTGTACAAGGGCACATTTGACTTTTTTTACAAATTAGGGGTTATCTAGTGTTTTTGAAATTTTTGTTGAGGGGGGGGGGGGGGGGGGGGGGGGGGGGGGGGTTGTGCCCCACATCGCTCCGCCCCTATTCAAGATCAATACCTTGTTGAAATTTAAAAAAGATTTGAAGAAGTTCTTTTACCTTGAAAATGGCGATCAAAGAGTCTGTCGTGGCACATTGACACGGAATTCTAACGTGCTTATTTTCGCAAGTATACGATCATGTAATGAAGTAGAGTATTTTACGGCTAAGAGATTGAACCCACGAGAACAGTTTTAGATTTTACTTTAGACAATCAGAATTAATAGAAAAGTTGTAAAAAGGACGAGTATTTTGATTTGAGAGTACTGAATTAAACAACAGTGAATCAAAGCAATAATAAAAACAACTATTTTTTTATGAATTTTCTGAGAATACTTTCTGAGGTTGAAACTGATGGATTAAAGATCTAGGCTCCGGGATCACCTAGGGTAACTATTAAACTTTTCTAGTGTATCTTGATTTCAGAAACACAGTGGTTTTGTTTATGCCAGCATACCAATGTTGCAATCTCCTCTCGGTCTCATGCACCTGTCACTCCCCTGCAGATTTTTGGGTCCACTCGGTCCACCTAGATCTGCATGTTCGTTATAAGTCTTCTAGGGTTACATGCTCTCCTCTCGGTCTCCCCCTAAACGTCTAGCAGTTGGTCTTATTCTTTTCAGGCTAGTCCCGATTATCTTCACCTCTCGGTCCATCAAGGCGGGAAATTAAATTCAATCTTCTCTTCCTAACTCTCACTGGCCGTTCTCGCGCACCAGATCCTTTATGTAGCACTCCAGGTTGATCAGGTCGTTCATGCATAAACAGTAAAAAAATGAAGACAGAATAATAAACAAACCTCTACTATATTAAAACTAAACCAGTCATGAGTCAGATAATCAAGAACAAACTAAGTTGCTGAAATCATAAGCCCTAGGTTCACCGAGAACCTAGGTAAAGCGTTTAGCTAGCGTACATTATTGAAGAGCAGAATCTCATAAATAAAAGAGAAGATAGATCAAACGAGCTTTCTGCTACAAACTTGGACTGCTCCGTGCTCTGCTGTGATTTTGGATGCGAGTCTCAATGAAATTTTATGTGCCCCACGACGCCTCTTTTATACTGCCACAGTTTCCCAAACTGATGCCTGAAATCACCATTCTGCCCCTGTCTAAACCGCCTCAGGAAGCTTCTGGAAACCTCTGTTTGAACAAAGGAGGCTGCGTTTGAACGCATGCTTTGACTTTGATCGTTTGAATTTTCTTTTCTGCGTTTGAACGCACGGGGGTGCCTTTGAACGCGGCATGCATCTAAACGCACATTCTGAGTTTGAACGTAGCTCCCTTGTCTTCCTGTGCTTGATTTCTGTCTGCTAGCTTTTCTGCACTTTTGACCTCGTGTCCCTGAACGCAAGGTCTGCTTTTGAACGCAGCCAGCTTTCTGTCATTCGCCAGTTTCTTCCTTTTTGCCTCTGGGTTCCTGCGTCTGAACACAGGCCGCTGCGTCTGACCGTAGCACCTCTTCTGCATCTTTTTCTGCTTTTCTGCCTTGGTACTCTGCCTCCCTTCCCAAGCCTCTTTCATGCATTTCTGGTACCTATTTCCTGCACATACAACAAGTACCCGTGATCATATCCATATAAACGAAAATATGCATAAAATTACTCAAATATCACATTATCTGGCTCAACGTTCTCCATCCTGTACCAAGGTCAAAACTTGCTAGAACTAGAAAAATACTCCAAACCTGGTCAGAATGAACTGTAAAAGATGTCCTACAATAACTCTATCTGATAGTTATCACATTTAAGAACTTATTGTTCGAGGCTCCAAACATGGATGAGAAGAAAAAGTCTTCTACTTCCTTAGCGGATTATAACCAAGGGTAAGACATGGATTTGGATAGACATGGAGTGAAGAGCCTGACACTAGCCACATATGAGTAAAAATACATGGAGTTCAAGGTATCAAAATCCAAGTACCTCATATGTACCATAAAGAGAGTGAGGACCATGAGAAAGGGGTCGGCAGCGGCACTGAAGAATGTTGTGAACTAGATGGAACACGAAAAGGAACAGACGATGGAAGTGTCGAGGGAAAAAAAACGAGACAAAGGAAAGGAAAAGCAAATAAATTTGGGGGTTTCTATTGGTGCCAGGATCATCATAACTTGAGGCTCTGTCAAAAACCCAAGAAGTGCAACGCGCTTGAAGCCAAAACCACAAAACCAGAAGCCAATGAGGAAAAAAGAAGGGAAGGTACACTCTGAGTACTCAACACGCTTCATGCTAGAGTGGGAACAAGCCATGCACAATAGAATGGGTTGGCATATGTGGAGGTCAAGTTCATTGGCAAGACCTTGAAGGCCCTCATTGATACCGTATCCACCAAAAATATTGGGATCGGGGATGAGGCAAGAAGACTTTTCTTGTAGGTGGTTTAAAATGGAGGAAGGGTGAAGACAACACACTATAAGGCATAATGCTGAGGTGTACTGGTGTAGCTCTTTGTCTTGGAGAGGACACATACACTAATCGGTTATCCCTATGGATTATCATATCATGGTTCTTGGAGCGGAGTCCTTGAACAAAGAGAAGACATCCACATTGCTTCCTTTCAACAATAGCAGCATTCTAAGATATGGAGTCCCCCATACTGTCCCAGTAATACGAGAATTAGAATGGAGAGCTGAGACATTGTCATCACTCTGATTAATCGAGGATTTCGAAAGGGTGAGGGTCACATGGAAAAGTGAGGTAATACGAGAGTGGCAATTCGAGGCATTGAAAGGACATGTCTTTGAATTTACAGTGTGACGAAGAATCAGTGGTGATACTTGCAGCAATAGGTTTACGCGGGGAGAGTCCCCACACTAGAAACAAGGAGATGTTGTTAACACAAAAACTTAAGTGGGCTCTGATATAGCACGTGGAACTATGTAGGAATCATGAAAGACAATTTCGAGCGTTGAAAAAGGGAAAGAAATCTTGCATACTAGGGATACTTCATTGCGCAAGGGATGTTGAGACCATATTGGAGGAGAGATAACAAAGCTGAGACATAAGATGAATCCACAATATACGATCAACGAGGGAATCGAACGATTGGAGGAGAGATAAAAGAGCAGAGACACGATCATACAAACAAAATATTTTTAGTCGCGACTACATGTTTTTGAGCCACTGGGTCTTAACTATGGTTTTCTGAAACCACCCCCAGGCCAGCGGGATTTGGACTAAAAAGTGGTGTTCTCAAGATTGGCCGCCGTCAATTAGTTCAGGGTACAATCAATTATGAGCGTATGGACGGATGTTCACACCATCACTTTGACGATGCAGTGTTTTTAACCGCGGCGGAGTTGATACTGGTGACCCGATCCTTTATTTAACTAGCTATTAGTTAGTTACTATTTATTCTTTGATTTATTTAATTAATTTTGATTAATTAATTTGTTTATTTAGGTTATTTATTTAATTAGCCGAACCATGTTTTCTATTCGGTTCTTTCCCGTCCCATAAGAGTTAAACCGTCTATTTAGTGTTAATTTATTTTCTATTTAAACAAGATGTAATCGCTATTTTATTGATCAATCAAGTAGAATTAAAGTGTCGAGCGGGTTTTTTACGTTTTTCGTGTGTGTTCATGTTCGTGTGGAGATTGATAGCATCTCGAGTTACTACCGCGTTAGGTAAACCCTAACATTATTATATGTGAGTTTCTATGTTTTTTCATAATACAAAGAACCTTTGCAGGAGTCTCCGGGCTGCCAAGGTATGACACTTGCATGGTCAGAGATTGAGAGACCGACAAAGCTATGCGTAGCCCCACAGTTTGAGTGGGAGATGTTAGTAAATTATGTGTAGAGCGCCCAGCGGGGTGCTTCGTAATCTGACACAAACCCCAAATGGGTAGTCTGCAATAAGGTAGAAGTTTGTCTATAGAGACACCTTTTACATTAAATATGCATGTGGCATAAACTAATTTATTCACAGTTCATAGGAACTCTAGCCTCTCTCACATCTATAATCTATAAAAGCAGGAAAGTCATTTTTTCTTGCGCCATTTGGCATTCATCTCAAGAATTCATCCACCTCATAAATTACATGTCATAAAATAGCCAATTAAAACATATCACATCATATACAACTCCTTATTAGAAATGTTAATAATACAAAATTTTGTAACCGAGGGAGTTAATAATAAGATGATGAATTCATACATTTTATAAGAGAGTGTGAAAATATTCATTAATGGCTGTTACTGATTTCAGATTTATGCCACTCGAGTACACCAAATTTAGTATTTTCATTTTTTCTTCAAGTGAGTATTGGAAGATACTACGGTACTACATGTTTACGATTAAGCATTTTGAAATTCCTACTTTCATTACGTAACCATTTGGCACTCAGCTCAAGAATTCATCCACTTCTTGAATTACATGTCCTAAAATAGCCAATTAAAACATTCCACATCATATACAAATCCCTACAAGGATAGTTAATAATATCAATATGTGTATATATATATATATATATATATATATATATATATATATTATATGTAGATATTGTAGTTCATTTCATTTTTGTCACAAAAATGTTAGACGTAACCGTTCAACCAAAAATAATTCTACATTTTTTGGATACATTTTATAAACATAAATTAATTGTAGCACGTGAAGAGTTATTTATAGTCTTTTCATTAATTTTTTTCCATTAGAAGTAAACTTTTGTTGTTAAAATTTCAATAAAAACACATTCACTTGAGGTTAAGTTATATTTTATTTATAAAGTTCGTAATTTTTTGTAGAGGAATTATGAATTCTTACGATTTCATTTACATATAATAAATTTTAGTGTACAAGTTATATGAAAGTACTTTAACACCATTTTTTATGTTCACATAGCTCTTCTGTTTTAATTCCGTTGTTCATCAAAAAAAATGTTGTTTCATTACAGAAAAATTGTCATGACAAAATGTTCAAACAACAGCCACAGACGTTTTATACTGTAAAAGTGGCATTCCTTTATTGTTCTTCAAAAATAAATTATTACAGAAAACTTATCATGACAAAATGCTCAAACAACAGCCGTAAACATATAATACTGTCAAAGTGGAAGTCATTTATACTTTATATATTGCAGTAGTAAAAGTTATCGAAAAAATAAAATATGAGATGCATGTGGAATAATTTATGATATGCAATTAAGCTATGCTAAAAACGAATGTGATAATGTACAAGTAAAACAAAACGTCCCGCGCGTACGCGCGTGATTGCGTCTAGTTCATCCAAAGGCGGAACGTGGTGTAAATCACAATGTTCGCCCTTGAGGTTCGCGCTAGACTGTTGGGAGCGCGAGGAACGTGAATACAAGCACAACAACAAGATCATCATCCGCTGATATTCATCCGGAAAGCGGTAAGCGCTAGAATCTTCTGCTATTATTTATGCCTTTAGATCCAGATCGTTTTTCCCTTCATCAACTGAGCTCAAAAAAAATTGTTTGAAATATACAAGTTAGTACAAACAAATTAAGAAAATTTAAATTTCTAATTTTATAAATAAGTTCCATTCATTCATTCATTCATCCCAAATGATTGTATGTTTCAAAGAAACATTATAACAAGACTATACATAGTAAACCAAGGTTCATGCTAGGATAAAGTTGATAATATCATATGGAAATAAGTAAATGAGTTCCCTCAAAAGAAGAAGGGTAAGCGAGACACCTGACTAGCTTTCTTCAAAGGACTTCACTTGTAATATTTCTCAGACGTTTTCATTCGTTTTAGTGATATCTCCTGCAACTTTATCAGTGTAAGTTGTTTTGCCCAACCACGAAAATCTATATTTTGATATGTTATCATGTGAGTTTCAATGTTTTTTCATAATACAAAGAACCTTTGCAGGAGTTTAATGGCTGCCAAGGTATGGCACTTGTTATGGTAACGTTTGTAGGTGTTCCATGGGCCCCCAGGGATGAAAGTTGGTATATATTTGAGTGGCCTTTACAAAGGAAGTTATGCAGAATGTCTGAAAAGAAATGTCGAAACAAAATGCAAGCAAGTTAAATTTCATTTCAAAAATAATTGGGCACATTGCCGACCTATTAGCTTACAGGAGTCATGTACTAAGGGGATCGTCACGATTGAGAACGAGACCCGGAAGAGATGATCATCTGTTCATCTCAGCTTGAGCTGCAGCCTCTAGCTGATCCAGGCACGCCCGCTGGTCCCTAATGTTTGCATGACTTTGCTGCGCAATAACAAGGTTGACTTGGTTGTGCACTGCCTCAATTCGGCTGACCAGCCACGCAACACGGAGGAGAGAACTCCTGAGCATGCCCAGCTCACTAAAGAGGAACTTGTTATGATTACAATATGTGAGAGAGCAAGAGAAAGCAAGAAAAAAATAAGATCAAGAACACAATAATTTACGTGTTTCACTAGTTTTGAGACTAGCTAATTCATGGTCAAACCAAACCCGATTTATTGATGAGAAGAGACAATTACAAGCACACAACCAAAGTATTGACCCTAGCATTTATTTATATTAGTACAAAATTTGGAGCCAAAGTACAAAAAAAAAAAAAAAAAAAAAAAAAAAAAAAAAAACATCAGAATTGTGTCCTAACCAGAAAAGGACACTACCAATTATGTTGGTCAAAGTAGAGCATCTCACAAAGCAAAGAAACAAACCCGTGTGTGTTTCTTTTACTTAGTGCCAAAGTAACAAGTGTTTCTAAACACACTTCCACTTTGACCAACAAGTGACGTCCCATAAGTCACTCACATGTTGCTAGCTTGCTTTGACCAAAAGACAAAACCATCGATCCAAACATAACTCATTGGAGCACAAACACTACCCCTGCCACACATACACACATGCACACATGCACACGTGCACATGCACGGAATTGGTTTGTGCCATTTTTTTTTAATCAACTACAAAACCCAACAAACCTCCCCCTCGATTCAAATCCCATAGTTACCGAACCAATTCTTCTCATCAATCCAACAAATCCAATCCCATGTATTCCCAATTTGCGGAATTGAACAAACTCCCAATGCGGCCAACAAAAGCCTCTTCAATACACCTTGACTAATGCATACCCCCAACGTCGCACCAATGACACTTTGCAACAAAGTGCCTACCAAACGATGTCATGCCAATTTGCGCCGCCACCCACACCAATGCGCAAAACCAGTAACTGATGCGCGCCAATCCAAGATCCAATCGCGTCACCAATCCACGTGCCCAATAACACGCTCCCATGCTCCATTCCAGGAGCCCGAGCAGCCCCCGAGGGGGCCTAGAGAGCATCATCGTCGTGGGGTTTTGTCCCTCCTCCTCCCCCTGAAGCGATAGCAACAGACGTCCAATTCTTGGGACACTCCCTCTTCCATTGACCTTTCTGCCTGCAAAAAGCACATACGTCCGAAGGTAAGTCGGATCCATCTCGCCTATATCCCTTACCTTTTCCTCCCTTAACAATCAACGCTCCAGAAGCATGATCGTCCTTCCCAGCCGCCTTGTGCCTCAATTCCCTCGTATGAAGGGCCGACCTAACTTCCTATATGGTTTTCGTTTCTTTTCAAATAACGAACGATTGAACGAAACCCTCAAAAGATGGTGGCAAGGAAACCAATAAAATCAATTCCGCGTCAACATCACTAACAATCTCATCACTATTGCGTAGTTCAAGCAATATAGTGTTAAGATTGTCTAGGTGATCACCAATACGCGTACCTTCAACCATCCGAAGACTAAATAGCCGCTGCTTCAACATCAATTTGTTGGCCACGAATTTCTTCGCGTAGAGATCGTCCAACTTTTCTCACAATCCAGCTGCGGTATCCTGATCTGCAACCCCAGTGACCACATCGTCCGCGAGGCACAATATGATCGTCGGGTGCGCCTTCTCCTCCATATTCACAAACGTCGAAGTGCTTGTATTCGTGTCCTCCTTGATAGCCGTCAACCACAGATCTTGCTGCTTTAGGAGAGCATGCATCTTGATTTTCCAAACCCAAACCCGATATATTGATGAAAAGAGACAATTACAATCACACAACCAAAGTCTTGACCCTGACATCTATTTATATTAGTACAAAACTTGGAGCTAAAAAAATTAAATAGTAACCCATCGAAATTTTGTCATAACAGAAAAGGACAATACCAATTATGTTGGTCAAAGTAGAGCATCTTACAAAGCAAAGAAACAAACCCGTGTGTGTTTCTTTTACTTGGTGCCAAAGTAACAATTATTTCTAAACACACTGCCACTTTGACCAACAAGTGTCGTCCCATAAGTCACTCACATGTTGCTAGTTGGCTTTGACCAAAAGACAAAACCACCGATCCAAACATAACCCATTGGAACACAAACACTACCCCTGCCACACATACACACATGCACACAAGCACACGTGCACATGCACGGAATTGGTTTGTGCCAATTCATTTTTTTTTTTGAATCAACTACAAAACCCAACAGAACTCATCATCAGCAGGAGTGGTCCGATCTAAAGCAGTTACAGCATAGTAAAGAAAAGCCAACACTGTTAACCTAACAAAAGGACTAACAGATAGAATATCATCAAATGTTTCCCTTCTCCTTAGACGGATGCGAGCTAGCACATCCATGTGCTCCTAGGGAACCCCAATACCAGCAATGATAACCCGGAGAGGTGGGATATCTGTCCTAACGGCGTCAACAGTAGCCTCATGCTCATTATACCCTGCGGGGAGAACCACACCATGAAGATTATAGGCATATGGTGTGGCCGAAGAACACCAAATGGGGCTTTCAGGCCTCTGGTGCACAATCCTCTTCTCGGGATGGTCTTGAGGAGGAACAATGGGAGCACAATCCTCTTCTCGGGAAATAGGAATCCCACAAAGAGAGGAACCCACATTTTGATCCTTCAGGGTCTCGGAGAGAAGTGCATTCAGCTGAGAGCTCGTGTTCTTCCCCACACTGAGGTCTAAGAAATTCTGTTTATAAATAAAGCAAAGACCAAATCAGAACTAGCAACAAAACACGAAAAAAGGAAGAAAATAAAAGTGTTGTAAAATTTACCATACGTTGCCGAATCCTCGTGATACCGAATATTTTCTCCTCCTCCTGTTGATAGGAACTTCCTCTTGTATTTATTTAACAGGAAAAACCTCATGCCGAGTAGTTGTCTTCTCTCCATTAGCAGGAGCCTCCGCTTGAACAATATAGTGAGTCTCTTGCTTAACAACAAGAACCTCCTCATCATCACCTCCAAGTCCCTCAAAAAGTTGCACTGAAGTAGGGCCGGGAGCAATTCCCTCGGCCTGATCTGTTATTTCACGCCCCTGATCGTCCTTGGAACCTACCAACAAAAGAGTCAAATTTCCACCAAAGATAGCAATCTCAATCCTCCACAATGCTTACCTGAGGGTTCATCTTGCATTGGTGAAAAGTAGCGACATGCCTCATCTATGGAGTATCCACTCTCAATGAGTTGGGTCACCTTCGGGAGGATCTTGAGAAATACTACTTCTCGCACACCTTCATTCAGGCCAGCACCAGCCAAAGCCTTGATAGCTTCGTCAACCCTGGTAGATTGTAAGGCTGCAGCCTCAACAGCGGCTTCCTACTCAAAAGCCTTAAGTGCACCCTCTAGTTGATCATCTACTTTTTCCAAGATGCGGCCATCTTTCTTCTTGGCTGCTGAGGCTTTAGCCTTCGATGCACGATGAGTGCTGGCTTGAAGAGCATCTTTCTCAGCTTTTGGCTTAGCCTCTTTCCGAGTGGAAGACTTAACTCCAGAAAGATCTGCAAAGAAAGCACTAGGAAAACTTGTATACTTTCTCGGATAAAAAAAAGAGAGAAAACAAACCAAATCTTACCTGCTGTAGTTGAATTCTCAAGAGAAGTACATTGCTTCTTATCCCCCTGATTTTCCTTTCCGAGAAGGATTCCGCCTTAGGTCCTGATTACCACCACCAGGGGTAAAAGCCCTTGGAGGAGTCCTCAATGAAGGAATGCGCTTGGGAAAGGTGGGTTTACATCACCACTAGGATCCTCAGTGTTCCTCTTGCGCTTTTTAGGGGCTGTGGCCGGACCACGGGACTTCGCGGTTTTTCTTCCACTAGTCGAACTGCGCACCTGTGCACTTAACAAATGTTATACAAACCACAAATATAAATCTTCTGAAGCAGTTAATGGACATAGTGTTTTGTAGTCAAGAAGCAAAAACAGACACCTAAAAGTTTGATGTTTGCTACAAATTGATTAGAATAACAGTTTTACATTTTCTTAAGATATACCTAAAATGACAAATATTCAAAATAAAAAAACCATAAGTTTGTGAAAGATAACATGCAATACAAATGAAATAGGAGCTGTTTGTAATCAGTAAATGGTGATTTTTTCAAGGTAATATACTCATTACAGAGTCCTTACATTTTGAAGGCTAAGTTGATCTTGAAGAGAAGACATGATAACGTGAAAGTAATAAATCAGACAAACAAGAACAACTACAATTGAGATTCTTTGTCCAGTATGTACTCTACACCTGTAACATATGGGTGGGTACATATATATGTGAAAGTGTGAGTATGCAGATGTATAAGCAACTAAGATACTCTAGAAGGGGGGGGATTGAATAGAGTATGTCAACTTTTTGCAAAACTTTCTAAGATGATGAAAACTTGTGCAAACAATGAAGTTCAAGGCCTTGAACACAATTTCAAGCCTTTGAATTAGATGCAGAAGGTAGAGAGAAAGTATGCCTTTTTCAAGGCCTTGAAAACAAGTTCAAACCCTTGAAAAATGAACAGTTTTGTATGCTGCAAAAGATATGAAAGTAAATGAACTGAAAATGCACAAGACAAGTGATTTATAGAGTTCAGTCCACTTGGACTTACGTCTCTACCTCAGGGATTAGATCCCTGCAGGATTTTCAACTCAATTCTTAGAACTCAATCACAGAGAGTTCCCTTACTCTGTTACAGCTTGTGGTTTTCCCTAACATGTCTAGTACCTGCTCTAGCTAACTGATTAACTAAGAATTCTCTATTGTTCACTTTGAACAATCCTTGAGAATAAATGTAAAAATAATACAGAAATGATGTACCAATATAGATCTATACAGAAGAACACTTAAGAGTAGAAAACCGCAATGAAATGCAGTGAACTTCTGTGAATGGATTAGAAGAAATGAAGAAATTCTTTGATGCTTGTCAATCCAGAATACTTTCTCTGTATTTGCCCGTTGAGTGTTGTGTCTTGTTGCTTCGAATTTGAGCTCTATATATACTTCAAACAGCTCTGCAAATCTCCCCAGATTTTTAGCAACAACCTTCCTATTTTGTAGGCAACAGAGTTTGACTACTTTGAAATCTTCTCCAACGGTTGGATGATTACAATCTTCAGAGATATTGTTGTAATATTTCATTTAACCACTATGAGAAGCTGTCATACACGTCCGATTGATCACAAGATCAAAGTGTTCAAGTATTTTCAAATCTGCAGCAATTCAGTTTAGGAAACAATCCTGCAAAACTTAGAAACAAAATTTCCTGCATTATCATGGTCAAACAGATGATATATTACGATTAAAAACATGTTTAACAATTTTTCTTTCATCATCTAATGACAGAGAATCAAATATATCTAAGAAGGAGAGTAAGTCAAATCAGAAAGTTAGCAGAAAACTCCCTGTGAGAATGTGTATTCAGGTTAAGCAGTTTCAAGGCTCTAAATCCAGTTTTAAGGCCTTGAAAATAGCCAAATTATTTTCAAGCCTATGAAGCTGATTTAAGGCTTTGAAAGATGATTCTAGGCATTGAAATAGCTAAGTCTTGCACAACCTGGGCTTTCAATCTCCCCCTTGATGAAAGACAAAACCAAATTCTGTTTGATCCTTAGTCTCTGCAAAATAAACTGATTAGTCCATAATTTAAAACACAGTATTTCCAAAAAGATCCACCTTATTCATAATACCAACAAAACACTTAAATGGTTCAGCAGATAAAACCAAGTAAACCTAAGAACTAAAAACTTAAAACCTAGAATTTTCTCCCCCTTTTTTACTTTCATCAAAAATATAGAAGATGTTGGATCAAGTGTCTGAAAAATTTTGAAAACTTAAAGAAAAATTTAAAGCAGAGAGAATGTGGAAGAAAGAATGGGTAAGATTAAGGGTTTTGATCTTCATCTTCATCTTCATCCTCATCCTGATCTCCTTCCTCTTTCTCACTGTCTTCTTCATCAGTCTTGTCATGCTCTTCTTGTTCCCCTGCAGTCCCTCCTGCAACAGTTACTTCTTCAGTTTTGTCCTTTTCAGCAACCTTTGGAGACTTCTTCTTCAATGTGATCAGCAGCTCATCTGAATCAGGGCTATTGGCTTCATCTTCTGCCTGTTCTGCTACCTGCTTTCCCTTGTCTGAAACTCGAGTAGCTTCTTCCTGGTCTGAATGCTCACTAGGCAAATCCTTGTCAGAATCTCCTTTCTTTTTTTCTTCAAGATCCTCAGGAACATCAAGCAAGGTCATGCTTCTGAAGATGCTTTCCACCATGTACTTGACATGGCCCATATCACTTTCCAGTCCAAAAACAGTAGCTTTGACATCCTCCATGTCAAGTTCCAAACCATCAAGTCTCTGATTGTCTGTAGGTTGAGAAGTCTGACTTGAAGTGGGAGTCAAGGTCTTGGTCTTAGAAAACTTCTTTGCACCTAGTTCTGCTTCAGTCAAGTCTGAGTAAAGCTTCCAAACTTTCTCTTTTGTTTTCACAACTCCAATTTTCTCAAAGGATTTCTCATTGACTTCCCCAAAACCAGATGTGACTGATTCCTCTCCAGTGAAAGGAATCTCAAAATGCTCAAAGAACATTGTGAGCAGGTTTGCATAGGGTAGAGGATGAATCCTCTTACTAGTTAGGCTAAAGAGCATGTGTTCAATAACTAGTTTTGGAAGATCAATCTCATAGCCATGCATAACCAGATACATGATGTGCAGTATTCTCTCAGTCGCCAACTCTCTGGAGTGCTCTCTGGGAAAGATACATCTCACCAGTATAGTATGAAGGACTTTGGCTTCAACATTCAACACAGAATGTGTTAACTGTTTGGCTGAGGTTGAGATGTTTGGAAGAAAGAATTCTTCTTTGGCTAGCTTCAAAGTTTCTGATTTTGGTGGATGGTTGCTGGTATCATACCTCTTTGGACAACCTAACACATTTCCAAACTCAGAGTGATCTAGTTCAATTACTATCCCAACAACTTTAGATTTGATCACCAAGTGTGCAGTTCTCTTAACTTGGGTTAGGTTCAGGTAGAAGAGTCTGGTGAGTCTGGGTAGGCCATTTCTATATGATTCAGCATACACCACAAAGAGCTCTTCTTTAACATAGAGATGCACTTGAGTTTCATGTGTTCCAACACATACTTATTAACCAAACTGCAGAAACCAATAGAACTTGAAACAAAACCATCTAACCACTGACCTTTAGAGATGTTTGAGACAAACCATGTCTCATCTGGTGCTGTGTTCTTTGTTGAGGCATGTGAATAGATCTGCAGTGCCTTCTCCAATTGTCCTTCTGGTTGTGCTTCTGTCACCTTCCCTTTCCCTTTTTCTGCCTGAGTTGCTTTCTTCTTCACCTTCTTTTAACTGGTAGGCTCTGTTTCTGGTTGCTTTTCTGTAATAGCCACCTGCTTCTTTTGCTTTTCTGAAGAGGATTGTGTAGCCTTCTTGACCTTATTCTTTTGTGGAGGAGGATCTTGGACTGCCTCTGCACTAGGAGTTCTGGAGTTGGAGTCTCCACTTACTTCTTGAACCTCTTCCACTACTGCTTTTCTCTTCTTCTCTGCGACAGGTTTCGAACCTCCAGCCATCTTGATTCTGTCTCGGGCCCTTCTTATGCTCATTAGGGTTTGGGAGAAGAAAAGAGAGAGGTGGAATGATACGGAGTGAAGGAGAAGAGAACAGGATAAATATTGAAAGAGTTTGAGTTTCAAAAGGAAACTAGTATCTCTCTTATTCTCAAAAAGATTTGCAAAGATCATAGAGATTTCAAAACTATTATGCCGTTGGAAAATAGAATATACTAATACTATTTTTGGCTAAACCAAATTTTTGAAAAGGGTAGGGGCTATATTAGGCAAATATCTACAGAGATATCACCCAACATAGAATGATTCAAGATTATTGACTATTAGTGTAGTTTTGAAAATGTTTTCAAGGTCTTGAAAAGCTGTAACACTGCAAAAATTAAAATTCAAAGCTTTGAACTGATTTTAAGGCTTTGAAACTCAGTTCAATCCTTCGTAAACACATACAGCTTACCTTTCTTACCTGATGCTCCCCCTAAACCAAATCCCACCCCAAGCTCCTCTATGAGAGTGTTGGTTAGGGTTACGACCACCCCTTCCTCTGCCTCTAGACGGATTGTAAGAGGAGTAGGAGGAGGTCCCAGTGTTCAAGGAGGCAAAAGCCACATTCATTTCATCAGTATTAGAACGATTGTCATGCATTTTTTTCCAGCTTTAAGTAAAACATGAAGTTCTTCAAAGGAGACAGGTGTAGAACGAATATTAAGAGAAGACTTGAAAGGATTGTATTCAGCAGGTAGACCACAGAATGTAGACAGCAACATATAATCATCAACAGTTATAGAAGCAGTAGTTTGTCGAGAATTGTTTTCAATTTTTTGCATATATAAATCGATAGAATCGGACATTTTCTTGATGGTTTGAAGATCACTCCTCAATTGTAAGATATTCGCACGAGTCAGAGAGGCATACCTGCGGTCCAGAGCGGACCAAGAAGCAAAAGCAGTAGGCTGCCCTATAACATGGATGAGGGCGTCTTGAGAGAGAGTGGCGTTGATTAGAGCTTGGATTGCCTGATCTTGTACAACCCAACTTGCATGCGCCGGGTTTGGGGTAGTTGTGCCGTCAGCGGCGGTGAGGAGCGGCGGGGGCTCCAGAATTGACCCGTCGACATAACCAAACACCGATTGAGTGCGAAGAAAAGCAGAGATCTGGTGCTTCCAGATAACATAGTTGTTGTTATCAAGCTTAAAGGGAACGAGATTGTTGATATTTTGTAAAAGATAGTGAGGGTTGCTAGGGTTTGATGCAGAAACAGTAGTAATCAACATGATTTATGGTGGATTTGGAGAGGTAATGAAAACAAAACAGAGCAAAAACACGGTTTCAACAACCCAAAAGCTCTGATACAATGATAAGAAATGAAGATTTATAGTATAACAGATGAAGATGAATCAACATTGAAGAACACGAAGAGAAGATACAGAGAATAGTAATCGGATTCCATAGATGATTCATGAATAACTCCCGTTTAGGGTGTTACAAAGCCATTAAGTACTGATAATCCAAACGTCACAGCAGTTTCTAGCTTCTTTCATTATAGTCCAAAGGTTTCACACAATAGCCTCAGCTCTTCTTGACTTTATATATCTGCACCACAACTTCAGCATATTTGCACTTTAGCCCCATCCCTTTGACTTTACTTCTCTTATTATGGATGTCCGATCAAACTCAACTGAACTCGAAGGATAAAAGGCTCTCAGATCATACATCATATGCACATTAAAAAAGACACAACAACAAAACACAAATCAACCAAGCCCTAAAGATCAAATATAAATATTTGATCACCTACAAAATATTTTTATAAATTTAAAAAGTTTCTATAGTGTAAGATTAATGTTTGTTTTTAAAGTTAATGACATGTACTGCAATGTGAAAAATAAATTTTCACCCAATTCTGTAGTAATAAAGGTTAAACTTTTAATATAAGTTTATTTCAAATTAACTACTGAAAATTGTTTAAAAAAACTACTGAAAATTATTAAATACAGAAGTAAATTTTGGTACATATATATTATTCTAGGCTAGATAAAAATTATTGAAGCAATGATAAGTTATTCGAAACTTGATCATCTCTAAACAAAAAAAAAAAAAAAAAAAACACAAGTCGCTATTTCTTGTATATTTAGGACTCATGGGTACGAAGTGTCTAGAACTAAAATATTATAAAATCAATCATTATAAATATAGCACTTGTAGGGTTGACTTAAAATAATGTGAGAGTCTTATAATAATACATTTTAAGAATTACATATTTTATTTGTATATAAATATAGAAGAATAGAAATTAAATGATTTAAATGTCTCATTTTTTTTAAGAAATCGTTTTGTCGTTAACGAGTTTGAACGTGAGGCCTCATGCAGGGACTTCCAACGCTCTACCACTTGAGCTACCACCCTAGCTGCAACCCATTTTTATATAGATAGCCATTAGATGGATCGCCTTTTGAGAATCTTGATCTACCGCCACCTAACTAACTACAGAGGTCGATAATTTTCAGGATCAAATGCCAAGCAATGACCAAGAATTGTTTTCTTAGAAGTAAAGGCACTTTCACCCCATCTAGTTTCAAAATGACACTTTCACCCCTTTAGTGTAATTTACACTTTCTGACTGTGACGCCATTAGTCTACGAGTGAAGTCTGTCACTGAAAATAATTTTAGGACCAATTCGACTCTATATCATGCAAAAAGTCTAATATATTATTAGATAATGCATACAATTTTCATAACATGAGGGTAATTTTGTTCCAAAAAATTATTTTTACTGAAAATTCCAATCCTAGACTAACGTATAAAAATATACCATTTAAATTATTTGAAGTTCGGCACACTAAAAGGGTGAGTGTCATTTTCGAAACTCGAGGGGGTGAAAGTGTCCTTCAATTTAACTAGAGGGAGTAAACGTGTCCTTCAATTAAACTAGAGAGGGTGAAAGTGTTCTTCAATTAAAAGTCGGTGACCAGTTATAATTTTGGGCTGGGCTTCCCGCTGCTTTGCGAAGTCGGTTATTGTTTCACCTGGGAAAGAAAAGGTCGGTGTCCACCTATAAAAGGTAATATCCTAAACTCCCTCTACTTCCTCAATTCAAATAATCTTCATTCATCACTTGAAGAGAAGCGGTCACATAGAGAGAAACAGAGCTCGCAAAACACGATCACAACAACAGAAAACCCGCTCTCGACACCCACCATGGACACCGACGATTACTGCTCCGAGTGCAAAACCGCGACGGAGTTAGTCTACGATCACTCCTCCGGCGACACCATCTGCTCCGAGTGCGGCCTCGTCCTCGAATCCCACTTCATCGACGAGACCTCCGAGTGGCGTACCTTCGCCGACGATTCCGCCTCCGACAGAGACCCCATCCGCGTCGGATCAGCCACCAACCCCCTCCTCGCCGACGCCGCCCTTACCACCGACATCTCCAACCCCAGCGCTGTCATCAGCGCCGCCGCCTCTCGTCTCCTCCCCACCCCGCCAGTCAACCGCGCCATCGCCGCCTTCAGCGCCATCGACACAATGGCCGATAGATTAGGTCTCTACAAAACCATTAAAGACCGAGCCAAGGAGATCTTCGACAAGGTTTTGAAATCGAATCCGAATAAAGGCGGGAAACAACACCGGGACGCAGTTATGGCGGCGTGCTTGTTCATTGCCTGCCGGCAAGAAAACAGTCCCAGGACTCACAAGGAGATCTGCTCCGTCGCCAACGGAGCCAAGAAGAGGGAGATTACGAAAGAAATCGACAGCATTATGAAACAGTTCAAGTTCAACATGGGAGCTATTGATGCGGGTGATTTTACAAGGAGGTTTTGCTCGAATCTTGGAATGGATAACCAGGTGACCAAGGTTGTGCAAGAAGCGATGGAGAAGGCTAAAGAGCTTGATATCAGGAGGAGCCCCATATCGGTTGCCGCGGCGGTGATGTACATTGTGGCGGCGCAGGGTGGTGATGATAAGAAGGCGTTGCTTGGGGAGGTCTCGCGTGCTACCGGAGTTGCTGAACTGACAATTAAAGAAGTGTACAAGGATATTTCTCCTCACATCTCCAAGATCGTTCCGATGCAGATGATTGCGACCTAGGGCTAATCAAGGGACTAGATCAACCGATTTATCGTGATTAAATGTTTACCATTAGAAGGCAGGAACATATGTTGTAACTAGCTAGACGTGCCTAGAGTGGTTTTCATAGCTCTAGCACACAACATTGTCTTTTTACTATTTTTGCTCTTGAACATAGTAGTAGTAATATTCAAGTACTGTCCGAAGCTAAGTTACAGTTGAGTTGACTGGTATATACTCTTTTCAACCAGCAAAATAATCGTGTCCAAGTAACGTTACGTTTTGAACAACAATTCAACAGCTGAATTTTCATTCCCATATGTACCGACTGGAAAAAAATTGCAGTCTGTGTCACTCATTGGACTACATAGCGCGCTTCAACAACTTCAAGGTTGTAACAAGAATTTGCTTCTCAGCTCGATCAGGAGGTTCTCCAACCTACTACTATTTACAAGCAACTAAGTAATTGTACTTAATTTTGTACATACTATCCGATTCAACACGTCAAACACCACATATAAACAGGGCACAACCTTCCATTGCCAATAAGATCCGAGGGTCATAATTTCTTGTCTGTTATAATATTTCTATCATCCTAGCATCTGGGATGTTCATGATTAATGATCCCTCGTGCACGTTTATTAACATTCTTCTGTAGTGTGAACTATAACAGAAGCACGTTGGCCCAGTATAAATTGCAGTAAATATGATGCAGATGCATTAAGTTCAAGATCACCATTCACAAAGTTACTATCATTTTTCATTCGTAAGAATATAGTACATTTCAGACTGATATTCATGTTGGATGATACTCCTCCAGTTTTCAAGATCTCTGTGAATTCATGACCATTCGCTTTCTCATGTATGCAGTTAATGCAGTAAGATTGAACAGGAGGATTCCTATATGATGATTCAAGACGTGTTCTTATTATAAACCACGAGAGGATTCCTACATGATGATTCACAAGAGGTTCACTTTTATACGGACATGGTACCCTTGTAAGAGCTCTGTAGCGATAAAATATACATTTTCATAGAAATTGAAAATGTATATTTTACCATCTTCTTCCACATGTACACACACACACAAAAACATGCCACAACCGTTTCAAGCATCTTAACAAGACAAATCAACAATTTTAATTTACTCTCCTCCAACTTCACCAAGCTGATCCATCTGTTTGAATCCTCCTCCCAGTTTTTGGATTGTATGAAAGTATGGTGCAGAACCTTCTTCTTCTCTCCTCCAATCTCCTCAGGATCATGGAAATGCCCATTTTGCCAATAACTAGTCTGACATCTGAGCGCAGCAAATTATCTATCTGCCAAGTAGAGAAATAACATCAAAGTTCAGTAAAGAAGCGCTGCTCTTGATGTCCATAACGCCATCACCCAGTAGTACCTCCCATCTATCAGATTTAGGGTCAGAGACCTCAGCAAAAGAGCAAGGTGGTGGTTTTATCTGAAGTAAAATATCCTCTTCTCCTGCTACCAAACCCCTCCTCGCGGGCGCCGCCCTCTCCACCGTTATCTCCAACCCCACCGCCCATCTCCCGCTTCCTCCCAACCCCGCCCCTCGTGGAGAAAATGAATAGTAATTTTAGAGCTGGGAATGCGATGATATCTAGACATAGGGCAGTGGTGAAGATGCTCTTATTTCAACCTACGCTACTCAATGATGGAGCATTCTACTGCAAAAAATCAACAAAAGTAATGATCCGCAAGCACTGTCCCACTCTCCAGCATGTCCTTCTGCAATGGCTGCTCAGGTGGTAGAACATCTTTCTTTACAAAGTTTTCGCATACCAGATCCTTTCTGATTTATCTTTCTTGGGTCTTGTGCAACCAATGAACTCAGGATATAATATCTACATTTAGTTTATTATGATTACATTTGATTCTGATGTTCATGATTAATCGTCCCTCAAGGAAGTTTATTGACATTCTGCACGGTGAAGTACATAAAACACGTTGTTGGTCCAGTATAAATTGCAGTAAAATATGAGGCAGATAAATTAATTTCAAGTTCACAATTCACAAACTTATCATTTTTCGTTGCTAAGAATACATTTCAGTCTGATATTCATATTGGATACTCCTCCAGTTTCCAACATCCTCTGCCTTCACCTTTCACTTTCTCGTGTATGCAGTTATTGCAGAAAGCTTTTCGAGATTGAACAAGAGAATTCCTATGCCATCCAACTCATAATGTTCTTATAAATCACGAGTTAGACTTGACCTTCACTTTTGCACCGACAATATTGTTCCTTGTAAGAGCTTTGTAGCGACCACTAATATAGAAATTGAAAAATGTATATTTTAACATCTTCCACTCAACCGACTCTTTCAAGAATCTTAACAAGACATTCATAATTTTAATTTACTCTCGCAAATCTGAGAAACATATACTCCGTACTAGTTTAGTCCTTTGAATATATGCACAACAAGCCTACAGGAGAAGGGGCATCAGAGAAGTTCCGGTAATGGCAGGTGGTCCCTCTAACATTGTCTTTTACCACAGAGATATAGCTCTAACTCTCAAATATAAAGTTCAAAGTTTAAAGGTAAAAAAATCTGCAATTCAAGTTTGATACTAACAGATAATGAATGTGACTGAAAAGTCGCAAATTCAAAAATCAAGTGCTTCAAATCCAACTATAAACCATTTCAGACAAATTTGAGACTAAAAGAAAAGAGCTGCATAAATATATCTACCTTCATAGAGAAATGATTGAGTCGAACAATGTTTTCGGATAGGGAATTGAAACTCAAACCAGTAGTTAGTATCTTACCAGTCAGTCTGATATGGAGCGTCAAAGTAGGAGGAGAGAGTTGAACGGAGAAGCCTTACCAGTAAATATGAAAATTAATCCATATGGTGGTCATGGCAATTTCGGCAACTGTTTGATCCCTCTCAGCTTTTGGATGTATGAAGGTACGGTGCAGAACCTTCCTCTCCTCCAGTCTCCACAGGATCCCAGATGTGATCCTCTGGAAATACCAATTTTGCCACTATCCAGAAAGATCTAGATTATCGGTGCAAGAGATCCATGCCGAACTACCAACAATGATGTCCAGCAGCGCGACAGCACAGGCGCCCACAATGTTACTCTGGCTGAACTAGTATCGGAGAAGATTCATAAAGGCCTCAAACATAAGTTCCTCGCCCTCCAAAGAGATGCTCTTATTTCAACCTACGCTACTCAAACGGAGAAGCCTTCCCGGTAAAACCAGTAGTTAGTATCCTACCTTTAGTTTAATTTGACTTGAGCCTTATTGTCTCTATCCCAGGCTTGTTTTGCCTACTAACTATTCTGACATCTGAGCGCATATTATTCACCTGCCAAGTATAAAAAGATCATTAGATTTCAGTAAAGAACTCATGCAGATCTTTATCCCATCACCAATCTCAATAGATTTGTATTTAGAAGAACACAACCAAACTCTGATTTGAACATCCAGATTGGAGCAAAGAGTTAAACCGAACAGGAAAAAAGGGGAGAAGGTGGAGATGTAAATACCTGCTTGCTGCACAGACTTACCAGTAAATATGCCATATACTGTAAATGTAGCTGTAAATGCCTGAAATGTCATGGCATTTTGCTTTTAAATGCATGTAAATACAGAGCATAACCTTCCTTCTCATCCTCCAATTTCTGCAGATATGAACATGGTAAAACTCATGTACCCACCAAACACACAAGCTGAGGAATTGGATATTTGATGAACAAAAAGGGCTGGTGTGTGATATTGGGCAATTACTAGTATGTTCAAATGACTGTTCTTCAAAGAAAAAAGTATCAGATATGCCACTAAGTTATCATGATAAGTAATTACCGGTACAGATTTCAACCTATTAACATTATTAAAAACTCTGTTCATTAATTCTTACCATAATTTATTCAACGTAGATGCAGATTAGAGGCCAGTTGTGGATAAAATAAGGTGATCAATGCTTCCTGTTTAAAACTAACTATACTTAATCAAATGACACATAACATCAACAGATTTCCAACTTATGATAGGAAGAGGTGGAACAGCCACAGTGCAAATTTCAACAAATCATCTAGGAAACAAGAAAGAAATATTCCGTTCGCAATCTGAAAAAAAGTAACTTTTGGATTGGATTCAAAGCTGAAATGACAAGTAAAGGACATGTAAACCACAATTCAGGACCTAAAGCTAGAGGACAAGGCAGTCCTGTAACTTGTGGCCAGGAACAACGTATTCTTTATACGACTCTAGAGAAGCAACGAGGGTATCTTCTCCAACTCTAACCGCTCTTACAACAGAGCAAATAACTAATAGGTCTCTCTCAACACGATCCTCCGAGCGCATTGGATAGCCATGAGTGATGCAGAGCCTTCCATTGCCAATGTGAGACAGAAGAGGGCGATCCAAGACGTGATAACCAGGAAGCACTGTTCCTTTACTTAAACCACGTACGGGCTCACTAAACCACTGAGCTTTCCTCAAATCGTAAGCAATGATTACCCCAGGGTCTTCCATGTAACAGTAGAGAATATCAACAACCACTGCACCACGCTCAACCTCGGGACCACTGTCCCGCCTGGTGAATGAGTCGGCAGATATGTTGTACGTGAAGAGTTCATAACCAGCCTGCACAAGAAGGTGCTTGTTGTTATATTAATCCATGAAGAGAGCATGCCCTTTGGACATGTAATGATTCGTAATCCTACGAACATCACCTGCCGAGTGTAGTAATCCCTCCCACTTGTCAGATTCAGGGTCATAAACCTCTGCATAGGGCAAGGTGTTGGTGGTGTTCTCTAGTCGTCCTCTTCTATCCAAGCCGCCAAATACATAGATTTCTCCGTCCAATGCAACAGCTGTGGGACTAATTCTTGCACACAACATGTTAGGGCGTCTCTGCCATTCTCCGGAGGATGTGGTGGTGGTATCGTAAGAGAAGACTTGAGCACTTGGACTACTGTCACGAACGCTGCCGCCTGCGGCGGCAGTGCTACAGCTACGGAATCGATAAGACTTCCGCCGCAATCGCCGCCACTAGGCATGTCCCCAAACACTTGGGAGAGAGGCTCTCCCAGGACCAAAGAAGAAGAAGATTTTGGTTTAGGTGGGTGCGATTGGGGTTGTAAATCTTTAGCAGGGATGAGATACCAACTAGACTTGCAATTCGGACATTTACGAATGGTCCCAGGTAATAGTTATAGGACTCTTATGTAAATAATTAGAGGAATAGTTGTATAATTTAGCATTGTATTTTACCTATTTAAGGGTGTAAATAATCAATGAAAAGCACGGAAGATCTTCACCCACTTTCATTGATTATTTACACCCTTAAATAGGTAAAATACAATGCTAAATTATACAACTAGTCCTCTAATTATTTACATAAGCGTCCTATAACTATTAATATCTAGGTTAGGTTAATTTCCTAATGGATTGTGATGAACATCTAGTAAGAATTCATATATAATTTCCTAATGGATTGTGATGAACATCTAGTAAGAATTCTTATAAACTCTAGATTTGTGCATTCACGGACCAGAGCACGGGTGTGTACACCCCTAGCACACTTCTAGTGACTAAGATTAGGAAAAACATCCAAGCATGCATATGCAGTAAAAGGTAAAATCCATCAAGGCCCTAAATAGTACCAAGATCCCAGTATTTCTTTGTGTGCTGAACAACTGGTTAACATGGGAGAAAGTTTGGGCACTAACCTTTTAGAAGTCTCTGCTGCAAACTTATCATGTCGGATAACTCTTCCGTTTGACGCGATCTTCAATGTTTTTCCTGTTGGTGATTCCCTTAATGCATCACAGAATGAAGTTATGTAATTATATTTTGGACAAATGACACTAAACTTATATGCAGTTTGACACTAAACCTCCAGCACTTTCAATTTCATAGAAACCCCCCCCCCCCCCCCGCACTTTTCATTTTGAGACATAGCCTCCAATCATTAATAGAGTTAGATTAAATTAACGAAATTTACTGTAATACCCATCGCGTGAGGTCACGTGATGGGCTGTGGTATTGCAGTAATGTTGTTATTTTAATCAAAGATTGAACGATTGGAGGCTATTTTTCTCAAAATGAAAATGCATGGGGGTTTCTATGAAATTGAAAGTGCCGAAATTTTAGTGTCACAAGTGTCAAACTGGAAACAGGTTTAGTGTCATTTGTCCTTATATTTTTATACTAATAGAGTTGAGAGTTGAGACAGAAGAAAATCTTCGTGTGTGTACTGTCTCATGATTTCTACCAAATACAACGTTGACGCGCATTAAGAGTTCATCAATTCTTCAATCAGATTGCATGCAAACTCAAATCCTAAACAACATGGAGATTTGATCTACAAATAGCCAATCACAGCTTCTAATGATTCATACTTGAGGCCATACAATTGAATACAGAATATATGTACTATACAAAACAATTATGTGATACTGAGGTGGTAAGCATCACTATTAGCATAAAAAGCATAACACGTGTATGAAAATTGTATAAAGGACAACATAAACCAAAAATATTGCATATAAAACAACTTCACAACCTGTACACAGCTCGCACTCTTCTTCATACTACTCCAGAATTTTAAGGGATCCCGAAACCCCGTCATGTAAATCCCCTTGTAGAATAGTAATAATTTCAAAGTTACTGTTCTCAGTACAACATCCCCATTCAAGCTTCACAGATCGGCAAGCAAAATACCTATCATTTTATGCAGGTAGAGTTTACCCAGGGTTAAAGAACCACAAGTGAAAGAAGAGAAATTCTGTCTCTAAAGACCTAAATTAGTGGAATAGTAGCCTCCCCTACTAAGATGGATGACCTACCACTATTAGAACCGTGGTTACTACTGCACCGTGGTACTCTTCGGAAGCCACCCTAGCTTCACAGATCGGCAAGCAAAATACCTATCATTTTATGCAGGTAGAGTTTACCCAGGGTTAAAGAACCACAAGTGAAAGAAGAGAAATTCTGTCTCTAAAGACCTAAATTAGTGGAATAGTAGCCTCCCCTACTAAGATGGATGACCTACCACTATTAGAACCGTGGTTACTACTGCACTGTGGTACTCTTCGGAAGCCACCCTAGTTAAGAAGTGAACAAACAGTAAAAGCATCCCCTACTAAGATGGAGAACCTCAATAGTCAATACATATTCCACTATTGGACCAGTAGTAGCTGCTATACTTAGACGGGTGACAAATAGATTTTTAAGTGTATATAATTTGACAGGGAACTTCAGTGTTAACTGTTCTCTGGTAGCTTCAAATAGATTTTTAAGTATATATAATTTGACAGGTATCTTACAAGCAAAACTCTGGGACCGAAGCTTATTCTTACAAGCAAAAATGTACCAAGCGCTTCCAACTCATTGCAATCAGATCGAGGCCCTCAAGCAACCCAGCTAAATACCTTTCTGTTAAGCAGCCCCAATTGCATCCACCAGAAGACACATGCCACAGTAAGATCTCCCGCTGCAGGCCTGCTAAGCAAGATAGCACATATGATCAATAAAGCAGAGGGTCCGCATAGGCTTCCACTGGAGAGAGGTCTCAAGTCCAGGTAAACCATCAAACTGGAGAGCAATGGTGGTTTTAAAATATTATAGGATCATGAGACTGAGTCTCTCCAGCCTGAATTTTACTGCATATTGTCAGTCTAGCAGGGGCATCAAGACTTGAGAGCATCACCCGGATGTATTCGAGAAACCAGCAGGATGATAAACAGTGAAGAGCAAATACGTTTGATGTTTCAAAAGAGTCACCTCTTTCAAGGAGTACTCAAATCCAGCAAGCAATTGTACATCTACTAAAGGAATAAAAACAACTATCGCGAAAGTGATCAGAATTGGTTGAAAAGGATATATAATAACTTATATCATCATCAGAGCAAATATCTCTCCCCGCATAATATACATTGAGTTAGATAAAACTACTACAGAAACAAGTTGCTGGGATAGTCGGACGAGTAAGGAGTTGAGCTGAGTCTAGCTTTAGTGAATACTACTAGACGATTAAACTGATTCTTCAAGCAGGACCGGAAGGCAACCGGTGAGACATGGAGGCTCGATCCATATCCCGCCTTTCACATCACTGGACCAGTAGGCGCCGCTATCCTTGCATTGGTGACACCGACCATCCTTCAAGGAGTAATAGAATGGGTTGTTGCTTGTGCTATAAAAATACACCCTGTCCGCAATGTTATCTGAAGGCATGACAGGAACCGAAAAAGATGATGTCTGACCAACAAACAATGCATGATTTCCCAAGCTTGTTTTCTTCGCCCATGTCCCGGTAGAGCTACTGAATTCAAAGAGGCCGCAGCTATTCATCTCTACCTTGTATTCAGCAGGTATTTTGTCCAAAACAACAAGAATTACCTTCCCTTGACACACGGCAAGGTACGTGTCCGAGGAAAGCACCAAGTTGGAAAAGGTAGACGAACGACGGACAACGACTTGCCAGCTCTGATGAGCCACATCATATGCTGCCAGCTGACCTTTGCTAGATAGACAGTAGAAACATCCATCATTGTAGACCACAGATGACACATAATCTATCAGCTTATCAAACACTGTGGTCTTCCATTCTTTAGTTGTTTGATCTAGTGTGCTGATTCGAACTTTCCCCGGGATGCTCTTCTGAGACAAGAAGAAGTAAACGCAGTCGGGAGAAGAGGGGTCCGTAGAAAAGGCGGCGTGACAGTGTACTTGGTCAACCCAATTGTTTACAAAGCTATGGTCCAAATCAGGCAGCTTCATGGTCCTTTTGTTGAAAGGCGAAAACAGTAAGAAAGATGTCAAACCAGTTTCTTTACCTTGTTCTGCTTGCTTAGGCCATTGACAGAGCAACCAACCTTTGTTAGAAGCTTTCAATGGGGTGCTCATCCAATCACCAAAACCTTGTCCCTTGGGGTCCTTGATTTTAAATGTAGCGTAGTCTGGCTGTCCTTGGATGTGCAGTGGTTGGAACAGACTGAATTCCAATCTCAGATTCGTCATACCTGGGGCGTGGCAGTTGAATGTAGCCAGCCATGGAAGTTGATCAATTGCCCGGAATTGATACTGATGAGGAGGGTGTTTGGTGGTGGTGACCAAAGAGAGATTTGTCTTACAGGTGGCACCAAATCGGATCCGATCAGCTGAAGAAAGCCCGTCCACTATGCTCGCGACCAGATCAGCTGGAAAGTCACACAATCCTAACTGATTCTGCCCACTTTTAACCTCCTTCTTCTTCTGTCTTCTGGTATAACAAACTCTCGGAGCACGAACCATGAACACCAACTTGTGGTTCACCTTCTTCTTCGTCTTCTTCAGGCACGCCGGAGCCATTGATTGGACAGATCGATCGCAGAATGGGTTCGCCCAATTTACAGAAACAAGTCGCGAACCCTAAGCTGCCAAATGAGGCCTTATATACACACGGGAAAAAGAAACGAAAAGACGAATACGTACATGGAAACAATTCGTATCAGACTACAATTCGTATTTCCATCAAAAATAATTAATTTTTTAACGAGGCGGCTAACTCTACTTTTGTTACGGCACCCAACTTTCTTATTTCAACACATTAGCAACCCCCAATCTTTTATTTATTTACTTTTTCAACCGAGTAGTACTCATTGTTGACCTCCATTTAACTTAAGGAAATTTATAACACGTTTGATTTTTTGGTAAGAGAGGAGAAGGAATGGGGTTTGTACGTAAGAGATGGGGAGGGAGGGGTCCAGATACTCCAACGTGCAGCGTCCAGATATTAGTAAAGTTTTGGTGTTAAAAGACTAAGGGCTAGTTTGGGAATGCTGTAGCGGTGGTAGAAAGCTGCTGTGTAAAAATACTGTAGAAAGCTGCTGTGAATTCTTAAAAAAATGTTGTTTGGTAAATATTCCGTAGAAGCTGCTGTGAAATATTGATATAGTAATTTTGTGTTTGGTAAAATCAACTGTGAAGTTGCTGTGAGAGGGTAAAATGACAAAAATATATGACACGCGTCATTTTCGGAAAGATAACTATTGATATTTTAAAAAATTGTAAGGTCAAAGTCGGTTGTAGATAAATTAATCAAAAGCACTTTCTGGAAAAGCATCTCCCCCCTTGCTTCCTCAAAACTGCTGTGGGACAGCAGAAGCTGTCCGGAAAAGCGGAAATTTTATTTTTACCGAACACACCAAAATTGCTTCTGCTGTCGGGAAGCAGCTGTGCTGGCAGCAGAAGCATTCCCAAAATCTCCCTAAGTTATCCTTCATCACTCACCACTCAAATAAACCTCCCTCCTCTCTGCACGGAAGACAGAGAGAGAGAAAAGAAAGGGACCATCCCCTTTCCCGTACGAAATGTCAAATCCAGATCTACTCACGTTTATTGATTTTTGTGATTTATGGTGTTGATTTTCTATCTTGGATCATCTTTCTCAATGGATGAACAAGATTCCTCCGCAATTAATTTTTGTTGATGATGATTTGCACAGGTTTCTCTCACCCCTTTCGTCCTCTCATCCGCTTCCTCTGCAAACACGTCACCATTACCTTTGTGGTCGCTGCAAATACTCTCCCTCTATCTCATCTCTCTCTCGTCTCATTCCTTTCCAACTTTCCTCTATAAATCCCCTTTCTCTCTGCGATTCTCTGTGAATCGATCTTGCGAATTTATTTTCTCAACCCACAAGAATCATAGATTTATAATGACCGCTTAAGTTGTAAACATGAATCTTCCCTATTCTCTCATAATCGGAATGCATCTAACAGCAAGCAATTCATAGAGTTTCCAGTTGATTCGTTTAATCTCGAGGCTACAAAACTCATTGATCACATCAGAAATTTATGTTCTTTTTCCTAAAATGAATGACACCCAACATACCCGAAACACCAATTCATAATGTCCTCTGCTAATTTTTGTTCTTTGTTATTGACACAAAAATCACCAAAGTAGCGATACATGCAAAGGTCGTTGTTAGTTAATGGTGAATTTTATGGATCGGCGAGAATTTTGACACCGGTAAGGGCAACTGTTGGTGAGAGCCCAAATCGCTCAGAGCAAAATCATCACTAATTCGCTGGGTATTTTGGAGCTTTGGTAAAGACAAGTTGAGCAACTTTCGAAAAAGCCAATTTTCAGAGAATTAGAGAGAGATAGAGAGTCAATCGGAGCACAGAAATGGAGTTAGAGAGAATGTCGTCAGCGGAGTAACAGATTGGTAGTTGTGGCGATGTGCCATAATCATGTTGTGTATTGAGATCGAACGGTCCGGATCTCTCAGCTGGAGAAGCTGCACGGTGGAGAGGATCCGGACCCGGAGGAAGGTGGGTTTGTACGTAACATGGAAGGAGAGAGGAGATATACATTTTTTTATAAGAGTGGGACCCACAACTACCAACCTAGATTTCGTTCATCTTCTTCGTCCCCCGACGACTCATCACTTTTCCAAACATTCTCTTTCACTGTCATTCTCTCCATGGCTTCAAGTAGTTGATTCCAACCCTCAATATAGATGATGACATCGAAAGGCAAAATTTGTTGGAGGGCAATTTGGTTGCTACTGGACCTATACCGGACGCAAGCTCCGATGATGATGAAGGCCCACCGGTTGCGCATATAGTAACTAGTCCACCATAATCCATCTACTAGATCCATAGCTCCATCATCACCAAACCTCTGTGGTCTCTTTCTTTCCCTTTTCCAGCTTGTAGCAATTGAAATCCTAATGCCGCCTCCATCTACACATGACCAACACTCCATCCCTGCGATCGAAACAACCGGTCCTAACACCAAACCCAGATTCTGATATCACCACCGCCGACCACCTCTGTTCGTCACCCCAAGTCCTCCAAGAGAACTCCAATCGGAGCAGAGCCGCCCAAGTCCGACGATTCCTCAATCAACAGAGCTCATCGCCGCCGGATGACTCATCTAAGGTTCGACCATGAGGAGGAAGAGGACGTTGTAAGGGCCGCAGACGAGAGGGAGGCGATCTAGGATTGAGTAGGTGCCGAGAAAGGAGGCGTCGCCGGTGGAGATGAAGTCCTGGAGTAGGCATGGTTGGCGATATGGTATTTGTTGTTGCTGGTGTTGGTGATTTCTTCGGCCCCCATTGGTGGATCTGTGGCTGTTGAAGAAGGTGGAGTGAGAGAGTAATTAATGGAGATGAAGATGAGAGTGAAGGTGGGCGGCTGTGATTTTGTTCCAGAGAGTTATCTGGTGTGAGAGTTTGAGGGAAGAGAGAGAGGGATAGGATTAGAATGAGGGGGGTGAGAATTGTGACTATATATATATATATATGTGTAATTTTGTTCCAAAACTAAGGATAGGATTGTATTTTTCATACAACTGTTAGGGTCTGTCAGTTACAATGGTGCGGAGTGTCTTTACCCAAAACCCAGGAGTAGTCTGTGGGTTTTTCCCTAAACCCAGGGGTGGTCAGTGTCTTTTATTTTTTGGTATCTATGTACTTTTCATCCTCAACCTTTAAATTTAAAGTGAATCTAACGGTCAATGAGAGGTCAATGCTACTAGATTTTCTCATTCATGTGTAGTTTTCATCCTCAACCCAACGGCCAATAAACACTACTTGTTAAGAGATGAGAGTGAGAGAATAAAATGAATATTATTATTAGCACTAGTACATCATCCTTTTATACTACACTATGATTACAATGAGGGGATGAATACAAATCAAAGGAATAAATACAAATTAAATGAGATAAGTCAAATGAGATAAGTATGGTAACAATAATAACAATATTGAAGAGATAATCTCCATGATTTGAGGGAGAGATTGTTGGGCATTGCATGTCATGTCCTTATACGCCCCCTCAAAACGGGCTGCCATGAATGAAGGCCGATTTTGTTGATGACAGTAGTGAATGGTCCTCTCGGTAAAGGCTTCGTGAGAGCATCAGCGAGTTGGTCGTTGTTTGAGATGTAGGCAACACGAAGTTTGCCTGCTTGCACATTTTCGCGTACAAAGTGATAGTCAAGGGCTAGGTGTTTCATGCGGGAATGAAACATTGGGTTTGCGCATACATACGTAGCTCCTGCATTATCACAGTAGATGACCGGAGAGGAGGACAGAGGATGACGAAGCTCATGGAGAAGATTTTGTATCCACAAGATTTCGGCAGAGGCAGCGGCAACAGCTCTGTACTCGGCTTCAGTAGAGGATCGCGCGCGGGTCTTTTGTTTCTTTGAGGACCAAGATATGGGTGTCCGACCAAGATAGACAATATAAGCCGTAGTTGATATGAAATCATCCGTGTCGCGGGCCCAGTCGGCATCCGAGAAGGCATGTAGGTTGAGGGGGGTATTTTTGTGAATTGTTAGGCCCATGGTGGAGGTACCATTGAGATATCGTAGAAGACGGTGGAGGGATTGCATGTGAGCATGGGTGGGAGAGTGCATATATTGGGCGAGTTTGTTAACAGAGAAGGCGATATCAGGGCGGGTGAGGCTGAGGTATTGAAGGCCACCGATTAAGGTGCGATAGTGGGATGGGTCGAGGAGTGGCGTGCCGACGGTGGTTAGGGGGGGATGAACCGCAAGGGGTGTGGGTGCGGGTTTAGAGTTTTCCATGTTTGCTTTGGTTAGGAGGTCTTGAATGTAGCGTGTTTGACTAAGAAATAGCCCATTGGGTTGTGGTTGAACTTCCACTCCCAAGAAATAAGAGAGGTTGCCCAAGTCTTTTAGAGAGAACCGGGAGGATAGAGTGGTGATGAGAGTGTCAAGGAAGGATGGGTTACTAGAGGTGATGATAATGTCGTCAACATAGACAAGTAAGTATGTGGTGATCCCATTAACGAAGAGTGTAAAGAGAGAAGAGTCAGAGACAGCGTTACGAAAACCAAGATGGAGAAGGTGGTTGCGGAGTTCGGTGTACCAAGCTCTAGGAGCTTGTTTTAAACCGTAGAGAGCTTTGTGGAGCTTACACACATGAGTAGGATATTTGGGGTCAACAAAACCTGGTGGTTGGATTGTGTAGACATCTTCAGTGAGAGAACCTTGGAGAAAGGCATTGTTGATGTCAAGTTGACGCAACGGCCAACCGTGAGCAACCGCTAGGGAGAGGACAAGACGCACCGTTGTTGGTTTGATGACGGGGCTAAATGTTTCTCCATAATCAACCCCAACACGTTGAGTGAAACCTTTGGCCACGAAGCGTGCTTTGTGTTGGGTGATGCTACCATCTTTATCTCTCTTTATACGAAATACCCATTTGCAACCGACAACATTTTGAGAGGGATTGGATGGTACAAGGGACCAAGTTTTGTTTTTGTGAAGAGCATGTAGTTCGGCTTCCATGGCTTTGCGCCAAGTAGTGCTTTTGAGAGCTTGGGTGATATTTTTGGGTAGGGTTGTTTCATGAACTTCGGCATTGAGATTGAGTTTGGAGATGGGTTTTCGAATGCCACTTTGGAGGCGTGTGACAATTCGAGAGGTTGATGGGGTTGGGTGTGTTGTGGTGGAAGTGGGTAGTGGAGGTGGAGAGGGATGGGAGATGGTTTCAGCGAGATTAGGTGATGAAGGTGGAGAAGTAACCGTGGGGGGTGGAGATGAGGGTGGTTGTTGGGAGTGGTGTTCGGATGGTAAGGGCTGCGGGGTAGGAGAGAGTATGGTGGAGAGAGAGAGGGGAGCCCATTGATTGATAAGATCAGGAGGATTGACATGTGTGGATTGTAACGTTGAAAAAGGGAATGTGGTTTCATTGAATTGGACGTGGCGAGAGACATAGATGCGTGAAGTGGTAGGGTCGAGGCAGTAGTAGGCACTTTGTGTGGGAGAGTAGCCGATGAAGACACATGGAATAGATTTTGGGTCTAGTTTGTGGGAAGCATATGGTTTAAGCCATGGGTAGCAAAGGCAGCCGAAACTACGAAGTTTAGTATAGTTGGGTTGGTGACCAAAGAGTTTGAAGAAGGGGGAAACGTTGTTGAGAGTGGGAGTAGGAAGGCGATTGATTAAATAGGCAGCAGTGGAAGCAGCATGCGACCAATATTGAAGGGGCATATTGGCGTGCGATAGGAGAGAGAGAAAGGTCTCAACAATATGTCGGTGACGGCGTTCGGAATAACCGTTGTGTTGGGGGGTATGAGGAGGAGTTGTGAGATGGGAAGTGCCATCAATAGTGAGGAAGTTTTGTAAGGCTAAGTATTCAGTACCGTTATCGGAATACAGGGTTTTAAGGGGGAGTTGGAAGTGTTTTTCGACTAAAGCTTTGAAGCGAACGAAAACAGATTTAGTGTCCGATTTTTGCTTCAAATTGTAGAGCCATATGTATTTGGAGTAGTGGTCGACAAAAATCAAATAGTATTTGAAGTTGTCATGAGAGTAGATTGGAGAAGTCCATAGATCAGTGTACACATATTCAAGAGGAGCGTTAGACTTTATGGAGGAGGTAGAGAACGGAAGTTTATGACTTTTATTGCAGGCACAAGAATTACAGTCTAGAGTAGAAATAGAGGAAACACTAAGATGATTGCGAGATGCTAGAAGCTTGAAAATATTCCGGGAGGGATGTCCCAACCGATGGTGCCATGCTAGAGAGGAAATGGTACTCGTGTGGACTTGAGGAGAGGGAGGCAGGAGCTCATAGATACCCTGATTAGGAGTCCCTTGAAATAGCACTTTCCCCGTTGAAAGGTCCTTCAAAAGAAAGGAATTGGAGACAAAGGAGATTGAGATATTATTGTCAGCACATAGTTGAGAGAGAGAGATTATATTTTTAGATATGGAAGGAACAACTAGAACATTTTTAAGTGTGAGAGAAGATATAGAGCAAGAACCAAAGTGGGTTATAGGGAGACCCTTACCATCACCAACTATGAGTTCTTCGGTTCCATCATATGGCGCATGGAGAGAGAGATTGTTGAGATCATTGGTGACGTGGTGGGAAGCCCCACTGTCGAGCAGCCATGGGGTGGAGGCTAGGGGTGATGGGAGTTGAGCCGTGTGGGCTTGCGGTTTGGTGTGAGAACGATGTGTGGGAGTTATAGGTGGTCGGGGAGGGGGAGGTGATGCAGAGGGGAATTGGCTAGTGAACAAGGGGCAGTGGGCGACAACATGGCCTTGTTCTCGGCACCATTGGCACTTGCCGAGGAAGGGGCGGGACTGTTTTGGTGTGGGTAGTAGACCTTGGGTAGGAGGCCGAGGGGTGTTGCGGTTGTTGTATCTTGATGTGGCAGTGAAGACAGTGGCGGGGAGGGATGGATCGGTTCGGGTTTGAAGAATGGCTAGTTCTTTGTTGATGAGCTTCTCATGAAGTTCTTCAAAGGTGATGATTGTGTCTCGGGCATTGACTGAATCAATCACGGACTTGTAGGAGTCATCAAGGCCAGCAAGAATTCTGTCAATGAGGTCTTCATCTTCAATCGGTTTGCCAAGAGCAGCAAGGTGGTCGGCACATTCTTTCACGGATCGCATGAAATCGGTGATGGTAGCAGTGCCTTTGACAATTCTGTTAAATTTGTCTTTGAGTTGCTTGATGTGGCCACGAGATGGCATGGCAAAGGTGTTGTTGAGTTTGTTCCAAAGCTCGGCGGAAGTTTTGGCTTGAGAGATGAGAGGAACAAGGGTTGGAGAGATTGTTCCGATGAGGGCACCAAACAGTAGACGATCTTGGCGATTCCAATGGATGAAAGCTGGGTTTGGGGAGGTTTTGTCATCGCTTGTGACGGTGGGAGACGGGCACGTGAGGGTGCCATCGACATAGCCATAGAGATCGTGGCCAACGAGAAGAGCTTCGACTTGAAGCTTCCACGATAGGTAGTTTTGTGAGGTGAGTTTTAGGACGTTATGAGTGTTGATGATTGTGAAGGGTTTTGAGGGATCGGTTGTATTGGCGAGTTGAGAGGAAGAGGTGGTGTCGGAGAGGGTGGACATGGTGGAGGCAGTAGAGGCACGGATCAGTGCTCTGATACCATTAAGAGATGAGAGTGAGAGAATAAAATGAATATTATTATTAGCACTAGTACATCATCCTTTTATACTACACTATGATTACAATGAGGGGATGAATACAAATCAAAGGAATAAATACAAATTAAATGAGATAAGTCAAATGAGATAAGTATGGTAACAATAATAACAATATTGAAGAGATAATCTCCATGATTTGAGGGAGAGATTGTTGGGCATTGCATGTCATGTCCTTATAACTTGGATGAACAGTAAATACATATCCCTTCTCGAATCATCTACAGGTAATCCCGGGAAGGGCAGTTGGAGGCGTGACCGCAATCTACAGGTAAAATCTCTCTCCTCTCCCTCTCTCTGCTAATCGCCACTGGAAAGAAGAATTTAGGGTTATTGTGCTTTCATTCTTGCAGGAATCGTCAACACAAGCCCATCAATTTGTCGAGGTACTGTGTATTTGACTTGAACCTTCTTCAATAGTTGATTGTTGTGTTTCTGTTTGGACTACATGTTTTGCCCTAATTAGTATGCACAATGGAGATATATAATTCAACACAGACTTACCTTCATTTTCGAATTCGTATCTTTCAATCTTCTCAACCAGAGAGATCAATCTTCTAGCTAGGGTTTCAGGTAATTTGAAAAACCATACACATCTCTTTTCTGTAGGTCTGATATAGCTGACTCCAATAGTATTGATTTTTTTCACATGCAGTAGAATCAGACTGTGTGTTGTTATTTCCTATCATAACTCTAAACTTCTTGTGTAATTATTCTATGTTGTATCCATATGGGTTTTCCTTTTTTGTTTATTGTTTGTTCTTTTATCACAACTAGTAAGGAGTACGTGCATTGCACTTGGGCTTTATCTCTTAAGAGGGACGCTTCAGAATAATATTGGATAGTAAATAATGCCTAGTAAAAATCAAAAGAATATTTTCACAGTTGCCGATGGTGTTTTCCTTTATAAAAAAGTCAACGAAGTACAAAAGTTCTCCTGAAGGCGAAGGAGAAGGGCCAAATGAACACCATGAACTTGCTTAGGTTTCTTCTGATAATGTCCACAAATAATAACAACTTCAATATTGTTCGGTTTCTGCTCCACACTATCTATAGGTCCCCTATTTACTGTCAATAAAGTCTACTAGAGTCAGTTTCATAATGGACATCTTTCGACGTATGAACCGCTATGCGCTAATTATTACAATCAGAATAAATGGTTCGATTCTTTCTTCCCCGGAAGGTAACTATGCCATCTAGTAATTTCAGGAGTCCCTTATGCATCTTCCAATTGCACTGTCAAAACAATCCATGTGTTGAGTAATGCTATTGTGCCTTCAGCCTGCTTCCATAGTGATGATCAAGTCCTATATGTAATTGTTGTCTTTCTGCATTAATGGAACTCTTTCCCTACATTCGTGTTTTGCATAATTACACTTTGCCCCTGTAACTAATGGAGTCTAGCGGAAATTGTAAAATACAATAATACCCTCCACAATTCAGCAAAGTTGTATACCAAGTTCATCTGGCCACAAATTTCTTTCACACGACAAATCACACCTCCAGTGTGAAGGCAGTGCACTTCATTTTTTTTTGTAAAGTGTACTCCATATAACTTATTTCTTCAAGGACTGTGAAAACAATGATGATTTTGGATGGCTGCCTCTTGATTGCTTTGGTGGGAGTAGGAGAAGACTTGAAGCAGCCAGTTGGACAAGATGGTATTACCCAGTGCCGAAAAAGATAATGATCATGACAAATATACAATTTCGGGTTCCCAAAAAAAAACTCCAGACTTGGTGTGCACCGATGGATGAACCCATGAGAAAAGAGAGTAACCCGTGAAAAAAGGGTGTGAGGGGTCTTGGTGAAAGTTTACTTTCATGGTGGGTATTTTTTACAAAAACTAAACTTATATGGGGTTTTATTATAATGAACCATCTTAGGAACACTATTTGGATTCTTCACTCTTTTAAAGAGTGAAGATATGTAGACTTTATCGGAGTTTCGTATCATAATCGGTAATAAAGATCCATAGTGCTTGATATCTGTCTTGTTTTGATGTGAATCAGTAGAGGCATATATTGTAGTTATGTATGAGCAAAGGCCACAGTTTGTGTAGTTTCCTCTGGGTATTCATTCATGAAATAGGTTGGATATGAGTTTTGTAGTGAAATAGTAGTTGTGCAGGCCTGAATTAGGTATTTATTTTGTTTGTTTTCTGGGTGGTATTAGTCTGCTTGGTGGAGTAACTGATTATTCCATATCCTTAAACCCAGCATGGCCTTTGTTAGAGCTCGAGTGTCAGATACACCAATCTATCTTAATTCTCTCTTTTTTTTTAGACAACCCTGAATGGGGTAAACTACCATAATACCTTGTTCTCAGAGATCACTGGAATAGGACCCAGCCAATAATGTGATACTGAACCCTCTGGTTTTGGATAATTCCCCCTCTTTTAGAAATGAAAAAAAAAATCTTTTTCTTCTGTTTTGTTGTTTTATTGTGTTGCTCTCTGCTGGTTCGCATTGCAGTCAATTAACGCCGAGTTTCATCACTTTACAAGTTGTAACTAGTTGCTAAGATTTCTTTACTTGAACTGTGTGGCATTTATATTGTCTTTACTTTCTGGATCATTTCTAGTTTATTGGACAAAGTTAACTAAATGGCATGTTTTTCTATTGTAGGCCATTCACTGACAATGGAACGCCAAGGTTATTTGTGCTTTTGTTTGTCTTTTGTTGTTTTATATTGTAACATCGTGTATGATATTAACTATATAAAGTTTTATTCTGCAGAAGCTGAAAGTTTAATGTCCAGGAAAGTCAAGTTGGCTGATGACGGGACACCCTACTGGTTAGTAATGTGATTTCATCCCTACTGTTTAGTAATGTCGTTTCATTGGGTGAGGAACTGGGTGCCCGAAAAGGATCTTGACCACGTGTCAATTGTTGTGGGACATTTGTGGAAGTGGTGGTTTGAGGTGTCCTCTTGGGAAGGGCAAGAGTTGCAGTAGGGGGGGGGGGGGGTATGGGAAGGCGGTTAGTAATGGCCCGTTTGGTTGGGATGTTGTTGGAGAGAATTTCCAAAGGAAAACTTTGATCTTTTCCGAGAGTTGGAAACTCTAGAGGGTTTTCCATTGGCTCTATGGCTTCTCAGTTGTGAAGGGTTTGATAAGGGATGCTGGTGCAAGGGGATTTGTGAAGGATTCAATGCCAGGGCGATAGCCTGATTTGGTGGAGTAGTTGCTGTTTTTGGTGAAAGGCCGGATGAGCTTATCATTGATTTGGGAGCAGTTCAGTCTGATTGCTAGGATTCTTGGGACGAGGAAGGATGGGATGTGTGTCGTGAGGGCTTGGATGTTCCAAGATGGGTATCTGCCACTATGTGATATGAGGTGGGACTGGGAGACTTTAAGGGATGGGATCAAGGGCTGTGCCCAAGGAAAACGACTAGGGGAGGTTTTAGGAATGGTATCCATCTGTCTGCAAAGGCTTTAATAGAGGATCCATTGTGAATGCCCCATCTTTCCCCTTCCTCAAGGAGTTCTCTTCCAAATGATACTTCTCCAGGTCTTGCTTGGCTGGGGTTTTGTGTGTAACAGGTCGTGTTTTCGGCAGTAGTACTACGGCAATGAGTGTGCGAGAAAGGAGGAGGTTGGATTGGGACAAGATACTTCAGCTTTTGGGTGCGGTGTTTGCTTGGGCAGAAGCGCCTGGTTAGTCATGCGGAGTTCTGAGAGGCCCAGAAGGCCTTGGGATTTGGGTTTGAGGAGGAGGGTTTTGTTGTCTAGGTGAAGATATTTTTGAGAGGCTGGTTCCACCAATAATTCCTTGTGGTCTCAGACAGAAAGGGAAAGCTTGAAGGTGGAGGTTGAGTATGTGGTGAGGGTTAGGAAGAGGGTAAGGCCTCTAGTGCTGTTAAACCACTTCCCTTGCCATCAGTTTGTTCTTTTTGACACATGGTCAGATACGAAGCGAAATAAAACTTTTCTCGAGTGCCCTCTTCCTTTTGGCACACAAAAACTAGCCCCATGCCATGTGAACTGTTTAAATAAATAGCACCCAAAAGTCTGGTTTGATGAGAAATTTTTATTAATTTGCAGGTTCCGGGAGAACGTTGTTCAGACGTGCAAGCCTGGATACGAGGTACAATAGTATTGAAAAGACCTTGAAGCCTTTGTTAACTTGGTGTTTTAGTTTAATATCTTATTTTATCTGACAAGAATTACATTCTTTTTGTTTACTGGAAAAGGTGGCAGCCGATGATTTAGCTCAAGCCATCTCTCGGCTTAAAGCTACCGAGAAGACATTGCGGAAACAGGAGGTATATGTGATTACAAATCATGCACGAGGGACTCCTCCTATATATATTATTGTGTAGCAATTGGAGAAACAAAACGAATACTTTTTATTTTTTTGATCATAGGCGAAGGCAGATTTGGACGCTTCAAAGATAAGGGAGAAGAAAGCAAAGGTGCTTCAGGAAGTGGAAGAAGCGAAAGTCTTACTCCAAGGAGGTGGTCCTGGTGTGAGAAAGTTGAGAGAACAGATAGCTTTGTTGGAAGAGCGTTTGGCTAATATTTAGTAGAAACTTGCTAGTTTTATCCTTCTACGACGCTTAAAAATATTTTAAGTAGATGTTTAATCAATTCTCATGAAGACATACTTGTTTAACAGCTTTCTCATGAAGACATACTTGATACTTGTTTAACAGCTTGCTACTGTTATTTTATAAAGACAAATGTTTTAAGTAGGGTCTAATGTACTGCTAGTAGTAGTAATATTAGCAGTTTTCTCTTATTTTGTGAGTGGTGGGCTTAAGCTTGGTTGTATGCAGCTGGATGTCGGTCAGCTCATTTGTTTTTTTGAAAAAACCTACACTGTGGTAGGGCGGCATGACTCCGCATATATTAAATCGGGCTCCCAACCCGTAAAGGAGTGGGGGGGCTAGGCCCGGTCAGCTCATTTGTTAGTAATGTGCCAAAAAAATTAACAGTTCTGCCCATATTTAAACTGGTGGGAATCTCACGCAATTACAGCTGAAGATACTCCAAAAAGTTTCTACTATAATTTTAACCAAAATAGTAAACTAAACATTCGAACTGTTATTTCTCAAGAAAAAAAAAACATTCAAACTATTGGACCCTAATTTTTGAGAAAAATTGGGCAAGAAACCACGCAGTGAATTGCTCGTTTTTAGTCAATTTAATTGTTTCAAAATTCTATCAAATTGATGTAAAATATAACATGGACTAATCATAGTAAATGATACAGAGAAGGATGCACACAAAGGATACAGAGAATCCAGACTCGGTTGGCTTTTGTTTTAATGATTGACTCATTTGGTAGGTTTTATTTGAAATGAGATTAAAGTTAATAAAATAATTGTACTAATTAATTTTTTCAACTTTTTGAAAGAAAACCAATTGTATATAAACTCCTTCTCTCTGTATTCCTCTCACTTTACACACCAGTTGAAAAGTTCTCTCTCTCCCTCCCTCTCCCAAACTCTCTCAATTATTCAATGGCCTCTGCATCTTCAATGGCTTCTTCCATCTCCTCCTCTACCAGCACCACTCCCATTACCACCATCACCGCCACTACTCCCCTCCACCGCTCCTGCCATCCCCACGACAAACGCCACGGCTTCCATTGCCACTGCCAACCCCACTACCGCTGCAAACACCACCTCTGAAAAGACCAATCGACGCCATCTCCATTGTCGTCTCATTTTCTCTCACCGTTCCTCTGCCACTATCAACAACCACCGTCTGTGAGGAGGTCGGAAAAAAACTTCCAATTTCCCATTTGATCTCCTCAAAAAAATGTAGTTACGGTGTGAGAATTTGAGAAGTTTCATATTTGTGTTAATTTGGGATTGACAACTTGGATCTGGAACCCTAAATTCGAAAAAGTAAAGGGGATCAATTCCTGAATTGACTAATGGGGTATAAGTGAAGAATGAGTTGTTTCGTCAAACTTCACTTGATTCCTCATTTGGATTTTGACGAATCAAGTGAAGTTTGAGTTGTTTCATTCTTCACTTGATGAGCTCAAATTTCACTTGATTTGTTGGGGGTTTGACTTGCATCAAATTGGCAACTTGGGTCCAAGGCAACGTAAAGCGGTGAATTCTGGGCTTGGTGATTCCACCGCCACACTCACCAGCACTTTGGCCTATATAAAGGTCTCTTTTGGTGCTCACATGAGCCATACACGAGTTTGAGACTAGCAGTGAGTTTGAGAGGTTTGTGTGTGTGTGTGTGTGTCGGGTGGGTGTTTATCAGGGTGGCTGTCGTGGCCGTTTTTGACACGACGTGCATTGTAATCGAGTTCTCTTCTCAATAAAATATCGGGTTCAGACCGTGGAGGTAGTTAGCGGGTTTGTTGCGAATTCGTTAGTGAACCACGTTAAATCTCTCTGTCTCTCGTTCTCGATTATTCGTTTCACCGTACTTGCCCGAATACCCCCAGGTCATAACAAACTGTTATGAGAGCCAAGTTCGAAGATCTAGGTGGAGCCAAGAGCGGTTTCACGTTTTTGTGAAACTCAAAGCTAGGGTTTCGCATTTCATGTAGAGCAGGCTATCCAGAGTTTGGTTTCGAGATTCCGCCAAGAACGATGTCTTGTTTGGCGATCAAGAGCGTTCTGTTCGTCTGGAGAAGCAGGTACACCCACAATCTGAAGCCCCGTGGAGGGGGCTATCCGGGCCCCTAACATGGAGCAATCTGGCAAAACCAGCACACATTCGTTAGTGGCGCAAATCTGGCGGTTCATGTGCATTTAACGTTCTAGCGATTGACGTTCAGACGCAATCCTTCTCCAGGAGTGGAGCATCTGGCGTGTGAATTGAATCGAACAACAACGTGCAGCATCAGACGGGTGCACGCGCATCTGATCCTGGTTCAGGCGCACATCGTGCACAATTCTGTTCTGGTGTGCATATATTTTTGGTTCGTGTACCATGACACGCAATTGAGCTCGCATCTGGCACGATCTGAATCTGGCGAGCATCTGGCGCATTTGATGCATACGGGGCGCTGCGGGCATGAAACCTGTTGGGAAACTCATCGCTAAGTGCATCAGGTCTCGTAGCGATGTCTGGGCATTCTATCATGGTGCATCTGTCTGGCGCAATTGGGCGCATTAGGCGCATTCGGTCATGTTTCTCAGTGAATGTATTCAAGTCTGGTTCGGGGTGCAGCACTTGTTTCTGTTTCTGGAAGTGCGTCCTCATATGGAGAATTCGTTGCGGAAACGCATGGTAGTTGAAGCAGCGATTTTGAACATCTGTTCGGGGAGACGTGTTCGTTTCCGGATTGATGAGAGGATCACCAGTTCTGGTTCAGGCTGCTGAGATGATTCAAGTCAAGGTGGATATTTGTTGGGGTTTGACTTGTATCAAATTGGCAAGTTGGGCCAAACAAAAATTAAGGTGGTGCATTGTGGGCTTGGTGATTCCAACGCCACACTCACCAACACTTTGGCCTATATAAAGGTCTTTCTGGTACTCACATGAGCACACACACGGTTTTGAGACTTGCAGTGAGTTTGAGAGTTTTTTGTGTGTGTCGGGTGGGTGTTTATCTATGCTTTGTTTCGGAACATCTAAAAAGTCAAGGAGAGTTTCGAGATTTCTCCAAGAGGGGGAAATATATTTGTATTCACGGAGGAAGAAGATTGTAACAGGGTATGGGAAGGAGCCCCATCGATGCTTATGAATCAGCTACGAGTTTTCCGACAACTTGAAGAAGAGCGAAACCCAACGGAACTTCAGTACAACACTTCAACATTGTGGCCGAATGTTAAAAACCTACCCCTGGAGAAGATGACCAAATTAAATGCCAAACGAGGATCATAGACATCGACGCATTCAGAGAGAAGAACCTGATTATCAGCCCCTATATGAGAATCAAGGTAAGGATTGATCTTGAAAATATTCCAGCCCAGGGGTTCATGCTCCAGAAAAAGGATGGAAATAGTGTTTGGATTCAGTAATCATACGAAAAACTTGGAGAGTTTTGCTAGTAAGCATGGTAGAATTTGGCATGAAAAGGTTGAGTGTAAAAAAGATTGCTAGTAAGCATGGTAGAATTTGGCATGAAAAGGTTGAGTGTAAAAAAGATTGAGCAAAACCTAGAGCTTACATACTGGCTATGGATCTCATATGAAAGCTCAGGAGCAAAAGCGTTTCTACCCAAGACTGCTGGATTCATTACAACAGACTCGTCGGCATGGAAGGGAAAGAACGGAGACTCGTCGGAGTTCAAATTAGTCAGAATCCGGTAAAGGCAAGATGGTTATTGATGAACATGCGCCTCCAATTGAAGCAAGAGCCCGCGTGAATACAAATGAGGTAGTATAATTACAGCCGCATGACATTCATGATACGGACACATGTCAAAAAAATAAGGAAGGTGACTACGTACCTGCGCATGCATCAGTAACGACTAACGAAGGGGGGATCCTATGCAAATAAGTGGAAACACTGCAGTTGGCGGAGGCGAATCTCTCAAATTTTAACCAACAGGGGAAAGTTTGGAACAATTTTAATCCCATGGATGCAGATGCAATATTAATCTATTTCATATTTTCTAATGGGCCACCCAATCCAGCCCAAGTTCTCAAAAGTTTCCTCGGGCCAACGGTGGAAGACATTAGGGAAGCCCAAATGGATGATTCATTACAAGCCAGGGAATTTGTGTAGCCCATCATTTAAGCCCAAGCTTAAACCGAAACAGTACTATTATTCCACCAAATGCAGAAAACATAATTAGAGTTCGTGAGATTAGTGACGAAGGAAGCAAAGTTGAAGACGAGGAAACGACTAAAGAAGTGGAAAATAGAGAGGTCAAGGAAGTAATCAAAACAAAAACCCTAGACATGGAGGCATTCAAAGAATTTACAAGAAGAATGTAATAGTGTAGCGTAATTATAACATAGCTTAATTATAGCATAGCGTACTTATAGGGATTTATCTGCAATTACCTTTGTATTAGTTGTGTATAAAATACTAATGAATACAGGAGTCGAGAGAGGACTTTCCACAATCTTACAATGAGGTCATGCGAAATTTCTTGTTTGTGCTACATTTACAGTTTCCAGCCTATCACATGCTCTAACCAAATTTATTAACCCTTCAAGAAGGGTCAACCCTGCCCCTGCACAACCACTAAATCCTGTAGTGGAATCTAGATTTTTCCAATCCTGAACTTGCAAGAAAAACCAGTTTATTTAAGTCTTCTATTAACCTGGATCAAATCAACTCTAGTACACGACTGTGACAGCTATAGTTCTTGAAGTATTATGAAACTGATATTGGTAATGGTATTGCAGATTTTTTATCCGTTTTGCTCTCAGTTGCTTTCTTGTTTGTTTTTCATGGTTGCTCCTGTCTGTTACGTGAAAAGGGCAATTAGGTGCTGGATGTAACCGTAGGCGAGATGGGATTGGCAAATTGAGAAGTCAACAAAAGACCCAAAAAGTTTCATTCTACTTTTTTTAGAGTCCCGTTCTCATGAACTCGTGTTCATTGATACTATCATGAGAACGTGATGTGGCATACTCATAGCCACAAATTTCTTTTCATTAAAAAGGAGAAATCACATTTATTAGGACCCTAAATCTTAAAGAATATGTGTGTGATTTGTTCTTTAATGAAAATAAATTTGTGGCTATGAGTAGGCCACATCACGTTCTCATGGTAGTATCAATGAACACGAGTTCGTTTTTTATCCTCTTAGGCGTTTCACTTTTCGATTGCAAATGTATTACCTTTTGTTATTAAGTCAATTTGTTTTCAAATGCTGCTGACCAAAAAAGTTATTATATATCAGCAACATTTATATAATACTTTTAAAATAGTATAAAAAATGCATCCCAAGAAAATTAAAGTCAGTGTACAATTGAAGAGGTAGAAAAATGGAAGACCCTGTATCTAAAGGAGATGAATCACTGAAGCTTATTTGAGTTTAATAGCTCTACTAGGACATGCGCTAGGGAAACAGGCTTGAAATTGTAATTTCCTTCTTTTTCCTTTTATCTTGCGTTTTTGACTGTTTTTCATAGTTAATTAATCATGATAGGAATGTCCGACTATTTGCTAGATTTGATTGCTCGTCAGATTTTCAGATTGAGATGTGTATGACTATCTTTCCGCTTGGTTATATATATTACCCTGCAGATTTCTTCAATATTTTTGTGTGATGCTCTTGAGAGATATTATGGAAGAAGTTTCACTCTTAAAATCCAATAGTAGTTTGAATGCCCTGTTGTTGATGACACCTTGTTTATGCTTCTTTGATGATTAACAAGGACCTTAGGCCTCTCTCCGCGACGGAAGATTATGTGGACTATCTGCGCAGGTGGCTAGGCTGGAAATATTTAGAGACTTCTAGGTTCTTTCCACCTAGAACCTAGAAGTTGGAGATAAAGAAAGCTTCATTTCTAGTCCTCAACGTTTTGAATGCTGATAAATGCAATGACGATGTGATGAGACTACCAAATGCTTCTACCAGTACTCACATGATCTTATCTGAGAATGGTTGTGGGGGGGGGGGGGGGGGAACACTAATCAAGCATTTTGTTAGCGGTTGATCTTGTAGGAATTGTGTTATTGCTAGAAGCAGAGTTCGGACGTTAAGGGATTGTGGTTCCTTTTCTTATTTCTTGAACGTAGGCCAAAGGTTACCAGGATCGCAGAACGTCGTGGTTTGCGGAAATACTTTTGCCATAAAAAAACTGCGTTTTAAAAGCAATACCAAACGAGCTCTTATCAGGCTATTGGCTATTGTTTCTTGACACTTGAGTGCCGATTGATGTTGTTGAATTCTGCACTATATGGGAGGAGGTTTGTTTTTGCATAAAACAAGAGTGTAGTAGCAACTTTCTCGTTACCAACCAACTTTTCTTTCTACATTAGAACACGGAGGTCAACCACTACGAAGCACTAGTTCATGAAACAAACAAGTGATCTGAGGTCCATCCGCGCCTCTAAAGTGAAACATGGAGATGGAGGTTATCCTGGCACATCGTCGCAACACGTTATATTCTTGCATGATTTTAAGAATTTAGCGGAGAGTGGTAACATCTGCTCACTTGTTTGTTTCATGAAGAAAGAAAATTGCACTAGTGACATTTCAAACCTAAAACCTTTACGTTGATCAAACTTAGAACCTCCATTATGAGCTTGACGCACAGTAACTACAAACTTGACAACTATCTTAATGTGCTTGACACTACTACGGCTTGGCAAAGTTGGTTTTATGGGGATTGAGGATTTCGTGCATCCAAAAAGCTTGAGGAATGAGTTATCTTGCTATGCATGTTAGCCACAATCACATTTTTCCCAAGGCACAAAATACAAGATTGATTTGCTGAGGGGATTAAGAAAACCCTAGTCAAGTAGGTGAGACTTCCCTTTCTAGTCTCAGGTCCGAATTCCACCCTTTTAGTCTCAGGTTTCGATCTCATGAACATCAATAATATTTAATTAACTGGGTATTCACACTGCAACTTACAAGAAACTTCAATATTTGTAGGGCTCAATATTAGTCACACGAAGTGTTGTCTCACACAAACCAATAATCTTTGGTACTGTGTATTTACATTGCCACTTTCAGATTTTCTTAGGGCACAAAATTAATTCAGAAGCTCGCAAGCTCACCCGGTCATAGTAATAATACTGGTAAAAGACACTTTTATCCCTCAAGTTTGACTAAAGGACACTTTCACCCTTTTCGGTTGGAAAATGGCACTTTCACCCACCCCGTAAGTGTTCTGAATTTGAAGAAACTTGCAACCCCCATTGTGACGCCGTTAGTCTTGAGTTGAGCTTTGTCGCTACAATTAATTTTTGGGATAAATTTACGCTTGTAGTATGCAAAATATGGGTGTTATCTAAGGGTAAAATAAATTATGTGCAGGATATCGAGGGTCAATTTGTCTCCAAGACTATTTTCACAGACCAAACCCACACCAAAAGACTAACATGGTTACAGTAAGAGGGTGCAAGATATTTGAGTTCGATGAAAGTGTAATTTTCCACACTAGATATAAGGGGTGAACGTGTCCTCCAGTCAAACTAGAGTGGGGCAAAAGTTTTATTCCTAATAATAACTCTAAAATGAGATATTTGTATAAACAAAAGTTGAGGAATGAATATATATAGTTCTGGTTCGTGGTTTGAATTTTGGGTTAATTGCATTTCACCCCATGTGCTTAGGGGTTTGTGCGAAAGACTCCCTAGAGTCTAAAATGTTACAATATCTCTCTTGTGGTTTGATTTTGTGCGGTTCCGTTAAAACTAACATAATCCGTCAAATTTTAACATTTTACACTCATTATACCCTCAGTAGTCACACACAGACAATAGTATATATGAGAAAGCATATCTGATGAAGGGGGAAGTAGATGAGGAGGAGGCTGGTGCAGCTGCAGCTGACGAAGGATAACGGCGGCAAGGAAGCCGTCGAACACGGCGATGAGGAAGATGACGAACATATCGACGATCCAAGTCGAAGACGGATATGACGTTGACGCAGGTGAAGGCAGCGGCACAGGTGGAAGAGCGAGAAGTAGAAGGCAACAAATAGAAGGAAAGAGTAGGGAGAAGAGATAGAAAGGATGTTGAAGTCTATTTACCCTCATTAACGGAAAATTACCCCCTAACGCACAAAAGTGAAACCAACGGGGGTATATTGCAACATATTAGACCTCATGGAGGCCTTTTGCACAAACACCTAACCATATGAGATAAAATGCAATTAAAAAAATCTTGAATTTTCAGAAACAATTGTTGCTAGGGCTACTCGCATGAGTGAGTTCATCTGTAAAATTGGACTGACGACGATGACACATTCACCGTCAATGGCTCCACCAGCGAGGAAGAATCACAATTTCCTTGTTCCTGCTTCAATTTCCGCTATGGAATCGTATCAGGACTGGATGGCGATGACGGGGATTGGTATTCAGTTTGTTCGAGCCACTACAACAACGAGGACGGCCTAACTACGCTGATTATCACATTCTCGACCCAAAAGGAGAGGGATTCGGCTGTTTGAGTCACACCAAAATAAAAGCTTGGTTTCTCTGTTTATGGTCAAAAAAAACAACAACAAGGCAAGACATGTTTCTTATTGTTTTCTCCATTCAATAAAAGGATCATCAACTTGCCTGATTTGGATCATTATCTTGCCATATACGACCAAGTGACATGCCTTGCCTCAGGAGGACGTTCCGCTTTGGGCCACCCCTTACTCTACCATTATTATAGGGGTATGGGGTTCGAGACAAAGAAAGATCAAGGCAGCATATCGCCCGTGCTAGGAAGCATTATTCTTCTTTTTTCATTCCAAATTCAAGAATACGACTGATACGATTGATTGATCTGTGCGAGGAATAGAGTAAGGCATGATGACCCTCTAGAGGTGTAACGTATAGCTATTCCTTCTCTCTTGCCTTCTTCCACCAGTTTCATCCATTTAAAGCAAGGAAGAAGGAGTCTCCCGGCATGGCAAACTCCCCATTAGCTGCAGCTACATTCGGATGCACAATTGAATGGGGGAGAGAAATATAGAATCAGCACACTAATAGATCAAAAGAGCGGAAAGTGGAAGACTAAGCTCTTTGATGAGCTGATTAGTTATGTTTCATCTGTGGTCAACCATAAGGGATGCTTCTGTTGAGATGTCCCACATTGGACAATCAAGAAGAAGAAATATAATTAATAAGTATCATAGGCTACTCCCCTCATTACCAATTGGTTTTGAGGTTGAACCCCATGGATTCTAACAGCTTCTATTGTCTATCCTTCCTAGGTGAGCTAGCAGCCTACAATGTTGCTCAGCAGACCTGGAATCTCATTATCGGTCCATCCCCTCTTTTGCATTTCAGTTTGCCTCTTGCCGAGTTACAGTTGGTTAAGTGTGGAGGGAAGTTAATTATTGCATTCGTTCACTCCTCATCAGCAAATTCGGAGTGCAATAATAATGTGGAAGTGTTTCGCTGTGGCCTCTTCGAGTTTAGTAGCTCTACAAGTACGTGGGTTGAGAAATCAAGCTTGGGCGATCATGCTCTCTTTCTAGGTGATCCGACCTCATTTACTGTTCCTGTCCGTTTTGTTCAAACGTTGCGGAAAGGATGTATTTCTACCGTGATAAAGCTTCCCCAATCTATTATTCCCTTAAAGATGGTCGGTGTCACCTGTCTGAGGATGACGGCTACTGGTCCGGTGATGTCAAATATGGAATGTGGATTGAACCCCCTTCCCCTCCATTCTGAAGAATCTGTTCACTCGTCTTTCCCCAAAGCAAGGCTCAACCCTTGCAACAAACTCACAACTTGTATTAATCTTTTTTATCTAACTCAAGTAAATTATGCCATTAGATATCAATGGTGATGACAATACAAATTATTATGCCCCTCCCCTATTTTACATTTTTTTTCTTACTTTATTCTTCATTTTTCATACTTGTCCTCTCAATATAGATACGTGCAGTTGCTTGCTGGCTCTAACCCATCACCGGGTTTCTTTTTACGAGCAAGGATTAACCTATGTTGCCCATTACTTTTTTTCAAAGCTTGAAACACACTTGCTTTCTCTTGTTTATTAACCTGCCGGTTTCTTCACCTTTTACTTTATCTGATGCTCCTGACAGAGACTGTGAAGCAAGATACATGCTGGAAATATTCAGTCTTCTATTCCAACAATAGTTTAGAATCATTATTGCTCACAGCTTGATGGCGTATAACTATAACCTCATATCTCTCTCACCAGTGGAAGCTTTTGTGGAGCCTCTGATTTATTGTCTGCATGTGCTATCGTAGCAGGCGTGCATCCGGTGATCTCACTGCTATCTGGAGCAGCTTAACAGGTGGTTACTCAGCTTGCTTTAACAGAGAGCTGGGACTTGATGCCATGGTGCTGATGCAACCCCGGTGCTAGAATTGGCAGGTCCGCATTTGCCTGTAAGAGTCGGTCCATATTTAAGGTTCTTGTTCCTCCGAAAGTTTCTGCTACGGCGTACGATGTGAGATCACATCAGGAGTGAATGAAGAAGCGCAGGAAGCGGCAAAATGTAGAGTTGTCTGATCTTCCAGCTGATTTCGGAAAGCAAACTGCTGATCAAAGAGTATTTAGTGTGACCAAACTGCCATGGCTGGCTACCTTTTTCGCCACCTCCACCAAACACCACCATAATCAGTATGAGCTTCGGACAATTGGCGAACATCCTTGTCTGGCTACCATTGACTGCTTCGGACAATTGACAAACTTCAATTCAGAGATTTGACTGCTTTGGGTATATCAGCCAGCAGCCTATGTTGTTCAGCAGAGATGGAACCTCATTATCCATCCTCTTTGTCCAGCAGAGATGGACACGGTTTGCTGACGCGAGAAACAAGCTTGGTGAATCATGTTCTCTTCCTTGGTGATCCTACTCCACTTTCTGTTCATGTCCCAGTCTTGGTCAAATTTCGCGACAGAATGTAATTCTACGGCTCAGAAATGGATAAGGCTTGCCCAATCTACTATTCGTTGGAGCATGGCCGGTGCGGCCTGTCTGAGGATAGCAGCTACTGGTCCATTGTTGTGTCAAATTTGGAAAATGCATTGACCCCCCACTCCCCACCAATCACTTGTCCCCGGAAGTAGGTTTATCTGGAAAATGCATTGCCCAACGCCTACTCTGGAGTCTTCAGGCTATCTGAATAGCTTGTTTTGGGTAATTTTATCTAAGTGTGTTATGCAGTATATATTGGCATATAAATGATGATAACAGTAAACCTTATCACGCCTTTCCCCTCTGTTTATTTATTGATTATGTTTCATAGTTGGTTTATCTGGACTTGACTGCCCAAGAAATCTAGTAAAAATGTGGTTGATAATTATGTATATGTATTGTCAAAATTGTATTATTGTATCACATTCGTTGCGTCTTAAAGTGTCATGCTGCCAGTGTTTCCATATTTCTTTGTGTGATGTTCTTGATAGATATGAAACAGTAAAATAGAGACGCAAAAGATTCAGTCTTGTGGGTCCAGTAATAGTTTGAGCCCACCATTGCATGGTGCGGTAGGAATCGTGGTGCTAGAAGTGGTACTTCCAAGATTACTTTTTTTTTTTTTTATATGATCTGTCAAAGTCTAATCATATATTTGAACAATGTAATGACTATCAGTGAGCATTGCATGGAACAACTAGTGCACCTACTCAGCAGTGGAGCAACTGATTAGACTTGTAGGATTTTACAACTTAGAAATCTGCCTGCCCCAGTTTGTATCAGAGATAGTGTTTGAATTTCCAATGTATCTAAGAAAGATAAAGATAGAGTTTGTGATGTCCATTTATCGTGAAAAGAATGTGTAGTTGCTTGCTGGCTATGACTGCTCTTCTAAATATTTAGGCGAAATAGGATTGAGAAATGTATGCATCTCTTTCAAAGTTCCGTCTTGTTCATTATCCTGCTGGTTTATTCATCATTTATTGTGTGATGCTTCTGATAGAAACTATGCTGCAAATATGACCTGGAGAGTTTCAGCCTTACAGTCATCAGTAGTTAAAATTCTCACATTTTCTGACACCTTGTGTATGCTTCTGTGCTGGTTTACCAGGAAATCAGGCCTCTCTAGCCAGTGGATGGTTATGTATAATTCTTCATGTATGCTATCTTGCACGTGGTTGAGCGGGAGATTTTTGATAAAACACAGATCAAAAACTTGTATGTTTGGGCTTTATTTTCAGTTAAGTTTTTTGATATATTAAGCTTTGTGTAAATGGGCTAATGTTACAGCCCATATCTTTAGTGTAAGCCCATTTGTCTTCTCAGCCCAACTTAAACCCTAATTGCTTCCTACCATTGGATCAGTCTAGTACATCCGACCGTTGGTAAAGCTTGTATAAATTGGACGCTACAGTACCGGATTGATTAATGAATTATTTTCTTTCTTTGGTTCATTCACTGCGCCTCTCTCTCTTCTCTGCATTTTCTCTCAAGAACCCTAAGGTTCTTTCATGGTACCAGAGCTCTAATGGCTCTTTCTACTACATCAACGGCTTCACCGCCGTTGTATCTCCTATCCAATATCCACAATTTGTTACCCTTTAAACTTGATGCTTCCAATTTTGTCTTATGGAAGCACCAAATCACATCAATCTTCAAAACCCACTCCCTGTTTGGCTACTTAGATGGATCTACTCCATGCCCTCCTCAGCAGCTACAAGATGTCTCCGATGCTCCTTCTCCGGCGGTGAATCCAGCGTTCACGGCATGGTTGCTTCAAGATCAGGCGGTCTTGACGATCCTAAACGCCACGCTTTCTCAAGAATCATTGACTCTGGTGATTGGATCTACCACCTCCAGGGAGGCCTGGTTGATTCTTGAGCGCCGTTATGCGCCCCTTACCAGATCTCATGTTCTCACTCTCAAATCAGATCTGGCATCGATCAAGAAGCGGTCAGACTCCATAGATCTTTACATGCAAAAGCTCAAAACCATCCGCGACAAACTAGCTGTTTCATCCTCGTTTGTCTCCGATGAAGATATGCTGCTCTATACACTGAATGGTCTCCCGCCGGAGTACAACTCTTTCCGATCATCTCTTCGGATTCATTCCTCCCCACTGTCGTTTGAGGATCTTCATGTTCTTCTCAAAGCGGAGGAACAGATGCATGCAGCCCAATCTAATTCCTCCGGTGATTTCACTCCGACAGCCTTCTATCACTCCACTGGCAGCCGCGGCGGCCGAAACCCTAACGGAAACCGTGGCGGTGGTGGACGGTTCGGATCTCGCAACCACGGAGGAGGACGATCCGATTCCAGAGGAGGACGGTTCGGTTCCGAATCAACCCATGCTTATGGATCCGGGTATGGAAACGGATCGGGTTCTGGATCCGGTTTTCAAAACGGATCTGGATCTGGTTACGGGTCAGGAGTTTCGGGTCGTGGATCTGGTAGATCCGGTTCAAGAGGGCGGTTCACTGGTTCGGGTCGAGGAGGTTCAGGACCAATCACTTGTCAAATCTGCGGGTACAACTACCATTCAGCTATTGATTGCTACCACAGAATGGATTATGCGTACCAAGGTCGCCACCCACCTGAGCAGCTCTCCGCCATGGCCGCACAATCCTCTGCACACCCATCTCCTGTCTCTGATCTCTGGCTTTCGGACACCGGAGCATCGAATCACATGACTGCTGATTTCGGTAATCTGTCTCTTGCTGAACCTTATACTGGAAATGACTTTGTCACAGTTGGTAACGGATCTTCTCTCCCCATACAACATTCTGGTACTGCTTACTTCACTACCTCTAATAATTATTTTGCATTACAAAATACTTTACAAGTTCCAAAACTTTCTGTTAATCTTCTTTCTGTACATAAATTTTGCACTGATCATGATGCACGATTTATCTTTGACAAAGACTCATTCTGCATTCAGGCCGAAGCCACGGGCAAATACTGTTTCAAGGCCCCAGTAAAAATGGATTATATCCAATGTCTTCTGTGTCACTGTCTTCAAGTCATCAAGCATATTTGGGACAAAGAATTCAGTCCCAACTTTGGCACTCTCGTCTTGGACATCCTTCTAATTCTGTTTTAGCAAAATGTCTTCATACTTTACCTGTTTCTTCTTCTTCTGTTGAACAAACTGTTGGCAAAATCTGTGAAAGTTGTTTAGCTGGTAAAATGTCTAGATTGCCCTACAACAATTCTACTTCTGTTTCTACCATTCCTCTACATTTACTACACAGTGATGTTTGGGGACCTGCTTCTACAATTTCTTATAATGGCTACAAATACTATGTTCTATTTATTGATGATTTCTCAAAATTTACTTGGTTGTTTCCTTTGAAGCTTAAATCTGAAGTTAGTTCTGTTTTTGACACCTTTAAGACATTTATAGAAAAATTGTTGAATCATTCCATCAAAATCTTTAGATCAGATGGAGGAGGAGAATACATTTCTTACACCTTTCAAAAGATATTAAATGATAATGGCATATTGCATCAAAAATGTTGTCCTTATACTCCAGAACAGAATGGAATTGCAGAAAGAAAACAAAGACACATTATAGAAACAGCAGTTACACTTCTTAATAATGCAAGTTCACCTAAATATTTTTGGTACCATGCTGTTGCTGCATCTACTTATTTGATTAATCGCATGCCAAGTTCAAACACTTCAAATAAATCACCTTATGAGCTTCTCTTTCACTCTAAACCTGATTATTCATACTTAAAAGTTTTTGGTTGTGCTTGTTTTCCAAGATTAACTGATTATAACAATTCTAAATTGGATCCAAAAACAAAGAAATGTGTCTTCCTAGGTTATGCCTCTGGTTACAAAGGTTATTTGTGTTTTGATCCAACTTGCAAGAAATTCTATATCAGCAGGGATGTTGTCTTTGATGAATTTTCTTTCCCTTACTCTACTTGTAATTCTGCAGAAAATTCAACTGTCTCACATTTTCCTGTTTCTTTTCCAGGTACAGGTCCCTCTCCCATTCATGACTTAGCTCATGAATCATCTGGTTCTATACCAGATACACCCCTTTCTGAGGGAATTGGGATCTTGCATGCCACTGGTACTGTGAATGCTTCTCCACCACCTTGTACTGCTGCTACAGATGCTACACAGGTCACTGATGTGTCCTCCACAGATACTACACCAGCTAGCAGTCATGGTGGTGAGACATCTCCAGTTCCAGGTTCAGGATTGGTAAGTTCCCACCCAGTGATGATCCCCCCCTCCCCCCCCCCCCCCACCTCTCCCAGGTCACCCTATGTGCACACGTAGCAAGTATGGTATTAGCAAAAAGAAATTAATTTTTACAGCTTGCATTCCTCACTCTGGTTTTTCTGCAAACACTTCACACACTGATCTCCATGATCCCACATCATACACCCAAGCTGTTAAAACTCCTCATTGGCAAAATGCAATGACTGAGGAGTATAACAGTTTGGTACAGCAACAGACCTGGAGGTTGGTTCCACCTCCACCAAATGGCACCATAATTGGAAATAAGTGGGTTTTTCGTACCAAATTTAACCCCAATGGTACTGTTTCTCGCCATAAGGCACGACTGGTTGCAAAAGGCTATCACCAAACTCAAGGAATTGACTTTGACGAGACTTTTAGTCCCGTGGTCAAACATGCCACTGTCAGGTCAATCCTAGCTTTAGCTGCTACCTTTGATTGGCCTTTACAGCAACTAGACGTAAAAAATGCCTTCTTACATGGTTTTTTGCGAGAAACTGTTTACATGAAACAGCCCACTGGGTTTGTTAATCCCTTGTTTCCCAACCATGTGTGCCTTTTAAACAAATCAATATATGGTCTTAAACAGGCACCTCGTGCCTGGTTTGAAAGATTCACTACTTTTTTGTTATCTCTGGGGTTCACAACCTCTTATGCTGATCCTTCACTTTTTATTTGACATAGCAACAATCAACTCACTATTTTACTTTTATACGTTGATGATATTATTCTCACGGGTAATGACCACACTTACATTACCTCTTTGATTTCTCAATTGAGCTCTGAGTTTGAAATGACAAATCTGGGATCTTTGACCTATTTTTTAGGACTCCAGATTTCACGATCATCTCAAGGCATTTTGATTCACCAAGAGAAGTATGTCAATGATCTTTTAGCTCGTTTTAATATGTCCACCTGCAAGCCTTGCCCTACTCCTCTTGCAGGGGGCGTGAAATATCATATTAATCAAGGTGACTTGTTACCAGATGCAACTATTTTTCGACAGTTATTGGGTGCTTTGTAATATCTGACCTTTAGTCGTCCAGATATTGCATTTGCAGTCAACCATCTCTGCCAATTTATGCACCAACCCACACAGTTACATCTCAGTGGTGCAAAACGTGTCCTTCGCTATTTGCAAGGCACAAAATCACATGGGCTTTTTTATCAAAAGGGTTATCTCCCTTTACAAATTTTACGGATGCAGATTGGGCCGGTGACCCAACTGACAGACGAAGTACTACTGGGCTTGTTGTCTTTCTTGGCCCAAACCCTGTTCACTGGGCAGCTAAAAAACAGCCCACTGTCTCCAGGTCCTCTACCGAAGCAGAGTACAGGGTTTTGGCAACAGGGGCTGCTGATCTCTCCTGGTTTAGGCAACTTCTTCATGATTTGAAAATTCAATTGCCAGAACCACCATTACTTTGGACAGATAATTTATCTGCCTTGGCCATGACAAAAAATCCACTCTTCCATGCTCGAACAAAGCATATAGAGTTGGATTATCATTATGTTAGAGAGCAAGCTCTTCTAAAACACATTTTTGTTTGCTATGTTTCAGGTGCTAACCAAATTGCGGATCTCTTCACAAAATCACTAGCAGCAGCTCAATTTGAAGGATTCAAGTCTAAACTCATGATCCAGCAGCACCATGAGTTTAAGGGAGCGTGATAAAACACAGATCAAAAACTTGTATGTTTGGGCTTTATTTTCAGTTAAGTTTTTGATATATTAAGCTTTGTGTAAATGGGCTAATGTTACAGCCCATATCATTAGTGTAAGCCCATTTGTGTTCTCAGCCCAACTTAAACCCTAATTGCTTCCTACCGTTGGATCAGTCTAGTACATCCGACCGTTGGTAAAGCTTGTATAAATTAGACGCTACAGTACCGGATTGATTAATGAATTATTTTCTTTCTTTGGTTCATTCACTGCGCCTCTCTCTCTTCTCTGCATTTTCTCTCAAGAACCCTAAGGTTCTTTCAATTTTTCTGTGGCATGGATCAGTTCCAAAAGGTTAACTTCTGGCCCACTGTAACCTTGTGTTGGGATTTGATTGCTTGGTTATGTAGCAGCCAGAGTATTAGAATTGGTTGGTAAGTCCACAGTCGTCAGCTTATCATTTACATAATGGAGATAAAATTATCCTGGAAAATTATTTAAATTGATGAGTATGCACCTAATTCAACAGAGGTAACTACTGGTATATTAGACTTGTACATTTTACAAGTTCACCCCTTCTTGTAGAAGGAGTTTAATATTCCAATCTAAATTTAGTATTTAATAGAATTTGAGGCACTTTCTACCTTTAAATACAACAAGTGATGCAGATGAGAAAGTTCAATCTTTAATCCTCATAGGTCGCAATCTTAAATGTTGATAAGTACACCGACGGCTTCTTATGATGATACTATGAAAGATCAATAGGGTAGAATTGGCTATGACCTCTACAGAATGAGTTACTGACTGGATATTAACCTTTACACTTATTGAGGATATTAAGCCTTCAAGGTAATGTCAGTAATACTCAATTGTTTCAAACATAAGTGCTATCCCTTAAGGGCATGTTTGGTGCAATGATACAGAGGGGATAGTACAGTAATACTAAGACCAGGATGGGGTAATAACTAAAGTCTGGTAAAGGGATGATTGTAAGCGTGATTGAATCCCCCTTTGTTGATAATGTACCCGTTTGGATGAGATAGATATCTACTTAAACTTAAGCTGGTTTGAAGAGTCCAACAATCTGAAATTACGGCGCCCGAAAGCCGGACCCGGGTCTAATACATCCGGACCGGTTCAAATAAGGCGTGTCTACGAAATTAATGTCGTACACAGCATTTTTTGGCCGTTCCAGATACCTGTTCGATCCGGAATCGGCCGTTAGAGACCCGTATCTGGCCTTTCTGGGTCTCACGCACCTTTAGTTGCTTTCTTAGACTTAAAAGAGAAATAAATCACACAAAAAGGCCGGATCCCTCCCTTTGCCCATATCGGGATCTGGCCTCCCAAAATCTCACAATTTAATCTATACCATCCAAACGGGCAAAGATTAAAGTAGATTATGATCCTATGAATCTACACTAATCCAGCTCATCCAAGCATCTCAATAAGGGTGTCACGCCTAAAGTTGGTATCCTTCCATGGGTGTGGGATTAACTAGAGTGTATTACATTTCCTTGTATTATGGTGAACAAACGAACTACAATATCCTGTTCGTACAGTGAAAAGTCAAACGGATTATAGGGGATATGTAGATATTGCATTTTCAGAGTGAAAATTCGTGCTAAAGTAGGCGAGTAAGATCGGCTAATTTTACTATAATCAAAGAAATATGCAGTGAACCCAACCGGTCGTTTCTTTGGTCAACTCACATTAACTGACATGTGAATGGTTCTGGGTGGAAAATGAAAATAAACATATCGTGGGTGGTAGATCTCGGAGGAAGTGAGTGATTGCTAGAACGAGAGCCACCATCAAGGACCATAAGTCTACGAGGTTATTGTGTCCTTGAAATGGAAGTGCCTGTTCTTTATGGGTGAGTTGAATTAAGGAAATGGTTTCTTCCAAATACAAGTGTTCTTATACCCTAATTTGGTCTAAGAAATAATCTCATACGTAGAAAACCGGTGAAGTTCCTTGGAGTATTCTCAGCGGCATATGAACATTTTCCTTCCACTTCGGTTGTATAAATGGCATAAAAAATATGTCCATTTTTTATAAAAGCTTCCTTCATGATGGTTGCAAAATTTTGTGCAGCCACTTTCTCTTTTGGTTAATCTTCCCCAGACTTGCTTTGTTCTAACCCAAAATGTAATCCCCCAGAGAAGTTAGCATCAGCACACAGCAACTAAGAAAGGGGAAGACTCTGGTATTTTATAAGCTGATTGATGATGTTTCATGTGGGTATGGTCTACCATGAGGGATGTTTCTATTATCTATCCTCATAAGGTCAGCTGGCTACCGATGAAGATGTTTGGCAGAGCTGGGAAGTCATCAGCCCTTCACCTCCCATAATATCCAATTGGGTTTCCGGGATCAGGTCTAACATGTTCCGAAATTTTGTCTGTGAAGGAAAGCCTCATCTTGCATTTGTGGGGAGACCACCGGATTGTAAATACAAGATGTGGATGATTCGTTGCGGCCTATTTGAGTTTAAGGGCTCTACAATGACGTCTATAATCAACTGGGCCCAATGTACTAAATCCTTCAAGGATGGTCAGTGTCATGCACCCAAACTACTTGTTCGGTGATGTGAAATGGGGATGTTGGATTGAATCCCTTCCCCTTCTGAGCTTGCTTGAAGAATCACTTCAGAAGTTCAGGAGTTTTCCCCAAAGTTAGGTGCAACTCTACTCTAAACTCCTTAGGCTATCTAACTAGCTTGTTTTGGGTAATTTATCAAACTTAAATAGTTAAATGCAATATGCAAATTCATATTGGGATATCAATGATGATAATGATTGAAATTGCTTTAATAGCTGGTTTACAATTATCAGAAGGTTCAATTGCTTCCAGGATTTGACTGTCAAAACTTTATGTGTATGACTCTCTTGCAGAGCTTGTTTCACTTTTTTTGTATCTTCAGTTATTGTCCTGCCAGTTTCTTCAATATATCTTTCTGCGATGGTTGTGGAAGACATTATCCAGTGAAGGCTTGAATGATCATATCTTAAAATGGCTCACAGCTTGATGATATACCCATTTCTCTTTCAGACCGTAGGTCTCTTCGGCCTGTGTAATGTTAAGGTAGCAGTTAGCAGTATACCGTAGCTAGTTTGTGGCTGTAGATCTTACTGTGGCAGGGTTTTCTACTGGAAGATTTACCCATTTCTTACTGCTGCCTGGAATGGCTCTGATGGCTATGTGGGAGCTGGGATATGATTGCATGCTGCAGTACAAGTCCCGGTTTTAGAAGTGTGTGTCAAAGTCAAATCATATATATAAACCCAGTTAAACTAGCAGAAAACATTACATGATATAACCAGGGCCGGTCCATTTCACAACTTACAAGGTCCCTGTTTGTACGCGCAGTTGGTTTTTCCACTCAAAATTTAGATCTTGAGTTCAAGTTTTCTTTTGCCCTAGAACTCAACAAGTTATTCAATAAGCAAGTATCTTTTGAACTCTCATGATATCAAATGCGAATGTATGCAAGGATTCCTTTTCTATGATGACACCAGCAGAGACTTCTGCTCCTTGGTCGTAGAGATTGATAGTGCAGGTTTGCCTTTTTTGACAAAGTGGGGAAACTGACTAATCACAAATTGATATTCATATTTACTTTCCAATATGTGAAGCTTGAAGGTGCTTGCTTAATGGGGATGGGTTAATGAGAACATTAACTTTGACATCGTAAAGTTCTTATTTTTCTTCTATACGGGGACTTACATAAAGGGGTTCGGGCCTACGGTGGAATAGTGAACTGATTACGGGTGGGAGAGTATGCCTGTATGAGTCATGTGGAAGTTATGGACCGGACTTATTTGCAGTTTATTGGTTTATTTTCTCCCTCTTTACATTTGTACGCATATTATGCAGTAAGCCAGTAGCAACGCTTACCATGTCTGTGTTACTTGATCTTTTGAAACATGTTTCCAGTATGGAACTAGATGGCTACAAGCCTACAAGTATGAATTCTGAGATGGCACACAAGACTACTAGGGTTGTACAAGTGAATTTTAAATATTTTCTGAATTGATACAGTAATGGAGTGGACGTAAACTGAACACTGGAATAGTTGATGACTGACCTTTGTTATTGTTATTGTTTTGGGCGATTGTTATGTTCGAATTTAACTGGAGTCCATATCATGGATAGATATTGAGGTATTAAAAATTATATTGATAATGACTAGAGTTCAGATTTTTCGATGTAGCTGACAAAAAGATATTGATAGAGTTTGGTATGTCCTTCCTCCGTTTTGTGCTTTTTACTGTTTTCTTTCATAGTTGCTTTATCATGGAAAGAATGTGCAGTTGCTTGCTTGGTTTGACCGCTCTTCTAAATATTTAGGCAAAACAGGATTGAGAAGTAGATGAATCTCTTTCAAAGTTTTGTCTTGTTTATTATCCTGCTAGTTTATTCATCATTTATTCGTTTGATGCCTTTAATGCTGCTAAGTAGGAGCTGGAGAGTTCCATCTTATATTTCTCAACAGTTGATTGAATTCACATTTACTTACACCTTGCTTATTCTTCTGTGATGGTTTACTAGGATCTCAGGCCTCTCTAACCAGTGGATCGGGGTTATGTGTGACCTCTGCATTTTTTTTCATATATGCTGCACAGGAGATCTTACTGTTGCGCGGATCTCTCCCAAAAGGTTTCACTTCTTCCTCACTGCAACCTCGTGCTTGTAGACATTGAAATTTCGATTGAATTAAAATTCCATGTTTTTAATATCGGCCTGTCAAACCAGATGCCTCAACTGGTTGACAAAATGCCCTCTGAGAAGGAAAGAGGATGGCTTCTGTGTGAACAATGGGAAGATATTGTTTCTTGATTAAATACGTAGGAACTATAAATATTTCTGTTATTCAAACATTATCTATTCATAAAATTAAGAGATCATTATCAAAGAGTCAAAGTTAGTTAAGACTCTCCCTCCAAGAAGATTGGTTTCAGGAGCCGCAACTCGCAACGGGTGCTTGGGTGGCATTCCGGTGCAACGGTGTTGGTTTTTGAGGGAGAGAAGAAAACCCCTAACTTTTGCAGTTAGCTCTAGCCCATAACCATAACAAGATAGAGAATAGGAAGTCGAAGGAGACCAGACCTGAAATGTACCTTGATCATCTTCTTCGTTTGTATTCTGGTTCTGTCTTCTTCATCTTTGTTTTTCTCTCATAAGTACTCAGTTTGGAGAAAAAATGGTATACTGCCTTCGAAACTTCAAAAATTGTGTTTTACCCCCTCGACTAGTCAGTTTCTTTGTTTAATATGGTCTTTCTCACAACTCATATTCCTTGACCCTTTGGGTGATATAGACTTGTGACTATAGGTCTCACGGAATATAGAAGATGAATGTCGTTGACGGAAAGTATGATAACCTTCATGTCTTCTATAGGAAGTAGGGTGGTACCGTTCCTTCAGAATTTGCTTCATCTCGGTTCATTCAGTAAGTAGCTCTTCCCGTTTACGCGCTAGATCTTCTTGCACATACTGCCATTACCTCTTAGCAGACCCCACAAGTGCCATCTTCGCAAAACGAAACCGTCGACTTTTAGCTATGTTATACCACTTGAAATAGTCTTCCAAGTTATTGGGCCAATCCAAAAAGGCATCATGGTAAAGGCATCACTAACCATGTAGTAATTATCTCCCCTGAAAAATTTTGGAACACCCTTCCTTATTTTTTTCGGGACCTATACTCATTGTGGTGGTAATCATACTGAGATTTAGGTGGAGTACGAACCTTGTGAAACTCATTATAGGGGGCTGAATAAGATCGACCATACATTATGCACTCACGGTTGATTGTGGCTACACTGGGAACATGCTGGAATTGGTGTCCATCGCCGTACTGTTTGTTGCGTTGAAGGCGAGCAACAACTCTTTGTCTCCTTCGTCGTTGGGTCAGCGGCGGGCAGCGCATCTTTTTGAATAGCACGTGGAGAGGATGAGGGAGTAGCTACGGAGTTTGCTAGTCAGAGTGATGGTCTCAGAAAGTGAAGACTGCAAATCAGTGGCTGAATATCCTTGCCGTGAGAGGGTCTTAAACAGCACCAGTCAGCAGCAGCTATGGGCGGCTCCAATGGCTATAGGCAGCAGCAGTAGTGCTCGGGCAGAGACGACATTGGGTGAAGGCAGCAGAAGTTGTGGCGTTGCAGTTGCAGGAATGACAATTCGTGTTGAGGCAGAAAGGTGGTAGTGAATTAATGCGGTAAATCAGGAAACAATCGAAAGCGGTGAATCGAGCTTAGCCTCTAATACCAATTGATGCTGCACGCACCAAGAACAAATTCACAATATGCGAATCACTCATATTAACACTACAAACCACTCTCATTTCAATTGAAATTCTCAATACTCAATCTTTATTTATAATAAGCTGTCTTACAATGGGAGAAGGGCATCCTATTTATAGGGAATAGGCTTGTAACATATCTTAAATCAATACCATAAATAGAAGTATTAAAATCCTAATCATATCTAAGAATTTATTACTTTTAAAACTTCCACAAATATCCCATCAAATCAGCCCCTAAATTATGGATTCTTTTCATAACTCAATTTATTAATTTTCCCATCAGATCAGCCCCTAAATTATTGGTTCTTCGGTAACTCAATTTTTTATTCTTCCTTTCTAGTTCTCCATTAAGAAATAATGTGACACTCCAATCAATAATCATTTATGCAAGCACTCATACGCCCTACATAAAATGCAGTGAGATAAACCCAAGGTAAGGGTGGTAATTCGGGTGAACCCGGCGGGTTACGGGTTGGGTCAAACTGTGTTGGGTCATAAACGGGTCGACTTGATCTCAACCCGTTTAATTCCTTTCACTTTCGACCAACCTGTTTTGACCCATTGCGGGTTTGTGTCGGGTTGACCCGTACATTATCATGGTTATGCGTATGAACTTTTCTGAGAAAATGGCCACGATTGAAATTAGTGTTATTGTTGTATTGTGCGGGTTGACACGGTTCAATTCCGGGTTGTTGACTTTAACCCAACGCGTTATTCTCTCTCATTTTCGGGTCGACCCGTTTTGACCCATTGTGGGTTTATGTCGACCCAAACCCACTAACTTTGTATCGCGTTCGTGTCGGGTCGTCGTGTCGGGTTTGATTCTGCCTGACCTAGACCCAAATTAATGAATAACTTACCAGTAGCTCCTGGTACTTTAAATTTTAAAATAAGAAGAAGATTGTATGCAGTTTGACACTTGTGACACTAAACCTGGTGCTTTCAATTGTTTGTCGGGCCTGCTGCTCCTATTGGGTTTTCTTGTGCAGAAATGGAAGAGAGAGAGAGAGAGAGAGAGATGAGATATACGGAGAGATTTTCAAGAGATATTTGGTAAAGAGGTTGAGAGACATGGGAGAGGGGTTCGTTGAGAACGTGAGTCTCCTCGTCAACAAACTGAAAAAAGGATGTAGCTTCAAGTCTGAACTTCACTACCCCATCACGAACATTGTCATTCTCAATTCGAGCCAAATTCTGCCATTAGGGCTCGTGAGAGATAGAACCAAAATGCAATTTCACAGCTTACTTTCTCCACAGACGAAGGTAGAGAACAGCACCCATCAACACCAAAGAGAAGCCACCACCAATTTGGAGAGAGAGAGAAGTCTGGTGGAGATGTTGGTGTTGGTGAGGAGATGGAGATGGAGAGAGAGTTGGTGGTGTCTAAGGTTGAGAAGAATGCTACGTGGGGAGGGAGAAGAGGAGTATTGTGGAGGATAACATAGTCAGTTTGCATTCCAACGGATAGTTCAAGAAGTTCAGCTATAATACTTGAGGGTTATTCAAGTCTTTTTATCCTCTCTGTTACTCAAAAAGGATGTAAGTGTCTTTATTGAAATTGGAAGGGTTGAATGTATAATGTTCGAACCGGAAGGGGTCAAAGTGTTTTTTGCCCTATATAAATTTACAAACGTTCGCAAGTGGGTGCTAGCTCAGGGGAATAGCACTTGTAGCCCCCTCACAAGGTCATAGGTTCAAACCCGCTTAGTGGTAGGCTAGATTTGGATTGATTATAATTGATGTTCTATACATATGGAGAAATTAGCCATACGGCTGCCGCACCCTGAACTCGCGCACACACCCTGGCTTCCTAGCTCTTAGGGTCACTCCCAAAGAGAAATAACAACCCTGGAGATTCAGAAGTAGCAGAACGCTAACAAAAATTCCATTCAAGGCCTGAAGGACATCATCGCCGCACAGGATCGCTGCCTCCGCCAAAATCAGAGATCCCAACTCTGCCCATACCGGAGATTGCATATATGCCGATGTCGGCGATTCCAACAGAGATCCCACCCAAATCGGAGTACTCCTCTTCTGCCCAAATCAGAGATCCCATCTCCGTCCAAATCAGAGAAAAAAATCCGCTAAGTTCGATATCCCAACTCCACCCGAACCTGAAATCATCTTATCCGTCCAAATAGGAGAATATATAAGCCCCTCATATCAAGAACAAGTGGTGAGACCCTCAATCAATCAATAAAGGAGTCAAGATCAAAAAATTATTGTTTTCTTGATTGTTTTCTTATTTAAGAAAATGCATAACAGAGATTTGTAATCCTGCTTTATTTTTCTTACCGTTACTTGTTTATTTCCAAACACTGCAGTCACACTCATCATCAATGGCTCTGCCGCAACCGAGGAAGGGGATTAAGAAGAACAAGAATCACAAGTTCACGGTCAAAGTTCTTGTTCCCTCGCATGCTTCTGCTACAATGTACGACTTGAAATCGTATCAAGAGTGGATGAAGAAGAACAAGACTAGAAAGAGGCAGAATCTAAAGTAGTTTGATTTTCCAGCTGATTTATTGGAACGCATATTGGAAGGGCTCTCTTCAGCTGATCGAATTCGATTTGGTGCAACTTGTAAGAAAAATCTCTCCTTTGTCACCACCGAACATCATCGTCATCACTATGAGTTCCGGATGATTGAAAAACTTCCATGGCTGGCTACGTTCGACTGTTTTGGGCTTCTTTTGTCGGAGCGGAGATTAGTGTTCAGGCTGTTCGAGCCACTTCACCAGCGAGGACGACCACACTATGCTGCTTATGAAAATTTGCAACCCAAAAGGAGATGGCCCTGGCAGTTTTCACTACACCAGCATAAAAGCTTCTGAGAAAGGTTGGTTTCTCTATTTATGGCCAAAGGAATCACCATCTTCATCTGGAGAAGATGATGGCATGACATGTTTCTTATTGTTTTCTCCCTTCAATAAAAAGATCATCAAGTTGCCTGATTTGGACCATTATTTCGATAACAATAACAATTGGATGGACCAATTGATGTGCAGCGCCATGTTCTCATCACATCCATCCTCTCCAGACTGTGTTTCCTTCTTCTTGTCTCAGGATAGCATTCCCGGAAAAATAATCATCAGCACACTACGTCAGAGGAGTCGAAAGTGGAAGACTAAGGTATTTGATAAGCTGATAAGTTTAGTTTCATGTGTGGTCTACCATGAGGGATGCTTCTATTGCATATCGTGTGAAGGTCAGCTCGCAGCTTACAATATTGTTCTGCATAGCTGGGAAGTCGTTGTCCCTTCATCTCCATTGCCGGACAAGGTTTACAGTCTGGATTACGACGTAAACCCATACTTGGTTGTATGTGAAGGAAAGTTAATTCTTGTATTCTTGTACACACCAGAGGACGATTACAATAATGTGGGAATGATTCGTTGTGGCCTATTCGAGTTTAGTAGCTCTACAAGGACATGGGTTGAGAAAACAAGCTTGGGGAACATGCTCTCTTTCTTGGTGATCCTACCTCATTTTCAGTTCCTGTCCCGTCATGGTCACATGTTGCCAACTACAGATCCATGATGGATAAAGCTTGCCTAATATACTATTCCATGATGGAAGATTGCTGTCACCTGGCCAAGGATGGTAGCTACTGGTCCAGTGTTGACGAATTTGGAATGTGGATGGAACCCCTTTCCTCTTCTGAACCTTCTTGATAGTCTTCCCCAAAGCTGGGCATAACTCTACTCTTAACTCTTCAGAGTATCTAACTAGATTGTTTTGGGTGATTTTGTCAGACCTAAATAGTTAAATGCTGTATGCAGATTCATATTAGGATATCGATGATCACAATGATGGAAATATTTCATGTCATTTCCTTCTGTTTAGCTTGCATTATTGATTGCTTTTCATAGTTAGTTTACGATTTTTAGAATGTGCAATTGCTTGCTGGATTTGACCATCAAAACTCTTAGTCAAGAGAGGATTGACAATTACGTATATCAATCTTTCAGAGCTTGTATCACATTAGCTCTATCTTAATTTTACCGGTTCCTCAATATTTATTTTTGCAATGGTCTTGGTAGACATTATGCAGTGAAGTGAGGCTGGAGTGATTCAGTCTTAAATTGTTTAAATTTGCTCACAGAAAACTGGGGAGATCTTAATTGAAGATCTTAAATTTAACAGAACCTCAGGCCTCACTTGCCAGTGGAAGCTTAAGATAGCCTATAAATCTTAGCAAGTGTATGGTGGAAGATCTTACTGTGGTGTGGTCTTCTCTTTGAAGTCTTACCTCCTTTTCGCTGCTTCCAGAAAGGTTAGTGTCTGAATTTTCTCCCGTTATGAACCCATTTTCCAACACAAAGAACTAATATAGTCTTTCTCACAACTTACAGGTAAAGGCCCCTACTCGAACGTGGAGTTGGTTTGTGTACTCAAAATTTTGTTCTTAAGTGAGTTAAAGTTTTCTTTTACCCTATAATTCAACAAGATATGCTATAACCAAGTTTCTTTCGAACCCTCGTGTTATCAAGTACATATATATGCAAGGTTATCTTCTTTTATGATGACATCATCAAATGCTGTTTTACTTGGTTTAAAAGATAGACTGGGTAGAATTGGCTATGACAAGGTGGGGAAACTGACTTTACGATTGATATACATCTTTACGATTGATATACATCTTTAATATAGTCTTTATCAAGTACATCTTTGTCCATTAATGTCTTTTACATACTACAGCATAATTGTGCAGGCTATCAGAAGATGTGGTTATTACAGATAAATTTCCCACGTCTCGTTTAAGTTGGGATATTTTAACGTGTTACAGTGGTAGAATTTATGTACCCTTTAATGTATGTCAATTTTCTCATTGATGAATATTCTGAGACAGCTCAGAGTTAATATGTTTTGCGCTGTGTAAAATTCTCTTTTGAAGCTTAGTTCTCGCTAGATCTGTATAAAAATGTAGAAACTGTTTTCTTACCTACGTATTCTCATTAATGACAGGTTAATCTTTTAAGATCAAGACAAACTGAGGAATATTGTTCAGATAAAAGGTCATTGCAGAGAGTCGGAGACTTCCACAGAGGTTAGTCTGAATCATTTTCCAACACAAAGAACTAATAGTCTCTTTGTACTATTTAGGACTTTATATAATTCATAATTTACTTACCGGATTCTTCCCCAAGTACTTCTATTATTTAGCCATCTGAAGTGTGCGAGGAGTAAACCCCCGTGCTCTTGATTCGTGAACTATAGTAAATTGATCAAGCCTTACTTGCTGGGCTCCTTTTCCCGCCTCTTGATTTCGATATGCCATTGGGGATGAGAAAGACTATAATTGTGCACTGACTGCGTGCAGGGGCCGATCCAGAAATTTGGTGTAGTGGGTACTGGACTAGAAAAATGAAACAAAATAAGATAAAAAATTTAAATTTGAAAAATGAGTGGAGGCTGTAGTGCAAATTTTGTGGGACTAAACAGAGAAATTTACACAAAATACGGGTAAAACAAGAATTTAAGGAATCAAGCCCCCACTTGTAAGGCTGTGGATCCACCCTTGACTTAGTGGGTTCTAAACAAACACATGATTGAGATTCCTGAGAAGATTGTTGTGTTTTATGTGATATAAATTCCAGTTTTGCATCGTACAACTTCATATTTATCAAAAACTATGAGATAAACGTGGAATAATTTTATGATATGCAAGCTATGCTAAAAACGAATGTGATGATGTACAAGTAAAACTAACGTCCCGCGCGTACGCGCGGGATTGGGTCTAGTTCATCCAAAGGCGGAACGTAGTGTAAATCACAATGTTCGCCCTTGAGGTTCGCACTAGACTGTTGGGAGCGCGAGGAACGTGAATACAAGCACAACAACAAGATCATCATCCGCTGATATTCATCCGGAAAGCGGTGAACGCTAGAATCTTCTGCTATTATTTATGCTTTTAGATCTAGATCATATTTCCCGTCATCAACTGAGCTCAAAAAAATTTGTTTGAAATATACAAGTTAGTACAAACAAATTAAGAAAATCTACATTTCTAATTTTTTAAATAAGTTCCATTCATTCATTCAGCCCAAATAATTGTACATTTCTAATTTTCTAAATAAGTTCCATTCATTCATTCATTCATCCCAAATGATTGTATGTTTCAAAGAAACATTATAACAAGACTATACATAGTAAAGCAAGGTTCATGCTAGGATAAAGTTGATAATATCATATGGAAATAGGTAAATGAGTTTCCTGAAAAGAAGAAGGGTAAGCGAGACACCTTACTAGCTTTCTTCAAAGAACTTCGCTTGTAATATTTCTCAGACGTTTTCATTCGTTTTAGTGATATCTCCTGCAACTCTATCACTGTAAGTTGTTTCGCCCAACCACGAAAATCCATGTTTTGATACATTATCATGTGAGTTTCAATGTTTTTTCATAATACAAAGAACATTTGCAGGAGTTTAATGGCTATCAAGGTATGACAAGTGTTATGGTAACGTTTGTAGGTGTTCCATGGGCCCCCAGAGATGAAAGTTGTTATATATTTATTTGCCTCTACAAAGGAAGTTATGCAGAATGTCTGAAAAGAAATGCCGAAACAAAATGCAAGCAAGAAAAAATTTCATTTCAAAAATAATTATGCACATTGCCGACCTAGTAGCTTACAGGAGTCCTGTACTAAGGGGATCGTCACGATTGAGAACGATACCCGGAAGAGATGATCGTCTGTTCACCTCAGCTTAAGCTGCAACCTCCAGCTGATCCAGGGGCGCCCGCTCGGCCCTAATGTTTGCATGACTTTGCTGCGCAGTAACAAGGTTGACTTGGTTGTGCACTGCCTCAATTCGGCTGGCCAGCCACGCAACACGGAGGGGAGAACTCCTGAGCATGCCCAGTCCACTAAAGAGGAACTTGTTATGATTCCAATATGTGAGAGAGCAAGAAAAAGCAAGAAAACAAAAAAACAAGATCAAGAACACAAGAATTTATGTGGCTCCCTAGTTTTGAGACTAGCTAATCCACGGCCAAACCAAACCCGATTTATTGATGCGAAGAGACAATTACAAGCACACAACCAAAGTCTTGACCCTAGCTTCTATTTATATAGTACAAAACTTGGAGCCAAAGTAAAAATAACAACCCATCGAAATTGTGTCATAACCAAAAAAAGATGTCTACCAATTATGTTGGTCAAAGTAGAGCATCTCACAAAGGAAGGAAACAAACCCGTGTGTGTTTCTTTTACTTGGTGCCAAAGTAACAAGTGTTTCTAAACACACTGCCCCTTTGACCAACAAATGTCGTCCCATAAGTCACTCACATGTTGCTAGCTGGCTTTGACCAAAAGACAAAACCACCGATCCAAACATAACCTATTGGAACACAAACACTACCCCTGCCACACATACACACATGCACACAAGCACACGTGCACATGCACGGAATTTGTTTATGCAAATTCTTTTTTCTTTTTTTTTTCTTTTTTTTGAATCAACTAAAAAACCCAACAACCCTATTCAAACTCCATAGTTACCGAACTAATTCTTCTCATCAATCCAACAAATCCAATCCTAGTGTATTCCCAATTTGCGGAATTGAACACACTCCCAATGCGTCCCAACAAACGCCTCTTCAATGCACCTTGACTAATGCATACCCCCAACGTCGCACCAATGACACTTTACGACAAAGTGCCTTTCAAACGATGTCATGCCAATTTGCGCTGCCACCTGCACCAATGTGCAAAACCACTAACTGATGCGCGCCAATCCAAGATCTAATCGCGCCACCAATTCGCATGCCCAATAACACGCTCCCATGCTCCATGCCAGGAGCCCTAACCGCCCCCGAGGGGTCCTAGAGAGAATCATCGTCGTCGGGTGTTGTCCCTCCTCCTCCCCCTGAAGCGATAGCTACAGACGTTCGATTCTTGGTACACTCCCTCTTCCAGTGACCATTATGCCTACACAAAGCACATACGTTCGAAGGTAAGTCGGATCCACCCCGCCTATATCCCTTACCTTTTCCTCCCCTAACAATCAAAGCTCCAGAAGCATGATCGTCCTTCCCAGCCGCCTTGTGCCTCAATTCCATCGTATGAAGGGCCGACCTAACTTCTTATAGGGTTATCGTTTCTTTCCCAATAACGAACGATTGAACGAAACCCTCAAAAGATGGTGGCAAGGAAACCAATAAAATCAATGCCGCGTCAACATCACTAACAATCTCATCACTATTGCGCAATTCAAGCAATATAGTGTTAAGATTGTCTAGGTGATCACCAATACGCGTACCTTCAACCCTCCGAAGACTGAATAGCCGCTGCTTCAACATCAATTTTTTGTCCACAAATTTCTTCGCGTAGAGATCCTCTAACTTTTCCCACAATCCAGCTGCGGTATCCTGATCTGCAACCCCAGTGATCACATCGTCCGCGAGGCATAATTTCATCGTCGCGTGCGCCTTCTCCTCCATCTTCACAAATGCCGAAGTGCTTGTATCCGTGTCCTCCTTGATAGCCAATGGAAACCACAGATCTTGCTGCTTTAGGAGAGTACGCATCTTGATTTGTTAGAGACTAAAACTATTCGTCCCATCGAACCGATCAATCTTGATCATCGAACTCGCCATTGCTTCTCTTGAGACTCACAACCAGTCTCTGATACCACTGTTATGACTCTAATATGTGAGAGAGCAAGATAAAGCAAGAAAACAAAAAACAACATCAAGAACACAAGAATTTATGTGGTTCACTAGTTTTGAGCCTAGCTAATCCACGGCCTAACCAAACCCAATTTATTGATGAAAAGAAACAATTACAAGCACTAAACCAAATTCTTGACCCTGACGTCTATTTATATTAGTACAAAACTTGAAACCAAAGTAGAAAAAACAACCCATCGAAATTGTATCCTAACAAGAAAAGGACACTACCAATTATGTTGGACAAAGTAGAGCATCTCACAAAGAAAAGAAACAAACCCGTGTGTGTTTATTTTACTTGGTGCCAAAGTAACAAGTGCTTCTAAACACACTGCCACTTTAACCAACAAGTGTCGTCCCATAAGTCACTCACATGTTGCTAGCTGGCTTTGACCAAAAAAAAAACCACCGATCCAAACATGACCTATTCGAACACAAACACTACCCCTGCCACAGATACACACATGCACACAAGCACACGTGCACATGCACAAAACTGGTTGGTGCCAATTCATTATTTTTTTTTAATGAACTAAAAAACCCAACAAAACTCAGCATCAGCAGGAGTGGTCTGATCTAAAGCAATTACAGCGTAGTAAAGAAAAGCCAACATTGTTAACTTGACAAAAGGACTAACAGATAGAATATCAGCAAATGTTTCCCTTCTCCTTAGGCGGATGCGAGCTAGCGCATCCACGTGCTCCTTGGGAACCCCAATACCAGCAATGATAACCCGGAGAGGTGGGAGATCTGTCCTACCGGCTTCAACAGCATCCTCATGCTCATTATACCCTGCGGGGAGAACCACACCATGAAGATTATAAGCATCTGATGTGGCCGAAGAACACCAAATGGGGCTTTTAGGGACTCTGGTGCAAGGGATGGTATTGAGGAGGAACAATGGAAGCACAATTTTCTTCTCGGGAAATAGGAAGCTCACAAAGAGAGGAACCCACATTTTGATCCTTCAGGGTCTCGGAGAGAAGTGCATTCAGCTGAGAGCTCGTGTTCTGCCCCACACTGAGGTCTAAGAAATTATGTTGATAAATAAAGAAAATGCCAAATCAGAACTAGGAACAAAACACGGAAAAGGAAGAAAAGCAAATTGTTGTAAAATTTACCATACTTCGCCGAATCCCGTGATACCGAATATTTTCTCCTCCTCCTGTTGAACATGTACATTCTCTGGCTCATTAACAAGAACTTCCTCCCATCATTGATAAGAACTTCCTCTTGTCTTTATTTAACAGGAACAACCCCATGCCGAGAGGACCCAGTGATCGAGTTAACGTTAGGCGGTTAGAAACCATATCGGTAGAGTTGCTTGATAGGTAGAGCGACATGAGACCGAGAGGAGATTGTCAGTGCTATTACCCGACACAACTATTTAGACGATAGCGTGTCTCAGTACTCTATTCGAAACTGTCTAAAACCCTAGGGGATCCATAGACCACCTAGTTATTTCTCCATATTTGTTCATTAATCAGAAAAATACAAAAATATGAGTTAGTTGTTTAATTCAACTCTTAAATCAAATTCTTCCTCCCTGTTACAGTAATCTATGTTAATCGACTAACTAATCAATATCGAGTCTGTCCCTGTGGGATCGACAACCTGAATTTTAATACTCAATCTTTATTACTTCGACCGTGCACTTGCGTATACGCGATAGTAAATCGCGTCAAGTTTTTGGCGTCGTTGCCGAGGACAACGATAGATTATTTAGTTAGGAGTTAGTTTAGAGTATTTCTTTTCGTTTTGTTTATTTTTTTCTATCTCTGTACTTCACGGGTTTCTTGTGAGTTTGTTTTTGCAGGAACACAGGAAGCAGGAGATATAATGAGCATGTCGAGCGAGGACGATTATGAGGGGATATCTGATTACCCCTTCTATTTTGCTAGATGCGGAATTTGGCACACAGATGACTGCTCAGTGATTTGGTGCTATAAATGCAAGAAGGATTACAAGTATGAAGATGCATGCATATTCGATCCACCACAACTTTGTCAGCATAAGGAAGACTCACCAGCAATTATGGCAGAACGACGCAGTATTATGGAGGACATCCAAGTGTGCTCCAAGTTCTTGTATATTGCTACACAATTTTCACAAGAGGATTCAGCCACAGGTATGGAATACGTGAGGGAGATGAAGAAGAGGTTAACGAAACGAGTAGAGAAACTGTCAGCGGTAGGGGAATCAGGTATTCCGGTGTCACAAGAGGATCCCTTGCCACGTGACGTTGAACCTAAATTTGAACCTCCATCACCATCACCACAAGAGGACGATTTCGATCCACCACAAATTTCTTCATTTTTTTCCTTTTTTTTGGAGAATTATTTGGTGACTAGTTTTGGATGGTAAAAGAATTTGAGTTGGCGGTGATGGGGTTTGGATCCTCTCCAGCCCAAAAACCTGCCCCTCCAGTCCCAAGATCCTCACCATTCAAAATTATAAGAGCCTAAGATTTGGACACCATATTAAGCTAAGCATTGCTCCCGCAACACACAAATCTTTCTCTCTCTTCTCCTTCCCCCTTTCTCTGCAACTACACTTCCTGCGAAATCAATTTTCTCGTTCATCACACTTCTTTAAGTCGACAACTTGCATATTCTTCTACATGCTCTATCACTGTATTCAAATCTATCTACTTTTTGGAAGAATTAGTTGAAAAAAAATAGAGTGAATGACATCAATATGTAGTCTCAGTTTTCGTTGATGTGGAGACGAACCCTTTCTTTACCCCCGACGACTCTATGTTGACCTGATGGCTTATACCATAAATCTTGGATCGATCACAGGGTGCCCTATGTGTTCTTCAACGGAACACATAGTGAACTTCGTTCATATTGTTGCAATTGCAATCTCAAAAGATGAACCCAAGAAGGAAATTACAAATAATCAAACACCAGTATGAACTTTTGAAGGCTAGTAGTGGCGAAGATCGATATCGATTAAGGTTGTGAATTTTTTGATCAGATTACCATTCAAAGAGAGACGAAGTTGAAGGAATTAGGAGAGATTATCTATGACGGGATACAAATTATGGCTTGGTGAGGTGTAACCATCATTTCCACTATTAAATTTGAACGGTAAAGATCTTTGGACTAGAGGGGCTGGAGGACTTTTGGGCTGGAGAGGATCCAAACCGGTTGTGATGATCATTGCGAAACTTTCAATTACTAATATTTGAGAAGATCAATACAGGTGGTTTTAATAAACATTTTTTAGTTCAATTTTGCTGGGCAATCTTATATTAAAATGTTTCTTTGTCTAAAATGTTTATCTATATTAATTAATTATTATATAAAAGCAAGAAAGTGCTAAGAATTGATATCAGCTTGCCATTTGTCAATAAATATAAATTGTGGAGATGCCATTTGGAAACCTAAGTGGAAGATGTATAAGGCAACATCCAATTAAATATACCAAGTAGTGCCATGTCAGATCCGCATAATGCCAACCTGGATGGCACATTAGTTACCATGAACTTGCAAAGAAAATTTAATAGTGGAGTTAAATTCAGTAATGAGTTTTAAACACAAAAACATAAATTTTGTAACCTCCTTTCATTAAATGATAGGGTCAAAATGAATCAAATTACTGTGGAGATTCTAATACATTAAAGCACATTATTAATAAATCATTCATTTACTTCATATCTTAACCAAATAATTGCATACGTTCAATTGTTATATTTCAATCTTCCTACTATCTGTTTGAACTCTCAGTCAATTACAATGTATTTTTATTTTTCTATTGGATTTTATTTTGTTCCTCATATTGCTCTTGGGACATTCGGAATCTCTATGAAGACACTTTGTCAACAATGTACTGGGATGACGAGTTTGAAAAAAGTAAGTTTTGCTGATTTCTGAAACATGAACCTTTCAGTCTCATGTGTTTTGATTTTTCTGGTGATTCTCGCTCAATGGTGAACGGTAATCTAAAAATAGAAACTACATATTGAATTATTTGGAACACAAAATTACATATTTCTATGGTTACACCGTGAGTCCTGCTTTTGAGGAACTTTGATAAAGTTGATAACTATTGAAGCAAACCTATGAAAACAATATTTCATGATAATTCTACGACAACGATTTATTTCTATATTTGTTATCGTAGAAGACATAACAGGAAATTGTGAATCTTGACTTATGAGAATTCATAGACACATGGGATACCCAAGGTATTTTATATATTCTTCTGCTAATTTTATCATATAATAACTTATTGATAAACCTGTTAACTTCTTTGAAGAGCTAATATTTAATAGTTGAAGCAATTGGATTTTATGCTACATTGAGATAATGAGATCCATATATAGTGAAGCATGAAGTCGAAATAAAAAGATGTCATGGACATATTCCTAATAAGATAATCATGGTGCATAATGATCAGTCTCTCTGAATTAAAATACAAATAAATACGTTTCATAGAGAGAATGGAATTTGTATTCAATATCAAAGTAGTAGTGTTAACTTCTGTTTATCACATTAGATAGTAATATTTTATTATGTTTGTTTTATCGATTAATATCCTCAATCTCCTATTTGTCGAATCTGGTAATTTATTGGCAGTCTCCTCTTTGTGCCATGGTCTATCTATTTTAGCTATTGAGTACATGTTAAAGAAGGTTTTATCAAATGAAAGAAGATGGTCATGTAGCTATTGACGTCCCACGGTTCAATTTGCTCGATGTCTATTTTCTTATAATTTTAGTATCTCTATTCATAGTGTCTTTTGTCGCCATATTTTAAATATTTTGATTTATAACAACACAAAGTTACACCCCACATATCATATTGTTCCACCTTTATCTCCTAATCATATTAGAAATTTGGAGCTATTTTCATACTTCCTAGTTTAGTGAAGTTCTTTTTCAGAAGACTTTTTTTAAGAAAATAAAACTCTCTTGGTTTTAGGTGAAGGAAAAAATGAAATGGAAATTGAGGTATCCATGGTAAAACTTTTAGCACAACATTAGAGATTCAATAACAGTGTGACACGTAAAATAAAAATAATTAGAAGAAATTTCACATGCACATGAATATCTCAATAAACTGTGCGCGTAATAGAGGGTATCACCAAGGGACTATTTCCCACAAATTAACAAATTAAAACATTATTAAATACGAGAACTTCTAATCTTTTAACATGTATTATTGAACGAATTTTATACTTTTTATATCTACTTTATCTTCATTATCCCCATTTCTTGATGGCTTGCAGGAACAGTATTGGAAATATACGATATAATTCTTCTTTATTTCAAGTGTTTCTATTTATGTAATTTTTCTTTGCTTTCTCATGTTTATCACTCTACTACTTGGCGGTGTTTGTTTCCAGCATTAAATTTTTGAGGAACTATTTACTTGCAGGAAAGTGAAGCTAGAGGCTGTTTTAAGGAGTTGATTTTCAGTTTAAAATAGGCCTTATCTTGCTTTTGTGGTTCTCTACTATAATTTTTTTGTTAAATTTCGTTGCTCTGTTCTTTTCAGCCAGTGATGGAATGTATAAAGCATTAATATTTAAGTATGAACTCTACTATCCAGTCCTGCGCTACAGCGCGCGGGTTCACGACTAGGAAGCAATTAAGCCAAAAAAGAAAATAATAACTACAAGAATAGAAAGTATGCATCCAAGTGTACGTGGTGTGATATTCAATGAATATGACACCATAAGAATTTGATATAAACCTACCCAATATAAATACTCCCATCTAAGAATTTGATAAAAACTTACCCAGTATAAATTAATTCCATATAAGATTTTGACAAAAATTTACCCAATATAAATTACTTCCATCAGGTTGTAATTAAAACAAGTTTGATAAAAGCAGAGATGAAAAAAAACGGTTATAAAAAGTCTTCGTAATCTCCAGAGAGACATCGATCCCACAGTTGTTTCACTTTCATACAAACTAGGCAAGCACATCGGCTGACCTTTCAACATATCCCAACTCTGCATAAAGTCCAGCTGCAACAGACCTATACCCATCAAATTTGGCTTGACCTATAATTTCTTTAATAGGAGGCTAGATCAGACATCTACAATGGCATTGGTTTACAGAGACTTGTGATCGAACGTCTTGCATTGAAGAGAAGCTAAATTACACAACCCTAGCTGCAAAGTAATTCAACATAAATACTGATCACATCTTCAATTCCTGAAAAATAAAGTAAAAGAAGATATGCATCACTTTTTGTAAACGATGAGGCAAGGAACTGGTTTGGGCCAGGCGTCAACTAATTGGGACAATTGAAAGGATTCAGTCCTTTGAATCACAAGAGGTGAAGGTCTCATGCAGCGGAAATCAACCTCTTCTCTCAGGAGTCCTCCCGTCTCATTATCAGACTTGAGGGTCATGTACTCTAATAAGAATTTACCATTATCTTTGGGGCTTACGACAATAGCTGGGTACCAAAACTGTGGGTAACCTTCAAAATCGTCATCATCATTTGTAACCTCAACTTTCAATACCTTTGGGAAACATGATTCCTCCTCCACCGCCTGTAGTTTACCATTCTGTCTTTCTACAAACCCTGGTCGGGGCTTCAGTGGCAGCTCAGATTGCCCTGCTCCCTGCATATTAGGGAACCCACCAATGTAAAAACATAATCTGTACACAATTTGGTAATGTTTTGTCATCAAAAGCACATACCTTTATCTTTGAAGGAGGTGCCATAATGGAAATGTCATGAACAACGATCGAATTCCCACTATAAAAAGAGGATCCTGAAGACATGAACATCCATTATAAAAGCCATCAAAGCCTTGAAACTGTCTGGTTTTCAACCAGAGCGACTACCAAATCCACCAACATATACACCAGGAATCCAAACCATACCTGCAAGGGAAGCTCCTGACACGTGAGCTATCTATGAATGAAGTTGATGGAGAACTCCCAGATGGTGTCAAGAACTTAGCTCTCAAAGCCAAAGAGAATGAGAGAACACAAAGCCTTGAAACTGAGGATGGGGATGATGAAGATCCAATTCCCTTAATTTCGAAAGCCTTGACAAAGATTCTCAGTTTCACAATCCATCCAGTCTCTATCGATCTCCAACTATCTATCATCTACAAAGAGTATTGTTGTTGCCGTGGCATGTGACCGGTGAGAGTACCTGCATTTCGGGAGATCCGTACACCAAAATCGTATAGCCAGCATGGGAAGGCACCCTCTCGGGAGATCCGCATACCAAACTCGTATAGCCAGCGCAGGAAGGCACCCTTAAAACATACAACAGTAATAATGCTCTCCGTAACTCTCGTATTCCCCAGATTCCTCTGATTGTCATCTCGTGGATCATGAGCACCTGCCTTGTCCCGAAGGCCATGCTCCAATGAGTCCACATCTTCTTTATATTTTCATATCCTACATGATCCCATAAGATCTTGCAGGTGGGCCCAATGAAAATAATAAAGAGCGATGCAACGAGAATCTTTCCTTACATACATGTGTCACTCAGATTCGGCTCAGTTGGTTTCTCAGCAGTGTCCGGAAGGCCGAATCATCCATAGCCGTAAGGTATCACGCCAAAGTAGCACCACCGACCCGTCTCCTCATGACATAGACGTAAGTACAAAGGGTATACAGTGTCAATCATCTTTATATGATCGACGAGGCTCACACGATGAGGAATCCCAGGGACTAATTCTACTCATCACCTCATGGTCACTCATAAGCGCGCGTTATTCAAGGGGGAATATGCGCCATAGTGTTTAGACTCTGATCAGAGCGCATGTCTTATCCTTGCAAAGGACAACTATACAGATGACAATCCGATAGCCCTTATGGCCACCAGCCGGAGTACTGCCATGTCACACTATTGTGAACAATTATCAGTTCTCGCATCCGGCTTTCTCTACGCAGACTATACATGATTCGGGGTAATAACCATGTTCGATTGACCATAACCAGACCCACCTGACCTCAACACCAATACACCCTCATCTCCATAACAACCTTGAAATATCAGGTTGTGCAAGACTTGAAATAGCTTGGCTATTTCAAGGCGTTGAACCAGCTTTCAAAGCCTTGAATCTGTCTCAGAGGCTTGAAAATAGTTTAGCTATTTTCAAGGCCTTCAAACTGGATTCAAAGCCTTGAAACTGATTGAACCTGTATGCACATTCTCAGGGGGAGTTTTTTGCAAACTCTCTGGATCGTCCTCAATGATGATTGTTCATGTCTTTAAGGAGGAAACCCACACCAATTGAAGGAGCAATAAGAAGGTTCTTTCATATAAATCCTGAAAACTCTATTTCTTATGTGTATCTGGTTGAAGGTTTGAAATTTAATTTGCTTAGTGTATCTCACCTTTGTGATAATGGAAACAAAGTTATCTTTCATATAGAGAAGTGTGTGGTGCAAAATGAGAAATCAAGAGATTTCATTCAGGCATCCTCTAGATCAAACAATGTTTATACTTTTCAGATTAACAAAGTTGCTGGTGAAAGTTTGAAGTGTCTCTAGGCCTTGAAAGAGGATTCAAAGCTTTGGCACAGGAAACTTGGTCATATCAGTTTGCATACCTTGAACAAGTTGATTTCTAAAGACTTGGTAAGAGGATTACCATCCATCAAGTTCAAAGAAGATGAAATGTGCAAAGCCTGTGCACAAGGCAAACAGACCAGAAGCTCCTTCAAGCCAAAGACGTTTGTATGTAGAACTAGACCCATTGAACTACTTCATATGGATCTCTGTGGTCCTATGAGGACTCCCACTCCAAAAGCTAAAAGGTATATGCTAGTTGTTGTAGATGATTTTTCTAGAAATATTTGGGTTATGTTTCTCAAAGAAAATCTGAAGCACTCTATGAATTTTCAAAGCTTTGCAGAGAACTACAAAACTTGAAAAACCTACCTGTAGCTTCAATCAGGAGTGATCGTGGTAGAGAATTTTGATCAGTTAGAATTTGGTTTATTCTGTGATAAGCATGGTATTTCTCACAATTTTCTGCTCCAAGAACTCCTCAACAGAATGGTGTTGTTGAAAGAAAGAACAGGGAGGAAGCCAGATGTTTCTTGAGAACAAGCTGCCAAACATTATTGGGCAGAAGCTGTGAATACAACAAACTATATTTTGAACAGGTGCTTGATCAGACCTATTCTGAAGAAGACCCCATATGAATTATTCAAAGGGAGGAAGCCAGATATTTCTTACTTCAGACCCTTTGGATGTACTTGTGATATCCATAACAATGGAAAAGACAATCTTGGTAAGTTTGATGCAAGAAGTAATGAAAGTATATTTCTTGGTTACTCTCTGAATAGCAAAGCTTATAGAGTTTACAATAAACGAACCAAACTGGTTGAAGAGAGCATTCATGTAATTTTTGATGAAAGCTATGATGGTTCTTTGAGTGAAAGTTTTGCAGACTTGAATTTGAACAAGCATGAATCAGAGGAAGAGACTGAGAATCCACTAGGATTCAAGAAAGGATCATAAGATAATAGAAAACCTTTCAAGACCTTGAAAATGGTGCTCAAGGCCTTGAAAGTAAAACTCAAAGCCTTGAAAAAGATGATCAGAAGGATTCAAGTGACAAAGCCACTACTTCAAGACCAGAGAAGATCTATGGAGAACCTGAACCATGGTCTCCAAGAAAGAGATTCAAATATCTCTCATCTTATCCAGCTAATAATATGATATCATATCATATCCAACCATTGGTACACAAACTAGATCACAGTTAAGAACTTATGTGCTTTTAATGCTTTTATTTATCTTTTAGAACCAAAAACTGTGAAAGAAGCTTTATAAAAGCAGACTGGATCATTGCTATGCAAAGTGAACTCAATGAGTTTGAAAGGAATAAGGTTTGGTACCTGGTTCCTGCACCTTCAAACCAGTCTTTCATTGGTACCAGATGGGTATTAAGAAAAAAGTTGGATGAAAGTGGCAATGTGATCAGAAATAAAGCAAGCTTAGTTGCTCAAGGTTAAAATCGAGAAGAAGGTATTGATTATGAGGAAAATTTTGCTCCAGTTGTCAGATTAGAAGCAATTAGAATTTTGCTTGCATTTGCATCTTACAAGAACATGAAACTGTTTCAAATGGATGTGAAGTGTGCTTTATTGGATGGCTATTTGCAAGAAGAAGTGTATGTTGCACAACCACCTGGTTTTGAAAATGACAAGTTACCAGATCATGTCTACAAACTTGACAAAGCTCTTTATGGTTTGAAACAAGCTCCAAGGGCTTGCTATGATAGATTGTCAAAGTTTTTGCTTGAAAATGATTTCAAAAGAGGTTTAGTAGACAAGACTCTTTTCATTAAGACTCATGAGAAAGATTTACTTGTTGTTCAGATATATGTTGATGATATACTGTTTGGAGCTACTAGATCAACTATGTAGAGAATTCTCAAGTCTTATGAGCAGGGAATTTGAGATGAGCATGATGGGAGAGTTGAACTTCTTCCTAGGACTTCAAATACATCAATTGAAGAAGGGCCTCTTTCTGCATCAAAGAAAATACACAAGAGACTTACTAAAAAAATATAGCATGGCTCAATGTAAGGATGCCAAGACTCCAATGAGCTCTACACTATCCTTAGATAAGGATGAATCTGGTAAGAGTGTCAATGTAAAAGAGTATAGAGGCATGCTTGGGTCATTACTCTATCTGACAGCAAGCAGGTCAGATATTATGTTCAGTGTGTGTATGTGTGCTAGATTGCAAGCTGATCCAAAAGACACAAACTGTTGTGAAGAGAATATTCAGATACCTCAATGGTACCAAAGACTTAGAGCTTTGGTATCCAAGACATTCTAACTTCTCTTTATATGGCTTTTCAGATGCCGACTTTGTAGGTTACAAAGTTGATAGGAAAAGTACTTCAGGAACTTGCCAATTCATTGGATCATCCTTGATTAGTTGACATTCCAAGAAACAGAATTCAGTTGCTCTATCAACAGCTGAAGCTGAATATATAGCTGCAGGAGCATGTTGCTCACAAGTGTTATGGATTGCTCAACAGCTAATAGACCTTGGATTTGAATTCAGGGGCATACCTATTAAGTGTGACAACACTAGTGCAATTTCAATTACAAAGAATCCAGTGCAAAACTTAAGAACCAAAAACATTGATGTCAGACACAACTTCATCAGAGATCATGATGATAAAAGTGATATTATTCTTGAATTTGTTTCTACTAACATGCAAATTGCAGATATCTTCACTAAACCATTAGCAGATGAGAGATTCTCAGCTCTAAGATTGGAATTGAGAATTCTAAACAAAGATGCATTGGTTTAAGAGGAGCATCAGGTAAGACAGGTAAGCTTTATGTGTTTCAAAAGGTTTGAACTGAGTTTCAAAGCCTTGAAAATCAGTTCAAAGCCTTGAATTTTTACTTGTTGCAGTGTTACAGTATTTCAAGACCTTGAAAGCCTTTTCAAAGCCTTGAAAATGAGTCTGCTACACTAATAGTCAATAATATTGGATCATTCTGTGTTGGGTGATATATCTGTAGATATTTTCCTAATATAGCCCCTACCCTTTTCAAAAATTTGTTTTAGCCAAAAATAGTATTAGTATATTCTATTTTCCGACGGCAAAAAATTTTTGAAATCTCTCTGATCATGGCAAATCTTTTGAGAATCAGAGAGACACTAGTTTTCTTTTGAAACTCAAACTCTTTCAATATTTATCTTCTTCTCTTCTCATTCGTTCCGTATCATTCCATCTCTCTATTTTCTTCTCCCAAACCCTAATGAGCACAAGGAGAGCCTCAGATAGAATCAAGATGGATGGAGGTTCGAAACCTGTCTCAGAGAAGAAAAGAAAAGCAGCAATGGAAGAGGTTCAAGAAGTCAGTGGAGACTCTAGCTCCAGAACTCCCAGTGCAGAGGCAGTCCAAGATCCTCCTCCACCAAAGAAGAAGGTCAAGAAGGTTACAACCTCCTCTTCAGAAAAGCGAAAGAAGCAGAAAGTTGTTATAGAAAAGCAACCGGAAACAGAGCCTACCAGTTCAAAGAAGGTGAAGAAGAAAACAACTCAGACAGAAAAGGGGAAAGGTAAGGTGACAGAAGCACAACCAGAAGGACAATTGGAGAAGGCATTGCAGATCTATTCACAAGCCTCAACAAAGAACACAGCACCAGATGAGACATGGTTTGTCTCAAACATCTCTAAAGGTCAGTGGTTAGATGGTTTTGCATCAAGATATATTGGTTTCTGCAGTTTAGTTAATAAGCATGTGTTGGAACACATGAAACTTAAGTGCATCTCTATGTTGAAGAAGAGTTGTTTGTGGTGTATGCTGAATCCTAGATAATTAGCCTATCCTAGACTCACCAGACTCTTCTACCTGAACCTGATCCAAGTTAAGAGAACTTCACACTTGGTAATCAAATCTAAAGTGGCTGGGATAGTAATTGAACTGGATCATTCTGAGTTTGCCAATGTGTTAGGGTGTCCACAGAGGTATGATACTAGCAACCATCCACCAAAGTCAGAAACCTTGAAGCTAGCCAAAGAAGATTTATTTCTTCCAAACATCCAACCTCAGCCAAATAGTTAACACACTCTGTGTTTAATGTTGAAGCCAAAGTCCTTCATACCATACTGGTTAGATGTGTCTTTCCCAGAGAGCACTCTAGAGAATTGGTGACTGAGAGAATGCTGCACATCATGTATCTGGTTATGCATGGATATGAGATTGATCTTCCAAAACTGCTGATTGAACACATGCTCTTTAGTCTTACCTGTAAGAGGATTCACCCTCTGCCCTATGCAAACCTGCTCACTTTGTTCTTTGAGCATTTTGAGATTCCATTTACTGGAGTCACATCTGGTTTTGGGGTACATAATGGGAAAGCCTTTGAGAACATTGGAGTTGTGAAGACCAAAGAGAAAGTTTGGAAGCTTTACTCAGACTTGACTGAAGCAGAACTAGGTGCAAATAAGTTCTCTAAGCCCAAGAACTTGGCCCCCACTTCAAGTCAGACTTCTCAGCCCACAGACAATCAGAGACTTGATGGTTTGGAGTTGGACATGGACGATGTCAAAGCAACTGTTTTTGGATTAGAAAGTGATTTGGGGCAAGTCAAGTACATGGTGGAAAGCATCTTCAGAAGCATGACTTTGCTTGATGTTCCTTAGGATGCGGAAGGTAGAAAGAAGGAGACTCTGACAAGGATTTGCCTAGTGAGCATTCAGACCAGGAAGAAATTACTCCAGTTTTAGACAAGGGAAAGCAGGTAGCAGATCAGGCATCACAGGAAGAAGATGAAGCCAATAGCCCTGACTCAGATGAACTGGTGATCACTTTGAAGAAGAAAAAGAAATCTCCAAAGGCTGCTTTAAAGGACAAGACTGAAGAGGTCACCATTGCTGGTGAAGAGGAACAGGAAGTGCAGGACAAGTATGATATAGAAGAAAGTGAGAAAGATGAAGGAGATCCGGCTGCTGATGAAGATTAAACCCCTTAATCTTGCCTATTCTTTCTTCCCCATTCTTTCTTCTTCAAAGTTTTTCGTTTAAGTTTTCATAATTTTCCAGACACTTGATCCAACATCTTCTATCTTTTTGATGAAAGCCAAAAAGGGAGAGAACATTCTAGGTTTTTAGCTCCAAGGTTATTTGGTTTTATGTGCTGAATTGTTTAAGTTTCTGTTGGTATTATGAATAAGTTGGATCTCTTTGGAAAAACTGTGTTTTAAATTGTGGACTAATGAGCTTATTTTGCAGAGACTAAGGATCAAACAGAATTTGGTTTTGTCTTTCATCAAGGGGGAGATTGAAAGATCAGGTTGTGCAAGACTTGAAATAGCTTGGCTATTTCAAGGCCTTGAACCAGCTTTCAAAGCCTTGAATCAGTCTCAGAGGATTGAAACTAGTTTAGCTATTTTCAAGGCATTGAAACTGGATTCAAAGCCTTGAAAGTGATTGAACCTGTATGCACATTCTCATGGGGATTTTTCTGCAAACTCTCTGGATTGATTTACTCTCTCTTTCATATGTTTGATTCTTTGTTATTAGATGATGAAAGACAAATTGCTATAACATACTTTTTTAATCATTATATATCATCTGTTTGACCATGATAATGCAGGAAATTTTGTTTCTATTTTTTTGCAGGATTGTTTCCTAAACTAAATTGCTGCACATTTGGAAATACTTGGACACTTTGATCCTGTGATCAATCAGACGTTTTTGACAGCTTCTCATGGTGTTTAATTGAAAGATTACAACTATTGGGTTTTGAAGTAGGTAACGCAGCGGAATAACAAAAAAATTAATTCCTACTTCAATGCCCACCACATATCGTCAGGAGGAGACATCATAACATGATAAGAGACATAGTATTGTGTACCTTTTGAATTTGTGAGATCACATGAAGAATGATGTCCTCGTCTATACGGTTGATCCACGTCTAGAGGTGAGATCTAGATTCTTCCTTCAAAAAAGTTCTAGCTTGAACCCGGACGAAGAGGGAAGAAGATCAAAGCAACAAAGGCACAAGAGGAGGTTCGACCTCCTCTTTGAGCCGACAGGAAGGGGGGGGGGGGGACGGGGCTAGGGTTTCGGCTCTAGCTCTTGTCTTGCCCTATCTTTTTCTCTCTCCCACTCTCTTTGTTATGTCTAATAACATTAGTGTGGGAAGGAAGCTTAAGCCTCTTTATATACTATAACAACTCCTTGTTGTTTCCAAAAAAGAGTTTCCTAATTCTAGATGAACTAGAACTATTCCCTTCCTTGCAAATTAGTCCTACTAAGTTTGCAAGGTGTTGCACAATGATCCTTCTATTAATTAATCAATATTAATTAATCTCAAATCTAGCTCTACTCTATTTGACGTGTGACCCCATAGGTTTCTATATAGTTGGTAGTAACTCTTACTAACATGGAGCTGTGTCTAGCAACACATCCATGCCACCCAAACAATAAAAATAGTCAGTGATCCCGACAAACCTCTTCTGCCCAATATGTCATATTGCACTATCCCTTTGTCTCCATATCTGGATTGGACACGAGACATACATCGTCACACTCGTATATCCAATCCATAGTTCCTCGATCCTGGGAATATGCTTATGCTTGCAGATAACATCAATATCTCTATATTGATTTATCTGAGTCTGGCCAGACATTCAATAAGCCTCATCCCTCGAGTGGCCGTGGATATTTACCCCCATTATGTGGGAGGTAAAAATCCTATCTACATCACTACGATCTCTCGGCTTGCTTCCTATCACGCCCGATAGCCATCTTTATGATTACCCAGTTACGGTGTAAAGATTGATAACATCAAAGCGAAATATTTCACAACTAGAGTATCTAGTGACTTCAAGTCTAAGGATTGCAATTATATTAGCACTACGAAAAGCGATTGTGACTTGACATAATCAAATGTATCCTTTTCGTCGTGGGTCAATCCAGTATGCCACTAATCCTAATGCATACCCATGTGTTTAGACTTGATATCTCCATATCAATCTACCCACATACTAGTCTATATTTGATCGTCCTATTAATCAGTATAGTGGACTAGGGATATTTAAGATAAACAACACATTTTATCTAAGGACTTCATTATATTAAATATCACAATATATAATAAATGAATATTCTAGCCAAAACAATGAATATTCTAGCTTGGAATATTCATTTATTATATATTGTGATATTTAATATAATGAGACCGAGAGGAGATTGTCAGTGCTATTACCCGACACAACTAATTAGATGATAGCGTGTCTCTGTACTCTATTTGGAACTGTCTAAAACCCTAGGGGATCCATAAATAACCTATTTATTTCTCCATATTTGTTTATTAATCAGAAAAATACAAAAATATGAGTTAGTTGTTTATTTCAATTCTTAAATCATATTCTTCCTCCCTGTTATAGTACTCTATATTAATCGACTAACTAAACAATCTCGAGTCTGTCCCTGTGGGTTCGACAACCTGAGTTTTAATACTCAATCTTTATTACTTCGACTGTGCACTTGCGTATACGCGTTAGTAAATCGCGTCAATTTTTTGGCGCCGTTGCCCGGGACAACGGTAGATTATTCAGTTAGGAGTTAGTTTAGAGTGTTTCTTTTAGTTTTTTTTATTCTTTTTCTATCTCTGTACTTCACGGGTTTCTTGTGAGTTTGTTTTTGCAGGAACACAGGAAGCAAGGGATATAATGAGCATGTCGAGCGAGGACGATTATGAGGGGATCTCTGATTACCCCTTCTATTGAGCTAGATGCATAATTTGGCACACAGATGACTGCACAGTGATTTGGTGCTATAAATGCAAGAAGGATTACAAGTATGAAGATGCATGCATATTCGATCCACCACAGCTTTGTCAGCATAAGGAAGAATCACCAGCAATTATGGCAGAACCACGCAGTATTATGGAGGACATCCAAGTGTGCTCAAAGTTCTTGTCTTTTTCTACACAATTTTCACAAGAGGATTCAGCCATAGGTATGGAATACGTGAGGGAGATGATGAAGAGGTTAACGAAACGAGTAGAGAAACTGTTAGCAGCAGGGGAATCAGGAGGATCCCTTGCCACGTGACGTTGAGCCTAAATTTGAGCCTCCATCTTCATCACCACAAGAGGACGATTTCAATCCACCACAGCTTTCTTCCTTTTTTTTTTCCTTTTTTTTGGAGAATTATTTGGTGACTAGTTTTGGATAGTAAAAGAATTTGAGTTGGTGGTTATGGGGTTTGGATCCTCTCCAGCCCATAAACCATCCAGCCCCTCCAGTTCTAAGATCCTCACCGTTCAAAATCATAAGAGGCTAAGATTTGGACACCATATTAAGCTAAGCATTGCTCCTGCAACACACAAACCTTTCTCTCTCTTCTCCTTCCCCATCAATTGTTTTTGCTCACCATCCAAGCCCCCCATATAGCTGAGAATTTCCGAGCAATTGCTAAAAAGCGCTGTTTGATGAGCCTGCGTAGTATTAGGTAGTTGGTCAGGTAAAGGCTGACCAAGCCAATGATGCTTAGATGGTCTTTTCGGACCTTTCCTACTGATCACCTTTGTTTACCTAGGGGTGAAGTCATTTTATACCCATAACCATGGAACAACATCTCCTAACTACACTTCCTGCAAAATGAATTTTCTTGTTCATCACACTTCTTTAAGTCGACAACTTGCATATTCTTCTACATGCTCTATCACTGTATTCAAATATATATACTTTTTGGAAGAATTAGTTGAAAAAAATAGAGTGAATCACATCAATATGTAGTCTCAGTTTTCGCTGATCAGGAGACGAACCCTTTCTTTACCCCCCGCGACCCTATGTTGACCTGATGGCTTACACCGTAAATCTTGGATAGATTACAGGGTGCCCTATGTGTTCTTCAACGGAACACATAGTGAACTTTGTTCATATTGTTGCATTTGCAATCTCAAAAGATGAACCCAAGAAGGAAATTACAAGTAATTAAACACCAGTATGAACTTTTGAAGGCAAGTAGTGGCGAAGATCGATATTGATGAAGGCTGTGAATTCTTTGATCAGATTACCGTTCTAAAAGAGACGAAGTTGAAGGAATTATGGGAGATCATCTATGACGGGATGCAAATTATGGCTTGGTGAGGTGTAACCATCTTTGCCACTATTAAATTTGAACGGTAAAGATCTTTGGACTGGAGGGGCAAGAAGACTTTTGGGCTGGAGAGGATCCAAACCCGTTGTGATGATCATTGCAAAACTTTCAATTACTAATATTTGAGAAGATCAATACATGTGTTTTTAACAAACATATTTTTAGTTCAATTTTGCTGGGCAATCTTATAATAAAAATTTTATTCGTCTAAAATGTTTATCTATATTAATTAATTATTATATAAAAGCAGGAAAGTGCTAAGAATTGATATCAGCTTGCCATTTGTCAATAAATATAAATTGTGAAGATGCCATTTGGCAACCTAAGTGGAAGATGAATACGGAAACATCCAATTAAAACATACCAAGTAGTGCCATGTGAGATCCGAATAATGCCAACCTGGATGGAACATTAGTTACAATGAACTTGAAAAGAAAATTTAATAGTTGAGTAAAATTCAGTAATGAGTTTTAAACACAAAAACATAAATTTCGTAATCTCTTTTCATTAAATGATAGGGTCAAAATGACTTAAACGTTACTGTGGAGATTCTAATACATTAAAGCACATTATTAATAAATCATTCATTTACTTCAAATCTTAACCCAATAATTGCAGACGTTCAATTGATATATTTCAATCTTCCTACTCTCTGTTTGAACTCTCAGTCAATTACAATGTATTTATATTTTTCTATTGGACTTTATTTTGTTCCTCATATTGCTCTTGGATAGGACTGCAACTCGGGCGGGCTGGGCGGGTTGACACCCTTGTCCAAGCCCAAGTCCGAGTTCTGTCGGGGTTGCCTATGCCCAGCCCAGCCCGGGTTAGGAGCATCCCCAGCCCGTCCAAGCCCAAATTCAAAATAACCAATTCGGGTTTGGGTTAAATTCGGGCTAGCCCATTAAACTAAATAAACTAACATAATTATCATATTCAAATCAATTAGAATTGTCCCCTCAAAATTAAGTTAATAACTTTATTTTTTCAAAAGGTTACGTTAATAACTTACATATAAAAATAGACACCAAATATAGATAGTTCAATTTTCTTTTATTTAAGGCTATCCAACAATGACTATGTATTGTTATAATGAATTAAACAAATATCCATTTATACAAAGATAATACTAATCATTTTGTGAGAAAAATCTATTAGTTATGCACATAAACATAATTAAAAATATCACTAATAAATAATAGAAAACTAATAGATTATTGATAAATATGCTATATAATACTCCCCAAGTATAACATTTATAGGTAATGAGTATACAAATCGGGCAATTCGGACTAGCCCGTCGTTTAATATTCATACCCAAGCCCGGCCCTAATTTCAATTCGGGTTGAAATTTTTCGCCCAAGCCCGTCCAAATAACTCAAAACATGGGCCCAAGCCCGACTTTAGTCCGGGCTACGTTCGGGCTGGTCGGGTTCAGCCCGTCCAAGTTGCACCCCTACTCTTGGAACATTCGGAATCTCTATGAAGACACTTTGTCAACAATGTACTGGGATGACAAGTTTGACAAAAGTAAGTTTTGCTGATTTCTTAAACATGAACCTTTAATTCTCATTTGTTTTGATTTTCTTGTGATTCTCACTTAATGGCGAACGATAATCTAACAATAGGATATTGAATTATTTGGAGCACAAAATTACATATTTCTATGTTTACACCATGAGTCCTGCTTTTGCGGAACTTTGATACAGTGGATTACTATCGAAGCAAATCATTGAATCAATATTTCATGGTAATTCTACAACAACGATTTATTTCTACATTTGTTATCGTAGAAGATGATGATAACAAGAAATTGTGCTAAGAACTGATATCAACTTGCCATTTGTCAATAAATATAAATTGTGGAGATGCCATTTGACAACCTAAGTGGAAGATGTATAAGGCAACATTCAATTAAAACATACCAAGTAGTGCCATGTCAGATCCGCATAATGCCAACCTGGATGCCACATCAGTTACAATGAACTTGCAAAGAAAATTTAATTGTGGAGTTATATCCAGTAATGAGTTTTAAACACAAAAACATATATTTCGTATTCTCTTTTCATTAAATGATAGGGTCAAAATGGCTCAAATTACTGTGGAGATTCTAATACATTAACGCACATTATTAATAAATCATTCATTTACTTCATATCTTAACCCAATAATTGCATACATTCAATCGTTATATTTCAATCTTCCTTTCTCAAAAAAAAAAAAAAAAATTCAATCTTCCTTCTATCTGTTTGAACTCTCAGTCAATTGCAATGTAATTATATTTTTCTATTGATTTTATTTTGTTCCTCATATTGCTCTTGGAACATTCGGAATCTCTGTGAAGACACTTTGTCAACAATGTACTGGGATGACGAGTTTGACAAAAGTAAGTTTTGCTGATTTCTGAAATATGAACATTTCAGTCTCATGTGTTTTGATTTTCTGGTGATTCTCACTTAATGGTGAACGGTAATCTAACAATAGGAACTACATATTGAATTATTTGGAACACAAAATTACATATTTCTATGGTTATACCGTGAATCCTGCTTTTGAGGAACTTTGATAAAGTGGATAACTATTGAAGCAAACCTATGAAAACAATATTTCATGATAATTCTACGAAAACGATTTATTTCTACATTTGTTATCGTAGAAGACAATGATATTAGGAAATTGTGAATCTTGACTTGCGAGAATTTCATAGACACATGGGATACCCAAGGTAATTTATATATTCTTCTGCTAATTTTATCATATAATAACTTATTGATAAACCTGTTAACTTCTTTGAAGTGCTAATATTTAATAGTTGAAGCAATTGGATTTTATTCTACATTGAGATAATGAGATTCATATATAGTGAAGCATGAAGTCGATATAAAAAGATGTCATGGACATATTCCTAATAAGATAATCATGGTGCATAATGATCAGTCTCTCTGAATTAAAATACAAATAAATACGTTTTCATAGAGAGAAGGGAATTTGTATTCAATGTCAAAATAGTGGTGTTAACTTCTGTTTATCACATTAGATAGTAATATTTTATTATGTTTGTTTTATCGATTAATATCCTCAATCTCCTATTTGGCGAATCTAGTAATTTCTTTGCAGTCTCCTCTTTGTGCCATGGTCTATCTATTTCAGCTATTGAGTTCATGTTAAAGAAGGTTTTATCAAATGTAAGAAGATGGTCATGTAGCTATTGACGTCCCACGGTTCAATTTGCTCGATGTCTATTTTCTTATAATTTTAGCATCTCTATTCATAGTGTCTTTTGTCCCATATTCTAAATATTTTGATTTATAACAACACAAAGTTACGCCCCACATATCATATTGTTCCACCTTTATCTCCTAGTCATATTAGAAATTTGGAGCTATTTTCATACTTCCTATTTTAGTGAAGTTCTTTTTCAGAAGACTTTTTTTAAGAAAAGAAAACTCTCTTTGTTTTAGGTGAAGGGAAAAATGAAATGGGAATTGAGGTATCCATGGTAAAACTCTTAGCACAACATTAGAGATTCAATAACAGTGTGACACGTAAAATAAAAAAAAATTAGAAGAAATTTCACATTGAAATGAATATCTCAATAAACTGTGCGCATAATACAGGGTATCACCAAGGGACTATTTCCCACAAATTAACAAATTAAAATATTATTAAATACGAGAACTTCTAATCTTTAACATGTAATTATTGAACGAATTTTATACTTTGTATATCTATTTTATCTTCATTATCCCCATTTCTTGATGGCTTGCAGGAACAGTACTGGAAAAGTACGCTATAATTCTTCTTTATTTCACGTGTTTCTATTTATGTAATTTTTCTTTCCTTTCTCATGTTTATCACTCTACTACTTGGTGGTGTTTGTTTCCAGCATTACATTTTTGAGGAACTATTTACTTGCAGGAAAGTGAAGCAAGAGGCTGTTTTAAGGAGTTGATTCTCAGTTTAAAATAGGCCTTATCTTGCTTCTGTGGTTCTGTATTATAATTTTTTTGTTAAATTTCGTTGCTCTGTTCTTTTCACGACTAGGAAGGAAGTAAGCTAAAAAAGAAAATAATAACTACAAGAAAAAAATTATGCATCCAAGTGTACGTGGTGTGATATTCAATGAATATGACACCGTAAGAATTTGATATACACTTACCCAATATAAATACTCCCATCTAAGAATTTGATAAAAACTTACCCAGTATAAATTACTTCCATATAAGATTTTGATAAAAACTTACCCAATATAAATTACTTCCATCAGGTTGTAATTAAAACAAGTTTGATAAAAGCAGAGATGAAAAAAAAAAACGGTTATAAAAAGTCTTCGTAATCTCCAGAGAGACATCGATCCCACAGTTGTTTCACTTTCATACAAATTAGGCAAGCACATCGGCTGACCTTTCAACATATCCCAACTCTGCATAAAGTTCAGCTGCAACAGACCTATACCCATCAAATTTGGCTTGACCTATCATTTCTTTAAGAGGAGGCTAGATCAGACATCTACAATGGCATTGGTTTCCAGAGACTTGTGATCGAACATCTTGCATTGAAGAGAAGCTAAATTACACAACCCTAGCTGCAAAGTAATTCAACATAAATACTGATCACATCTTCAATTCCTGAAAAATAAAGTAAAAGAAGATATGCATCACTTTCTGTAAACGATTAGGCAAGTAACTAAATAGGAGTTCACAAATTAGGCAAAGAAGCTACATATCTTGGAAACAATATTCGTATGAAATCTATTTGAACAAAAGAAGAAGTTTAAAAATAACTAGCAAGTAAATTCTCTTGAAAACAGAAGATGGATATATCATACCATGGAAGGGACAAGCCATTGTCCATCCATCCAGTCTTGATGAGTCCTTAGTTCACAATGCTGAAATTTCACTACCTGCCCAGTGCTCTGTATGCAGACGTCATAGTTTGCACCCGGGAAAACTTGGCAGATGCTACCGACCCTCCACAGGTCGTTGTGCCAGGCGTCAACTAATTGGGACAATTCAAAGGATTCAGTCCTTTGAATCACAGGAGGTGAAGGTCTGGGCTTCAGTGGCAGCTCAGATGGCCCTGCTCCCTGCATATTAGGGAACCCACCAATGTAAAAACATAATCTGTACACAATCTGGTAATGTTTTGTCATCAAAAGCACATACCTTTATCTTTGAAGGAGGTGCCATAATGAAAATGTCATGAACAACGATCGAATTCCCACTATAAAAAGAGGATCCTGAAGACATGAACATCCATTATAAAAGCCATCTGGAAAGTAATACAAGAATTCAGGATAAGGAAGAAAACGTGATGTTAGAATTTTTGTTTATTTGTCATTTAATTATGTAATTGTCATTCCGAACTCATTACATGGTCAAAGAGAAATGCGTATGTTAAAGATATATCAAAATGTAAAGGTCCTGAATTGGATGATCAAATGATAACAACAAGCTCGAGCAAGAACATCAAGACAAATTCACTAAGTACCCATGTTGTTTTTATACACTAAATTCTTAGTAGACCAATTGATTTTGAACACAAAAAGTACAGAATTTCTATTTAACAACGCATAGTTCTAGTAAGAACATCAAGACTATGGCAAAATCGCACACATGAATCAAATACATATCAAGAACGGTAAGCAATTTGACTTACGATTCACATAATTGGAGATTAACATCGATACTTTTGATATGACATTTTTTTAGTAGGGCAAGAGTCCAAGAGGAGATTAGAGAGCGGCCAACTACTATATGGATTTGCAACGCATACATACTCGTATATATGTAGTGAGATAAAAAGAATTAGGTACATTTTCGAGAGATTGAGGATTCACTCAGACAGAATGAATTACGACTTTTTCAATTATCTTTCTTGCATTAGAGACGAGACCGAATGGAATAATGTATCTGGACTTCAATGTTTTCTATCTTTACGACTTAGTATGTGTCATGTGTTTTGATTTTTTATAATTATTTTGAACTAGGATAACCTCCAATCTCATATGGACTTTCACTAGAAAGAGAAGTAGCACATACATTTCAACGTTCACATAATATTTGTACAGATACTTCGATGTACGCTATGCACTATCTAATATTAGACACATTTTATTTAGGAGTCATGGTAGGGCGGCATTACCCCACATTTCATTATACAATGAAAATCGGACTCCTAACCCATAAAAGACATTGTGGGAAGGAGGGGTTGCTATCTATCATAGTAGGTAAAACTCAAGGTGCGACTGGGCCGTGCCGTGCCGAGGCAAGGCGGGCTGGGGGCGGACCGTGCACAGAGTAGGGCGGGCCGGGCCATGCCCGGGTCGAAACTCCTCGAGAAATAGAATGTGCCGGGTGGTGATGGAGGCGGGTCATGCCGTGCCTCTTCCATTTTGTGAGGGTCTTGCATGTCCCGGGGGCGCGGGTCGGGTCGTGTCGTGCCCGGGAGGTAAGTTACCCGGCCATGCCACGGGTTGAGAACGCCTTTGAGTGGGCCGTGCCGTGTCGGAGGGTGGAGGGGGTCGTGCTTGGGGCGTGTTATGTGCGGGTGGTGCGGGCCGTTCCAATTTGGCATGCGGGTCGGCCCGTATTGCCACCATGAGGTAAAACTCAAGGAGGTCAAAGAGAATCAGGTTTAAAGCACATGCCTAAAAAGCTACAAATAGCAAACAGGAGTTCCTCGTGTTACTGGAAACTTTGAAAAGTTAAAAAGTCTTTTCCAAAAGCAGCAAGCGCATCACAGTAGATCTAGACCGTAAGTGTTGGTATGGTCTTTATATAATTGGGGTGAGACATTATGCCAACACATCCAACACTTTTGTAGTCTCTTACTCTCTCAACAATAGTTGTTTTTATTCACCTTCGTAGTTTTCTTATCTAGTTTTCTTCGGGTGTTGGAAGGTTTAAAGGCTTACTTAAAACATCAAGAGGGAGGATAGAAAAAGTCCCACACGGATTTGGCTAGTGTAGATAGTGCAGATTGTGTACATCGATCACCGTCCACGTGTCAGGCGATGATGAAGCGTCATGATACTCCAATATCATGGAATACTTATTTCATATACGCACTTACTCATATGGGGGTTGTGAGTAAGGTTCCCCCTCGCGCTTCAGATTTACGGGAGTCAAGGGGTCTAAGTTGCTTCAAGGCTAGAGTGAGTAAGGACCATTGCACGTGAATAACGGTTACACACACGTGGGATCCTTGTCAGTTATCTGAGAGACTTGCGAAACACACTCCTATATATGCGATCGACCGTACACGTGCGAGGCATTTATATAACCGTCGCATGCGGTTATATAACTGTTGTCCTAAGCCCTCTATATATCGGAGTGCTGTCTTCTATTCTAAGTTCAGTTTTTTTGCAATCAAAATACACTGTATGTCTCCTCTTACCCTCAAACTCTTAGTTCTTTACTCTCTGTATGTTGTGTTGTGTGTTCTTGTCTGTTGCAGGTACACATCCAGATCTAAGCCTCAATATCCTTTGTGAATATTTGGTGAACCCGATGTGAACTTACCTTTACGAATCAACTTTGCAAACACGTCTCGTGATGGTGATAAAAGTTACCGCTCCCCCACTTGAGACGGAATCCCGAGGGAGGAACTTACGATCAACATCAACAACACTTTTGAATCACAGACGGTCTCAAACGACACCCAATCCCTCGAGATGTTCAATGCAACTATCCAGAACCAAGCAAGGTTCATGGAAAACCAGTGTGACCAGATTTCCCAAATCATGGATATCGTAGGAAATATCGCCGCCAACTCCTCTCAAGGAAGTTCACTTCCTTCAGGAGTAGCGACGACATCAGCGTCACATGCTGCAATGCCACCACCACCTCCCCCATCAGAACCTCCCCCTGGCTTAGCGCCTCAAATATGAGATTTTCCACCACCACCACCACTTGCGCCTGGTTTTCAACTAGAGCGACTACCAAATCCACCAACATATACACCAGGAATCCAAACCATGCCTGCAAACCCCACACCTTATGAACCAACCAGGACTTATATCCCCAGATTTAATACAGCAGCGACCCTTATGACAGGAGGAAACACTAGTGCGAATGTTTCAACTTTGAAGCAACGTCTAGACAGATTCATAGAAAACCAAAGCCTCGTAGATGGAGTTATCCCGAAGATCGAGTGTGCACCACCGGTTCCACGAGAAATATACTTGATGCCAAATCCTGCAGGCTACAAAGCACCAAAGTGGGAGAAAAACGATGAGATCAATGGTAACGCGCATGAACATGTCATGCGGTTCGTGGATTTGATGGGATCACAAGGAGTTGATCAGACGTTGCTGATGCGCGAATTTCCAAAGTCTTTGGGACATGTCGCATACAAGTGGTATAGAACGTTAGAAGCAGGATCAATTTGCACATTGAAAGATATGGTTTGGAAGTTTTACACCAAATTCTTCCAAGTTGAAGAGAAGGTTATAACAATACATCTTTCGCGCATGCATCAGAAGAATGATGAGGAAGGTGTCACATTTATCAAGAAGTTTCAAACATAGTCGCTTGAATGTGTTGACGAAGTTGTGGAAAGTCGACTAGTGGAGATTTGTCTTCAGGGAATGCGTGACGAGTACAAAGGTATGTTAATTAATTTGCAAATGCCTACTTTCTCCATATTAATTGATTGTACCAAGAACATATAGGAAGAGATTCTCAATCAATAGAGGATCCGGGAAGTTCGGGCTTCAAAATTGGGCGATTCAGTTACAAGAGGGGACGCGAGGCTTAAGTAAATGCAATTTCATCATAGAAGTCGCAGAGAGGTCCGACGAAAGAAGCGCCACCACTACCATGTTCCATAGGGGAAATAACAAAGCTCCGCAAACAGTGGAGGAAATATGAGTGTTACCAGCGCTCGAGAAACCGCCCACAGGAGAACAGTTGAGAGATCCAAAATGGTGTGAATTCCATGGAAATGTTTCTCATCCAATGGTCGACTGCAAGAAATTGAGGTGGCTCGTTGACAAGAAGTTAAAAGAGGGAGAGCGGGTAATTGAGGAGCAAGCGAAAGATGTTCGAAGTAACCCTATACCATCTCATTAATCATAGGATCCTAAAGGGTTGATCAAGAAGAAATGAAAGATGAAGGAATCCCAGTTGTTGCTGAGACACATGAATATGAGGATTACGGATTTTATACTGAAGATTCTCGAGCAAGGGTGGTGGCTTCACTCAATTTCGAGAATTTTTATGAAGAGATGGGTTTTTTAGAAGCCTATCGTGTGTGTAGGGTTTTGATATTGGTATATAACATAAATTAATCCATTCAAGACCCTCCAAGGATCATAGGAAGAGACAACATAACAATAGTAAGGGATTAGTATCAAAATACCTTTTGGTTCTCTGTGATGACTTCTCTCGTGAAATTGTGTTCACGTCTCAATGGCTAGTCCACTCCTAGGTTAGAATCCAGATCTTCCAACACCAAGTGCTAGCTAGGAACGATGGAAGAAGAAGAAGAATATCACACAAGGAACACCAAATAGGGGCTTGACCCTCTTTTGTGGCCGACGGGGTAGGGGCGGCCCCAAGGGGGGTTGGGTCTCCTTTGGGATTTGCTCTCTCTCCTTGCTTTTGACTCCCACTCAATCCATAATGAGCATTAGTTGTGGGAAGGAAGCTAGGAGTGTCCTTTATATAGTCCAACAACTCTTTGATGACTACATCAAATCCCCTATCCTAATCCTTTCTATACACGGATTAGTCCAACTTGCAAATTAGTCCTACTAAGTTTGCAAGTAGTTGCGTATTGATCATTCTAATTAATTAATCATATTAATTACTTCCCGAGTCCAGTATAATCCATAAGGACTGTGACCCCATATGTTTCTACTTAGTTGTTGGTAACAATTTACTAACATGGAGCGGCCCCTAGCAAGATAATAACCCCGTTTACGGTGTTATATATACAGTCGAAAGACTACCGTTTTGTGTGATTTTCGGGTAAAATACATTATATGTATACTACGATTGTGAGGAATTCGTGATTTAGAGCTTAATGTTCTTGTTTGATTAGTCCGGGAGTTTTCTAGTGTATTTGAGCTATTTATATTGTATTTTACACCCGGTATGTGTAGTTGTCTGATTCTCAGGTACCGGAGGCTCGGAACATAAATTGAAATGGAAGACGAACTTCGGAATAGAGATTAAAGCTCGAAAAATTGGCTAGGAATGCTTGAGAAGAGAACTGAGTTGTTTGGAGCCAAATGCCTCAGCCTAGCCTTCGCCAAAACTCCACAGTCGCCACACCCAAACTTCCTCTACTACCTGTTAGCTTCTAACACCCAAAACACACGACTAACCCAGCTCCTAAACAACCCCTACAACCTATTACCCACAAACCCACCATTTCTCCTTCAGGGCCAAACCCACCTGACCTCAACACCAATACACCCTCATCTCCATAACAACCTGTTATAAACCGGCAACAACCCAATTCTAAAGCAAACTCTCTGTAACCTTTTACCAACAAACCTCAAACCAACATCAGACTACGAGCAGACCATGACAACCTCATCTATGCACAACACCATAACCAATTCAATAAACCAAACATACTGACTTCATCAATTACACCAACAAACCATGACTTCATACAACCATGTCACCATTTCTCTTTTTAATTCACCACCTCCATACACCTGAACCTAAAGTCCTTCAACCAAAACATTCACATCAGACCACCGACCCAACACCATTGACCTCACCACAACAAAGTATCAATTCACCCATCTGCCATACACCAAATCACCTATTCAATTCATCCCTGACTCCATAAAATAACAACCTGCACCTAGACCCAAACCAATCCAGCTCCTTAAACAACAATCTACACCGTGAAACTAACCTACAAACCACCTATCTACACCATGAAACTAACCTACAAACCACCCAGCAGCCATAACCAATTCACCTTCAACAATCACCAATAACCACCTTCACCATTTACAACAACTAACACCACTGTCACTTCCGCCATCCCCCTGCAACTACAACTCAATCAAACAATCACCAATCCACCTCTGTATATCACCGAAACCCAGAACCCAACGAACAAAGCAAATCAAAGAAGAAGAAAATAAGGGAGAAGAAAGAGGAAGAAGAAAGCAACAATCGAAGCAATTCCTAGCAGCGAACAAGAAGAAGAAACAGAGAAAAATCAGAGCGCAACACAGGATAGAGAGGAAGAAGAAGAACAGAGCATCGAAGAAAAGCTCCTGATTTCGTGGATTTCGTATGAATAGGCGCGATACTTAGCCAAATCTCAGCGAGCTATTTCGGGCCGAATTCAAACAACCCCCCTGTTTTAATTCTGTAAATCTATTTCATGCGAAATTCCTTGTTCCTGTTGGCTACAAATTGGGGCAAAGTGAAATAAATAACAAAGAGCTGCAGGTCTCTTTTAGTTTTGTTTATTCTTTTTCTATCTCTGTGCTTCACGGGTTTCTTGTGAGTTTGTTTTTGCAGGAACACAGGAAGCAGGAGATATAATGAGCACGTCGAGCGAGGACGATTATGAGGGGATCTCTGATTACCCCATATATTGAGCTACATGCAGAATTTGGCACACAGATGAGTGCTCAGTGATTTGGTGCTATAAATGCAAGAAGGATTACAAGTATGAAGATGCATGCATATTCGATCCACCACAGCTTTGTCAGAATGAGGAAGACTCACCAGCAATTATGGCAGAACCACGCAGTATTATGGAGGACATCCAAGTGTGCTCCAAGTTCTTGTCTGTTGCTAAACAAATTTTCACAAGAGGATTCAGCCACAGCTATGGAATACGTGAGGGAGATGATGAAGAGGTTAACAAAACAAGTAGAGAAACTGTTAGCGGCAGGGGAATCAGGTATTCAAGTGTCACAAGAGGATCCCTTGCCACGTGACGTTGAGCCTAAATTTGAGCCTCCATCATCAACACCACAAGAGGACTATTTCAATCCACCACAGCTTTCTTCCTTTTTTTTTCCTTTTTTTTGGAGAATTATTTGGTGACTAGTTTTGGATAGGTAAAAAATTTGTGTTGGTGGTGATGGGGTTTGGATCCTCTCCAGCCAAAAAACCATCCAGCCCCTCCAGTCCTAAGATCCTCCCCGTTCAAAATTATAAGAGGCTAAGATTTGGACACCATATTAAGCTAAGCATTGCTCCTGTAACACACAAACATTTCTCTCTCTTCTCCTTCCCCCTTTCTCTGCAACTACACTTCCTGCGAAATCAATTTTCTCGTTCATCACACTTCTTTAAGTTGACAACTTGCATATTATTTTACATGCTCTATCACTGTATTAAAATATATCTACTTTTTGGAAGAATTGGTTGAAAAAAGAAGAGTGAATCACATCAATATGTAGTCTCAGTTTTCGCTGATCTGGAGACGAACCCTTTCTTTACCCCTCGCGACCCTATGTTGACCTGATGGCTTATACCATAAATCTTGGATCGATCACAGGGTGCCCTTTGTGTTCTTCAACGGAACACATGTGAACTTTGTTCATATTGTTGCAATTGCAATCTCAAAAGATGAACCCAAGAAGGAAATTACAAGTAATTAAACACAGTATGAAATTTTGAAGGCAAGTAGTGGCGAAGATCGATATCGATGAAGGCTGTGAATTCGTTGATCAGATTATCGTTCTAAGAAAGACGAAGTTGAAGGAATTAGGAGAGATTATCTATGAGGGGTTGCAAATTATGGCTTGGTGAGGTGTAACCATCTTTGCCACTATTAAATTTGAACGGTAAAGATCTTTGGACTGGAGGGGCTGGAGGACTTTTGGGCTGGAGAGGATCCAAACTCGTTGTGATGTTCATTGCGAAACTTTCAATTACTAATATTTGAGAAGATCAATACAGGTGTTTTTAACAAACATTTTTTTTAGTTCAATTTTGCTGGTCAATCTTATATTAAAATGTTTCTTCGTCTAAAATGTTTATCTATATTAATTATTGGTATATAAAAGCAGGAAAGTGCTAAGAATTGATATCAGCTTGCCATTTGTCAATAAATATAAATTGTGGAGCTGCCATTTGGCAACCAAGTGGAAGATGTATAAGGCAACATCCAATTAAAACATACCAAGTAGTGCCATGTGAGATCCGCATAATGCCAACCTGAATGGCACATTAGTTACAATGAACTTGCAAAGATAATTTAATAGTGGAGTTAAATTCAGTTATGAGTTTTAAACACAAAAACATAAATTTATTAACCTATTTTCATTAAATGATAGGGTTAAAATGGCTTAAACGTTACTGTGGAGATTCTAATACATTAAAGCACATTATTAATAAATCATTCATTTACTTCATATCTTAACCCAATAATTGCAGACGTTCAGTCGATATATTCCAATCTTCCTACTCTCTGTTTGAACTCTTTGTCAATTACAGTGTATTTATATTTTTCTATTAGATTTTATTTTGTTCCTCATATTGCTCTTGGAACATTCGGAATCTCTATGAAGACACTTTGTCTGCAATGTACTGGGATGACAAGTTTGACAAAAGTAAGTTTTGCTGATTTCTTAAACATGAACCTTTCATTCTCATGTGTTTTGATTTTCTTGTGATTCTCACTAAATGGCGAACGGTAATTTAACAATAGGAAATACATATTGAATTATTTGGAGCACAAAATTACATATTTCTATGTTTACACCGTGAGTCCTGCTTTTGCGGAACTTTGATACAGTGGATAACTATCGAAGCAAATCAATGAAACATTATTTCATGGTAATTTTACAACAACGATTTATATCTACATTTGTTATTGTAGAAGACGGTGATAACATGAAATTGTGCTAAGAATTGATATCAGCTTGCCATTTGTCAATAAACATAAATTGTGGAGATGCCATTTGGCAACCTAAGTGGAAGATGTATAAGGCAACATCCAATTAAAACATACCAAGTAGTGCCATGTCAGATCCGCATAATGCCAACCTGGATGCCACATAAGTTACAATGAACTTGCAAAGAAAATTTAATTGTGGAGTGATATCCAGTAATGAGTTTTAAACACAAAACATATATTTCGTAACCTCCTTTCATTAAATGATAGGGTCAAAATGGCACAAAATTACTGTGGAGATTTTAATACATTAACGCACATTATTAATAAATCATTCATTTACTTCATATCTTAACCCGATAATTACATACGTTCAATCGTTATATTTCAATCTTCGTACTATTTGTTTGAACTCTCAGTCAATTACAATGTATTTATATTTTTCTATTGGATTTTATTTTGTTCCTCATATTGCTCTTGGAACATTCGCAATCTCTATGAAGACACTTTGTCAACAATGTACTGGGATGACGAGTTTGACAAAAGTAAGTTTTGCTGATTTCTGAAACATGAACCTTTCAGTCTCATGTGTTTTGATTTTCTGGTGATACTCACTTAACGGTGAACGGTAATCTAACAATAGGAACTACATATTGAATTATTTGGAACACAAAATTACATTTTTCTATGGTTATACCGTGAGTCCTGCTTTTGAGGGACTTTGATAAAGTGGATAACTATTGAAGCAAACCTATGAAAACAATATTTCATGATAATTCTCCGACAACGATTTATTTCTTCATTTGTTATCGTAGAAGACAATGATAACAGGAAATTGTGAATCTTGACTTGCGAGAATTTCATAGACACATGGGATACGCAAGGTATTTTATATATTCTTCTGCTAATTTTATCATATAATAACTTATTGATAAACCTGTTAACTTCTTTGAAGTGCTAATATTTAATAGTTGAAGCAATTGGATTTTATGCTACATTTGAGATAAAGAGATTCATATATAGTGAAGCATGAAGTCGAAATAAAAAGATGTCTTGGACATATTCCTAATAAGATAATCATGGTGCATAATGATCAGTCTCTCTGAATTAAAATACAAATAAATACGTTTTCATAGAGAGAATGGAATTTGTATTCAATATTAAAGTTGTAGTGTTAACTTCTGTTTATCACATTAGATAGTAATATTTTATTATGTTTTTTTATCGATTAATATCCTCAATCTCCTATTTGGCGAATCTGGTAATTTCTTGACAGTCTCCTCTTTGTGCCATGGTCTATCTATTTTAGCTATAGAGTTCATGTTAAAGAAGGTTTTATCAAATGAAAGAAGATGGTCATGTAGCTATTGACGTCCCCCAGTTCAATTTGCTCGATGTCTATTTTCTTTTAATTTTAACATCTCTATTCATAGTGTCTTTTGTCGCCATATTCTAAATATTTTGATTTATAAAAACACAAAGTTACGCCCCACATATCATATTGTTCCACCTTTATCTCCTAGACATATTAGAAATTTGGAGCTATTTTCATACTTCCTATTTTAGTGAAGTTCTTTTTCAGAAGACTTTTTTTAAGAAAAGAAACTCTCTTTGTTTTAGGTGAAGGAAAAAATGAAATGGAAATTGAGGTATCCATGGTAAAACTCTTAGCACAACATTAGAGATTCAATAACAGTGTGACACGTAAAATAAAAAAAGTTAGAAGAAATTTCACATTGAAATGAATATCACAATAAACTGTGCGCGTAATACAAGGTATCAGCAAGGGACTATTTCCCACAAATTAACAAATTAAAATATTATTAAATACGAGAACTTCTTATCTTTAACATGTAATTATTGAACGAATTTTATACTTTGTATATCTACTTAATCTTCATTATCCCCATTTCTTGATGGCTTGCAGGAACAGTACTGGAAATATACGCTATAATTCTTCTTTATTTCACGTGTTTCTATTTATGTAATTTTTCTTTCCTTTCTCATGTTTATCACTCTACTACTTGGTGGTGTTTGTTTCCAGCATTACATTTTTGAGGAACTATTTACTTGCAGGAAAGTGAAGCAAGAGGCTGTTTTAAGGAGTTGATTCTCAATTTAAAATAGGCCTTATCTTGCTTCTGTGGTTCTGTATTATAATTTTTTTGTTAAATTTCGTTGCTCTGTTCTTTTCAGCCAGTGATGGAAAGTATAAAGAATTAATATTTAAGTATGAACTCTACTATCCAGTCCCGCGCTACAGCGCGGGTTCACGACTAGGAAGGAATTAAGCCAAAAAAGAAAATAATAACTACACGAATAAAAAGTATGCATCCAAGTGTACGTGGTGTGATATTCAATGAATATGACACCATAAGAATTTGATATAAACTTACCCAATATAAATACTCCCATCTAAGAATTTGATAAAAATTTACCCAGTATAAATTACTTCCATATAAGATTTTGATAAAAACTTACCCAATATAAATTACTTCTATCAGGTTGTAATTAAAACAAGTTTGATTAAAGCAGAGATGAAAAAAAAATAGTTATAAAAAAGTCTTCGTAATCTCCAGAGAGACATCGATCCCACAGTTGTTTCACTTTCATACAAATTAGGCAAGCACATCGGCTGACCTTTCAACATATCCCAACTCTGCATAAAGTTCAGCTGCAACAGACCTATACCCATCAAAATTGGCTTGACCTATCATTTCTTTAAGAGGAGCCTAGATCAGACATCTACAATGGCATTGGTTTCCAGAGACTTGTGATCGAACGTCTTGCGTTGAAGAGAAGCTAAATTACACAACCCTAGCTGCAAAGTAATTCAACATAAATACTGATCACATCTTCAATTCCTGAAAAATAAAGTAAAAGAAGATATGCATCACTTTCTGTAAACGATGAGGCAAGTAACTAAATAGGAGTTCACAAATTAGGCAAAGAAGCTACATATCTTGGAAACAATATTCGTATGAAATCTATTTGAACAAAAGAAGAAGTTTAAAAATAACTAGCAAGTAAATTCTCTTGAAAACAGAAGATGGATATATCATACCATGGAAGGGACAAGCCATTTTCCATCCATCCAGTCTTGATGAGTCCTCAGTTCACAATGCTGAAATTGCACTACCTGCCCAGTGCCCCGTATGCGGACGTCATAGTTTGCACCCGGGAAAACTTGGCAGATGCTACCTACCCACCACAGGTCGTTGTGCCAGGCGTCAACTGATTCAGTCCTTTGAATCACAGGAGGTGAAGGTCTGGGCTTCAGTGGCAGCTCAGATGGCCCTGCTCCCTGCATATTAGGGAACCCACCAATGTAAAAGCACAATCTGTACAGAATCTGGTAATGTTTTGTCATCAAAAGCACATACCTTTATCTTTGAAGGAGGTGCCATAATGGAAATGACATGAACAACGATCGAATTCCCACTATAAAAAGAGGATCCTGAAGACATGAACATCCATTATAAAAGCCATCTGGAAAGTAATACAAGAATTCATGATAAAGAAGAAAACGTGATGTTAGCATTTTGGTTTATTTGTCATTTAATTATGTAATTGTCCATTCCAAACTCATTACATGGTCAAAGAGAAATGTGTATGTTAAGATATATCAAAATGTAAATGTCCTGAATATTTGAGAAGGCAGTGGCTGGATGATCAAATGATAACAACAAGCTCGAGAAAGAACATCAAGACAAATTCATTAAGTACCCATGTTGTTTTCATACACTAAATTCTTAGTATACCAATTGATTTTGAACAGAAAAAGTACAGAATTTCTATTTAACAACGCATAGTTCTAGTAAGAACATCAAGACTATGGTAAAATCACCCACATGAATCAAATATATATCAAGAACGGTAAGCAATTTGACTTACGAATCGCATAATTGGAGATTAACATCGATACTTTTGCTATGACATTTTTTTCGTAGGGCAAGAGTCCGATAGGAGATTAGAGAGCGGCCAACTACTATATGGATTTGCAACGCATACATACTCGTATATATATAGTGAGATAAAAAGAATTAGGTACATTTAAGAGAGTTCGAGGATTCACTCAGACATAATGAATTAAGACTTTTTCAATTATCTTTCTTGCATTAGAGACGAGAACGAATAGAATAATGTATCTGGACTTCAATGTTTTCTATCTTTACGACTTAGTACGCGTCATGTGTTTTGATTTTTTATAGTTATTTTGAACTAGGATAACCTCCAATCTCATATGGACTTTCGCTAGAAAGAGAAGTAACACATACATTTCAACGTTCACATAATATTTGTACAGGTATCTCGATGTACGCTATGCACTATCTAATATTAGACACATTTTATTTAGGAGACATGGTAGGGCAGCATTCCCCCACATTTCATTAGACAATGAAAATCGGACTCCTAACCCATAAAAGACATTGTGGGAAGGTGGGGTTACTATCTATCATAGTAGGTAAAATTCAAGGTGCGACCGGGCCGTGCCGTGCCGGGTGTAGGCCGTGTCGAGGCAAGGCGGGCTGGGGGTGGGCCGTGCGCAGAGTAGGGAGGGGCGCGCAATGCCCAGGTCGAAACTCCGCGAGAAATAGAATGTGTCAGGTGGTGATGGAGGCGGGTCATGCCAAGCCTCTACCATTTTGTGAGGGTCTTGCATGGCCCGGGGGCGCGGGTCGGGTCGTGTCGTGCCCGGGAGGTAAGTTATCCGGCCATGCCACGGTTTGAGCATGCCTTTGAGCGGGTTGTGCCGTGTCGGAGGGTGGAGGGGGTCGTGCTCGGGGCGTGTTATGTGCGGGTCGGTGCGGGCCGTGCCAATTTGGCACGCGGGTCCGCCCGTATTGCCACCATGAGGTAAAACTCAAGGAGGTCGAAGAGAATCAGGTCCAAAGCACATGCCTAAAAAGCTACAAATAGCAAACATGAGTTCCTACTGTTACTGCAAACTTTGAAAAGTTAAAAAGTCTTTTGCAAAAGTAGCAAGCGCATCACAGTAGATCTAGACCGTAAGTGTTGGTATGGTCTTTATATAATTGGGGTGAGACATTATGACAACACATCCAACACTTTTGTAGTCTCTTACTGTCTCAACAATAGTTGTTTTTCTTCACGTTCGTTATGTTCTTATCTAGTTTTCTTCGTGTGTTGGAAGGTTTAAAGGCTTACTTAAAACATCAAGAGGGAGGATAGAAAAAGTCCCACACGGATTTGGCTAGTGTAGATAGTGCATACTGTGTACATCTATCACCGTCCACGTGTCAGGCGATGATGAAGCTTCATGGTACTCCAATATCATGGAATACTTATTTCATATACGCACTTACTCATATGGGGGTTGTGAGTAAGGTTCACCCTCGCGCTTTTGAGTTACGGGAGTCAAGGGGTCTAAGTGGCTTCGAGGCTAGAGTAAGAACCATTGCACGTGAATAACGGTTACACACACGTGAAATCCTTGTCAGTTATCTGAGAGACTTGCGAATCACACTCCTATATATGCGGTCGACCGTGCACGTGCGAGACAGTTATATAACCGCCGGTCCTAAGCCCCGTATATATCGGAGTGCTGTCTTCTGTTCTAAGTTTAGTTTTTTTGCAATCAAAATAAACTGTCTGTCTCTCAGATAACTGACCAAGGCTTACTCTTACCCTCAAACACTTAGTTCTTTACTCTCTATATGTGTTGTTGTGTGTTCTTGTCTGTTGCAGGTACACATCCAGATCTAAGCCTCAATATCCTTTGTGAATATTTGGTGAACCCGACGTGAACTTACCTTTACGAATCAACTTTTCAAACTCTCGTGATGGTGATAACAGTTACCGCTCCCCCACTAGAGACGGAATCCCGAGGGAGGAACTTACGATCAACATCAACAACACTTTGCAATCACAGACGGTCTCAAATGACACCCAATTCCTCGAGATGTTCAATGCAACGATCCTGAACTAAGAAAGGGTCATGGAAATCCAGTCTGCCCAGATTTCCCAAATCATGGATATCGTAGGGAATATCGCCGCCAACTCCTCTCAAGGAAGTTCAGTTCCTTCAAGAGTAGCGACGACATCAGCGTCACATGCTGCAATGCTACCACCGGTTCCACGAGAAATATACTTGATGCCAAATCCTGCAGGCTACAAAGCACCAAAGTAAGAGAAAAACGATGAGATCAATGGTAACGCGCATGAACATGTCATGCGGTTCATGGATATGATGGGCTCACAAGGAGTTGATCAGACGTTGCTGATGCGCGAATTTCCAAAGTCTTTGGGACATGTCGCATACAAGTGGTACAGGACGTTAGAAGCAGGATCAATTTGCACATTGGAAGATATGGTTTGGAAGTTTTACACCATATTCTTCCAAGTTGAAGAGAAGGTTATAACAATCCATCTTTCGTGCATGCATCAGAAGAATGATGAGGAAGGTGTCCCATTTATCAAGAAGTTTCAAACATAGTCGCTTGAATGTGTTGACGAAGTTGTAGAAAGTCGACTAGTGGAGATTTTCCTTTGGGGAGTGCGTGACGAGTACAAAGGTATGTTAATTAATTTGCAGATGCCAACTTTCTCCATATTAATTGATTGTACCAGGAACATAGAACCTATTGTGGAGAAACATAGGAAGAGATTCTCAATCAATAGAGGATCAGGGAAGTTCGGGCTTCAAAATTGGGCAATTCAGTTACAAGAGGGGACGCGAGGCTTAAGTTAGTGCGATTTCATCATAGAAGTCGCAGAGAGGTCCGAAGAAAGAAGCGCCACCACTACCATGTTCCATAGGGGAAATAACAAAGCTCCGCAAAACAGTGGAGGAAAGACGAGTGTTACCAGCGCTCGAGAAATCGCCCACAGGAGAACAGTTGAGAGATCCAAAGTGGTGTGAATTCCATGGAAATGTTTCTCATCCAATGGTCGACTGCAAGAAATTGAGGTGGCTCGTCGACAAGAAGTTAAAATAGGGAGAGCTGGTAATTGAGGAGCAAGCGAATGATGTTCGAAGTAACCCTCTACCATCTCATTAATCATAGGAGCCTAAAGGGAAATAGGTCGCATTAGTATCCATAATTGATCATGAAGAAATGGAAGATGAAGGAATCCCAGTTGTTGCTGAGACACATGAAGATGAGGATTACGGATTTTATATTGAAGATTCTCGAGCAAGAAGGGTGGTGGCTTCACTCAATTTCGAGAATTTTTATGAAGAGATGGGTTTTTTAGAATCCTATCGTGTGTGTAGGGTTTTGATAACGGTATATAACATATATTAATTCATTCAAGACCCTCCAAGGATCAGAGGAAGAGACAACATAACGATAGTAAGTGATTAGTATCAAAATACCTTTTGGTTCTCTGTGATGACTTCTCTCGTGAAATTGTGTTCACGTCTCAATGGCTAGTCCACTCCTAGGTTAGAATCCAGATTTTCCAACACCAAGTGCTAGCTAGGAACGATGGAAGAAGAAGAAGATCACACAAGGAACACCAAAGAGGGGCTTGACCCTCTTTTGTGACCGACGGGGTAGGGGCGGTCCCAAGGGGGGTTCGGTCTCCTTTGGGATTTGCTCTCTCTCCTTGCTTTTGACTCCCACTCAATCCATAATGAGCATTAGTTGTGGGAAGGAAGCTAGGAGTGTCCTTTATATAGTCCAACAACTCTGATGACTACATAAAAGCCCCTATCCTAATCCTTTCTATACACGGATTAGTCTAACTTGCAAATTAGTCCTACTAAGTTTGCAAGTAGTTGCGTATTGATCATTCTAATTAATTAATCATATTAATTACTTCCCGAGTCCAGTATAATCCATAAGGACTGTGACTCCATATGTTTCTACTTAGTTATTGGTAACAATTTACTAACATGGAGCGGCCCCTAGCAAGATAATAACCCCGTTTACGGTGTTATATTTACAGTCGAAAGACTACGGTTTTGTGTGATTTTCGGGTAAAATAAATTATATTTATACTACGATTGTGAGGAATTCGTGATTTAGAGCTTAATGTGCTTGTTTGATTAGTCCGGGAGTTTTCTAGTGTATTTGAGCTATTTATATTGTATTTTACACCCGGTATGTGTAGTTGTCTGATTCTCAGGTACCGGAGGCTCGGAAAATAAATTGAAATGGAAGACGAACTTCGGAACAGAGATTAAAGCTCGGAAAATTGACTAGGAATGCTCAAGAAGAGAACTGAGTTGTTTGGAGCCAAATGCCTCAGCCTAGCCTTCACCAAAACTCCACAGTCGCCACACCCAAACTGCCTCTACTACTGTTAGCTTCTAACACCCAAAACACACGACTAACCCAGCTCCTAAACCACCACTACAACCTATTACCCACAAACCCACCATTTTTCCTTCAGGGCCAAACCCACCTGACCTCAACACCAATACACCCTCATCTCCGTAACAACCTGTTACGAACCGGCAACAACCCAATTCTAAAGCAAACTCACTGTAACCTTTTACCAACAAACCTCAAACCAACATCAGACTACCATCAGACCATGACAACCTCATCTATGCACAACACCATAACCAATTCAATAAACCAAACATACTGACTTCATCAATTACACCAACAAACCATGACTTCATACAACCATGTCACCATTTCTCTTTTTAATTCATCACCTCCATACACCTGAACCTAAAGTCCTTCAACCAAAACATTCACATCAGACCACCGAACCAACACCATTGACCTCACCACAACAAAGTAGCCATTCACCAATCTGCCATACACCAAATCACCTATTCAATTCATCCCTGACTCCATAAAATAACAACCTGCACCTAGACCCAAACCAATCCAGCTCCTTAAAAAACACCTACACCATAATCTCCTCCATTCCCAACAACAAACACCACAGACATCCACCTATCTACACCATGAAACTAACCTACAAACCACCCAGCATCCATAAACAATTCACCTTCAACAATCACCAATAACCACCTTCACCATTTACAACAACTAACACCACTGTCACTTCCGCCATCCCCCTGCAACTACAACTCAATCAAACAATCACCAATCCACCTCTGTATATCACCGAAACCCAGAACCCGACGAACAGAGCAAATCGAAGAAGAAGAAAAGAAGGGAGAAGAAAGAGGAAGAAGAAAGCAACAATCGAAGCAATTCCTAGCAGCGAACAAGAAGAAGAAACAGAGAAAAATCAGAGCGCAACACAGGACGGAGAGGAAGAAGAAGAACAGAGCATCGAAGAAAAGCTCCTGATTTCGTGGATTTCGTATGAATAGGCGCGATACTTAGCCAAATCTCAGCGAGCTATTTCGGGCCGAATTCAAACAACCCCCTGTTTTAATTCTGTAAATCTATTTCATGCGAAATTCGTTGTTCCTGGTGGCTACAAATTGGGGCAAAGTGAAATAAATAACAAAGAGATGCAGGTCTCTTTAGTGAACTCTCCACCAACCTTGAGGGTCAAAATTGCAAATAGGTGAACTTCAATCCTAAGTTGTACGGGTCTGATTTTAATTAGACCTAGGGGCTGTTCAATAATGATCCTATCATTCTGTATTCTACATCACGCAAGAAAAAACTGAACGTGAGACTAAGGACGACGCAAGGAGACGAGGACGAAGGCGAAGAAGAGCTTGGACCACTCAGTTTATTTCTTCTTCTTCTTCTTCTTCTTCTTCTTCTCTTTATCAATTGTATGGAGAAACTGGTATTGTTTATCTATTTTATGAATAGCTAAATACTTTTTGCTAGGTTCTATGGAGATGAACTTAGGGTTTATGCAATAGGAAATTTTTCGGATCTTAGTTATTGATTCATGTTTCGATTCATTCAACTATATTGTTCTTCTTTGTTTATCGTACATCTTGATTACTTAGGACTATTGGCACCTCTGTGGTAACAAGAACAACTTTGGGAAGATGAATTAATAGGTTAATGAATCGTAGCTAAATGATTATCGTCTCGTTAGTTGGATTCCTTGTTTTAAACATAATTTTTAGCATAAACGGAGTCGCGAACCGGTTAGGCTAGCGTTCTAGGTGGGTGTTCGAGAGAGACTTTACCTAGATATGAAGGAGAACAAGAAATGAGTCCCTAATCATTGAGACTGAGAGGTGAGATGATAGTACTAGTCGTGTGAGGGTAGATTCAATTGTGTAGCGTTAGGCATTGGTGGACCAAGAAGACCCAGTGACCGGCTTAACTTTAGGCGGTTAGAACCATATCGGTAGATGATGGTGGATCGACAGGACCCGTAGTTGACTGATAAGTAGAGCGACATGAGACCGAGAGGAGATTGTCAGTGCGATTACCCGACACAACTAATTAGATGATAGCGTGTCTCAGTACTCTATTCGGAACTGTCTAAAACCCTGGGGGATCCATAAATAACCTAGTTATTTCTCCATATTTGTTTATTAATCAGAAAAATACAAAAATATGAGTTAGTTGTTTATTTCAATTCTTAAATCATATTCTTCCTCCCTGTTACAGTACTCTATATTAATCGACTAACTAAACAATCTCGAGTCTGTCCCTATGGGTTCGACAACCTTAGTTTTAATACTCAATCTTTATTACTTCGACCGTGCACTTACGTATACGCGTTAGTAAATCGCATCAAGTTTTTGGCGCCATTGCCGGGGACAACGATAGATTATTTAGTTAGGAGTTAGTTTAGAGTATTTCTTTTAGTTTTGTTTATTCTTTTTCTATCTCTGTGCTTCACGGGTTTCTTGTGAGTTTGTTTTTGCAGGAACACAGGAAGCAGGAGATATAATGAGCATGTCGAGCGAGGACAATTATGAGGGGATCTCTGATTACCCCTTCTATTGAGCTAGATGCAGAATTTGGCAAAAAGATGACTGCTCAGTGATTTGGTGCTATAAATGCAAGAAGGATTACAAGTATGAAGATGCATGCATATTCGATCCACCACAGCTTTGTCAGCATAAGGAAGACTCACCAGCAATTATGGCAGAACCACGCAGTATTATGGATGACATCCAAGTGTGCTCCAAGTTCTTGTCTGTTGCTACACAATTTTCACAAGAGGATTCAGCCACAGGTATGAAATACATGAGGGAGATGATGAAGAGGTTAACAAAACGAGTAGAGAAACTGTTAGCGGTAGGGGAATCAGGTATTCAAGTGTCACAAGAGCATCACTTGCCACGTGACGTTGAGCCTAACTTTGAGCCTCCATCATCATCACCACAAGAGGACTATTTCAATCCACCACAGCTTTCTTCCTTTTTTTCCTTTTTTTTGGAGAATTATTTGGTGACTAGTTTTGGATAGTAAAAGAATTTGAGTTGGTGGTGATGGGGTTTGGATCCTCTCCAGCCCAAAAACCATCCAGCCCTCCAGTCCTAAGATCCTCCCCATTCAAAATTATAAGAGGCTAAGATTTGGACACCATATTAAGCTAAGCATTGCTCCTGTAACACACAAACATTTCTCTCTCTTCTCCTTCCCCCTTTCTCTGCAACTACACTTCCTGCGAAATCAATTTTCTCGTTCATCACACTTCTTTAAGTCGACAACTTGCATATTCTTTTACATGCTCTATCACTGTATTCAAATATATCTACTTTTTTGAAGAATTAGTTGAAAAAAATAGAGTGAATCACATCAATATGTAGTCTCAGTTTTCGCTGATCTGGAGAAGAACCCTCTCTTTACCCCCCGCGACCCTATGTTGACCTGATGGCTTATACCATAAATCTTGGATCGATCACAGGGTGCCCTATGTGTTCTTCAACGGAACACATAGTGAACTTTTTTCATATTGTTGCAATTGGAATCTCAAAAGATGAACCCAAGAAGGAAATTACAAGTAATTAGACACCAGTATGAAATTTTGAAGGCAAGTAGTGGCGAAGATCGATATCGATGAAGGCTGTGAATTCTTTGATCAGGTTACCGTTCTAAGAGAGACGAAGTTGAAGGAATTAGGAGAGATTATCTATGAGGGGTTGCAAATTATGGCTTGGTGAGGTGTAACCATCTTTGCCACTATTAAATTTGAACGGTAAAGATCTTTGGACTGGAGGGGCTGGAGGACTTTTGGGCTGGAGAGGATCCCAACCCGTTGTGATGTTCATTGCGAAACTTTCAAATACTAATATTTGAGAAGATCAATACAGTTGTTTTTAACAAACATTTTTTTTAGTTCAATTTTGCTGGGCAATCTTATATTAAAATGTTTCTTCGTCTAAAATGTTTATCTATATTAATTAATTATTATATAAAAGCAGGAAAGTGCTAAGAATTGATATCAGCTTGCCATTTGTCAATAAATATAAATTGTGGAGATGCCATTTGGCAACCAAGTGGAAGATGTATAAGGCAACATCCAATTAAAACATGCCAAGTAGTGCCATGTGAGATCCGCATAATGCCAACCTGGATGGCACATTAGTTACAATGAACTTGCAAAGAAAATTTAATAGTGGAGTTAAATTCAGTTATGAGTTTTAAACACAAAAACATAAATTTCTTAACCTCTTTTCATTAAATCATAGGGTCAAAATGGCTTAAACGTTACTGTGGAGATTCTAATACATTAAAGCACATTATTAATAAATCATTCATTTACTTCATATCTTAAACCCAATAATTGCAGACGTTCAATCGATATATTTCAATCTCCCTACTCTCTGTTTGAACTCTCAGTCAATTACAATGTATTTATATTTTTCTATTGGATTTTAGTTTTTCCCTCATATTGCTCTTGGAACATTCGGAATCTCTATGAAGACACTTTGTCAACAATGTACTGGGATGACAAGTTTGACAAAAGTAAGTTTTGCTGATTTCTTAAACATGAACCTTTCATTCTCATGTGTTTTGATTTTCTTGTGATTCTCACGTAATGGCGAACGGTAATCTACTAATAGGAAATACATATTGAATTATTTGGAGCACAAACTTACATATTTCTATGTTTACACCGTGAGTCCTGCTTTTGCGGAACTTTGATACAGTGGATAACTATCGAAGCAAATCAATGAAACAATATTTCATGGTAATTTTACAACAACGATTTATATCTACATTTGTTATCGTACACTACAAAAAAAACAGTCAAATACGACGGCCATCAGATACGACGGCCATAGTGACCGTCGTATTTTATAAAAAACGGCGGTAAACCTGTGACCGTCGTATATAAAACAAATACTACAGCCGCGTATTATTACCGTCGTATATGTATATTTAAATCGACACGTGCAATACGGCAGACGCTTCTGGTATTTATACGCCCGTCGTATTTTATTTGTAACGTCGCCGTTTAATGTGAAAATAATCGTACACTTATTTTTTTTAAAGCTAAGCGTACGTATATCTTTCCCCTCTTCTTCCCTTCTCTCGCTCCCAATCACTCCACGTTCTGAGAAAAAACCCTCGTCTCTGCGTTGCGCCACCGTTAATCGGTGGTGGAATTGAATCGAAAGAGGCTCAGGTACTCTCTTATGTCTTTCCTCTCTCTCTCCATTGATAAGCCTCTGTAATCGTTCAACTAATGAATGGCTTCGGTGGCTGATTCAACTGCACAGCTTCGTCTTCTTCAGTGGCAAGAACTCGGAATCAGAGTCGAAGCACAGCTTCGTCTGCTTAATCAGATTGAAGGTACGGCTTTCTTTCTTTTCTCCTCTTTCTCTGGGTCTGAATCATGCCTACTGGATCTCTCCTCTTCTTCCGATTGATTATCTTTAGGTTTGCAATAGATGATTTGGGACTGATTTGGTGGCCTAGGATTTTATTAAGTTTTCCTAACCCTAGTATTTGGTGCTGATTTGTGATTGATTAACTTTATGACGTGAAATTCAGTTTTTGTTTGTTTGAAGAAACATCAACTAGTAAGGGTTTAGATTTTCCTATGCAGATGACTGGTTGATTTGAAACTAGCAAAACGGGCAAACGCGATGCGTGTGCCAAAAAACATGATTGTAACAAATAGAAACCTTTTATCGTCTATGAAATTTTGATAGTTTTGCTAGTTTTTGTTGAAACTAGCAAAACCGGCAAACGCGATGCGAACTTTTCATCATATACATTTATGAAGTCAGTAGGAGAATCTCCTTGTAGACCAATTATGGGTGTATCAGCAGTCATGCCCAAAATCAGTGCAAAAACTCATGGAATTGTCTGACCTTGAGCCATATTGATGATCAGTGCAAAACCCAACCAATAGGGAATTGTTTTCTAATCACATGGATTGGCAAAATCCATATTTTATGGTTGTTAAGGCTATACGATGGAGGAAAACTCGAGACTAAATCTGAAATACATGAAGGTGAAAATATAACTATGAGGAAAAAAAAAGGAACAAAAAAAATCCTACATGTTCTTCTAAACTGGAAACCAAAGTTGCAAGTCATAGATGCGTACTTGAATTGACAACTTAAACTGAATAATACAATGCATTACAGCCCCGTCTATAAGTCAGCTAGTGACTGAGTCACAATCAATTGAAAAAGGTAGGATTTGGGATGCCAATGACCCGAAACTTGCTTCTGAAGTTGAATCCAATAAGCTTCATGGTTGGTCTTATAGGAGAGGAAGAATGCTTTGTTGGAGAAACCTGGAGGAGTTCCTTCGCCTAGACTTTGCTGGAGAAATTTATGGAGAAAATTATCTATGTAAACAAGTGCATCTTGTTCTCTGTAACAACAGAGACCATAGAAGACATAACCTTATTCTTTTGGGTTGATATGAGTTCAAGTAATAGGTATCGTCATCTTTGAAGTAGTGTTGGTTGTTTAGTTTCCACTGAGATTAGCTAATTGTTAGTAGTAGTAGGAGTTAAAAGGAGCTTGGTAGTAGCATTTTGAGCTGGATAAGCCAGAAGCATTAGATGTAGAGAATTGTGAAGAACGAAAATAAGGTTAGATCTGGAACATGATGTGAAATCTAGTTTTCGGTTCAATCTTGACATGAATTCTTCAAAAATTGGTGAAAGTCATGGACTAAATTGATGCACTGCTTCTTCGTTCCAGAAGCATTAGATGTAGCCTATGAGTAGTGAAAAAATACTTTTGTTATCTTTTTCAGGCTATCGTCATCTGATAATACATACAACTTGTTCTGGAAAACTAAAATACTTTTATTAAAATTGTAGGCACACATGTGTGCAGGATTGTTGGTTGTTCTGGAAGCATTAGATGTAGCATATGAGTAATGACCAGGATTGTTGGTTGATTATTGGGTTATTATAGAAACTGTACTTGAATTCACAACCTTAATATAGAGTATGTATCATCTGTGCAATGTATCTTCAGTTTATATTTACTATTAGACACACAGTTCATATTTACGTTGTCTGGGATTCATTAGCTACAATTTTTCTAAGGAAAGTAAGGCTCCCCTGGAGGTATGGGTACTTTTGATCTTACTACAGAATTACTACACAGAGAAAATCACTACATATTTGTAAATTACTACATATTTGTAAGCCCTCAAGCTTTCAGACTCTTCTATATTGTTCATTTACATTTTTTTTATGAGAATAGTTCAAGAGAAACCATTACACAACTGGGAACCATCCATAAGAATGGCTTCCTTACATTCAGGACCTACTCTATCAAAATAAAAAGCACCTCTATGGTCACCTACTCTTGCCTAGTTTGCTAAACAGTGAGCAGCTGTATTTAAACTTCTATGACAAAACTTCAGAGAAATCCCACCTCTGTTAGATAAAAAACTATTCACAGCTAAAGCTCTGTTTTTCCAATCCCAGTTAGCATTTTTCTGGTTTTTGACTGCATCCACTACCACCTTGCAGTCGGTTTCAATTTCAGCAACTTGAATATCATTTTCCCTTAACCACTTGCAGGCCAGTTCAAATACAGAGAGTTTCGCTTAAGCTATTGCCTCCCCTTTGTAGAACGCTATTATTATCTTACTGAAAATTAACACAGACATGTAAATGAACACAGACATGTTAATTTAAGTTAACCTACAAAATAGAGTTAACAGTATATACTTTACATACATACTTTGCTTAATAACTTTCAGAAACAAAGATAAGTCATGCTTGAGAATACCAACAAAGAACTCTACAAACAGGAAGAGAATACCAATAGCCATTCCTGGATCTCTCTATCTCTGCAGTCTGCACATCACTTTTATAGTCTCATCTTCATCATGCATCTGTTTTCTATCTCTAACAAATACTTCAATTTTGCTAGGTGGGTCAAGGAGTAGGAACCAGTTCAAGGTATTAAACAATTTATACCTCAAACCTGAAAGAAGTTCATGAACTAGTATTGTAGTTTAATACAGGGTTTCTTTTCACCGAATCCATCTCTAGCTAATCTATTTGAGAACAATGCTTGACATTATGGAGAAGATGGGTTCAAGGGAAGAGGGATTTGGCCATTAATCAAAGTGCATATTTTCCTTTATTGCACAATTATGTTCCTTCTGAAGTTCTGTACTTTGTTATTTAGACATTATCTTGGGTAATGAAATTGTGTTATTAAACTAGTTATATGTATACATTGAGTTAGTTAATCTTTCCGGTTCTTAAATATACACTTTTTTTCCGAACAAGTTAGGCTTGTCTAAATGGTTAAGACTTTGATGCCTAAATTCATCACCATGATTCAAGTTTAGTTTATTAATATGATGTTCTTGGATTAATATTAGTTTCATCAAGCAGACATATTATCTTACATATGAAACAACATATATAAATAAATTTGTTGTATATTGGATGCTTTTTATAAGACGATGATACTCTTGAAAGGGTCCGGCTCTTGAAAACTAGTAACAACTTCACTGACTCCTATATGTCTTTCGTAAGCGCATCATAGGGCTGGTTTTGTGCAAATACTTTTACATTGTGTATCTTATGTTTGACTGCTGACTGTTATGTCTCTTATAGTATTACACTACGCTAATTTTGATAAAAAACTGTCTCTATCTATCTGCTTGTTTAAAGGGCTAGTTTTTTGCAGATTTTTTTCTTTTACCCGAACAAACATGATGGATAAAAGTTGGATTCATTTGAGCGCAAAGTCGTCTATGCAGTATCTGGTTGGGTGTGGGTCATTTTAAGATTTTGCATTTTCCAACAACAATGGGTTGGATGTGATACAATGTCCATGTACGAAGTGCATGAATCGGTATTATCACAAGAGGCTCGACGTACTAGATCATCTCCTTTGGAACGGATTTGACACAAATTACAAAATTTGGACACGGCATGGAGAGTCAGCCTCTTTCGGTATCACCGAAGAGAATACTGAAAGTTGGAATAACGAGTTTGGGGATGAAATGTTTGATATGCTACACGATGCATTCGGTCATCCGCACATGGATAAAGAGGGTGGAATGGAAGATATGGATAAAGAGACTTCAGACTTCTACAAATTGTTAGATGACGCAGAGAAGGAATTGTATCCTGGTTGTACGAAGTTCTCAACTCTCTCATTCACTGTTAGATTATTGCATTTGAAAGTGTTGTATGGTTGGAGTGACAAGTCATTCAATGAGTTGTTGAAGTTGTTGAAAGATGTGCTTCCAGTAGGCGAGACAGTGCCCAAGTCATACTACAAAGCAAAAAAGTTTTTCAGGTCATTAGGTTTCAATTACATGAAGATTGATGCTTGTCCTGACGATTGCATGTTGTTTTGGAAGGAAAACGAAGGACTAGAGGCTTGTGCTGTTTGTGGTAAAGAAAGATATGAATACGTCGAGGAAGATGATGATGATGATGGTAAGACCAAGAGGAAACGCAAGGCTATCAAGAGGATGCGTTACTTCCCTTTAAAGCCAAGACTTAGAAGGATGTTTATGTCTTCAAAAACAGCTTCCTCAATGAAATGGCATTCGGAAGAAAGAGTAGACGATGGTGTAATGAGACACCCTGCGGACACTCCTGCTTGGAAATCATTGGATGAGCGACATCCAGACTTTGTTGCAGAGAGTCGAAATATAAGGCTTGGTTTAGCATCTGATGGTTTCAATCCTTTCAGAACAATGCACATTCCTTATAGCACGTGGCCAGTGGTGTTAATTATTTACAACTTTGCACCGTGGCTACTTATGAAACCAGCATCCTACATTTTGTCTATCTTGATTGATGGGCCTGAAAGTCCTGGAAATAATATTGATATTTACTTGCAACCATTGATAGAGGAACTTAATGAGTTTTGGACCCCTGGTATTCGTGCTTTTGATGCAGCAAGTAATTCAATGTTTCAATTGCGTGCCGCTCTTCTGTGGACCATAAATGATTTTCCTGCCTACGCCATGATGTCAGGTTGGAGCAGCAAGGGAAAGTTTGCGTGTCCAAATTGCAATAAAGATACTGATTTTGTTCGGCTCAAACATTGTAAGAAGTTCTGTTATCTAGGTCATCGAAGATTCTTAGATGCGGATCACAAGTTGCGAAGAGATGCTACAAATTTTTATGGCAAAAGAGAAAGTAGACCGAGTCCCACGATGTTGTCAGGTGAAGACATTTTGAGACAAGTACAACACATTGACAATAAATTTGGGAAGTATGATGATGATACAAAGAAACGGAAGAGGACGGCCATCAGCAAAAATACACCTGCACATATACCGACTTACAATTGGAAGAAAAAAAGCATATTTTTTGAGTTGCCTTATTGGAGCGGTCACTTGATACGACACAATCTCGATGTCATGCACACTGAGAAAAACGTATGTGAGAGTATTTTGCATACTTTGGTGGATGTGAAAGGCAAAAGCAAGGATGGCATCAAGGCTCGCAGAGATCTCAAAGATATGCGTATTCGCAAGTCCCTACACCCCGTACGGCGTGGTCATGGCAGATTTGAGTTGCCACCAACAGCTTTTACGATGTCTAATGATGAGAAGACTACATTTTGTAAGGTTCTAAAGAGTGTTAAAGTGCCCGACAATTATTCGTCTAACCTCTCTAGATGTGTGAAGGTAAAGAAGAAAACCATTTCCGGATTAAAGAGCCATGATTTTCATGTGTTGATGCAACAAATTTTACCTGTGGCCATCCGTAGAGCTTTACCATCAAATGCAGCTAAGATTTTGATGGATTTGTGCAATTACTTCAGGAGTCTATGTGAGAAGGAGTTGCATGAATCTGAGATTGCACAGATTCAAGAGCGTATCAAAGTAACACTGTGTGAAATGGAGAAGATGTTCCCACCATCTTTCTTTGATATAATGGCACATTTGCCCATTCATTTGGCCGAGGAAGCTAGTGTGGCAGGGCCAGTTTGGACAAGATGGATGTATGGTATTGAGAGGTGCGTACAGATTTATTATAAATTATACATTGTTATTTAATTTTTATGAACTTCATTATTTATTTTATGAAATTAGGTATCTGGTTACGCTTAAGCAGAATACAGGTCTGAGCGATGAATCGAAAGAAATTGTGTTAGCAAATCTTGGCAGGTTATGGAAAGATTGGAAGGCAACCTTGAAGAGAAAGTACTACAGGAAATATGATATCGATGAGGAGCGGTTATCGATTGTCCCGCTAGAGTTAGTCCAGACCAGTGGAAGGACATGGTGAAGCACTGGGGTAAACCAGAGACAGAGGCATGTATCTTTTGTTAAGCTAATATTGTTATTAGATATAAGCTGACTTTAATGTGGTGGCTAAAGTTGTAATCTATGTCAGGCTGAAAGTCAACAAAATAGCGTGAACAAGGCCGAGATAACTGATCCTCCTAAGAGTGGTAGGAGGAGCATTCCACGGATTCGGGATAAAGTATTCCATATTTGTTACTTTCTGAGCCATTTGTACATTACCTACAAATATTTACGCATTTTCCCATATATTGTTAAACTGGACCAAGTTTTTGCAATTTTCTTTTGCAATATTGAATCCTAGGTAAGCATTGAAATTCATTACGTTTGATATTGTTATATAGTTACAAAAGGCTGGGAGGCCAAATGACCGTTTTGAAGTATACATTGAGACAAGAGGAGGAGATTCGGAGACTCTGGTAAGAATTTTGTATTCTTTAAATATAAATGCAAGCATAGTCAGTTCATCTTTATATTTGAGGTAGGAGGTCAAATATTATACTCGACATTTGTTTCGTAGGCGGAGATCAAAGGAAAACTCGAATCTACTCCACAAGAGGAACAAACAACCGAGTATCGTGCGGAAGTTTTCACCGATGTTGTAGGACCAAACAGACATGGCCGTGTGAAATGTTTGGGCAATGGGTTATGTCCAACAAAAGTATTTGGATCCAATAACTCCAAATCTTCGAAGAAACAGGTTGCTCAGTTGGAGTCTCAAATTGAAGAAATGCGGTCTGCTAACCAAGAAACTCAGGATCGATTGAAAGCAATGGAAGCTCAAGCGACATCTATGACAGGAATGTTCGCTTCGTTTTTAGGAAGAGGTGCAGGTGACAACTCCATTCAACCTAACATGACACATATGACGGAATTGTTTGCTCCGATTTTTGGTAGAGGTGCAAGTGACCCCTTAACCATTCCACTATCGGTTGATCCATCAGCTGCTGCACCACGTATGACTCCATCGCCATCTCATGCTATGACTCCTCCCCTTCGCAATCCAATACCCCCAACTACTGCTCCTCCTCCTCCATCACTTCGCAATCCAATACCCCCAAGTACTACTCCTTTATCACTTCGCAATCCAATACCCTCAAGTACTGCTCCTCCTCCATCACTTCGCAATCCAATACCATTCAATGCTCCGCTATCTTCTCCACCAGCATCTGATCAGATTAATGTCACAAATTCTGCTCCAGGACAGACAGTCGGGACTATTCAGGTGACTTAGATTACCATGAACATGTCATATTTTTATTGTTCTTTATCTAAAATTTATCTTCCATAAGTTCATTTATTGTGATTAAAAAATGCATTATGTGGAAGGATATGAAGCTTAAAAAATGCATTGTTTGAAGGGATATGAAGCTACTTGTCATATCTTAACTGGATTTTAGATATAGTTAATGTCAAATGATAAGTTTGTAGAACTAACTAATGAAATATCTAGTAAATTCTATAGTAGATGGAAAATACATAATTGTGATTAATCTAACTTTTTTCTTAAAGATTTTTAACTTCAAATTTCATTGTACTCAGGTTATCGGAGGATGTCTTTGTTGGACCTACACCGTTTTATCTTATTAGATAGGTACTCATGGTTGTTGTACTTGTTTGTTTTGCTGTAGGTTGGGTCGAAGGTTGATATTTTGTCAAAATCAAAACCTCGTTTTGCAATAGCACGTGGTGTTATAGAAGCTACTGATCCATCTACTATAGTGCATGGATTGCGGTTGGGGAAAACTTATGTAGGGGTTAGAATCGAGACATGCATTGAGGGTAAATTCAAGTTGTGTCACAAAATTTCATGCGGGGACGATATACAAAGTGCAGAAGGACAGTTCGTAGTATGGCCAACAAAATTGGTATGCATTTTTTTTATAATTATCTCTTATAATTTGCTAATTTCGCTAGATGCATTATTACAAATAATTCTATTTTTTTTGGTTGTGGTACAGGTCAAATTACTGAAGTAGTAAAGTGAAGATTATCTTGAAGCAGTGTTGAGTTTAACAAATTGGTTAATGAACGCTCTTGTTTGATGGCATGTGAATTTTGATGCTCAAGTAGAAAGCATAATCGTAGTGGACGTTGGTGCCGAGTCGTGATTAATGGTTTTTTGTAGTTAATTTTAAGTCATTTTTTGGTGGCTAAGTATTGAATTGAATTAATTGTGATGTTTTGACATGCTCTTCAGGAAGATTGGTATGTAAACACTTTGCGGATTTTGATGGATTTTATTCCAAGAATTTTCTGGGCATGTTTTTTCGATTTTTGTGGATAGATTTGTTGCATGAGTTGGAGCAGGTTTCGAGAAGTGCAAAACAATTCAGGGACCTGGAAAAATGTACATAACGACGGTCATTAAGCTGTCGTAAATATACATAAACGACGGTCAGGGAGTAAACTCGGGAAACCGTCGTATTTATACGTTACGACGGTCGTTATAAACCGTCGTATTTTCTTCTAACGACGGTCTTAAACGAGCCGTCGTATTTTCAAGTTTACGGAGGTCATAAAAGAACCGTCGTATTTAGTTTTAACGACGGTCACGAACAAGCCGTCGTATTTAGTTTTAACGACGGTCACAAACAAGCCGTCGTATTTATACCTTTTAACGACGGTCACAACTATCCCGTCGTATAACATTTAATACGACGGTCACTAACCGTCGTATAAGTAAAAACGACGCCATTCCATACGACGATCAGTTTGCCGTCGTAAATGTATAAAACGACGCGAATTTTCTCATATACGACGCTTTCTGGCCGTCGTATTTGACTATTTTTTTTTGTAGTGGTAGAAGACGATGATAACAGGAAATTGTGCGAAGAATTGATATCAGTTTGCCATTTGTCAATAAATATAAATTGTGGAGATGCCATTTGGCAACCTAAGTGGAAGATGTATAAGGCAACATCCAATTAAAACATACCAAGTAGTGCCATGTCAGATCCGCATAATGCCAACCTGGATGCCACATTAGTTACAATGAACATGCAAAGAAAATTTAATTGTGGAGTTATATCCGGTAATGAGTTTTTAGCACAAAACATATATTTCGTGACCTCCTTTCATTAAATGATAGGGTCAAAATGGCTCAAATTACTGTGGAGATTTTAATACATTAACGCACATTATTAATAAATCATTCATTTACTTCATATCTTAACCCAATAATTACATACGTTCAATCGTTATATTTCAATCTTCCTACTATCTGTTTGAACTATCAGTCAATTACAATGTATTTATATTTTTCTATTGGATTTTATTTTGTTCCTCATATTGCTCTTGGAACATTCGGAATCTCTATGAAGACACTTTGTCAACAATGTACTGGGATGACGAGTTTGACAAAAGTAAGTTTTGCTGATTTCTGAAACATGAACCTTTCAGTCTCTTGTGTTTTGATTTTCTGGTGATTCTCACTTAATGGTGAACGGTAATCTAACAATAGGAACTACATATGGAATTATTTGGAACACAAAATTACATATTTCTATGGTTATACCGTGAGTCCTGCTTTTGAGGAACTTTGATAAAGTGGATAACTATTGAAGCAAACCTATGAAAACAATATTTCATGATAATTCTACGACAATGATTTATTTCTACATTTGTTATCGTAGAAGACAATGATAACAGGAAATTATGAATCTTGACTTGTGAGAATTTCATAGACACATGGGATACCCAAGGTATTTTATATATTCTTCTGCTAATTTTATCATATAATAACTTATTGATAAACCTCTTAACTTCTTTGAAGTGCTAATATTTAAATAGTTGAAGCAATTGGATTTTATGCTACATTTGAGATAATGAGATTCATATATAGTGAAGCATGAAGTCGAAATAAAAAGATGTCATGGACATATTCTTAATAAGATAATCATGGTGCATAATGATCAGTTTCTCTGAATTATTATTATATAAAAACAGGAAAGTGCTAAGAATTGATATCAGCTTGCCATTTGTCAATAAATATAAATTGTGGAGATGCCATTTGGCAACCAAGTGGAAGATGTATAAGGCAACATCCAATTAAAACATACCAAGTAGTGCCATGTGAGATCCCCATAATGCCAACCTGGATGGCACATTAGTTACAATGAACTTGCAAAGAAAATTTAATAGTGGAGTTAAATTCAGTTATGAGTTTTAAACACAAAAAAATAAATTTCTTAACCTCTTTTCATTAAATCATAGGGTCAAAATGGCTTAAACGTTACTGTGGAGATTCTAATACATTAAAGCACATTATTAATACATCATTCATTTACTTCATATCTTAAACCCAATAATTGCAGACGTTCAATCGATATATTTCAATCTCCCTACTCTCTGATTGAACTCTCAGTCAATTACAATGTATTTATATTTTTCTATTGGATTTTATTTTTTCCCTCATATTGCTCTTGGAACATTCGGAATCTCTATGAAGACACTTTGTCAACAATGTACTGGGATGACAAGTTTGACAAAAGTAAGTTTTGCTGATTTCTTAAACATGAACCTTTCATTCTCATGTGTTTTGATTTTCTTGTGATTCTCACGTAATGGCGAACGGTAATCTACTAATAGGAAATACATATTGAATTATTTGGAGCACAAAATTACATATTTCTATGTTTACACCGTGAGTCCTGCTTTTGCGGAACTTTGATACAGTGGATAACTATCAAAGCAAATCAATGAAACAATATTTCATGGTAATTTTACAACAACGATTTATATCTACACTTGTTATCGTAGAAGACGATGATAACAGGAAATTGTGCTAAGAATTGATATCAGCTTGCCATTTGTCAATAAATATAAATTGTGGAGATGCCATTTGGCAACCTAAGTGGAAGATGTATAAGGTAACATCCAATTAAAACATACCAAGTAGTGCCATGTCAGATCCGCATAATGCCAACCTGGATGCCACATTAGTTACAATGAACATGCAAAGAAAATTTAATTGTGGAGTTATATCCGGTAATGAGTTTTTAACACAAAACATATATTTCGTGACCTCCTTTCATTAAATGATAGGGTCAAAATGGCTCAAATTACTGTGGAGATTTTAATACATTAACGCACATTATTAATAAATCATTCATTTACTTCATATCTTAACCCAATAATTACATACGTTCAATCGTTATATTTCAATCTTCCTACTATCTGTTTGAACTATCAGTCAATTACAATGTATTTATATTTTTCTATTTGATTTTATTTTGTTCCTCATATTGCTCTTGGAACATTCGGAATCTCTATGAAGACACTTTGTCAACAATGTACTGGGATGACGAGTTTGACAAAAGTAAGTTTTGCTGATTTCTGAAACATGAACCTTTCAGTCTCTTGTGTTTTGATTTTCTGGTGATTCTCACTTAATGGTGAACGGTAATCTAACAATAGGAACTACATATGGAATTATCTGGAACACAAAATTACATATTTCTATGGTTATACCGTGAGTCCTGCTTTTGAGGAACTTTGATAAAGTGGATAACTATTGAAGCAAACCTATGAAAACAATATTTCATGATAATTCTACGACAACGATTTATTTTTACATTTGTTATCGTAGAAGACAATGATAACAGGAAATTGTGAATCTTGACTTGGGAGAATTTCATAGACACATGGGATACCCAAGGTATTTTATATATTCTTCTGCTAATTTTATCATATAATAACTTATTGATAAACCTCTTAACTTCTTTGAAGTGCTAATATTTAAATAGTTGAAGCAATTGGATTTTATGCTACATTTGAGATGATGAGATTCATATATAGTGAAGCATGAAGTCGAAATAAAAAGATGTCATGGACATATTCCTAATAAGATAATCATGGTGCATAATGATCAGTTTCTCTGAATTAAAATACAAATAAATATGTTTTCATAGAGAGAATGGAATTTGTATTCAATATCAAAGTTGTAGTGTTAACTTCTGTTTATCACATTAGATAGTAATTTTTTATTATGTTTTTTTTTTATCGATTAATATCCTCAATCTCCTATTTGGCGAATCTGGTAATTTCTTGGAAGTCTCCTCTTTGTGCCATGGTCTATCTATTTTAGCTATTGAGTTCATGTTAAAGAAGGTTTTATCAAATGAAAGAAGATGGTCATGTAGCTATTGACGTCCCACGGTTCAATTTGCTCGATGTCTATTTTCTTTTAATTTTAGCATCTCTATTCATAATGTCTTTTGTCGCCATATTCTAAATATTTTGATTTATAAAAACACAAAGTTACGCCCCACATATCATATTGTTCCACCTTTATCTCCTAATCATATTAGAAATTTGGAGCTATTTTCATACTTCCTATTATAGTGAAGTTCTTTTTTAGAAGACGTTTTTTAAGAAAAGAAACCTTCTTTGTTTTAGGTGAAGGAAAAAATGAAATGGAAATTGAGGTATCCATGGTAAAACTCTTAGCACAACATTAGAGATTCAATAACAGTGTGACACGTAAAATAAAAAAAAATAGAAGAAATTTCACATTGAAATGAATATCTCAATAAACTGTGCGCGTAATACAGGGTATTACCAAGGGACTATTTCCCACAAATCAACAAATTAAAATATTATTAAATACGAGAACTTCTAATCTTTAACATGTAATTATTGAACGAATTTTATACTTTGTATATCTACTCTATCTTCATTATCCCCATTTCTTGATGGCTTGCAGGAACAGTATTGGAAATATACGCTATAATTCTTCTTTATTTCACGTGTTTCTATTTATGTAATTTGTCTTTCCTTTCTCATGTTTATCACTCTACTACTTGGTGGTGTTTGTTTCCAGCATTACATTTTTGAGGAACTATTTACTTGCAGGAAAGTGAAGCAAGAGGCTGTTTTAAGGAGTTGATTTTCAGTTTAAAATAGGCCTTATCTTGCTTCTGTGGTTCTGTATTATAATTTTTTTGTTAAATTTCGTTGCTCTGTTCTTTTCAGCCAGTGATGGAAAGCATAAAGCATTAATTATTAAGTATGAACTCTACTATCCAGTCCCGCGCTACAGCGCAGGTTCACGACTAGGAAGGAATTAAGCCAAAAAGAAAATAATAACTACAAGAATAAAAAGTATGCATCCAAGTGTATGTGGTGTGATATTCAATGAATATGACACCATAAGAATTTGATATAAACTTACCCAATATAAATACTCCCAACTAAGAATTCGATAAAAACTTACCCAGTATAAATTACTTCCATATAAGATTTTGATAAAAACTTACCCAATATAAATTACTTCCATCAGGTTGTAATTAAAACAATTTTGATAAAAGCAGAGATGAAAAAAAAACGGTTATAAAAAGTCTTCGTAATCTCCAGAGAGACATCGATCCCACAGTTGTTTCACTTTCATACAAATTAGGCAAGCACATCGGCTGACCTTTCAATTCCCAACTCTGCATAAAGTTCAGCTGCAACAGACCTATACCCATCAAATTTGGCTTGACCTATCATTTCTTTAAGAGGAGGCTAGATCAGACATCTACAATGGCATTGGTTTCCAAGGACTTGTGATCGAACGTCTTGCATTGAAGAGAAGCTAAATTACACAACCCTAGCTGCAAAGTAATTCAACATTAATACTGATCACATCTTCAATTCCTGAAAAATAAAGTAAAAGAAGATATGCATCACTTTCTGTAAATGAGGCAAGTAACTAAATAGGAGTTCACAAATTAGGCAAAAAGCTACATATCTTGAAAACAATGTTCGTATGAAATCTATTTGAACAAAAAAAGAAGAAGTTGAAAAATAACTAACAAGTAAATTCTCTTGACAACAGAAGATGGATATATCATACCATGGAAGGGACAAGCCATTTTACATCCATCCAGTCTTGATGAGTTTGCACAGGGAAAACTTGGCAGATGCTACCGACCCACCACAGGTCGTTGTGCCAGGCGTCAACTAATTGGGACAATTCAAAGGATTCAGTCCTTTGAATCACAGGAGGTGAAGGTCTCATGCAGCGGAAATCAACCTCTTCTCTCAGGAGTCCTATTTCCCAAAGGTATTGAAAGTTGAGGTTACAAATGATGAAGATGATTGTGAAGGTTACCCACATTTTTGGTACCCAGCTATTGTCGTAAGCCCCAAAGATAATGGTAAATTCTTATTAGAGTACATGTAATGGTAAATTCTTATTAGAGTACACATGTACTCTAATAAGAATTTACCATTATCTTTGGGGCTTACGACAATAGCTGGGTACCAAAAATGTGGGTAACCTTCACAATCATCTTCATCATTTGTAACCTCAACTTTCAATACCTTTGGGAAATAGGATTCCTCCTCCACCACCTGTATTTTACCATTCTGTCTTTCTACATACCCTGGTCTGGGCTTCAGTGGCAGCTCAGATGGCCCTGCTCCCTGCATATTAAGGCGTTGTGTAAAAAATAAAAATTACTTTTAAATTAATTCCATTACAAGTAGATGAAAAAACTAGATACATGCATACTGCGGAAAAAATGAAGTATATATAGTTCATACTACTACTACATAGCAAAAACAAGTAGTAGCTACAAGGTTTTCTCCTTTGACAGGTATATATATGAACTAGCTATGAAACATTAAAATCAAACAACCCAAGTTCCGCCAATTAATTTTTGATGAGACCTCAGATCCTCATGACGGAATTCTAGTATAAGTAAATTTACATGCTTCGAATTAATTAAGGGACAATTTACAATAAGTGAGATGGCCAGTAGATTATTAATTATCTGGAAGCCACAATGAAAGGCCAATCCTCAACGGGGTGATGAAAGAGCTACGTATAGAAATACTCAAAATATTGAGTAACCACCTTTGTTCTGTAATTTTATAAGATGTTTTACTTTCCGCTTCAGTTTCCTTTTTTTCTAAACAATTTCAGTTAATGATTTTAGTATGTGTACTTCCGCATGAGATTTAATGTGAATATGTGTTTTCCATAATACAAAGAGAAAATAATGAAACTACAAAATTAAAAGAGAAATGTTAGGGAACCCACCAGTGTAAAAACATAATCTGTACACAATCTTGTAATGTTTTGTCATCAAAAGCACATACCTTTGTCTTTGAAGGAGGTGACATAATGGAAATGTCATGAACAACGATCGAATTCCCGTTATAAGAAGAGGATCCTGAAGACATGAACATCCATTATAAACGCCATCTGGAAAGTAATACAAGAATTCATGATAAGGATATTTGTCATTTAATTATGTAATTGTCATTCCAAACTCTTTACATGGTCAAAGAGAAATGTATATGTTAAGATATATCAAAATGTAAAGGTCCTGAATATTTGAGAAGGCAGTGGCTGGATGATCAAATGATAGCAACAAGCTCGATCTCGATCAAGAACATCAAGACAAATTCATTAAGTACCGATGTTGTTTTCATACACTAAATTCTTAGTAGATCAATTGATTTTGAACAGAAAAAATAAAGAATTTCTATTTAACAACGCATAGTTCTAGTAAGAACATCAAGAATATGGTAAAATCACACACATGAATCAAATACATATCAAGAACGGTAAGCAATTTGACTTACGAATCGCATAATTGGAGATTAACATCGACACTTTTGATATGACATTTTTTTAGAAGGGCAAGAGTCCGATACGAGATTAGTGAGCGGCCAACTACTATATGGATTTGCAACGCATACATACTCGTATATATATATAGTGATATAAAAAGAATTAGGTACATTTTAGAGAGTTCGATGAATTACGACTTTTTCAATTATCTTTCTTGCAATAGAGACGAGAACGAATGGAATAATGTATCTGGACTTCAATGTTTTCTATCTTTACGACTTAGTACGTGTCATGCGTTTTGATTTTGTATAATTATTTTGAACTAGGATAACCTCCTATCTCATATGGACTTTCACTAGAAAGAGAAGTAGCACATACGTTTCAACGTTCACATAATATTTGTACAGGTACTTCGATGTACGCTATGCACTATCTAATATTAGACACATTTTACTTAGGAGAGATGGTAGGGCAGCATTACCCCACACATCATTAGAGAAAGAAAATCGGACTCCTAGCCCATAAAAGACATTGTGGGAAGGAGGGGTTACTATCTATCATAGTAGGTAAAACTCAAGGTGCGACCGGGCCGGTGTAGGGTTTTGATTCATGGATGCGCAACGGAAACAAAAACAATCATAAATCATGCAAAACCCTCCAAGGATCACAAGTCAGGAGACATAACGATGGTAAAGGAAGAAATCAATAACACACCTTAGGGTTCTCCTTTGATGACTTCAAACGCGAATTGTGTCACGTTCTCTATGGTTGATCCACGCCTAGAGTTGATCCTAGAATCTCCCAAGTCCTTGGTGCTAGCCCGGAAGAGGAAGAGGAAGAAGAATCACGCAAAATGAGACCCAAAAGGAGGGTCTCGGCCACCTTTGTGGCCGACGGGATGGGCGGCGGCAAGAGGGGCGGTCGGCTCCTCTTGTTGCTTGCTCTCTCTCCTTTTGTTCTCTCCCACACTTTGTTATGTTCAATAATGAGCATAAGTTGTGGGAAGGAAGGAAGGAAGGTCATTTATATAGTCCAACAACTACTTGCCAACTACCTAAAGGACTTATTCTAGTCCTACTAGAATTCAATTTAGTCCCTTCCTTGCAAATTAGTCCCTACTAAGTTTGCAAGGTTTTGCAAAGTGATCCTTCTAATTAATTAATCCAATTAATTAATTCCCAAATCTAGTTCAACTCTATATAGTGTGTGACCCCATAGGTTCTATCTAGTTGGTAGCAACTATTTGCTAATATTGAGCGGTTTCTAGCAAAACATCCATTCTAGCCAACTAATAGAATAGTCATCTTGAAAACCTTTGTACAAGTAATTGTCTCATCCCTTTGTCCCTATATCCGGATTGGACACGAGACATACAAGTCACACTCGTATATCCAATCCATAGTTTCTCGATCCATGGGAATAGCCTTATTCGTGCAAATAACATCAATATCCCATATTGATTTATTTGAGTCTGGCCAGACATTCTATAAGCACTATCCCTCGAGTGGCCTAGGATATTTGCTCCCGTTATGTGGGAGGGACAAATTCTATCTACGTCCACTACGATTTCTAAGCTTGCTTCTTATTGTATCCAGTACACACCTTTATAACTACCCAGTTACGGTGTAGCGTTTAACGCTACCAAAATCACAATAATCCACAACTATAATATCTAGTGACTTCAAGTCTAAGGATGACAATACCATTGCACCGCGAGAAGCGCTTGTGACTCAACATAACGTGTACGTAGCCTTCTCGGAGATGGGTCAATCCAGTGCAACATTCCCTAATGCACACCTATGTGTTGGGTCGTGATATCTCCATATCAATCCAACCCCATACTAGTATATAGATTATTGTCCCATTAATCATCATACTGGACTAGGGATATTTAAGATAAACAACACAATTGTAAATCTAAGGACTTCATTATATTAAATATCCAATAAATAATAAATGAATTTCTAGCCACAAATAATTCATACTAAACTAGATTGCCTCTAGGGCATCTATTCCAACAGTCTCCCACTGGCACTAGAGCCAATCTGGCGCATCTCGTATGCCCATACTCCTAGTGTGCCCTTCATGCTTCCACTGCGTGAGCGGCTTTGTAAGCGGGTCTGACAGATTCTCATCTGTAGGAATCTTGCATATCCGAACGTCTCCTCCATCGATAATATCTCGAATCAGATGAATTTTCCTGAGCACGTTCTTGGACTTCTGGTGCGATCTTGGTTCCTTTGATTGCGCGATTGCCCCAGTGTTGTCACAGAACAACTCGACTGGATCCGCAATGCTAGGGACCACACCAAGTTCAGAAACAAACTTTCTGATTCAAACAGCTTCCTTTGCTGCGCCATTTGCAGCAATGTACTCAGCCTCTGTTGTAGAATCAGCCACCGTCTCTTGCTTGGAACTCTTCCAGCTCACCACTGCTCCATTCAGGCAAAACACATATCCCGACTGTGATCTAAAGTCATCTCTATCGTTTTGGAAGCTTGCATCAGTGTAACCCCTTACACGCAACTCTTCCTCACCGCCAAATATCAAGAAAGCATCCTTAGTTCTTCTCAAGTACTTTAGGATGTTCTTGACTGCAATCCAGTGACTCTCACCCGGATTGGATTGGTATCCGCTTGTCATACTCAAGGCATATGACACATCTGGTCTAGTACATAACATGGCGTACATGATAGATCCTATGGCCGAGGCATAGGGAATTCTACTCATGCGTTCCTTCTCAATCTCATTGGAAGGACAACCACTCTTCGAAAGAGTGATCCCATGTGACATGGGCAAGAATCCCTTCTTGGAATCTTGCATGTTGAACCGTTTCAACACCTTGTCAACATATGTACTTTGACCTAGGCCTAGCAACCTCTTAGATCTATCTCTATAGATCTTTATACCGATTATATAGGCTGCTTCTCCTAATTCTTTCAGAAGAGAAACACTTCCCTAGCCAATCTTTAACAGATTGTAGCATGGGAACGTCGTTTCCAATGAGTATTATGTCATCCACATACAAGACCAGAAAAGCTACAGAGCTCCCACTAACCTTCTTGTAGACACAAGACTCATCTTCATTTCTGATGAAGCCAAACTCTTTGACCACTTCATCAAAGTGTCGATTCCAACTCCTAGAAGCTTGCTTCAATCCATAAATGGATCGTTGCAGCTTACAGACTTTGTTGGCTTGCTTTGGATCCTCAAAACCCTCCGGCTGTATCATATACACGTCCTCGAGGAGATTCTCATAAAGGAATGCTGTTTTGACATCCATCTGCCAAATCTCATAGTCGTGGTATGCTGCAATCGCAAGTAGGATTCGGATGGATTTGGTCATAGAGACTGGTGAAAAGGTTTCATCATAGTCAATACCATGAAACTGTCTGAATCCTTTAGCCACCAATCAGCCCTTATAGGTAATCACATTACCATCCATGTCAATCTTCTTCTTGAAGACCCACTTGCACCCTATAGGCCGCGCCCCATCGGGTGGTTCCACCAAAGTCCATACTTTGTTGGTGTACATGGATTCCATCTCGGATCTCATGGCTTCTAGCCACTTCTGAGAGTCTGGGCCATTCATGGTCTCCTCATAGGTTGTAGGCTCATCATCTATGAGCATCGTGTCACCGAAATCGGTTATGAGAAGTCCATACCTCTCGGGTTCCTGCCGCACTCTACTAGATCTACGAAGCTCTTGTGTTACCTGAACAGGTTGCTCCACAACCGCTTGTGGTTCCTGTTCATGTTCCATAGTCGGTTCAGTGATTTGTGGTTCTTGAACCTCTTCAAGTTCTACAGTCCTCCCACTTGCTTCTTTAGAGACAAACTCTCTTTCTAGAAACACACCGGTTCGAGCAACAAACGATTTCTTCTCGGTTGGATTGTAGAAGTAGTAGCCCTTAGTTTCCTTAGGGTACCCCACAAATTTACACTTATCCGATTTCGGCCCTAGCTTGTCTGATTGTAAACGTTTTACATAGACATCGCAGCCCCAAATCCTCATAAATGACAATGTGGGACGCCTCCCACTCCACATCTCATATGGTGTCTTCATGACTGATTTAGATGGAACACGGTTAATGTTGAAAGCTGCACTTAATAGAGCGTAGCCCGAAAATGATAATGGAAGATCGGTTTGACACATCATAGATCGAACCATATCGGGTTCGATTCCTCCTCTCGGACACGCCATTCCATTGTGGCGTTTGTTGGGTTTTGACGTAGGTAACGCAGCGGAATAACAAAAATTAATCCTACTCAAAGCCCACCAAGGATCACAGGAAGAGACATCATAACATGATCAAGGACATAGTAGATGTGTACCTTTTGATTTGTGAGATCACACGAAGAATGATGTCCTCGTCTCTACGGTTGATCCACGTCTAGAGGTGAGATCTAGATTCTTCCTTCTCCACAAGTGCTAGCTTGAACCCGGAGGAAGAGGGATGAAGATCAAAGCAACAAATCACCAAGGCACAAGGAGGGGCGGCCTCTCCTTGCCGTCGGGTAGAGGGGCGGACGGGAGGGCTAGGGTTTCGGCCCTAGCTCTTTTGTTTTGCTCTCTCTTTTGCTCTCTCCCACTCTTTATGTGTTATGTCTAATAATAACTCATGTAGTGGGAAGGAAGCTAGAGCCTCATTTATATACTCCAACAACTCCTTGTTGTTTCCATAAAAGAGTTTCCTAATTCTATATGAACTAGAATTATTCCCTTCCTTGCAAATTAGTCCTACTAAGTTTGCAAGGTGTTGCACAATGATCCTTCTATTAATTAATCCATATTAATTAATCCCAAATCTAGCTCTACTCTATTTGACGTGTGACCCCATAGGTTTCTATATAGTTGGTAGTAACTATTACTAACATGGAGCGGTGTCTAGCAACACATCCATGCAACCCAACCAATAGAAATAGTCAATGATCCTGACAAACCTTTGTGCCCAATATGTCATATTGCATTATCCCTTTGTCTCCATATCCGGATTGGACACGAGACATAAATAGTCACACTCGTATATCCAATCCATAGTTCCTCGATCCTGGGAATATGCTTAATCATGCAGATAACATTAATATCTATATATTAATTTATCTGAGTCTGGCCAGACATTCAATAAGCATCATCCCTCGAGTGGCCCGTGGATATTTACCCCCATTATGTGGGAGGGACAAATCCTATCTACATCACTACGATCTCTAAGCTTGCTTCCTATCACGCCCGATAGCCACCTTTATGATTACCCAGTTACGGTGTAACGTTTGATAACATCAAAGCGCAATATTTCACAACTAGAATATCTAGTGACTTCAAGTCCAAGGATTGCAATAATATTAGCACTACGAAAAGCGATTGTGACTTAACATAATCTAATGTATCCTTTTCGTCGTGGGTCAATCCAGTATGCCATTACTCCTAATGCATACCCATGTGTTGGATCGTGATATCTCCATATCAATCCAACCCCATACTAGTCTATAGATGATTGTCCCATTAATCATTATAATTGACTAGGGATATTTAAGAATATAACACCTTATATTCTAAGGACTTCATCCATGTTAGCATATCTCCATATCGATAACACAATGAATCGTAAATCCATATATTTGTCACAATTAATTGATTGCCTCGAGGGCACAATTCCAACAGTCTCCCACTTGCACTAGAGTCAATCTCCTGCATCATATGCCTATTGATCTAGCGCGGTCCTCCACGCTTACACTGCGTAGGGGCGAGACATATGCTGGTCACCTTGCAAATATTCACATCTCCTCCATCAACAATTTGATTGAGATTGAATATTCTGAATAAATGCATCTTATGCATTAATTTACTCAGTCCTCTATGTTAGAATCAGTGACTGAATCTTGCCTGGAACCTTTCCAGCTCACAGTCACTCCCTCTAGCACAAAACATAAAACTCGACTATAATCTGAAATCTTCTTTGTCAGATGGAAGTTCTCATCACTGTTGTAGATACTGCTTTATGACATGGCAGATCTAGGCCACGTGGCAACCATCCAGCACACCATATTGTGCTCCACACACACAGGATCACCAGCCGAGCTGATCCATGTGGGGGCTGCGAGACAGAGCCCTCGCATACCACTGCACGGGACTTGTAGGGACTTTGTGGTTTGGAGGCTAGAGTAAGCCCTGTCGCGTGCGAGCCAAGCCCGCACGCGACCTTTAGTAACTGTTTTGAGAGATCTATGGCACGAGCTCCCTAGACCCGGTCAATCCGGTCAAACCCGGTCAACCTCGTAACGGTTCCGGTACTCACGCACCACGTGCTCTAACGGTTCCTATATACTCGGACGAACGTGCCGTTACGGTTAAGCTAATTAAGCCGCCATTAATGGGCGCATTAACCACACTACAACGGTCATGTTCTCCAGTATATATATATCGTTAACCTTTCCATACAAAGAAAGGACACACTGCCATACGCGGAAGCTCTGCCAAACCTCTGTCTCTCTCTCAGACATTGCTACTGACTTACTCTCTCCCTACACACACCCCTATTCTTCCTGTGCGATCCCTGATCCACTACGTACGGTGTACACGGAGGTCTCCCTGCCGGAATCTCTTGTGCACATTTTGGTGAACCCGACGTGAATCTTACCAGCAAAAGCAACCATGTCTCAGGAGGACGACGTCAGCAACCGATCTCCTTCCACTGAAACTCCCTCGGGAGACGAGGCTCGCCGTACTCCGACGACTCCCGGCGAGGCGCCAACTTTAGAGTCTTTGGACGCCACTGTCCAAAGTCAGGCAAAAGCTCTCAAGTCTCAGTCCGCGCAGTTAGAACGGATCTTGGCCGTTCTGGGCACTCTTGCGCCAAATCCTCCACCTGCCACCGCTATCCCCCAGGGGGGAGGAACCCCTTCCGCTCCAGGATTGGGAGTGTCGGCCACGCCTCCCAACCCTCATCTGCAAACTCCACCGTCGGCCGCGCAGCTGCCTTCGGTCCAAGGGTCGACGGCACAAATGCTGCCCCCTGCTGCTCACGCCTCTCAGCCCCCGGCTTTGGCGTCCAACCCAGCTCTGCAGTACACTCTGCCTCCACCAGCGACAATCTGGGGAAACGCGGGTAGCCAATACACCCCCAATCCTCCGGCAGCATATGTGTCGCCACCGCCTACGGCAACCCCTCCGTCAACTACCGAGGGAAGCATTCCAGAATGCATGACGTCTTTGCAGAAGCGCGTGGACTCCATCTTGGCTCATCAGTCGTTCGCGGATACCATCATCCCGAAGCTAGACAACGATCCACCCATCCCACGAGAGATCTATCTCATGCCTAACCCGGCGGGGTACAAGGCTCCCAAATGGGACAAGTTCGAGGACGTCAATGGAAACGCTCATGAGCATGTCATGCGTTTCATCGATGTCATGGGTCCATACGGAGCCGATCCCAAACTGCTGATGCGGGAATTCCCAAAAACTCTTGGGAATGTAGCATACAAATGGTACCGAACATTGGAGGCCGGATCTGTGAAAACTTGGGACGACATGGTCCAGAAGTTCTATACCAAGTTCTTCCAGATGGAAGAAAAGGTGACGATGATCCATCTCTCACGGATGTATCAGAAACGCGAGGAAGATGGAATCACTTTCATCAAGAAATTCAGAGCGAAATCCTTGGAGTGCAAGGATCCAATGCTCGAAAGCCGGCTCGTAGAGATATGCCTGCAGTGCATGCGAGACGAATACAAAAGCATGCTGATCAATTTGCAAACACCTACGTTTTCAAAGCTCATCGAATGTACGATGAACATCGAGCCCATTGTCGAGAGACAGAGAAAGAAGAGCGCTCCAGAACGACCTGCGAGCGGCACCACCTACAAGATCGGCAGATTTGGCTACAAGCGAGGACGCGAAGCTGAGGTCAATGCAGTTTCGCCCCAGAAGCAAACAAAGGTTGCAAACTTCGATGCACCACCTCTGCCATGCTCGGTGGAGGAAGCGAGCGATCTTTGCAGACAATGGCGTAAGGACGGCGTCCTGCCACCGCTCGAGAAAGCACCCTCCAAGGAAATGACGAGGGACCCTAAGTGGTGCGAATACCACGGCAAGGTCATGCACCCCACAGCCGAGTGCAAGAAGCTCAGATTCACGCTCGATCAGAAGATGAAGAGCGGCGAACTCATCGTCAGCGACCATCGGAAGGATGTGCGCAACAATCCGCTGCCTGCCCATACAGATTCAGGCTCAAAAGGCAAAGAGGTCGCCATGATCTCGATAGTGGACTTGGAAGAAGTCGCAGAGGATGGTCTACCCATCGTTGCTGAAGTCCATGAAGATGAAGACTACAGCATGGACACGGAAGATGAGCGTGCCGACCGCATGAAAGGGTCGCACGGCTTCGACAAATTCTTCAACGAGATGAATTTCTCCGAAAAGTGTCGAGCGGACATGACAAAAGCAATCTTAAGGGTAGCAGAGGACTACGAGGAGGACCTCGTGGTCTCCAACGGGAAAGTCGTCAGGGCGTCCCGTTCCACAGAAAAGATTATGACCTTTTCTGCCAGCGACAAGAAGACAGATGCGAGCCACCAGAGGCCCCTGTACGTGACGGCCATCATCAACGGCGTCGAATTCAAGCGAGCATTCGTCGATGGAGGAGCAGCGGTCAATGTTGTTCCACTCCACACACTGAAGCTAGCAGGGATCCCCGAGCACAAGGTAGTCAAGCGTCCATCCCCGCTGGTGGGATTCGGAAGCGATTCCAGAATGACGATCGGGTGGATCCGCCTGGGCGTTCAGATCGGCAAAATCAAGTGCTCGGCGAAGTTCTATGTCATAGACGCGAACACCACATACCACATGATCATAGGTCGGGCCTGGATTCATCGCTTTGACGCGATTCCTTCGACGGCTCACCAAGTGATGAAAGCTATCTGGAACGACAGGATTGTCGAGATACCGGCCTCAACTAACCCGTTCAACTTGGACGAAGCGCATCTCAGCGAGGCGGTGTGGTTCACCGAGATGGCGGACGAGCAAACACCCGGACCATTCAACCCTACTCCTTTACCTCTCTGGGAGGACATCAAGGACCAGTCACCTGCAGGCGTGATGGTGACAAGGGGAGATGCCAAGGAAAAGCTGCCTACTCACGAAGAGGCGCCGCGCATCGCATATCATCGCAAGAGTGTGTACACTCTGAAGAGGATCGCAAAGCATGACCCTGAGGGCAAGGAGATAGAGAGCTTCTACGCCAACGGGAAGAAATGCTATCGCATATGAAGGTGCGCGGGGACGTCCTCACACGGGCATGGGGATGTCCCTGGGCAAATCAATCAAATCGAGCAAGTTGCGCTGACAGAAGAGCCAACACAGGGTACTCCAGAGGAGAAACTCAAAGAAGCGCCCGAATGCATGGAAGACAGGCCAAGACCACAAAAGCAAGAGCTTAAGGAAGTGTTCCTCAGCCCGAACGAGGAAAAGAAAAGGCCAGTCTTCCTGAGTGCGGACCTCACAAGCGAAGAGGAACAAGGACTGCTGCAGCTCCTAACCGAATACAAGGACGTGTTCGCATGGGAATATGACGAGATGCCGGGTCTGGACACGAGCATCACCATGCACCGTTTAGACATCATCCCAGGGTCTAAACCGGTCAAGCAAAGCGCCAGAAGCTTCAGGCCGGAGCTCAATGTAAAGATCAAACAGGAGATTGTCAAACTCCTAGACGCCAAGTTCATAGAGCCAAATCACCATCCCACATGGTTGGCCAACATCGTGCCAGTGGTGAAGAAGAACGGACAGCTCCGCATCTGCGTGGACTTCCGAGATCTCAATCGCTTCTGTCCTAAGGACGATTTCCCACTGCCTAATATCGACTTGCTCATTGATTCAACGGCAGGCCATCGCATGTTCAGTTTCATGGACGGCTTCAGCGGGTACAATCAAATCAAGATGGATCCCGAAGATGCAAGGAAAACCGCATTCATCACTCCCGTGGGGGTATTCAACTATACGGTAATGCCATTCGGTCTTAAGAATGCAGGCGCAACCTATCAGCGGGCCATGATGGCTCTATTCCACGACATGATGCACAAAGAAGTGGAATTCTATGTAGATGACTTGGTAGTCAAATCCAAGTATGAAGCAGATCACCTTGCAGACCTGCGAAAGGTATTCAACAGATGCAGGAGCTTTCAACTGAAAATGAACCCCATGAAATGCGCATTCGGCGTGACTTCGGGGAAGTTTTTGGGATGAGTAGTTCATCGCCAAGGGATCGAGCCTGACCCTGCGAAAGTGTCAGCCATCACCAGCATGACGCCACCTCACGACCAAAGTACCTTGAAAACATTCTTGGGAAAATTGTCATATCTGCGGAGATTCATTCCAGCAATCGCCGAAATCACATGCTGCTTCAGCACTCTCCTCAAAAAGGACGCCGCGTACAACTGGGCTCCTGATCACGAAGCCGCATTCGAAAAGCTAAAGGAGCTACTCACATCCCCAAAGATAATGATCGCGCCTCAACTAGGATCGCCGCTTCTGCTATACCTTACATCGACAAGGAAATCTATAGGAGCGCTCTTGGCTCAGATCTATGAGGGACAAGAGAGGCCTATCTATTATATCTCTCGCATTGTGCAGCCTGCTGAATCAAGGTACACGGACATCGAACGTCATTGCCTTGCTTTATTCTTCGTAATAGAGAAGTTGAAACACTATTTTGCATCGCACAAAGTAGTGGTGGTCACCAAAAGCGACCCCATAAGATACCTGCTAACTCACACTACTCCGGGCGGAAGATTGGCGAAATGGTACATGACCATCTCTCAATACGATATCACATGCGTGAAACCAAGAGCGATCAAGTCGCAGGCGGTAGCAGATCTGTTGGCACAGTTCCCCGACAACAGTCACGAACCAGTGATCGAGGAAGAGCTTGAAGGCCCTGAAATCTACGCGATTGACGTGCCCTATTGGACCCTCCACTTCGACGGTTCGTCAACCAGAAAAGGTGGAGGCATTGGGATAGTCTTGACAAAGCCGGACGGGGAAGTCATACAGATGTCCGCAAAACTCAACTTCGCAGTCACTAACAACGAGGCGGAATACGAGGCTCTGATCGCGGGGCTCCGTGCGGCGAAAGCTTTGGAAGTGAGCAACTTAACAGTCATGGGAGATTCCAAACTAATTGTTAAGCAGGCCTCCGGCGAATATGGTTTAAAGGAGATCAACCTCCTGCCATACCGCACCCTAGTGCAAAAGCTGATGCAGCAATTCTGCGACGTGAAATACGAGCACAAACCCCGAGCGGACAACAGGCATGCAGACGCCTTAGCAACTCTGGGATCTAAGGTCAGCATAGACAAATTCCCCGCAAGGATTTCCATCGAAGTGCGAACATCGTCGGCATTAACAGAAGATGCGTGCGACGATGAACACATGGATGACGCAGACTGGCGAAAAGCAATCTTGCAAGCTATTGCGAAAGGCACCAGTAGCGAAAGCTGGGTACTCACGAAAGGATACTGCATCCACGACAACACCCTTTACTACAAGGGTCCTGGAGGAATACTCATGCGATGTGTCTCCGAGCAAGAGGGACAACAGCTGTTAGAAAAGATTCACCAACACGCTTGCGGAGAAAGCGAGGTGTCAATCTACAGGAAAGCTCAGAGATATGGCATTCATTGGCCAGGCATGTCAACAGCCGCAGCCCTGATACAAGGGAAGTGCGAAAGTTGCGCACTAATCAAAGACTCTCTACTCGTCGCTCTAACCGATGACGACGCAGATTGGAGGAAGCCATTGTTTGAGTTCCTCACCAAGGGCACCGTACCAGAATCGAGAAAAGAAGCTGACAAATTGAAAAGGAAAGCGTCTCGATATGTGGTCCAGGAAAACCTGCTCTGGCGAAGAGGTCACGAGGGCAACTTGCTGCGATGCCTAGATGGCAGGGAAGCACAAGAAGTCATGGACCTTTCCCATCAAGTGGAACACCAGGGAGGTGCGAAATTATGCAGACAACTCCTCTCAATCGGATACTTCTGGCCCACGATGGAAGTCGATTGCCGCACCAAGGTGCGACGCTGCCAAGAATGCCAATTCAAAGGGAACCTAGTGCACGCTCCAGCCGTGGATCTACATGCATTAGGAACGCCATGGCCATTTCATACATGGGCTCTGGACTTCATCGGCCCCATCCGACCAACGTCACATGGGAATCATTTCATTCTCACCGCAACCGAGCTGTTCACCAAATGGGTGGAAGCAATACCACTGAAGACGGCAAACGCGCTGGCTGTGGTTAACTTCATCCAGGAAAACATCGTATGCAGGTTCGGAATCCCAAATACTATTCTTTCAGATAACGGTACTCCTTTTGTTAATCGTCAGGTAGCTACGAAACTCGCGGAGTACAATATCAGGCAGATATGCTCTACCCCCTATTATCCAAAGGGAAACGGACAAGCCGAAGCGACTAACAAAACGCTGTTGCGAATTCTGAGCAAGATGGTCGCAGATGACCACAAGAAGTGGGCCGACTCCCTTAACATAGCTCTGTGGGCCTACAGAACTTCTCCAAGGACACCTACAGGGGCCTCGCCATTTCTACTATGTTATGGGGCCGAAGCTGTGGTACCTGCGGAGGTCAGAGTCAATTCGGCAAGGCTGGCCTTCCATGCACTCTATGAAAATCAACGCGATCATGATTTAGTCTTGCTGGAAGAAAAGCGAGAACAAGCCAAAAAGACTAACAAGCGGTACCAAGAGAGAATCGCTCGCGCCTATAACAAGACGGTCCAGCGACGGGATTTCGCAGTTGGCGACCTGGTCTTGCGCGCATCTGATCACTGCATGCGAGAAGCAACTCACCCAAAGTTCGCAGCTAATTGGGAAGGACCCTTCGAAGTCACAGAAGTCTTCGATAGCGGCTACTGCAGCATACGAAGGTTGCACGGCACAACCTCAACTCCAAGCTCAGTCAACATGCGCTGGATCAAGAAGTACTATCCTTGACTTCTCTTATTTCATACGTTTTATGATAACGTTGCTTAATGTCTCATGTGGCTATGATTAACGCAATCTCCTCTCCCATATGAGAGGATTGTAATCCTATCTCTCACATATGAGAATGTTATAATAAAAGAATTCTCCCAAATGAGAAGTTCATATTGCTAGCTGTTTATATCGCTCTATTTAATTTGTTATTACTACTAGCAATGATTTATTTACTGCAATAGCAGTAAATACAAACGCGATCTTAACCGATCATCAAAGCCTATCTCATACGATAGCAAACGCGATCTCAACCGATCATCTAAAGCCTATCTTTTACGATAGCAGCCAAATACAAACGCGATCTTAATTGATCATCCAAAGCCCGTCTCTTACGATGGCAACAAACGCAAACGCGATCTTAATTGATCATCAAAGCCTATCTCATACGATAGCAAACGCGATCTCAATCGATCATCCAAAGCCCATCTCCTACGATGGCAACCAATGCAAATGCGATCTCAACCGATCATCTAAAGCCTATCTTTTACGATAGCAGCCAAATACAAACGCGATCTTAATTGATCATCCAAAGCCCGTCTCTTACGATGGCAACAAACGCAAACGCGATCTTAATTGATCATCAAAGCCTATCTCATATGATAGCAAACGCGATCTTAATTGATCATCCAAAGCCCATCTCTTACGATGGCAACCAATGCAAATGCGATCTTAAATGATCATCAAAGCCTATCTTATATGATAGCAAACGCGATCTTAATTGATCATCTAAAAGCCCATCTCTTACGATGGCAATCAATGCAAATGCGATCTTAAGTGATCATCCAAAGCCTATCTCCTACGATAGCAGCAAAAATACAAAAACAATCTCAATCGATTATCAAAATCCTATCTCTCACGATAGCGGTTTACTCAAGTGCGATCTTGTATGATCTTTTTAAGCCAATCTCAATCGATCATCAAAATCCTATCTCTCGCGATAGCGGTTTACTCAAGTGCGATCTTATATGATCTTCTCAAGCCTATCTGTTACGGTAGCAATTTATGCGCAAAGTGATTTTAGTTGATCACCCAAGTCCGTATGTTACGATGGTAACATGACTGCAGAACCATCTTGCTAGACCTTCTAAAGGTCTATCTGCTGCGATAGCAATTCATGCGAGAAACTATCTCAAGCAATCCTCTAATAAAGCCTATCTTCTATGATAGCAATTCGCACCGCTCAATGATCTCAATTGATCTGTTAAAAAAAAACTATCTGTTATGATAGCAAAGTTGTGAACGTGATCTCATACGATTTACAACGACCACCTGCAAGCCCATTCGTCAAGATGGCACAACTGCGAAATTATGATCTCGAATGATCTAGCGAAACATCTGCGCATTGACGTCGCATATGTTAAGTCATTACATGGCATTATGCAAGGCAAAACAAGCAGAAACGCATGCGAAATTGTATTTTGTTGCAAAGAGAGCAAATAGTACAAAAGCTATATATCAGTATGAGTCAAATGACTTACAATTTATCTATCTAGATAGCAGCTTACAAGCGAAAAGCTCGAATCTAACTACACAGCCAACATGGCTCACAATACATTCGAAAAATGGCTGATAAGCCAGCAGAGAAACGGTACGGAAACCCGGACTCCAAAGAATGAACCGCCCTGGCTTCAAACGCCGGCTACACGATGCCCAGATCTGTGGGTGAACATCTGTAGCAAGGGGGATCCTGCTCTAAAAAGAGCCACATGAAGCCGTACGCTCGACATTCCGCTATCCGACAAGACCGTTGTCAGATAGGCTCCCCATAACATTTGCCCAAGGAGCCACCGGTTCCGGCGATCTACAGGCAAGCAGAAGCTCCAAAGGGCAAGGGCTCCTTGTAGACGGGGATGAACGCGACGGTTCGTCGCCCCGGGCTCACAAACATGAAAGTGACGGATTCTTCTTCGGAGATGCTGAAGAAGAATCACGCTGTTCATTACGAGACGGTAGCACGGTCACTTCGGCGCTGCACCTCGCCACGAGGCGGCCGGAAACATGACCTGCACACATAATACACGAAGAAATTTCTTCGAACACACATGAGGTATTATCTGCATCCTCTTTATGACGGTTATAAACAGCAATAAGCCTCATAAAGTGGATCTTGGAAACTATTTCTATGGCACAAAGCGCAAACTCAGGATTCAAAACTTGAAGTTGCCATGAATCAACGAAAAACAAGCGTTGAAGCCAGCAGTCATAAGGACTCACGGCAAAGCACATGTTTGGGATGAAGAACCCAAATGGCAAAGACAGGGTTTATATAGGCCCTGTGGAGACTCTTTGGTTGCCTAAGATGAGTCAGCAAAATTCAAAAAAGAGGGTAAGTTCAATCACTTACGCCTTGAAAAGCGGTAACAATCAATTACCCTACTAAAGGCTACGACGATTCAGTTGCGTATCCTAATAAATGACGGATAGTCATGATTCGGATGGACTTCCCAACGGAAGCGTGCTTATCTGCCGAGAAATTAGCGCGAAAATCAAGCAGAAAATCAATTGCTGATGTCATAATTGGATATGCACAGAAATGTCCAATCAAATCCCGAAAAGGGCAAAACGGGCAAACTCAGTGTTTGTTGTTAAAAAAAAGGGGGAGAAACCCTAGCAATATCACATTAATGTTTCAAAACATTACATTAATGTCTCAGCCATTTTCCTGTTTTCTTGTCAAAATTCGAAAAGTCAAAACAAATTCTTGATCAAGGAGTCTTGGGGCTCGAACTGCTCGCTCAGCTTCTCCACTTGTTTCACTTCTTGCTTCAGTTGCTCGCACTTAGCATTCATTTCATGATACAGCTTTACAGCTTCATCAACCTTTTGCTTTTGCTGCTCCACCTTCTGCATCTCAGCTGCGAGATTCTGGTGACCGAGATTCAAAGTTACAGCTGCGCGAATCAGTGTAACTCTGTCCCTGAGGAATTTGAAACCAAGTCTGCCTTGGACTTTGAACAAGAGATTTTGGCACATGCCACACAGCAATTCAGCACTCTGGGCCGAAATGGTCGCAGGTGTAGCTGCAGACAGCTGCTCCAGTATCCAGATGGCTTCAGTAAGGAATAGCCTCCTGTCAAAAGGTCCGATCTCCAGAGATCTCACAAACGATCGGGGGTATCTGAGACGCATCCGAACCACCCAGTCTACATCGGTTTGCTTCAAACCTGAGACATCAAAAATGTTTATAATGCCAGAACTCGCAAGCAAATAATGCGACTTGCGAACGGTAAATCTTTACTTACCAGTGCCTTCCAGAATTTCATGAAGAGAAGGGATGCGGGCCACCGGGTTGTTCGAAGACTGCCCTCGCTCCATGGCTCTCCTATCAGCTGCAAGCTCCAACCTCTCATAGTCAGGAGGAAGAGTGTAGGCCGCACCAGCTGCGACTACATTCCCAACCTGCGAGCCCCAAATGCTCCACGCAGGAATGGGTGCTTCTGGTTCAGTCATCGCCGGAGGCGAAGGGACAGCCGAAGTCGCTGGACGGACACTCCCAGATGCGAAAATGTTAGCATCACCTGTTCTTTCTTCCTCACCACCAGTACGGACACCTTCGTCCATCGGCACAGCATCAGCTTCGACATCATCGGAGAGTTCGATGACATCCTCGAGATGCTCACGTGCGTGTCCAGCAGCTGCGACGGGCTTCTCGGTACGGGAGCTCGAAATTGGAACATGGGATGCAGAAGGCTGACTTCTCTGCTCCAGCTCAGGTTCCTCAGCATGACCTGCGATACCAAATGCGATAATATGAGGTAACTTGTGTTATAAGTTATTTCACTATCTTTACTAAAGCTAAGAATAAGCACCTCCACGCGAAGGTGGGATTGAGGTATCCTCATCGTACACTAGGGACGTGGAACCGTGCCCTATCAGTGTATCCTCACTAAGCAAATCTTTAAGAGAAGCGTGACCTGGGACGCGAGTAAACCAGTCATGATTTTGCCTCAAGTGGCTACAGCCTAGTATGCGCATATCACTCAAAATAATTACCTGAGGGTTCTCCGCATTTGCTTACCAACCAACGGCGAATGTCAGGCTTTGACACACCGTGCTTTAACGCACCCACAATTACATCTCTATAAGTAACTGCGAGATTGAAGATCTCACCTTTATCGCCACCTGCGATCTCTGCGAAGTCCGCCTGGACTTGCTCTAGCTCTGCTGCGTCCTCTCCAGGAACCTCATCTTCCTCCTCCACATGAGGAGCCACTTCTTCGGGAAGCTCGTCTTCCTCGCCAACTGGACGCACTAAGTCGTCAACATGCAGCTCCTCGAGGCTCCGCTGTTTCACAAGCTCGAGCTCCTCTTCCTCTCGCTGCCTTCTTCTTTCAGCAGCCTCCGCGGCTGTCTTCCGGGATTCAGCAAGAACATCCTCGCTTATAGGATCATCTGAAATGCCAGAATGGGCATCTTTCTTTTGCCTCTTGGCCACAAGGCCACCGACGGCTTCATCATCATCATCTGCAAATACATATTTGGTTCAAAGAAAAGAACTACAAAGAAGTCTAGATAAAAGGCAAGGAGATGTGACGGAAGTACCTCCTGATTCTTCCTCGCACATCACAACTGTTGCTTCTTCTTCATCACTTGCCTGGGGCTCCTGTCTCTCTTCCTCCTCTTGGTTGAATGGAACGAAAGTCTCAACTGCGAGATCTTTTCGCACTTTGATGGGCATACGACCCTTGCCTTTGTCCTTGACGGAAAGGGACCTCACTGGGGGAGAAGCTGGAGCACTCCTAGGGGAAGAAATCGTAATTCCCTTTTGCCTAGGTCTCTTCGCTCTCGGCGCCGCAGTCGCTGGAGGGGACGGGTCATCTCTAGGAGGAGACGGAGCCGGAGGGTTGTCTATCAGTGAGTCAGCAAAAGTGTTCATGACTCCGCGAACTTTTGTTTCGACCTCGGCATCCATCCTCCATGCTAACCGGTACGACTCCCCCTTCCTTCTAGTGGCAACAATGGTGTCCACCAGCGATTTGGAGCGATCACCAGCTGCGAACCTCCGCACATGACACTAAACAATACAGAACGAAAAGCATCAGCGCGAGTAAATCAAAAGGCTCAAAGCACACAAGGAAATTGCTTACCTCAGCAAATGCCTTGCTATATTTGACGACCTGCGTGTCACCCTTCTTGATTGCGTCGACTTGCTCCTTCAGAATGAAATCGGGGCACAAATGATTCTCACGGTCCCACAGCGAGTAGCAACCATACTCAGACTCGCTCAAACTGCAATTGGGGCGAAAGGGAAAAGAGTTTCTCTTGATCAAGGGGGCCTTTCCTGGCTGCGCCGCCGCCTCCGTCTCAATCCTCGTTTGCTGGGCAACCCAGTATGCGATCCAGTTCTGGGAACAACCACCCTTGCGAGTTCCCGCAGGCTGCTCAAAGGGAAGATTGCTCATGAGGACCGTCTTGCACTCCTTTGTCAGCAAGCGCTTGTAGCACCCTCTGATAATAGACTGGGGCCAGATCGATGGGGCCACCGCATCAAAACCAAACTGAGGAGAGACCCGAGTAGGGTCAACATCCACTGTAAGTCTTTCATACCGTGGCGCGAGCTCACGAATGTGCTCTGCAAGGGCAGGAAGAGAACCTCGCAGACACCAACAGAAGAAGTCACGATAGCGTTCGTGGAAATGCGGCCCCTTTTCAAAGAGAAGGTCTTCTGACAAGACCATACCTCTGGAAGGGTATAGCTTTGGAAACCACCGCACATTCTCAACACGTGTGGCATAGGGCCTGGCAATAAACTCCTTTCGTTTGTCGCATATCAAACTCCAAGTACACTTGGTGTTGCTTGCTCCAAACCATCTCGCAGCCCTTCCGCTGTTGCGCGCCTCTGTCTCGCCTGGGGGACACCACTTCTCAAGTGGGAGGGGAGTTGGAGCATAAGACGGCCAGCGCTCGAAAACCCACATTGTCAAAAAGCTGATATTGACAAAGGTCAGGACATCGAGGCGGCCACGCGATTCTTTCATCGCCAGAACCAGCTGATCCAGCCTGTAATATAGCGTCCCCAGGACCAAGGGTCCGAGTGCGACTCTCTGGCCAAGAGCGAGCCTCACAGCAAGTGGCAGCACATGGTAAAAGACCCTGTCATGGGGATGACCATCAATCAGATACCTCGACAGCCAAGCACAGAGAAAGGCACAAAGGGTTAAATGATAGCCCTTGCCCTCTACATAATTCTCGGCCTCCGGGTTCTCGCTCAAAAGCTTCTTAGTGATGCTGCTGTTCGCATAGTCTCGGAAGAAGTACTGCAACCACTTGTTCCAGGTATTCTTCGCAGACGTATCCACTAGCTGCCAGTTCGGAAGGGGCTTCGTAGTGGTCCACCGAGTGGAGATTTTCTTTACCTCTGCTAGGCACTCCTCCATCTGCGCGTACAAGGCCATTTCAGCAGATGTCCTCAAGTGGCTCAAGGGGTCCACCTCGCCCATGGGGGAAAGCTCATACAGCATTTGAACGTCCTCGAGCGTGGGGGCAGCCTCGAACTCAGCAAAATGAAACGTGTGAGTCGCGGGCGAATAACGGGACAGAAGGTCTAGAAGCATGGACTGATCCAACTTCACGGCAGCACCCTTCATAGCACGGATAGCAAAGAAAATGTCGGCTTTATCAAGAGTCTCGGCATGATGATCCAATACGTGGTCAATCCACTCATCCATATAGTCCAATTTCTGGACAAATGCTTGAGTAGAAATCGCAGTATACGGGAAGTGCCCGTTCTCGATCCCCAATCGGACTACATCCTCGGAACCAACCCACTCGAGCAGGGCTGAGTTAACTGGGCGAGTCAACGTCAGCAATTGCTCAGCAGGAACAGGATCAGGCATCCTCTTCGCCTTCACCCTCGCATGATAAAAATCCTTCCCACCCAGAAAGGGGGCTTTACGCCACAGAGCCTGCGGAAGCTCCGGCATCTCTTCGTCTTCCTTGACGGGTCTGGTTACTCTTGTCTTGGCCATTCCTGCGAAAGGGCAAGAAAAAGGGGGGAGAAATACCACACCACACTTCAGTTTGAATTTTGGAATTTGAGATCTATGCAAACCAAAGCAAACAGTTCCGGTGCCAATTTCAGAAATTGGGGAGTTGATATTGTTGAAAGATTAAAACGAAGCGGGTTCAGAGATCAAAAGCCTCTTCACAAATTTCATGGATTCACAGATTCAACGCGATTCAAGGCAAACACTGGTATTTTTAAATCAAAAGTAAACGAGGCCAACCTTGTTTCCTTGAAGCTTGCTTGGATATGCACAATTGGAGAATACGATTTGCAGTCCTGAACTGGTGATTGATTATCTGGATCTGCTCTCGAAGATCTCCGGGTACCATTCACTTTAAGAGAAAGAAGTAATGCTTTGCAATGATGGGATACAAGGTATTTATCCAGAAGAATGAAGGGTTGCGTCCCTTCAGTAGTCGAATCGCAACCGTCACCGTCGTGTCGCGCAATCACAGGACGGGCTGACGTCACGCCTAAAACCCTAAAGGTCAGACGGCACGACTCTAGGGGTTTTAGGTCATAATGACACGCACGGGGGCTGAACCTACCCGTATTTGAATTGGTGCGTGGCGACGACGCGCATGTTGGTTTCCGCGCATGGAAGCCTATACAGCTCTGAGCCTTCACGCGCAGAAAGGGGGCTAATGTAGATACTGCTTTATGACATGGCAGATCTAGGCCACGTGGCAACCATCCAGCACACCATATTGTGCTCCACACACACAGGATCACCAGCCGAGCTGATCCATGTGGGGGCTGCGAGACAGAGCCCTCGCATACCACTGCACGGGACTTGTAGGGACTTTGTGGTTTGGAGGCTAGAGTAAGCCCTGTCGCGTGCGAGCCAAGCCCGCACGCGACCTTTAGTAACTGTTTTGAGAGATCTATGGCACGAGCTCCCTAGACCCGGTCAATCCGGTCAAACCCGGTCAACCTCGTAACGGTTCCGGTACTCACGCACCACGTGCTCTAACGGTTCCTATATACTCGGACGAACGTGCCGTTACGGTTAAGCTAATTAAGCCGCCATTAATGGGCGCATTAACCACACTACAACGGTCATGTTCTCCAGTATATATATATCGTTAACCTTTCCATACAAAGAAAGGACACACTGCCATACGCGGAAGCTCTGCCAAACCTCTGTCTCTCTCTCAGACATTGCTACTGACTTACTCTCTCCCTACACACACCCCTATTCTTCCTGTGCGATCCCTGATCCACTACGTACGGTGTACACGGAGGTCTCCCTGCCGGAATCTCTTGTGCACAACTGTAACCCTTTACAGTAAACTTTTCCTATCCTCCATTAATCAAGAGTTCATCCTTTATTCCTTCTCAAGTACTTAAGGATAATCTTGATAATTATCAAGTGACACCTCACTTGGATTTGATTGGTATCTTTGTGTCATACCATATGACACATCTGGCCCAATACATAACACGGCGTATCTCATGAATTTTATTCATACGGTCCCTTTTCAATCTAATTGAAAAGACAATTAGTCTTCCAAAGACTAATTCCATGTGATATGGGTAAAAATCCATATTCCTACATGTTGAACCATTTCAACTCCTTGTCAATATATGTACCTTGACTCAGGCTGAACAATTACTTTGATCTATCTCCATAGATTTTATATATTGTCTCGCCTAAGTCTATTTATTGGAAATCAATTTCTCTAGCCAATCTTTAATAGATTCCAGAGTAGAGACATTGTTCCCAATGATTAGTATGTCTCTACATACAAGACCAGAAATTTAACTATGCTCCCACTAACCTTCTTGTAAACACAAGTATCATCTTCAATTTTGATGGAACCAAACTCCTTTGATTGCATCATTAATTTCGAAGAATCCAATCTCCAAGAAGCTTGACTCAATCTATAAACAGATTGCTACAAGCAAGATGCGAATGGATTTAAGCATCACAACTGGGGAAAGATTTCGTCATAGTCTATACTATGAATTCTCATGAAACCCTTTCAAACCAGTTGTCCCTTAAAAGTAATCATATTACCATCCATGTTGGTTTCCTCATAACCTACTTGCACCCTATGGGTCCTACCCATTCAGGTGGTTCCACCAAAGTCCATACTTTGTTGGTATACATGGATTCCATATCGTATCCTATGGCTCCAAGCCATTTCTGAGAGTATGGCCCACACGTGGCCTTCTCATAGGTTGTAGGCTCATCTTGATGAGCAATATATCAGGGGTTATGAGAAATCCTTATTTCTCTAGTCCCTTGACATATCCTACCTAATCTACAAGGTTCTTGTGTTTTTCTGAGTAGGTTGCTCCACAACACCTTGTGATCCTGCTCATGTTCCATCAAACGGATCAATGTTCTGTTGTGGTTCTTGAACTCCTTCAAGTTCTACAGTGCTCCCACTGTTTCTTTTAGAGACAATCTCTATCTAGAAACACAGTGATTTGAGCAACAAACAATTTGTTCTCGATTGGAGTGTAGAGATAATATCCTTTGTTTCCTCAGGATATCTCACAAAACATTTATCCGATTTGAGTCCAAGTTTATCTGTAAACGCCTTTACATAAACTATATAACCCAAATATTTATGAACGACCTACTAGGACACTTCCTAGTTCATATCTCATATGGTGGTTCTCATAATTGATTTGGATGGAACAAGGTTAAGGGCGAATTTTGCTGTAATTAGAACATAGCCCCTTAAAGTAAACTGGAAGTTATGTTTGACTCATCATGGACCGAACCGTGTCCAACAAGGTCCGAACTCTCCTTTTAGACACGCCAAACCCATGCGGCGTGCCAGCTAGGTGGAGCGAGTTTGGATCATATCCAACACTCCCATAGATGCATGTCAAACTCTTGGCTCAAGTATTTTCTTCTATGATCCAATCGTAGAGTCTAAATACTTTGCCAAGTTGGTTCTCTACTTCATTCCTGAATACTTTGAACAATTCAAAGGATTCTGATTTGTTTCTTCATAAGATACACAAATCCATATTTCTCTAATCCTATCAGTAAATATGATGAAGTACTAAAACCATCTTTAGTATTTGTGCTTAGCGGCCTTCATACATCAATATGTATGATTCCCAAAAGATCATATCTTTGCCTAATAAGTCTTACATGTCTCATATGATTCAATAATCAAATGAGTCCCAGAAATCCATCCTGATGGAGTTCTAGATATGTATCTCTTATTTATGGGCCTAAACGATAATGCTAAAGATAAGTGAAGTTCATATCATTATATGCAAACCTCTAGGTATTAATGTTATAGATGAAATTATCATGATCATGGATATAGAATCCACTTAGACAAAATTGCATTACAATAATGCATACCATAATAAATGGAACAACATTTGTCCTTTTATTATGATAAGGAGCCTTCTTGTCCAAACAAGAAACTATGATAATGGTCCTACTCATAGCAGGGACTTTATCCCTTTTGTCTAATTCATGAACAATTTCTTAAAGGTAGAAATAATTACCTACGGCTTTTCAGCAACCCTTTGCTTCATAGCCCCACGTGTAGGATTATTTCTTCCTTATCCAATTGTCTTCGTCTCTTGAGATCCTACACATATAAATGTGAGATCCTCATTTAGTATCATATACTCTTGATGATGAGATAGACACATTGAATTTTATAATAAAATACCCAAGTCGGAATTCATAATTCCTTTATTATTTACTTCCATGTACTTTGGGTAGTCTCTCTTCCTCTATACCACCTATGGGACTTCGAGGCAACTTGGTTTTAGCAACAGGCTTGCTTTATACTCATGGGTTCGGCGCAAACCATTTGCCCTTACCCATGCTGTTAACTATTAACAGTTTTTGCCCATGCCCATTATGAGTGTTTTTGTTTAGTGATTTTTCAATCATATTGAGTAAATCATCTTTAAAACAAAACTGTAATTGCATCCAATGCGATTCTTGGTCCACTTGGGAGAATAACTATATATTCTTTATCTATCTTATAGATAACTCCCAATAACTAAGCTTTCAATCCTATTGAGATAGTTTAGTTTGCGCTTCACCTCTTGCTTCAGCAGCCACACATTACTAACTTGTGTCGTCGCGTCATATATCGATGAACTAAGTCGCCTTGCTTTGGCAAGCCCGAACTTATTCCATCTTGATCATGACGAGTGCTAAGCAAGAGATTGCAAAGTGGAGCAACACCTCAAGCCTTTTTTTTTTTTTGACAAGCTCGTATGATCATATCACATGCCTCCATATTTCTCATCTTGCTTCCAAAGCTCAGAGTCCATGGGAGCTTGACATGAGACAAGTTAAATCCAAAGAACCATTATTTGATGTTCCTTCCATAAGGCTTTAGTGTGTTTTGGTAGTTGGTGGGAAGAGAAATTTATGCTCTACAATGTACAACATATTTCCTTTATTTGAGAACAATTCTCAATTTTATACCAATCTAGAAAATAGATTCCAGACATCTTGTCCATCTTATGGACATAAAGTCGCGTTTGTCAATGCGATGGGTTTTCAACACTTATAGGATTATGCAAAGCATTGTGACGTATAACTATATTCAACAAGGATTTAAATTATTAAAAATAGCTCCCACTATTTTTCTCGGATTAATAGCCCTCACCATTAATGCGGAAAATATTTTATATATTTTCTAGTGGGTCCAAGATCCCTTTTTCACTTCTTCTTGAGCTTGCTTTGGCAAGTCACCCAAGAATTGGTTATTTAGGTAGGAACCATTCCAATTGCATCCCATGCAACTCTTGGTCCAATTAGGTGAATAAATTCCTTTTATTCTTTATCCAATTGGATAACTCCTAATTGTCATGCCTCTAAGCTCATCAATCCAATTGACTCTTGCCTAGTTGCGTCCAACCTCTTGCTTTCAACATACACGCATTACTAGCTTGCGTCGTCCGCAACACATCATGAAAAATTAAAATCGCCTTGCTTTGGCAAGCTCGAATTTTAATAGGCCATGATCATGAAGGGTGTCTTGGCAAGAGAAGGCAAAACGCAATATTTAATTGAGGGATTTCTTTTAATTTGTTTGGTTGATCTTTATCAACATGGTCTACTTATTTGGATTGGGCCATCCATAATAAAAGACCAACCTTGTTTATTATTATCTTGTTATCGTTTTGCTTGTAGCGCCATACACACAAAATAAATAACAAGGCATGAATAATAAACATCCACAAAAATAAAAACGTGGCATGGATATGGCCTCTAGACTAATGATATTATCAAGCCAATGATAATATCTAATTGCCCTAAAGTGCCGAGCTCATCTCCATGTGCTCCACCATAGCTGCGCGCCTAGGGATGTCTTTTGGCTCCTTTGGTTCTTCGATCTTCTTCTCCATGTTCTTGGCTATCATCTAAATATTTCTAATTCTAGCCTAACATCTAGAATAAATAAATAATAAAAGCCTCACATGTCGAGGAGAAAAAGAACGACTCGCAGGCCGTAAAACTTAATTAATTATTACATTAATTTGATCAGCTCGCAGGCCGTAAACCAAACCACAAAACAATAAACATCCACAATCCTAGGCCATATCCATCCACCATGCAATAAAGCACATAATACAGTTAAAATCAATTTTTTTTAACGCGCTTGTTTAATTTTAATGGAATTGGGTAACTAGGGTTTTACAACGGTCCAAAGGGCTCAAGCCAACAAGTGGCCCGAACCCTAGGACCGCCGCACGCCTAGAGGCCCCCGGCCTTGCTTGGCGCGCAAGGGAGGGGCGGGCGGCTAGGGTTTTGGCCCTAATCCCCTTCCTCCTTCCTTGTTGCCCAAGCAAGGTTGTTTCCTTATGGAATTATTTCCATAATTTTGTTTCCATAATTGAAAACCCCTTTTCAATCATGTGCCCATGAACCCTAACTTTCAGGAACCCAATTATTCACGTCCTATGTGATTAAACTCACCAATTCTAACATCCAATGTTAAATTGGGTCTTGTTTGATTGAATCAAATTCAATATTGCATCTACTATGCCAATTTTTCAGTTTTCACGTAATAAACAATAATACGGTGTATGAACTGAAATCGTAAACACATAATATCATGTTATGCTCTACGACCTGTGGCTCTGATACCACTGTTGGGTTTTGACGTAGGTAACGCAGCGGAATAACAAAAATTAATCATACTCAAAGCCCTCCAAGGATCACAGGAAGAGACATCATAACATGATCAAGGACATAGTAGATGTGTACCTTTTGATTTGTGAGATCACACGAAGAATGATGTCCTCGTCTCTACGGTTGATCCACGTCTAGAGGTGAGATCTAGATTCTTCCTTCTCCACAAGTGCTAGCTTGAACCCGGAGGAAGAGGGATGAAGATCAAAGCAACAAATCACCAAGGCACAAGGGAGGGGCGGCCTCTCCTTGCCGTCGGGTAGAGGGGCGGACGGGAGGGCTAGGGTTTCGGCCCTAGCTCTTTTGTTTTTCTCTCTCTTTTGCTCTCTCCCACTCTTTATGTGTTATGTCTAATAATAACTCATGTAGTGGGAAGGAAGCTAGAGCCTCCTTTATATACTCCAACAACTCCTTGTTGTTTCCATAAAAGAGTTTCCTAATTCTATATGAACTAGAATTATTCCCTTCCTTGCAAATTAGTCCTACTAAGTTTGCAAGGTGTTGCACAATGATCCTTCTATTAATTAATCCATATTAATTAATCCCAAATCTAGCTCTACTCTATTTGACGTATGACCCCATAGGTTTCTATATAGTTGGTAGTAACCATTACTAACATGGAGCGGTGTCTAGCAACACATCCATGCAACCCAACCAATAGAAATAGTCAGTGATCCCGACAAACCTTTGTGCCCAATATGTCATATTGCATTATCCCTTTGTCTCCATATCCGGATTGGACACGAGACATAAATAGTCACACTCGTATATCCAATCCATAGTTCCTCGATCCTGGGAATATGCTTATTCTTGCAGATAACATTAATATCTATATATTAATTTATCTGAGTCTGGCCAGACATTCAATAAGCATCATCCCTCGAGTGGCCCGTGGATATTTACCCCCATTATGTGGTAGGGACAAATCCTATCTACATCACTACGATCTCTAAGCTTGCTTCCTATCACGCCCGATAGCCACCTTTATGATTACCCAGTTACGGTGTAACGTTTGATAACATCAAAGCGCAATATTTCACAACTAGAGTATCTAGTGACTTCAAGTCCAAGGATTGCAATAATATTAGCACTACGAAAAGCGATTGTGACTTAACATAATCTAATGTATCCTTTTCGTCGTGGGTCAATCCAGTATGCCATTACTCCTAATGCATACCCATGTGTTGGATCGTGATATCTCCATATCAATCCAACCCCATACTAGTCTATAGATGATTGTCCCATTAATCATTATAATTGACTAGGGATATTTAAGAATATAACACCTTATATTCTAAGGACTTCATCCATGTTAGCATATCTCCATATCGATAACACAATGAATCGTAAATCCATATATTTGTCACAATTAATTGATTGCCTCTAGGGCACAATTCCAACAGCGTTACGGGTGGAGTGAGTTGTGACACGATCCCACACTCTCTAAGATAGTCGTCAAACTCTTGGCTTAAGTATTCTCCTCCACGATCCGATCGTAGAGCCTTGATACTTTTGCCAAGTCGCTTCTCTACTTCATTCTTGAATTCTTTGAACACTTCAAAGGATTCGGATTTTGCCCTCATAAGGTACACAAATCCATATCTACTGTAACCATCAGTAAATGTAATGAAGTAGACGTAACCACCCCTGGCAGGCGTGGCAAATGGCCCACACACATCAGTATGTATGAGGGCCAATTGCTCACTAGTCCTCTCACCTTTCTTATTGAAAGGGGATTTTGTCATTTTTCCCAATAAACAAGCCTCACATGTCTCATATGATTCAAAATCAAATGAGTCTAGTAATCCATCCTTATGGAGTCTAGATACACGTTTCTCATTTATGTGGCCTAAACGACAGTGCCATAAATAATCAGGATTTAAATTGTTTATTTTAATCTGCTTGGTATTAATATTGTAGACAGGATTGCTTAGATCAAGGACATAAAGTCCATTAAATAATTGCGCACTAAAATAGTGAATATTATTTAAATAAAAGGAACAACAATTGTTCTTTATTGAAATAATAAAACCATCCTTGGCCAAAGAAGAAATAGAAATAATGTTTCTGCTCATAGCAGGCACTAAAATAGCAATTATTTAATTCTAAAACTAATCCTGAAGGCAGAGATAGCTCGCACACGCGTATGGCCAACCCAGCAACCTTTGCTCCATTCCCAACGCGCAGATCTACCTCTCCTTTAGCCAATCTTCTACTTCTCTTTAGATCCTGCATATTTCGACAAATATGAGATCCACATCCAGTATCTAATACCCATGATGTAGAGACAATTAAATTGACATCTACAACAAAAATACCAGGTGGTGGTGGAATCACTATTCCAAGCCTCTTGTCCTCCAGATATTTTGGGCGGTTCCTCCTCCAGTGTCCAGGCTGACTGTAGTAGTGACACTCACCTTTAGTCACACCTTTGGCAATGCCACCAACAGGCTTAAGGGCAGGTTCCTTGGACTTGTCAACTGACTTGACTTTGCCCTTGGAGGAAGAGGCAAACCTTTTGCCCTTTCCTTTCTGTACCATCATAATGGCCTTGCCCTTACCCTTGTCGATGCTCTGTTCAGCCGTCCTCAACATATTGAGTAAATCTGGCAGTGGTTTCACGATCTCGTTCATGTTATAGTTCATGATGAACTGTCCATAACTCTCGGGCAACGATTGCAACATGAGATCGGTTGCCAACTCTTGGCCGACCGGGAACCCCAGTCGGGCGAGATTCTCCAAGTACCCGATCATACGGAGTACATGGGGTCCCACCGGGTTCCCTTCTTCCAGATGACACTTGAACAGTGCCTTAGAGACCTCATACCTTTCTACCCTTGCCTGCTCTTGGAAGAGCTGCTTCAGATGCTCGATCATATCGACAGCATTCATGTTTACGTGTTGCTTCTGAAGCTCAGAAGTCATGGTGCATAGCATAAGGCAGACCGCATCATTAGCGTCATCAACACGCTTTTGATACGCCTTTAGGGAAGCAGGTGTTTGGTTCTCTGGACCTTCTGGAACATGCTCCTCTATTGCGTACAGTTTCTTCTCTTGCTTGAGAACAATTCTCAAGTTTCTGTACCAATCAAGAAAGTTGGTTCCAGAGAGCTTGTCCTTCTCAAGGACAGATTGTAGGGAATGTTGTGAACTCGATGAGTTGTTTGCCATTTGGAATTCTACAAAAGGAAAATACACAAGTTTTAGTATTTGTGAATTTTTGACTATATTCAATAATTGCTAGTTTATCAAATATAGCTCCCATTATTTTTTTACGGATTAATAACCCTCAAGATATTAATGCGAAAAATATCCTTATATTTTCTAGTGGGCCAAGATCCATGTTTCACCTCCTTATGAGCTTGCTTTGGCAAGTCACCCATAATTTGGCTACTTTAGGTAGGAACAATTCCAATTGCATCCCATATGCAACTCTTGGTTCAATTGGGCAAATAATTCCTTATTTATCCATCCATATGGATAATCCCAATTGATTGCCTCTAGGTTTCTTAATCAAATTAATAAGCCAGTTGTGTTCAACCTCTTATCTAAACAATTGCACATTGTTACGTGCCATCACATTCCATCATTATGAACCAAGTCGCCATGCTTTGGCACGCACGAACTTGATAAATAATGATGATAATGAGTGTTTAAATAACGAGAAGGCAAGAACACAATATTTGAATTTTGAGGGATTTTAAATTCAATTTTAATTGTTTTGTTGATCAATATCAATTAATCTATCTATTTGAGTTTGGGCACAACTCCAAATAATATATCCGGGTTGTCTAATTATCTTATTATCCTAATTGCATGCATCATCCATACACCAACCACACAATAATAAGAATAAAATAAACAACCACAAAACGGAAATTAAACGTGATGTGGATATGGCATTTTCTAGACTAAGATAATCCCAAGCCAATGGAATTATCTATGAACCCTAAAACAAACACATCTCCATGCGTCTTGATCTTTTGGTCCATCCTTCATAGTCATGTGGAATGCTCCATTCTCCATCTTTTGTGGCTTCTTTGGCTTTGGGCTTCTTTTCTTCAATCTTGGCTAACAATCTACTTTATCTAGCACTAGCTAACTTCTATACTAAAAAAATAAATCTCACATGTTGAGAAAAAAAAATGGCACGCAGGCCATAAAATCCTAATTAATGATTACAATTAATTGATCAGCTCGCAGGCCGTAAAACCAAACCACAAAATTAAACATCCACATCAAACCACATCCTAAGGCCATATCCAATCACCATGCGATTTGCACATAAACAGTTAAAATCCAGTTTTAACGCGCTTGGTCAATTTTAATTGATTTTAGGATTTCTAGGGTTAAACGGTCCATGGGCCCAACAATCAAATTGCCCGGCCCAAAAAGATGAACCACAAGGCCCTAGGGCCGGCCGGCCCATAACCCGCACGCCTAGGCCGCGGGCTAGGGCCGCCCGGCCCCTAGGGAGGCCAATCTTGGGCGGCAAGCAAGAGGGGCGGTCCCTAGGGGGGGCCGAATCTCCTTGAGGGAGTTGTTTCCAAAACAACTCCCTTGCTTGGTGCCCAAGTTTGGTTGTTTCCTTGTTTTGGAAGAACTCCTTCTTCCCCAAGGATGCCCAAACCCTAGATCTAAGATCCTAAAATTTCTCAAACTCGCCAATTCATGCATCCAAAGCAAAAATTTGATCTTGTTATGATTAATTATTGACAAATTGCATCCCATGCTTGATTTGTCTTGTTTTACGCGATAAACAATCAAATTAAGGTGTAAAACAACAGAAACGTAACACATAAACCACGTTTATGCTCTACGACATGTGGCTCTTATACCACTGTAGGGTTTTGATTCATGGATGCGCAACGGAAACACAAAAAATCATAAACCATGCAAAAACCTCCAAGGATCACAAGTCAAGAGACATAACGATGGTAAAGGAAGAAATCAATAACACACCTTAGGGTTCTCCTTTGATGACTTCAAACGCGAATTGTGTCACGTTCTCTATGGTTGATCCACACCTAGAGTTGATCCTAGAATCTCCCAAGTCCTTGGTGCTAGCCCGGAAGAGGAAGAGGAAGAGGAAGAAGAATCACGCAAAACGAGACCCAAAAGGAGGGTCTCGGCCTCCTTTGTGGCCGACGGGATGGGCGGCGGCAAAAGGGGCGGTCGGCTCCTCTTGTTGCTTGCTCTCTCTCCTTTTGTTCTCTCCCACACTTTGTTATGTTCAATAATGAGAATAAGTTGTGGGAAGGAAGGAAGGAAGGTCATTTATATAGTCCAACAACTCCTTGCCAACTACCTAAAGGACTTATTCTAGTCCTACTAGAATTCAATTTAGTCCCTTCCTTGCAAATTAGTCCCTACTAAGTTTGCAAGGTTTTGCAAAGTGATCCTTCTAATTAATTAATCCAATTAATTAATTCCCAAATCTAGTTCAACTCTATATAGCATGTGACCCCATAGGTTCTATCTAGTTGGTAGCAACTATTTGCTAATATGGAGCGGTTTCTTGCAAAACATCCATTCTAGCCAACTAATAGAATAGTCATCATGACAACCTTTGTACAAGTAATTGTCTCATCCCTTTGTCCCTATATCCGGATTGGACACGAGACATACAAGTCACACTCGTATATCCAATCCATAGTTTCTCGATCCATGGGAATAGCCTTATTCGTGCAAATAACATCAATATCCCATATTGATTTATTTGAGTCTGGCCAGACATTCTATAAGCACTATCCCTCGAGTGGCCTAGGATATTTGCTCCCGTTATGTGGGAGGGGCAAATCCTCTCTACGTCCACTACGATCTCTAAGATTGCTTCTCATTTCAACAGCCGGGCTGTGCCGGGTTTAGGCCGTGCCGAGGCAAGGCGGGCTGGGGGCGGGCCGTGCACAGAGTAGCGCGGGCCAGACCATGCCCGGGTCAAAAGTTTGCGAAAAATAGAATGTGCCGGGTGGTGATGGAGGCAGGTCGTGCCGTGCCTCTTCCATTTTGTGAGGGTCTTGCACAGCCCGGGGGTGCAGGTCGGGCCGTGTCGTGCCCGGGAGGAAAGTGACCCAGCCATGCCACGGGTTGAGCACAGCTTTAGGCGGGCCGTGTCGTATCGGAGGGTGGAGGGGGTTGTGCTCGCGGCGTGTTATGTGTGGGTCGGTGCGGGCCATAAAAATTTGGCACGTGGGTCGGCCCGTATTGCCACCATGAGATAAAACTCTATTCAATGAATATGACACCATAAGAATTTAATATAAACTTACCCAATATAAGTACTCCCATCTAAGAATTTGATAAAAACTTACCCAGTATAAATTACTTCCATATAAGATTTTGATAAAAACTTACCCAATATAAATTACTTCCATCAGCTTGTAATTAAAACAAGTTTAATAAAAGCAGAGATTAAAAAGAACGCTTATAAAAAGTCTTCGTAATCTCCAGAGCGGCATCGATCCCAGAGTTGTTTCACTTTCATACAAATTAAGCAAGCACATCGCCTGACCTTTCAACATATCCCAACTCTGCATAAAGTTCAGCTGCAACAGACCTATACCCATCAAATTTGGCTTGACCTATCGTTTCTTTAAGAGGAGGCTAGATCAGACATCTACAATGGCATTGGTTTCCAGAGACTTGTGATCGAACGTCTTGCATTGAAGAGAAGCTAAATTACACAACCCTGGCTGCAAAGTAATTGAACATTAATACTGATCACATCTTCAATTCCTGAAAAATAAAGTAAAAGAAGATATGCATCACTTTCTTTAAACGAGGCAAGTAACTAAATAGCAGTTCACAAATTAGGCAAAAAAGCTACATATCTTGAAAACAATGTTCGTATGAAATCTATTTGAACAAAAGAAGAAGTTCAAAAATAACTAGCAAGTAAATTCTCTTGACAATAGAAGATGGATATATCATACCATGGAAGGGACAACCCATTTTCCATCCATCCAGTCTTGATGAGTACTCAGTTCACAATGCTGAAATTGCACTACCTGCCCAGTGCCCGTATACGGACGTCATAGTTTGCACCTGGGAAAACTTGGCAGATGCTACCGACCCACCACAGGTCGTTGTGCCAGGCGTCAACTAATTGGGACAATTCAAAGGATTCAGTCCTTTGAATCACAGGAGGTGAAGGTCTCATGCAGCGGAAATCAACCTCTTCTCTCAGGAGTCCTATTTCCCAAAGGTATTGAAAGTTGAGGTTACAAATGATGATGATGATTGTGAAGGTTACCTACATTTTTGGTACCTAGCTATGGTCGTAAGCCCCAAAGATAATGGTAAATTCTTATTAGAGTACATGACCCTCAAGTCTTATTAGAGTACATGACCCTCAAGACTTGAGGGTCATGTACTCTAATAAGAATTTACCATTATCTTTGGGGCTTACGATAATAGCTGGGTACCAAAAACGTGGGTAACCTTCACAATCATCTTCATCATTTGTAACCTCAACTTTCAATACCTTTGGGAAATAGGATTCCTCCTCCACCACCTGTATTTTACCATTCTGTCTTTATACTCTAATAAGGCTTGAGGGTCATGTACTCTAATAAGAATTTATCATTATCTTTGGGGCTTACGACCATAGCTGGGTACCAAAAATGTGGGTAACCTTCACAATCATCATCATCATTTGTAACCTCAACTTTCAATACCTTTGGGAAATAGGATTCCTCCTCCACCACCTGTATTTTACCATTCTGTCTTTCTACATACCCTGGTCTGGGCTTCAGTGGCAGCTCTGATGGCCCTGCTGCCTGCATATTAAGGCGTTGTGTAAATAATAAAAATTACTTTTAAATTAATTCCATTACAAGTAGATGAAAAAACTAGATACATGCATACTGCGGAAAAACTGAAGTATATATAGTTCATACTACTACTACATAGAAAAAACAAGTAGTAGCTACAAGGTTTTCTCCTTTGACAGGTATATATATGAACTAGGTATGAAACATTAAAATCAAACAACCCAAGTTCCGCCAATTAATTTTTGATGAGACCTCAGATCCTCATGACGCGGAATTCTAGTATAAGTAAATTTACATGCTTCGAATTAATTAAGGGACAATTTACAATAAGTGAGATGGCCAGTAGATTATTAATTATCTGGAAGCAACAATGAAAGGCCAATCCTCAACGGGGTGATGAAAGAGCTACATATAGAAATACTCAAAATATTTAGTAACCACCTTTGTTCTGTAATTTTATAAGATGTTTTACTTTCCGCTCAAGTTTCCTTTTTTCTAAACAATTTCATTTAATGATTTTAGTATGTGTACTTCCGCATGAGATTTAATGTGAATATGTGTTTTCCATAATACAAAGAGGAAATAATGAAACTACAAAATTAAAAGACAAATTTTAGGGAACCCACCAATGTAAAAACATAATCTGTGCACAATCTTGTAATGTTTTGTCATCAAAAGCACATACCTTTGTCTTTGAAGGAGGTGCGATAATGGAAATGTCATGAACAACGATCGAATTCCCGTTATAAGAAGAGGATCCTGAAGACATGAACATCCATTATAAAAGCCATCTGGAAAGTAATACAACAATTCATGATAAGGAAGAAAACGTGATGTTAGAATTTTGGTTTATTTGTCATTTAATTATGTAATTGTCATTCCAAACTCTTTACATGGTCAAAGAGAAATGTATATGTTAAGATATATCAAAATGTAAAGGTCCTGAGTATTTGAGAAGGCAGTGGCTGGATGATCAAATGATAGCAACAAGCTCGATCAAGAACATCAAGACAAATTCATTAAGTACCGATGTTGTTTTCATACACTAAATTCTTAGTAGATCAATTGATTTTGAACAGAAAAAGTAAAGAATTTCTATTTAACAACGCATAGTTCTAGTAAGAACATCAAGAATATGGTAAAATCACACACATGAATCAAATACATATCAAGAACGGTAAGCAATTTGACGTACGAATCGCATAATTGGAGATTAACATCGACACTTTTGATATGACATTTTTTTAGAAGGGCAAGAGTCCGATAGGAGATTAGTGAGCGGCCAACTACTATATGGATTTGAAACGCATACATACTCAGTATATATATAGTGATATAAAAAGAATTAGGTACATTTTAGAGAGTTCAATGAATTACGACTTTTTCAATTATTTTTCTTGCATTAGAGACGAGAACGAATGGAATAATGTATCTGGACTTCAATGTTTTCTATCTTTACGACTTAGTACGTGTCATGTGTTTGTATTTTTTATAATTATTTTGAACTAGGATAACCTCCAATCTCATATGGACTTTCACTAGAAAGAGAAGTAGCACATACGTTTCAACGTTCACATTATATTTGTACAGGTACTTCGATGTACGCTATGCACTATCTAATATTAGACACATTTTACTTAGGAGAGATGGTAGGGCGGCATTACCCCACACATCATTAGAGAAAGAAAATCGGACACCTAGCCCATAAAAGACATTGTGGGAAGGAGGGGTTACTATCTATCATAGTAGGTAAAACTCAAGGTGCGACCGGGCCGTGCTGTGCCGAGTTTAGGCCGTGCCGAGGCAAGGCGGGCTGGGGGCGGGTCGTGTACAGAGTAGGGCGGGCCGGGCCATGCCCGGGTCGAAACTTCGAGAGAAATAGAATGTGCCGGGTGGTGATGGAGGCGGGCCGTTCCGTGCCTCTTCCATTTTTTGAGGGTCTTGCACGGCCCGGGGGCGCGGGTCGGGCCGTGTCGTGCCCGGGAGGAAAGTGACCCAGCCATGCCACGGGTTGAGCACGGCTTTAGGCGGGCCGTGTCGTGTCGAAGGGTGGAGGGGGTTGTGCTCGGGGCGTGTTATGTGCGGGTCGGTGCGGGCCATTAAAATTTGGCACGTGGGTTGACCTGTATTGCCACCATGAGGTAAAACTCTATTCAATGAATATGACACCATAAGAATTTAATATAAACTTACCCAATATAAATACTCCCATCTAAGAATTTGATAAAAACTTACCCAGTATAAATTACTTCCATATAAGATTTTGATAAAAACTTACCCAATATAAATTACTTCCATCAGCTTGTAATTAAAACAAGTTTGATAAAAGCAGAGATTAAAAAGAACGCTTATAAAAAGTCTTCGTAATCTCCAGAGCGACATCGATCCCACAGTTGTTTCACTTTCATACAAATTAAGCAAGCCCATCGGCTGACCTTTCAACATATCCCAACTCTGCATAATGTTCAGCTGCAACAGTCCTATACCCATCAAATTTGGCTTGACCTATGGTTTCTTTGAGAGGAGGCCAGATCAGACATCTACAATGGCATTGGTTTCCAGAGACTTGTGATCGAACGTCTTGCATTGAAGAGAAGCTAAATTACACAACCCTAGCTGCAAAGTAATTCAACATTAATACTGATCACATCTTCAATTCCTGAAAAATAAAGTAAAAGAAGATATGCGTCACTTTCTGTAAACGAGGCAAGTAACTAAATAGGAGTTCACAAATTAGGCAAAAAGCTACATATCTTGAAAACAATGTTTGTATGAAATCTATTTGAACAAAAGAAGAAGTAAAAAATAACTAGCAAGTAAATTATCTTGACAACAGAAGATGGATATATCATACCATGGAAGGGACAAGCCATTTTCCATCCATCCAGTCTTGATGAGTCCTCAGTTCACAATGTTGAAATTGCACTACCTGCCCAGTGCCCCGTATGCGGACGTCATAGTTTGCACCTGGGAAAACTTGGCAGATGCTACCGACCCACCACAGGTCGTTGTGCCAGGCGTCAACTAATTGGGACAATTCAAAGGATTCAGTCCTTTGAATCACAGGAGGTGAAGGTCTCATGCAGCGGAAATCAACCTCTTCTCTCAGGAGTCCTATTTCCCAAAGGTATTGAAAGTTGAGGTTACAAATGATGATGATGATTGTGAAGGTTACCAACATTTTTGGTACCCAGCTATGGTCGTAAGCCCCAAAGATAATGGTAAATTCTTATTAGAGTACATGACCCTCAAGTCTTATTAGAGTACATGACCCTCAAGACTTGAGGGTCATGTACTCTAATAAGAATTTACCATTATCTTTGGGGCTTACGACAATAGCTGGGTACCAAAAATGTGGGTAACCTTCACAATCATCTTCATCATTTGTAACCTCAACTTTCAATACCTTTGGGAAATATGATTCCTCCTCCACCACCTGTATTTTACCATTCTGTCTTTCTACATACCCTGGTCTGGGTTTCAGTGGCAGCTCAGATGGCCCTGCTCCCTGAATATTAAGGCGTTGTGTAAATAATAAAAATTAATTTTAAATTAATTCCATTACAAGTAGATGTAAAAACTAGATACATGCATACTGCGGAAAAACTGAAGTATATATAGTTCATACTACTACTACATAGCAAAAACAAGTAGTAGCTACAAGGTTTTCTCCTTTGACAGGTATATATATGAACTAGCTATGAAACATTAAAATCAAACAACCCAAGTTCCGCCAATTAATTTTTGATGAGACCTCACATCCGCATGACTGAATTCTAGTATAAGTAAATTTACATGCTTCGAATTAATTAAGGGACAATTTACAATAAGTGAGATGGCCAGTAGATTATTAATTATCTGGAAGCAACAATGAAAGGCCAATCCTCAACGGGGTGATGAAAGAGCTACATATAGAAATACTCAAAATATTTAGTAACCACCTTTGTTCTGTAATTTTATAAGATGTTTTACTTTCCGCTTAAGTTTCCTTTTTTTCTAAACAATTTCATTTAATGATTTTAGTATGTGTACTTCCGCATGAGATTTAATGTGAATATGTGTTTTCCATAATACAAAGAGGAAATAATGAAACTACAAAATTAAAAGACAAATGTTAGGGAACCCACCAATGTAAAAACATAATCTGTACACAATCTTGTACTGTTTTGTCATCAAAAGCACATACCTTTGTCTTTGAAGGAGGTGCGATAATGGAAATGTCATGAACAACGATCGAATTCCCGTTATAAGAAGAGGATCCTGAAGACATGAACATCCATTATAAAAGCCATCTGGAAAGTAATACAAGAATTCATGATAAGGAAGAAAACGTGATGTTAGAATTTTTGTTTATTTGTCATTTAATTATGTAATTGTCATTCCAAACTCTTTACATGGTCAAAGAGAAATGTATATGTTAAGATATATCAAAATGTAAAGGTCCTGAGTGTTTGAGAAGGCAGTGGCTGGATGATCAAATGATAGCAACAAGCTCGATCAAGAACATCAAGACAAATTCATTAAGTACCGATGTTGTTTTCATACACTAAATTCTTAGTAGATCAATTGATTTTGAACGGAAAAAGTACAGAATTTCTATTTAACAACGCATTGTTCTAGTAAGAACATCAAGAATATGGTAAAATCACACACATGAATCAAATACATATCAAGAACGGTAAGCAATTTGACTTACGAATCGAATAATTGGAGATTAACATTGATACTTTTGATATGACATTTTTTTAGAAGGGCAAGAGTCCGATAGGAGATTAGTGAGCGGCCAACTACTATATGGATTTGCAACGCATACATACTCGTATATATATATAGTGAGATAAAAATTGGAGGATTCACTCAGACAGAATGAATTACGACTTTTCCAATTATCTTTCTTGCATTAGAGACGAGAACGAATGGAATAATGTATCTGGACTTCAATGTTTTCTATATTTACGACTTAGTACGTGTCATGCGTTTTGATTTTTTATAATTATTTTGAACTAGGATAACCTCCAATCTCGTATGGACTTTCACTAGAAAGAGAAGTACCACATACGTGTCAACGATCACAAATTATTTGTACAAGTATTTCGATGTACGCTACGCACTATCTAATATTAGACACATTTTGTAATATCCCGTCCCACATCGAGATATTGTGGAATAATAATGTCGATTAGATGTATATATGGTTGAGAGATTGTGGATTTATGTCCCACATTGGAGATTTGTGAGTTTGACATTTGGTATATAGTATACCTTGTGGATTACTACTAGCACCATCAAGGCTTAAGCATTTTTATCCGGTGGTATGGGTAAACGAAGTTGTTGGGACATTAATCTACGGGTATAAAAAATGGTATCAGAGCCAACCCTGGTCCCGCAAGGGCTCCGTGGCGGTTCGCCGCCAGCCAAGGGGATACGTGATTGGGCACACTCTACGTGGACGTCGAGTATATAAGGTGGGGGGGATTGTAATATACCGTCCCACATCGAGATATTGTGGAATAATAATGTGGATTAGATGTATATATGGTTGAGAGATTGTGGATTTATGTCCCACATTGGAGATTTGTGAGTTTGACATTTGGTATATAGTATACCTTGTGGATTACTACTAGCACCTTCAAGGCTTAAGCATTTTTATCCGGTGGTATGGGTAAACGAAGTTGTTGGGACAGTAATCCACGGGTATTCGCTCCACCATCGGCCTCCTCCTTCGCCACCACCGCGAGCCACCGCGGTCTCACCATCGTCGTCGTCCTCTTCTCTGGTCGGGTAAGAAGATAGCCCGTCTGATTTCTTTCTGCTCTTTCTTTCTCTGTTTGTTTCTTTTACTTTTTTTATTAGCAATAGTGAACTGTAAAGAACATAGTATTATTATCTGGGTTGAAATAACAAGTGGGGCAGTGCCCCAGTGGTTAAAGTGACTGTTAATGTTGAGGTTGGTCTGGGGTTCGAAACTCATAGCTAACTACTATTTTTTTTACTACTCTACACTCAAAATTTGAAAGAGATGTTTTGAGGGTTTGAAAGCTTTATTAAAACACTTGAGAATTATTTATTTAGGAAGTTTATTTTCTTGTTTAAAGGTTAATCTTTTGAAAAATAATACTCTTGGATTATACTTTATAGTAGTAAAAATTAGATAATATTGTAAAGTTATGTTTTATAATAGTAATTAATGTACATTAAATATTGTGTTGAAATAGTAGGGATATTATTATTAAAGATTGGGGAAATAATAAGGGGATTACACTTGCATTGCATATAGGACTTGTTTGTATTTGTGTGTTAGCGATAATTGATTAGAATATTATCGAATTGTAGGAAACGAATTCTCCGACGAAGGATACGTCGAATACTACGATTGATTTGCTGTGATTGCTATTTGTTGAGGTAAGTAAACATGCCAGGCCTAGCGCCCATTCCTCTTTTCGTGTCAAAAGTTTTTCATTCCTGTTTGTCTCAAAATGGTTTTACATGAAATATGTGCTACTTGAATGCTCGTTTCAAATTGTTAACTTGTCTTCTGAAAAATATCACTGTAATCTATTAATCGACGATAACGTAAAGTGGAAGAGTTGTGCGGGGTTTATTATTGGTTACTATTGGCATTGGGCGAGTTGTTTTGCAAACAACTCCATGAGAGGTTCGGCCCCCCCTTGGGACCGCCATCTTGCCTTGCCGCCCAAGCGAGGGCACGACCAAGGGATCAGGCTGGCCTATCGTGCGGCTTGGCCGCACGTGGGGCTCGGTCGACCGGCCCAAGGCCGTTCCTTGGTCCTTTAGGGTTTCCTCCAAAGCCATGGAGAACCCTATTGGACTGTTTTAACTCTAGCCCTTCCAAAACAATTAAAAATTGACCAAGCGCGTTAAAATTGGAATATTTTTTATTTATGTGCTTTTTGCATGGTGATTGGATATGGCCTTAGGTTGTGGTTTATTGTTGATGTTTATTTTGTGTTTGTTTTACAACTTGGGAGTTGTTCAAATTAATGTAATAGTTAATTAGATTTTACAGTCTGCGAATCGGTATTTTTCTCTCAGCTTGTGAGATCTTTTTACTTTAGTCTAGATGCTAGCTAAAATTAAATAAAATATATAATAGTCAAGACATGGAGAAAAAGAAGCCTAAAGAAACGGAGGAACCACAAGAAGGCGACAATCCACAAGAGATATGGAGCATGGACCAAAAGATGGTGGCACATGGAGATGAGCTTGCTATTTTAGGATTAATAGATACTAGGCGATACCCCGCGCGATGCGCGGTTTTGCCATAAAATCAATTTGTTCACTTTTAAGAAGATAACAATAAAATAAATGAATCTAATTGTGATAGTTGAAATCTTACAAAAAATACAACAAATATGACCATGATTCCTGGGAAGTAAAGCTCCAAAAAGGTCATATTATTTTTTGTATACAAATAGTGTAGCTGAAATTAAATTCCAATTGAATCTCAGAAGAAAGAAGTATAGAAAATTATTATATTTTAAACTATTGTAAAACTTACTTCATACAAGATTTCTTGCATTTAATGAAAACTATTTTAAACTATCAAAACATTTTATTTATTGCTTTCCCTTTTTAGGTATTCTAAAAGTCATATTTTGTGATGGTTAAAATGCCATTGTTTAATTTTTTTTTCACGTGAAATGGCATGATACGTCTTATAAAATACGTTTCATGTTGTGTCTCCGTACTACAAGAAATTCTTTAAAAATTACGAACAGAGACACTAAAAAGAAAACTAAACACAATGTAATCCATAGTTTTCATATAAAATAATGTAATTAAAAAAATTGTGTAATTGTCAACATACTATGGTGTACTGAAGTATAAGAAGAGAAATTAAACCAATAAGCTTTTCATAAAACAAAGGACTTCGAATTCGTTATGAAATTTTCGACTTTTGTTTCTCAAAATGTAAGTATTTATAAATTAAAAATACTAATAATTTCTTTCTTGTGAAGTCTTAGTGATGATTACACTATTGTGGATGGTCTCTTTTGCATGAGAGACCACATACAACAGATTGTCAAGCTGACTTATAAAAAGTAAAATAGACTGGAGGGAGAAAATATATATTACAAAAAAAATTACTAATAAATTTTAGCTTTTTCCTCAATTATTCGTTATGAGTTACAGATGATATTGACATTCCTCTAATATAGTATTAGAATTTTCCTTTGAGCAGTAGTTCTCTATGTCGTGTCCGTTGTTGTATTGCAAGTTATAATGCTTTGACACCCTTGGTGGGTGCACTTGAGCAGCAATCCTATATTCGTTTAATAGTAATTAAAATTTATCGTTCAAATAAGGTTTTTTTGATAAATGAATTTAAATTCAAGGTCATTGATAATTTTCTCACATGTAATTTCTAGAAATGTAACGAATCGGCTCTTTATTTTAAAAACATGCAAATCAGCTCATCTCATTACAAAAAAGAACGAAGTATGTACCAATGAGTGTTTTTCTTGCTTACCTTAACCAATAGTGCGAAACATAAATAATAATAAGTTTCTAAGAGAGTCAGGCAAATTACAATTTTTGCAAGTTTGAAACATGGATTTAGATGAAAATTAAATTTTCTTGTTTTGTTTTCATACTTGAGGTGATTTATCTTATGAGCGTACGCCGCTAGAACTTTTATAATGGTTAATATAAATCACTTATCATAGTTCTAACAGCCCTGGTGTTTTAATTTGCTAGGAATTTGATCATCTAGAGTTTTATCTTCTCTTTGTGAACTTAGTTGATACAACGATACATAATTGCATAGTTAGATGAAAAAAAAATTGAAGCATCATCTGACCAAACTAATTAAACATAACAACTCGATTGGAAATTTAGATCAAATGAAAATAAACATTCTTGATATAGTACGGAGCTAATGTAATAGAAGAAGGAATAGAAGGATGTGAAAATAAAACAATAATTTCATTTCCCACAACAAAATATTATTATACGAACTCATTGAAAATGATATCGTATAGTGTATATAATGTAAATTTGTAGTTTTTTTTTATAAGACTTGCATATTTTTCGTCTACCGGGTTTGAACCCGAGACTTTGTGCAGGGGCTTTTAAATACTCTACCACTTATATATATATATATATATATATATATATATATATAATGGATTAGACAAAAAATTAAAATAAAATTTTTTGATATACTTCCAAATATAATCAAAGAAAATGAATTGTTCTTCTTTACTTGAGATTACAATAAGGTTCTATATTTGGGGATGTTCCTTTTATAATAGTGGTTAAGAATACACATTTTTTTTTACCAATTTGGAACGAAATAATTGTTACACAGTCTCCTTGAACGTAATTAATATTTAGAACTATGACCATAACTACCTGGTTGGTTAACATGATTTTGCATCGGTATGCACAAAATGATTGCTAATATCACAAATTATATTATATAAAAAAGACAGATTATGGTATAGCATTGTAAGTATTCATAGTTTCATTGATAACACATTTCATGAGTTCACCGGCGAAACACAATTTTGATGTAGAATACGGGTATGCATGAATACAATCTCCTAGAAGACATGTGTGAGCGAATGATGTGGCATCCAAATAATCAATTATAGATATAGATTTCTTCTCTAGCAAGAACGAAATTTGTATTAAACCACTTCATGATCCTTATTTATAAGGCACACCTTTCTTGTTTGCATCATTTCCTGTTTACATTGATAGAGTACTATATGTAACAAATTAAGAGTCCATCATTGTGCCAATATGAACCAAGAAAATAAAAATATAAGGATAAAAATAAAAGGTCGTGACATTTTAATTGATCGATACTAATGGATTGAAAAATATCATTATTGTTTTTAGCAGAAAATAAATTTTACTCTTTCTTATATGTTACTTATTTTCTTTACTTTAAGAAGTGGTTTAATTCTTATTAAAAATAAAATAACAATAAATTTAGAAAATCCTTAAGTTACAATTTTGTGGTTGAATGACATGTTACTTCAATGATTTCTTGAATATAGTTTTTATGTGTACTACCAAACAAAATATCTTTATACATAGTAAAAGGAGATTTTACATCTTAGAAAGAAAAAAAAATAATGGAAAATGGATTAGAACAACATTTTTTCATTTTTATCGTCCTATTTAATTTAAAGTATTTTGTTATTATTAAATTATTAAATAACATTGAAATTAAAGAAATGGAGAGTTGAAATATTTTTTGAAAACTGCGAGAGTTGAAATATTTTTGAAGTTCAAATTGTTATCTTAATGTTAACATTTTTTTTATATATAACCACAAAAAAAATAACAAATATATGTGTTTTAAAAATGAGAGACAGAGTATCTCAAAAAAAATGAGAGAGAGAGAGAGAGAGATTAATGAAACATATATAAGAAAAAAAATTGATCACTTTGTCGTCTCCTTTTATTTTAAAATATTTTGTTAGTACTAAACAGTTCAATAACATGGAAAATTAAAGCATTGAAGAGTTTTAAGAAATTCTAGTTCAAAGAATTGTTAACTCTCAGTTCATATATTTTTTTTATATACCCCCAAACAAAACAACGAATATTGAGTTATCTTAAAAGAGATTACAGAATAAAATTAGCTTTTAGGTTCCGCATTGTCGTTTTTTAATATATAAATATGTGTATTTGTAGTTTCTATAAATAATTAATATCAGGACAATGAATGAAAAAATGACGCGTCACAACTATTATAATTATTTCATATTAAAAAGATTATTTATGATAATTTCTTGATTATTCATTATCTAAATTTATAGAGTAGCTGGACTTTAGTTTTTTTTTAAGAAAAATAGATTAGTAGGAAGATGCAATTATAATTTTTAATCGTGTATTCTAAATAAACCAATAGTTACAATTTTAATTGGTTATTGTATGACATGGAAATTGATCGGAATAAAAGTTGATTATTTTTATTGTCTCATTTAATTTTAAATATTTTTTAACTAAATAGTTCAATAAGTTGAAATTAAAGAAATGCTGAGTTGAATTTTTTTAAGTCCAACGTATTGTCATCTTAATATTTTTTTTTTTTTTGAGAGGAATCTCAATATTTTTATTACCAAAGAATTGTTATATTTTTTTGTTTTATATACACCCACAAACACAATAACAAACATTGACTTTTTAAAAAGGAGAATTATAGAATGAATTTAGCTTTCATTCTTACTATTGTCGTTCTAAAAAATACACACACATATATATTTATAGTCACTAAAAATATTTAATATCGTAAAAAATATTATTTAAAAAAGATGAGTTACAGCTATTGTAAATACTTCATATTAAATACGTATTTATTTAATATGGAGAGTGAATTTATGCTCACCTCCTAGCTTTTATATATAATATAGGTATAGATTTGATTCCTCATAGTGTAAGAAAATAGATTAGTAGGAAGATGAAGATGATTTTTTATGATGAACTTAATGTATAATTAGTATAATAATATGAATGTCATTAAAAACGAAGAGTTACAACTATTGCATTTACTTCAAATTAAATATCAATTTTATGACTCATCAAATGTTAATTTTATGGATGAGGGGGAGATTTTTAATTGGTTATTACATGACATGTATGTCATGATGTGGATGACAAATGTCATATGGTTAAATTTATAGATATGACAAATGGCATATAGAGAGTGAATTTATGCTCACCTCCTAACTTTTATATATAATATAGATTGTCATCTTAATATGTAATTTTTTTAGAGGAATCTCACTATTTTTATTACCAATGAATTGTTATATTTTTTTGTTTTATATACACCCACAAACACAATAACAAACATATACTTTTTAAAAAGGAGATTATAGAATGAATTTAGTTTTCACTTTTACTATTGTCGTTCAAAAAAATACACACACACATATATATTTATAGTCGCTATAAATATTTAATATCATAAAATAACATTTAAAAAAGATGAGTTACAACTATTGTAAATACTTCATATTAAAAACATATTTATTTAATATGGAGAGTGAATTTATGCTCACCACCAAGCTTTTATATATAATATAGATTTGATTCCTCGTAGTGTACAAAAATAGATTAGTAGGAAGATGAAGATGATTTTTCATGATGAACTTAATGTATAATTAGTATAATATGAATTTCATTAAAAACAAAGAGTTACAACTATTGCATTTACTTCAAATTAAAAATCAATTTTATGACTCATCAAATGTTAATTTTATGGATGAGGTGGAGCATTTTAATTGGTTATTACATGACATGTATGTCATGATGTGGATGACAAATGTCATATGGTTAAATTTATAGATATGGCAAATGGCATATGGAGAGTGAATTTATGCTCACCTCCTAGCTTTTATATATAATATAGATATAGATTCTCATTGGCTTGAGCCTATCTTAGATTAGAGGCCATATCCATATCACGTTAATTTTTCTTTTGTGGTTGTTCATTTTATTGTCTTATTATTTATTGTTGGTGTATGGTTGATACATGCAAAATTGATAATAAGATAATTAACAACCCGGATCTTTTATTTGTGAGTTAGCCCAACTCAAAATAAGTAGATCAGTTCATATGGATCAACAAAACAATTTAAAATTGAAAAGAAAATCTCTCAATTTAAATATTTTGTTTTTGCCATCTCGTTATTTAAACAGTCTTCATGATCATGATTATCAAGCTCGTGCATGGTAAAAGCAGGGCGACTTGATTTGTCCTGATTATGTTGCAATGGCACAAGCAAGTAATGTGCAATTGGTTAAGTAAGAGGTTGGACGCAACTAGGTGATTTTAATAAGATTAAAAGCCTAGAGGCAACCAATTGGGATTATCCATGGGATGGATAAATAATGAGTTATTAGCCCAATTGAATCAAGAATTACATAAGGATGAAATTGGAAATCATTTCCTACCTAAATATCTAATTTTGGGTGACTTCCCAAAGCAAGCTCAAAAGAAGAGAAATATGGATCTTGACACCCACTAGAAAATATATCGATATTTTCCGCATTAATATTTGAGGCTTATGAATCCAAAAAAAATAGTGGGAGCTATGTTTAATAATCTAGCCATTATTAAATATAGTTATTAATTCACTAAATACTAAAACATGTATATTTCCCATTTTGTAGAATTACAATGACAAACAACTCATCGAGTTCAACAGATTCCCTACGCTCTCTCCTTGAGAAGGACAAGCTTTCTAGAACCAACTTCCTAGACTGGTACAGGAACTTGAGAATCGTTCTCAAGCAGGAAAAGAAATTGTACGATCTAGAGGAGCAAGTTCCTGAAGGTCCAGAAAACAATACTCCGACAGCCCTAAAGGAGTATCAAAATCTTGTTGATGACGCTAATGATGCGTTCTGCCTGATGCTTTGCACCATGTTCTGAGTTTCATAAGCAACATGAGAACATGAATGCAGTCGAAATGATCGCACACTTGAAGCAGCTCTTCCAAGAGCATGCTAGGGTTGAGAGGTATGAAGTTTCCAAGCCATTGTTCAAATGTCATCTGTCAGAGGGAAAACCTATGGGGCCGCACGTGTTGCGGATGATCGGGTATCTTGAAAACCTCGGCTGCCTAGGGTTTCCAGTGGGTCACGAGCTAGCAACCGATCTCGTTTTGCAATTGTTTCCTGAGGGTTATGGACAGTTCATCATGAACTATAACATGAATGAGATCATGAAACCTCTGCCAGACTTGCTCATTATGTTGAGGACAGCTGAACAAAGAATCAACAAGGATAAAGGAAAATCCATAATGATGGTGCAGAAAGGAAAGGGAAAAAGGTTTGCCTCTACCTCTAAAGGAAAAGGCAAAGAAGTTTCTAAATCCAAAGAAGTTGCTCTTAAGCCCGTTGGTGGCGTTTCTAAGGGCTTGACTAAGGGTGATTTCACTACCGCAGTCAGCCTGGACACTGGAAGAGGAACTGCCCAAAGTATATGCAGGATAAAAGGCTTGGAATAGTGTTCCGACCACCACCAGGTATTTTTGTTATAGATGTGAATATTACTTGCTCTTCTCTTGGATATTGGTACTGGGTGTGGATCTCACGTTTGTCGAAATGTGCATGATCTAAAAAGAAGTAGGAGACTGGCTAAAGGGGAGATAGATCTGCGTGTTGGGAATGGAGCAAAGGTTGCTACATTGGCTGTAGGCATGTACGAGTTGTATCTACCTTCAGGATTAGTTTTAGAATTAAATAATTGATATTTTGTGCCTGCTAAGAGCAGAAACATTATTTCTATTTCTTGTTTGGACAAGGAAGGTTTTGCTATTTCAATAAAGGACAATTGTTGCTCCATTTATTTTGATAGTATTCACTATTGTAGTGCGCAATTATTTAATGGGTTATATATACTTGATCTAAATAATCCTGTCTATAACATAAATACCGAGAGGATTAAAATAAATGATTTAAATCCTTCTTATCTATGGCACTGTCGTTTATGCCATATAAACGAGAGATGTGTATCTAGACTCCATAAGGATGGATTTCTAGACTCATTTGATTTTGAATCATATGACACATGTGAGGCTTGTTTATTGGAAAAAATGACAGAGTACCCTTTCAATAAGAAAGGAGAAAGGACTTGTGAGCAATTGGAGCTCGTGCATACTGATGTATGTGGGCAATTTGCCACGCCTGCCACGGGTGGTTATGTCTACTTCATTACATTTACTGATGATTTTAGTATATATAGATTTGTATACCTTATGAAGGCCAAATTTGAATCCTTTGAAAAGTTCAAAGAATTTAAGAATGAAGTAGAGAAGCAACTTGGAAAAAGTATTAAAGCTCTACGATCCCATCGTAGAGGAGAATACTTGAGCCAAGAGTTTGACGACTATCTTAGAGAGTGTGGGATAATATCCCAACTCACTCCACCCGGAACGCCACAGTGGAATGGCGTGTCCGAGAGGAGGAATCGAGCAGTTTTGGACATGGTTCGATCTATGATGTGTCAAACTGATCTTCGATTATCCTTTTGGGGCTACGCTCTATTGTGTGCAGCATTCACAATTAACCGTGTTCCATCTAAATCGGTCATGAAGACACCACATGAGATGTGGAGTGGGAGGCGTCCAACATTGTCGTTCATGAAAATTTGGGGCCGTGATGTCTATGTAAACGATTACAATCAGACAAACTCGAGCCTAAGTCGGATAAGTGTAAGTTTGTGGGATACCCTAAGGAGACTAAAGGGTATTACTTCTAAAATCCAACTGAGAAAAAAGTGTTTGTTGCTCGGTCAGGCGTGTTTCTAGAAAGAGAATTTGTCTCTAAAGAAGCAAGTGGGAGGACTGTAGAACTTGAAGAAATTCAAGAGCCACAAACTACTGATCCTTCTATTGAACATGAACAAGAACAACAAGGTGTTGTGGAGGAACCTATTCAAGTAACACAAGAGCTTCGTAGGTCCAGTAGAGTGTGCCAGGAGCCAGAGAGGTATGGACTTCTCGTGACTGAGGCTGGTGACACGATGCTCATAGATGATGAGCCTACTACCTATAGAGAGGCCATGAAAGGGCCTGACTCTCAGAAGTGACGCAACGCCATGGAATCCGAAATGAAATCCATGTATACCAAGAAAGTATGGACTTTGGTGGAACCACCCCAAGGGGCGCGACCCATAGGGTGAAAGGGTCGTCAAACGCTACACCGTAACTGGATAGTTATAGATGCGTTATTCGGATACAATAATGAAGCAAGCTTAGAGATGGTAGTGACGTAGATAGGATTTGTCCCTCCCACATAACAGGAGTAAATATCCACGGCCACTCGAGGGATGGTTCTCATAGAATGTCTGGCTAGACTCAGATAAATCAATATGGGATATTGATGTTACCTGCATGGATGAGACTATTCCCAGGATCAAGAAACTATGGATTCGATATACGAGTGTGACTTGAATGTCTCGTGGCCAATCCGGATATTAGGAAAAAGGGATGAGACAATACTTGCACAAGGTATGTCGGATAACTATTTATATTAGTTGGGTTGCTTGGTTGTCTTGCTAGAGGACTCTCCACGTTAGTAAATAGTTACTACCAACTGAGTAGAAACCTATGGCGTCACACTCCCTATGGATTAGACCGGACTAGAGAAGTAATTAATATGATTAAATAAATTAGAAGGATCAATACACAACTACTTGCAAACTTAGTAGGACTAATTTGCAAGTTGGACTAATCCGTACATGAGTAGGATTAGGATAGGGGCTTTTATGCAGTCAAAAAAGGAGTTGTTGGACTATATAAAGGCACTCCTAGCTTCCTTCCTACATAACTTAATGCTTATAACACATTGAGTGGGAGAGAAAAGCAAGGAGAGATAGCAAGACCAAAGGAGTCGTCCGCCCCCTTGGTCCGCCCCCAACCCGTCGGCGACAAGGAACGCCTCCTTCCTTCTCTCCATTTGCGTGATTTTGAACTTCTTCTTCTTCTTCTTCCGACGTTCCTAGCTAGCACTTGGTGTTGGAGGATCCGAGCTCTAACCTAGGAGTGGACTAGCCATAGAGACGTGAACACAATTTCATGTAAGAAGTCATCAACGGAGATCCCAAAGGTACTTTTGATCTTAATCCCTCACTATCGTTATGTAGTCTCTTCCTGTGATCCTTGGAGGGTCTTGAACGGATTATTAATTTTATTTTTATTCCGATGCTTATCCGTTATCAAAACCCTACAACGTTGTAGTAGCTTTTTTTTTTCTTTTGAATTTTTAGACAATGTTTGGTTCTCTTTATGTTAAATAATGTAAGGAGAATTTTTCCTTTACTTTTAAAACAAATTGTTTTGGATTATTGTTTGTTTGTACTAGCAAGGAGCCGTAGGTTCCTTTTTAGATTCATTTACAACTCATACGATACCGACTACCCGACTGCTCACCCCCGCTATGTAAAGATGACCGATGAACTTGTTGGTTGGCTCCTAGGAATCAGCTGCACGGGAGAAACTGCCTTCCCTTAGGTCCATCCAGATGAACTCCGCAAAGTTGAAAATAGGATTGGCCTCCTCAAGGACTTCACGACGGTCGGTGAATATCTTCCATGTTTTCTGGCAGAGTAGAACAAGGAGCTGCTAATAGAGAAGTGTTGAAGAAGCGGGCAGTGGCATTGGTCTGGGGCTGCTTAGAAATGATGGTTAAACGACAAGATGTCCATATAGGCGTTACTAGATATGTTTTTGATTTGGAGCATCTAAGAGATGTTAATCGGTTAGCCATATGGCTTGATCACATTCTTATTTTTCTTTGTAGAGCACGAAGCTAGCATGCACACGTGTCTCTTTTCCGGTGCACCACCTTGCTTATTGATGGAGACACGAGTAAAGGTTATCCACACTAATCTACCTTTCCACCTTTATTCATAGCTCCTAAAGGACAGGGGCCAGCCATGCCCGTATGCATGTTGTAACGTATAGTTTCCTCTAATGACCGGGAATTTCATCAATGAGCGTCGTAGAGTGTTTTTAGCACAAGTGTGAGCGAAAACTCTAAGGACTTAATTGTTAATGGAGGTTACCCGATGGTCCTTAGGGAGGTTTCAAAGAGTTGGCCGCCGGTTGCATGTTCCGCCCTTTCACCTTTGTCCTCCACTCCGACACGCTTGATTATGAGAGGGGATACATGTGTCTCACGTATCTGAATATCATGTCAAGCGACAGATTTTCGACATGAAGGCAAAAGCCGCTAGAGAATATCTTGTTTTCTTGACACACGTAAGAGCCAGATTTCTTCTAAATTAAATCCATACTTCTTATGAAAGCTTAGAACCAATGAATTTAACACCAAATTTCCTCAAATCCGAACCTAGACTTGAATTCATGTACATCCAAACAAATCGTAAAAGTATTTAAGGCAAATACATAACGAGTTTTTGAAGAAAAAACATAAGGGGTTTCAGATTTTCTTTTCAATTTTCAATACCCTTGAAGTTAATAGTGAGGCCCAAAAAAGTTATTCGTGAAGCCCACCAAGTTTTCATCATTCCTTTTTGGTCCAAATCAGGCACTTGATATTACAATTGCAAGGAAGGACAAATATGAGTGCCGGTAGAGTGGTAAATTCTTAAAAACATCGCTGCTGCGAGAGAAAACATCGCTGCTAGCGGCTGTGTTGTTGTCCCAGACTGAATCCTCTCGGACGATCGCGCGGCGACTTCGTATCAATTTTTACTTCGAAGGCTTCGATCTGACAAAGGTTTTTGCTTCTTCTCATTCTTTAATTTAATTTATGCTACTTCGAGCCTGCTTTCACTGAGATGTTGTGTCATCCCAAGAATCTCTATGATCATAGTCATCTTCTTCATCTTCGCTTAATGAAATCATCCATTCCACTTTCAATTGGTTACTACAACTTCAACTGAACAAAAAGGTTTACTACTGCATGTCAAAAAATCACTGATGATCAGTTTGTAAATAGGTATTTATTTATTGGAACAAGCAACTCACCCCCAAAATAATTTGAACTAATCCCGAGCTATGCTGATCTACAATGTATGATTGATCTTTCCTCTTAATCTTAATATTCTTTTTTCTAATGCCAATGGAATTTATAAAAATCTAACCAAGAGCATACAACATGGAGAATTTGCAATCGAAAAGCAATACCTCACAGACCCAGGAGGGGAAGAAAAAATCGTTCACAAAAGCATAGAAATTGTTCAAATTATGGCTTGAGAAACCAAAACCGTAAATTAGAGGAGATGCAAGTAACCATTAAATCGTTGTTTGGTCTAGTATAGAATATTTGCTCTTGATCTTGTTTCGATCTCTCTTCCGTTTGGATTCCATCAAAAAAATTAAGACATTAACTGTTCTAAATGTTTCAATCTCATGTCCTAGTAGATTTTGTTTCATAATAATCATCATTAATTTGACGTATGAAAGATTGATTGCAGACGCACGCACGTGCCGAACTTGCAAGTAACAAATTTTACGAAGGCAATGGCATCGCAAGAAACTGGGGCCGGCGCGCTTGAGGGTAACGGTATTCGATTTGGTTCAAACGTTGTAGCGCTCCAGGTCCCTAATTTTCTCAGGAAGGATAATTCTTCTGGATCGTCTTCATCTTCCACCACCCCAATTGCCGTCGCATCCCTCTTCGACGGTCTCTCAGAAGAAGAAGTAGTAGAAATTCTCCGGCGTCTCCCTCTAACACTAGCCACTCGTTGTAAGTCTGTCTCCAGTAAGTGGTTCAGTTTAATCTCTAGTCACCATTTTGCTAGATCTTACCTCCGCTTCCATGACGCCACACCACCACAGTTTGCCATAGTCCACAGATATTGCGGCATCACCGGGCCCGGTCTGTATCAAGAAACCCCCTCCTCGTCCTCCTCCTCCTCTGGTGGCCTTGTTAAATTAACCCTAACTGAACCACCGACCCTTGAAAGAAGAAATGTCGTTCACCGAACTGACCCCTCGTACATAGACTTTCAATACTTAACTTCCAGCAACGGGTGGGTACTTTGTTGTTTCCCCGATCCTCAGGGGGAAATATACTACATAATGAATCCATTGACAAACCATTGGATTACTCTTCCTCCAATCCCTAGAACTTCCGAAAAATTATGCCGAGTTGGATTCACTTTTTTTGCTGATGATTTAGATTATTCGAATCACAATTCAAATAGTAGTTTCAGGGTGGTCAGATTTCCACCTACCGATAAAATCGCTGGTACGACTCTGAAGTTAGACATATTCTGTTCAGAGACTGGGGAGTGGAGACAATCTACATTGTCTTTCTCGTCCGAACTGTCTGCGAAACATTCAGACGTTTATGACTGTTCACTTAACTATCATGCAATAGCTTTAAATGGGAAGTTGCACTGGTTACACACCTGGTTTGCGTCGGAGATATTTTCTTACGATCCATATGATCCGGAGAAATATCGAAGGTTGAGACTTCCAGATGGCTGTTTAGGAGCTGTTCGTTATTGCTTTGGAACGTGCCATGGAAAGGGACAGGATCTTGGCAAACATCTCAAGTACTCGGAGTGGGAAGACGGAGTAGTTCGTGTTTGGGAACTGAAAGACTACGAAAGAGTTGAATGGAAGTTACTGCACAGAGTTCACGTGTCTGAAATTATGTCTCTTGTTTCTGGTTTTCCTAGGGTTGGTTGGCCCCCTCGTAACCGTGCTGCCTCGTGGCATCCAGAGCTGTTTTCTTTTCACCCTTGGAATAGAGATGTAGTGCTGTGCTTTCATTCTAACCGTTTTCTGCAGTATAATTTGAAGTCGAAAACGCTTGAAGTCTTCCTGGAACAAGGACAGGAAATCATGCTTGATCATTCTTCGACTGTGACATATTTTCTTTTTGAGCTCCCGTGGTGGCCAACTCCAGTTCCTCCAGTAACCCTCCGACTCTAATCAGAGATATATTGTCTTTTGGCAACTTTGTACTGGGATTTACAAACTTTGTACTCTAATGTGTGTGTGTGTGCGTGCTAGGATTTACAAACTTTGTACTCTAATGTGTGTGTGTGCGCGCGTGTGTGTGTATGGTTCTAGAACAATGGATGGCTGGAAGAAATGTAGTGTAGGTATTAGACATTTACTACCTATCTTAATCTGTTTTCCTACTGTAGTTCTTCTTCCCATAGTTATTGAAATGGTTGCCAACAATTTTCTTTTTATGGGGACTAAACGTCCAGGTATTATCTTGTTGTTTCGTTCACGACGATGAGGTTCCTGGATTTTCCCTGGTGTGATCAGTTTGACATGTAAAAAAGAACAATCTGGGCCATTGTAGGCGGCAGTGGAACAGATTTGATATCTTTGGAGGCTTCTTGACAGTGTGTACAAATCTGTTATTTCTACTTTGGCTTTATTTCAGCAGTGTCTACAGAAAAATTCATTGGAGGGTCCCCGGCTATGTCTTTGATGTTCTGCCTGCTGTACTCCTCGGTGGATGTTTGTAAATGTTAGGCCCTCTTCAGCATGCAGTACTACCACTGGCAGTCTTATGCCATTGTTCCTATCACTTGTAAGTTACTTCTCCATCGTTTTGAATCTTAACTCACAATTCATAGACATTTCCCCTATTGCATAATCATTTTGTGTTCCTCTCATTCATATTGTTTGACTGATGCGCTGATTTTTTTCATGTATGTTTCTACATAACACAAGGAACTGTTGTTCTTTTTTTCCTTTTCCCCTCCGCCAGGACACTAGGAATCTCAGCTAGAGGCATGATTGTTTAATTTGATTTTTCTTGCTGTTGAACAAAAGTTAAAATGATTACCAAATAAGTAGAAGTGCTTACACTAGTGTCTTTGCTATTAATTCATAAACGAAAATAAACCAAAAATGTTCACTGGCTGTTCTGCAAACTCAGAAATTGATTAGAATATTCAGGCTGCAATATCATGTTATCATTTAGAATGTCTCTTTTATATTCTCTACCAAATATCAGTCGACTTATTGAATGATTTGTTTCGGTTCCCCATCATGACTCAATTAGGGTAGAGATTTTTTCAATTAAATTTGCAGAATATCCTAACATTTTAAACCCTCAGTATAAAAGAACGTATGGAAAGAAATATTTCTATTTTGTTTCCTTTATTTTGTAGCCGCACTCAATGGGAAGATTGTGAACCTTGCAGGATATGCTATGATTTCTTTCTGATGTCAATGTTTCAACAGACCTGCATACATGAGGTAATTTACATGCAAAAGATTTAACAAAATTCCTAACAAAGAATACCATTCTAGTTGAGCAACTACTTGATTCTCTTGCTGGATAGAGTAATTACGTTCCGACTGAGTCTCTCTAAGCCTGCCAAGAAGTGCTTGTAAGAAATGAGTTACTCTTCCCATAACTTCATGCTTTCTAATAATGTTCATTCCCATTTGAATCACAATGGGCGATTATCACTTTCTTGTGGACTAAACATTGTTGCATATGTTAGTGTTCTTTGAAAAGATACTTGTTATGTCAGGATTTCAATACGTGAGAGACAAGAGAAAGCAAGAAAACAAAAGCAAGATCAAGAACACAAGAATTTACGTGGTTCACTAGTTTCGAGACTAGCTAATACACGGTCAAACCAAACCCGATTTATTGATGAGAAGAGACAATTACAAGCATAACCCAAAGTCTTGACCCTAGCATACTAGTCCAAAACTCGGAGCCAAAGTAATGACCAAAATCAATTCGAGACCAAGTAAGAAAATAAATCGTCCAAAACAATTGTTTCCTAACCAAGAAGGAGACTACAATGCACGGTCAAAGTATACTACCTCCCAAAGAAAACAAGTGAATTACTTATTGCCAAAGTAATTCAATGTTTCCAAACCAACATTAATCATTCTTTGACCAAACAACCACTGCCGCCCAACTTCAACTCAAACCATTGAACCAATTGTGAAACCACCTTTCACACTTGCACATGCACACATGCACGGATGCACCAAAGCTTGCTCCAACGCTATTATTTGAATCAAAAAATCCAACATGTTATGCTGAGGTCACGTATATTGAGACCTAAGAAACAGATATATTTCACAAAGGTCCAGAATAGCAAGTCTTGAAGCAGGGTTACTTTGTAATCTGCTCTTCAAATAATTCCCTTGCAACAATTTCGCGTTAACATATTTAGATCTTTCAATAATGATTCTTATCTAACTAATATATCATATATTGTAGTCGTTTTACTTTTTTGTTGTAGGTTCAGAATAGAATTTATAAAATGTCAAAAGTTCCAGTGAGACTAACATTTGGCTACCCTTGGATTTCGTAGGGTATTGGCCCTCAAAGTGCCCTAGGGGAAAAAGCTGGGGCACTCAACCCAGAGACAATTCAAAGTGCCCCAATGTCCATCTCCCATAACTTTGCCAACCGTTGGAAACACAAACAAAAAACTATATGAAAAAGGTCGAGTGCCCTAGAGACCGTGCCCGGGCCCCAACTCGTGAACATGCTCTTAGTTATCTGTGATTTCGGGGCTTGATGGCTTGGCTATTACAGATGGTGTTGGACCATAACATCCAAGGGATCATTAATTTGGCCATGTTAGTTACAGTCGAACGGCTAGAGGGTGCATGCTCAGACTCCTGGGGGATGTCTTTGTGCCTCGGAACGGGCTTTGTCACAAACTAGGAAAGAGGCCGCATTTGACACGCAGGCCATGCGGTTTCCTTATTTGGCCGATTTTATGCAAGGGTGGAGCTAAATGGTGAGAAGCGGGTGCTATATCCCCCTCTATGCTTTTCAAAAGTGAAAATGTGACCCTTATATTGCTTTGTTTTGGGGTCCAGTCTCATAAAATTGCATTATAGTACTCACTACACATTACAAAATTAAGATTTGATACCTATTTTGTTAGAATTTCCAATTTATTCGCACCGTATAGAATTCCTGGATCCGCCCCTTGGTTTGTGGACTATATTTTATCCACTACACACAACATTACCAATGTGCTCTTACTTTAATTCTTCGCACTTGTACCGAGTGTATTATTCCCAAATCACAAGGGTCTTTGTTGTAATTCACGTGTGTTTCCGGACTTACTAACACTAAATAAGTTCGATTTAGGCCTTTTGTATTGTAAAATACTGAATGGCTTGGTTTAAAGGCCTTCAAACAAGAACATCATAACAGACCCCAAGAATTCTTTGCCTGTGGCTGCCAGAACATTCAGAGTAGAAAAGCCAGGTACTTCATAGCACTTCTTAGGAATATAAACTTTCTCCATTCTTCTTTTCTGAATTCTCGGGTGGCTAAATGGAAAGGTAGAAATAACAACACGTTGAAATATTGAATGGCTTGATCCGAACATGGCCATTGTTTGGAAGGGTAACAGCCAAGTTCCAGATATTGGAAAGCAAAGAATAGTCCTGAAAAGGACACAAGGGGTTGATGATTTATTTTTTCTTGAGAAGACTTTGCTTGTATGAAGTTTTCAAATCAGCTTGTAAGAAAGCCAGTCATCCTTATGAATGCCTTACAAACTTTCACGATTCCTGATAATATAGTATATATACTTCAATTTGCATCAAAATGAATGATTTCCCTTTTCTCTGGGAGTACATATGGTCATTCGTATATGCTAGTGTTCCAAAATAAGATACTTTATGCTAAGGTCGAGACTTCGAGCTATAATATGCTCGTTAGGGCGTCTTTGATATTTTTTAATGTGTTTTTGATACTTCAACACTGAAATAGAGATGTAGTGCTGTGCTTTCATTCGAACCGTTTTCTGCAGTATAATTTGAAGTCGAAAACACTTGAAGTCTTCCTGGAACAAGGACAGGAAATCATGCTTGATCATTCTTCGACTATGACATTTTCTCTTTGAGCTCCCGTGGTGGCCAACTCCAGTTCCTCCAGTAACCCTCCGACTCTAATCAGAGATATATTGTCTTTTGGAAACTTTGTACTGGGATTCACAAACTTTGTACTCTAATGTGTGTGTGTGTGGGCTAGGATTTACAAACTTTGTACTCTAATGGGTGTGTGTGTGCTAGTGCATGTGTGTGTTTTGTTTAAAGAACAATGGATTGCTGGAAGAAATGTAGTGTAGGTAATTACTACCTATCTTAATCTGTTTTCCTATTGTAGTTCTTCTTCCCATAGTTATTCAAATTGTTGCCAACAATTTTCTTTTTTTACCGAACGTCTATGTATTATTTTGTTGTTTCATTCAGGACGACGAGGTTTCTGAATTTGCCCTGGTGTGATCAGGTATGCAAGTAAAAAACAGCAATCTGGGCCATTGTGGGCGGCAGTGGAACGGGTTTGATATCTTTGAGGGCTTATCTTTTTGACAATGTGTGTACAAATCTATTATTTCTACTTTGGCTTTATTTCAGCAGTGTTTGTAGAAAAATTCATAGGAGGGTCCCCGGCTAAGCCTTGGATGTTAAGCCCTCTTCGGCAAGCAGTACTAGCACTGGCGCTTTTATGCCAGTGTTCCTGTCACTTGTAAGTTATAGACGTATCACCAATCGTAATATCATTTTCTGTTCCTCTCATTCATATTGTTTGGCTGATGCTTCACTGGCGTCTGCTTATAGGTTTATCCGAGTGCGCTGATTTTTTTCATGGATGTTACTGCATAACACAAGGTGATGTTTTTCTTTTTTGTTTTCCTTTTCCTCACCGCCAGGACACTAGGAATGTCCCCTAGAAGCATGATTGTTTAGTTTGATTTTTCATGTTGTTGAACTGAAGTTTAAATGATTACCAAATAAGTAGATGTTCTTACACTTGTGTCTTTGCTATTAATTCATAATGAAAATGACCAAAAATGTTCACTGGCGGTTCTATGAACTCAGAAATGATTAGAATATTCAGGCTGCAGTATCATGTTAACATTTAGAATGTCTCTTCGCTATTTTGTTCCAAATATCAGTCAACTTGATGAGTGATTTGGTTTGGTCACGATCTTGACTCAATTAGGGGAGGGAACTTTTTTATTGAATTTCCAGAATATCCTAACATTTCAAAGCTCAGCATAAAAGAACATTTGGCAAGAAATATTTCTATTTTGTTTCCATTATTTTGCAGTGACACGCAATGGGCAGATAGCAAACCTTACCGGATATGCTATGATTTCTTTCTGATGTCATTGTTTCAACAGACCTGGATGCATGTGGTAATTTACATGAAAAAAAGTTAACAAAAGTCCTAACACACAATGCCATTCTGGGGCACTCAAGTGTCCCGTAGACAATTCAAACTAAGTGTCTCAATGGCCATCGCCCAAAACTTTGCCAGACCTGTGGAAAACGCTCGCCAAAATACATGAACTTGAACAGTTGCCTAAAGCCCTGCCCCAGGGTTTATGTACCAGCTAATGGTATATTTTCTTTCAAAATAACCGTGCAAAAGTTATCATTCTAGAAAATGTGTGCTCTAGAATACAAAGTCAGCAAATTACAAAAATTACATTGCACATCTTCTGGTCTATGGAAACACGCTTCATTAGCTACCATGTGCAGGAGTATTTCTGTCTGTACAAACGTCACCTGTTGCACATCTTCTGGTATACCCTCAATTCGTTCAGAAAGTTATTGCAACCGGTCTCCATATGATAATCACCATACTCATAATAATGGATTCGAAAGTTACTGTTACAATTGGTGACTTGTAATCAATTTGGTATAACTTTGGGTCCAAGGCGAGTCAAAGGGTTAGGAAAATTGGCAAAGTCAAGCCACAATGTTTCCTACTCTAATTTAGGGCGGTGGCTGGTTTGACAATATAAAAGGGCACATGCCTACATCATGCCCACAATGTTTCCTACTCTAATTTAGGGCGGTGGCTGGTTTGACAATATAAAAGGGCACATGCCTACATCAAAGGCAGAAGATTGAGGAAAATAAAAGCACGAAAATTGGATCAATACCATGTCTCTGTAATCGTCGTTCTCGAGCTCCCTTGCCCTCACTATCTGCCTCGCTGCCCCGTCTCTTCCTTGCTCTCTCGGCAAATCGGGCAACCTAATCACAGAAATCGCGACCCAAAGCGAGAACCTGAACATACCCGACGTGCCTATCCCATAGGGTGAATGGGCGAGAAGGGGTACTTCATCGCTGGCTTTTTTCGGTTCCTCCCTCGCTCTCATTTGGTAAGTTTTCCGTCCTCTCTTCGTTTCAAGTTTTCCGTTCTTGAGTATGCGATTGATTCAGAATATGAGTTTCGCTCTAGGGCTCGCTGGGTATGGGTTTCGTTCTAGGGTTGTATCGTTTCGTTCTAGGGTTGCTGGCTATGTGTTCGATTCAGATAACAGGGTATGTGTTAGATGAATTTTGATGGGTTGGGTATGTCGATATTTTTGATGGATTTTCATTGCTCTGCTCTAGACACTCAGGAATGGGATCCAATTTTCTTGGAGTTGAAAATTCGAACTTTTATACCAAACAGGTGCTGAAGTATGTTTGCGTCCAAATTATAATTAGAAGTCTGTATTGTCAACTCCACCAGGCAACAAGTGAGCACTAGCTACTGTTCATTTTGCTCTCAAATTCGAATTATCTTTAGGTGATATTTCTTGATTCGAAGTATATTGAGGTGGAGAATTGTCCAGTGTCCTCATAATCATACTGATTTCATAGTTTCTACTATGCATTTTACTTACTGTCCCTATATTTTTTTCTCTATTTGATGACTTGAATTATGATTAGATCATACCCCTTTCTCAAAACTCTTATCCAGAACTCTGATTATATGATACTAGAGAAAGCTAAAAGAGTGCATGCCGACTTAATGGTGTTCTGTAGATTAACAAAAATATCAACGGGTATGAATAGTTTCTGTATACTTCCATCAAACAAATCTTTCTCTTTCATCTTTCAACCAGTGTTACCTCTCTGCTCTCTCCAATGTGTACTCGCTGCCAGTCCTAACTACCCCACCGAAATTGTCTTGGTTGGTGCCATTGACCTATTGTTTCTGAATTAGGCATCCCTATAGAAGTGTGGCTTAGGACAAAAAGGACCTTGTATATTTTGGACATACATAGGGAACTCATTTTCGTTAGAGTTTCAACTCTTTTTTGTTCGTCTCTTCATTTAGAATTTCAACTTTCAGAGTATCTGAACCATTTAGGCAAATTTGAAATGTATATTATTCAGTGTTGGGAGATAAATTAGGTTGTTTTCTGCTTGCAGGTGCTACTTGGCTTCAAATGATTGTTTGAGTGTGCAAGCAAATACCAATCAGTAGTACATTCCTTTCACTAAGCAATACATCAATGGCGGGGATGTGCAATCCATCTGAACCTTACCGTGACGGTGTAGGGTGGCGCAAATCTACCAGGTACCAAATGATGATATTTTAAGGGAAACTGAAAGGCAGCATAAAATAACGAAAGCAATACTAGGGCAGAAGTAAAATGAGATATTTGTATTTCACCGTGATGGCGTAGGCTGGGGTGCTTGCTACCGGAAGGCAATCTTTTGTTTCCTCAACGCTTAAAATCGTAAAAAAGTTAACGGATTGCATAGTTCGAACTTATTATCAGGAATTTCTTTGTTTCTCTGGTTAGGTGCAAAGTTAATTTACTGATCCTTTGATAAAAAAAAAAAAAAAAAAAAAAAAAAAAAAAAAAAAAACTTGTTTTTTGCAGGGTACAGAGCGACAAGAACAGCAGATGCAAGTTTTCTGAAATATGAACAAATCAATATTAAGGTGCGTTTCTGAATACTTTTACATTATATGGTTTCAGTATGTATCCCTAGATGATGGAATTGTGAGTTTGTTAACTGTTTCAGTTGGAACCAATGGAAAGTGTTTATTATGTTTTTGGTGGCATGGAAGGAGCCTTTGTACACTCTGAGTTGTTCTCATTGGTAGGTAAGCATTTCTATCACATTCACGGATTCACCCCTTTGTTTTCTTTATTTTCATGTTCCTGACATTCTTCTACTACTATTTCACTAATAATCGTCTATTACTGTTGCACATGTCTGTTGATTAAACATCCTTGAAAATAATGGTTTTATCCTTTTTCCAGAAAACCCCTGAACATGCGAGCTTGTTTTTTTATCTTTCTTGCATTTAATTTGTTGATTCGCTGGATGTGGAAGCCCCCCTTACACTCATGAGTATCATTCTCAAAGAACCCATAGTTTTTTCCTGACTTCCTGGTGTTTTGATTGTGTTTGTCGTTTAACAATAAAACGGTGATAAAACACCACAGTATGGATTATGTTTGTTGTTTAACTATGAAAATATGCAAGGTTCTTTCTTAAGAATGGATTTTTCTAAGTACCAATTGCTCTGCCTTGGTGATTATTCATTTGATACCCTCTCTCAGACATAAGTATTACACATGCCATTTCACTATTTCTTCAGCAGCTTACTGTTGGTACTATTACAAAATAATTAGTGTTCTTTTATTACATAATCTAAACGACCGTTTGCGTTTTGAGTTTATGACGCAGAATAGAAGCGATTAAAGACGTCAAAAGACAATCTCCATGGAATAAACGATCCTTAAACAAGAGAAATTTGATATTTTATTGATTAAGGGGGAAAAGATGCATTGGCCAATAGCCTACAACGGTTTAAATAGCCTAAAACGCTAAAACGGAAAAAATTACCCAAAATGGAAAAAACGACCTAACAAGATATTCTAATAATATAAAATATTCTAAGAATTCCCCAACTGTCGGAATTTTAATTGGACTTTCCAACAAAGAGAAATTCATAAATCAAATCTTTCCAAAAAAAGGCAAAAACGTTGATTGGAAGGTCAAGATGACCGAATTTGACCGAACTAGGGTGGTGCTCGTGACTATAGTCACGAGTTATGCTCAAAACGTCGTTCGCACTCAGAAACATGTATGGTTCGACCTATATCGAATTCCTTCAATTCTGCCTCTGACTTTGCGTACTGACGGGAACTGTTTTCTGAATTTGATGATATTTTCCATAATTCGTGTCCTACATCAGTCACCCTTTCTTGGAAAGAACTCGTCCTCGAGTTCACTTTAGAATCTTGATACCTTACGCTCCAATTAAAAAGATACTTCGAATATTTTTACACGCAAAATCTTCATCTTGTCAACATAATTGCAATTATTCAAGTTCTGCATCCTCTCATGAGTAAGACTTGAAGTCGATGTAACTAGCATCGTTGAAATTTCGGTGTTAGTTTTTGAACATGCTCCATTATCCTCAGCACTATCAATCGTATCCTCTTGCAACACCTTGGTCTCTTCAATCCTCTTTCCTTCATCATTGGATTTTGCCTCAACCTTTCTTGAGCGAATACCAATCTTTTTAGATTCCCACATGAATAAAAATACCTTGTGAACTTCATCATAAACACCCTTGACACTATATTGTCATGGTCTCCCAAGCAACAAGTGACATTCTTCCATATCACACACATCACATAAAATTTCAGATGTATACTTGTTACCAATCGAAAATGAAAGTTGACAAGTCTTTGTGATTTCGGATATTCGTCCGGATCCATTAACTCCCTCACAAGTGTATGGTGTCGGGTGATCTTCCGTATGAAAATTAAAATACTCAACAATCTTGGTGCTAACAAAATTAGTATGAGCATCATCAATATCCAAGTTGCACACCTTATTTTTGATGATACAAAATGATTGAAAACTATCCACCAATCGTCTCCTCCCAAGAACTGCCATAGATCGCTCAATAGGACTGCCATGGCTATCCATGTGCGGGGTGCCTATTGAAGATGGACTCCCTAGAGAGCCTAGGGTTCCTAACCTGCGACCAACGTCAACAGGGATCTCTTCTCCACCTTGCCTAGCAGTCATGAGCGAGGCCAAGCAGGCTCTGTACCACTTAACGCAGAATAGAAGCGATTAAAGACGTCAAAAGACAATCTCCATGGAATAAACGATCCTCAAATAATAGAAATCTGATATTTTATTGATTAAGGGGAAAAAGATGCATTGGCCAATAGCCTATAACGGTTTAAATAGCCTAAAACGCTAAAACGGAAAAAATTACCCAAAATGGAAAAAACGACCTAACAAGATATTTTAATAATATAAAATATTCTAAGAATTCCCCAATTGGCAGAATTTCAATTGGACTTTCCAACAAAGAGAAATTCATAAATCAAATCTTTCCAAAAACGGCAAAAACGTTGATTGGAAGGTCAAGATGACCGAATTTGACCGAACTAGGGTGGTGTTCGTGACCAAAGTCACGAGTTATTCTCAAAACGTCGTTCGCACTCAGAAACATGTATGGTTCGACCATATATTGAATTCCTTCAATTCTGCCTCTGACTTTGCGTACTGACGGGAACTGTTTTCCTGAATTTGATGATATTTTCCATAATTCGTGTCCTACATCAATTTATATGTGGGTTTATTGAATTAGTTTGTTTCTTTCGATTTCATGCCAATAATTGATTCATTTAGTTCCGGTTTTTGTGGAACAAGTTATTCGAAAACTAATATTAAGATTGATTATTGTTTCCAGGTTGTAGAAAGATCTTGATGCTGATGATTACGGAATAAATGATATTATTCGAGATTGATATAAGAAGCTGCACTTTTTCCATACATGGAAAGACAAACTAGAAGTTAGCGAAATTACCTTAAATAGTTACTCTCTTTACAAACTTACTAGTACATTACAATAACTGATTTTTTGGCCATTAGATTAGACGTATCGAAACTTATATGTAGTCTAAATTTGATGTTTAGAGATTTATTAATTTTAATACTATGACAGGTTTTGCTATTATTTTTGGGTGACTTGATATTCGTTTTGTGTGCATTAAGTTTTCAGAGTTCAAGTACTTTTGGGTGATCTTTTACGGAATATGTATCTTCAATTGCCGCGATTCACAAATGGATCCGTCACGAGAATGATAATTGTGACGGTGTAGATTTTTTACAACAGACCACAACTGTCACAAAATGTATTTTGCGAGGACAGGCCCTATTTTGTGATGTGTTATTCCCATTGTTAAAGTTGCGTTTGCGACAACTCGTATTTTTTGCGACGGCATATATCTCTCATGAATAATTGTGTTGTGAAGGTTACCTATTATTTGAGAGGATTATGTGCTGTTTTAAAAAAAGTTATTTGCGACGGCTAGTCCCAAAAAAAGGCTTTGCCATCATAGCTTTTGCGACGCCATGCGACGGTAATATACTGTCGCAAATTTTTTTTTTTGTGACGGTATTCCGCATTTGTTATCGTATAGTGCCCTCGCAAAAAGCTATGTTTCTTGTAGTTGATTCTTACACCAAAAACGATGTCTAGTTTGGCGATCAAGATTGATGTGTTCATGAGAGAGAAGCAGGTACACCCACCATCTGAAGCCCCATGGAGGGGGCTATCCGGGCTCCTGTCGGAGCAAGCTGGCGCACATCTAATTAGGAGTGCAAGGGATCTGGCAAATTCAGCACGCATTCGGTACTGGCGCGAATCTGGCGGTTCAAGCGCATCTGGCATTCTGGCAATTGACGTTCAGGCACAGTCCGGATCCCGACGTGGAGCATCTGGCGTGTGAGTTAAATCTGGTTCTGGCTCGTTGTAGGAACTCGTTGGAGTTCGAGCAACGACATGGAGCATCTGGCGTGTGACATTTCTAGCACTCTCATATGTTCTAGCGTGCATCTGTTGTTGGGGCGTGTACCATGACACACATTGAGCTCGCATCTGGCGCGATCTATTTCTAGCGAGCATCTGGCGCATCTGAGGCATACAGGGCGCATCGGGCATGACAACTTGTGGCACTCGTCATCGGTGCATCTTGTCTGGATGACATCTGGGCACTTTTCATGGTGCATCTGGCACAATTGGGCCCATCAGGAATTCATTCGGTCATGTTTTCTCAGTGAATGTATTCGAGCCTGGTTCTGGGTGGAGCACTTGTTTCTGTTTCCGGAAGTGCATCCGTGTCTGGCGCATTCGTTGCAGGACAACATGGAAGTCAGAGAAACAATTTGGTGATTCGTGTTCCGCATACATTTGCGAAACATCTATTTGGGGAGGGGTGCTTGTTTCAGGTTCTAGGAGACGCATCGAGTTCAGGGTTGAGGAGAGAAACATCAGGTTTTGGTTTCGGGTAGCTGAGTTGATTCAAATCAAGGTGAAGATTTGTTATAATTGGTGACTCATAATCAATTGGGTAAAACTTTGGGTCCAAGGCAAGTCAATTGGTTAGGAAAATAGTCAAAGTCAAGTAACAATGTTTGCTACTCTAATTTGGGGTGGTGGCTAGTTTGACAATATAAAAGGGCACATGCCTTGTATTGTAGTACAATACTCATACACACACAGTGTGTTATATACTTGGGGAATTTGTAGTGTTTGGAGAGTTTTGTGTGTGTGTGTCTGGTGGGTGGCCTCAACCGCTGGTTTGACAATATAAAAGGGAACATGCCTTGTATTGTAGTACAATACTCATACACACACAGTGGGTTCTGTACTTGGGAATTGATACAGTTTGGAGAGTTTTGTGCGTGTGTTCTGTGGGTGGCCTCTGTGGCCGTTGTGGCCACGACGGCGCTTTATAATCGGGTTCTCTTCTTAATCAAATATCGGTTTCTGGCCATGGAAGTAGCTAGCGGGTTCGTCACGAATCCGTTAGTGAACCACATTAAATATCTGTCTCGGTCTTGTTTGCTTTCGTCATTCTTGCTCGAATACTCCCAGGTTATAACAAACTGGTATCAGAGCTCTGAAACATGAGTAATGTTACAACAGATACTTTGCATGCTCTTTTCATAAAAAACCTTTTTGTTTCTTGCAATCCAAATAACCCTTGAACAATATCAGTGGAACTTACGACACTGAGTTCACGTGTCTGAAATTATGTCTCTTGTTTTTTTTCACTTACTGTTCATTCCATCCCCCCCCCCCCCAAAAAAAAACACATTCGGCCTCCTGGCTCCCATATGTATTTGCTTTTCACCCTTGGAATAGAGATGCATTGCTGTGTTATGAATCTCGCTGCTTTCGGCAGTATAATTTGAAGTAAAAACACTTGAAGTCTTCTTACAAGGACATGATATCAAGCTTAATCATCTTTTGACTACGACATATTTTCCCTTCGAGCTCCCGTGGTGTCCAACTCCAGTTCCTGCAGTAACACTCCGAATCTAATAAGTGAAATGTTATCTTTTGGATACTTTGTACCGGTACTTATTGTAATGTGTGTGTATTTACTGTGCTTGGAACAATGGGTGGATGGAAGCGTTGTATACGTATTTGATATCTACTATCTTAATTTGATTTCCAATTGCATATTTTCTCCCATAGTTATTAAAATGGTTTACAGCGATGTTTCTTGTTATGGGGACTCAACGTCCAGTGCCAGATTAATTAATTGTTTCTGTTGGTTGCGCGATTATTTAGTTGTTTCGTTCAGGACGATCATTTGTCAGAATTCAGCCTGCTGTGATATGTCTTTCATGTATAAAGCCCGAACTGGGGCCGTTGTAAGTGGGGGTGGAACGGATTTGATACTTGGATCGGGTTTTCGGATACGAGTTTGGATTTTGTCGCCCAAATTCAGCCAGCAGATTATCCATGACCAGATTCAGAATTAGGGCCGAATTGGGGGCGGTTTTGACCCAGGGGTATTTTGGTCAATTTGACAAGTTTCGAGTCAAAACGCATGCAAAAGTTTCAGGAAGCTTCCAGAATCGGGTTCTGAGGAGGTTACAGGATTTTGGCAGGAAGACTTTTACTGAGGCAGTTTCGGGCCTAGTGGCAGTTTCGTAAATTCGGGCAGTTTCCGGAAATTTCTCAGCACTATATAAAGGAACGTACAGAGCTCGTTTTTGACACAATACACCCAAGAAAAATTCGGAGTACCCTCGGCGAGCACGGAAGAGTAGATCCGGAATTCAAGTCACTCGTTTGATCTCAATTCTCTCTTTATTTCATAACATTATTATTTAGCTATGTCGTTTAGTAGCTAAACTTTTTACCTAGGTTCACCGAGAACCTAGGGTTTTGTATTCAATATCTAGTTCTATTTTCGACAATGGATTCATGATCTCAGGATCTTAATATCAGCAGTTTTATTATGTATTATGTCTTTGATTTTACTGTTTATGCATGATCGGAGTAGCTAACCAGGATTGCTACAAACCCAACCCTGTCACATCCCCCTCCCGCCGACCCCGATTAGCGATTAATAAAACTCTGCATTAACGGGAGGAGGCGCGACATGTCGGTGAGGCCATGACTTGTCGAGAGGCTAAACGAGTAATTTATAAAAGTCGTTATTTAAATTTATTCGAAAAAAAAACTTTACAGAAGTGTAATTGACAAATCACTTGGGGTCGTCAAAACACACAATTTGACTTGCTACATGAATGAAATTCTTGTCAAGAAAAGAAATGGAACTTAGAAATAATTATCATTTAGTCATCTCGACTCGTAACGTAAACAGAGCATAAATCGGGAATGTTTCTAGGTATTAGACAAGGGCTCAAATAAAGTCTTTTATACATAATTACACAAATCTTACATTCTTAAAGAAATCACCAACATCTATCCACAATGGCTCAAGTCGTCTAGCATCTACTCGACATCTAAGCACATAAGCATCATCAAGCATGTAATCGCATATCAACTTAACGCCATGCTACTTCTTGCATCTTACGGTTCCTTAAAACCTGGAAAAAAAAGGAAATTTAAAAGGGTGAGTTCAACTAGCTCAGTGAATTACATCTACGCCCCTCCGTAGGTTTAGAAAACTAAAAGGGGCTAACTTTCTCATGGATCGTCATAAACATAATCCATAATCATACATACATATACTTGTGGAACTTGAAAGAGCATGACATTCATAAGACATAACTTGTAACATAAAGAAAGCATAACGTAAAGTATAACTTGAGTCGTGTGAAATCATATTGTTCCAAGTAGGAACCTTACTTTGTCTCGCGTAAAGACCTTATCATACTTGAACATGCTTGCTTAGTTTCTTATCTTATGGCCCGTGTAACCGTCGCGACTTAAAAAAACCGTAATGTAGGCACATGTCCATCGCGACGGCTCGTGAGGTGACGCGTTGGCTGCTTATATTGCCCCGGCAAAAGGGTCGTAGCCTGCCCATACCCGACAGGGGGTTTCACTCCGGTTACCGTGGCATTTCTGAAAACATGTTTTATCTTATGACACGTTCATTTTTATTTTTTAGCATCCATGGGGCATAAACATTTTACTTGAGTAAAGAAAACATACATACATAATACTAGGGACGACATGAACATACATAAACTTCGAAGAAACTTGAGGGTAGGTACAAACTTCGGGAGGTAGGGTAACTCACCTTGCGAGCTTAAGCCATCTATTTGATTCTTCTAAATCCAATTTCAAACAACTTTAAGCATGTTAGCATTAACTCCAACTTCATATAGATCGCAAAGAATGCTACAAATAACACATATAATCACTTAGCATGAATTCAATCCAAGCATGGCACATAATCACTTAGCACGAGATCATTCCAAACATAGCACATAATCACTTAGCACGAAATCATTCCAAACATAGCATACGCCAAAATCACTTAGCTAACGAAACTAATCTTATCAATGCAAGATAAACTAACTTCTCACATACCATATACTTGTACAACCTTAAACATGTTCCTAGATGCATATGAGATGTAAAATGCAGGACATAAGGGAAGTATAACATATAATTAACTAAAAGTAACTTACATAAACTAGCATTGAGAAACTAGACAACTTCTTATATTATGCTCATAAACAAAATGTGACTACCACTAGTTCAAAAATTAATAAGTATATCAAAATAATTATTCGGGACCCGAATTTTTGACGTAACATAGATAAAGAGTTTACTGATAACATATAAAAATATAAAAAAATTATGAAAACTTCAATTATTTTTAAACATTAACTTCCAGAGCTGTTTAGGTGTAAAATAGAGGATGAAAAGCGGTCTTGGGAGTAAGTTCATAAAATATTAATAGGAATTTCAAAAATTATGGAATTTTACTGGAAGTAAATAACAACCCTGGGAACAACATATCGAAATTTGGTAAATATTGGATTAGAATAAGTACATGAAATAGATGAAAGTCTTCTTTGGTCTAGATCATCAAATATAGCTCCACTATTTTTCTCGGATTAATAGCCATCACCATTAATGCGGAAAATATCATTATATTTTCTAGTAGGTCCAAGATCCCTTTTCACTTCTCCTTGAGCTTGCTTTGTCAAGTCACCCAAGAATATGTTATTTAGGTGGGAACCATTCCAATTGAATCCCAATGCTACTCTTGGTCCAATTAGGTGAATAACTCTTTATTCCTTATCCATTGGATAACGCCTAATTGTCATGCCTCTGGGTTCATCAATTCAATTGAGTCTTACCCAGTTGCGTCCAACCTCTTGCTTCAACATACACACATTACTAGCTTGTGTCGTCCTTGATACATCATGGTAAATTAAAATCGCCTTGCTTTGACAAGCCGAATTTTAATAAACCTTGATCATGAAGGGTGTTTTGGCAAGAGAAGGCAAAACACAATATTTAATTGAGGGATTTCATTTTCCTAATTTGTCTAATCAACATGATCTACTTATTTGGATTGGGAAATCCACAATAAAAGACCGAGCATGTTTATTATTATCTTGTTAATGTTTCGCTAGTATCGCCATACGCACAAAAATAAATAACAATACATAAAAATAAGCATCCACAAAATAAAAAACGTGGCATGGATATGGCCCCTAGACTAAGATATTATCAAGCCAATGATAATATCCAATTGCCCTAAAGTGTCGAGTTCATCTCCATGTTCTCCACCATAGTCGCGCGCCTAGGGGTGTCTTCTTTGTCTTTTGGCTTCTTTGATTCTCCGGTCTTCTTCTCCGTGATCTTGGCTATCATCTAAATATTTCTAATTCTAGCCTAACATCTAGAATAAATAAATAATAAAAGCCTCACATGTCGAGGAGAAAAGACGACTCGCAGGCCGTAAAACTTAATTAATTATTACATTAATTTGATCAGCTCGGAGGCCGTTAACCAAACCAGAAAACAATAAACATCCACAACCTAGGCCATATCCATCCACCATGAAACAAAGCACATAATGCAGTTAAAACCAATTTTAACGCGCTTGTTCAATTTTAATTGAATTGGGTAATTAGGGTTACAACGGTCCAAGGGGTCCAAGCCATTCAAGGCCCGAACCCCTAGGAGGACCGCCGCCCGCCACTCGGCCCGGCCCAAGGTCGGCCGCCCTATGTGACCCGCGGCCTTGCTTGGCGCGCAAGGAAGGGGGCGGACGGCTAGGGTTTTGACCCTAGCCTCCTTCCCTTCTTCCTTGTTTCCCAAGTTTGGTTGTTTCCTTTTATGGATGTTTCCATAATATTGTTTCCATAATTGAAAACTCATTTTCAACTATGTGCCCATGAACCCTAATTTTTCAAGAACCCAATAATTCACATCATGTGTGATTAAACTCACCAATTCTAACATCCAATGTTAAATTAGATCTTGTTTATACTGAATCAATTCAATTTGCATCTCCTATGCCAATTAATTTTAGTTTTCACGTAATAGTAACAATACGGTGTATAAACTGAAATCGTAACACATAAAATCATGTTATGCACTACGACATGTGGCTCTGATACCACTGTCGGGTTTTGACATAGGTAATGCATCGGAATAACAAAAAATTAATCCTACTCAAAGCCCACCAAGGATCAGAGGAAGAGACATCATAACATGATAAGGGACATAGTAAGTGTGTACCTTTTGGTTTGGGAGATCACACGAAGAATATTGTCCTCGTCTCTATGGTTGATCCACGTCTAGAGGTGAGATCTAGATTCTTCCTTCTCAAGTGCTAGCTTGGACCGGAGGAAGAGGGAAGAAGGAATCAACCAACTAAAGGGAAGAAGAGAGGGTTTCGGCCCTCTCTTGTGCTGACAGGAAGGGGCGGACGGCTAGGGGCAGCGCCTCTAGCTTGTCTTGCTCTCTCTCATATTGCACCATCCCAAATCTAGTTCTACTCAATTTGACGTGTGACCCCATAGGTTTCTACTTAGTGTATAGTAACATATTACTCACATGGAGTGCTATCTAGCAACACATCCATGCCACCCAATTAATAGAAATAGCCAGTGATCCCAACAAACCTCTTGGCCTAATATCTCATATTGCACCATCCCTTTGTCTCCATATCCGGATTGGACACGAGACAAAATAGTCACACTCGTATATCAAATTCATAGTTCTTCGATCCTGGGAATATGCTTATGCAAGCAGATAACATCAATATCTCCATATTGATTTATCTGAGTCTTGCCAGACATTCAATAAGCCTCATCCCTCGAGTGGTCGTGGATATTTGCTCCCATTATGTGGGAGGGAAAAATCCTCTCTACATTACTACGATCTCTAAGCTTGCTTCCTATCATGCCCGATAGCTATCTTTATGATTACCCAGTTACGGCGTAACGTTTGATAACATCAAAGCACAATATTTCACAACTAGAGTATCTAGTGACTTCAAGTCTAAGGATTTCAATTATATTAGCACTACGAGAAGCGATTGTGGTTTATCATAATCTAATGTATCCTTCTCGTTGTGGGTCAATCCAGTATGCCATTACTCCTAATTCATACCCATGTGTTAGACTTGATATCTCCATCTCAATCTACACACATACTAGTCTAAATTTGATCGTCCTATTAATCAATGTAGTGGAATAGGAATATTTAAGATAAACAACACATTGCATCTAAGGACTTCATTATATTAAATATCACAATATATAATAAATGAATATTATAGCCAATAAAAATGTTCATACTAAATATTATATTGCCTCTAGGGCATCTATTTCAACGGTCTCCCACTTGCACTAGAGCCAATCTGACGCATCTCGTATGCCTATAGATCTGGCTTGCCCTTCATGCTTTCGCTGCGCAAGAGGTTTTGTGAGCGGATCTAAAAGATTGTCATCTGTTGGATTCTTGCACATCTTCACATCTCCTCGATCGATCATATCACGAATAAGATGGAATCTCCTAAGTACATGCTTTGATTTCTGGTGTGATCTTGGTTCCTTGACTTGTGCGATCGCCCCGGAGTTGTCACAGTACAACTCTATGGGATCCACGATGCTAGGGACCACACCGATCTCAGTGATAAACTTCTTTATCCAAACTGCCTCGTTTGCTGCTTCCGCAGCAGCAATGTACTCAGCTTCTGTTGTAGAATCAGCAACTGTCGCTTGCTTGGAACTCTTCCAGCTCACAGCTCCTCCATTCAGGAAAACACATATCCAGACTGCGATATGTAGTCATCTTTGTCGGTTTGGAAGCTCGCATCAGTGTAACCCATTACACTTAGCTCTTCCTTACCTCCAAATATCAAGAACACATCCTTAGTTCTTCTCAAGTACTTTAGGATGTTCTTGACAGCAATCCAGTGACTCTCACCCGGATTGGACTGATATCCATACTCAGCACGTATGATACATCTGGTCTAGTACACAACATAGCGTACATGATGGATCCTACGGCCGAAGCATAGGGTATCCTACTCATGCGGTCCTTTTCAATCTCATTAGAGGGACAGTCGTCCTTTGAAAGAGTGACTCCATGCGACATGGGAAAGAATCCCTTCTTGGAATCTTGCATGTTGAACCTCTTCAACACCTTGTCTATATATGTACTCTGACTTAGGCCGAGCAGCCTTCTAAATCTATCTCTATAGATCTTTATTCCAAGTATATATGCTGCATCTCCTAATTCCTTCATTGCAAAACACTTTCCTAGCCAATCTTTAACAGATTGCAAAGTAGGAATGTCGTTTCCAATGATTAGTATGCCATCCACATACAAGACCAAAAACACTACAGAACTCCCACTAACCTTCTTGTAAACACAAGGCTCATCTTCGTTCTTGATGAAGCCAAACTCTTTGACTGCGTCATCAAAATATCAATTCCAGCTCCTAGAAGCTTGCTTTAATTCATAAATGGATCTTTGCAGCTTACAGACTTTATTGGCATTCTATGGATCCTCAAAACCCTCTGGTTGTGTCATGTACACATCCTCAAGAAGGTTCCCATAAAGGAACGTTGTTTTGACATCCAACTGCCAAATCTCATAGTCGTAGTATGCTGCAATAGCAAGTAAGATTCGAATGGATTTAGTCATGGCGACTGGAGAAAAGGTCTCATCATAGTCAATACCATGAATCTGTCTATACCCTTTGGCTACCAATCGCCCCTTATAGGAAACTACCTTGCCATCCATGTCGGTCTTCTTCTTGAAGACCCACTTGCACCATATGGGCCGAGCCCCTTCGGGTGGTTCCACCAAAATCCATACTTTGTTGATGTACATGGAATCCATCTCGGATCTCATGGCTTCTAACCACTTCTTAGAGTATGGGCCTTTCATGGCTTCCCCGTAGGTTGCAGGCTCATCATCCATGAGTGGTACCTCATCAGGCTCAGTCACGAGAAGTCCGTACCTCTCTAGGTCATGACGCACTCTTCCTTATCTACGGAGTTCCTGTGTCACATGAACAGGTTCCTCCACAACAGCTTGTGGTTCCTTCTCATGTTCCATCATCGGTTCAGTGATTTGTGGTTCTCGAATTTCTTCAAGTTCTACAGCCCTCCCACTTGCTTCTTTAGAGACGAACTCTCTTTCTAGAAACACGCCGGTCCGGGCAAAAAACACTTTGTTCTCGGTGGGATTGCAGAAATAATATCCTTTAGTTTCCTTAGAATATCCCACAAATGTATACTTATCCGCTTTGGGCCCGAGCTTGTCTGTTTGTAAACGTTTTACATAGACATCGCAACCCCAAATCTTCATAAACGACACTACGGGACGTTTCCCAGTCCATATTTCATATGGTGTCTTCATGACTGATTTGGATGGAACACGGTTAATGGTAAAAGCGGCCGTCATTAGATAATGTCCCCAAAATGATATCCGAATATCCGTTTGAGACATCATAGACCGCACCATATTTAATATTGTACGATTCCTCCTCTCGGACACGCCATTCCATTGTGGCGTTCCGGGTGGAGTGAGGTGGGATACTATCCCACACTCTCTAAGATACTCATCGAACTCTTGGCATACGTATTCTCCTCCACGATCCGATCGTAGAGCTTTAATACTTTTACCAAGTTGCTTATCTACTTCATTCTTGAATTCCTTGAACAATTCAAAGGATTCGGATTTGGCCTTCGTAAGGTATACAAATTCATATCTACTGAAATCATCTGTAAACGTAATGAAGTAGGTGTAATCACCTCTGGCAGGCGTGGGGAACGGCCCACATACATCGGTATGCATGAGTGCCAATAACTCACTAGTCCTCTCACCTTTCTTATTGAAAGGGGACTTTGTCATTTTTCCTAATAAACAAGGCTCACATGTCTCATATGATTCCAAATTAAATGAGTCGAGAAGTCCATCCTTATGGAGTCTAGATATGCGTTTCTAATTTATATGGCCTAAACGACAGTGCCATAGATATGTAGGATTTAAATCATTAGTTTTAATCCTTTTAGTATTTATGTTATAGATTGGACTATTTCGATCAAGGATATACAATCCATTAGACAAATGCGCGCTACAATAGTGCATACTATCAAAATAAATGGAGCAACACTTGTCCTTTATTGAAATAGAAAAACCCTTCTCGTCCAAACAAGAAACGGAAATAATATTTCTGCTCATAGAAGGCACATAAAAGAAATTGTCTAATTCAAAAATAAGTCCAGAAGGCAAAGATAGCTCATAAACGCCTACAGATAATGCAGCAACTTTTGCTCCATTCCCGACGCGCAGATCTATCTCCTCTTTAGCCAATCTTCTACTTCTTTTCAAATCCTGCACATTTCGGCAAATGTGAGAACCACATCCAGTATCCAATACCCAAGATGAAGAAATAGAAAGATTGACGTCTATAACATAAATACCTGGTGGTGTCCAAGCTTCTTATCCTCCAAATATTTAGGGAAATTCCTCCTCCAGTGACCCGACTGGCTGCAGTAGTGACATTCACCTTTAGCCACGCCTCTACTAGGCTTTAGGGCTTCTTTAGATTTCGCAACTTTCTTGCGCTTTCCTTTGGAAGTAGAGGCAACTCATTTGCCCTTCTTCCTATGCACCATCATTATGGCCTTGCCCTTGCCTTTGTTGAAGCTCTATTCCGCTGTCTTTAGCATGTTCAACAAGTCTGGCAGAGTCTTACTGATCTCGTTCATATTATAGTTCATTATGAACTGATTATAACTGTCAGGCAACGATTGCAAGACAAGATCAGTTTCCAAATCTTGGCCAAGTGGGAATCCCAGTCTCTCAAGGTTCTCAATGTACCCGATCATTCGGAGTACATGAGGCCCTACTGGATTCCCCTCTTCAAGACTACTCTTGAACAGTGCTTTAGACACCTCATAACGCTCATGCCTTGCATGTTCCTGAAACAATTGTTTCAAGTGTATGATCATATCATAGGCTTCCATATTCTCGTGCTGCTTCTGAACTCAGGAGTCATGGTGCAAAGCATGAGGCAAGTCACGTCATTAGAATCATCAATATGTTTCTGACGTGCCCTCACATCCGCTAGAACAGACTCATCTTGTGGTGGGGCTGGAATTGGAGTGTCCAAGACGTACAGCTTCTTTTCTTGCTTAAGGACAATCCTTAAGTTTCCGTACCAGTCAAGGAAATTTTTTCCAGACAGTTTATCCTTCTCAAGGACAGATCGTAGGAATGAAGTTGATGCGTTGTTGTTTGCCACTTGGAATTCTACAAAACGAGAAATGTGCAATTTTAATATTTTGAACAATTTAACTATATTCAACAATGGCTAGATCATCAAATATAGCTCCCACTATTTTTATCGGATTCATAGCCCTCACCATTAATGCGGAAAATATCATTATATTTTCTAGTAGGTCCAAGATCCCTTTTCGCTTCTTCTTGAGCGTGCTTTGGCAAGTCACCCAAGAATAGGTTATTTAGGTAGGAACCATTCCAATTGCATCCAAATGAAACTCTTCGTCCAATTAGGTGAATAACTCCTTATTCCTTAACCAATGGATAACGCCTAATTGTCATGCCTCTAGGTTCATCAATCCAATTGAGTCTTACCCAGCTGTGTCCAACCTCTTGCTTCAACATAAACACATTACTAGCTTGTGTCCTCAACACATCATGGTAAATTAAAATCGCCTTGCTTTGGCAAGCCCGAATTTTAATAAACCTTGATCATGAAGGGTGTTTTGGCAAGAGAAGGCAAAACACAATATTTAATTGAGGGATTTCATTTTCTTAATCTGTTTGGTTGATCTAATCAACATGATCTACTTATGTGGATTGGGCAATCAACAATAAAAGACCAACCTTGTTTATCATTATCTTGTTAAGGTTTTGCTAGTATCGCCATACACACAAAAATAAATAACAAGACATAAATAATAAACATCCACAAAATAAAAAAAAAATGTGGCATGGATATGGCCTCTAGACTAAGATATTATCAAGCCAATGATAATATTCAATTGCCCTAAAGTGTCAAGCTCATCTCCATGTGCTCCACCCTAGTCGCGCGCCTAGGGGTGTCTTCTTTGTCTTTTGGCTTCTTTGATTCTCCGGTCTTCTTCTCCATGATCTTGGCTATCATCTAAATATTTCTAATTCTAGCCTAACATCTAGAATAAATAAATAATAAAAGCCTCACATGTCGAGGAGAAAAGACGACTCGCAGGCCGTAAAATATAATTAATTATTACATTAATTTGGTCAGCTCGCATGCCGTAAACCAAACCACAAAGCAATAAACATCCACAACCTAGGCCATATCCATCCACCATGAAACAAAACACATAATACAGTTAAAACCAATTTTAATGCGCTTTTTCAATTTTAATTGAATTGGGTAATTAGGGTTACAACGGTCCAAGGGGTCCAAGCCATTCAAGGCCCGAACCCCTAGGAGGACCACCACCCGCCACTCGGCCCGGCTCAAGGCCGGCCGCCCTATGTGACCCGCGGACTTGCTTGGCGCGCAAGGAAGGGGGCGGACGGCTAGGGTTTCGGCCCTAGCATCCTTCCCTTCTTCCTTGTTTCCCAAGTTTGGTTGTTTCCTTTTATGGATGTTTCCATAAAATTATTTCCATAATTGAAAACTCCTTTTCAACTATGTGCCCATGAACCCTAATTTTTCAAGAACCCAATAATTCACATCCTATGTGATTAAACTCACCAATTCTACATCCAATGTTAAATTAGATCTTGTTTATATTGAATCAAATTCAATTTGCATCTACTATGCCAATTAATTTCAGTTTTCGCGTAATAGTAACAATACGGTGTATAAACTGAAATCGTAACACATAAAATCATGTTATGCACTACGACATGTGGCTCTGATACCGTTGTTGGGTTTTGACGTAGGTAACGCAGCGGAATAAAAAAAATTTAATCCTACTCAAAGCCCACCAAGAATCACAGGAAGAGACATCATAACATGATAAGGGACATAGTAATTGTGTCCATTTTGGTTTGGGAGATCACACGAAGAATATTGTCTTCGTCTCTATGGTTGATCCACGTCTAGAGGTGAGATCTAGATTCTTCCTTCTCAAGTGCTAGCTTGGACCGGAGGAAGAGGGAAGAAGGAATCAAGCAACCAAAGGGAAGAAGAGAGGGTTTCGGCCCTCTCTTGTGCCGACGGGAAGGGGCGGCGCCTCTAGCTTGTCTTGCTCTCTCTCTTTTGCTCTCTCCCACTCTCTTGTGTTATGTCTAATAACATTAGTGGGAAGGAAGCTAGAGCCTCCTTTATATAGTCCAACAACTCTTTGTTAACTACATAAAGGTACATCCTAGTTCTACATGAACTTGGATTAGTCCCTTCCTTGCATATTAGTCCTAATAAGTTTGCAAGGTGTTGCATAATGATCCTTCTTATTACTTAATCATATTAATTAATCACAAATCTAGTTCTACTCTATTTGACGTGTGATCCCATAGGTTTCTACTTAGTTGGTAGTAACATATTACTAACATGGAGCGGTGTCTAGGGATGGCAATATGGTCCGATCCGATCTGTGATCCGAGCGATCCGGGCCGAATAGATCGGATCCGAATCCGATCCAATTGAAAATGGATCGGATTTGGATCTAGAAAGCCAGATCCGATCGGATTTGGATCTGGATTTGGATCTAAGGGCAGATCCACCGGGTTCTGACCCGATCCGATCTGGCGTATATGTGTGCTTTACAAATATATTCATATTACCTCCCCACTTTCACTTCCAAGAAGAATACATTAGTAATTCCAACCTACAAAGCTATTTCTGTTGTGTTTTAGGCTTCTTAACTTGCGAACATGCCTTAGCGTATGAAGTAATGTTTATTTCTTATGTTATTTTTTGTATTTTATTCCAAACCCAAGGCAGATCTGATCCGAATCCGATCTGACCATGTATTATATGGATCTACGGATCGGATTTGGATCAGCTGGATGAAACCCGATCTGATCTGATCCGAATCCGGTGATGATCCGAACGGATCTGGATCGGATCTGGATCCCATTTCTCCTAGTCGGGTCTGGATAGGATCTAGAGTGATCCGATCCAGATCCGACCCGTTTCCATCCCTAGCGGTGTCTAGCAACACATTCATGCCACCCAACTAATAGAAATAGTCAGTGATCCCGACAAACCTCTTGTGCCCAATATCTCATATTGCACCATCCCTTTGTCTCCATATCCGGATTGGACACGAGACATAAATAGTCACACTCGCATATCCAATCCATAGTTCTTCGATCCTGGGAATATGCTTATGCAAGAAGATAACATCAATATCTCCATATTGATTTATCTGAGTCTGGACAGACATTCAATAAGCCTCATCCCTCGAGTGTTCGTGGATATTTGCTCCCATTATGTGGGAGGAACAAATCCTCTCTACAGCACTACGATCTCTAAGCTTCTTCCTATCATGCCCGATAGCTATCTTTATGATTACCCAGTTACGGCGTAACGTTTGATAACATCAAAGCACAATATTTCACAACTAGAGTATCTAGTGACTTCAAGTCTAAGGATTGCAATTATATTAGCACTACGAGAAGCGATTGTGACTTAACATAACTAATGTATCCTTCTCGTTGTGGGTCAATCCAGTATGTCATTACTCCTAATGCATACCCATGTGTTAGACTTGATATCTCCATATCAATCTACACACATACTAGTCTATATTTGATCGTCCTATTAATCAATATAGTGGACTAGTGATATGTAAGATAAACAACGCATTGCATCTAAGGACTTCATTATATTAAATATCACAATATATAATAAATGAATATTCTAGCCAATAATAATGTTCATACTAAATATTAGATTGCCTCTAGGGCATCTGTTCCAACACCATACCGCGTCCTAAAGGCTGTCTTTGGGATGTCCTTCTCTGCCACTCGGAGCTGATGGTATCCTGACCTTCGATCGATCTTCGAGAAAACGCTCGCTCCTTTCAACTGATCAAACAGGTCATCCATTCGGGATAGTGGGTGCCTGTTCTCACAATAGTCGATACACTTGGCCTTATGTACCCTTTCTCCAAGAGTTCCTGCAGTTGATCCTTCAACTCCTTCAGTTCCGCCGGTGCCATTCAATACAGTGCTTTCGAGATTGGTGCGGGTCCAGGTGCCAGATCCATGGTAAACTCGACTTCTCTTCTAAGTGGCATTCCTAGAATCTCATCCGGAAACACATCGGGAAAGTCTTTCACTACAGTTATTTCTTCCAGTACGTTCTCCTTCTTAGACACATCCTGGATATAACACAAGTACGTCGGGTTTCCCTTCTTCACCTGCTTCACTATGGTTAAGGCGGATACTAGCCTGATTGATGGTTCCTTCGTGATGCCCCGATTGGAGATCTTCTCACCTTTAAGTCCCCTAAGCCTGACTTTCTAATCGAAACAGTCGATGATCGCCCGACACTTGTCCAACCAGTCCATTCCTAGGATTACATCTATTCCCCCAAGGTCAAATTGTATTAAGTCGGCGGATAAGGTACTCGTCAAAATTTTCACTTCTACCCCCTTGAAAACGGCGTCTCGTGTGGTTACTTAAACTTTGAAAGGCGTTGTATGTGCTGCAGAGGACTTGTTGCAAGGCTACGACACCATGAAAAAATAATTAAATAATTGGCTCAAAATGACCAAATTACGAAAGAAAAAGTTAAATGCGGAAGATCGAGAAAACGGACTAAAGCAAACCACTACGGATATAGAAAGTGCATAAAATTACTCAGCGACCTCACACCTGGAGAGCACAACCACCAACTCATGACGCCGTTACCAGAACTTGGACCAGCCGACGCCGTAGGCGACGGCGATTGTTCTGACCCAACCTCGGTGGTCCTTCACGTCCCCCAATTCCTCAAAAAGCTCAAATCCTCCTCCACCTCATCCTCCACCTCCCTCTTCGACAACCTCACCGAAGAAGAGCTCATCGAAATCCTCCGACGCCTCCCTCTGAAACTCGCCACGCGCTGTAAGTCCCTCTCCAAAACCTTCCTCAACTTAATCTCCACTCGCCATTTCTCCACCGCCTATCTCCAATCCTACCACGCGCCGCCGCAGTTCGCCATCATCAACCGCTACTACGGCATCATCGGCCAAGGTCTCTTCCGTGAAACCCCTTCCTCCGAAACCCTAATCCAACTAACCCCCTTAATGGATCTCCTCCCTGCTTATATCAACCCCTTGGTAGACACCCAATTCTTAGCTGCTTCCAAAGGCTGGGTACTCTGCTTGTGTCCAGACCTTTTATTAGGGGAGTGTTACTATGTGGTCAATCCGTTGACCAGGAACCGGATCACCCTCCCTCGTATCGGTCGAGCTCCGAACGAGCTCTATCGATTCGGGTTCACTCTTTGTGCGGGCAATGATGAGATCAATGCAACCTTCCGTGTCGTCCGGTTGAGTATTCCGGATGGTGGTTCTGTAAAACTGGATATTTTCTGTTCGGAGACGCGAGATTGGACGGTATCTACGGTCTCGTTCGCGTCCCCACGCTCTGCGAAGCGTTCGGACGTTTACGATTGTCCGCTCAACTATCATGGTGTAGCGTTCGATGGGAAGTTGCATTGGCTACATGTTTGGTTTGAGAATGAGATATTTGTGTTTGATCCGTATGATCAGACGGGGAAATATCAAGAATATCGAAGGTTGAGTTTGCCTAGAGACTGTGAAGGAGCGAGTCGTTATTGTTTCGGGACCTGCCAGTGCAAGGGACAGGAGAGGAAGCACCTCAAGTACGCGGAGTGGAATAAGGGACTGATTCGTGTTTGGGAGCTTGAGGACTACGATAAGGCGGAATGGAGCTTGCTCCATAGAGTTCACGTCTCTGAGATAACGTCTCTTGTTTATGGTCTTCCTCGTGTCGACTGGCCTCCGGTGTCGCTTTCGTTAACCTTCCTTCCGGATGTGGTGGGTTTTCACCCTTGGGATAGGGATTTAGTGTTGTGCCATGAATCTCGGCGTTTTCTGCAGTATAATTTGAGGATGAAAACCCTGGAAGTGTTGATGGAGCAAGGACGGGAACTCAAGCCTGGTGTTGGTATGACTCGGGCGTACTTTCTCTTAGAGCTCCCGTGGTGGCCAACTCCAATCCCTTGACCCTACTCTGATTCGAGTACAAGAGGATCTTTGTAAGATTTTGTAGCAGAACTTGGGAATGTGTTTGTTAAGCTTGTTCAGAGGTTGTTCCATTCTTCTCGTCACTTGTAAGTTACTTCTCTGTCATTTTGAATCTTATTCACAATTCATAAGATGCCTGATTGAGAATTCATTTCATGCTTGTCCTTATTGAAGCAGATATTTTCGTGAACTTTCGACTTAATGTTCCTCCTGTTTATGTTTAATATTGACCTACGTTAAAGCTTGAACTGGTTAGAATCTAGGGAAGCTTTGGTTTAAATCATTTTATGTGTTTACATACATGAAACTTATAATGCTGAGTGTTAAATGAGTTGCAAGAACATCCTTGAATGTTTTTGTTTGATGATTTAAATGAGTAGTTCAAAGGGTGGATTTTCTTATAGACGTGGAGTTCGTAGGGATAAGAAAATAGCGAGTTGAAAGAACCAGAATGAACAAAAGCGGACTCCAGAAATACCTCTACTGTACAATTAAATCTGTTGGCATACCTTATTCCTGATATCAACATTATAAATGGATCTGTTCCTGGTATTAATGATGTACGTACATCTATTAGCATACCTTATACCTGGGATCAATAAACATTCATGGTACTTGCGTTACTAAAAAGTATCAGCCAAATTTCCCTTCTTGGCAATCAGGAAACCAGAGTGGAAATTGACAAGAAACGGGAATGCCAGATAACAAGGTGGCCACCCATATTAAGCTCAAATATTTGATTGACAGGGCAGTAGCCTCATAGGTAAGAACCAATCCAATGCCTCTAAGATACCCCCCCCCCCCCAACTCTGCCACTCAAGTCCCTTGAAAACATACTACGTACTGTTCATCAAAACAGACCATAGGGAACCTGGTGATGAAGAATGCCCTTGAGAATTCGTCAAAAGATGCCATGGGAAAGCGCATTGTGACCTGGTTGACCAAAAGTGAGAATCTCTGACCAGAAGTTATTTTACAACACATGCTGTAAGGCTGAATACCGCAACAGGTGCTGCGTCGAAAACATTGGTTTACTACAGAGCTCAAAGCAAAGTTAAGAAAATGTTGCCAAGAATTTTTCACCAGTCCCAGCATCCAAATAAAAAATTGATCTCCTTCACAATATTCTTTTGAATATTGAAGCGATAAATGTGGTATTTTAACTTTATTACAAACCATGCCTTTTTGAAAACCAGCTTTTCCCAATTAACTGAACAAAATCAACTGTGCCAGATGAACCACATTGAGTCAAAGCCAATGAACCATCCATCAGAATGGCTAGACAATTTTCCCATTTGGCTCTTAGATTTAGCGCAGAAAGATGTAATCGTTGAGGATATTTTTCCTCCTTAGAGTTTCTCAATATATCTTCTATTCTAAAAAAAAAAATCAATCCTATGAACCATGAAGACAGGATATAAAGATGAGAATTGCCCTCAAAAGAACCACGAGAGCGAGTTATATGAGCTCTTGTTGCCTACTATTGATCTGGGGTAATAGCTAACATCTGGTGTCTTATATATGTATCTGGGGTAATAGCAAACCCTTTGAAGTTTGAACCATCATTAATTGCCAATGATAGTTCAGATACTACAAACACTAAAGATTTTCCAGGAAAAGAAAGGATTTTGCCATGATGGAATCAGTTTTGAATTTGATTCTTCCATCATTCGTTTACTGTAATACCCCTACATGTTCAGTCACAGTATTATCCTCTCCACATTTCTGAAACAGAACTGAAAATGGAGAATGAATTATTCAAGCATTATTTATACAAACAAGTCCAGAAATATGACAGACATAAAATTGATAAGTTTAGAATGTAACAGCTTCCCCACTAGACCAGAAGTATGAGCTTCAACCAAAGGTCACATATGTTTATGGACTATCAAAGGAAATATATCACAGGACCACAAAATCAAAAAAGTCTTATTTTCTATTTTTCCCTCTAAATGTTGTAAAATGGCCAGAATAGAACCTGATCCATGTGGTCGACCCTGGATGTTTGAGAAGAAACTTAGTAAGAGTGAACATCATCCTCGGAGATGCATGTCAGGTGAACCATAAAATCGTTGCCTCGAAAGGCAAACCCGTGGCCAAACGTCCCTTCCTGGTGACAAATAATGCATTCGGGAAGATCTACACTGGGTGGAACCAATAAAACAGGCCCCCGAGCAAGGTCAATTCTGTAGTAGGGCTGAAATCCAACATAAGCTTTCCAGATGCATCTAGCATGAATAGACTGGTCGCAAGCCACACAGTGATAGAAATACTTGGGAATCACATCTTCTTCACAAATCTCACACACATATTCTTCAACGTCTTCAACAGCTGAATATGTTAGTGAGAAATCGTGTTCATCATATCTGTGCTTGATTGTTCTGGGCAAGAGAGCACAATATGGGTCGATAGTGAAAGCACAAGCGGTACATTTGAATCCGCGACCGAAAAAGAATTGCTCACATGCATGACACCAAGTAGAGGAATTCAAAAAGGTGCTCTCCAGAACATGAGGGTGACCTTCATGCTTGATATAGCGAGGTAGGTCAACACCAGTGACCTGCATGGTCAATATTCTGTTATGGAAGCTGAAAGTTGACCCACTGTAATACTTCCCCTCGACAATGAAGGTTGGCCATATTTGTGAACCTCGTATAAGATTTATAAAGGAAGGAGTTATATCAACAGCGTCAGATTCAAATTGGTCTGCAAATAGAATCATCGGGTGGCGATGATGCTTGGTCGTTCTTCCATCTTTGACTTCTTCCTCTAGTACTGGTTCATCAGCAAGTGGAAGGTGGACCACATCAGATGCATTGATGGTAACTCCATTCCCTTCCCTGAAATAGGACAACATTAACTACTTAAGTTCCGTTTTCTTAAAAGAAAGAGAACAAAATCCGACACTGCAGCACAAAAGAAGATATAATAGTAGAGAAAAAAAAACAACCTGTGGGGATTGGAGCAATCATAAACATGTGTCAAGTATCTGCATCGGTTGCAATGGTAAGCCCATCTATGGTCTTTCAAAGCTTTTGTGCAAATTCGACAATATACAACAACTTCGGAGAATTTTTCAGGGATAGTGTAGATGAGTTCAAGGTCGTGCTCGTGCTCATGAGAAGATTTATCTTTTACCGCTGGTAGGGATGCACATTTGTCGTGTACCCAAAATTTGCAAGAAGTGCAATGCCAAGAGCTACCTTCAGTATCTCTATCGCATGCATGACAGGTGAAGGGTCCCTTTGCATGTGAAAGGAACAAGGGGTGCTCATGAAAGATTTCATCAATATTTAATGTCCTCAGAGCACATTCGATATCTAAATCAAAGTTGCATGGGAAACAACGATAGGTGAAGCCATTTATTTTTTGGACGCATAGATCACAAAACACATTTAGCCCTGTGAGGAGTTTGAGAGGGCAGTCTGGGTGCAAGGGGTGTAAAAGTTCCATGGGCAGGTGTGCGCATAGTTTATGCAAGTGATAGCTCTTGCAGTGTACACATGTGTAGTATGGAACAGATGAGATCTTTTGTCTACAACAATGGCAGTCTTGTGATATAGAAAGATCATTGCTATGAGTACCGTCAAGAGGAGGAGGAGCTTCTTTTTCTTCTTCTTCTTCCACCAAGGCCAGAGGATGGTGATGACCAAAATGTTGGAGGTCGCCTTTCCTGAAATGTACAGAATCATATTGGAGGTTGCAGGTATGTTTGATGAAGTAAATCGAACAGTTTTCAAGTAAGAGTGACTGGGCGTAAAGGGAAGGGGGAACTAACCTGATGGTACTAGTCAAGCAATCATCATTAGCTGCGTGAATGTAGTAATCGGCACATTTGTTACATTTGTAAGCCCATTGAGTGAATGTATCTATCTCTTCCTTGCAAATCTTACAGATCTTGGAGACATAGTAGATAAAGTCCAGGTCCAATATGTGAGGATGATGAGAATGAGAAAAGAAATCCAGAGGTACATGTGTACATCTAGGATGTACAATGAAATTGCAATAGTTGCATCTGTAACTCAAAGAGAATTCCATGGTCTTACTGCAAACAGAACAAATATCTGCTAGCAGAGGTAGATCGTCGCAAGGGTAAACTGGATGATGATGAAATGAGTGTTTAGATTGGTTTGGTCTTCTCGTTGTAGCACATCCGATGTCTAGTCCACATCTGCAATCATAACAGACGTATGTGAAGCCGTACCAATCCTTACAGCAATCAGAACAAGATTGATCCTCTTTGCTGGGGCGTCTCTTAAGGTGTAAGTCCCCCTTACAGGAGGAGATGTGATGGAGCCTTCCCGTGATGGTGGTTGGAAGATGAGCGCAAGCATGGTGGAGACAGACGAGAGGGCAACCTTCTTCACAACGGTAGTACGGAACTCCTGATCCGATCTTCTCCGTACATCCGTAGCACCGAAGAAAGGATCTGTTGTAGTACTCAGACTTGCTCTCATCGTCTTCTGTTTCGATCAAAGTCAACGGATGCTTATGGCTGAAATGCTCCATCTTCTTCTTCTGCAGCTCCTGGTTTGCCATTCTCTCTCTCTCTGTGGCAGTGTGAACCTAGAATGTTCCACTAAACTACTAGTAGTTGAGTATAAAATTATCAACCAGTAGTGTTCTTCATCTACCCACTCCATACAGAAAAGTCAGAAGTAGGACAATTAATTAAAATTACAATAAAAACTATATAATCAAATCTGTTAGCATACTACCCCACTATTTGACAAATGTCATCTCAGTGAATGTACAGAGAAGATCGGATCAGTAACACATGCTGGGAAATTCTGAATAATCGTTCATCCATCCCAACCACTGTAGTCCACTTACCATGTGAAACGCCGTCACCGTTGACCGTTACACCCGCTTTGACCGACCAGCTCCACCACCACCACACTTGTAAATGACGACGGCACACCATTTACCACAAATATTGAAGCCCCAACGCTTCAATATTGAAGCTTGAAGCCTGAATAACAACAACAATTCACCCCCCTCACTATTTACCACAATATTGAGGCCCCCAAAGCTTCCCAATTTCACCACCCTCAACACACAGATATTTTGTTGCTCTCCTCCGCCACAAAGCCGTAGGTTATTTTAAGTAGCCAAGTTTTGTTTTGAGTCTTTTTGTAGTACCTCTGTTGCATGTCTGGTTTACAAAAATGGGATTCGTAATCCGGTTTAGCTATTCATGACTAATATAAGGACCTACTCTACAATTAATCCTGGTATTAAAAAATATAAGTACTCTGCTACTCAATTCTCGGTATCAACCCTAATTTTAAATACAGTAAACTGTAATAAGATGAAGATGAAACCTAAACAGATGCACGGATAAAAGAGACATCACAAAAAAAATCTACTAAGAGAAGAAAACAAGATACCTTATTCCTTCGAAATCTTGTTTCATTACATTTTTTCGCACTCAGATTGCAACTTAACCATAGAGGAGACTATTATCAGCCACCCTCTGCAAGAATAGGTACACCATCTCATGCTCGATTGCCATTGCTTAACAAGTGGAGACTTTGTTATGCATTCCGCCACGCAATTCCTACATGATGTTCAGACACCTCATTTGAAGCCCTCACTGGAGTTGAAACGGTTTTTCATTGATGATGATGTTACAAAAATACTGTAAATAGCAAAGGGGGGACTTGGAATAGTTATCATGACTACTAAAGATGCAATTCAAGGGACCATCTATCAATCGGTTCAAGGAATCTCAATGCTCACCAAATGGAACTATGAACATCGACGGCAACACCCTTACAGAAAAGGCACATTAGCATTAATATAAATGCCTTTAAAACGGATCAGCTCTCATAGAAAAGGCACATTAACACATAATCCGAAATAATTAATCAAGATGATAATAAAGGTGACCACTGTTGACCGTATCAACCCCCTTCTTAACCACATGTCTAACAAAGCCATCTAAATATCTTTAGTTTCCTAACCCTTCTTAATCCTGCTGACAGTTGACCCCCACCCCTTCACCTTCCGCTTCCTGCACCTTCATTGGTTCGAGACCACAACCCCCACCCCTTCCCCTTCCCCCTCCCTTCTATGATTGGCGATGCCCTAAGATACCCCAATTTTTCCGCTCAAGTCCCTTGGAACATACTGTTCATCAAAACAGGCCACATGGAACCTGGTGGTAAAGGATGCCCTAGAGAATTCATCAAAATAGGCCAATAGGAATGCACACTATGACCTGTTGACCAAAAGTGAGAATCTCTGACCATAAGCTATTTTCCGATACAAGATGTACGCCTGAATACCACGCCATAGCATTCAATGGAAAGTTGCATTGCCTACATGTTTGGTTTGAGTCGGAGATATTTGTGTTTGATCCGTATCAGACGGAAAAATATCAAAGGTTGAGCTTGCCTAGAGACTGTGAAGGAGCAAGTCGTTACTGTTCGGGACCTGCCAATGCCAGGGACAGGAGAGGAAGCACCTTAAGTACGCGGAGTGGAATCTAGGACTAATTCGTGTTTGGGAGCTCGCGGACTACGATAGCGCGGAATGGCGCTTACTCCGTAGAATTCACGTCTCTGAGACAACTTCTCTTGTTTATGGTCTTCCTCGTGTCGACTGGCCTCCAGTGTCGCTTTCGTTAACCTTGCTTCCCGATGTGGTGGGTTTTCACCCTTGGGATAGGGATTTGGTGTTGTGCCATGAATCTCGGCGCTTTCTGCAGTATAATTTGAGGATGAAAACCCTTGAAGTATTGATAGAGCAAGGACGGGAACTCAAGCATGGTGTTGGTATGACTCGGGCATACTTTCTTCTAGAGCTCCCGTGGTGGCCAACTCGAATCCCTTCAGCCTACTCTAATCCGAGTAGAAGATGAGGATCTTTGTAAGCTTTTGTAGCAGGATTTAGGAATGTGTTTGTTTAAGCCATTGTGCTGTCCTAAAATGGTTGGACGAAATGACTCATGCAGTTTGAGACAGTTTCTGTTTTACTTTGATACCATGGAGTTTTGCTATTTGATATCTACTACCTATGTTCATAAGATGCCTGATTGAGAATTCATTTCATGTTTGTCCTTGTAGGAGTATATTTTTTCGACTTAATGTTCCTCCTGTTTATGTTATTATTGACCTACGTTAAAGCTTCAACTATTTAGAATAAGCTTTGGTTTAAATCATTGTATGTGTTATCATGCCAAAGTTAAATGAGTTGCAAGAACATCCTTGATGTTTGATGATTTAGATGAGTAGTTCAAGGGTGGATTTTGTTGTAGACTTGGAGTTTGTAAGGATGAGAAAATTGCGAGTTGAAAGATCCAGAATGAACACTGCATATTCGATTAAGTTAACCTCATAACTTATAGAATGAGTTAGGCTTGGTTTTGATACACTTGCTGCTGATGTGACAAGTTTCTTTTTTTAATTCTACTGTTCTTTTTCTTCATTGTGTAAATTAGAGATGTCAAACAGGCTGGCCCGGCCCGGCCCCGGGATTGGTCCGGCTGAAGGAAGACCGAGGGGTACTCAAGCGGGTCTGTCCTAGTCTGGTCTGGGAGTTGGAATTCTAGGACCAGCTCAGCCCACAGGACCAGACCCGTATGGGCGTGCCGGTCCTAGATCGTGGATTTTTTTCTCTTTCTTTTTATATACATATAGTTATTATATTTTATATAATCAAAGTACTATATTATATATACTTTTGTTAATATATTTGCCGTTCCGGCGGTTCAATAAATCCAGAACCAGCCCAAATCAGTATGTATACCATCTGGGGTCGGTTATGGACCACCCCATGTAATAAAATATTTTAAACTAATTATTTGGGCTGCCAATAATTGTCTTTCAGTTTTATAAAACGGGTTGAAAGTGGTTCAAGTAATTCACCGGTACGAGCCCAATACTTTAGTGTTCCTGTGTTTGGGCCAGGGTGAATCTTAGTGTTATTATTAGTGTGGTATGAAGGTGTGGGCTGTTTGGTCATTGGGCTCCTTGATAGGAGGGCCCAATGACTGTTTATGATTATTAGGCCCGGTCCCCTCTCCACTCCCAAAAAACCCTAGCCAGCTCTTATAAATAAGAGTAGCTGGGGGATTGTTAGCCCTATCGAAAAACAAACAAGAGTGGGAGTAGGAGGGGAAGATCCGGTGCTCTAGCTCTTCCAATATTGTGAAGAATCAACTACTACAAAGATGGCTGGATCAAACGGTACGTCTTATTGTTATTGTAATATCATAACTGGTGTTTTGATTTCTTGTATGGATCCGAAAAATAACTTACAATTGGTATCAGAGCCAACATACGTTAGAAATTAAACCCTTAATTGAATAGTTTCATGTCGTCAATGATGCTATACCCATTATTTAATAACGAAGTAAGTGTTCTTCGATTCTCCACTGTCTGTTCTCATGGAGCAGTACCACACTACCATCTACGCATGTGCCAATAGCCCGTAGTATTTTTGGTTGCATAGTTTATTACTTGAAAGTATGGAACCAAAATCTTTTCTGCACTTACAAGTTAGACATGGGCTTTTACTTAGTCTTCTTGATGTTGCTATTATATTCTTATTGAAAATGTATTGTTACTATTCTAGAATCATGTATGGCACATGGCTTGATAGACCTAGTAACCTACTGTCAACAACATTACAATTTTTAATGTCTAGATAGAGATCAAATCTCTTTCAATAATTTTGTTTGAATGAGAAATTTTACTTGATTCCTTGCAATTTTGAGGCACGGATATGGTCAAGATCCAATTTACTGCTTTCAATTGCAGTAGTAGTAAATTTCCTTTTTTTTGGTAGTTGTTGCTTTATTTCAATTACGACGAGATTCCATATACTATATACAGCCCCATGTTTTAATGTAGTAAGAAAGATTCCTTATTATTTGTTCGTTTCACTGTATTCACTCGGACCTTTGAAGTTTGTACTACTAGACTGGTAGTCGGTCGTAGTGTGAAACGTAGAAAAAAAATGAACAGGATGGAATCATTTGTAAAAAAAAAAAAAAAAAAAAATGTCAATAATAAAATGATATTTTATTGTGAAGACATGTTTTGGGTATTTGTTATCTAATAGTCCCAGTTGAGTATTTTGAATTTGTGCACATGTTACTACCAAAGTGGTACATGTGTATGAATTTAAGATATTTTAATAAGGATTCTGGGAAGCTCCTCCTAAATTTATATATTCAATTACCTGCCCAAAGGGGGTCATTTGAATGTATCAATTTTCGAGGTAGTGTGAGTCATTAGTAAGGGGTTGTAAAATTTTGATTTCAAAGAAGGCTATTTACCCAAAGGAATTTAGTTGTTCTGAGGAATTGTTCTTACTAAATGACTTGGTTGTGATCTTAGATGTATCTAATGTATTCTGCCCAAAGGTGTTTATGTGATGATACATTTTGTGATCATGTGAGAATATTGCTTGTTTTTTTTCTATTTAGCATATTCTTGTGAATACCCATGAATTGTTGTTGATTTAAAACTAAAACAAATTCTTATTACAGCTGTTAGCAATATTGCCGTGAATAATCAGATTTGCGCTATTGAGACTCTCTCTGCTAGTAACTTTAAGAGGTGGAAACGTGATGTTGAGTTAGCCTTGGGACTTGCTGATTTAGACATTTCCTTGATTGACGATGAGCCCGCTATGCTAACTGACGCTAGTACTGCTGAACAGAAGGCATATTATCAGAGGTGGGAGAGAGCTAATAGGCTTAGTATTATGATTATGAAGAAGTCCATATCGGAGAGCTTTCAGAGTGTGGTTCCGAATGAGACAAATGCTAAGAAGTTTCTAGATGCAATTGGAAACAAATTTCAGGAATCTGAGAAAGCTGAAACTGGTGAGTTGTTGGAGACCTTTTCTACCATGAGGTACGATGGAGTGAGTGGTGTTAGGACCTATCTTATGAGGATGCAGGAAATAGCAAACAAGTTAACCAATCTCAAAGTCCCCATAGCTGATGCCTTTCTGGTCCACCAAGCCCTTAATTCTCTTCCACCACTGTTTGATAACCTCAAAACTACTTACAATGTTCACAAAGAGTCTTGGTCTGTGAATGAGTTGATTTCCCTTTGTGTTCAAGTGGAAGAGAGGAACAAGAGAGCCAAGTCTGAGAGTGTGAATATGGTGTATCAGCCACGCCATTTTGGGGGGCATAGCAATAGCAGTTCTCAACCTAAGAACCATAAGCACCATAAGGGCCAACACCATAAGAGTAAGCACGGTCAGCCTAAACAGCCACATGGCCCGAAGCCTACCATTGAAAAGGTGATCTCTTGCTGGTTTTGCAAGTTGAGTGGTCATAAGAAGTCAGAGTGTCCAAAGCTCCAATCTTTGTCTCATAAGAAGAAGAATAAGGCACAAGGTGAGGTTTTCGTCTGTTTTGAGTCTTCCTTGGTCGATGTCCCACCTAATTCTTGGTGGCTTGATAGTGGAACCTCTATTCATGTTTGTAATTCCTTGCAGGGGTTCCTAAGCAAACGCAAGCCTAGGGAAGGAGAAGATCGCATCTTGGTAGGAAACGGAGTCAGCGTTCCCATAGTCTTCATTGGTAGCGTTAGGTTATTCTTTGAGTCAAAATCTAGCATTGTGCTAGAAAACGTTGCTTATGTACCGTCTATAAGACGGAATTTGATTTCTGTGTCAAAACTCGATGTCTCTGGTTACACGTTCATTTTTGGTAATAATAAATTTGAGTTATTCTTGAAGTCATCTCTTGTTGGCAATGGATTCTTGTGTGATGGATTGTATCGTTTGAATCTATCACCTACTCCTTTCTCCTTGAACGTCGAGTGTAGTGGAGCCAAAAGACCTTTAAGTAAAGACAAATCTCATGCTCTTTGGCATAGGAGACTTGCTCATATTTCCAATGAGAGAGTTCAGAGATTGGTTAAGGAAAATATTCTTCCAGAACTTGAACAAAATGGAGGTGAACCTTGTGTCGATTGCATAAGAGGCAAGATGACAAAAACAAGGAAGTTTGGATCCACCCGTAGTTCGAGCCTTTTAGAGATCATCCACACTGATATTTCTGGGCCATTCTCTTCAACCCTATGTGGGAGAAAGTATTTCATCACCTTCATTGATGATTACTCTCGTTATGGGTTTGTTTATTTGATTCAACAAAAGTCAGAGTCCTTGGAGAAATTCAAAATTTTCAAGACCTATGTTGAAAAACAAACTGGAAAGGCGATTAAAATTGTTAGATCTGACCGTGGGGGTGAGTATTATGGAAAGCACGGTGATGTTGGCCAACACAATGGACATTTTGCTGAATTCTTAGAGAACTGTGGAATTGGTGCCCAATACACTATGCCTGGTACCCCTGAACAAAATGGTGTGGCTGAGCGTCGTAATCGCACTCTAGATGAGATGATGAGGTGTATGTTGAGCTTATCCAAATTACCTGAATCTCTTTGGGGTGAAGCCATTCTCACTGCCATGTATATCCTAAACCGAGTACCCTCAAAATCTGTTCCTAAAACACCCTTTGAGTTGTGGACTGGAAGAAAACCTAGCTTAAACCATTTTCGTGTACGAATATGCCCTGCTGAAGTTAAACTCTATAATCCTGCTGAATCCAAGTTGGGTCCTAGAACCACTCGCTGCTATTTCGTAGGTTATCCAGAGGGGTCAAAGGGATATCGCTTCTATCGTCCTGGTCATGGGACAAGAATTGTTGAATCTGGCAATGCAAAATTCTTTGAAGACAATGTGGGTGACTATGCTTCCCCTACTATTCAGTCTGAAGTGTCCAATGATGAACCAGCTTTTGTGCCGTTGCCTATTGTGATAGAAAAAACCAGTGCTCCAATTTTAGAGACAATGGATGGAGTGACTGATACCCCGGTTGTCCCTGTTGAATTGCCACCGCAAGGTGAGAATTTTCAACAAGATCCACCCCCCGTGCGTAGATCTGAAAGGGTAAGGAGACCTACAACTTCTGAGGATTTTGTTTATCTTGGAGAGCATAATATAGTTGATCCCATAAGTTACAACGATGCCATTATCAGTGTACAAGCTGATAAGTGGATTGAAGCGATGAAGGAGGAAATGAACTCAATGTCTAATAATGAGGTATGGGAGTTAGTTGAGCTTCCTCAGGGTTCTAAAGGCATTGGGTGTAAATGGATTTTCAAGACAAAGAAAGATTCCAAGGGTTGTGTTGAGAGGTTTAAAGCTAGACTTGTGGCGAAGGGTTTTACTCAAAGAGAGGGTGTGGATTACACTGAAACATTTTCTCCTGTTTCCTCAAAGGATGCTTTTCGCATTATTATGGCATTAACTGCACATTTTGACTTAGAACTTCACCAAATGGATGTGAAAACAGCCTTCTTGAATGGTGATCTGTATGAGGAGGTGTATATGAAGCAACCGGAGGGGTTTGTGTCAACTGGAACTGAAAATTTAGTCTGCAGGTTAAAGAAGTCTATTTATGGCCTTAAGCAAGCCTGAAGGCAATGGTACTTAAAGTTTCACCAGGTAATGGTATCTCTCGGTTTCATTGAGAATACTGTTGATTCTTGCATATATCTCAAGATCAGTGGGAGCAAGTTTATTTTCTTGATCTTATATGTGGATGACATATTGCTTGCTAGTAGCGATTTGGGATTATTGTATGAAGTCAAGAAAATGTTGTCTGATAGCTTTGACATGAAAGACCTTGGTGAGGCATCTTTTGTGTTGGGAATTGAAATTAAGAGAGATCGACGTAGGAAAGTTTTGGGGTTATCTCAGAGAGCTTACATTGATCGCGTCCGCACGAGATTTGGCATGCAGAATTGTAAACCTGGTATTGCACCTATTTGCAAAGGGGATAAACTCAATAACACCCAATGTCCACTAGATGATATTCAGAGAAAGTCTATGGAAACTGTCCCTTATGCAAGTGCTGTTGGTAGTCTTATGTATGCAGCTGTTTGCACTAGACCTGATATAGCTTATGCTACTAGTGTGTTGGGCAGATATTCTTCTAATCCAGGTCATGATTATTGGGTTGGAGCCAAGAAAGTTCAGAGGTATTTGCAGAAGACCAAGGGTTACATGCTTGTTTATAAGAACGTTGATCCTATTGAGATTGTTGGTTACACCGATGCGGATTTTGCTGGTTGTTCTGATGATAGAAAATCCACCACTGGGTACATATTCATGCTGGCAGGTGGAGCGGTATCGTGGAAAAGCTCTAAGCAATCTCTCATAGCATCTTCCACTATGGAGGCAGAGATTGTGGCGTGTTTTGATGGTGGGGCACAGGCTATATGGATAATGAATTTTATCGCAGGGTTAAATATTTTCAACTCCATCTCTAAGCCTATGAAAATGCACTGTGATAATATGGCTGCAGTGTTCTTCTCCAAGAACAACAAAAATTCAGGCGGGTCTAGGTTTATAGACATAAAGTATTTCAAGGTTAGAGAATGGGTTGAAAAGGGGGAAGTAGTCTATGAGCACATTGGTACTGCAGACATGTTAGCTGATCCACTTACAAAAGGGCTCAGGCCTGTAGAGTTTGCTAAGCATGTTGAGCATATGAACTTAGTTGATTCATTAGATGTGTTTGGTTAGTGGGAGTTTATGTAACTCTTTATTAAAAACCCTGAGATGATATTATTTGATGGTTTTATCAGATTCATTCTTGGACTTGCTTAATGTGAATTTTATATCATTGTTGCAAGTTGTGCTCTTTTTGCATTGAGTTTATGCAGGTTAAGCTGTCTCGAGATGAAAAGATTGCTTCGATTTTGAAGCGTTGATGGATCCATGGTAACTAGTGTCTTGGTTTAAGACATGAGTGCTTTGGTATAAAAGCATGGTATCTCGGTTTAGAGATGTGTTAGCTTCCTTTTTTGGAAGTGATTGGATATATTCCTGTGAGTGACCTTCAATGGTCATGTAGGACCTGATGTAGAATTTGCATGATATATTATTGGATCACATGTGCATATATTCTACACTGCACTTTACCACACTTTGGGGTCTATGTTGGCAACATGTTGAAATTTGTAATTATGGAAGGTCTTATGTTGATAAATTACATAATTGCCGCCATAGTTCGATTTTAATATGACTGTTGAACGAGATCCTGTGCTTAGATGAAGTTTGCTTGAACCATGTTTATGGCCATTCAGTTGTTCAACCCGAGAGTCGTTTTATAAAAACAAATGCTTTTTCAAACCCACAATTATTGTTGCCCAAGTGGGAGAATGTAATAAAATATTTTAACTAATTATTTGGGCTGCCAATAATTGTCTTTCAGTTTTATAAAACGGGTTGAAAGTGGTTCAAGTAATTCACCGGTACGAGCCCAATACTTTAGTGATCCTGTGTTTGGGCCAGGGTGCATCTTAGTGTTATTATTAGTGTGGTATGAAGGTGTGGGCTGTTTGGTCATTGGGCTCCTTGATAGGAGGGCCCAATGACTGTTTATGATTATTAGGCCCGGTCCCCTCTCCACTCCCAAAAAACCCTAGCCAGCTCTTATAAATAAGAGTAGCTGGGGGATTGTTAGCCCTATCGAAAAACAAACAAGAGTGGGAGTAGGAGGGGAAGATCCGGTGCTCTAGCTCTTCCAATATTGTGAAGAATCAACTACTACAAAGATGGCTGGATCAAACGGTACGTCTTATTGTTATTGTAATATCATAACTGGTGTTTTGATTTCTTGTATGGATCCGAAAAATAACTTACACCCCAGTCCCGGGAGGTGCCTCTTTATCCTCCAAACAGGCCAGGCCGGGCCAGTTCGGTGATCCTCCAACCCCACCTGATAGCTCTAGTGTAAGTGTACTTTTCAGGTGGTAGATCCAAAAGCTAAGAAACCTGGAGAACATCATGTCCCCTCAGTAGTCAATCCATCCGGGGCCTATAAGAGTGATTTTGTTGAAAGAAGACCGAGTTAGTGAGGTTGATAATTGTGTGTCGACCTTAGTGGCGGTTGGTCTCAGAAGGCGCAAGGATTTGTATAATCGGGTCGGTTTCGTGTTGAACAATCCTATTTGTACTTATCTGTAGGCGGAAGCCAGATAGAATCCTCAGGATATTGGATGCAATCTACATTGTCTCTCGTCCAAATGCTTTGAAAAGCAATCAGGCTGCTATGACTGTCCTCTCAAGTCTCAATGATCGTAGCTTCTTCCCATAGAGAACTGCACTTATTTGGCTGGTTATTGCTACGGGAAATGACATTGCCGGGGGCACCATGTTGGAATAGATGCCCTAGAGGCAATCGTAGATTTAGTATGAACAATATTTTTTGGCTAGAATATTCATTTGTTATTTATGGCGATATTTAATATAATGAAGTCCTTAGATAAATTGTGTTATTTATCTTAAATGTCCCTAGTCCATTATATTGATTAATAGGACAATCAAATATAGACTAGTATGTGGGTAGATTGATATGGAGATATCAAGTCTAACACATGGGTATGCATTAGGAGTAATGGCATACTGGATTGACCCACGACGAAAAGGATACATTAGATTATGTGAAGTCACAATCGCTTTTCGTAGTGCTAATATTATTGCAATCCTTGGACTTGAAGTCACTAGATACTCTAGTTGTGAAATATTGCGCTTTGATGTTATCAAACGTTACACCGTAACTGGGTAATCATAAAGGTGGCTATCGGGCGTGATAGGAAGCAAGCTTAGAGATCGTAGTGATGTAGATAGGATTTGTCCCTCCCACATAATGGGGGTAAATGTCCACGGCCACTCGAGGGATGAGGCTTATTGAATGTCTGGCCAGACTCAGATAAATTAATATGGAGATATTAATGTTATCTGCAAGTATAAGCATATTCCCAGGATCGAGGAACTATGGATTGGATATACGAGTGTGACTATTTATGTCTCGTGTCCAATCCGGATATGGAGACAAAGGGATAATGCAATATGACATATTGGGCACAAAGGTTTGTCGGGATCACTGACTATTTCTATTGGTTGGGTTGCATGGATGTGTTGCTAGACACCGCTCCATGTTAGTAATAGTTACTACCAACTATATAGAAACCTATGGGGTCACACGTCAAATAGAGTAGAGCTAGATTTGGGATTAATTAATATGGATTAATTAATAGAAGAATCATTGTGCAACACCTTGCAAACTTAGTAGGACTAATTTGCAAGGAAGGGAATAGTTCTAGTCCTACTAGAACAAGAAAACTCTTTTATGGAAACAACAAGGAGTTGTTGGAGTATATAAAGGAGGCTCTAGCTTCCTTCCCACATATGAGTTATTAGTCATAACACACAAAGAGTGGGAGAGAGCAAAAGAGAGAGCAAGACAAGAGCTAGGGCCGAAACCCTAGCCCCCGTCCGCCCCTCTACCCGACGGCAAAAAGGGAGGCCGCCCCTCCTTTGTTGCTTTGTTGCTTTGTGCCTTTGATCTTCATCCCTCTTCCTCCAAAGTTCGAGCTAGCACTTGATTGAAGGAAGAATCTAGATCTCACCTCTAGACGTGGATCAACCGTAGAGACGAGGACATCATTCTTCGTGTGATCTCACAAACGAAAAGGTACACATCTTCTATGTCCTTAATCATGTTATGATGTCTCTTCCTGTGATCCTTGGTGGGCTTTGAGTAGGATTAATTTTTGTTATTCCGCTGCGTTACCTACGTCAAAACCCAACAGTGGTATCAGAGCCACAGGTCGTAGAGCATAACATGATATTATGTGTTTACGATTTCAGTTCATACACCGTATTATTGTTTATTACGCGAAAACTGAAAAATTGGCATAGTAGATGCAATATTGAATTTGATTCAATCAAACAAGACCCAATTTAACATTGGATGTTAGAATTGGTGAGTTTAATCACATAGGATGTGAATAATTGGGTTCTTGAAAAATTAGGGTTCATGGGCACATGATTGAAAAGGGGTTTTCAATTATGGAAACAAAATTATGGAAATAATTCCATAAGGAAACAACCTTGCTTGGGCAACAAGGAAGGAGGAAGGGGACTAGGGCCGAAACCCTAGCCGCCCGCCCCTCCCTTGGGCGCCAAACAAGGCCGCGGCCCCCTTAGGCGTGCGGCGGTCCTAGGGTTCGGGCCACTTGTTGGCTTGGACCCTTTGGACCGTTGTGAAACCCTAGTTACCCAATTTCATTAAAATTAAACAAGCGCGTTAAAAATTGGTTTTAACTGTATTATGTGCTTTATTGCGTGGTGGATGGATATGGCCTAGGATTGTGGATGTTTATTGTTTTGTGGTTTGGTTTACGGCCTGCGAGCTGATCAAATTAATGTAATAATTAATTAAGTTTTACGGCCTGCGAGTCGTTCTTTTTCTCCTCGACATGTGAGGCTTTTGTTATTTATTTATTCTAGATGTTAGGCTAGAATTAGAAATATTTAGATGATAGCCAAGAACATGGAGAAGAAGACCGGAGAACCAAAGGAGCCAAAAGACATCCCTAGGCGCGCAGCTATGGTGGAGCACATGGAGATGAGCTCGGCACTTTAGGGCAATTAGATATTATCATTGGCTTGATAATATCATTAGTCTAGAGGCCATATCCATGCCACGTTTTTTTATTTTTGTGGATGTTTATTATTCATGCCTTGTTATTTATTTTGTGTGTATGGCGCTACAAGCAAAACGATAACAAGATAATAATAAACAAGGTTGGTCTTTTATTGTGGATAGCCCAATCCAAATAAGTAGACCATGTTGATAAAGATCAACCAAACGAATTAAAAGAAATCCCTCAATTAAATATTGCGTTTTGCCTTCTCTTGCCAAAACACCCTTCATGATCATGGACTATTAAAATTCGGGCTTGCCAAAGCAAGGCGATTTTAATTTTTCATGATGTGTTGCGGATGACGCAAGCTAGTAATGCGTGTATGTTGAAAACAAGAGGTTGGACGCAACTAGGCAAGAATCAATTGGATTGATGAGCTTAGAGGCATGACAATTAGGAGTTATCCAATTGGATAAAGAATAAAAGGAATTCATTCACCTAATTGGACCAAGAGTTGCATGTGATGCAATTGGAATGGTTCCTACCTAAATAACCAATTCTTGGGTGACTTGCCAAAGCAAGCTCAAGAAGAAGTGAAATAAGGATCTTGGACCCACTAGAAAGTATAAAGATATTTTCCGCTTTAATGGTGAGGGCTATTAAACCGAGAAAAATAGTGGGAGCTATATTTGATGATCTAGCCATTGTTAAATATAGTCAAATTGTTCAAAATACTAAAATTGCATATTTCTCGTTTTTGTAGAATTCCAAATGGCAAACAACAACGCATCGAGTTCATCCCTACGATCTGTCCTTGAGAAGGATAAATTGTCTGGAACGAATTTCCTTGACTGGTACAGAAACTTGAGGATTGTCCTCAAGCAAGAAAAGAAGATGTACGTCTTGGACACTCCAATTCCAGACCCACCACAAGATGAGTCTCTACTAGCGGAAGTAAGGGCACGTCAGAAACATATTGATGATTCTAATGACGTGACTTGCCTCATGCTTTGTACCATGACTGGTGAGCTTCAGAAGCAACACGAGAACATGGAAGCCTATGATATGATCAAACACTTGAAACAATTGTTTCAGGAACAGGCAAGGCATGAGCGCTAAGAAGTGTCTAAAGCATTGTTCAAAAGTAGTCTTGCAGAGGGGAATCCAGTAGGCCCTCATGTACTCCGAATGATCGGGTACATAGAGAACCTTGAGAGACTGGGGTTCCCACTCGGCCAGGACTTGGCGACTGATCTCGTATTGCAATCGTTGCCTGACAGTTATAATCAGTTCATTATGAACTATAATATGAATGAGATCAACAAGTATTTACCAGACCTATTGAACATGCTAAAGACAGCTGAGCAAAGCATCAATAAAGGCAAGGGCAAAGCCATAATGATGGTGCACAAGAAGAAGGGTAAGTCAGTTGCATCTACTTCAAAAGGAAAACGCAAGAAAGTTGCGAAATCCAAGGATGCCCTAAAGCCTAGTGGATGTGTGGCTAAAGGTGAATGTCACTACTGCAGCCAGCCGGGTCACTGGAGGAGGAATTGCCCTAAATATCTGGAGGATAAGAAGCTTGGAATAGTGATTCCACCACCACCAGGTATTTATGTTATAGACGTCAATCTTTCTATTTCATCATCCTGGGTATTAGATACCGGATGTGGTTCTCACATTTGTCGTAATGTGCAGGATTTGAAAAGAAGTAGAAGATTGCGAAAAGGGGAGATAGACTTGCGCGTCGGGAATGGAGCAAGGGTTGCTGCATTAGCTGTAGGCGTTTATGAGCTATCTTTGCCTTCTGGACTTATTTTAGAATTAGACAATTGCTTTTATGTGCCTGCTATGAGCAGAAACATTATTTCCGTTTCTTGTTTGGACGAGAAAGGTTTTTCTATTTCAATAAGGGACAAGTGTTGCTCCATTTATTTTGATAGTATGCACTATTGTAGTGCGCATTTGTCTAATGGATTGTATATCCTTGATCTAAATAATCCAATCTATAACATAAATACTAAAAGGATTAAAACTAATGATTTAAATCCTACATATCTATGGCACTGTCGTTTAGGCCATATAAATGAGAAACGCATATCTAGACTCCATAAGGATGGACTTCTAGACTTATTTGATTTGGAATCATATGAGACATGTGAATCTTGTTTATTGGGAAAAATGACAAAGTCCCCTTTCAATAAGAAAGGCGAACGGACTAGTGAGTTATTGGCACTCATACATACTGATGTATGCGGACCATTCCCCACGCCTGCCAGAGGTGGTTATACCTACTTCATCACGTTTACTGATGATTTCAGTAGATATGGATTTGTATACCTTATGAAGGCCAAATCCGAATCCTTTGAATTGTTCAAAGAATTCAAGAGTGAAGTAGAGAAGCAACTTGGCAAGAGTATTAAAGCCCTACGATCGGATCGTGGAGGAGAATACTTAAGCCAAGAGTTTGATGAGTATCTTAGAGAGTGTGGGATAGTATCCCAGCTCACTCCACCCGGAACACCACAGTGGAATGGTGTATCTGAGAGGAGGAATCGCACTCTATTAGATATGGTGCGATCTATGATGTCTCAAACAGATCTTCCGATATCCTTTTGGGGACATGCTCTAATGACTGCAGCTTTTACCATTAACCGTGTTCCATCCAAATCAGTCATGAAGGCGCCATATGAGATATGGACTGGGAGGCGTCCCATAGTGTCGTTTATGAAGATTTGGGGCTGCGACGTCTATGTAAAGCGTTTACAAACAGACAAGCTCGGGCCTAAAGCGGATAAGTGTAAGTTTGTGGGATATCCTAAGGAAACTAAAGGATATTATTTCTATAACCCTACCGAGAACAAAGTGTTTGTTGCTCGGACCGGCGTGTTTCTAGAAAGAGAACTAGTCTCTAAAGAAGCAAGTGGGAGGGTTGTAGAACTTGAAGAAATTCATGAACCACAAACCACTGAACCAATAATGGAACATGAACAGGAACCACAAGAAGTTGTGGAAGAGCCTGTTCAGGTAACACAGGAACTCCGTAGATCAGGAAGAGTGCGTCATGAGCCAGAGAGGTATGGACTTCTCGTGACTGAGCCCGATGACGTACCACTCATGGATGATGAGCCTGCAAACTATGGAGAAGCCATGAATGGCCCAGACTCTAAGAAGTGGCTGGAAGCCATGAGATCCGAAATGGATTCCATGTACACCAACAAAGTATGGACTTTGGTGGAACCACCCGAAGGGGCTCGACCCATAGGGTGCAAGTGGGTCTTCAAGAAGAAAACCGACATGGATGGCAAGGTAGTTGCCTATAAGGGGCGATTGGTGGCCAAAGGTTATAGACAGATTCATGGTATTGACTATGATGAGACCTTTTCACCAGTCGCCATGACTAAATCCATTCGAATCTTACTTGCTATTGCAGCATACTACGACTATGAGATTTGGCAAATGGATGTCAAAACAGCGTTCCTTTATGGGAACCTCCTTGAGGATGTGTACATGACACAACCAGAAGGTTTTGAGGATCCAGAGAATGCCAATAAAGTCTGTAAGCTGCAAAGATCCATTTATGGATTAAAGCAAGCTTCTAGGAGCTGGAATCGACGTTTTGATGACGCGGTCAAAGAGTTTGGCTTCATCAAGAACGAAGATGAGCCTTGTGTTTACAAGAAGGTTAGTGGGAGCTCTATAGTATTTCTGGTCTTGTATGTGGATGACATACTAATCATTGGCAATGATATTCCTACTCTGCAATCTGTTAAAGATTGGCTAGGAAAGTGCTTTGCAATGAAAGACTTAGGAGACGCAGCCTATATACTGGGTATAAAGATCTATAGAGATAGATCTAAAAGGTTGCTTGGCCTAAGTCAGAGTACATATATTGACAAGGTGTTGAAGAGGTTCAACATGCAAGATTCCAAGAAGGGATTCTTGCCCATGTCACATGGAGTCACTCTTTCCAAGAATGACTGTCCCTCCAACGAGATGGAGAAGGACCGCATGAGTAGGATACCCTATGCTTCGGCCATAGGATCCATCATGTACGCCATGCTATGTACTAGACCAGACGTATCATACGCATTGAGTATGGTGAGCAGATACCAGTCCAATCCGGGTGAGAGTCACTGGATTGCTGTCAAGAACATCCTAAAGTACTTGAGAAGAACTAAGGATGTGTTCTTGATATTTGGAGGAATGGAAGAGCTAAGTGTAAAGGGTTACACTGACGCAAGCTTCCAAACCGACAAGGATGATTACAGATCGCAGTCTGGATACGTGTTTTGCCTGAATGGAGGAGCTGTGAGCTGGAAGAGTTCCAAGCAAGGCACAGTTGCTGATTCTACAACAGAAGCTGAGTACATTGCTGCTGCGGAAGCAGCAAAAGAGGCAGTATGGATAAAGAAGTTTATCACTGAGCTCGGTGTGGTCCCTAGCATAGTGGATCCCGTAGAGTTGTACTGTGACAACTCTGGGGCAATCGCACAAGCAAAGGAACCAAGATCGCACCAAAAGTCAAAGCATGTACTTAGGAGATTCCATCTTATTCGTGATATGATCGATCGAGGAGATGTGAAGATATGCAAGATTCCGACAGATGACAACGTGTCAGATCCGCTCACGAAACCTCTTGCGCAGCGAAAGCATGAAGGGCACGCCAGATCTATAGGCATACGAGATGCGCCAGATTGGCTCTAGTGCAAGTGGGAGACTGTTGGAATAGATGCCCTAGAGGCAATCGTAGATTTAGTATGAACAATGTTTTTTGGCTAGAATATTCATTTATTATTTATGGCGATATTTAATATAATGAAGTCCTTAGATAAATTGTGTTATTTATCTTAAATGTCCCTAGTCCATTATATTGATTAATAGGACAATCAAATATAGACTAGTATGTGGGTAGATTGATATGGAGATATCAAGTCTAACACATGGGTATGCATTAGGAGTAATGGCATACTGGATTGACCCACGACGAAAAGGATACATTAGATTATGTGAAGTCACAATCGCTTTTCGTAGTGCTAATATTATTGCAATCCTTGGACTTGAAGTCACTAGATACTCTAGTTGTGAAATATTGCGCTTTGATGTTATCAAACGTTACACCGTAACTGGGTAATCATAAAGGTGGCTATCGGGCGTGATAGGAAGCAAGCTTAGAGATCGTAGTGATGTATATAGGATTTGTCCCTCCCACATAATGGGGGTAAATGTCCACGGCCACTCGAGGGATGAGGCTTATTGAATGTCTGGCCAGACTCAGATAAATTAATATGGAGATATTAATGTTATCTGCAAGTATAAGCATATTCCCAGGATCGAGGAACTATGGATTGGATATACGAGTGTGACTATTTATGTCTCGTGTCCAATCCGGATATGGAGACAAAGGGATAATGCAATATGACATATTGGGCACAAAGGTTTGTCGGGATCACTGACTATTTCTATTGGTTGGGTTGCATGGATGTGTTGCTAGACACCGCTCCATGTTAGTAATAGTTACTACCAACTATATAGAAACCTATGGGGTCACACGTCAAATAGAGTAGAGCTAGATTTGGGATTAATTAATATGGATTAATTAATAGAAGGATCATTGTGCAACACCTTGCAAACTTAGTAGGACTAATTTGCAAGGAAGGGAATAGTTCTAGTCCTACTAGAACAAGAAAACTCTTTTATGGAAACAACAAGGAGTTGTTGGAGTATATAAAGGAGGCTCTAGCTTCCTTCCCACATATGAGTTATTAGTCATAACACACAAAGAGTGGGAGAGAGCAAAAGAGAGAGCAAGACAAGAGCTAGGGCCGAAACCCTAGCCCCCGTCCGCCCCTCTACCCGACGGCAAAAAGGGAGGCCGCCCCTCCTTTGTTGCTTTGTTGCTTTGTGCCTTTGATCTTCATCCCTCTTCCTCCAAAGTTCGAGCTAGCACTTGATTGAAGGAAGAATCTAGATCTCACCTCTAGACGTGGATCAACCGTAGAGACGAGGACATCATTCTTCGTGTGATCTCACAAACGAAAAGGTACACATCTTCTATGTCCTTAATCATGTTATGATGTCTCTTCCTGTGATCCTTGGTGGGCTTTGAGTAGGATTAATTTTTGTTATTCCGCTGCGTTACCTACGTCAAAACCCAACAGTGGTATCAGAGCCACAGGTCGTAGAGCATAACATGATATTATGTGTTTACGATTTCAGTTCATACACCGTATTATTGTTTATTACGCGAAAACTGAAAAATTGGCATAGTAGATGCAATATTGAATTTGATTCAATCAAACAAGACCCAATTTAACATTGGATGTTAGAATTGGTGAGTTTAATCACATAGGATGTGAATAATTGGGTTCTTGAAAAATTAGGGTTCATGGGCACATGATTGAAAAGGGGTTTTCAATTATGGAAACAAAATTATGGAAATAATTCCATAAGGAAACAACCTTGCTTGGGCAACAAGGAAGGAGGAAGGGGACTAGGGCCGAAACCCTAGCCGCCCGCCCCTCCCTTGGGCGCCAAACAAGGCCGCGGCCCCCTTAGGCGTGCGGCGGTCCTAGGGTTCGGGCCACTTGTTGGCTTGGACCCTTTGGACCGTTGTGAAACCCTAGTTACCCAATTTCATTAAAATTAAACAAGCGCGTTAAAAATTGGTTTTAACTGTATTATGTGCTTTATTGCATGGTGGATGGATATGGCCTAGGATTGTGGATGTTTATTGTTTTGTGGTTTGGTTTACGGCCTGCGAGCTGATCAAATTAATGTAATAATTAATTAAGTTTTACGGCCTGCGAGTCGTTCTTTTTCTCCTCGACATGTGAGGCTTTTGTTATTTATTTATTCTAGATGTTAGGCTAGAATTAGAAATATTTAGATGATAGCCAAGAACATGGAGAAGAAGACCGGAGAACCAAAGGAGCCAAAAGACATCCCTAGGCGCGCAGCTATGGTGGAGCACATGGAGATGAGCTCGGCACTTTAGGGCAATTAGATATTATCATTGGCTTGATAATATCATTAGTCTAGAGGCCATATCCATGCCACGTTTTTTTATTTTTGTGGATGTTTATTATTCATGCCTTGTTATTTATTTTGTGTGTATGGCGCTACAAGCAAAACGATAACAAGATAATAATAAACAAGGTTGGTCTTTTATTGTGGATAGCCCAATCCAAATAAGTAGACCATGTTGATAAAGATCAACCAAACGAATTAAAAGAAATCCCTCAATTAAATATTGCGTTTTGCCTTCTCTTGCCAAAACACCCTTCATGATCATGGACTATTAAAATTCGGGCTTGCCAAAGCAAGGCGATTTTAATTTTTCATGATGTGTTGCGGATGACGCAAGCTAGTAATGCGTGTATGTTGAAAACAAGAGGTTGGACGCAACTAGGCAAGAATCAATTGGATTGATGAGCTTAGAGGCATGACAATTAGGAGTTATCCAATTGGATAAAGAATAAAAGGAATTCATTCACCTAATTGGACCAAGAGTTGCATGTGATGCAATTGGAATGGTTCCTACCTAAATAACCAATTCTTGGGTGACTTGCCAAAGCAAGCTCAAGAAGAAGTGAAATAAGGATCTTGGACCCACTAGAAAGTATAAAGATATTTTCCGCTTTAATGGTGAGGGCTATTAAACCGAGAAAAATAGTGGGAGCTATATTTGATGATCTAGCCATTGTTAAATATAGTCAAATTGTTCAAAATACTAAAATTGCATATTTCTCGTTTTTGTAGAATTCCAAATGGCAAACAACAACGCATCGAGTTCATCCCTACGATCTGTCCTTGAGAAGGATAAATTGTCTGGAACGAATTTCCTTGACTGGTACAGAAACTTGAGGATTGTCCTCAAGCAAGAAAAGAAGATGTACGTCTTGGACACTCCAATTCCAGACCCACCACAAGATGAGTCTCTACTAGCGGAAGTAAGGGCACGTCAGAAACATATTGATGATTCTAATGACGTGACTTGCCTCATGCTTTGTACCATGACTGGTGAGCTTCAGAAGCAACACGAGAACATGGAAGCCTATGATATGATCAAACACTTGAAACAATTGTTTCAGGAACAGGCAAGGCATGAGCGCTAAGAAGTGTCTAAAGCATTGTTCAAAAGTAGTCTTGCAGAGGGGAATCCAGTAGGCCCTCATGTACTCCGAATGATCGGGTACATAGAGAACCTTGAGAGACTGGGGTTCCCACTCGGCCAGGACTTGGCGACTGATCTCGTATTGCAATCGTTGCCTGACAGTTATAATCAGTTCATTATGAACTATAATATGAATGAGATCAACAAGTATTTACCAGACCTATTGAACATGCTAAAGACAGCTGAGCAAAGCATCAATAAAGGCAAGGGCAAAGCCATAATGATGGTGCACAAGAAGAAGGGTAAGTCAGTTGCATCTACTTCAAAAGGAAAACGCAAGAAAGTTGCGAAATCCAAGGATGCCCTAAAGCCTAGTGGATGTGTGGCTAAAGGTGAATGTCACTACTGCAGCCAGCCGGGTCACTGGAGGAGGAATTGCCCTAAATATCTGGAGGATAAGAAGCTTGGAATAGTGATTCCACCACCACCAGGTATTTATGTTATAGACGTCAATCTTTCTATTTCATCATCCTGGGTATTAGATACCGGATGTGGTTCTCACATTTGTCGTAATGTGCAGGATTTGAAAAGAAGTAGAAGATTGCGAAAAGGGGAGATAGACTTGCGCGTCGGGAATGGAGCAAGGGTTGCTGCATTAGCTGTAGGCGTTTATGAGCTATCTTTGCCTTCTGGACTTATTTTAGAATTAGACAATTGCTTTTATGTGCCTGCTATGAGCAGAAACATTATTTCCGTTTCTTGTTTGGACGAGAAAGGTTTTTCTATTTCAATAAGGGACAAGTGTTGCTCCATTTATTTTGATAGTATGCACTATTGTAGTGCGCATTTGTCTAATGGATTGTATATCCTTGATCTAAATAATCCAATCTATAACATAAATACTAAAAGGATTAAAACTAATGATTTAAATCCTACATATCTATGGCACTGTCGTTTAGGCCATATAAATGAGAAACGCATATCTAGACTCCATAAGGATGGACTTCTAGACTTATTTGATTTGGAATCATATGAGACATGTGAATCTTGTTTATTGGGAAAAATGACAAAGTCCCCTTTCAATAAGAAAGGCGAACGGACTAGTGAGTTATTGGCACTCATACATACTGATGTATGCGGACCATTCCCCACGCCTGCCAGAGGTGGTTATACCTACTTCATCACGTTTACTGATGATTTCAGTAGATATGGATTTGTATACCTTATGAAGGCCAAATCCGAATCCTTTGAATTGTTCAAAGAATTCAAGAGTGAAGTAGAGAAGCAACTTGGCAAGAGTATTAAAGCCCTACGATCGGATCGTGGAGGAGAATACTTAAGCCAAGAGTTTGATGAGTATCTTAGAGAGTGTGGGATAGTATCCCAGCTCACTCCACCCGGAACACCACAGTGGAATGGTGTATCTGAGAGGAGGAATCGCACTCTATTAGATATGGTGCGATCTATGATGTCTCAAACAGATCTTCCGATATCCTTTTGGGGACATGCTCTAATGACTGCAGCTTTTACCATTAACCGTGTTCCATCCAAATCAGTCATGAAGGCGCCATATGAGATATGGACTGGGAGGCGTCCCATAGTGTCGTTTATGAAGATTTGGGGCTGCGACGTCTATGTAAAGCGTTTACAAACAGACAAGCTCGGGCCTAAAGTGGATAAGTGTAAGTTTGTGGGATATCCTAAGGAAACTAAAGGATATTATTTCTATAACCCTACCGAGAACAAAGTGTTTGTTGCTCGGACCGGCGTGTTTCTAGAAAGAGAACTAGTCTCTAAAGAAGCAAGTGGGAGGGTTGTAGAACTTGAAGAAATTCATGAACCACAAACCACTGAACCAATAATGGAACATGAACAGGAACCACAAGAAGTTGTGGAAGAGCCTGTTCAGGTAACACAGGAACTCCGTAGATCAGGAAGAGTGCGTCATGAGCCAGAGAGGTATGGACTTCTCGTGACTGAGCCCGATGACGTACCACTCATGGATGATGAGCCTGCAAACTATGGAGAAGCCATGAATGGCCCAGACTCTAAGAAGTGGCTGGAAGCCATGAGATCCGAAATGGATTCCATGTACACCAACAAAGTATGGACTTTGGTGGAACCACCCGAAGGGGCTCGACCCATAGGGTGCAAGTGGGTCTTCAAGAAGAAAACCGACATGGATGGCAAGGTAGTTGCCTATAAGGGGCGATTGGTGGCCAAAGGTTATAGACAGATTCATGGTATTGACTATGATGAGACCTTTTCACCAGTCGCCATGACTAAATCCATTCGAATCTTACTTGCTATTGCAGCATACTACGACTATGAGATTTGGCAAATGGATGTCAAAACAGCGTTCCTTTATGGGAACCTCCTTGAGGATGTGTACATGACACAACCAGAAGGTTTTGAGGATCCAGAGAATGCCAATAAAGTCTGTAAGCTGCAAAGATCCATTTATGGATTAAAGCAAGCTTCTAGGAGCTGGAATCGACGTTTTGATGACGCGGTCAAAGAGTTTGGCTTCATCAAGAACGAAGATGAGCCTTGTGTTTACAAGAAGGTTAGTGGGAGCTCTATAGTATTTCTGGTCTTGTATGTGGATGACATACTAATCATTGGCAATGATATTCCTACTCTGCAATCTGTTAAAGATTGGCTAGGAAAGTGCTTTGCAATGAAAGACTTAGGAGACGCAGCCTATATACTGGGTATAAAGATCTATAGAGATAGATCTAAAAGGTTGCTTGGCCTAAGTCAGAGTACATATATTGACAAGGTGTTGAAGAGGTTCAACATGCAAGATTCCAAGAAGGGATTCTTGCCCATGTCACATGGAGTCACTCTTTCCAAGAATGACTGTCCCTCCAACGAGATGGAGAAGGACCGCATGAGTAGGATACCCTATGCTTCGGCCATAGGATCCATCATGTACGCCATGCTATGTACTAGACCAGACGTATCATACGCATTGAGTATGGTGAGCAGATACCAGTCCAATCCGGGTGAGAGTCACTGGATTGCTGTCAAGAACATCCTAAAGTACTTGAGAAGAACTAAGGATGTGTTCTTGATATTTGGAGGAATGGAAGAGCTAAGTGTAAAGGGTTACACTGACGCAAGCTTCCAAACCGACAAGGATGATTACAGATCGCAGTCTGGATACGTGTTTTGCCTGAATGGAGGAGCTGTGAGCTGGAAGAGTTCCAAGCAAGGCACAGTTGCTGATTCTACAACAGAAGCTGAGTACATTGCTGCTGCGGAAGCAGCAAAAGAGGCAGTATGGATAAAGAAGTTTATCACTGAGCTCGGTGTGGTCCCTAGCATAGTGGATCCCGTAGAGTTGTACTGTGACAACTCTGGGGCAATCGCACAAGCAAAGGAACCAAGATCGCACCAAAAGTCAAAGCATGTACTTAGGAGATTCCATCTTATTCGTGATATGATCGATCGAGGAGATGTGAAGATATGCAAGATTCCGACAGATGACAACGTGTCAGATCCGCTCACGAAACCTCTTGCGCAGCGAAAGCATGAAGGGCACGCCAGATCTATAGGCATACGAGATGCGCCAGATTGGCTCTAGTGCAAGTGGGAGACTGTTGGAATAGATGCCCTAGAGGCAATCGTAGATTTAGTATGAACAATGTTTTTTGGCTAGAATATTCATTTATTATTTATGGCGATATTTAATATAATGAAGTCCTTAGATAAATTGTGTTATTTATCTTAAATGTCCCTAGTCCATTATATTGATTAATAGGACAATCAAATATAGACTAGTATGTGGGTAGATTGATATGGAGATATCAAGTCTAACACATGGGTATGCATTAGGAGTAATGGCATACTGGATTGACCCACGACGAAAAGGATACATTAGATTATGTGAAGTCACAATCGCTTTTCGTAGTGCTAATATTATTGCAATCCTTGGACTTGAAGTCACTAGATACTCTAGTTGTGAAATATTGCGCTTTGATGTTATCAAACGTTACACCGTAACTGGGTAATCATAAAGGTGGCTATCGGGCGTGATAGGAAGCAAGCTTAGAGATCGTAGTGATGTAGATAGGATTTGTCCCTCCCACATAATGGGGGTAAATGTCCACGGCCACTCGAGGGATGAGGCTTATTGAATGTCTGGCCAGACTCAGATAAATTAATATGGAGATATTAATGTTATCTGCAAGTATAAGCATATTCCCAGGATCGAGGAACTATGGATTGGATATACGAGTGTGACTATTTATGTCTCGTGTCCAATCCGGATATGGAGACAAAGGGATAATGCAATATGACATATTGGGCACAAAGGTTTGTCGGGATCACTGACTATTTCTATTGGTTGGGTTGCATGGATGTGTTGCTAGACACCGCTCCATGTTAGTAATAGTTACTACCAACTATATAGAAACCTATGGGGTCACACGTCAAATAGAGTAGAGCTAGATTTGGGATTAATTAATATGGATTAATTAATAGAAGGATCATTGTGCAACACCTTGCAAACTTAGTAGGACTAATTTGCAAGGAAGGGAATAGTTCTAGTCCTACTAGAACAAGAAAACTCTTTTATGGAAACAACAAGGAGTTGTTGGAGTATATAAAGGAGGCTCTAGCTTCCTTCCCACATATGAGTTATTAGTCATAACACACAAAGAGTGGGAGAGAGCAAAAGAGAGAGCAAGACAAGAGCTAGGGCCGAAACCCTAGCCCCCGTCCGCCCCTCTACCCGACGGCAAAAAGGGAGGCCGCCCCTCCTTTGTTGCTTTGTTGCTTTGTGCCTTTGATCTTCATCCCTCTTCCTCCAAAGTTCGAGCTAGCACTTGATTGAAGGAAGAATCTAGATCTCACCTCTAGACGTGGATCAACCGTAGAGACGAGGACATCATTCTTCGTGTGATCTCACAAACGAAAAGGTACACATCTTCTATGTCCTTAATCATGTTATGATGTCTCTTCCTGTGATCCTTGGTGGGCTTTGAGTAGGATTAATTTTTGTTATTCCGCTGCGTTACCTACGTCAAAACCCAACACACCAGCACCTCAATTACTCTGAGTGGAATCAAGGAGTAATTCATTCACGTCTCTGAGTTGATGTGTCGTGGTTGTGGTTGTGGTTCTTCCGAAGTCGCTTTCCCATTGTGTCAACTTCCTGTGGATGCAACACAGTGACCAAATGCCAAAGGTGCCCCGCATTTTATGCCATTCTCTTAGGCTAATTGTGTTGGGTTTTGTCTCGAATCCCGCAAGACAAATCGGTGTACCCGATGCGTCTGATTACTTCCTCTGAGGAGGTGATCTATGAGGAGGTGATAGCTTGGGCTTGGTGGGCTTTTCCACCTCCTCTATATTAGTATAAATAGAGGTGCTAGCTATTGTTTCTAATTGAGGAGAGGAGAGGAGTGGTGAGAGAGAATTTGAGAGAAATATTAGTGAGCGGATGTGAGAGGTTAGGGTTTCATAGATGTAGTCTGTGAGGATGAGAGTACCGCGTTGACGTAGTCCGCGGATTGAGGCGTCTCTCCCCTACGATGTATTCTCTCATTGATATAGTGAAATTCTCCTCCTCCCGTGGATGTAGGCGGTTTGGCCGAACCACGTTAATTCTTGTGTTATCGTTTTTCCTTCTCCTAAATTGTGTGTGTAGTGTGTGATCGTGTGGCGTTGTGCTTGCTTCCGTTGCGGCGGGAATTCAGGTTGACGAATAATTCCCAACAACTGGTATCAGAGTCTGGTTCACGATCCGGATAGAGCGCGCGAAGGAAGAGGACGAAGAAGAAACGTCGGAAAAGAATTGAAAAAGAAAAACAACGAGCTCCAATAGCGTGGCAGCGGAGGTGGAAGACCCAAGTTTGGTCTATTTTTTATGCCGCCTGGTTGTTGCTTGTTGTTGTGGGTATGGCAGCATTGAGAAAGTATTGGGTGTATAAACATTGCGTTGGCTTGTGTATTAAGAAGTCAAGGTAAGAAGGATGATTCTTTTTGACTTGGGTGCCAACAAGGCCATGTGACATCTAATGTTGCGATGTGTGGATGTGGGCTGGGGCTAGTGACTGGCAGAGGAATGATCTGGTGCAGCAGTTCCGTGGTGCGCCAGTGCCCTACATATTTCCATGACGTGATCGAGTGGTCCAAAACTGTCTAGGTGTTTTGAGCTGCATGTAAGTCTGATTGGGCTCGAACAGGAGGTGCACCCTCGGTTTTTGGACGTTCCTGACACGATGGCAGGGTCAGATTCTGCAAATTGTCGCTGGATTTTGCAGAATGCTGACGTGGCAGTTTGCGGTGAGATCCAACGGTCTAAAATTGTTCGGGTGGTTACGGCGTGCCTGTAGATCTGATTGTGATGAGTCAGGAGTCTAACCCTATGTTTTTGGACGTTGCGGATTCATCGGTATGGTCAGAATTTTGAGATTCTGAGTGGATTGAGAATATCGGCATCAATCGATATCGGTAGGGAGATCGAAGACGACGGGCTGCGATCAGGGTCAATCAAGTTGAAGTCCAATCAGGTGGGGTCAATTAGAGGCGTTTTTCCTAATTGAACGTTCGATTGGCAACCTATGCAGGCTTGGGAGTGTGTTGACAGTTGGAGCTGCTGTTCAACAAAGGCAAGAAGCGTAGGCTTTGTGTGTTTGTGAGCACGAGACGCAACAGTTGCAGAGAAGTCTGGTCAGAGACGTGGGCAACTATTGCAAGGAAATTCACAAGAAGCTCCACGGGCAGAGATCGAGACGGTGGACGCAGTTGACAAGGCCATGGCAGAGGTGGCGTCCTGATATCTCTGTGTGGGTTCGTGACGATAACTCTTGAGCAACTCGAGGCAAGAAGAGAGGTAAGTCGCGACGGGTCCGCAAAGCGGTGGCTTTGCGAGACGCCTTGGTGAAGGCGTAGGATCGAACAGGAGAAGCAACAACGCAAGGAGAAGCACTCAGGGCTGGCGTGGAGAAACACGTGGCTGACGTGTGAGGACGCTGAAGCATGGAGATAGTGCAGGCTATGAAGTAATTGCGGGTTGTTCGAGACGGTGCTCAAGTGACGAGAACGGTGGTGAAGAATACTACTGCAGTAGTGGAGAGGAAGCGAGTCTCGTTTTCACTTGACTGGTTGGTGGTGATATCTCTGGTGATGAACTAACTGATGGAGAGATGGAGCCACACTACTCCCCAAAGTAGCATATTCTGGGACGCACCTGTGTTGGAGGTGCGAGGCGTGCCCTAGGAGGGGGTGCAGAGCATCTCGGTAGAGGTGCGATGGCGGTCCATGCAGTTGGAGCATGGCGGATGCGGCGGAGTTGACATCAACAACGCAGTTGGCTGAGGAATTTGCTAGGCGCTTACAGAATTCAAGCCAAGGTGGAGTTTGTTGGGTTTTGTCTCGAATTCCGCAAGACAAATCGGTGTACCCGATGCGTCTGATTACTTCCTCTGAGGAGGTGATCTCTGAGGAGGTGATAGCTTGGGCTTGGTGGGCTTTTCCACCTCCTCTATATTAGTATAAATAGAGGTGCTAGCTATTGTTTCTAATTGAGGAGAGGAGAGGAGTGGTGAGAGAGAATTTGAGAGAAATATTAGTGAGCGGATGTGAGAGGTTAGGGTTTCATAGATGTAGTCTATGAGGATGAGAGTACCGCGTTGACGTAGTCCGCGGATGGAGTCGTCTCTCCCCTACGATGTATTCCCTCATTGATATAGTGAAATTCTCCTTCTCCCGTGGATGTAGGCGGTTTGGCCGAATCACGTTAATTCTTGTGTTATCATTTTTCCTTCTCCTAAATTGCGTGTGGTTAGTGTGTGATCGTGTGGCGTTGTTTTTGCTTCCGTTGCGGCGGGAATTCGGGTTGACGAATAATTCCCAACAAATTGAAGTGAAAAACTGAGACCTGTTACACATCTCTTAGCTGATTCATTCACTTTGTTCTGTATTTTACTGATTCACACTGAAAATTGATTGATTCACGGAAGTCCTAACAACATTCTTGTCAAATTTAAAGAATATGGCTTCAAAGTTGAGAGAAGAGCTGCCAGACTTAGTTTACCAGTCAAATCTGATATCACGTCCATGGTGATATCAGAAGAAGAAAGATAAAGTCCTTGCAGAATACAATGAGTGGAAATGTTGAGATGAAGACGTAGCTCACCCGGGACAACAATTTCAACGGGGGGTCATGCATTTGTTTAATATGTTTAGTCTTTCAGGAAGCTATTTGGAAATGCTGAATGGTTTCTAACAATTTGCAGAACTTTTATTTAGCAAGATAGGCAATTTTTCAGTACATAAGCAATTATCTACATGTCTTGAATCCTTGTAATTAACAGTTATGGTATGCTTTTGTCGGTAATTAAACTAGGGATTTCAGAGATTTGACTATTGCGCACTCAAAAGTAAGCCTGGCCATGGGCCCAGTGGCCCGACCAACCCGCCCAACCCAGCCCGGTGTGGGTGGGTTTGGGTTCACGAAATTTCAGCCCGGTACGGGCTTGGGCCAACAAAACGAGCCCGAACCATGAATGGGCTGGGCTTGGGTTCAACCTCCTCAGCCCAGGCCCAGCCCAGCCCGACCCGGTGACGTAATAAATAATCAAACATTAATAATTATGCATACGGGCTATATATGTTTTGAATAGTTTGCAAATGTGTAATTTTGTAGTTTTTAGTAACGTGTAGGGGGTATTAAATTGTCATAAAATAATATGCACTAACATATCAATATCATATAATAGTACTACACTTACAAGTTACAAATCATTCAAAGCTAATTACTCTTCTTGTTTCTCTTACAGACATCGGCACAACGACTGACTTTCTTTACGTGAAAACTTAATTGATAAAAAAAATATTAAATGCGTTAAATGCATAATTAATTTCAATCATATTTGTATTTAACGTACTGTTAAGTAACTTTTAAATTTTTAAAGTTATTTTTTTAAATAAATATTAAAATTATTTTGGCCCACGGGTTGGGTTTGGGTTTAGAGTTTTTCGAACGGGTCGGGCTTGGGTACGAGTGTTGGCCCAGACGATGGGTTGGGTTGGGCCTGGGTTCACGTTTTCAAAACATTGGCCCGGTCTGGCCCGGCCCAACCCAGCCCAGCCCGGCCCATGACCAGCCCTACTCAAAAGTGTTCGATGTGTCTCATTTGAGGCAGCATTTCAATGCTTCTTTGATTGCAACCATGGCTTTATACGGATTGCATGGCATTGTATTATGGAGGAAAAAGGATTTACTATACCGTACCAGAACAGGCATGTTAGATATCATCTCAAGTTACATGCTCTGAGAATATGTAGCACGAGTGCGGGCGCTGGTTCGGGAACTGGTGCGGGTGCGGCAAATTCCCAAAAATCAAGGGTGCGGGTGCGGCAGGGGTGCAGCCACATTATTTATATTTCTATCTGATATTATTAGTGATACCATTAATATAAGGGTAAAAGACAAAAACCACCTTCCGAGTTTGAAATTTATACAAAAACAACCTTCGTGTTTAGGGATACACAAAAACCACCCCTGTCAGTAGACGGCAACTAACGGGAAGTAACGGAGGGTGGTAAAATATCATTTTAACCTCTAATTTTCTGTGTGTGTGTGTGTGTGTATATATATATCATAATTTTTTTAAAAGAGAATCCTACCCCTGCACTGTTCATGAAGACAAGTACCACCCCTGGACACTGTTCACCTGGACAATTACTACCCCCGGACACTATTCATGAGGACAATTACCACCCCTCTGGAAAATTTCGATCTATGTTCCAAATTTGGGTGGACAATTCGCACCCCTCTGCAGGAAGACAATTTCCACCCCTCTTGAGGGAAATAAAAAAGCAATGCAGGGTTCATCCTCTAATAATCCTACCATAAAATAATGAACAAACATCACCTATTTTCTCTCCAAGAACCTAGCCTACCTCCAACAACTTCGCTCCAAAAAGTCTTTCCTTTAATAACTTCCCTGCAAAGCCCCCCCCCCCCCCCCCCCAAGAAAGCATTAACAGTTGATATTTATTGGCATCCCCACAACACAATTTCATCACTCTACACTCAAAGCTCTCTCTAGGTAAGATAATCCAAGCAAGCAACAAGTACTTGTTAAATTCTTATTTAGTATATGTTAAGTATTGTTCTATGTACTGTACTTGTTGCTTGCCTGTTGTTGCTTAATTTATCTTACGTAGAGAGAACTTTGAGCGTGGAGTGATGGAATTGTGTTGTGGGGATGCCAATAAATAGCCACAGTAAATATTTGGGGAGAATGGGGGGGGGCACTTTTGGAGAGAAATTAGTGGAGGGAAGCCTTGACGAAGCGAAGTGTTGGAGGTAGGCTAGGTTCTTGGAGGGAAAAGATGTGATATGTGTTCATTATTTTATGCTAGGATTATTAGAGGGTGAACCATGCCTTGCTTTTTTTTGGTGGAAATTGTCTTCCTGCATAGGGGTGCAAATTGTCAACCCAAAATTTGGAACTTGATCGAAATTTTATAGGGGGTGGTAATTGTCCTCATGAACAGTGTCCAGAGGGGTGGTAATTGTCCAGGTGAACAATATCAGGAGTATAATGGTAATTTATCGTATATGGTGCTGATGCAATCATGTTAAAATGTGATGTAAATATTATAATAACTATGTTTTAATTAAATATAGTGATTAAGGGCATAGTTTTTCTAATAAAAATGTAAATAGAAGGGGTATAATAGTAAAAAAACAATTTCAACCTGACATTAACAGAGGGGTGGTGATTGTCTAACGTCCATCCACTACTAGGGTGATTTTTGTAATTTCCCGAACACGAGTACTGTTTTTGTATATATTCCAAACTCGGAGGGTGGTTTTTGTCCTTAATATAATAACGACAACAATATGGATCATATTATAATCAAACAGATCTAACAGAAATTCATACTCGATGATACAAAGTTACTATCAATAGTATAACCTTTGCATGTCGTTGTTCTTAGTTGTGGAGAGATGAGTAATCTAAGAGTTAAAAATGTTCACATAAATGCGTGTTTCTTTGTTAAATTCTAATTGTATATAGAAGACTTCTCAACTAAAACTTTCGAAAATAATCCTGTCTTATCCACAAAACACCCACGAAGCACCCAGAAGCACCCGGTGCGGGTGCGCAACCAATCAGAAGCATCCGTGCCACATAGCTCTGAGATGGTAATAGCAACCCGTCCTTGGGTACAGAAACCAGACGTAGCAGGTAGCCACAGTACACCTTGGCATCCTTGTTCCCTGGTTCTCCATAACTACACTATGCCGACTTCATCGGCAAATCCTGTGGCGAATGTTGAACGTGCTTTGCAAAGCTCCAGTTACATGAAGCTAATGCAGTACTCTTTAGTGCTGAGAGCTTCAAGTCGGTACATGCTTGCATTTGTCCACTCCCTTAAGTAGGACTGTCAGTGGGTCGAGTCTAAACTCGACCCGACCTGGACCCATTAGTGGCACAACATGTTAACAACGGACCCACCCGCCCGATGGTCTATGACCCGTTTGTTTGCAGGCCCTGGCCCACCACAGACCCGATGGTTACGACCCTTCTTGCCCGACCCGCTAATACCGACCGCAGTTTGACTGCTGCCCCGTGCCAGTCTTCTCAACCCTCAACAGTTGAAGCGACAACGCTGGTCCAAACAGGATTTGTTTCCCAACTCAACAATATCCATAACATAGTGCAAAGTTTACTTCCCTGGTCTTTATTAACTTACTCTCAATTTATCTGAATAATTTATCAACTAGCTAGACCAGCCCAAGAACAGACCAGATAGCTTCCAGGGAAGCTTCAGGAACAAGTTCAGCCCACGAAAGCTGTAAAATAACTCTTGGAGTCTTCAGGCATTGCTTCTAGACTGAAACCAAATGATGAGAAAATGGTCACTGCATTCTCCGCTTCTTTCTCGTTTACGTAAGAAACCGGACACGGTGCACACATGGATCGCTACCTTCCTCGCCGCCGCTTTGATTGCAATCATACTCTTCAAGAACAATCCTTCTCGCTTTCGTGATGTCCGCTAAAACTCTGGATTTGATGGTCTAGTTTGGGATTGTGAAGCTTGTGTGTATGTTTCTGCTTGAACTGTTGTTTCAAATTCTCAAGATCGCGTAAAGGCTTGTTCCAGTGCACTAACAGCCCCAACCATGCTCGACACTATTTGTGCCGCAGCGCCATAAGCTACTTGCAAAGTTGCAATGCATCCATTAACAACCACGATAACATAATTTTACTTCAGTTCACTGTAGTAACTCCATCAAACAGCAGAAGAAGGGCATTCATTCAGCAATTCAAGATTTATAAATCATCAAAGGACTAACTCATGCCAACATTGTTATCTTATTGACGACACAAACCAACAGGAGAAATCGAAACCAAAAATCAGAATCAACCCAGAGACCCCATTATCATATTTTCAAGATTTATCCTTAAACCCATTCTCGGAACTGTCAAACTTTTTCAAGAATCCAATCAGAACCCAATTCCTGATCAACCACTGCATAACCCACAAACCCTTTTTTCGCCTGGCAGTTCATGACAATTGACAAGTAAAATCTTGTTTTGCATCATCAGAGAATCTTAGAAGTGAGGGGCTTTAGAAGTTGTCACCCTGAGGCTTGAAGTGAATCCTATGAGAGCTCGTGAAGAAACGATAATGGCGTCTTTAAAGTGATGAATTTATTAGTTCTAATCAGCTATCCAAATCCAGCCCTCGACAAGGTAACCCACGGCTGATTAGAGGTTGCATTCACTGCAGGTAACTAGCTGCCCCTTCTTTGTGATGTTTTTCAGTTGTGCAATTTTTGATCTTGAATTGTTACCGATCATGAATGATGGCACATTCTTCTAATTAAAACATGAACGCGAACATGAACATGAAACTGATGTTCACAACATGAATTATATCCATCAAATCCACTAAACAGAACACAATCAACTAATAATACTGACACTACTACAATAAAAGAATGCCAATTGTGCTAGTACAAATTCAGAATTGTCCATCAACCACTACACATCTTCAAGTAGGAAGATGAAAGATTTGGGTGAAGAAGCAACCCTTTGATTGGAAAGTTCTCAACATGTTTGCCTCTTGATTCTCTACAACCTTCAACCCAAATCCACTCCCACCCACCATTCTCCACATCTTCTCTCCCAACCACCATCCCTGAACCAATTTCCTTATATAACCACATTGCCCCCGCCATTCCTACACATTTCGTTCTCCCCCAGCTTTTCTTACCTCCTAAAAATCTCACCCCTAACTCAACCGGAACCTTCCCAATTAACCCCCAATTATCATTTCCTGCGTCTAGCTCCCAAATACACGCGTCACCTCCACACGTGGCTCCGACAAGTGTCACCCTCTCGTTCCGCTTCACCAATGCCGCAAACTCGAGCCGGTCTGCCATCGGCACTCTGAGCTCCCTCCACGTGTTTGTGATAACCTCAAAGCCCATGACAGTGTACACACGGGCCGAGGTTATCCAGTAATGGACCCCACCGCAGTATACGCTCTCCTCTGGGGTCCACACTGTCAATCTCACCGCAAGCTCCACCGGCATAGATCCGGCCACCCGCCACGTGTCGTGCCGTGATTCGTACATTTCTAGTGTCGGCTCGTAGGAAGCACCGCCAAGTGGCGCCGCCGACATGCCGCCAGCTACGTAGATCCTGAAGTGAGGCGATCGGTCCTCTATCACGCCAATAGCTGGGTTTGTGCGTGTAATATTGAGGGGTGGTAAGGGAGTGAATTGTCTAGTGAAAGGGTTGCATATGGCAAGTTGGAGAGCGGTTGTGGTGGTTAGCCTGAGCAGCACTAGACCTCCAATTGAAGCAACCGGCCGGAACAAGTGATGAGACAGGAAGTCCAAAGGCAGAGTGTGCCAATTTTGGTTGGCCGGATTGTGAGCGTAGCAGGAGAACCCACGGTGGCGCGCAGGCAGGGCTATGAACCACGGCGGGTGGTGGTGGAGGTTGTCCGGTAAGACCAAGGCGGCAGAAGTGTTCCAGTTCCGGCAAACAGCGCGGGCACTTGCCAAGGAGTCCGGTGATAGGAAGGAGAATATGGTGGATAGGAGATCAGATGGCAAACTGGTCCACATGAGAAAAAACTGGTTCAATTCCTAACTTTCTTCTCTTCTAAACTATGGCCATATGAGGAGGATATGTATGCAGAAAATGGTGCTGTGTGTTGTTTTCCAGAGCAATGATTGCAACTTGCTTGTGAAAATATAGGAAGTATTGGTTGGTTGTGGACCGAGATGAGGTGGTGCTCCCGGTACACCTTAAGATCAATTACATTGTTCTTATCGTTTGACTTAATGATGTGGTACTTATGACTTTAGCAACTTTGCCCGGACAATTCTCTCTTTAAGATAAGTGCCATCAACCCATTTACTGATTAACTAGTTAAGAGACCACAACGTTTTCTATGCTTTGGGAAATCATTTGAACCCAAGAGCATTCCTTATGTCCTAATTTGCCACACTATGTTTTGAGAACCTTCAGAAACCCAGGTGACTGATGAGATCCAAACTCTGAAATGATGCCCATTTTTGCTTAGGGCTGTGTGCCAAAATGAGTCATATGTATCAGAATCCAGACCCACATGTGAGTGCCAGATTATTATAACTGGGTTTTGTACATTTTTGTAATGCCAAAACTAGAGAAACAGTTCATGGGAGCAGCCAAAGGGCAAGAGAAAACTGAAAAGATTCATCTCTTTTGTCTACTAGTGCCATCTTCACAAAAATTGTGGTCCTTCACTTGGCAAAAATATTTTACTTTCCATTTCTTATGGTTCATGTCTTGGTAGGATTTAGAAAAATATAGGGTTTTCACAAAGCTTCACAACCCCAAAATGATGTGCGACAAAGTTTGTATTTTGTGCAAGGATAACAGGTGGTGTTACAACTCGGCCAGAGAGGGACACGTGGCAAAAGTTGAGATGGAATCTCAAGTTGTTGTTGTTTTTTTTTTACTCGGCTTAAACTTAAGTTAAACTTGTGTTCCATGATTGTTTCTGGCTGGGTTGTGACACCAGGTGACACCGGCGTGGTGTCAGTCTAACAACGAGAAGGCTTAGCTAGCTACAATAAGATAATCAAATTGAAATATTAGAAACTTAATAAAATAGGGGTGGAGAAGAAATATGCCACTTGCTTTAGTTCTTTTGTACCAAAAAAGATGTATGCCACTTGCCCAAAAAAATGAGTATATGTCATCTTCTGGAATTTTTAAAGGGAAAGCTAACTTTTGTCCCAACAATCAATAATCACCAATCCAGATCTTGTTCTTTATCAATGGAAGATCTCTACTTCAACGTTCAACCCTTTACTTATCTTCATTCAGAAAATTTAGTACAGAATGCAGAAACAATCACACAATCTAATGTCGGCTGTTGTTGGACTTCCGGTGGCCAGCAACGACTAAGCACCAGCGGTCGTTGAGGCCGGTGGTGTCGGCAGCTGTGGAAGTCCAACAATCACACATTTTACCAGAACTAGAGCCTTTAAACACAATAATTTCAGGAAGTTGTGGTACTTTCAAGTAAACAAATGAAGACTAAACCCATGAAAAGATCAAGAATAAAACAAAATTCTCCTCAGACAAAAGTTTACTTGAAACTCATGGTCAATCAGTTCAGATTCTACATGCTTCATGATTCCCAGATTCCAAAAGTAAAATAGAACTACTGTAACATTCTATGTAAGAAAGATGTCTCCTATAGTTATGTTGGTTCGTTTTTTCAGTGTTGGGTTTTGCTTAACTACATTCAGAAAGGTAACCAGATATGAGGGTTGCAAATCCTCTAAATGCAAGTAGGGTTAGGACAACATCATCTATAGTAACCCAAGATAACCAACCTCAGTTTGAGTTCTCCACCTGGCCTAGTAAACTATCAACAACCGGCGTGTCTTGAATCCAATCAGCATATATGCCATTCATCTTCTCAAAGCTTTTCCACTTGAATTGACACCTCTCCTGTGGCCTTTTCTGGTTGAAAGCATCACCAGACTTCATTCTGCAGAATGGCGCGAGTGTGGCAGCTGAAGACATCATCTTCACTGTAGAAACATTCCTGCATCCCCTTTCATTATCAGGCCAAACCTTTTGCAGCTCTGCGAAATGCAACAATGTGAACCGTCTGTCAGATATATGTATATGCATGTTTTTTCTAAAGAAGCGCAGACTAATTTGTACACATTTTAAAAATGACAGTCGGGAACGAGCTTTCAGCAAGTTTACATGTGCGAATGAACATGTTTGAGGGAAATGTAGTTATATGCTTAACATGTAATGTGAGACAAAAACCACGAGTTTTTCACTGTTATTAAGAGGATATCCTTTGGGTTTACTCCATTGATTTTATGGTCTTTCAGTCCAGAAAACAGCCACACAACCACCAGATTCTTCCCCAGCTTCAAGGGTTCCCTTGTAAGATACATTGTATGGATAACTGCAACAGATTTTAAATTTGATTTGCTTTAAGTTAACTTACCACTCTAGTCTCTATTGTTCATAAATCTCACTGCACCACAGCTATCGAACTTAGGCTTCATTGAGCACTTAACCCACATGCTGTGTGCCGTCTTACACACATAACCACAGTAGCAAATTCTAAACCTCCTCTTTTCCGTACAGGAACTGATCAAGCCTTAGTGCCTTACCATATTACCTACACGGCCACACTCGTGCTCTTATATTGCCTCAGCTTTCCCTAGCCTCCTCTTCATCATCTAGTTCAAGGACACGCATCTTTGACATCATACACTACAGTAATCTAACTTTAAATTTACCACTTCATGTGAGAACAAATAATCCAGTGTACATAACTTGCTTCCGCAATCAAAAGGAGGACAGGAACTGCTAGAAATTTCACTCATTTTCATGGGTTGTAAGACTAAATTTAATAGTGTCAATAGCCTAACCATGAGGAATACACAGCCTCCAAAAGCAAAATCGGTTCAGTTGCCTAAGGAACCACATGAGCAGGTCATTTAACAATGGCAATTGCCTAACCATGAAGAATGCCAAACTTTAATAAAGTTATTGAAAAGATTACCATCACAGTAAGTAACCATAACAGGGTCTCACATGCCAATACTTTATTATATACAATACCCACCATTTCACAATATTTTTGAACAATCTATAGGAACTAATAACAAGAGCATTTACAGAAGCATCTTGTATTCATCAAAATGATGCTGGAGACAGTAAAACCAAGGTCCAATGCTTAGAAACAGCAGCGAGAGGAACAAACCTGCAAATCCATGAGCAAAGTTACAATTCCCACCATACGGGCAGCTAGATCGCGCCTCCCAGTGGTTACATAGCCTCGCCTTCCCAAACATCGGCCTCCGGTACACTGATTTACCAAGCACATCTACGCATTCAGGAGTCCTGCATTGCACCTGCCCAACCCCATTTCTGGTAAATTGCCCAACACTCTTGGGATTCACAGTCCTCAAATTCAAAGGAATTTCGTGGCGATAACGGCATCTCTCACCATCCCAACATTCTTTCCCATTACAGAACCTCCAACAGAAACCCTTTTCAAAGATGGGTCTATACTCATTGTTGGAATTCCTACACACATTCACAGTATTTTCCTTATCCATCATCAATGGAGATAAAACATTTTCAGCATCCCTCATGGAGTGGGAATACTTGCAATTGTGTCCAAAACTACAACGACCTCGATTAAACTGCAAGCAAGGTTGAGCAATTCTGAGTTTCTTGGAAGCTCGAAGCTCTAAATCGGACCCAGAAGGTGAGAAGAAGCTCTGAGGAGTCTGATGAGTCACATTCATGTTCATAGGGTTTAGGGTTTTAGCGTTCTGATCCATTGTTGACAATGGAGGGTACCCAGATGAAAAATTAGCAGTAAACGTTGTTAAATTTGTGTTTCACAGCAAACCCATTAGGGTTTATAGCCCATCGGAGAGACCCAGAGGAAACGATTCGTGTTCACTGCGAACCCAGTTGAGTTTTTCAGCAGAAGCACCACAGAGAATAGACGATACCCAGATGAAAACAAAGCGATTGACGTCGATTAAGTAGTGTTCAGAGCTAACCCATTTGGGTTTCAAGCGAAGAAACAAGTAGAAAGTTCTGTAAACGAAGAAACCCAGATTAGAATTATAGCAGTTCGCGTTGTTCAAGTTGTGTTCACAGCGAAACCCAAATGGTCGAGAAATGCAAGTTAGGGTTTCGATCTTCAATCATCAACAATTAAAGGAATAAAGAGGGCTTTGCAGACACGTGTCTCTTGTAAGTTGGAATGAGCGGACGGTGCCGTTTGCCTCGCGTTTGTTGCAATTAGACTTGGCAAAATGGGCGGATTGGTCGATTTTGATTGGTTTTTATTTGGTTTGGTCTCAAATGGGTACATCCCAAATAAGACCATTATAAATTGGGTTTATATAGCCTTGGTTTTAACACTAACCCAACTTTATCATCTTTGATTTTACAAAACTATCCTTTAAACATTACTAAAATTTCTACAAGCCCTTATCTATATGTACTAGTATGTGTGAACAAATTGAACCCAATAAATCTTTTGTGGTAGTTTCTTTACATGGAGTAACAATAGACATGGGAGATACCATACTAGAGAGAAACTAGACAGAGTTTTGACTAATGATTCTTTTCTAGATATGTTTAACCATTCTTCAGCAGAAGTGCAGGATTTGAGTAACAGTGATCACAATCCTCTTGTTATTAGCATTCTTTCTCAAAAAGAGAGGCCACATCAAAAGAGAAGATTCTAGTTCTCTTACAGTTGGACAAAAATTGACCACTGCCAGAATTTAATTGCAAATAGATGGAACCAGAACAACTCTCATTTGTCAACGGCATCTTTCCAAAGCAAGATTCAACATATAGCAGTGGATTTACACAGCTAGGACATAAGAAGTAAGAGAAATAAGGAGTCAGAGATTTCTTTGTTACAGAAGCAACTGAATACCCTCAAAGATCATTATCCTACCTCAGAAAACCTGCAAAGAAAGAAGAGCATTCAGGCTGTGATCAACAATATACTTCTGAAGGCCCTTTGGTTAAAAGAGGGAGATAAGAATACCTCTTACTTTCACCGGAAAGCTTCTGCTAGAAGAAGACGAAACATGATAACTGGCATCTTCAATCAGGATAAAGTATGGGTAACTGAAGGTCCAGATATTGCTAAGGTTTTTCTGAACTACTTCAAGTACATTTACACTTCAGAGAATATTACTCAACTTCAAACTGTGCTCAATGCTATTCCAGTTAAAGTTACTACTGAGATGAATAATTACTTGTTGACCCCTTATACTCATGAGGAAGTAAGTAATGCTTTGAATCAGATGCATCCTCTTAAAGCTCCGGGCCCTGATGGTATGCCAGCATTGTTTTATCAACATTACTGGCACATTGTAGGCTCTGAAGTCACACAGTTAGTTTTGGATTTGCTTAATGGTCAGAAGGATCTCTCAACTATCAACCAAACATGTGTGGCTTTGATTCTCAAAATTGACATCCCAAAAAATACTACTGATTTCAGACCAATCTCCTTATGTAATGTGATTTACAAACTGGTGTCAAAAGTGATTGCAAATAGGCAAGCAAATTTTGCCGGAGATCATAGATGAATCGCAGAGTGCCTTTGCTGCACAAAGACAAATTACTGACAGTGTTATCATTGCTTTTGAGACTATTCATTCCATGAAGAAGTACAAAAGGGGAATGGTTATTTCACTTTGAAACTGGATACGTCTAAAGCCTATGACTGGATAGAGTGGGATTATCTAAAGGGTTGCATGGTGAGGTTGGGCTTTCCTACTGACTATATTAAGTTGGTTATGAATTGTGTGACTTCAGTTTCTTACTCCATATTGATCAATCGAGAGAAGTCAGATTTTTTCAAACCCACTAGAGGGTAGAGGCAAGGTGACCCCCTATCACCTTACTTATTTATTTTACGTTCTGAAGGTTTTACTGCTATGATCAACAATGCTGTGATTGAAGGTAGATTACTGGGTTATTGTTCAGTGGGGAATGGACCTGTAATAACAAAGCTTTTCTTTGCGGATGATTCGTTATTTTTTGGAAAAGCAACTCCAAAAGAGGCCACTACTCTTAAAAATATCATGGATATTTTCTGTAATGCTTCAGGCCAAAAGGTTAACAAGGAGAAATATGCTTTAGTCTTTTCCCCTAATGTTCCTGATATTGCTAAGGCTTCATTACAGGAATTTTTTGAAGTTCCTGCTGCTTTGAGCCATGAAATATATTTGGGATTGCCAACTTCAATTGTCAAAGAAAGGAAAAGAACCTTCAGTATTTTGAAAGACAGAGTTTGGAAGAAGGGTTCAACCTGGAAAGAGAAGATGCTATCTCCTGCAGGTAAAGAGATAATGTTGAAAGCTGTTATGCAATCTCTTCCCACTTACTATATGTCCTGCTTTGTGCTTCCTGCCTCTTTAATTAAAGATCTTAAAAGCATAATGTCTAGATTTTGGTGGGGGAATAATATGGACAAGAGAAGTATTCATTGGATCTCTTGGTCTAAATGTGTCTTCCTAAACAGAAGGGTGGCTTAGAATGAAGGATTTGGAAATTTTCAATCTCTCCATTCTTGCTAAAAAAATCTAGAGAGTATACAAAAATCATAACCTTCTTGTCTCTAAAGTATTGCAAGCTAAGTACTTTAGAGAAGATGGTATTTTTGATGCAGTCTTGGGTTGCTCCCCATCTTACATTTGGAGGAGTTTAATGAAGGCTAAATGTACTTTAAAAGAAGGAAGCAGGATTATTGTAGGAAATGGTGAAAGAACTTATATCTACAAGGACAACTGGATTAAGGATAGAGGTGGAAGAAAAGCTTATACCTATCCCTCCCTTCCTCTTTGTTCTAGAGTTAGCTACTTGATTAACCCAGAGAGAAGGTGGAATTATAAAATTATCTCCCAACACTTCAGTGAGGATGATTTTAGAGATATTATCAGAACCCCTATTTGTCTTCGTACAACTCAAGATTTTGTTTGTTGGGGTCACACCAAGAATGGAGGGTATACAGTCAGGACAGGTTATAAAAGAGCTTTTCAGATAAAAAGAGCTACTCTTGACACTAGATGTCCTGGTGAATCAAGTTCTAGGATTGATGAGAAAGATTGGAAACGCATATGGAACTTACATGTGCCTCAGAAAATTAACATCAAAGAGATTTTCAAAGGGAAGCTGGTTTATATAAGGCGTGATAGAAATCAACCGGCTCATATCATGGCAACGAAGGGGCTGGAAGATGAAGATGCAAAGGTCTACATGGTTCATCCTCCCAGGTTCGTGCGGAGTTTCCTAAATGAAGACTTAAATGCTATTCACCGAACGGAAGAAGCTCTAGAGGGTTAAAGTTTAGGGAGTGTTTGGTTGTGTTTTTTCTTTGCTTTTGTGTTTTGTTGTCTTTTCTTATGCTATCCTTTGGGCTATATTTGTTGGATTTTTTTCTTGTGGATTTCTAGTTGGGCTTCATGTTGTGGTTTTCATCAGTGGGTAAGGTTTATGTCCCCCACTTGTTTTATGGGTTTGGATCCCAATTTATCTTAATGAAAGCGGGGTTTATGCCGCCCTACCTATACGGTAGGTTCCCTCAAAAAAAAAAAAAACACATATCGGCGTCGCTGTCACAGCCTTATCCTCTGGTCGTCGTCGTTATCATCCCCTCTCACTGTCGCAATCGTCGTCCTGACGACACCGCCGCTTCCCATCAGACCCCAGACATCACCGCCTGTCAAGGCCAGGGCATCAATCTTGTCCCCGGCGCCATGGTGCCCCTGTTCATCGACGGCGTGGTGTTGGTGTTCACCATTCTCGTCAGTGTCGCTTCCCACTATTTTCGTCGCCGCCTCCTCCTATTAGACCCCAGATATCGCCTTCTGTTAAGACTATGGCATCAATCGTTGTCTTGGTTTTCATGGTATGGTCTCGCTGGTGTTATTCAGATTCGCCGGAAGCACTTCGTCGGTGATGTGAGAGACAATGGAGAAAGTCAGAAAGTCCCCCTGAGTAGAGAGATCCATGGAGAAGTCTCCCGAGCATGTGCCCTAATTGATTCATATTCCTGCCGTGGTTTTGCTTGGGTTTAGTCTTTCATTGGGTTGCAATGTGTAGTTGGGCTTAATTGGGGTTCTGGGTAAAATTCAAAAAGTCCCATTAAAGTAATGAACTTAAATAAGTTTGACCATTAAGACCTGTCTAATAAGTAGAGAGGACCCGACTTTATAATGAGCAAGAAAAATGGTCTGGCCCATTGGGCACAAGTCCATTTTATCAGGTCTAGTTGCAATCCAAACGATGGCAATTTAGTCTTTTACTTTACTTTTATCGGATTCTTATAGCTAATAATGCAAAAAATTAATAGTTGTTTAGTGGAAGTATAAATAACATTCAAAATGAACTATTTTTTCTTCTAAAAAAATAAACTATATTTTGAAATAGAAATGCATACTTTGAGAAATTAGCATTTTCTTTTCTAAAAATATAATCCTCTGTCCCACAAAGACATTTCATTTTTTCATTTTGATTTGTCATAAACGAATGTCCACTTACAAAAATGTAATGAAGTTTCAATGCTATGTTCACTTCCATGTCCCGGGTTCGAACGCGGTTAACTACATAAACAATTTCTCAAAAAAACATATTCAATGCACTTAGTCTTTTTTTAGGGAAAATATGTATAAACTAGAAGCTAAACGGCTCTAGATCAGCGGCCATTACATCGATAGCCCAAGCGGGATTTTGAGTGTAAAGACTATAGAGCATAGACTGAAGAGCTCCGTTGGCAAACAGATGTGCTACTTCATTGCCTTGTCTTCTAACATGATTTATCTGAGAATTTTAAAAACAATGTAGAAGTCTTTTAATCTCTTCCACTATCTCTGAAATCTCTCTGCACACTTCTGGGAATCTTGCGTCGATCTTCCTTGCGATAAAAGGCTAACTTCCATAAGCGAGTCCGTCTCCACCATTATATGTTTTCACTTGGCCGAGGTTTCCCTCTGAACTCCACGCAATACAGCTCGAAGCTCCAGCAGAAGGATAGAGCTACTAGAAGTTGTACATTCATATCTCCCTGCTACGAATTCCCCCGTTGAATCTCGGATAACACATCCTGCCAAATTTTGCTAGTTTAACCTCGCGACATCACAGTCAACCTTTACGCACCCCTCGGGTGGCTTATTCCACCGAGATTTCGCCGCAGAAATACTCCGAGTGTCCTCCACAGTGCGCTGATTTTTAACTAATCTGAACCACTTCAAGTGTTCATAGACTTTAACAGCCAACTCATCTGGGTTTAAAGTTCCGTTTTTGAAACGGATTGAGTTACAATCGAACCCCAAACACCAAAGTCCCGTAGCCCAAAGCTCCCTAGTTTCATCCGGCTCGTTATAAAAAAAATGCTCCACCCATTTCCCATGCACGGAAACAACGCGTCTCCATAAAAGATTTTCCCTTTAATCTTTCCCAAAAAACTGTAGTAGAAGGACATTGCATTACCAGATGATCTTCAGTCCTCAGGGCCGAGAGGCAAAAATTGCATTTGATGGGAACCTCCACTCGTCTTTGCTTTAGCTTTGTAGCAACTGGAAGTGCGCGATTCTAGAGTTTTCAGGTTGTGTACATAACTTTCTTGAGCAGTTTTACCTTCCAATTATTCTTTAGCCAACTCCGTTTCAAGCCCGTAGAAGTTTCTTCCGTTGTACACTGCTCTTCCGACAAGAATTTATATCCTAAGGAAACCGGGTAAATCCCTGTTTTCGACGGAGCCCAATATCGTCTTCTCGTAACGGATTTGGGATAGGAAGTTGTCTGATGAGCTCACTATCCATCTCTCATAAATAAAGTGTGCAACAAGTTTTCATCCCACGGGTGCCCCAAGTGGGAGCCGGGGTGATAACTTTGAAGCTATTGCCTCTCGGAATCCATCGTGCATGAAAAAAATGATACTACGGCCATTTACCAATCTCCAGGTGAGACCACGCTTCAGTAAATTCCTTCATACGAGGATACTTCGATAGCCAAAAGAAACCTGCGAAGGGGGTTCGCTATCAATGAAGGAAGTGTGTTTGAAATACATGTGCTTAAGGATTCGGCTCAGAAGGCTGTTAGGATTGGAATGCACTTAGTCTTGGAGAAAACAAAATCAACGGTAATAGTGAAAATAGCATGTTAATAATTGTAGTGGGATGCATTAATTGCATGTCTCAAAAAATTTGTAGGTTCAAAAATTATTGTCAAATTTACGTAACGGAGGGAGTCACTAGCTTCTACTATAAAAGAGTCATGTTTTTTAATTTTAGTAGCAAAAATAACAACCGTACTTGCAATGCACAATAAGTGAGTTATACCCAGCAAAAGTCAAACACAACATTTTTTGTCGCTCCGTTAGATTCCTAATGTATTTGTGCATGGATTTGAATTTCATTGGCTCTAGGATCAAGCCATTTTTCACTGCAAAAATAAGGTCAAAATTTGATTGGAGAGTTTTTTCCATCAACAAGTCCTTCGCAATATAGTGGATTTCTATTTAACATGTCATTTCAAATTTAAGATATTTGAGCTATTGGGACTCTCTTTCCATACATCTTGTTGGTCTTTAGCCATCGATACCCCCAAACTAAGTTGTATATGCAATCCTTACTTTGACCCCAAACTCAAATTCAAATCTCCCATCCAAATGCAACTTATAGGTATAGGTGCCTATTAGTGACATGGGTCGTGTTTGTGTGTTGAAGTTGTAACTAACATAGCATAATTCATACACGAGCTTCGAGTGCCCAAAACCCATCCCCACATGCATGGAAGCGAGTATCTTTTTAAGAAACATAAAAGTAAGTTAACTACAACAACCTCTGTTTCTTCTCTTTCAACCGCGGTTGACTTTTTTACCTGTAACTGGGCAACTTTGACTTGGTGATTTGGATAGCAAAACGATGTAATTTTTTTTGGCAAATTTTTTTTTATAGTTTTGTAGAGCAAAGTTTACTCCACAAGATCATCCAAAGCCGTCTCCTGGTGCTCGGCTCCTATGCGACTACCGAATCTATTTCTTGAAGCTGATCAGGATCAGCTTATTCCATTCCACTCAGATGCCTTCCGTTCCAGTCAACAAGTTCATCTTGAAGTTTCAGCTCATTTTCTCCTGGTTTTGAGCCGAACCTCACCGGTTCCCAAGGTCTTTCGACCCTCTTGGTTCTGTTTATACACTCCGTTTTCATTTATTCGAATTGCTAGTCACTGTTTCGTGGTATTTTAGGGTTGCTTTACCGGTGTTCTAGATCTTTTCTCGCGTTATTGGGTTGTTGACTTGTCAAAATTGATAGATTTGATGTTTCTCAGCCTGTATTGGATATCTTGGAGGAGTATTGCTCATATTGTCGTTAAATGGGCATAAACTCCTATATTGCTCAATTCGTTATTGTCGATTTTGTGGATAGAAGCAGTCTGTCCACTACTTGTTTGAAAACCCGAGAATTCAAAATTTTGGTTGAAACCTGGTCCATCACTGAAAAGGGGGTCCTCCTTCATCACATCTTCATGCTTCATCGCTCTCCAGATTGATCATTATTCTCAAGGGCATCCTTGATATAACTCGTGGGAATACTCAATCTACTTTTCTGTCTACCACCTCAGGTAATGATTTTTTGGTATATTGACTCTGGATGTTGCAATCATATGACATTTAGTCCTGAGATATTTAGTTCTCAACGTAATTGTTGCAGCACAAGCGCGAATGTGAAAACCAATTACTAAAAGCTCCTATAGTCAGTCCTATTTCCATGAACATCTTCCCACTCTCCATCGTTTTCAGGATACGTTACAGCTGATCAATTTAAAGCTAGCGATCAATGTTCATAATAAACCTATTAGATAAGCCGCAAAAGCAGGTACGACTGATGTGAGCGGCACGATGGAAATATAGAGCATGCTAAGAAAATTGATATTAAACATGCAAGTAAAGGTGTTACGGCATAACTATCGAGTCCAAAGATAAATGATAAAATCAGTTGTTTTGCCAATCTGCTGAGTGCGATCTCTATCTTTATGTTTCCTTATTGTAATACTCATATGTTTCTAGAACTAGGTTCCACCCCGCGCGCGTTGCGCGCGGTGTGGCCTTGAAGTGATTTGCGTAGCCGAAAGGCGGAGTAAGATATTCATGAAGACATGTTAATTCTACAGTGCATCTGCATTAAATCAACAGCTGAGACGCCTTGTTTAGCTTTGATTACAGCGGTGTGTTAACAAATGTCAACATTTCAAAAGTGCGAAGATAAAATGAGTTCCAAACATTAAGATGGTAGTAGTAGTAGTGGCTGTAATCTTTCAGCTGGGGTTTCAAAACACAAACTTAACTTTTGAACCCAAAAAATCACAGAACTTGACGAAAGATGTCCAGCTCATACTTCATTACAAAAAATTAAAGAGCAATGGTAGCTGAAAACAGGAAACTTTTGATACTCCCTGCAAGTCTCTATAAACCCATATCCATTTTTAGAGAGACCAGTTATACGCACCAAATACATAGACTAAATACATACTGAAAGAAAAAAATAATGAGATTGGTTGGCAAACCCGAGTTCCGCTTCAGTGAGTGGGAAGAAGCTGAAACAAATGTAGATAAAAGTGGTGTGGCCTTGACGTGATCTGCGTAGCTGATAACTCCTTAATAAGAGTTATCCTAGTACACTTTATATTGTTATTTGTGTGCGTTTCGGTGCTTAAGTGACGAGATTTGAGCCAAAATATGAATAAAATACACTTTTGGATGTTTTTGAGCTTTAAAGCACAATCCGGGCGTTTCTTAATGGTTTTGAGTATGATTTTGATAATTTGTCACATTTGATCTTCGCGGTAGTGTTCGTGTTGTTGTTTGACAGGAATTACGTATGCGTGAATCAATTGGACAGAAGAAACGAGCTTCGGAATTGAAGAAAAAGACGAATTTTGGCGTTTTGGATGTTTTTAGTCAAAATTGGGCAATAATTGAGAAAAATGGGAAAACAGTCCGGAAACGGGAATTTCTCTACATGGACGAAGTCTACGTCGCGAAAGGAATCCAAAGGTGCAAAAATTACGTTAATCGGAGTTCGGGATCAAAATCCGGATCCTTATTTTCTTTCCCGCACTCTTAAAGTATCCTGAAAATCCTGATTTTAACTAGAAACATCCTGAATCATCTCCCGAGCATCCTTTTAGCTCCAATACAACCAAATATCATGCAATACTTATGGCCTTTACCTATGAAACACAGCAGCCAATAACACACCATCATCAGACCACCATTTCAATCCAACAAACTCCTTGTCACCATATTCACCAACACCCTTTACACCATTAATCACCACTGTCCTTTTCACCAATATCCCCTGACCACCATTAGCAATTCAATACACCCAGCAGCTGGACCTCAATACCTCCAACTCCCTGACTTCATCTACTTTCAACACCACAACAAACCATAGTATTAATAACCTACAAATCAGCCTTCACAACACCCATAGCTCCAAGCTTTTGAATTTCACCTAAGCAACAACCACAACCCAGTAATCTATATGACCTCCTTCACCATCACAACTTGCTGCACATTCACCTCAACCACCTACAAACTTCTGCAACTCATCACCGATCAGCCATCAAACTCCACCTCTTATCCGCCAATCAACAAACCATCTTCTCAGACCAAAAACCTGCACAAACAACCTCAACCTTCTCCACCTAATTCACTAGCAGCCACCATTGAACACCTAAGCTTAAACTAATACCTACTGACCTCCAAGACCACCTTAGCCCAATAGATTATTCCCCACCTGAAACAGCCACAGTGCACCACCATTATCCCCTTCTCTACCAATTACCTGCAACCCTCCATACGCGGCCAAACCACCATAACTGCGACCTGCAACTCCACCAAAACCCAGTTCAACATCATCACCACTGCCTACACCATGAATCCAAAACCACCACTTTACCTCCAATACAACACCTATAAACTGTCTAGTATCCTAACACCTAAAACCCAGACCACAAACTCCTCACAACCTGCTACCTCTTAAACCATGAAACTCAGTCACTCACCTTCACCAACGTCACAGACCATCATCACCACCAATGTAATTAAACCCAACTGAATCACCATGACCACCATTAACGTCCTCTAACAAAACCAGGCCGTCCATTACCAATCACACCCAATTACCGAAGCCAACACCGGCCTGTTCCAATACCCACAGCAGCGCTCAAAACCCAGAAGTCCACGAAGATCAGAAGAACAGAGGGAAGAAGAAGACATCAGCGCAAGAACAGAGAAGCGAGAAGAAGAGTGAAACAGAAAAGAAGGAAGCTGCAATCAATTTCCAGGGGTGTTCGTACGAAGGACGGAGTTGTTCGTGCGAAGGCCAATCCTTAGCCAAAATCAGAGAAAAAGAAGAAACTCTTCGTGAAATCGGTCTCAGTATCTATCTGCGAACGCCTTCGTACGAAGGGGTCGTAGTCTTCGTGCGAACAGAGCTTTCCAGGCGCTGATTTGACTTGATTCAGCCTGGGGCTTTTCTGTAATATTCAAAACTTCTTTTAAACAATTAGGAAAGGCATAAAAAGCCCTAGAGCGTGATTTACTAAAGGGGGACGGGTCATAGACGAAACAGGAGAATCGGGGAGAAGAACAAGAGCACTGTGTGGAGCTCAGAGCACTGTTTGGAGCGCGGAGATTCATCGTTTGAATTCTTTTTCTCCTCTTCTCTTTATTTTTGTCTACGATTATGAAAAACATTGTCTTTGTAATCATGAATCGTAGTAGCTAAGTACTTTATATCGGGATTTCTCAAACGGTAGCTAGGGTTTGAAGCCGTGTTCGGCGAATTATGAGTTTGATTCATGTTTGATTGAACTTAATAGATGATGAACGTTTTTGCTATGTTTAATTCTCGTTCTTAATCCATCTTTGTGTTGTTTGGCCATCAATATGAAGATTATAGGTAGTACGTTAGTGAAAGCAACGAATTACCCGGATAAGTGAATTAAGCACGTAGTCGCAGGTTAGAGAAATCAACCATTGACTGTGAACTTGGAGTAGAATTATACGTCATTATATGTTTTAGGGCTAATTAGAACTTGGTAACTCGGTTGTAATTTGACCTAGGCATAGAAAGCTAGCTTGGTAACTCGGTTAGTATTATTGCTCGTTTGGCAAAATAAAACATTGTCTGTGTTTCACAACATAATTCGTAAACGTTATTCACCTAGTGATCCTAGAGAAATCCTGGTACTCGTCTCTCATTTAAATCTCAATTTTAATAATTAGTTTGTTATTTATTTTCCTAGTTTTAGTAAAACAAAATAAATTGCTAGCCCACACAAAGTTAATCATACTAATTAGTTCACGACAAGTCCTCTGGGATTCGACAACCCTCTTTACCACATTATTACTAGAACGATAACCGTACACTTGCGGTGAATCGTGTCAGTAGCTGAAAGGGCGGAGTAGCATATTCAGATAGAAGTAGCAGCTAAGATGGGTTCACTGTCATTGCTGAGATAGTACACATTGTAAGCAAATAGGCTATATCATTACATAAATTATTACTATTACAAACTGTCAGAAGCAGCTGAGCAAGACTCGAGACTTATTTGTCAGTTTCGTAACAAAATCAGCCAAATCAATCTGCATCTTTTCAATCATTTTGTCATCTGAGGGCCTCCTTCTCAAATCCTTGAGAATCTGAAGGGACCTTCTGCACAGATCAATGGCTTCATCAGCATTCCCTGCAAGAAACATGACCTCTTACAAATATGAAATGTATCTTTGTGAACTATTTTTCAATCTACAGAGCTGATTATTGTCTCAAGTTGTATAACTTTGCATCAACATCATATGCAACTCCTAGTAACCCTGAGTTGTGTCATGCCAGTAGTCAGATAAACAAGACCGTACGTACTCAAGAACATCAACAGGTAATTTGGGAACATGAAAAACCCATTGTGTTCACCTTTTGCACATTTCACACGAATACCTCATCTCCATGGTTCCAACTGACGCCACTGCCACCACCGCCGCTTCATATTAATATGTTTCTGTTAAGTCAATATAAGCTGGGAGCATACTAACTGCATATCCATATTCACACATGCATACATTGCCCTATAGGTGTTTGGCAAGTTCGAAAACAGCGGAAAATGTGGAAGGGTTTTTTAACCTGGTAGGAAGGAGCATCCTGACGCTCTTGTGCCCAGGAAAAGCTGCATCAACAGACATATATACCAAAGATAGTACCACGAATCAATATGATCAAAAAAATAAATCTGCAGAAAAATTTACAGAATAGTCCATTTGCAGCACAAGAGCTCCGTCGTATTCTATATCATCAAAGCAAACAATTTCTTGCATACCCGTTTAGATATCCAGCAAAACTAACAGTTTAAGCATGTGTCCTTCTAGTTGGTTTCTAATCTACACAGTTAGTTTGCAAAGCTCCCACATGATTTTTCAGCAAGTCCCACATTTTTTCCACATTCGGCTTAAAAGCAAAACACATACCAGTTCGTAAATCAAAATGGGCCCCCTTAAACCAGGCTCCTCCCAAACAACCACACACTCTAAGATTAGCAAGATCAATTTTATATTTCTAAAATCCAACTACAAGCTCTAAGTGGTCCTTTTTTATATGCTAGTAGCATACAAAAGGCCTTGGGTTGGTGACGATGACAAATACGTAAATCACATATCAGCCGGATCAAAAAATGAAATGGAAATATGATTTAGGTGACCACTCACAGTGCTCCTCCAATTGCTGGACCAGCTGCTTTAAAAAGTGACATTTTAATCATTGCTATGCCATTTGCAGCTCCTCTTTGGTCTTGATCCTGTAGTTATACGAGGTCCGACAAAAAAAAGATAAAGATTACAAGTTCATAGTAGTCCGAAAAAGGATTTTTAGTGTGCTAGCATGTAAAGCGACGAAGAGAGAGAAATTTACCACTGCATTGTTTTGCAGTACAAATAACCCAGTGACAATGGTCAGCTGGTGGATGGGAAAAGAAAGAAAGATTCAGTTCAATACTTTGTTTGAAGGCATCTAGAGGCAATCTTCAATTCAGAAAAAGCACTCACAGAAAAAATATTCTTCAGTACTGATGCGCAATTTACGAATAGTGACAGGATGAACTCAGATAGCTTGGTCATGAATGGGTAACATGATAACAGGAGTATCGTTACAACCTACAAAAGAGCAAGTTCAACTCAGTGAAAACTGAAACCACCGTTTACTATCTCAAACTCAAATTGTAATTAAATTTTAAAAATTGAGAATCAATTGCTTACACCTGTAAGGAGGCATAGCATGATAGGGCCAAAAATCCTATTCAAAGCTGGATATATAGACAGTTGAAATACCAAAAAAACCGAATCCGGAGATTTGATTAAGCACACATAAATTCAATCTTTAGTACTAATACCAAATAAGCCTCACATTTATTGGCTAGAAAGAAATATAAGTGGATAAGGACTTTCTGACATCATACCTGAAACTGCAAGAACAACTCCAACTGTTAAATAGCTCAAGCCTTGTTCTTCTTGGGGCTATCAGCCCGTAAGGAGAATATCTACCAACTCAGATAGTTTACAGAAAATATTAAATGAGATTTCAGTCATCAAGACATAAGATCACGAGCAATGACGTGTATACCCAGTCCGTTTCCGCGCCTGGCAACCTCTGATCTGACCTCCAAAACCCATAACAGCAAGTGTCTTGCCAACCAGGGACACTCCTACATATTTGTTCATCTTCCACTTCCCTCAAGAACCATAGTTCAAACACAATGGAGTTGATTCCTGCACTAACAACAACTATTGCGTCAGAAGCTCACAGAGATCTGCATAATATGTAGTACTGAACATGAATCCTACTTTCTTGCAATATAAGCATGTTCGTGATAGCAAAAGCTCAGATGCAAAATAGCAGGATGCTCATTGGACATTCTATAGCTTGGAATAATAAATAGGATTGACAAGTATATTTATGGTGGCACATGTGAATGATTGTTCTACCCTTAGAGAGAATCTCCTCTAACAAGTGAAAATCTTGGTTGGATCACTTCGTTGATATCATTGGATGAGTTTCTTGATTCTAACATGAAGATATAGCTACCTTTTCGCGACTTCGAGAGCATTTGCGAATGCTAATTTGGCAATTACTTCAAAAATATAAAGTAAAGTAAAATAATTTGGCAAGTTAGTAACTAAATTTACTTACTTTGGGGCTTTGTCCATCAGCTAGCGTGTCATAGTATTCTGAGAATTTGCTGCAAAATTCATGAGAAACACCGCCCTGAAAGTTAAAAGACAAAGAGAACAAGCAACTTTATCAGCAAATATAGTAACCTAAAGAAAATGATAGAAAATCGCCCTTGCAAAATTTGTTCCCCTATGTGATAAATAAACGTAATATCGACAAAGAAGCATACTCAAAGTCGTGTTTCTTGAAATGCCTGAAACTTCTATTGATCTTCTGAACTGAATTAATATTGATGAAGAAATGATTGGCTCATCCAGTCAAAATCAAAAATTTCAAATGGACTGGAAAAAAAAACAATTCAGTCAACGGAACTGGAGTATATAAACTATCAGATAAATTATAACATCCAGTGATCCCTGCGAAATTTCAACCCTAACCCTACCCAAACACCGTTAAATCTTTCAACCCAGTCACAACCAAGCCTGGTCGATGAAGTCTTAATAACTGATTGTCTGTTGACACTTCGAGAAACGAAACGCTTCAAGCACGCTGCGTATGGAATATCTTTCAATCACGAACTTTCAGTTTTGCTACATCTCTTTGATACCAACCAAGTCACGTCTATGGACAATACTACTGACAAATAAAGAAATACTACTTTACAAGGATACACTCGTAAACAACCGAAAAAAAGACAGCCATAATAAAGCTCCTGTTACAGGATTTTTTACATTGGCGTTTAAACCTTTGTAAGGAGTTTAAACATGCAGCAACTTCAATGGGTAGATATGTTGACTGCTGCTCCTGAGTACTTGTATGCTATTCTGGGAAAACGAAGATGTGGTCGACGAATTCCAAGGCTTTGTCACATATCCTGAAGAATGTCATTAATAACATATAAGATTTCTACTAAATATAAAGAAGTGCAATTCTATGCAGTGAAGCTATATGATAAGCCAATGGGAGAGTGAATTCGAGTCATGCTGTAAGCTCTATTGAATTGCACTTGCTGGGAGAAAGTGATCACATTCTGACGCAAAAGTGTAAACGAAAGAATTGGGCACAAATGAACTTGAACAAGAAAACCCAGCAATCAGACCATGGAGACAGATTCTTTTGCATTGAACTTGTCGAAGCAGAAGCATCAAGAGATCTCTTGTTAAGAAGTCGCCACAAGTAATAGAAGTTGTACAAGCATTACGTAAAAGAAGAAATTTGGGATTTTGAGCACCACAGCAATGAATGCCATCAAGAAGTCAGAACTTACGAGATCTACAGTTGCAGGGTCGTCAAAGCCATGATTAACTACTCCATGTAGCTGCGGAAAGTCCTCCATGGCATATAGAATTGGAGTTGTTATGATACCCTATTCAGAGGCACGAGAAAAGTAGCGCAAACATAATTCTTAAACTTATGTGATGGATGTCTGATAACGAACCCTTTCCTAGGGAAGCTGACGTGCTTGTGAAATCAAGAACATCGTCTTCTAATTGAAATGCCCGTCCTTGAGAATAACACAGAGAAACATAACAAACCAATCAGTTAAAAGATTAACCAAAAGTATACAAACATGCATAATGGTGTTGCGAATGTAGATCACATGAAATGTGCCGTCAAGATATGTTTCTGTGTCCAATTCGCAGCCTCAAATTTCATGGAATAACTGAGCCCAATTGCATGTACCAATTCATATGAAATCATAATCACATAGAGTCGATCCTAATAACATAGATATCGTAGTTCTCAGCCGTGTAAAAGCCACCTCCACCTATTCTAGAATTACAACCCCCTAAGAAGGCTGCCCACATCTATACTCAACTCCCATGGAATCCTAGGACAGATCAAAACGGGTCGACTCTCAAAGGAGTACAGCTTCCTCATAATTCAGAAAATTGCAAATAAATCATTGAACTGAGTCAAGCAAAAACCACAAATATGAATACCAAGTAACTCAGCACTAACTACAAAGTCAAGTCATTGAGGGTACTAAATTTATGAAACCTTGTGAGTTTGACAGACCGACACGATAACATGATTTTGTGGTATCCTACTTAAGGTACATATGGTTACATGATTTTGGGGTGTCTTCCTTAAGGTATACGATAGATGTTTTAAGTTAATAACGAATTATCTGAAAAGATATATCTTAAAAATCAATATCATGTTAGATCTTCCACCAGCTTCTACAGTGATATTACAAAAAACCAAACTAATTGAGATTGAGACAATATTTCTCCTGTCCAGCTTTTTAAGGAAATTAGGATTTAGGAATCAGGGGTGACTATACACAGCTTTTAGCAGCCAATACCTTGTGTTTTTCCATTTTGGAAAAGATAGAATGGGGAGTCGAATAGGAGGATACGAGTAAGAATGTTGGGACTGAGATTGCTAAGTGGAGCTCAGTACCCGTAGAAAGGAGACATTAATTACATTGAGGAATGTGGTTGGGCTCATAAAACCTCTGTTTTCGTTTGCATCAAACACCAATTCCACCCAATTTCCCTCTCCAGCCTTGAAGCTTAACAAATGATCCCAAGTCTCCAAGTCCATTTAAATTTCGTTCCAAACTCTACATGGAGGACAAACCACTACATACTTGACAATGGACACCCTACCCAGGAAAAGTGGAAAAATGATCATGAAGTCACTTTTTCTCAGAAAGAAATAACTCTCCTCATCAAACCCAACCTTAAAATTTCTTCAAGCCGTCCTGTCCACTAAACGATGCCCCGTGTCTAGTTTAAAGGAATGTAAAGAGTTCGTTAGGAGATTTACATCGACTGACAAAAGAAGACTGTGCACTACTCTTCTGAGTCAATATGAAATGATTCTATTGTAAAAGAGGTTTAAGTTCCCTATGTACAATCTCCACAAGCCTAACTGTGCATAGCATGTCTGAGAGCTGTTATGCCATGTTGCCATTCTTGTTCTCTGTTCTGGACACGTACTAAGTATCATAGATAACAACATTTTGTCCTATTATTTCTTTTCATCAATAGAGAACATTAATCAGAAACCAGGTTCTCCAGCACATAATATTGCGATCGCAAGATCAGAAGTTCTCTGACCTCCAATATGCAACTTCATACCTTGTTTATTACTTAATTCCAAGCTGACTTCAGTCCGATAAATCGACCTTCAGTAGGTGGATAAGCAACCATTTGGACTGGGTCCTGGATCTTGGCAGATAGAACTGAAGCCTAATTCTTGCTCATATTGAATTCAAAATTTTCCAATCAACCCAAAAGACATGACAGAACAAGCTCACCAACGACCATTTTTTTGATATTGTCAAACATCTAGCCCCATATTATGTGACTTTCTTTTCCATTCTTGCAAGCCACAAAACAAGAATCTTGGTCAAACATTCGTAACAGCCAATACTATTTATTGTCAGCCTTCTTCAATTCAAAACTAAAACTGCAGTCTATCACTCCAAGGAAGTATATGCATCTAAAAAGAGGTCTTCCTACTGCAAGGTTTCTTAAATTCAAACGTGTGGACCAACTGTTCGTATGATTAGCCTTCTAAACTCAAACTTTAACACTTTTGTACCCAAGCCCAATGAAGTGTGGTTATCAATACAGAGGTCTTCCAACATCAAGGATTTGGCACCTTAATATGCAGATTTTACGGAATCCCGTATATATTCTCAGACTGTAAAGAAAATCCCGAACAAGAAAAACACGTACGAGAGATGAATAGGTAGAAAGTAACAAAAATATAAAATGAAGCCATCAATTAAACTTGGTAAAAAAAACATTGTGTTTCAGAACGAATCTATATGTTCACTAACCTTGGAAAGTAGGTGGAACGGAGCCCAGGGTTAACATTTCAAATTCAACAGCTTCAATCTTATACTTCGCGATCTGCTCAGCAGTAATGGGCTTTGCAATATTCCTTGCAGTCTTGCATATTGCCTGTTTGAGAAAAGCAACAAATGATCAAAGAGGAAATAGTATGCAAGTAATGTTTAATTTTTCTGTCAGTGAAGTACCTTGTCTAGATAGGGCCACTTGAGTGCTATAAACTTGTTTAACCAGTCAACCTTCACGAAGAAAGTCAATTAAAGAAAGACAACACAATAAGAACCAGAAACATAATACTGATTAATCAATCCAAACATAGTATCAAACACATAAATGATCATAATCTGGGTTCTTCACCCATAGAGGTATCTCAGGAAGCATCCGCAGCAAAGCCTGGGAATATTGCTCTGCCAACGGGCGAATTGCAGGATCCTGCGCAAGCCAATAAAACTTGACTCAACTAAGAACTAAAAAAGAATACTTAACTGTGACTTCAGAAGTCGTGCATGCTGCAAAAAAGAGTTTCATACACATATGAACTACATTATTGAAAGACGTATGGAGAGTCTTCCAGACAATGAACTGCAGAAAGAACAGCACAGAGCTTACTCTCTTATGAACAACAACATAAGTGCATACATTTGATGACAGCAAAAACATCATTCTAAGGCTTGGATTTCCAGCTTTGCAGTCAAACAAATTCTTTTAACCAATAAACTATACCATAACTATAACTTATAATTAACATTACAGAATATTAATGGAAGATACTGAACCTCGGGTTGGTTAGTTTACAGAGGAAATCAATAGTATGTAGCCTGGACTCGAAAGTTGCACCAAACAACATGTTGGATATGTACGCAAACTTTAGTATATTATCATATTAGCGGAACACCTGTGCTTCCGTACTCTCCAGTGATATTCAGGCAGCTTGATTACTATCAACTAATTACATCATGAATGATTTGACCGAGAAAGAAAACTCGGTTGAAAGAACTTTCCAGAACAAAAGCTTTCCTTGTTGGCAAAAAGATTCCGATCATTCACAACCTGTTTATCTGCTTAAAATGCAAAGATAGGCGGGGACTAAACCAAAAGGAGCTCTTTCTGCTTCAGATGCTACAAGTGGCGCTTAACTGTCACAGAATCGAAATAATTCTTGAGTTTGGCAAGCAACTAAGGTGAAGTAAGTTAGAGATCTTAAGTCCCTGCTACAATATCATCTGAGACAAATGCTCCAGATCAGAATATGAGATCCGTGATTAACTGTTAATGATTTATTGTACTAAAATTACTACGGTTGAATAGTAATTTTAATAGGGAAAAAGCAGGGACATCTAGTCGTTTTCCCATCTAAATGCTCCATATCAGCATATGGCAATGACAATCTACTGGCTTTCACCAAAGAAACATTCTGAACATGCTGAACTATCCTAGAAGGCATAATTGAAGAAAAAAATAGTTGCCTGAATCCTTCAATCTAGAAAAGACATTCATTGCTCACATCTGTTAAGCATTCAAAATACAACCTCAAAACTTGAGTCACTTGGGCTGTGGTTAATAGCTATTAGCATAATTGGAGGACAACTACCAATGGTGTGCCATTGAAGTTCTAATACCTTAGACCCATGGAGTATCAGTGGACTTGCAAGCCGTGTTTTTAATGTATCTAATGGATTAATCATACCTTCTCCAAAAGCACCTGCAATAGATAATAGTGATTTTGGGGGGAAAGTATGTGTTCTTAATCTAAAAGTAAAAAAACAACCTCGACTAATTTATCTACGCAATGAACAACCTGGGACATCTTAATTTCATTATGTTTCCTTTTGTGGGATAGTAGCAGTGTGTGTGTCTGTGTGTGTGGAAGGGGGCCACAAGTCTAACCATCCATCCTAGTGTTTTAATTGCCAAGTTATTCAAAGTTATATGTACACTTAATATACAAATAAAAGCGTTAATCATACACTAAAAAATAACTATGAGGAAAACTTTTTCACGACATATATTTCCCGCGTATATGTCACTATCTATCACCCCAAAAAAAATTGCATCTGAAAAGACTCTTTAACAGTAATACAGGCTTGAGGTAATTCAAGTAGACTTCAAACAACTAAAATAAAAGGATCTACCTAGATGTTGATGCTTTTTGTACAAAATTACCTTGACAAGAGTTTAATCTTGTGAGCCAGAACCTGGATGCATTTGCCAAAGTCGCCATCATCTTCGTTGTCACTAACCGAACTGAAATAATCACAATGAGAACTTTCGTAAACAGCATTACCAGATGAAGTAACTGATTATCTTAAAAAATGCATTATGAGTTGACGGAGTGAGGAGAGGTTCCTCCTGAACCAGGCTCCTTTTCTTACCTATCGATTTACATTCCGTCCGCTGCATCAACAGCCTGCCTCCTCTTCGATTTGTTTCTCTCTCTCCCTCCCGATATGTTTCTCTTCTCTCTTCCTCTTTCCCTCCTCTTTGTCGATTGATGCAGCGAGCATTCCCTACAACTTGAGTAAGAACCTCCGCATCTTCCCCAAATTGAAGAACAAGTACCCTGTTAGATATCAAAAGCATGAACAGTTGCTAAACTCTCCAAGATTGAGGGCCACAAACTGATTGTATTTAGTCTAATAAATGAGCAGAGTGAAGAAAAGTACAATAAGAGAAAGATGGTCTGCGTGGTATGTGGAGTGTGAACCCGCATTAGAGGCGTGATTTGGCGGATTGGCATTGTTGGAGGTGTGAAGTAAGAAATACTCAATTTCACCAGAGGAAACAGTAGCACAATCCATTGGGTTCGATTAAACCAGATTCACATGAGAGGCTCAGATCTGTTTTGTGTGATCTGACAGAGAACAGACGACATCGCAAAGGCTGCAACAACAGAATTACCCCGCCATAATGCGAGTCTGATCTCATAATCAGAGTCACCTGCTTAAGAAAATTCATCATCACAGCCTCAGAGCAACATGAACAATATACCACGAATCAAACTTCAAACTATCAAACCACCCAATATAAAAGAAATACTTTTTTGTACACATAGGCGCCATGTCACCTCCTTCTCCACTGTGGCCCTATTCCACAAACCATTACCAGTACCACCAGCGAGAGAAAGAACAAAGGCCAACCAGATCTCTGGTAGGATCATCTTTGACCAAAATAACCTTCCACCTCTATGAACACACACATATCAGCAAGGGGCAAATGCGTAATTTGCGAACCCAACTCATATGAACAGTGCAGGCCACCCTCTGATTCGTCCAACCCATCAAGAAATCCTATGTGGCAACGACATGGCGCCCAAGTCTACAGCAAGGTATTATTTTATATTAGCTAGTTTGAAAATCAGAGATAAGAGAATCAGAGATTCACATGAGAGGCTCAGATCTGTTTTGTGTGATCTGACGAGAGTGCAGACGACATCGCCATGGCTGCAACAATAGAGTTACCCTGCCATAATGCGAGTCCGACCTCATAATCAGAGTCAGCTGCCCAAGGAAATTCATCATCACAGCCTCAAAGTAACATGGACAATAACCAGAATGAACAATACCACAAATAAGTGATAAAGGAATGCACATTAGACGGGAAACGATGATAACATTGAGCCAAAAAAATTATCGTCTCGAAGAAGGTCTTAGGTTTCCAGTGGGGTCTAGGAACGCCCCAGATTGCTTGTAGAGGAGCTTACCATCCTTTACTATAACTTCACAAGTCATCCGTTCCATCTCTAGCAGCAGCAATGGTCTTCTTTGTTTCTGTTTCAGCAGCGAGAGAAACAAATGTTTTAGTTGGTGTCAAGGCCTAAAATGAAATCAGCGAAATTGTTTTGTTGGTTCATTCCTGCAAATTGTTAACAGATAGAAAAAGGCATCATGAGCTATGATATGGACATAGCTCATGATATTGAAAATGCTAGAAGTTTAGTGTCATAAGTGTCTAACTGCATAAAGGTTTAGTGCTATTTTTTCTTTTATTCAATTAATTAACAAAAAATATGTGATTCTTTTAAAAAAAGGTTCATGAGGACCAAGGTTCAAACCCGATTGACAAAAACATTTTCTCCCTGAAAAAATAATAAATAAATAATTTAAATGGAGTGAAGCAAAAGTGCATAGATTTTTTTTTAAAAAAAAAGGTGAGAAAAAGTTTCATTCAATACCAAATTTGGGCTAGAAGCCCGCATTGAGAAAAGTAAAAGGAAGGACAGCAACAGTGCAAGAAAGAACATTAATTAAACATATGAATAAAAAATAAGGAATTCCTAAATTTATACTACCTCCGTTTCGTCTGTTTCGTCTGCGTTTGACTTTTTAACCCGTAACTGAGTCACTTTGACTTGGTGATTTGAGTACCAAAACGATGTAATTTTTTAACAATTTTTTCATGGTATGTTAGAATAAACTTTCCTCTATAACACCATGCAAAGATTATTAAATTCTTGTATCGTTTTGCTAATCAAATCACCGGATGAAAGTAACCCAGTGAATAGTGACAAAAAGTGAAGTAGGCTGAAACAGGCGAAACAGAGGTAGTATAACTTAACAGAGGCAAGAAATATAAAAAGGGATACCTTAACAACTTTAAAACAATTACCATTGTTAATACTCCTGTATTTCACCATCTCCATCACGAGAACAGATAAGATCATCTTTATTTGGTTGAAGTGTAGGGACATAGCAGTAGCAGAATGTCTCGTAAAAGTGTGAAGAGAATACCTAGGCTGCATTTATAACCAAATCAATACACCACATCAAACAAATAACAAACATCAGAATTCATAGTGTCCCAATAAGGAAACGAAACAGAATTTTCAGAAAGCATTCAGCAAAACATCATGTCATCATATTAGATAGTAGAAGAGTTCCGTCAAAAGACATGGAAAACGTAACTTCAAATGCACATAAATAACCCTCACAAAACATAGCATGCTGCAAGCTGTAATATCTAGAGAAGAGTCACAAGCCTCAGTTCATGTCTTAAAGTTGTTTCCGCACTGAATCAAGCCCCTATCTAATCATAGCTCATGAGATTTCTGCAAATCTCTATACAACCGATAATTTTTTTTTTTATATATATATTTTTTTGGCAAGAGTTTAATATAACAAAATAGTGTAGACATTGAGTGCAATTGGTGATGGTCTTCTGACTGCTGAAACTACCTAAAGCAGGCAATTTCAATGAACTACCTAAAGCAGCTATGTTGTGTGGTATCTTTCAGTTTCAATCAAATCCGGCCAGAAGTCAACTTCTTTCTAGGCTAAATGAACATTCTTCAAGTATGCCATAAGTGACAAACCTGTTGTCTTCTGGCTAGAATGATCACTACTCATCTGTTTCACAGACGCATCTTTAGCACCGCGAAGAGCTTCTGACAGCTGAGAACTTCCACATCCAACCTTCTCAGGAGTCGAAGGTTGCTTCAAAGTATCATCAGAGTTTCTTTTAGCTGCCTGCCCAACAGCTTCCTGTGTTCCTCCAGGCCCTGCTTCAAAGTAATGAACATGTTGTTAAACACACCTTTTTCATCTCTTTCTGATGCTGTTCATGCAATTTTAGAAGCGATGAAAATAACTGTAACAAAACCAAATAGTGAAATCTTGTCAATTCAAAGGTGAAGTTGCACTTAAACCAACATGAGTTCCAAGCAGTAAAAATTCACAAACCTGTAAGAATTTGCTCAGACAAGTTTGAATTTTCACACTCCTTCATAACACTTGAGGGTTCCTTACTACGATCATCACACTTCCCTCTAGCAGCTTCATTTCTATCTTGAGGGCCACAAAGGACTACTGACAAAAGTGAACTGCCACCTTCCTTCTGCTTACCATTTGAAACTTCCTTATTTTTCTCATCAGACTTTTTCTTAAAGGCTGGATCATCTTCACTCCCACAAAGAACTGATGACAAATGAGAACCATCGCTTTTATTCTGCGTCTCTTTAGGTGGTTGCTTGGTTTTGCTGTCGCACTTTCTTTTAAAAGTTGTAAGATCTACTGAAGAGTGAGAATTGACATTTTCCTTCCGCTGTCCAGCTGAGCAGCCAATCCCATCTTCTTTATCAGAGCGATGACCTGCAAATTTCATAATATTTGATTCGAACCGCTAATAAATAGACAAAGTTTGCTTCTTCTAGCTACAAACAGAAGCAGAACCAGAGGTGAATGTGTACCTGGGCTTTTGGGCGCTCTTGGAGAAGGCAGGCGGTAATGGTACATTTGCTCAAACTGGTAAAGGATCATACCATATAGCCTTTGAAGTTGGTTTGTTGACAGCTTCACACTGCTCTTTGAGTTCATGATAGTTGCAATTTCACCCCACTTATCTTTCGCAGCAACCTGATCGCGTGTAGATCAAATTCTTAATGATAACTTACCAAAACCGATGGGATAATTAATAGTCCGCATTACATTAGGCTGTTTTGGATTAAAAACATATTTCATATCTTGAAATGATGTAAGAATATGTAATTTAGATGAAATTTATTCCATTACCTTACATATATCAAATTATTAAATTAAATCATATATATTTTTTTTTAGATTTGTTAGTAAAACTTGTATTTTTTTTAAATAAAATAGAGGTGAAAATAAGGGGTACAATAGTCTTTTTAGATTTTTCCGTCAAATATTAAGGGAAAGTTTACGGAAGGGTACCTGCTTGCTCGAAAATCGAAAATTTAGGACCCCTCGTGCTCAATTTTGAAATTTGGGTACCTACTTGCCTGTGTATGCAAAATATGGGTACCTCCGGTGCAATTTAGCCAAAGAAATGTACCGAATAAAATATGTCTCATTGAAGTTTCCATGAAATGCATTTCATAAACAAGCAAATGTATTTCTCTGAACTCTCCAGAAGACGTGTCCAGTATTGCATTAATAAGAATGAAATAACTGTTGAAATATCATACTTCGAAGAGGGAAAAGCATAAGAGCACAGAAATACAAACCGCATTATTTAGAAGAAAGAAAAAAAAATAAGGCACCTCATGAAGACCGCCTCGTTGGGTGACTTCTTTGTAGAATGCATGCAAATCCAATCTTGTTTCTCAGAAATTAAACCTACACAAGATGAATTTCTCGGAAATTAAACCTACACAAGATAAATGTCTTCTAATTAAGCAAGTGATAGTTTAAAGGCATAAACTGTATAATGGGAAAACATGTGAATGTATCGTTTCACATAGCATTTCACATTGGTCCTTAAACTCAACAAAGGGAAATTTATCTGCCATAGCTTTTACACAAACTTACTTCAAATCATACACTTTTAAGGCTAGGACTTCCAACCACTGGAGTGTTACTATAGCAAAGAAAACAATTGTGAATGGCCTGAAACCCTATTAAGCACAAAATGTCGCTGAAATTAACAAATATTCACACTGCACCGCGCTAGTCAACAGAGTAACTCAACAAGACTCATTCAAGCTAAACCACCATCACTTCCATTAAACTTGACCTTTTCAGTCTCCATAACTCCTAGTATTTGCTTTATGTTTTCAGGAATTAGATCATGCAATAGCCAAATGTTGCCCTATCTATGAAAGAATTGATTGATTTTGAGCAGCTCACTGGTCTTAAAATTTGAGCCCAGTTTTTTTTTTTCAGCCCAGAATTAAACCAGGCTTAAAATTAAGCCAGATCATTGAGTTTTTTTTTTTTTACTTTCTCATACATCATCAGTTGCAAATTTGATAAAAACAGGCAACTTCACTTGGCATATTAAAGCCAATGCATGCTAAAATGTGAAAGTTTAACAAACATGAATTCATCATTAATTAATATGAAAGAACAGAGACTTTCACACAGCATACTGCCAAATAAAAAGCCCTTCACACAGCACAGAAAGAGGGCAGAGAATAAAAAATCTAGTGAATACCTATGTTCGACATGGCCTCGTGCTCCCCAACTCGTGTTCTCTGCCCGAGCAACCTATCAACCTCAGCCGCAGAAATAATTGTAGGAAACACCTTTGCAGCAAGTGTAAACAAAGCTTGGAGCCTTGGACATTCTTCTCATCTCCTCAGAACCACTTTGAAATTATGGCTGCAAGTTAAAACAACGAAAAGACGAGTGAAGCTAGCTTGAGAGTGATAGGCATGGATGTGGTTTCAGTTTAGTCACAGTACATACAAAGCTAGTCTTTGTGGATTTGGAGCAATTGGAACAAAAACTCTTATCTCCAGGAATCCGGATGTGTACTCTGATTAAATTAAAGCCAAATCTTTGCAGTTTAGCCCTAAGTACATATATGTCTTTGAAAATTATCCCTTCCTCAAACTAACAATACTAAGACCCCTTACCTTAGCGCGAAAAAAAAAGAAAAGAAAAGAAAAAAAAACTCTGTGATCAGGGATAATGTATCAAATATTCAAATAAGCTTATTAATCGGAAAGGTCCCTTATCAATCATATCCCAAATAAGGACAAGGAAAAAATATTACATATCAATCACTTTTGAATCTATATAAACCAAAAATGGGACAAGAATCACATTATATCACAATTCAAGTAGACACGTAAATATTAAAGTACTCAAGTAGATAAGCAAATGCGTACCGGAACCACTGTATACGTATCAAATAATAAGAATCGCACCCTGAAAAACAAAAAGAGCGATCTAATCAGAACTTAGATTGCCTCAGAGATAGAGCAACGTGTCCCCTGCAAAGTAGAAAAATATAATGTCAGCCCATGGCAATCATGTTCTGTTTACAAATTGGGAAGTGTTACATTTACTGGGAACATTATCGAATCAGGACATGAGTAATCAAATTTAACTGTACACAAAATTTACCATGATAACAAGTCCAAATGACAATAAAGGCGATGCATGTGTTTTTGAATTCAATTAATGGAATACCCCCACCAAGATCGAGACTTGCCTTTCATGCACTCTGATGAAAAGTCAAATGATGGCAGTAAGAAATAAAAGCTAGAAAGCAAATAATGCCTTCTCAAGATCACGACACTGGTAGCTTGAATCTCCGGTGAGAGCTAGCTTGAATCTCCGGTGAGAACTGGATAAGCACAAAGATATTATCAACTAAGTAAACCTGACCAAACAGATAAAAAAGTACCACATTCAGGGACTTTGATTTACATAGGCATACAAAATATACAAACCTCGCATTCCTCAAGTAATTGTTGAACAACAACCTGGCAAAGCTCTACGGTAAAACTCCTAACAGTTGTACAATGTTTACAACCATAAGAGGTAGCTTAGACAGGGAGGAAGATTGCTCATAATCCAAAATTGAAAAAAAAAAAAAAAACCTTATTTTTTCACAGATTCAACGGAAATCACACATGAAAATGCCATATCAATTTTCAAATCTGGTTAGATTTGGCATTCACACACACATGCAGGTAACAATCAACAAAACCCATCAAGAATCTAAAAACCCTAATTGCTTTAAGAGCTGACAGGGGCAAATCGGAGTTGTTACCTGAGTTTTGGGAGCGACAACGGAGGTCCAATCGCACAGATTGGAGCCGCGGCAAACACCACGACAGTGGTTCTCTCGATGATGGACACCGGCGAAAGAGAGAGAGAAGAGGAGTGAGAGAGAGATCAGAGAAGAGCGAGAGCCATCTGGAATGGAAAGAACCAGAGAGAGAGAAAGAGGAAAAACCTTATGCCACTCACCATCACCACCGCTAGTCACCGCCGCCAGAGATCAGTGACAATCGCAACCTCCGTAGGCGAGTTACCACCGCAATAGGCAACACCCCAGGGCCACGAGAAGCGGATCTGGACATGCACCAGTAGGAGCTTCTCTCGGAAGCGACGCACAAAATTTCCAAGCGAAGAGAGAGAGAGAGAGAGAGAGAGAGAGAGAGAGAGAGAGAGAGAGAGAGAGAGAGAGAGAGAGAGAAAGAGACGCGGTGCTGTGGAAGCGAGAACAGAAAGAGATGAGAGAGAAGAACGAAGCTTCTGGTTGAAGCTGGCTTCTCTCAGAAGCCTTGTGATATCAAACCAGGCAAAGAAGATCCAAAATGACCACAACGCCCTTCAACCACAGCTTACCTGTTCCATGTCAGCAAGGGCATAACCGACCTTTTCTACACGTCACTATTACATAGGCATTTCGCTGGCACTTTGTCCGAATTGGCAGCACATGATTGGGCCACCACTGCCACGCAATGTGGCCATAACTTCTTTTATATAGGTAGTAAGATACAATGTAATGCAACATCTTTTCCATACAATTATCTCAGCAGATCGTTTATCACACACCCGCAATCATAGCCAGCCCGTGCGCAACGCCCACGGGGCAAAACTAGTTTGTATAAAAATAAATTAGATATACATCATAATCCCTACTGTCTTGAGGACTAATTAAGTATATGAAATATAGTAACGGTGTTAACTCCAATGGCTACTTTCGCCACGTTTGTCGATTGTAGTCAAATTTACTATCGTCCCCATATTTTTTTAGTGAACCAACACCATCTTTACCTTTCATCTGACAATCTAAATTTCCTAATGAACAAACTTACCACGTCACACTCAAATAAGTCGAAAAAGAAACCAGACCTTGTAATTTTGACAACTCCTATTCCTTCATATCTCTACATAGGATGTAGGTGATAGATACATGCATGAAACGATAATAATACGGGTGTTACAAATGTGAACTAACATGTCGGTGTCAAATTAAACACATTCACGTTGTGTCAAATTGCAACAATTATCATATTCAGAATATATGCGTGTTACAATCATATCTCGGCCACACCATGGCTCACCAACCCCTTACCATTTGCCCTGTATTTGCCAATTTTTTTCTACTTTCTTTTTTTGAATATATTAATTTGTATTATGTGAAAAATAAAACAAAAACTTTCCCTAAAATAAATAAAAACTAGAACAAAGTTACTATTTGAAGGTTTGCAAAAAAAAAAAAAAAAAAAAAAAAAAAAAAAAAAAAAAAAAAACACAATCGACCGGACCAGAATGGTGGTTGTTCTTTGGGGATAGATACTACCTGCCGCACCCTATCACAGCCACCAACACCAAGATCCATCTCCTTCCCTTGAAAGCCAGGCACTTTTGAGTTCATCATAGTCCAGAGACTCCTTTACTGAAACAGGACACAACAGAGGGGGTCCAAGAATTGTCGTCCGAGGATGTCTCTAACGAGCGTGAAAATGTCGGAAGAAGTGTGGCTGACGTGTCTCACTCATGCATTGTCCACTGAGAAGGAAGAGATCATGGGTCTTCTCCTCGGAGACATTCAGGTCAGGGTTTTCGATTTCAACAAGATTTAATCAGTTCTGGGTAAAGTTGAGATTTTTCTAGTTCTAGACCTAATTGTGAAAAATTGAACCCCCAAGAATCGATGATGTTGCTCATTTTACTTAGAAAAAAAGTTTCTTTCTTTGAATTCTTGATTTGCTCATTGTGGGTTGCTGTTAAATAGTTGTCTTTTGCCATGAAATTTGTGTCTTGCTCTTGAAATGGAACTTGTGCAGTTGCAATTCTACTGGGGTGACTTGATAACACCATTTGGGACTTTTGGGTTTAGGGCAAAGATGTATGTAGATAGCTTGAAATCTCGGCAAATTATTAGGAGCTTCCTTTGGGTAGACGCCGGAATCGCATACAAAGCATGTGCAATTTTGTCATTTTTTTGCAATTCTATTGAGGTGCTTTGACAACCCCAGTTAGGATGCGGAGTTTAGGGCGAAGATTTATGTAGATATCCAATAACTTTCGCAAATTATAGGTGTTTCCTTTGGAAAGATACCGGAATAGGATAGGAATCAGCCTTTTCCGTTTTATCCGGTTTGTGAGATTCTTGAAACTTGTCTATAGTATATGTCTCATACTCTTATGTAACTTCCGTATGAGGTCTTTTCCTTTGCGATACTAGAAGAACTTGAAACCTCCCCCCAATTTTACTTTCCTGGTTGATCCTTGTCGCTATTGTTTTAGTTGAGTCTAAAGTGCTACCTTCTAGGGTAAATAGATACAATTTTGCAACTTTTGGGTTCTTAGAAACTGAGGATATATGAAAAAAAACGAAGCTTTGTTTGTGAAAATTGAACTCTAGTGTAAATAGATACAATTTCCGTTGCGATACTAGAATTTAGAAGTATGTGAAAAGTGAACTCTAGTCTAGTAGCGTAATGCTTGTAGTTTCCTTTGACACCGGGCGTTCAGGAGACATTTTAGACAACTTGGATATGGGTAATTCTTTCCTTTGGCGGTTTCACATGAGGTTTTCTCCCCTAAGCACAGATCACGCCAAGGGTGGCATAAATGGCCGACTCGGCACATCACACCACTATAAATGCAGGTACCATTTTGTTTTCATCAAAACATATTCAATGAAGTGGTGGAGAAGCCAAATAACATCGACTAGGATTCTTGTTTGCTAAGTGTAATAAATAAATCATGGATGTTCAACAATGGAAGGATATAGAAGACGCGATGCTTGTTACTAATTATTGCACCGCTAACTATGTGTGTTCAAGTATCATATCCCTCAAGTAACCAATGAGTTAATAGAATATGGAAACGTAATCCACAGTATCCACTGCTAGTTCTTTGTATTGATTTACTTGCTAAGTGTAATAAATAAATCATGGATGTTTCTTTTTGTAAATCAATATGCTTCATAATATACTTCCATTGTTACCTCTTTTTTTTTTTTGAAACTTATGTTGGTACTTATATTACTCACTGGAAAATTAATTTGGTTCTGATTTTGGCTGCAATAGACCTCGAAAAGTGGAAATGTAACTGCACTAATATGGGGGGCATTGCCGCAACCGCGCTGTGACCGCCAGAAGGATAGGGTGGAAACTAATCCCGAGCAGCTGACTGCCGCTTCTGTGCAGGCTGAGATATCCTTCAAGTGTTTCTTATTTTGCGATTCTTCGTGTTACAAAAGTAACAGTTTCGATAAATATTACTTATTTTTCGACAACACTACCTCTACAAATTAGTCACCATTGTTTGTTTGTTTTTTTTTTTGTTTTTTTTTTGTTTTTTTTTTTCGTTTTTAATTGTTTTTATGCTGGAGGAAAAGGGTGTACTCGTGTCTGCAATTCCAAAGCCTCTAGCATTCGAGTGAGTTATAATTTGCTATATGAGTCCATATACTGGCGGTTGGTTGGAGGAGTTGTGTACTATTGTTAATTATGTTGGTTAGTATTTCTGTCAACTTGTTTTCTGCACATGAGCTTGTCCTGTGATCTGGTTCCCTTAACGGTAGATCACAGAATGACTGTGGAAACAGGCAGAACGACAAGAGTAATTGGTTGGTATCATTCACATCCCCACATCACTGTCCTTCCTTCTCATGTTGGTAAGTCTGATATCAGATATCGCCAGAATGGCTTGTTGATGAATTTTATTATTATTTCATTCATGCATCACATCTGTATTCCCTTTCTTTTTTGGCCAATTAGATTCACTTACTGCATATGGGCAGTGGCCTCTGTATATTTGTTATTAAACTCTGCGTTGAAGTTGCCAACTAAGGAAACATCTCTGATGTTAATTATCTATATAACTTATTTAATATATACCCTCTATGGCGTACCAACCCATGAATTATGTTGGCTTCAATTTGAAAGTGGACATCTGTAAAGTTCTCTATTACAAAAAACTCAACTGTGTTTGGTGCGATACGTTGTAAACTTATCGTTCCGATAATCTCATTTTATAGCCTCTCAACTACCGAAATATGTGGGCCTTGCTTCCATTCATTCTCTCCAATCTCGAATTCACATGACCACTTGACATTCTCTCTCAGCCTCGTTTCTTTTTATCTATCTTCTCTCACATTATTTATTGCATTTATTCCTATCATTTGTCAAGCATTTCTCATAATTTTGCAAGAAGAAACTTTTTGTGTCAAAAAAGGTATATAAATATTACTCCCTCCGTCCCACTTTAAATTTCATCCTTTCCTAAATAGAAATCCCAAAATAAGTGTCCTACTACAAAAAGTTGATACTCTATCACCTTATTTCCCTCCATACCCTTTCTCAAAATTTTACCTTTTTGATTCCCTATAAAAAGTACCACATAAAAGAAAGGACATTTTAGTAAATCTACTAAGTGAAAAGAACTTCCTAAAACACCGTGAAAATTCCACCTGACACTCAATTTGGCTCGGAACCACGGAGGGAATACATCATAGTCGTTGGAGGAGAAGGTTTGCATTGCTCAAGGATTGCAGAAAAGATGAATATTCACGTAGTGGATATCACTCTCCCCTCTCTCTCACACACCTCACTCACACGTGAGTTGCTCATGAATACCCATGTGTTCATGTTTTGTTTGGGTGTTTATGCTATATGATAGAAATGTGAAAGATGACGCAGAGAGAAGAGAGAAGAAAGCGGTAGAAAGAGAAAGTGTATTCATCATATTAGGTTTTACAGAAGGAAAAGGAGGTATTTATACAAGGGGATTCCTGCGGGTGTAATTGTGACTGTTGGATGATAACTATTGATTAATTACAGAGATGGCACATTAGTGTCAATACTATAGCAGCTAGATCTTAAACAATTATGAAAAAGCAACTGAACTGCGAGTAATTGTGAAAAGACCCCAAGACGTAGTTATATTTTCTTGGAGCTCTTTATACACTCTTGCAGCATCAACAGGGAACACTTTAGGTTTATTACTATATACTTAAACAAAGAGGCGTCTGCTGTAAAGCACTAAATACTCCAGCATCTGTTGTTTATATTTCCTTTTCAGAATGGCATGTATGGGTATGTCGTTACTGCATGTCACTCTATCTGTGCATTCTGTTTGCGAAGAAACATAATTGGATATTTCCAGAAAGCTGAAATTGGTCGCTGAGAGCTAATATCTTACTATTTACTCTCGTGAACACTCTTGCTCTGAGAGGGGGATCTAGAACTTTCAAAGGAAGGGCATACCTAAGGTAGCGATCAATTGCACAGAAAGGCCGTAACACTGTCCATATTCCATTGTATACTGTAGTTACGAAATCAACATGCTTATGGGCTGTCGCTGTATGAAGAAGTTCCTTAATGTCTCCATATCTGACATTATCAGGCATATATGGTACATGAATTTTTTATTTCGAGGGATCAGTATTACTCCCTCTATCACGATTTATCGGTGCGGTTTGAATTTGTAGGCTACTTTGACTAGGTGATTTGAGTAGCAAAATCATAAAATAACTTGTTACCATTTTCATAATGTTTGTAGAGCTTTCTAAATCTACAACATCATGAAAAAATTAACAAGTTCTTGTGTTGTTTTTGCTACTCAAATTGCCTAGTCAAATTGCCTTAAAAGTCAAACCAGGCATATAAATTTTGAGGGAGAGAGTATTAGTATGGGGTTTCAAATAGGTCTAGAATGCAGAAGCAGAAGTTATTGCATATGCCAGATTGCCAGCCACAATGCTGAGTAATTATCCATATTTACTAAGTCTGCAAATGTGTTGCAAATTCCATTCTCTGCTCTCCTCGAGAGTATTCTCAAAACTCTTATTCACTTGTAACTGGAATCTAAAAGTTCCACCGCCCAGTATTCTGACTTAAACATGAGTGTCAAGTGCGTCGTTTTTTATGACATAACGAGTACTGCGTCCGTAGCTATCCAAAATTGCTAATCTTGTGCACTGCATATTCATCATATTCATCGATGGTTTACTTTTATAATTTTTCTTGCAAGTACTTTCTCGCTGTAAAGTAAGAACAAGTATTCGAAGTTATTTAATCATTTTACTTCTGATGTAAATTAGTCTGGAACCATCTGCTTTTGTTACTTGTTTGTAATTCTTTGACCCATTACCATTTTATCTTCCAATGCCACTTGTACCTTTTTGCAGATGTGCGGACTCAAGCAATGTACCAGCTTCTTGATCCTGGGTTCATTGGACTGATATTTTCGTGTTTTAGCGAAGATGCTCACAAGGTTTGCTATGATCTCTTACTATTAAAATACAAAATTATTTTTAAAGTTTCTGGAAGCTCCACTAGATTCAAAATATTGAGACTTTTTCAGGTTGGGAGGATACAAGTTATCGCTTTCCAGTCATTGGATGGAAAACAAAGTCATGTACTTAAAACAGTCCCTCTCTCCCCTGTACATAGAGGTGCAATAATAAATGTGGAATCACCGTCTATAAGTAGTTCAGAGACATCCGCACGATCTGGCTCTGGAGCAGTAGAAGTACAAGATACTGCCAGTTCAAGAGCAACAGCCGGGGACTTCAAGGTACAATATTTTCTTCCTAACTTTTAGTAAGTGCACATTTCCTAGTCTCTCTAACAGACTACCAAGACATTGGGAAATAGGATGTATTTTCATATGCTGGCGAGAAAAATTATGCGATTCTATTGTATGCGGTAATGCTGGTGATGTGACCCATTCAATTGCCAAGTGATGTACCCATTCTCATGATTCTTTTTTATACACGAATCAACTGTTTTTTATACATGTAAAGGAGGCACCACATCATGCTCTGTGCTAACCAGTACTAACAAAAAACACCTGTCTTGTCTGAACTAAGAAGAAGCCTCATTGTTACTTATCGTATCATATATTATCCTTAGAATTGGCCTTATTGAATTCACCGTTTTGGTGCTTTGTGAAGATGGTCACTGGGGTGATCCACCAGAGAGCGTAGTGAGCTATTATCTCTGATCATCTTTAATTATAAAAATGTCCAAGTCTCGGAACTACTTATTGAGTTTGTATTTTGCACTTTTTTTCTTTTTAATGAGCTGAGTGCATTTTATTTGTGTCTGCTGTTCTTAACTTTTCTAGACTGCTAGGTCTTACTTTTGTCCAGTAACCTAAGTTACTTATGTATGCTCGTAATGAATCTCATGATTTGTTAGGGTGGTAGCAGATTAACAGATTTGGGAGGATTCTTTGCCAATGCTGATGCCAGTTATGCAGTGCCTGAGAGAACAGGAGGAAGCTACAACCTTGGGAATGCCATTGTTGAAGTAGATCCTATGGATATGTCAGAAAGCATGCAAGAAGCACTGCATAGGTCAAACATGGACATGAGGTACTCACGACTTTTGTGCTTTGGTGATTGTATGTTCTTTTTGTCCGCTTCACTAAATTATTTTTGCTTTATGTACAACACTCGAGTTCGTATAGCAACAGAATAATTTCTCGCGAAAACAGTAATGCAGGATGGAAAATATACAATTCAATTTGCTGAGAGAAATAAGTCCCACTGTTCCTTTTTTGAACTTTAATAGTATTCTCTATGATGAACCATGCTCTTTGTGGGCCACATTCTTGTGGTTTTCCTTGAAGATCTAGCTTCTAAGATGGAAGTTAACACTGATTATGGTCGCCCAAGTTTTTTTCTCCCATCAATGTTTCAAGATCCTGCATAGATGGTTAACATATAAAAAATACATTAAAAAGATACGCTTAACATCTATAGAGTGAGATTTGAGACCAAAATGCATTTACTTTTGCTCAGTTGTGTTATAGCTGCGTAGTTCCTCATTGATAAGAAATAATTTAATCAAGCTAAATTTGGTATAAAAATTTACCATCAAACACAACTTCACTCAGGCTGAACTTGTACAGGGAGTACTAGAAGCCATATCTTCATGACCTCATCCCTGAAAATCTTTTCCAAGTGCGGCCTTGACCCACCAACAACTGAGAATCCACAGCAAGCTTCAAAGCGCCCATTCCAAATATTTCTTACATCAAATTATAGTTAACTTCCCTCATCACAGTTTAGGAAATAAATTGGTGAAAATAGGCTCAGTTTCAACGTAACAGATCTCTTACATTAATACCCTGCCCGAACACTTTTTTCTCCCAAAGTTAAAACGCGGTAATTAGGGTTGCTGGATGTCTTTGCCAGAGAAGCCCTTACTACTGAGAAATTGTCTGGATGTGTGTTTCTCTGATATGACAGTCTAGAAAGAGTCAATGATGTCCAGTAAGTCCTTTTTGTTTCGTTCTCATCAAGCAATCTGAAGATCCCCCGCCACAATGATCCATTTCAGATCATGGAAGTTGTGATTGGAGGGATTCCCTAAAGTAGGAAGAGAAATAAATATGTGAATATTGTAAGGGAGTGAGACCTTATTCATAATTAGTGTTTCCAGTCAACACATCATGCCAGATTAGTTTCAACAAGTCAAAATTACTATTCTTCCTGCAATAGGCGAAATTAGATTCCACCAGATAGTGAAAAGTGCAGAAATGTATCTGGCCATAAAGTGTGAAAAAAGAAAGAAAATATATGATTCTATCTGTTTCATGTAATTTTTTTTGTTCCGAAAGTAGCCAAAATCCTCAAGGCTAATGTGGAACACGGATTCCTGTCCGTTACAAAACTGACCTCCAGTTTGTGACAAGATCAAGAAAGATCACAATCTCGACTCATGATCTCTATAAGAATGGGTGTTTGCCCTTTGCTTGAGAATCCTCAGGAACAAAGGGAAAGGGAACATTTCATAATTACTGGCTCCATCCTAATTGAAGTGTCTTCCTTTCCTAAAATGGAAGTCCCAAGAATAGTTTCATACTTGCAAAAAATTACTCGTCTCTTTCATATTTCAATTCCAAGAAAAAGTGACAGAAAAATGAAGGACTTTTTCGTAAATCTGTCAAGTCAAATTAAAATACTAACTCCGGGAAAAGTCCACCGGCACTCATTTTGGGGTGGAGGGAGTATATATAAGGGCATCAGAGAGCTCAGAATCCGTTTTGTGAAGTCGTCGATGAGGTCATCATGAAGATTTTAAATATTTGGTACCATGGTGATATGATAATATGGTACCCCAAAATATTTTTATTGGTGAATTATATCTAATCATTTACCTGATTATGCCATTCCTACCATGCTTAATATCATTACATGGAAAGATCCTGGTGTTTATAGGTCAGATAACTCTTATGTGGCATCAAACTGCTGTATCACTTTACCAAATATTTACTCATAACTTCAGGTCCTTCTTGCAATTTCACATTATTGCACCTGTGTATAGTTAGGCTATTGACTTCTAATATTAACATGCATTTGTCATCCTGAGCATATCATTTGCAAATGCAAAAATATAAATGAATCATTTCTCATGTGTCTGCCGGATAACAAAAATTACCAATAACTAGTGTAGTGAAAATCAAGTGCTTCAACAAAATTGAAGCATATGTTCAGTTAGAAAAAACAAATAGTGATGGAGATAAACATATATGTGCATGCAATGGAGATTATGTAAGGTATAAATAACTAGTAGAAAAGTAGGACTACCGTGTATTTTATTTCATAACATGATGTAGATATCTTGAAATAACAGAAACAAGAAGTGCATTATTAGTATTGGGGTCAATTACTTATTAACCACTCCCAGTTTGGGGCAGGGGTGCAACTTGGACGCACTGAACACCGACCAAACCGAACCCAGCCCGGACTTTGGGCTTGGGCACATGTTTTGAGTAATTTGCACGGGCTCAGGCAAAAATTCTCAACCCGAATTGCAATTAGGGTCGGGCTTGGGTACGAATATTAAACGATGGGCTAGCCCGGATCGCCCGATTTGTATACTTATTACCTATAAATGTTATATTTTATTAATAGATTTTGTGTACTCTAGCTCTCTATCTTTTATCCCTAAGTATTATATAGCATATTTATTCAAGAATCTATTATTTTTCCATCAATTATTAGTGATATTTTTAATTATGTTTTTGTCCTTAACTAATAGATTATTTTTCATAAAAATATTAAGTATTCTCTTGTATAAATGGATAATTTTTATTTCACTGTAACAATATATAGTCATTATTTTTTAGCCTTAATAAAAAAATTGAAGTGTCTACATTCAGTATCTATTTTTATCTGTAAGTTAAACTTAACTTTAAGTGGATAATTTTAATCGAGTTGTATGTGATAATTATGTTAATTTTTTTAGTTTAATGGGCTAGCTCGAATTCAAACCGAACCCGAATTGGTTTGTTCGAATTTGGGCTTGGACGGGCTGGCGAAGCTCCTAACCCGGGCTGGGCTGGGCTTGGGCAACCCCAACAGAGCTCGGGCTTGGGCTTGGACAAGGGTGTCAACCCGCCCAGCCCGCCCGAGTTGCAGTTACAGTTTGGGGTAATAATCCACGTACCATATCCAGTTTCGAAACTCTTATTACCACCCTCAGTATATGATTGTTTGCAATCAACAATTGGAGTCTTTCCGTCCAAAAAAAGCTAGCAGAGAAAAGGGCATTTATGTCCACTATTATTTTATATACAATTTTCAGCATTCAATACTGTAAAAAAAAATAAAAAAACAGATAAAAAGAAGACAAGAGTGATGTAGAAGAAGCACCAGCAGCAGATTGTAAAAGACAAAGATGAAGAAAGGTCGAAGCCTTTCTCTCGATCGCTGCTCTCTCACTCTCATTCTCACTCTGTCTCTCCTCTCTTTCTCCAACCAATGGCTATCTCTCTCTCTCAACAGTTGGGAAAACCAAAATAGATCAGGGATTATCTTTCTTTCTCTCTCGACAGATTAAAAAATTACAGTGGGTGCGTTCTCAATCTACCTCGTTCTTGATCTGCGTCTGTGGTGATCGGAGAACGGGAGCATGCGAGTGGCGACGGGATAGGGAAGCGAGGGCGGCCACGACTCTGGGTGTTTTGGCCGTTGGAAAAGACAAGGAGAAGATGGAGTGGTGGTGTTGGGTCTTCGTTGGAGTTGGGCAATGTTTTTGGTGGAGCTGGGTTTGGGTTTCTGTTAATGATTAGAGGTGGGTGCTTTGATTGAAGAAAGGGGAGGAAGAGGAAGGGGTTGGAGATTACAGGTTTGGGTCTGAATTGGGTCGTCTTGGTGGTTCCTGAGAGGAATGTTTGGGTTGGATTTTGTTTGGTTTTGGTGTTGAGGTGGCAGTGATGGTGATGTTTGTTCACTGTAAAGACAGTGGTTTTAGCGTTGATGCTCGCCGGATTCTGAGTTTGTGTTGGCGGCGATGGTAGTTCTGCAGTTTTTCTTCGTGTTCATATGTTTTTATTGGACTACTTTGCCCCTAAAAAACTGTCAATTAACGGAAAATTTTGGACGAAAATCACCCCAGTTGATTGTTTGCAGTAAGCAACTGGAGGTGGTAATAAAGGGACTTTGAAACTGGGGGTAGCACATGGATTATTACCCCAAACTGGAAGTGGCTGATACGTAATTGACCTTTAGTATAACTGTTACCGGGGAAGTACTTATACCTTGGTTCCCGGCATATTGTGGCTACGGGTGGAAAATTAATAAACTTGTGCTTGGCTGCTTACTGCCTCGGTAGATGTATTAAGGGTTAGTTTAGTTGGGTTAGTTGAGCTCAGTAGCCCCTTTGTATGATGCTATCTATTCATGATTGATAGAGAGCACAAGAAGCTTCTTTACCCATTTCCAAAGAAGTCTTCAGGAAACACAACCGGGCATAGAGTGTTAACTGGGTTATGGACTTTAGTAGATTCACCATGTCTTGCAGCTGGGTTTAGGCCTTGCAACTTAACCCAACCACAGATATTGCTTTTTTTCCAGTGGGGTCCACGGTGCTTTATTATGTTGTCTGTGACGGATGAACATATTTTTCTTTGTTATGAAATATGGCCATAAAGGCAAGCCTACAGAATCGTGCTTCCATATGTGCCATGGTAAAGTTAATGAATGGTGGTCAACTATTGTTCCTAAAATGGGTTAATTCTTTTGACAATTTTAAAATGATGTCTTGATGGATCTTGTTTGGTGGCAGTGGTGCAGAGTTTGTAAGGAAGGAAGTTCCCCTTTATGTCTTGCCAACACTGTCCCTTCTGAAGCTGGACTCCCCTTTAGCTTCTTTTAGAGATTTGCAGCGCATGCTATATGAAGAGGAGCAAACCGCATATCACCAAGCTATCTTACAAAATGCAAGGTAAATGATATGCTCTCACATAAGCATTCATTATCGATATGTTTGGCAGTAAGTCGACTCATACTTATCTTTCTTTTTCCTGTCGACACAATTTGCTTAGGGATGGTAAAATACATCCACTCACGTTCATCCATCATACGTCGACATATCAGGCTACCTTATGCAAATTAATGGAATATTGGTAAGAAATAAATGCTAGATATTTTTCCTAAAGTAATTTGTCATCGACACTTCCAGTTCTCACCGTCTTACAATTTCATGCAGCTTAACTCCTGCCATAAATGCTCTCCAGGATCGGTTGAGTGAAAATGAAATCCGGGTATTTCCTTTTTGAAGGTTTTGCATTTGTTTTTACTAAAATAATTTTCATTTGGAATTTGGTCGAAGTATTAGGTCAGGCATCTTGGTTGGAGACATTCTGTAATATAGAGTTGTCTGAACTCAACCTCCTGATAGTGACAAAAGTTTTTCAAGCAAAGTTTAGTTTATATTTAAGAGTTCAATTCTTCGTAAAATATTTAGGATTAAAAAGTAGGAAATTCAATCCTCCGTCAAGACTAAAATCTACTTGAGAGTGTTTGGTTGTGATTTTAAATATAGATCAAAAGACACAATTGGCCTTCTACTAGAACACGTATTTCTAACTAAAACTTATTCCCTTTTCAAACATTTGGAAAAGGAGCTCACTGTACAATATTCAAAGCCATTCTTGTGGGCGATCAAGTCCCTTTCATGTACAACGTAAAGTCATAAATTTTCTATGAGAAATTAAGACTCATAAGACGTAATTGGTTCGTTGAAACTACAACAACATTAAACAGGTCGTGTCAACTTCTCTTCATTACTTCCCTAGCAATGTTCCTTTGTAATTGAAATATTGAAAAACAGCCTTTAACAACACGCGGAGGAATGATGCCGCCCTACCTCAGCATAGGTTTATCTAGAAAAGTAAATGTTTTTTTAGTTCAGGGAATAATTGTTGCATAGTGGGTAGTTTCACCAAAACCCGGGGAGTTTTGTTGTCATATTGCTACATCACCTAGACAATATTTGTTTTTCTTACCTAGTTGTTGAGGAATCCAAAATTCAACCCAACCTAGGTTTCTCTTTTACATGAAGAAATGGTACACTTTCTAAACTAAAATGAAAGAACACTACTCAGATCAGAATCTGGGTTTTAATACAACAGCCAAAAACCATATCAAAGCTATTACCTATAAGAAAACGCTTCACAAACTATATTCCTATATACCACAAGTGCCTCCCTAGAATTTTAAGACGAGAGAACTACGAATCGCAACTTAATGTGATGAAGGTGCATATATTATCATGCAAACACGGGAAAGTTACCTCCATGTAGTTCTAGTATCAGGCCCGAATCGCAAGTTGTAGTGGGACATATAAGCCGACCTGTTTATCGAGTCTGGCCCATTTTTTATGCCATACGGTGATGTGCCCGATCGGTTTGTAAATTCGACCTTTGTATTGCAATGTTTGTTCATGTGTTGTAAGATCTGATATCCAGTCTCCTTGATTGTCATGGACGTATTTACTAGAATGTTTGGGGGGACTAAATATTGATGGTTGGTTTCAGGATCTCAAGTTCATCGTAGGGATACTGAGGTTGTCGAGCCGAGCTTTTTTATATTTTTCTGATAGTACCCTGGTCTATGTGGTGAAGAGTAGTACCAACTGCAGTACTTATATCATATTAGTATGGTGATTTATGCTGTTGCCAAGCTGTATACCAATATAGCTTGGAATGAGGGAATCCCTGTAGCCTCCCTGGGTTTTGGTACCTGTCAATTTTCGAGGAAAGTATATGGCCTTGCCATTGGGAATTCCATGAAAGTCTGAATATTTGGACAGGTTACTTTTGAGAAAAGACCCGGTTCTTGTGAATATTTGTCCAAGAGGAGTTGAACTTACCTCGACTGCTATCCTTATACGATAATGTGCAAACCACACGCTCCTCTATAGGTCCTTGCTCTTGCTTGGTAGGCTCCTAGGCTTTCTAATTTGAAGACGATTTTGCCTTGCTAGTAGTAGCATGAAGATGAAACAATAGTGTGTCTTTGATGGAACCAGAAGATATATGGTTGGGTAACACGATGTACCAGCGTATGCCGTTAGGAAGTGAAGCGATGTGGGTTTTCTTTTCTGGACTTATCTGGAGGGAGTGGAATCAGGAACGACCCAGGAATTCATTATAGTGGGGGCTAAACTAAAATAAGGAGGGTAAAATTTTAATTTTTAAATTCATAGGGCATTTTTTGTGAGACTGACTAGAGAAACTACATAAAATAGGGGTAACATTACAAATTTGAAAACTTGAGGGCTATAGCCACCACTAGTAGCAGTGTGCATCTGCCCTTGAGTGGAATCACCGTGTTTTCTGGGAGAGAGTCTGCCTCAACAACTATTAAAGATTATGTTTTTTTAAAAATGGGAGGTCTTTTGTGGTGGATGGACTTTCAAGGATGCCACATCTGCTTAATAGAGCTTCTTGGTTGAGATTAATGGAATCCTAACCGAGCCCTCTCACATACATGCGAAAGCCCCGAAGGTAGGTCAAGGGTTGGTGGAAGAGTTTTAGGCGACAATTTGAAAATGTGACCTCAGAACCTTAACTACTGCACAAAACTCTGCGCATGATTACTGCTTTCAAACTTCATTACGGGCATGTTTGGTACAGGGATTGAAAGATTGTGGTATAGAGGGTCATATATAGTAGGGTGTATTGATAGTAAGGGAGTATTTATTATCTAGGTAGGATTGTGTAATTTGTTTGTTTAAGCCATTATAAGAAAGAGTATTGACATACTTGGTATGTAATTCCACCTCCATGGTGGGATAAAATTTTGGGCATTGGGAGGGAATTTACGATAAAAGGGTATTGAATCCCCCCGATATTGACCCAGCATTAAACAGCAGTTATTAGTTATTGCCCCCTACAGGTATTATTATTACTACCCTGCACCGAGCATGCTCTAAGTATCTACCAAAATACCCAGAAAGATTAAACCGAAAAACTAGAACGTAGTTTTTAAACCCGACAATCATTCTCGACTTATTACTATTTGGTGTCAGAAGTTCACTAACACGACATGTTGCAAAATAATAAAATATTTTCGATTTGGTTATTTTCTCTTTTCCCAATGGAACAGTTGGGGATGCTGACTGACGAATCCAGGATGTTGGAGAGCGAGGCCTTCAAAGGAAGCGAATCAAGTTCAGTCTCACCTCGAAACTTGCTAACATATGGACGCCGGGGGAGCACTTCGTTGTCTCAAAGGGACCCGCGCAGCTCTAGCGAGCCCATGAATTTGAGAAGTGCCTCTGGTTCCGGCAGTCGGAGCAGAAAAGGATCGCAGTAGCACATTTTCATCAAAATTAGTAAATCCTTTTGTATCCTTGTCTTGCACCTCCTCGAGGATATGCTTTTGAAATAGTATCAATGCCGTTGTATATGTTGTAAGAGTCTTTTGAAGTAAATGTTAGTATCAGGCCTTCTGGTTCCCTGAGTTTTAGAAATGCTATAAAAGTGATTATGAAATGAATGACTCTGATTCGATTCTGAAGTACCCAATATACCGGATGTTTAAAAAACTTTTACCTTGCCAATCTTAGTTGCATACTTAAGAGTTGATTGGAACCCTATATCTTCTCTTGTTATGTTGTCACCGTTCATATCGTGAGCCTGAGCTTTTGTCGTAATTGAAAAGATAAAGGATCAGTTAGAGAATGCTTCTGCTACCAGTACAAATGTTTTCTTATAACAGGAGCAGTTTTTAATGTGTTCTGTAAAATTACAGTCGTGACTTTTCGGCCTATATCTGCTGTCTGCAACCTGTTTTTGATTGGTTCTATTACACCTGATTTTAACGTTACTATTTTCAACAGCTTTTTAGACTTTATTTTTATGGAAGTGATGTCTGTTTCAGGTATTTTTGTCGGTGCATTTCTTCGCAGCAGGTTCACTATTATTTTACCACACATGTAATCTTTAAATGAATATTTCATTGCAACATTTATGTAATATTTACCAAATAACATTTTATCTAAGATTTACAGTAGCTTTCTCACAGTGACTTTCACTCAGAAATTTCTTGTACCGTCACATCATTCTCAAACTAGTTCTCTGATAGGCGTGGCCCACTACGCGGGCATGTTCCGTGGTGGCAGATGACTGAATGTTCCAAGTAAAATACCTCTTCATAAGTAGCAAAGCACACAAAATGTGGGCGAAACACAATTTGTTATGAATCGTTTGATGCAGTTCTTAAATACTCAATCGTTACGTTTGCAGGAAGAAAGATGTGGGTGAGAAACAAGGTTTAATTTGGACAAAAAAAAATGAAGTAAGATAAATCCCCCGCAAAACCACACGTAAAATGTACTGCAAAATTTTATTGAAATCGTGACCTCTGGATTCGATTCAACCAGAACGGTCACAACCAGTACTTCTTATGGAATAAGAAGTGAAAATGAAAATGAAAGAAACTCTAAAAAAAATGTCAGCATCTCATTCTCTTCCCGGGTAACTGGAATCCAAGCCCAGCCCAAAAAATGTAGAACTATGGTGCCAACCCCAGAATTCGAAGAATCTTAGAATTTGGGGTTAGATGGGTTGTTATCGCGGTTCATCCCGAGGGTATTCTTCACAGCGGTAGCTGCATCGTGGGCCATGTTTGACGCTCCTTGAGCTGCGTGCTTCGCGCCTTGCCCCGCCTGCAATTTCGCAGTTTTTTTTATAAGAAAACAGCATCAAAGAGTGGCTTACAATTATTGCCGTTCATTTTCTGTGAATGTTTACCTGCTGCAGAATGTTGGGGTTATAGTCATCATCTTTTTTCTGCATAAAAACGGATCAACATGTTTAGAAAGAAAAGTTGGAATTCATAGGATGAACCGGAACAATTTCTAATGGTCACCACCTGTCGGATGTAGTCGCTGTCTAGGCCAGAGGTATTGTACCTAGCCTGCGATGATGATCCGAAATGGAAACTTTTACCAATTAAATCAATTCTTGTTTTCTGCTAATAAACCTTAATTTTCTCAAAAGAGAGTACCTGTTGAGGGCAGTCAATGGTTCGATCACAGCTTTTGTATGGTTGGTTCATGTAATCATCAAACTTGATCTGTAACATTAAATCAGAGGAAGATTATGTATGATCAAACAATGGTAGGTTCTTATGAAGAAGAAAAAAAGGTTTGTCTGGTGCTCAAATACGAGAATGAACCTCATTTAAGTAATCTAATTCTAAAACGGAGACACAAGAATCGGATTCGCAGCTAAACCAAGTCCTGATGTCTCCGACCTTTTTGAAAAAGAAGTTTTGATGTCTCGGTTTTACGGCTAAAACCAGGACATCAAGTCTAGGTTTCAAAATGATACTACAAATTTGGTGTTTCCTACCTAATGAAGATCATTATCGTATTTAGGTGGACTTCTGAGTACGGATGGCAACGAATCGGGTTTGCATCACATCAGTCTAGATCCAATCCAATTCACAAGGTTTCGGATCTGATCAAATTCGGACCGAAATTTGCGGATTCCGATCCGATTATACACCGAATCATTACGAACAGTATTTTTAGTTCTGACCTAAGAATGTTATGAATTAGAATCAAAATTGAATTAGTATATACTTCACATCTATATTTTATCAATTTAATCACAATAAAAATATAAGTATATCAAACTTATGACGTTAGTTAAAGTACACATGGTAAAATGTAAATGTGAAATATTCTTAATGTGTATATCATTAAATTTATTTGATAAGATAACGCAATCGGCTCGGGTATCACGAATCATAAATCCTGTGATTCATATCCGATTCATTTGCAAAAGGATCGAATCGGATGATCACCATTACGGTCGGATCATGTCAGGTATCTGATCGGAACCATTTGTCACCCCTACTTATGAGAAAATTCCTTTTTTCAAAGTATCAATTGCGGGCAGAAAATTTTTAATATGATTTGTGTGTTTGTTACCGGGTGAAGATTGTCATCAGCGGCGATGGGCACTCCTTTGCAAGCTTGGTGCGTGGAGCTAGTGTCCTTCTGTTTGACAAAATCGAGAATGAGACAACCTTAATTATACAGAAATGCAAGAAAGAACCTTGATTTCATCACGCATTAAACGTAACGTTTTTAACTAATCACCTCGAGGCGGTAGCTTTCGGTGCCGAGTATGTTGGTGGTGTAGGTTCCTTGATCCGGATTTCCTTCTCTGAACAACTGGATCGAACACGGGTACACATTACGTTGGTATAACTCAGAAAGTATACAGGGACGGCGATATAATTGAGATAATTTACCTGAGGCTGACCACTGTTGTCATTGAGATGGTTGTAGCCCACATCGCGATTCTGGCTTTCCATTTTATCTTTTACTTTAACAACAGTATGTTTTTATTTGTTGGTATGGTTTTCTTGATGAGATCAAGTTAGTGAAGGTACGATAGAGGGGAAGGTTGAGACTTATACCTTGTGGGGATCATTTTATAGCCTCATGTTTTTTATTACAATGTGCCTCATTACTTGCATTTGATTACACTTGGCTAACATGGAATGAATGCATGCTTTAAACTCGGAACTAGGCATTGCTTGGTCGGAGAGTTTTCAACAATTTCATACCAATTCGGTGTTGGTAAGATTCTTGTGAGACATTTTCACGGTTATAAATTTAATATAACAATATTTCTTAACTCGTGACTGAAAATAAAGAGAAGTAGCTATTCAAATGATAAAGAAACCCATTGCGGCTATATTTAGGGTGTGAATTCTCCTTTTATGTAAATCAACATAGGTTGCTCCTAGCCAACATGGCCTAATATTTTTTGTTTGATGTAAACTTGTTGTCGACTTCGTCTTCGTCTAAGCCTAGCTGGTTGCAGAGGCGGATCTATTAAGGGGCAAGGGGTGGCATTTGCCACTATTCACTTATTTTAAAATTGTATTTTTATCAATAGTATTTGATTTTACTAAAATTATTCTTTAACAAAAATACACCACTGTCTCAGCGGTTGAGTTCACTTTTATTTACTAATGTTGTAACAAGAAGTCCAATTCACTTTTTCGTGCCGATTGTTTCAGTTTCTCGCTCTAACACTGGTATTATGACTTCACTATTCTTTTCTCCCTCTAGTCATTGTGACTTACAGTCAAGTGATTGCTCATCCATTTTCATTCCAAATGCGAAGACGCTCAAATCTTTTTCTCGTAGTAAACTAAATGCCATTCAAGTTTAGGTTTTGGAACTATAACCCAAATTGTAGACACTATCATAACTTAGCTCTTAGGCATATTTTAAGAATATAGATGTTATTTTGAATACACCTAATATTGTATTGGTTCTTCAATTCCAACTCTTAGTGATACGGTTTCATTTCTATGGTACCAGCATTAATTAGCGTCCAGCTAACCTCAGCTTTAGGATTATTCTTTGTCCTAGAAAAAGGGGAAACGATACTCAGCTGGAGAAGATAGTGTAAAAAACACTTTCATCCCCTCAGTTTGATTAAAGGACACTTTCATTCATTCAAGTTTAGAAAAAGGACAATTTCACATCCTTAGGGTGTGGAACTTCAGCAAACTTCCAGTCCCTAATTGTGTAGTCATTAGTCTAGGGATGGGGTTTGTTACCGAAAACAATTTTGAAGATAATTTTCCCCCTTGTGATGAAAAAAATTGTTATGCCATTGCATAACCTCACATTTTGCATAATACGTGGGTAAGTTTGTTAAAAAATTAATTTTGATGACAAACCTTAACTCCATACTAACGCTGTCACAATATCATCAGATTGTATGTTTGCTGAAGTACCGTACACGGAGGGATTGAAAGTGTTCCTTTCCAAATATGAAGGGGTGAAAGTGTCCTTCAACCAAACTAGAGGGGTGAAATTGTCTTTTACCATAGAAGATATTGCGATTTAATCCACAGTATCTTTTTGACGGTGACCAACATGCAGAAGCAAGCAACTACAAAGAAATCACATGCCGAAGCTAACAGGTGGAAGGACACGCGTCATAAAGGAGGACACGTGTCCCACCCAAACACACCCTGTAACTCCTATAAACACCCATCACCGAGCTCATCTCTAAAGCACCAAAGTTCACTTCAAACTCATTCACACAACTCTCTCAAAACACCACTAAAACAACCGCTTCAACAACAACTACCACCAACACCACCGCAGAAAATGGCATCTCACGACCAGAGCTTCAAGGCCGGCGAAACCAAAGGCCGAACCGAGGTACACACAATAACATAATATTCTTTTTTTGTAGGCTCATTTTTTTTATTTAGACTTTGACAGAGTAGATAGATATAGATATATTTAAAACATAGTTTCAATCAATTGGAACGTGTGAACGCTATAACCAAACTAGGTAACCAAACCTGGTGTTTATTTATGCTTGTAACTGATTGAATACTTTGGTGTGTTTCAGGAGAAGACGGGACAAATGACGGACACCATGAAGCAGAAGGCCCAGGACGCCAAGGACAAGGCCTACGAGATGGCCCAAGGGGCAGGCGAGCGGACGGGCCAGACCAAGGACCAGACGGGCAGCTACATGTCGGAGACTGCCCAGTCTGCAAAGGACAAGACCGGGCAGGCCAAGGACCAGACGGGCAGCTACATGTCCGACACGGCCCAGGCCGCCAAGGACAAGGCGTCAGGGGCAGCCCAGTACACCAAGGACAAGGCGTCCGACATGGCCCAGTCTGCTAAAGAGACTGGCCAGGCCGGGTCTGAGAAGACGGGCGGCCTCATGCAGAAGGCCGGGGAGCAGATCAAGAGCGCGGCGCAAGGGGCGACTGACGCCGTGAAGAGCACTTTCGGCATGGCGACCGATGAAGGGGACCAGGGTACGACTGAACGTACTACCACCACGACCACCACGGGGACTGGGGGGACTACTGGGGCTAGGACTACTTCTGGGACTCGGAGGGTCTAGAGATCAGGCTGTGTTTTAGTTTGCTTGGTTCGGTTCTGTTTGGTTTGTGTTTTTGGTTTGTTTTCCGGTTAGTTTGTAAGAAGAATAAAGGGTATTTAGGCAACGGGTTAGGCGGGGCTGGTTTATTTCCGGCCTGAGGGCTGTTGCCTTGTGCATTGTACTTTGGTGGGATGATCTCCACTGAGGTTTGTGTCTTTCTGATTTCAGATGAGTATATTGGGGCTTCGAGCTCTTTTACTTTCTTTCAGCCTAGCTCATTGTTTTGGACTTCGTTTGAATTTAGTGCAGCAGTTAAATTTAGTTAAGAACCTGTTGTTTTGTGCTTTGAAATGGTAATGAGGAAGGCACGTTCAAATTCAGAACAACTTTACATCATCTTTCTCTTGTAACAAGTATGATAACGGTTTATTCTACCGCGGACATGGTTTGTAACTACTAGACTAGTACACTGTGATGGACTATTACTTGATTACCACTCTGTCCCAGCTCTTTCTTTCCAATTTGACTGTTGTCACTATTCACTGGGTCACTTTGACCAGGTGATTTGGATAACAAAATGATAGAATTTTTTGATAATTTTTTCATGATGTTGTAAGTAAAAGTTGCTCTACAATAAGGTGAAAAAATCATCAAAAAATCGCATCGTTTTGCTAACCAAATCATCCGGTCAAAGTGACCCAGATACGAGTCAAAAAGTCAGGATGGGAAGAAAGAACTGGGACGGAGTGGTAGTATAGTATGGATGCTCTTGGGCATATTTGATATTAAATGAGTTTTTGATTACATTACCATACTACTTCCATTTCTCTTTTGAGACCCAATAATTTGGTTAACAATAATTAAAACGGTGCAAGAATTTGGTTAATCTATGTATAGAAGCTTACTCTATAATACTATTTAAAAAAGAGAAATGCTAGGGAACCTACCCATATCTCCCACTCATCTCCCACCCAAGTGTAAAATTGGCAATATGAATATTCATTTGGCATGATTGCATTTTTTTAGAAGGAATGTGGGAGATGAGTGGGAGATATGGGTGGGTTCCCTAGCATTTCTCTTTAAAAAATTGTATAGTTTTACTATCCAAATTCTCATGTCAAAGTATGACATGGTTAAGAGACTTAGAGGTACTAGTATGTGTGAATATTTGTCCTTCACTACATTTAACCATATTTGTCTATCCTTAGTAATTATAATTTGGAGGAGATTGGATTTGTCCTTGTGGTTAAAGACTTTTTTTTTTGAGGAGTCACATAACATTCATAAAACGAGGGTTCAAGTACAAGGCCGGACAAAGACCGAAAAGAAACAGTGAAAACTACAGACACAAGACTAACGTCAACAAAAGGAAAAGACTCACAAGGACAAGATACCACAACACTAGAACATGACCCATAACTTACCACTAAAAACAACACAACAACAACTACTACTACTAACAACTACTACAACTACAATTACACCGGATGGTTATCAAAGAGCGAACACTTGGCTGCCTTGTGAGCACTCGCAACCATACTCCTCTGGACCTTGGTGACACTGCAGTACTTCTAAAGCTTCGAAGCATTTCGTATCCTCCCGATGATCGGCTCATCCTGAATGGGCGGACTGGAAATGCCCTGAATAAGAGGTAAAATAGTGGCACAGTCAGTGTTAATGTTAACAAACATGATATTATGGTGAATAGCAAAATTAATGGCATGTTCCACAACAAGAAGTTCCGTTTGTTGGGCACTTGACGCGACGCGTTTCTTCCCTATGATCCAAGGGGAACCATCCGCACCAATAGTGTGAAGACCGAAACTGGAGAAAAAAGAATTCGCCTTCCAAGCTCCATCAACAAAGATATCCTTGGGGGATGCGCTAAATTGTCATCCGTGAGATCAGTGATCACAATGGAGCTCTGATCATGGGACCGAGATCGCGATAAGAAATGAGGAGTTTTTCATGATCCATGGTAGCTCGAATACCGTCAATAGAGAAGGCCTTATTACTGAAAACAACCCCACATCTTCCTCTCCAAATACTGCAGAGTACATGAACAGCTAGGAGGTTTTTAGAGTGAATGATATCCCAAAGAGCGTCTTCAAAGGAGGTCCCGTTACTGGGGTAAGGGGACCCAGTTCCCCAGAGTGGGGCGACAGAAGGGCAATTGAAAAAGAGGTGGTCCAAAGTTTTCTCTTGGGTGTTACAAATAGGGCAGGTATTCAAATTTGTGCAGAATCTACGGCTGAGGAGATGTCTAGTGGGAAGCTTTTGGTGTGCACATTTCCAAAGAAATGATTTCCACTTTTCTGGCACTTTTAAACCCCAGATCTTTTTCCATTTCCCATTAGTCATCTGGGGCCATCGGTCAAGATGGAAATGACCTGCTGAAAACAAAGGGGGGGCAATGTCGTCATTGAGAAAGTTATATCCTGACTTTGTAGTGTAACTGCCTGATCTTGTGAAAGGCCAGATCATCTTATCACATTCCGCGTTGTAAGGGAGCTGGATTGCCAAGATTCTGAAAGCAATGAAATCCGGGACATGTGACTTAATTGTATGGATTTTCCAACATGGCTTGTTGTCGCAACTCTCGATCCATTCACTAACTCTGGCCTCGGGATTAAGAAAGGATGGGCCAAGCACCATAGAAAGGGACTCCTTCAACCCAGGGATCCATCTATCGTTCATAATGCTGACTTGAACAAATCTAGTACTTAGACTTAGTAGGGATTGCAAAGTTGACGTAAAAAAACATCAGTAATTATTAAACACGAGTAGATCTTTTCCATTATGCTATATAATTCTCACAAAATATAATATATGTACGTATCGCTTATCCAATCGAGCAATTCGGGTCCGACCCTAAATATAATTCAGAGTGAGAAAATTTGTCCAGACCTTGTCCAAATTACAAAAAGTATGCATTCAGCCCTATTTTAGTATGGGCTAGGTTTCGATTGGTCGGGTTCAACCCATCCAAGTTGCACTTCTATTTGCAGAGTGGTTCCAACTTCCAACAAAGGAAACAAGGTAATCTTTTTTTTTTTTTTTTTTCTGAAACAGGAATAAGGTTATCAGACTGAGGCGTCAGCAATAATGGATATCAAATTACAAGTTGCAAAACCTTGACAGAATTACAATCCTACTGTACTCTTAACCCCTTTGTTCAAGTCCATCCGAACTGAGATCGTACTTGATAAGTTGCACTCACAAAGGCGAGATTATACTTGGATCGCCAACAAAATTTTAAACATCCATTTTACGGTCCCTTTGCAAGAGAAATGTCTGCTGCATTTTTTTCCTCACACACAAGAACAAGAGCTTCAGACCCGAGCCACATTAAAAGACACCTAACAAGTTCTCTAATAACAAAACCGGTGCTCCATCAAGGTTAAGCTTTTGGCTGATGGGCTACTCATGAATCAGAATCATCATGTCCATTCAACTCTGTATGGAACTTAGTAGTGATCAGTGAAAATTTAACTCTGGCGTTCAAAAATCAAAAGCCATGAAGTCGCCATCCTCAGCCTCGCTAACGTCACTGTGTGGTTCAACATTGCCACCTTCTTCTGTGTCCATACCATCCTCAAATTCATCTTCTTCCTCGCTATCGTCCTTGTCCTCAAAGATAACAGGAGTGATCACGTCGTTCTCCTCAAGGTCATCATCAATAGCCTGAACACAATGCCTCCTCTGTCAGTGAGCTTTCAAGCATCACAATGGTCAAATGTGCTTTTAACACACTTCTCAAGTATTTACTTACCCCTGCGTAAAACAAGTCCAAGCTGCTGGACAGTTGAAGAGCCGACTGAAAAGTTGAAACTCGAGACTCTATGAGCTGTTAGAGATGCAAACAAATCTCAGTTGTTGCGAAGTATTCAAAGTCCCATACAGTGATTTACAAGAACATCAATCACTGAACTGGGTTCCAGATGAAAAAGCTTTCGATCTATGCAGAAAGAGCACTTGAATTTAATTTTTAACAGAGGGAACCCACTATTTCAGGTGAAGGAAACCAACTCAATCATCGACCCACCAGGAAAATGCAATGACACTCAATGTAAAGAACCGCCAACTCCAGCAGTGGCAGCTATCACTAGTTGTGAATCCGACTACTGGTTACTAGGATCTAGCAAACACCCACCAAATGCGCTCCTAAACCTCATTTCTATATCTTTCACAGTTCACACACAACCCGCTTATCATTAGATATAAATATCACAGTATTTCAAATTACTTTTTCCAGTATTCTCACCTGATATAATGAGTTGAGGGCAACTAAAGAAGATTCTTGGGACATTATCCCACTTGCATGCTGAAGAAGTAAGCTCCTTATCCATGGAATGCAGCAAACTAGTACAGCTCCCCTGCCAAGAGCAACCAAATATCATAATTCAATAAATTTGAAAAATTTGAATGAAAAGCAATGAATTTGATTCTGGACTCCCTCGAACAAAAGACTACTTGGCTTCGTAGACTTGAGGATGATAAAATAACAAGAACTGGATTCGCATGGTGGTGGGTGGTCACTGCAACTAAGCACAATGATGGAAAACCTAGTGAGCTAGAATTAACAGAACAAGGGGTGACTGAAAACTAGCATAATGATGTGAAGCATAAGTAGAATTTATAGATCATTCAAACCAGAAGAAATATATGCTAGCGATAATTTCATCCTTGTTTATCTCCTGGAGTTGATATTGCATTTTAATACTTCATCGTAGACTCAAATAGCCGCGAGCATGACATTTTAAGTGAGTGGAAACATGGCAAGTTGCCAATGTTGATCAAATTATCATCCATCAAATGGCCAGAGAGATAAATAAAAAAGACGATTCCCTTTCAGTCTTAAAAATGATCAAATAAAATGAATTAAAACAATAATAATAATAATGGGCACTGTGAATTGAATCAAATGAACTACCCAAGCCCACAGAAGAAGTGAACGTTTTTAGTTCACAACATCGACGTGAAAGAAGAAAGATAAAATTTACTGTAGCCCCGAAGCCATGGAAAACAATATTTATGGGTACTATGAATTACATCAAATGAACTGGAAAAAGATACTTAACCTAGACTGCATTAATGATAATAGTGACTGCAATAACTTGAGAATATCGGATGGCTTCAAAAGTGAGACTGAGTTTGCAATAACCTGTAAGAAATACCATAAACATAGTAATCTATATGAGTGGAACCACCACACTTGTTAATCATACATAAAGGAGAAGGGGTTAGAAGAGAACCTTCTCATCTCGTGTACACAAGCAACTTAAAAGAAGTACTCGATCATCAGCTCGTAACGCCTGCTTAAGCAAAACATGAACTGAGTCCGCACTCGGTGGCTTTGCGGGCTCGGAGTTCTCTTCTTTCTCAAGGATATCATTTTCATTCTTCTCTACTAAATTTAAACTTGCAAGTTTTTCACCCATGGTTGGCTCATTCAAACACTCATCATCAATTAGGCTTCCATCCACATGCTCTCCATGACCTGTACCTAATAGAAAACCAGTCCTGTAATGAGAATAATTTGATGTTTGACTATACTGAAGCAAAATTGTTGAACAACAAACTTTCAGGAAAAGTTTCTTTGCTACAGATATGAAGTTGTGTTTCTGGCAATTTCCTTTTTCTATTAAGAAATAAAAGTCGAACACAATATCTTTCTTCTCTCTTTTCAAAGGGAAAAAAAATACATATACTGTGCAATCTTCTTTGTTATGGCACGCACTGATTGCATCCATCACCAAGCTTTCCAATTAGCTCTTCATATAATTATAAGGCCTTGACATTGCTTCTTGGCTGCTAAGGTTACACAGTGAACTTGTTTATGGAAAGATTTTAAAAAATATTGTGAGCTCTTAACAAAAATGTGACATCTTTTTAACTTAGAGGTGCATCCTGGTCCATAAATACAAGCATCCTTATAGGATTGCAAAGTGTCACCTAAACAATGTGGTGACAATCATAATGGTACAAGAATCCAACACTTCGATTTTAGTTTTATCAAACACTTAGATAATCATAAATCCAAGCATCTTAATCAAACGAAGCCGTCAAACAAGATAAATGTTTTTAATGTTAATTCAAAAATTCGAGAATCTTTGTAGAAAGGCAAAAGTGCAAAAATGACACCTAAACTATGTGGTGAGTGACAATCATACTGGTGCCCGAATCAAACACTTAGGTTTAGTCAATTTGCAACCTAAACTTAAACAAGTGTTCAAATCAAGTCTTCCATCATAATTCCAATCAAGTTTTATTAAATATCAAAGTAAATTTCTGAATGTAATAATAAAATAGTAAAATATGTTTAGGTTAGAATGAAAAAAAGGAAGTTAAACATTATCTCTGGTCACTCTATCCACATCTTCCTCAATGCAGCACAACCACTAACCTCCCCCTACCACCAAGCCAGTCCAAACGTACGGCCTCCCAACTAACACACCACTTACCAGTTAACTAAACCACCACTTTCAAATTTCAACCCAAACTGGGTACTTTACGGCATCGACTCACTTGTACGAACACATCCATTGAACCTAACCCCGACTGAACAATGTCCTGTTCCTTATGCTCTCTCTCTCTAAGAAATTGGGCACAACCTATATTGACATTGGTGAACTTATTACTCAGATTTTGGATTAAAGTACAGAACTTTGGTATAGACCATCTGATACAATGGATTTCAAACATAGTTTCATTCAGGCTTAAATCACAACTGAACTTGCATGTACGGCCGGAGATGTTGTCAGCCATTATGACCTAGAAATCGAGAACTCCTCCTGTGGCAGCGGATTTCTTGTTGAGAGACGAGTTGATCAAAATTATCAACCCGTTCTTTGAACTGCCCATTTCTCACCCTGGTTCTTCTGAAATACTATGATTCTAATAGCCACATAGAGATCATTTTCTAGCATAGCTGGTGGAGAGAGTGAGATCATGTGAATGTTTTTACAGCCAAATTTCGACAATTGTGGGGACAAACAAGGAGTTTTTTTTTTTGTTGGAAGACCTAGGAGGAGGTTGATTGACTGTGGGTTTTTGGGCTCAATAGGTTTGGGTGAATCGATGATACAAAGTTCTGAGTTTTGGTTGAGAGCAGTGCTTCGGGTAGCACCGTTGGTGTTGCAGTGGCTGCTATTTAGACCCTTGGTGAATGGTTAGACAGGTTGACGATTGTGTTGTGTTGAGAGGGTGATGGAGGTAGACTGAAAAAGGGATAATGTCGCCTTTAACTTAGGGTAATGATTGTTACAGAGCTGTTATTTATCCTTACAGAGCAATCTAAACCATTATTCCAATTTTACCCTCAATTTCATAAACCCCTTACTCTTATCACACATCCCAAAGAAAGCTCGTCACCCCTCACCATTTCTCCATCTCTCTAACTCTCTCTCTCTCAATACAACACTGTTCTAAAGTTCAAAATGAAAGTGTTAATTTGCATACCACGACTTGGAAATTATATCTAAAAATCTTTGCAATCTTCAGATGTAGGTTTGGGTGTCAATTTGTCAATTCGACTCAATTTTGCGATCTTCAGAAGTACGTTTGCTCGCGTGTCTGTCATTTTAACTAGGCTGATCTTGTTTTCTACAGGGTTGTCAATCCATTCACAAAATGGAAATCGATGATGAATTCCTCGTCAATCAATATGCCAATGGCATTCCTTGTGCGAGCTTGAATGTGGACTGACAAACGGTAAGGGGTGATCTGGTTTGGGTGTGGGTAATGGAATAGCAACAAGTCATTCATTTGGTCAAGTGGTGGTGGAGTTAGAGCGGTCGCCAATGAGCACTCAACGTTCTACTGGTTTAAAGATGAAGAGGACGAATGAGTAGAGGAGAATTTCTGGGAAATACAAGAGAAATAGACGGGAGAGACGGAATACAAGTTAAAAGTTGAGGGATCATAAATGTGAGGGTAGAATTGGAAGAAAGAATTAATACTGCTTGTACACACAAATTTTGCGCTTAAATTTGAACTTGATGGGTAAACACAGAAATTTGGCGACAAATGTCATTTTATTATTTGTAAGCAGGATACAAATCTCTGAAACGTATTTCTTTAGTAGAAACACTACTCCTCTGATTCTTCTCGGGAATTTGAACTTGATGGGATGATTTTGGACGGTTGGATCTTCCACGTCCTTGATGGGATTTGACCGGCACGAGGGCTTATGGTCTTTTTGCTTGACTTTGACTTGTTCTTCGCGGGTTCACCGTACTTCGATGTTCTTTGAAGATTTGATTATCTTGGGGTGGATGGCTTGATCTTCAGGATTGCTCCGTCTTTGAAGATTCGACTATCGTTGTGGCTTATTCGTCAGGGCTTCGCCGTCTTTTGGGATTTTCTTCCTTCAAAGTCTTTCCGCCTTCGAGGATCTTGGCTCCTTTGGGGGCTTCTCCTGTCAGAACTTTGCTGACTTCTCTTTTCTAAGCTTTGAGCTTGAGGGAAATTGTAGGAAAGTTGTAAGGAAAGATGTAGAGAAAGTGTTTTAGGTATAGAAAGGTGTTGGAAGATGTGATTTTTCTTATGAACTTCCTCCTCTACTTATAGGGAGATAGAGGGGTTGTTGTGCAATTTTGTAATAATTTGGGGTGCACTTTACAATTTTGTAAAGTCTAGGGGAGCTTGATGTTCTTATAGGAATGTTGTTTTCCTAACAATATTTATACAATTACATTTGCGGTAATCGTACACTTAAGACGCACTTCCGATCGTAACATCCAATTTAATCGGAGTTGATGTTTGCGACTGAGCTGGTCAATCTTGAGCTGTAAATTGACATGTGGCGTCATGCGATTCGCCAGTCAGTGTTTGATACTGAATTCAAACACTGAATTTTTCTTGTCGTGTTTCTCCATTTAGTCTTCATATTTGGATTTGATTTAGCGCGTAAGTACTTTTGAGTAGCCAAATTTTAGGTGTCTACACTGCTCTCTAAGGATAAGAAACTGCTCTGTAACAATCAGTGCTCTTCATTATAAATAAACATATTTTCTGATCACATTTGCAGTGTAAATCATAAATATCAAAACCTAAAAGAAATTATGACGGAAGACTCAATTTGCACACAATTTAGGTTGTTACTATTGCCCTTTTGCTTACAAAAGGTAAGAAGATGAAAGATGCAATATCTTTTGTGCAAGTGAACATAAAATCAGCAAATTGGCTGATATGAGATGTGACTGATCAGAAACTTGACATCACTTACCCGTTGTTTCAACCGACTCTTTTGTATCTGCGAGATCCGGATCAGACGCTGGACGTTTCTTGCTGGATTTCTTATGATGAGAACTTGGGGATACTGTTGCTAAATCATCTTGTCCTGAGAGGATGTGAAACAGCCAAACTTAGAATCAACAGAAATAAACCCAAAAAAAAGTGTACAGAATGTATAATACACGTATGCTATAAGGGTTTATTTGCCTTCTACAATTCACATCCTAGCCGATGATAGGAACTCAAACAACAACAAAAGAGAAGGTAAGATCATCAAAAATTGGCATTGTACTAATGTTCTCTCAATTAACAAACCCCAACTAACATTATACCAGTTCTGACAAATGTAATGCAAACCACACCTTTGGCTACACCTTTATTTGTAGAACGAGACGAAGATTTCTTCTTTGATCCAGATTTTCTTGATGATCTTCCTTCAGAAACTACTTCACCAGAGCCTGCCATCTGAAGAAGAAGAAAAAAAACAGCAAACATTAGGAATGAAATCTCAATCAACAACATTGGAGACCCAAAGACTATAAACCATGTTCATTATTCTCAACTGCTGACCATGAAACATTTTGTTACACAGATTCAGGCGCAACATAATGGGGTTTTTTTCCCCTATATCATGGGGGTTTATCTGGAATTTAGAAAACAACCAAACATTGCATACTGGTATCACAATTCAATAGACACAAGAAAGATGACAGTTTGGAAAAAAAGCACGAGAAAATACTAGAGTTTACAGCGATTCATGACATCAGAAAATGGAATGCCCCTTCATGAACTCTTACTGTGCACTCAACTCACAAATGAGAAAGGGGTTTATAGTCCAAACCAATAAAACACCATTATCAGATTCACACAATCCAACGAATTGGGGGGAACAACCATACCTTGTTTGGTTGGATGAAATTTACAGTTTCACATAACCCAGTTAAAGAAAACAACAATTTTTTCATGGAAAATTCAATGGGGGTCGGTCGCTGTACCTTGTTGGGTTGGATGATGGAGGAGAGTGGTGCAGGCGAGTTGATCGGGTAATGAGGTCGATGTCCTGTCTTTGTTTACCTCTGCCGGAGAGGAGAGGAGAGCACTGTGACGAACGAGGGTTTGTGGGAAAATAAATTGTCAATACGACAGAAAGTAAATACAACACTGTATACCAATATATATACAAAAATATTCTGATCAAAAAAAAATATATATATATATATACAAAAATAATAATAATAATATACTTTCAACAATTGCAAACATTATTACTTATATGAATAATAAAAAATTAAAATGTATTAATCATAAAAATATATGATATAATTATAAAATATTATTACATATAATTAATATTGTCAAATATTAAATTAATTTGTCATTCTATGTAAGGGAAGGGGAGGTGATGGGAAAATCCCCCTTAATTATCTCACATGCAAGACAAAAATTATCCCCATAACACCTCCTCCCCCCTATAAAGTTGGACATGAACGATTTTTCCCCATCCCCTTCTTTCATAGGGTTGGAGATGCCCTTAAAACTTTATTTGGGTGGAGAATATAAAATAGCGGGATATGATGTATACTGGAATATGAGAAGAGTTATGAATTTATTTGGGTGATGTCGTACATGAGCTAGTGTAAAAGTAGCCACATTGTCCAGCAATATCGTGGATTTGGAACTAGAGTTGTTGTCTTATAATTTGTGCATAAAACACAACTTCCCGGGTCTATTTGGCAAACCATTTTTTTCATGTTTCTGTTGGAGAAACCAAATAGCTTTTTAAAGTGTTTGTTTAGATTTGTTTAAAAATCAATTTTAAAATCAATTTTTTCCACTTTTGCCATGAAAGAGAAAAAATAAGATTTGAAGGTTTTTTTTTTTTCAGATTTTTGTTTAATTTTCTATCATGACTAGAATGCCCTCACACAAAATTCAAAATCACAAAGCTACCATTAGGTCACTTATATGTAGTCGTTGCCTACCCCCCCCCCCCCCCCCTTTTTTTTGAATACATAAAAGTATTTATATATTAATAAATTAGGAACAACAATTGGAAGATTAACAAAACCTTCAATATAAATAGTTTGTTGGATCAAAACTTTACCATTTTAAAATCTACACTACCTGAGACAAATTCATGACATCAGAAAATGGAAGACCCCTTGTCCTCAAATAGCTCCGCCCCTGCCTATGCGGCCTTCGTTTTAGCACCGCGTTGAGCGGCGTGGGTTTAGGTTCCTCTCAACCGCGATTATGGGTAGTCTTAACATGTTAACTATCATATTGTACAATACATCAAACCATGCAACCACACTGTTAATCGTTCACTGCAAATTTTATACAAAATTACAAAGTATTATTTCTCCACAGTGATTCAAAACAGCAGATTCTTATACCGTCACAGCAAACTGAAAAAGTCCCAAGAAGATCATGTTTCTTGCATTGACAACTGTTCACCCGATAGGACCATGAGACAGTGGGATAAGGCGCTCAGGTTACATTTTGGTTTTTGTTTCCATCCGAAAATAATGATAAATAACTTAAGCATAGGCTAAGTTGAAGAGGAGCTTCAAGGTAAAACATACTCCAGAGTCTATTAATTGTTTACACATCCGCAAACAACTGGGGTCGAAAGAGCCCCCAGTCAGCTCTATGTGTTGCCCAAAACCCAGCTCAAGCTTGTCAAAGAGCTGCCTAAAACCCATCTCAGTGTTCCCTTGGTTGTGCCAGGGTTGAGAATAAAAGAGAAAAAAATTAAAAATTTAATCTCTACAATTGTTATATTACTTCTTAATTATTTATCGGGCAACGAAACTAAAGTCATGTGCATCGCACTATGATCAGAAAGAGTCACTGTTTCATTGTGCAAGATTTTTGTATAATTTTTGTATCGCAAATTCTGCACGTGCAGATCAACACAACCAACAGAGTCGATAATTTCTCCAAAACTGTAGAAATATAGAGTATACGCCATAGAAGTCGTTTGAATCGAACAATAATATTAATAGTGTTATTACAAATGAAGCAAAAGAATACAACAAACATCAATACTAGCTACGATCTCAACCCGAAAAAACGAATAAAATAAAACCCGTAGAGGCCTATGTCGACCCAAAAGAAGTGAACTAGAGCATACCTAACACCTTTTATTTTATTCTTTTTTAGCAGCGTAAAATCTCTATACCACAACACCCTCTACACATCTGCTTATGCTTCTTATGTCATTATTCCTTTGCACAACCAACCAATGCCATCAAACAACCCTCGACTCGGACAACCAAATTTTCTGATACTGTGTTTAGTTCAGCGCGACCCTTCAAGCCCGAGCCTTGCACTGAGCCAACTGCAGACTTCATCCATCTCTTTTGGAACCGTGTAGTGACCAATCCTGCAGTATATGATCAAAGTGAAAATCAGACAAGGAATTATGTCAAGTCATTTCTTAATTTTGGCTAAAATTGTAGTGGTCTCCCTACCCGTCATAAGCTTTGAATGAGAGGCATCGGAATCCTGACATGCTCAAGACCTGTGCCGACTTCTCTCCAAATTTGTACGCGACCACATCATCGCCTGCAAGGAATAACATGGGGAAGATTGTTAACCACTAATTTGAAGAGCCCTTGGCTCACATCTATAATGTTCAGAATTGCTGTTTGTCCCACCTCGGGTTATGTTAGTTTTGTCAGTGCCTAATAAGATACTTGATTATATATTTTTCTCACTTGCCCTTGAGTTTTCAAAAAAACTACATATACTAGTGGTGTCCTTTTATTATTTACACAAGTGCCCGGCTGATTTTAGACTCTTCAGCATTGCTCTGTTATTGACTTTACATGGAATTTTGATCGTGTTGTTTTTCTAATTCATAACTCAGCCACTGGTCATAGGTGTGTAAAGTTGCAAAAAGAGAGAATAACTTACAGTTTCCATGACAAAGAAAAACGGGCAAAGAAGCAGCGCGCCTTGCAGCCTCTTGGGATGCCTCTATCTTGCACCTCAAGCTCCTGTACGGATATTTATTGTTATTTACACAAATTATGTATCATTTATTCGTATATGGGATTAATTATATTCACATAAACAATAACGCCCATAGCGAGGGTGGCGAAAAATGTATACCTTGAACCGGGTAGCCAACCACTCAAACTCACAACTGCCCTTAAGTTAATAGGGTAAGGGTTCCCATTCCCGTATCTTCCCTGGCTAAAACACGCTGCAGAGTGGAGGGCGGTGGCAGCTCCCATGCTGAAGCCGCCAATACCAAGTTTAACTGTACAAAAACACAAGAATTCTCCGATTAATCTTGGGACGTAACTTCAAAATTTAAAAATTCAAGATAGAAGTTAAAATTGAAGTAAAATTAAATAAATTTACCGTTAGCAGGCTCTGCAGACAGCAAGTTTGCGATATGTGATGCTGCGATATCGAGACCTTCGAGATCATCAGGACTGTTTTCTGATATTTCTGTCACATCAAACCCTGGTATGCACCAAAAAGAAGATGAATACATTGCAAAGTTTAAAATATGGTTCGAAGTTGCTTCTCGTCTAGTATTTTTCATTAATGAAAGAAATATTTAGACGGAAATATTACATGCAGTGCAAGGGAATCCACCAAGCATTGTAACGGGGCGAGTTGGAGCAGTCGGGCATATCCACTTTATCTGCATCATACAAAATAATTTCGATAAGCAAATCTTGAAAACCAAATTATGCACAACTGAGCACTCTAATCTCAAACACACACATATACACAATTTGAAATGTATGGATGCTTACATTTGGTAGAGGAAGTGAATCCAGGTTTTGGGACCAGCTGCAATAACACGAAGAAAAATAAATAAAATTAGAGGATTAGAGAAATGAGATTCCAAGTTTCTAACTATGAATTTAGTTGAATGTTAATACTCCACCCCTTTTTTGTTCATAATCCAGGAAATCTAGTTATTTCCTAATTCGGTACTTTTTTTTTTATAATATGCATAAAGGTTTAGTCTTTCTTTACCAAACATATTTTAAGGTCATAAGAGCTTGTCCGTTTCGTTGTCTTCATCTTAGCTAGTGAAAATTTATGTATATATTAAATTAATACATACATTTTTATTAGATCCAGGGAACGGAGAAAACAATCAAAGTGTTGAACACTGTTGAGTGTCTTTACATTTTTACAGTAGTATAGATATATACCTAGAACCATTGTCGCCGAGGCCATGCAACCAGACAATAGTGGCCTGGTGTTTTCCTTTCGGCTTCACCACATATGTCCTCCCAAACTCAACTCTGCTACCTGCAACATCAATAACAATGTCAATCTTTGCAGAACCAAACAAATCGCAAATGAAGAGTGAAGAAGAAAAAGAAAACTAACCTGAACCCATAGAAGAGGTTGTGCGACTCATAGCGCCCTCTTAGTGTTACAAAACAAGATGTTGAGAAACAATAAAAATACCACCAAATGAGATGGATTGGAATGAATGCACAATGAAGGAAGAAGAAGGTAAGGGATGTTGGTATTTATACCCAGAAAAAAGAGAAACTTGGAATAAATTCCTTTGAACATGTAACATCAGGTATATATTTTGTATGTGTGTAAACCAGCTGCACTTGGGTGGGTTAAAAAATAAACACCCAAAAGGATGGCATCTTTGGAAAGGAGAGGCAAAGAAAATGACAAAAAGCTTGAAATCTTTTTTATTTCACCAGCAGCAAACAATGGCATGCAGAAGAAGCAAAGAGAATCAAATGCAGAGGAAATTTCCAAAACTCCAATTTACAACACCTCTGAGTGGGGGAGAGATAGCATCTGGAGGTCTTTTAGAACATCATTACAATAAATTTCTAATCTATAGTCTACGACTACGAGGTTCAAATTTGAGACCAAATGCAGGGGCTACAAATGCTCTATCGGAATAACTCGAATCATCTAGCAAGTTCAGGCGAAGAAACAAGTCAAGGAGCAAGAGGAAAATATTCTGCGGGAATTTGTGGTGAACAGGTGTTCGCACAAACACAACGGCGTTCGCACGAACAGGTTCTGAGCTGCTACCGGTTGGGTTGTTTCCTTGTTGCTTTGGGGCGATTTCGGGTTACATAGGCAACAAGTTTAAAATTTCTATAACTATATATTAAATGTAGAATGTGCCTAATACTTGTGTGGGTTGTAATAAGGTTCTCTCACAGTAATACATCGAGTTTTCTGGTGTAGCTAACAACATCGTTAATAAACCGTTAGTAAACCACGTTAATTATGTATTTCTTCTTGATTATTTGTTCATCGTTCTTGTTCGATATTCCATGTTATAACATGCTCTTTCACTGAGCTAGCACCTACTTGCAGAATCTGGTGGTCTAGTGGCAAAGAAAGCAATGTTGCCATAGGAGTTGTAAATAAACTAGTACATGGAAAAAGAGGAACCGCAAATGGAAGCAGGAGAGAATATTACTGTAAACATAAGAAGAGAATAATCCCAAATTTGTAAAGATGGTGGGGTGGGGAAATATCTTTTGGTTTTTCAATCATTTGTTTATGCATTTAATTGATGGATGGATGCCCATTAGCCTTCAAAAGTGAAGTAATTTCAGCTGTACAAAACATATGGGAATAATCAATTATTTCTGGGTACTCTTGCTTACTTCCTCTGTTTCTTCTCTTTCTTCCACTTTTGAGTTTTACCACTATTCATCAGGCCGCTTTGACCCGATGATTTGATTAGAAATACGATACAATTTTTTGGTAAATTTTCATGGTATTGTACAGTAAACTTTACTCTACGACACCATGAAAAATTACCGAAAAATTGAATCGTTTTGCTATCCAAATCACCGGGTCAAAGTGACATGCCTACGGTGGAAGAAGTCAAAACTGGAAGAAAGAGAAGAAGCAGACCAAGTAACATACAACAAGGGATGGTGGGCAAAAGCACAAGAGCTTTTGCTCTCTCTCTCTCTTAAAACCCTAAAACAAGAAGGCACAAATTCATTTTCAGGATACCACTCATGGTTGCTTCTTATTTTATGTTTCTTACTGCTTTCCAACTAATTTTTAACTCCAACGGAAATGAAACTTTTGTGACAGAGACATGAAAGAGCTTCTACTTTGGCAACTTTACCCAATTTTCACCTTTGGAGGTTTCATTTCCTAGATATATTCTCCACTAGTTGCTGTAGCGGACGGAGGAATTTCATTATGTGAGTCAAATCGTTATCGCAATGGACTAATATGAAATGTTCTTATTTCAAAATGGGTGAGATTTAAAAAATTTGTACTAAATATATGAGTGTAGAGTGAAATTTTTAAAACTTTGCGGGGGCCACGACCCCCTCCGCCCCCACCCTGCCCCCGCCTAGGTACACCACTGATTAGTTGTACTTATTTTTCTCTTTAATTTCATTGTTGCAAACTCGATATTAGGACAATATAATGGCCCTCCTCATGAATCGTCTTTTTTCACAATTTTCGTCTATTGTTCGAAAGATCTTATCCTTCCTCTTCTCAAAACCTCTCTTTGACCTATAATATCAGCCATTTTTACCATTTCTCATCATTCTTTGGTACCAAGAAGTACGATATTACGAAGAAGCTTGTTATGATTCCAACGCGGTAGAGTATTGTATCGTGCGAATTTGTTAATCGGGGTTGACTAATAGTTGCGAAATTGGCATCTAATTACTTCAATTCCAGACAACTTTTAAGTGACTACTACTAGTTTTAGGAAAACCCTTTTCGTTTGTCAACTCCTCCTTTAACCCTTCTTCCAATTGGGAGAACGAATCCATTTTGTTAATTTATCACAACTATCTCACTTCTAAAAGAACAGACAAAACTTGATGCTTCAAAATTCCTTTTTCCATTCTTAAGTTAGTTTTCTTTGTTTAACGGAAGATAACTTATGCTACCAAGCACTACCAAATTAAACTAGTTCATCTTCTCAATTTTATTGTTATGAAATGACTGCAATTGGGAAAGTGTGTACCAAAACTAGAATGCAGGCTTACAGCTTTCCATATTCCTTTCACAATCCCGAGATGGTGACATTTTTTACAATTTCACCCCTTTAATTCCCCTTCTCCACTAACGCAAAGTAAACCTGAAACATTAGTTTTCACTTTTCAGTAATGGGAGTTGGTTGAATTGGTAAGGCTCGTCTTTCGCTAGATCCAGGTTTATATACTTGTCCTGCCTGCCTGTCCGACTAGGTAGATGACATGTAAGGTCCTTTGTAAGCCTTGAGAAGAAGCCTAAAGTCAAAGTTGACTTTTTGGGGTTCCGAACTTTCAGAAGCAAAATTATTTCAATTCAAACAGCCATTTTATGAGGTCAGATATAGCTCACAAGATTTATTATATGACCGATTGCAGATAACGATGACCTCACATTCTAATACTCAGAAATTGCAGATGATGGCGCCTGCATGACGATAATTCTCTTGCACTTTGATGATACCATGAGCACTTGCAAAGTTCAACAAATTCACTATCGCAAATCTGCATCTTATTAGCTAGAGATGCATCGTACATACACTGAACGTGTTATTTCTGTATTCCTCCTGCTTTTGAGGTTGTTCTCGCGTGATATTAACCGATAGAAATGAACGAACGGCTAGGACAGGAATTTACCAGGAATAGCTGTCAAGGAGAAAGGGGAAAGAAAGCGAACCGCACATAATGTTGATCGCCCCCACCAATTTGTAAAAGAAACGATTCACCCCAACAGGGAATAAATCAGAAGCCATTTGTCGCAATTCTTCCCCATAAAATCGCCTCACCCCATTATGGCAAAGAGAACAAAACCCAGATTCTATTCTCTTCTTGTTATTGGTAAGATCGCGATGGGCAACTTCTCTTTCGGATCAATTCTCGTCTGATTCTCAAGAAACGATTGCCCCTCCACCAAGTAACAACAGCTGGAGATAATCCGTAAAAACACATTCATTCACCATAGTCAGAACTTAGAAGAGGTGGTAACGGCAGGGTACTTCTAACAAAGAACAGCAATCGTGCCAGTTTGGAAATGTTGTGGCGCTTTAGAAAACTGTTGTACATGAAGTGCTGTGAGAAAGCTGTGGTATACATCGTTTTAAAAAGTGTTCAGTAAACCTCATATATCACATGCTGTGAAAATGGACTTTTTGCGTTTTGTATTAGTAATTATGCAAAAAAAAATGCTGCAAGCGTGGAAAACACGAAGGATGTATGAAATCAGAGAGCAGCATTCTAGAAAGCAAATGCATTATCAAATGGACTCTCAAGCACTCATCAGTGTTTGAACAGTTGATATTAGGACTATTCTGAAAAGCACGACGAATGGCTGCCATCTGCCGTTAGATATCAGAAAATATCCTTCAGCGATGGTATGAAAACAACATCTGAACTGGATGAATAAAGCCATTGCCAGAAGAGAAGTTCTTGCTGGAGAACCAGATCCATATCTGGTCCATAACCAAGAAAGAAACATGATTCCTTTTGCCCGTAGCGACAGGCAAACCATGAAAACAGGTGACATCTGTCACTTCAGATCAGGAACCCAGGATGAGGAGCGTATATCCATGATTACGGAAAAGGCTTTTCGAGCAGCTTCCGACATATAAAGTGATTCTAAAAATGCATGAATGCAATGCCCTACCACAAAACTAATCGCCGTGACCACATGATGACTAGTGCGTCTTTGTATCAGAAACCCTTTTCGAGATTTTTACTCTGAAACAATGATCATAAAACATCATCAGTCAGAATCAGTGTGAGCATAGCTTCTGTGAGATAGACTGGGGAAGCACTGGCTTTTCCTGCTCTCACTTAAAAGCCAGATAAAAAGGATCTGGCAACATTCCCTTGCCAAAGAGACCCTTTACGTTTGTAACTTTCTAACAGTTTCATTTTCTATCAAAAAACATTGCGAAAGCAGGAACAGCAAGGGGGAAAGCACTAGAAACAAAGAGAAAACAGCTGAAATTCCGTTAATATTCTACTTTGCTATAAACAGAACACATAGAAGAACCACACGCAGTAGATCTGCTGTCATCAATTGTTTGTGTTGCAATTATGAAATATGAAGTCTAAAACTCAAAAATGGAAGGCCAACTCATGATAACCCCATGAAACAAAATTTCTGATTTATCATCACTGCCGAAGGAACAACTTTGCAAGCTGACAACAATTGGGAAGAAACAAAAAGTACATGGACTTCGGAGGATTATCTTTTATCATATACTGTCTCACCGTATATCATTCGGCAAAAATGCAGGGTAATCAATGATGATCATCTTCATGTCCATCTGGAGGTGCCCCTGGGCCAACCACTTCCAACTGTATAACATAAGAAGAGTTCATTACTAGAAGAAATTACACATAATGAAGTTTCTCAAAAATAAACAACCCTGCAAAAAAATATAATAGTCCGGTAAAAATGAGACTAGAATTCAAGACTTCCCACACCATTTGAACACAAAACACAAATTGTCATACTACCCAAATTATAACTCTGAAAGCCTTGTGAACTAAATTTGGAATGTACGGAGATACTGAGCTAAAATATTGATGCCAACTTACATTTCTTTTTGGACAAATGACACTTATTGCCCGTCCAATTACTGTGCCAGAAATCAAATGCAGTTTCATTTGTGGAAACTTTACCCATGCATTATTTAAAATGCAACGACCCATACCAAAACCCTGATTCCGACGGAAAAAGGGTAAAACGTGTCTCAGGAAAATTTTAACCGGTATTTTATGTAGTACACCCATCTTTTCACTCGTACCAGCAAAAGAGTAAATTGCCCTTTTCCATCAAGCCTCTGTAAAAAAGGGGTTTGGTGTGTGTTGTTGCATTTTAGAAACCATGGTGTTAAGTGTAAACTAATAATTGCATGGCTACTCACTAAGAAGTATGATTCACAATCCGAATCCCAGGTCTCGACTGAATTCTTCCATGACACAACGTAAAGTGTCAGCAAATCTTAAATGGAACAAAGATACGAATCTTGACTCAACAGCCTGGATCTTACAATTCAGTAGTGACTCAGTCAGTATGTTTACGTAAAAATGGCTACTACATAGTTCTTAAGGGCAAAGCAACATTGATTCTATTATTTTCTCATTCTCTTGGTATTTTTTATTTCCTTATTTTACATATCTTCATGTGTCTTATCATTTTTTATGTTTAAGAATAGGTATAAAGCTCCTAATCACTCATTATGAGTGCAATATTTTGGATGATTGAGTTTGCTTCACACACATGACACAATTTGATGGGATGGATTAATCCATTTACTTGAAAAGATCGTAAACGTTACTTATGATTCATGATCCGACTCAATTCGGCATTCAGATATGAAGCTACAGTCTGAATCTTGACTTGACAACTATGAAGTTAAAAATATTCTCTGAGGACACAGTTAATCACAAAACACAAAATGACACCACTAGAACTTAGAACATGTTTGGTAAAAAGCGTACTCGTCAGAATCTCACAATTCACGGTTCCGTATAATATCACAAGTTGATCACTTCACCTATTTAACAATGTGATCCCTATGTGAAACATAAATGGAACAAAATGAAACTCATCAGAATCTCGACTCAGGTGATAGAATCTCATCATTATTCAATACCGATTCTGACAGATTCATCTGATTCATCATCGATTCAGCTAAAGGGTATATAACAGAGCTTTCTAGATTATGCTGCAATTTACTCAAGTCAAAAACTCAAAACCAAGGTGCTTATAGTTGAAACATGATATATTGTTATCACATGATAGTATGAGAAGTTATTCTATCTCCTATAAAGAATATAAGTGAACATTTTGATTCGCGATGGGAATCATGTGTTCACCAAAATTGAATTTTGATCCATGATCCCAATCTCGATTTTACAGCTATGGTGAAAGGATCGGAACATGGGGAGTTGTTGGTACAAAGGGTCCCACGGTACTGTAGGGGATAATGTTAGTAAGGAGTGCCTCCTTTAGTTATACAGGTAGGATTGTGTATCTGGTTAGTTTGTGACATTACAAAATAAGGGATCGAAAACATGAACAGAGCTAAAATTTCAATTATGCCCATAATTTCAACTTTCTTATTCTTCAACGCCACCACTACTTGTCTCTCAAAATGGAGGAAATTGGATCCCAAATTTTGACCAATTCTCAACATGAGGCGGGCAATGCAAACATGCGGTAGTGAGCTTGTTCAAGTGATGGTCGGGCGGAGATGACTGTGGTTTCGTGATTACTGTGGTTAATCATGTGTCTAGAGATAGAGACGGATGAAGGAGAGAGTTTATCAGTGTAAATTTCATTTTGTTATGATATCCTAAGACAATATGGTCTTCTCAAAACCCTCACAATTGAATCTCACCCCATACACATTCACACCACCATGGTAGATTTTATTTTATGCCTTGAAACCTTGTTCGGGGTGCTAAATACTTGTAACTTTGTCCCTACACCAAACATCATCTACCAGGATTATGAAACGCCACCCTTGCAACCCCCCACCAAACATGCCCTTAATACATTAATCTCTGTCATGGGCCAGCTACCCAAACATAATGTAAACTAAGGCTCGATTCCTTTGTAGCTTACCCCTAACTTATCATAACTGTGACAATGCCTCCTCCACTTCAAAAGCTCACATAATGCCTCCTCCAAACGTGTGTATATTGCAATCAGGGTCGGGTAGTTATTTTCCGTCATGAGCCAACAGATTTGACAGTTGACAACCTTGTCCTTAAGGGTAAAAGAACACGGAGAACACCACCACGTGTTTGTTCTTCCAAAAAGAACACGGAGAACACCACCACAGTCATCAACAAACCCAGCTTCCAGAGAGAGAGATGAGCAAACTTCAGTTCTAAGCATAAGATGACAGACAAGTAAATGGTGTTACAATTTACAACCAATGATTAGGGAAGTAAATGATGCCTATAAAGGACATAACTTGCAGAGTAGAAGAAACACTTGACACACAACTCAGGCCACTCTCTTCATCACAAAAACATACAATGAAACAATAGAGCTGAAAACTTCATCCTCCGCCCTAACAAGAATGACCTTCCATTTGCGAGCTCTAAATTGAAATCAAACTCAACCCACCTTGAGAGAGTGAGCTAGCATCATAGCCAGGGGCGGGTGCTTGTCGTAACTAGAGCGTGGCTACAGTCCCCACTCAACTTTTTGAAATTGTAATTTTACCCTGTATTTTGTGCATGAACCTGTATAATGTGCATTTAATTCATTTTAGCCCCCACAGAAATACACTATAACCCTCACTGCTTAAGTATATTCATTAAACTTTTTTGCTTCTAGAATTTATCCCCCACTGTGGCCTAATCCTGGATCCACCCCTGATTATAGCAACATTGAGACAAATTTCTCATCTCCCTCTTCGTCGAACTCCGACATCGTCTCTCTACCCAACCAATCCATAGCAACAAAGCGCTGTCCACCATTTGGACCCACCAAACAACCCGGTTGAAACCCACACCACTTGAACCCAGCCCACCACCTGCAACACCAGCATGACCAACCGTTACCACTGCCAATCTAACCTAACCGTACCAAACCCCCGCCGGACCAGCCCTCCCTCCCTCTCTCTCACTCTCACTCTCTCTCTCTATCGCACACACCCAAAAGTCCTGTTTTATTTCCCAATTGATTATTATCTTCTTTCTATTTGTTTTCCCTCTCTTTTTTTTGAGCTTATATGGATGTAAACGAAAATACCCTCGAGCAAAACAGTGATGGACTCTCTCTCCCCCCATGACTTACCAACCGATTCTTAATTCTTTTTTGTTCTCTTTCTTTTATTTTTTTTTTTTTTTCATTTCTTAAGCTTATGTGTGTGGACAATAATACCCTCCTGCACAACAGGGTTGGACTCTCTCTCTCTCCTCCCTTCGACTTACAAACCGATCGCATCTTCTTTTCTTATTTTTATTTTGTTTCTTTTTTTTTTTCTTTGTTTAAGCTTGTGTGTGTGGACAATAATACTCTACTGCACAAGTGTTGGACGGATTCATATCTACCGACGTTGATTGCAATAAAGATAAGTTTTGGACGAGGTAGAAGAGTTTTAAGTGTAGGAGGCAACATGACAGTTATAGCAATCTGGTGGTAGGAAATTACGGAATAAGCCTATAAGAAGATCCAGCGAATAGGTTCTATCATGAATAGAAAAACATTCAACCTTCGCGAAGTAGTTAGTGAAGGGTATGATAAGGTTTGATTTTTTTGCCACCATGAACTGAGGTCATGCCGAATATCTCCATAAAACTCGGATCAAATTACATAACTTGAAATAAAGAACGCTAAACATGGTCTAGTCGGTTCCATAATCGAAGCCATAAAGAGCTTGGGTGGTGACCTAGGGGGCTGAAAGCTAATAAGCAAACCAATTTTCAAGTTACATCCATGAACATACTGAACACATGTGATTGATCTGAAGATCATACGGAACTCACCTTAAAGTACTGTGAGCACACTGGACATTCATGTGGCTTGCCTTTCTCTAGCCAGAACCAAACAACATCATGCTCGTCTTCTGTTTAAATGAGAAAGAAAACATATATTATGATGCTTACCATTGATGCACGTCGAAAACAAGCTGTATCCATGAACGTGGAAGGGAAAGGGAAACAGCACCCAAAAAAACTCAAGTGCAGTTCAAAATGAGAAACATACATTTCTCAATCAGAGAAGAGATTTAAATATCATGGAAACACCTGAGCATAAAATCAACAAAGTACATATACGACTTACCCCCTTCACCTCCGGGACATCCAACAATTCTTCTGCTATACCACGACTTGACGACTGCAGGTGCTTCCTAGTGAAAAATGAAATGAAGATGTTATTAAAAGTTCTTATAATGATCAGGGTACAGCTGGAAATTCAAGTCTGGCCCCGTCTGCCAACGTAGACGAGTTAAGATCTGTCTGCTTCACAGATTGAGAACCTGTTGGTACTCTATTAAGCACCAAAATATAAAGGGACCAGCTGAAATCACCTAATTAATGTCTCTTTTTATAAGACGGTACATGACACTTTAATAAATAAACATATATATATAATGCGTTTACTAAAATACTGTTGGGGTGTGAGCTTGCACGTACTAGTTTTTAATACTGTTAGGGCATGAACTTGCAAGCAGTAGATCATACACCATGTGGCAGGTGATAATATAACACAAGTACACAACCAAGTAAAGCACAGCAAGTATACGCGTATAAAGCACGTAGCAATCTTCTCCAAAGCAAACTGGCTAAAAACATAACCACTGACATTAACTATCTCGCGAGTATCTAGAAATTATTCAACGACATAAACTTCATACAAATAGTCTAATTACAAGGCAAAACTAACAAACATAACCTGAACCATAACAAACATGAAACCATGAAGGGTAAATGAGAGAAACCACCCATTCAAGCTAATAGTTATAGGACTCTTATGTAAATAATTAGAGGACTAGTTGTATAATTTAGCATTGTATTTTACCTATTTAAAGGTGTAAATAATCAATGAAAAGTACGGAAGTTTTCTCCACTTACATGGTATCAGAGCCCACTCGTGCCCTGACCTCCTTCCCGTCGCGCCGGCCTCACGCCACCAAACACAGCGGTGTTGTCCTCCCTCACGGACGAACGCCGCCCTTCTTCACCTCACGGACGAACGCCTGCTCCGCCATCACGACCGGCGACCAGGTCCGCCGCCGTTACAGCCCTCTGTTCCGCCTTCTGTTGTGACCGACGCTCTCTCTTTCTCCTTCTTCCCGTCGCAATCTGCGACGTCAACTGCGGCGGTGCACTTCCTCAGATCCGTCGCCCACTGCGGCGGTGCTTTCACTTTCCAATCGATCGACCACGTCAGGTCTGATCGGCCTCGTCCTCATCGGTAGTCCTCCGATTGCTTCTGTGTGCTGCAGTTGCCTCAGCCAGACCTCTCTTTCTCTCTGACGATCGTCTCCAAGCAGTAGCCATCACCTCCAGTTGCCGCCGCTCCGCTTGCAACCGCTGATCTCCTCTGAGTTCTTCAATCACACGACGTAATCTCTCCTTCCAGGAGCCTTCTTCGCAGTACCTCCCTCCCGCATCGTCGTCTTCTACTGCTTCCCCTAAATTGGAGAGTTGACTCATCAATTACACCATCAATTACAATTAGTCAGAATTTGTAATTGTTGTGTACTTTTGATACTTTGGTCAAAGCTTAACCTCCTGATTGGGTTCCGTGGGAAAGTCCAAGTGGTCTGGTTGATTTTCATTGTGATTTTGGAGTTTTCTCCATCACCCACCCACTACCTTTGCCAAGTGTCGTGTTGGTAGTATTTGTGATTTGTAATGGCTGCTATCCCCTCAACATTGCCACCAACTCTGAAGTCACAGGGTCGCCAGAGACACGGTAGTCGTCGTCAGGCTAGCCAAACCGGATGCGGTCGCACTCAGCAGCACAACACACCACGTGCCTCTCCTCACGGCAGTTGGGTGTGGTGCCCTGCCCCATCGTACCCGGCTACATCATCGGGTCCTTCTCAGGCCGCCCTTTCAGCCACGTCAGGTATTCTTGGTCCTGGACCTGCTCAGCGTCCACAGGTTCTTGCTGCCACCGTGGGTTCGTCTCCCTCAGTTACTGCTTTGAGTTCGGAACTTGCTGGTATGACCCTTAATGCTCCGGATAAGACTTGGTACATGGACTCAGGGGCCTCCTCTCATCTCACATCTCAGACAGGTACACTCTCGTCTGTCTCGTCGGTCTACCCTAGACCGTCCCCTACACCTAAAAAATGTCCTTCTTGCTCCCAACATTATTAAGAATCTTGTCTCTGTCCGTCAGTTCACCATTGATAATAATGTCTCTATCGAGTTTGACCCAAGTGGCTTTTCTGTGAAGGATCTTCACTCGGGGACCCTTTTACTTCGGAGCAATAGTTCAGGGGACCTCTATCCTCTTATTTCCACCCCGTCCCCCTCTCCAACCCAGTCTCTTGTCATTCTTCCAGCCCCAGTGTGGCACAACCGCCTTGGACATCCTGGTCGCCACGTCTTAGATCAACTCAGTTCTAGTCATTCCATTTCTTGTAATAAAACTGAGCAAACCGGATTGTGTCATGCATGCCAACTCGGCAAACACGTTAGACTTCCCTTTGCCCCTTCACAATCTTGTACTGTGGCTCCGTTTGACATTATTCATAGTGATATTTGGACATCCCCTGTTGCTAGCAAATCTAATTTCAAATATTATCTTCTCTTACTTGATGATTACTCGCATTTTCTATGGGTCTTTCCATTAAAACTCAAATCGGATGCCTTCACTCACTTCAAACAATTCCACACGTATGTGCATACCCAGTTTTCTCGTAACATCAAGAGTTTTCAGTGCGACCTTGGAGGAGAATTCGATAACTATGTATTTCATGAGTTCACCAAGTCTAGTGGTCTTGTTTTTCGATTTGCTTGTCCGCAAACGTCTCCTCAAAACGGCAAGGCCGAACGTATGATACGTCGTATCAATGACATATCTCGTACCCTTCTCTCTCAGGCCTCCATGTCTCCTCGCTTCTGGGTTGAGTCTGTTCTCACTGCTGTCTATCTCCACAACATTCTCCCCACCAAATCTCTCAACGGTGATATTCCTACCACCATTCTCTATCATCGTCTTCCCACATATGACCATCTCCGCACGTTCGGATGTTTGTGTTACCCAAATCTCTCTGCCACCTCGCCTCACAAGCTTGCACCGCGCTCTGTTCGATGTGTCTTTCTGGGGTACCCTCTTAATCATCGTGGGTACCGGTGTCTAGACTTGAGTACTGGTCGGGTTCACACTTCCCGTCACGTCACCTTTGATGAGACGGTGTTTCCTTTCTCCACTCCTGGGTATGTGTCTCCCTCTGTCCACAGGACGTCTGATCCCGATGACAGTCTTCCGTCTCCCCTTTTCACTCATCGTGCTCATAACCCTGTGGCACACACACCCTCACCCACCCCTCCTAGGGCATCCACATCACCACCCGCACCTACTAGGGCACCCACACAGCTTTCCCCGTCCAGGACACTTGTGGAACCTTTTCCTCAGCACTATGTCTGTCGGTCTGTGTCCACTCGCCCTCCTCTCGTACCCTCTGTGCCTGTGTTACCTGACCCCCCTGCGTCACCTACACCGAGCCCAGTGTCCACTTCTCCTCCCCATCTCTCTCCTCAGATGACCACCAGATCCATGCATGGCATAGTCAAACCAGTCACCCGTCTCACTTTAGCGGCCCAGCCACCAGACCCCATCTCGCCCCTTCCCAAATCCCCCATCCTAGCCTTGTCGGATCCTCACTGGAAAGCGGCCATGGATGATGAGTTTGGAGCTATGGTTAGGAACCACACTTGGGATCTGGTTCCTCGCCCGACAGGGGCTAATGTTCTGCGATCTATGTGGCTCTTTCGCCACAAGTTTCGCGCTGATGGTAGTCTGCAGCGCTATAAGGCGCGATTGGTAGCTAATGGGAAGTCCCAGATGGTTGGGGTTGATTGTGAGGAGACTTTCAGCTCGGTTGTCAAACCGACCACCATCCGTACAGTTCTCAGCATTGCCGTCACGCGCTCTTGGCCTATCCGTCAGCTGGATGTCAAGAACGCTTTTCTTCATGGTGATCTCTCTGAGACGGTATACATGCATCAGCCCCCTGGCTACCGCGACACACGTCATCCTGACTTTGTTTGCCGGTTACGCAAATCCTTATATGGTCTGAAGCAGGCTCCCCGTGCTTGGTTTCAGCGATTTGCCACCGTCCTCACACAGACTATCGGTTTCTCTGGTTGCTCGTGTGATGAGCCTCTCTTTGTCTACAGTCGTGGCTCGGACATCGTCTACCTCCTGCTCTATGTGGATGATATCGTCATCACTGGGTCGTCTCCGGTTGTCTTGGATCAGATTATCTCCCAGCTCTCTGGAGAGTTTGCTATGACTGACCTGGGCCATCTGCATCATTTTCTGGGCATCGCTGTCACCCGTGATTCGTCTGGCCTGTTCCTGTCTCAGCATCAGTATGCGACCGAGATTCTTCGTCGTGCCTCTATGTCGACCTGTAAGTCTACTGCCACCCCTGTTAAGGTCGGGAGTAAACTCACAGCCACATCTGGCCCACCGGTTGCTGATCCTACACTAAACCGCAGCCTTGCTGGGGCCTTGCAGTACCTCACGTTCACTCGACCAGACATCCAGTTTGCCGTTCAGCAGGTCTGTCTCTTCATGCACGATCCCCGTGAGCCGCACTTTCATGCCCTGAAGCGTATCTTGCGCTACATCAGTGGGACACTAGAGTATGGTCTTCGGCTCTCTGCCTCCGCTGCTGATTCCCTCACCGCCTACACTGACGCAGATTGGGCTGGTTGTCCGGACACGCGCCGCTCCACTTCTGGTTACTGTGTCTTCTATGGAGACAATCTTCTGAGTTGGTCGTCCAAGCGACAGGCCACGGTATCTCGTTCTAGTGCTGAGGCTGAGTATTGCGGTGTTGCTAACGCCGTCTCCGAACTCTGCTGGGTTCGGAATTTGCTTCTTCAGCTTCGTGTTGCCCCGCCTCGAGCCACTGTCGTGTATTGCGACAATGTGAGTGCTGTCTATCTCTCTGGTAATCCTGTTCAGCATCAGCGCACTAAGCATGTTGAGATTGATCTCCACTTCGTTCGTGAGAAGGTTTGTTTGGGTCAGCTTCGCGTGTTGCACATTCCAGCAGATTATCAGTACGCCGACATCTTCACCAAGGGTCTTCCTCGGCCCTTGTTCCAGCGCTTCCGTTCCAGTCTCAGTGTTGGCACGCCTACAGTTTCGACTGCGGGGGAGTAATAGTTATAGGACTCTTATGTAAATAATTAGAGGACTAGTTGTATAATTTAGCATTGTATTTTACCTATTTAAAGGTGTAAATAATCAATGAAAAGTACGGAAGTTTTCTCCACTTACACAAGCATCACCGCCCTGTGGTTTGGATAATACCCAAAACCACCCCTCTGTTATGCCAAAGTTGTGACAGAAACAACCCTTCTGTCAATTACCGTTAGAACTTAGAAACACATTTTTTAGACAATTTTACCCCACAAACTGAATTTTCATTATCATCCTCCAAAAATTGAATTGACAATTCTCAATTTACCCTCAAACTCCACCACCAACACCACTTTCTGAGTCTCTGTAACTATCAAATTGTTCATATGTTGAATCTACAAAGTAGTGTTCTGAACGAATCAGTACATCTCTCTGTTGGAGTGTGTGTTTTTCTTGAGGTAGATCAATTCCAATCCACCCATTCAAGCATCACCGCCACTGTAACCTCGCTGTCATAAAGACCAACCAAAAGCACCAACAAAAACTACACATTAAACAACCCATCTCAACCCAAACGGCAAACGCACACAACATCCAGCTCGACCCCCACTATGCACCACCGAGAACCAGCCCAAAGCCGCTGCCCCTCCCTCGCATCCTCGACCCCATATCGCCAAACTAACCACAAACAAACCCATACCAACGGACAAACAAACCCCAAATTACCATCAACGACTTGAACAAGAACCATGTAAAATCAACCACCTCCAAATTGAGAGAAAACTTCAGCCCAAATCAAAACCAATACAGCTAAACCCAAGAAGAAGCTAAACCCAAGAAGAAGAGGAAGAAGAAGACTTCATCCCATGAATCGAGTTCTGTATTTCATCGGTTCTGGATCTGGGTACAACTCAGAAGTCTATCAAGTTCTCAGTTCGTAGTCGCTTCCTGGGTTATGGTCCATTGGGTTCGTGATTCAGAGAGAGAGAGAGAGTCGGAGTGCTTGTTCGTGGTTCGATTCGTCGGACGGAGAGGGAATTCGGGTCTCGGTTGGGCAGAGAATGAGGGCTCGTTCAATTGGGTTTGAACCTAGTGATGGGTGAGAGAGAGATGAGTCGGTAGTGGTGGTGTGCCGGAATCCATGGCTGGAAAAGTCACAGTGATAGATAAAAAGGGAAGGAAAGAAGAGAATGAGATGTAGAGGATGGGGTTCCGTGGGGATGCAGGGTGTGAGTGGAGGAGAAGGGTGAGAGGAATGGTTTTCTTTCCTCGGTTTTTTTCCTCTTTGTTTTATTCTAATTGATGTGGTGTGTAATGTTTGATAAATAAAAGGGATAAATGGTCTTTTCGATCATTCCGTTATCCACCGTTAGTGATAAGGGTGGTTGTGGGTATTATCCAAACAACAGGGAAGTGATTTGGTTATTTCCCAAACCACGAGGGTGGTTTCTGTCATTTACCCAATCATAAATCCCCAACCTCTCGCTCCAATGTTGCTAAAATAGAAATATAGAGAACCTTCAAATTAAATTTCTCAAGATCTGTGTTACCTCCCTCATTCATTCGTGCTCGATTAAAATCTAGAATGAGCAATTCTATGGCACTAGGCTCTATTACGTGTAGCCATGTAGGCGGTCATTGACATTGCACTCAGTGGCTTGCCATGTTGCCATCCCTCTATATCAACTTCATCACTAAACTGTTCACCGGTAAAACAGATTGCAATAAAGACATAACTGCATTTGAATTTCTCCCACTTGAAGCAATGGGACTTGATAGAATTATATTAGCAACGGAGATTCAGCAGTGCTATACTCAGTGCCTTTTTTTTTTTTTTTTTTTTTTTGGGGGGGGGGGGGGGGGGGTGTTCGCATGTAAGTCGGAAAAGAAAAAGGAAACTTTTTCAATCTAAAAACAGATTTATGAGCTGAATACAAGTTTGCTGGGTGCCAAACACCGCATACAAGCTTCAATAGCTTTCATGCCGTAAGCTAGCTGAGTAGCTGTATCCTGATGAAGCATGGACACTGCAAAATACATTTTGTGGAAACACACGAGGCCACTCTAAAATACGTGTTGGACAGGCTACTTGACATTGTAAATTTACATTACACTTCTACCTATTGATGGAAAGGTCAGCACAAGGGGAGCTTCTAGTAGTTTCGAACTCATCAAATGGGAATTGTGAACAAAATTCCAATAGAACTAAGAGACACGTTTATTTAGACAAAGGAAATAAGTAATAGAGGACTACAATTAAGCATAGTTATGAAACCAGGACTGGCCGGGCCGACCAGTGACCTTATGAATCGGAACCTGACATCAAACCGGTCCGATTCACTCTTTGGTTAGTCTATGCTACAAACCCGGTGATCTGGTCCAAATATGACTGGGTTTAATCTGTTCCTTATCAAAATATATATATATATATAATATATTGTTCGATTATTTGATGTTGGCAATGGTTTTTAACTCCTAGCCTCTACATTAAAAAACTAACATTTAACCACTTTGCTACCACATAGACATGTAGCTCGTCGTCTTTGTTGAACATTTTACATCTAATATAAATTTCTATGTTGTAACTATATTAATTTTAGTAACGTTTATGTTTTTACAAACACAAAAATCAAAAAAGCCTGTTTCAATTATTAATTATGTGTTTGTGAGATCAACATCTCATAGAAACATACTAAAATTCTATACAACCACATAAGAACTAGTTAATTGAACTACTAGATGTCATGAATCAATATTTTTCACTAGACATTTATATATTATTCATGGTACTTTATTGACACACTGGTTCGACCAGTGACCACCCACCAGTAGGACTGGTGAACCCATGTCTTGCCCGGTCCAGGTTTAATAAATGTCCTCTTTACTATATCAGGGTTTCGTTCTCATTATTCTCCTTCTTAACATCCTGGCAAGTTGTACTGGTAAAAAAAAGACTTTAGAAGATCTGCCTAGTTTAGGTGGAACTTTGAAATTAGTATGTAACAGAAGACAGAACTAGGTACATACATACAGTGCACAAAAAGAATATGTTGTACTACTTTTGTTGATGAAATATCGAGATTTTTCGTTATACATTCGATGGTATTCCAATTTCCAGATATGAAGGTTTGAGCATACAGATTTTGTTTATTGGTTTCATATCCCGTCAGTATCCATTTCTAATAGACCACATCAAACCTCACCTTTCAATCATTTCATGGGGAGTGAACATATATTTACAATTCGAACTAAATGGTAATCAGATAATAAATGAATATGTGCAGACCATTGGAGACAAAAAATATATTCCAATGCTCCAATTAAGCTGATGATAACAGTGGCCATCTACAGCAACAAAACTTATACAAAAGAACTACAATGAGCAAATCAGACCAACCTTTGTGCCAAAGGGACCAACTGGAAAATTGATGTCAAAAAGTTCCCGTCCCTAACAAAATAGCAACAAAAGCACCACATTATACTCCAAACAAAGATATGCATACAAAACCAATGAACCATTCTAAAACCCACAAAATCAAAACACCGCATGCACTCACTTCAAGCTCTGCCTGAAGCTCCTCCCTCTCGTGTCCAGTCGCAATGGGCATTACATCTTCAACCCTTTTAGCAAAAGCTCCTGACATATCACAAATTAGCCCAAATCAAACATAGCAAAATCATACAACCCATAACAAAAGTCATCAAGACCAAAAGATTTAAGGGTTTGTAAACTCCATCATATCAGTATTCAGAAACAAAACTTCCCAACAATTGCATTCAACCCAGGTATGAGATAACCAAACGTATAGAATTACCAATAGCGAATCATATTATCATCTAGTGCATATCCTGTGCCCGAGTGCACGACCACAACAAAAGTAAGATAATTCCCCATGTTTCAATGGCTGTGATTGTCTTATTATGAATTATTTAGTTCTTAGGATATTGTAAGGATAAGCTATTCCCCATGTCACATTTTGGGGATAGCTTATTCTCCCTGGAAACTAATTATGTAGATAAGGATAAGCTATTCCACATGTCACATTTTGGGTAATAACTTATTCCCCATGGCAGCTTATTATGTAGATGGGGATAAGCTATTCCACGTGTCACATTTTGGGAATAACTTATTCCCCATAGCAGCTTATTATGTAAATCATACAAGACCAAAAGATTTATGGGTTTGTAAATTTCCCAACAATTGCATTCAACCCAAGTATGATAAAACCAAACTACAAAATCCCCAATAACGAATCACATCAATAATCACAAACAATTTATGGGTTCGAAATTATTTTTTTACCTGAAGCAGCAGAGCTGAACTGGCGAGAGAAACTGGGCAGATAGGGCAAGCGGGTCTGGGAAGAGACTTTGACCTCATACTGAGCTCCGTACATGCGGTGTCGTTTCAACCAGAAGAACTTCTTCCTTAACTCTTCAGGTGTCTCTGCGTTGACGACGAGAAGCTCTTTCCTGATCTTCATCTCGAACTGTTCCCTCGACTTCTTGTCGATGTGGGGCGATCGGAGGACGGTGTAGACGACTCTCGAATCGGGTAGTCCGATCTTCTTGGTGGTGGGATCGGTGGGTGCGGGGAGGTTGAGCTTGGAGGGCTTGTAGGGGGAGAGGATTCGGATCTGCATAGACAGCCTTCGCGACATGGTGGAGATTCGCGGTGGGGTTGCGGTGGTGGTGGTGATTATCCGGTTGCCGGCTGGGTGATTTGGGATTGGGAAGGTGGACTGTGTCGTGCCTACCTAGAGGAAGGAGGGTTTCGTTTAACTGTTTGTTACTCCTCGACGGGTTTGTACCGTTGGATTGATATCAGTCGTTCCATCTTAGCCGTCTGAAATCGTTCATAATTTTCCTTTTTTTTTAATAATTATTGAGTTTTTTTTTTTAGAAATCTCAAGAATCTCTTTTGAGAAAAATATTTCATAATAATTAATTTACTTAGTAGTAGCAATTATTATTATTTTAATTTTTTTTGAGATATGGAGGTAGTAATTTTTTTTTAGGAAAATATGGTTCTTTACCCAAAAAAAGAAAGAAACTTAACTCGAAAGGTGCTTTTAACCACACCACCTGGTTTTGGGGGAGTTTTTCGAAGCTCACAGGGACAGTAGATTCTAGGTTACAGTGGTTATTTGCCGAACTGTTCTGTTCTTTTTACGGAAATCATCGCTCTTCGATATGGTCTATATCTTGCGCATAGTCATGACTTTCATTATCTTGATGTCAACTTGACTCTCAAGTTGTTAATGATATGATTTATTCTGCTACTACAACGCCTAATTATATATGACAATTGTTTTGGATTGCAGGTACCTCCTTTAGTTGCATCCTCAGTGGCAGGTCCGTTCTGCCTTCCGTGAAGCTAATTCTGTTGCTGATTTTCTTGCTTACCGGGGTGTTCATCAGCTGGATCCTTTTGTCACACTCCATGAGCCACCAAATTCTCTTCTCCATCTTTTGGCAGCTGATCATGATGAAACATCGACCGCTCGAATTGTTTCCAACACTTAAACTAGAAAGTTGGGATGTCATGCGGTGTTTGTTGTTTTTTTTGTATCTGTATATATTGTTTGTTTGGTTGGTATATTCCATGTACTCTGATGTTTCTGTGGACTCTTCAGAGCACTGTTCCTCCTTCGAGAGGGTGCTCTGTGTTTTGTGTTAATGTAATACAAGTGTTGGTTTGTTTATAAGAAATGAAAATTAAATTAAACTCGCTATTACAAATCTAATAGTAGTATCATGCACCAGACTAGTAATCGTGGGGTTAATGGCCACAAAGCAAATGCTCTAATTTGTAACGAGGGAATCTGTTTGCAATTCCACATTTAAGTAACCGTGCGATAGCATTCTTCTCAAGGAATCCGTGATATCGATGGCTTTTGTTTGTAAGGTTGATCCAGTTCTTAAAACACAATACCATGTTTCCACGATATCATGGAATCTAATTCAAACTGCAAGTCATTTTCTCCAATTTGTCTAGGAGGCATCAACCATGAAGTTTGTGTCAATGGTGGGTGGCTTTCCATTGTTCCCGCCATAGTCCTCTTTGGAACCGTTAAGGTTCGACTTAATGGGGTTCATGGACCTGATAAGGTGCCATTCAGAAAGACATGGAGATGTAATCAATGCCTCATAGGCTATGCATTTTCCTTCCATACAGGTTGAGCTTCGATGCTACCAAACAAGTCGCAGAGTGAGGATGAAAATGATTACGTCATTGTAAGTTTGTAATGTAAGTATAAAGTAATATCTAAATACTCTAGAAGGGGGGTTGAATAGAGTATGCTCACTTTTGCTAAAACACAGTCTTTTAAAACTTGAGTAGAGTATGCAGTTGATATCTCAAAGCTTTGAAACACTTTAGAGAAGCTTAAGAAATAAATGCAGAATACAGAGGCTTCAAACCTTTGAGATTTGGAAAGCTCCAAACCTTTGAAACTTCCTGTTGAGAATGAAATGAAAGAATAAAAAGTAGGCAACAAGAACACAAGGATTTTACAGAGTTAAGTCACAATTGGACATAGCCTCTGCCAGAGGGATCTTATCCCTCCAGGATTCAAACAAAACTTCTTATTAATCACCCATATTTAGCCATATATCTCAAGCCTAAGTGAGCTACCTTTCACCTATACAGCTTGTGGTTCTCAACCTATCTAGTTCCAGCTACAACATGTTGAAACAATAAGAACCTCTTTGTTGTTCACTTGAACAACTAACTTATAAGTTTGTGAGGTTTAAGAACACAAAATGATAATACAAGTTTAGTACAAGTGTGAAGAACACATAATAAAGATAAGCAGTAAAGCTTGAAAGTGTTCTACAATCTGTGATGAGTGATCTTGCTTCTGGAATGTCAATGGCCTGATGAATCTGAAGATTTGAATGATCTGAACTCTCCTGTTTGTAACACTCTTCAAATCTCACGAAGATCAGTCTCAATCTTTGTGTATCTTTAAATTCAAAGCACTGATCTCTTTAAATAACAGCCTGCAACAAACTGAGAGTTTTTAGGAACTGAAAATCTAAAAATCATCTTCCCTGATATGCTTCTTTCGACAACGATGTTTGGATAGCTATTTGATTTGTTTATGGACGTTGGAACGCCCAACAAACCTGCATACACTTAACAAACAAGATCAAAAAATATCCAGACAAACTAGCATCAAGATTTGATCAGCAATATGCCAACAGTTCATGAGAAAAACACTAGGCTAGATTGTTTCTGAAAATAAACTCAGATAATACAACCAATCTAATGAATATATCATCAACTCATTATGGAACAAGTATTAATATAAAATAATATCCCAAATAAACCTGTATACACAGATTTAATCAAAAGAACTTAGCAGTGAAGAGTATTCAGTAAATCTCAAAGCTATGAAGCTTTGTCTGCTAGTTCATCAGAATGAACTTTGATTTTCAATCCAACTCAAACCTGCATATAATATTAATTCATCCAAAACAAGAATTTCTAAAGCCTGCGTAGAATAGTATGTAAAGTTGTATAACTCAGTTCATATCAAAATCAAAGTCCTGCACAAAACAGTTAGTCACATGTATATGTATAAGCATAGCAACAGTGCCTCAAAGCTTTGAAGCTTTGGCAATTAGAAATAACTTGTGTTTATGGCTTTCATCATCAAGGAATCTAAGCTCCTTCTGCATAATTATTCATATATCAATATTAAAGAGCTTCAGATCTATCAGTCATCATTAAGGAAAATGGGGGATGAGAGTAAGAGATGGTAAAGAGGGGCAATGAAATTATGCCATTAGCCCTGTTGAAAATTCTAGCCCCATATGGAGCCAAACCAAATGGCTTTTGCCGCCTCACATAAGGAAAGGCAATGTTCCATTGATTCTTCATGGAGGTTGCATTTTTGAGAAAATCAGAGAATGAATGAAATACCCCGTTTGCAAAATAGAGGGTAAAAAAAACATTTTATTCAAGTTAGGAGAGGTAGTTATAATTACTAAAACTTCAACCCAGTAAATACATTTAATATATACCTATCCTTGTAATATTTCCTCCTTAGCACCTTCGAATGAAAAATTTCTCACCCAACACATGTTAACCCTCCACTTAACCCACCTAGCTATCAAAAATTTCATATCCTCCCATGTGTTTCTCCTCCCCTACGTCACCAATACATTCCCTCCTCCCTTGTTTGTCTCCTCCCTCACATAACACACTCACCCTCACGTAACAATCTCAACCCGACCCAATTCACTCTCCTCAATCCCCTACCTTCTCTCCTATATTAACCCCCTAACTCCGCTGCCTCTCATCACAACACCAAACACATCAACAATAGCAACATCACCATCATCTTCTTCTTTCCCCCCATCGGCAACAACAAAAAACCACCACCACCACTCCTCTTTTCTCATATCCACCGAGATTCACCACCAACACAGCCACCTCCTTCACCTGGTCTCACTATCTCTATTCTCACTCTCTGTCGGGTTCATCCCCTGCCCGACCCAGAAACGCCAAAAAGTTCGCCGGAGAAACAAGCCCGAGAATAACCAACACCACCACCGAGCCTACCTTCGCCATCCTACTCAAAATCTCTCTGAAATCTCTGCTACTCCTCCTCTTTGACGAAAACAAAGGAGCAACAGCAACAAACACCCAGGCCCAACCCACGACCGGCGACGTCACCACTATGAACGTCGGCGTCGAGCTCGGCCAAGTCAACTCTGACATACCAACTCCCTACAACTCTCCGCACTCACCTCCTGGAGGTATGAAGAGGTCCTAGAAGGCATCATACCAACCCAGAAACGTCTGAATCCTCGCCGTCGTTCATCACCGCCGAACCCACCGGTCGGAGACTCGAACCGCTCCATTCGTCGACCGTTTTTTGAGATTTTTCGTGTGGATAAGCTCTAAATCCCCTCTTCTTTCATTTGTGATGATTAAAATCGAGTCTTGTTAACTAGAAATCAATTGGGATTGATTGGGTTGAAGAAAAATACGTGAAAGTAAAATAGGGGGTGAAAGTGTCTTTTCCTAAACTATTGGGGAGGTTATTGCCTTTACATGAAAACTGAGTTGTGAGTGGGTCGGGGTGAAAGTTTCTTTTCATTAACCTGGAGGGTATCTCCTACCTAAATTAGAAACTCCTTAAACTTGATTTGGGGGTACTTGTTGTAGTTTTGACTATCTTTACTACTTCGTAGATAAATCTAAAAAACTATTTTCTGAAAATAATAATACAAATAATAATTGACAAATTTCTCTAATAACTTGTTTTATCAATATAAATGCTTGAGAATAATCTTAGTATCTCTACCAATAAATTATTTTAATCTATTAATCTTACTTTTATAAATAGGACTAGAATAATATTATATGACACAAATAAGAATCATCATCATAATAACAGTAATAATGATAAAAATAACAATAATAATAAAAAGATCTTTATCAATAGCAAAATGCTATAATAGTATATTCCTCAAGGAAAGAAAAATGTAATACTAGTTATTTAAAATTTTATAAAAAAGGGGAGAAAAACATTAACTACTAATTATATGTTAACACTTTTGAATAAAAATAAAGGAACCCCGAGGTTTAATAGAATATCTTTGGATAAGTATGTTGAGATAATTATCTTTTATTCAAAAGATATGTACTTGGAAAATAATAATATTAATAATAATAACAATAATGAGGACAATATCGTACAGGAAAATAATGATTTCCATCCATTAAAATTTGATTCTTATAACTACTAATATTTACTATATTGTTCCTGCAAGAGATTATGAATTCTTTCAAAGAAATAGTTGCCAAAATAAAAGATAGCATGGTACTAGGATACTAAACTTATTTTGGTTGTCATTTCCTAAAATTAGTAAAATTGGAAAAAATAATTAAGCTACTATAAGTTACTCTGGAGATACAAGGGAGTTGAGAGTTCATTGGGGGGGAGGGGGGGCATACACCGCATTGCACACAGAGAAAAATTACATTCCTTGTACGAATAAGCCATGTGTTAATTAGGATTACTTGCGTATTTGTAGACGCTCAGTTCATAGGCGACGAGTTTGTTGAGTAGGAGAACGAGTACTATCCCTTGTCGTGAGAACACTGATCTACTTGCTACATGTAAGTTCGTATGTGCAATACCTGAATTGTCAAAATGTGTGTTTCGTGTGCCTAAATACTTGAATTTTTTATAACTTGCGATACTTTGGAATTTGATCAAACGTTTGTGAACTACGCATAGAGAAATCATCTTTCTGGATATCGCGATTAGAAATCATGAATCTTGAAACTTGTGTATTATTATATAGTGACAGTTGGAAATCAAAGTGATACTCTTGAGAAATGACGGCTCGGAACCATATGTTATTTGGTGAAATGCAAATAAATAATGCGCAATAACATGATTGGGGCGATGTACAGAGGATGTTTGTGGAGGCAACGGCCGGAGGCGCATGTGAGCCGATCCTCCTTGGGTGTTAATCCTACGAAATTACATACCCTACCCCGTGGTTAGCCGACGTGCACCCGTGATTTATTTATATGTGAAAACTATAGAGTACTACTTATATCAGTATGAGTCATTACCGTATAGGGGTGCCGACACTTAAGGTCACATAGTCATTATTACGAGCGCGGATTGTCGTAGGGGCTCCCATAACCCTTGGGTGAATTGAGAATTATGTTATCCCAAGAGGCACCCAATTCTGATTATTGCATCTTGACCCATATGTGGACATTCTTTATCCGCTGGGCTCTAATACGCCTCAGCCAAATTAATGATGAGAAGGGAAATCGAATTATGTTAAAATCTACTGTAGATTCTTCTATATATCATGAGATTATACATGCTTTTGTGTCAAAACTCGTTTTGCTTATTGCAATATGAATTTACTCAGTTTTTACTGATGTAATATTTTTCTGCGGTCGGCTTGTGCTATTCAAAACCCGCGGGTTCCGAATAAGGTGGGAGACGTTCACAACGCCGCTGGCTAGAGTAATAAGATGTTTAGTACTTCACATAGTTTATCTTTTCATTTTGTAAATTAATGTATGTATTCCTTCCAGACAATGTCACTAGTTTATTTTGAATGTATAATAGTTATATTTGGATATGCGATGGTTGTACTGACTGTGAAGCGGTGATCCTGCTCTGTACCCAATGGGGTTTGTCTCCTCCGGCAGAGGCATCTTTTCAAACATACGGTTCGGCCGGCCGTGTGATTTGGGGGGTTTTGCTCTGAAGACGAAAGTTCCGTCTCTATAAGGTTCGAAGGATGTGCAGTGAGTTGGATAGGAACTTCTACATGAATCATTTCGTATTGGGTTGAAGGTTAAGCTTGAGATGGCTGAACATGCCTATGGGGCTTCTCCTTTTATAGGATGCAGAATATCCAAAATTTTCTGGCAAGCTTGTACATATCCTGATTTAACCATGAACTTGCTAGAGGAGTTGTCGGGGCCTAAGTATGTCTTTTTGCTGAACTTGCAGAATGTAGAAATTCTCGATTGCCCGTTTTGTAGAATTGATTTAAAATGTTGGCTCTCGGGTGTTTGAAGTGGGATCAATGAAGTCATTTACTAGCAGATTGGGGGTAGAATTGACGAATAAATTTCTGGATGAGTTTCGGGGTCGTTGAAATCCAATTGTCGCTGAAGAAATTATTAGTGAGCTGAAATCTGGAGCTGAACGACACGAGTCCCTAGGGGATTTTTCCCTCCTGGCCGACGGTTGTAAGGGACGACTATCTCTCTCTCTCCTGACCGAATCTGCTAAAAAAAGCATATATATATATATATATATCATGTGTATGTGAGTGAAGCTCTCACAACTTCATTTTCTAAGAGCCCTAGCCCTCAATTCATAGAGTGAGAATGCTTAACGTAATCTATTGAATATAAGCTTTTAGAATTAAATCAAACTCAGTTACTAATTAAAGAATGATTGTCATCAATTAAAAAAGAGTTCTTTAAATAAAGGATCATATTCTAATAATACAAAATTCATTGTTAATATCAAATATTATAAATTAAAGTAAATTACATAAAAAACGTGATTTTATTATCAATAAAGCCCTAATTGAAGATTTCATATATATATATATATATATATATATATATCTGTCATAAACTCTTCTTTATTATTTAAGAAAAAAATGTATAATTAATAAAAAAATCGATCAATATAAATCACAATATTAGAAACTAAATATTTCTCATTAAAACAATATTATTATATATCAAAATACTTCGAATATAGATCTCAAAATATTTTCTTATCAAAATAATATTTTCAATCCTAATTAAAATATTTCTTTTGGATGATTCAAAATTTAAAATCTTAGAAAATTAAGAAAGAAGAAACTACGACTGATTGAACTTCCAAAACAGTTAGAGAGCCAGATCGAAGAGACAAACGACCCAACGTAGGCCATCCAACAGCAACCCACGATCCCAAGGGTTGCGTGCACTGCTCTGGACAAGGCATAGAGTATTGTTTGCTTCTCTAGTCCTCACCTCACCTCTTTGCAACTTTGTCAATTTAGTCCTTAAACAGCTTGACCGAGGCTAAATGAACACTCATAAACTTAAGAATAAGGCATGACACTATGAGGAGTACCTATAACTTTTAAAATGAATATAGGATCTTCAACCCGTTCACTAAATTCAAGACGCTTAAATTACCTGCAAGATTAGGGTTAGCATCATAATTATATCCAAATAAGAGTACTGCGATCATTTGAAAAATGCATATACATCGATCTACATGACCCGAGATATTTGACCCAAAATTTTAAAAACAATTGGAAACAAGTATACCGGCACTTTCCATTTATTACAAATTTTCATAAACAGTCAGATTAGCGCAAGCTGACACTTCCTATTTAAATATTTTAAGCCTGTAAATTGAATGTATGCCCGGGGGATTTAGCAGGCGTTCATGAGAGATCAAACCTTGTTTCTTACCCCCCTCTTGCCCCAAAATTAACTCAATCTGAATGAATCCACGCCTCCTTATTCTTCCTATTACTTGTCGATTTTGGGAAAGACAATGTCCAAATGGGAATATTTCCACATTAGTCTTCGCCTCAACATCCTTTCATTGACCTCCAAGGATGCATCATTTTCGCTGTTTCTCAAGTCTTTGCATGTCATCAGTGCTTTGAATTGTTCTATATATCAAGTTCTGCTGTTGCTTGTAGAGCTCTTAAATAGTTCCTTCATCGGTTATTTTCATTGTAGGGTTTTAGTGCAGGTTACGCAGCGAAAATACAAATATTTCCCTACCGAAAAATCTCATGGATCACAAGTGAAGCATCATAATATGATGAAAATGAGTAAGGTTACCTTGTTAATCTGATTGATCACTATACATAAGTAGTGTCCACGCCTCTGCTGGTATCCACACCGTAGGATCAACAAGTGGAACTTCCTCTACTGTTTGTGCTAGCGGTGTAGGAGAAGAGCAATCAGAAAGCTTGATCCAATCAAGCTTGGTGCGCAATAATGGATGAGGGAGGAGTTCGGCCATCTCTGTGCCTCGAGTATGGGGAGGCCGACCTCTCGCTCTCTCTACCTATTTTTTCTGACTGAAAAATTAGGACCAAAATTTTCTTTTATAATTAATAACTCTCTATTAATTACAAAACTGCCCACTACTAATTTGATCAAACATTTAGGTCAACTTTCGTTTTAGTCCAATTTTCTATTTAGTCCAACTAAATATGCACGTTGTTGCATTTTGATATCTGATTCCTTACTTTTAATTAGTCCATATAGTCCTTTGGTGTGTGACCTTGCAGGTTCCTATTACGTTGGCAGTAAAAATTACAAACATTGAGTGGTGTCTAGCAACATATCAATGGTACCCAAGCAATAGGAATAGTCAGTGATCTGACAAACCTGTGTGACCAATGTTACCATGCTGTATAGTCCCCTTTGTCACAATATCCAGATTGGACATGAGACACATATGTCACACTCGTATATCCAATCCATAGTTTCTCGATCCTGGGAGTAGACTTATCTGAACAAATAACATCAATATCGTATATTGATCTACCTGAGTCTGGCCAGGCATTTGTTAAGTCCTAAACATTGAGTGGCCATGGATACATACTCCCACTATGTGGGAGGGACAAATCCTCTCTACATAACTACCATATCTTAGCTTGCCTTATATCATGTCCGATTATTGCCTTTATAGTTAATCAGTTATGGTGAAACGTTTGACGATATCAAAACACTGTAATTCACAACTAGAGTATCTAGTGACTTCAAGTCAAAGGACCACAACACCATTGTCACTACGAGAAGCACTTGTGACATTCACATAACTTCCATTTAGCCTTCTCGTGGAAAGTCAATCAAGTATGCCATTACTCCTAATATATGCCCATATGTTAGACTTGATATCTCCATATCAATCTACCCACATACTAGTTTTAGTGCATAGTGATCATTCTATTAACCATTATACTTGACTACGGATAGTTTAAGATAACAACAATTGCAATCTAATGACTTCATTAGATTAATATCTCCATATCTAGTACAATGAATAGTCTAGCCAAAACAACGTTCAAACTAAATTAGATTGCCTCTAGGACATACACCAACATTCCATTCCATAATGAATGATCTCAGGATCAATCATGATGAACGCAAAAGTATATGAATAGCTTTTTTTTGGGCGTAATGAAGCATGCAGTAGGGTTTTCCATGCCTACTTCATCAAAGATAGTAGACAGGAGATTGGAGTAAAATTGTTGAGTAGAGGAAGAAATTTCCCATTGTGGCTTCAACTTCATTTATACTCACAAAATATGGAAGGTTGGTGGGTGAAGATGGAAGGCAAATGGGTTCAACAATCGTGGACAAAGGAATAGCCGGATGAGGGGGTGGTTGAGACACCACATATAATTATCCTACCCTTTTAGCTTCAAAATGTCCCTAATTAGTTATATCCTGAAGTATTTGAGTGGGCAAATTGAGAGAAGCAAAAATGTGACCTGGTTCAGTCACTTTGAGCTGAGGCGGCGGAAGTGGAGTACGAGGAGACAAAGGCTCCATTAAAGCATAAAGATCATTATGTGGGGGGATAAATAGTCGTCCGACCGCGAACTTGAAAAGACCCCAAACCCGCCCGATTACCATCCCTAGGTACCACTCCTGTCATTGTTCATTCTGGACATATTACCCCTTATTTTTTGGACAGTTTGCACCCCTCTGTTGTGAAAAAATAGCTCCTTGTTTTTGTTCTGAGTAGGGTCATTACACAGTTACTTCCCGCCAATAACTTGCCTCAAAAAACCAACTTCCCTCCAAAAAACTTCCCTCCAAGAGGTTGTTCATGTTCATCCTCATCAAACCCAAAATGGACAAGTAAGTCGTATTCAATCAACATGTTTTAGACGTCCTCAACGTTGATCAACGACACAAGCGTGCCGAGATCCTCTCCCGGAAGCTGGTATTTGATGGACATGTCGCGTGCATTTCATAGGGAGTTTATTTTTCTAACTAGGTCGAATAACTTCACGGACCGATGGACGGCAAGCATTTTGGTCTCGTCGCCGACGTACGTGAACTGGTGGTCGGGATTCGTCACCTGAATCCTCCTTCCCCAGCTCACCACCAATCGACCCGTGAAGAATTCATGGCAGGGATGATAACAATATGAAATTGACTCGGTCGGAGATTCTTCTAACGGTAAGACGACTTGGAAATCGTGTCCTTGTCATTGGGATCAACTAGAAATGAGTGTATATTTTTACATTCATAATTAAAGAAGAAAAACCAATTGCACAACTTGTGCATTTATCGTGCATGCATCGTGCAAAAAAAAGATAAAATAAACAAAAAAAAAATCTTCAAAAATAATAATGCTGCAATCGAAATCAGATTTCTCAACAATAATTTTGAGAGGGAAGTGAGAGAGAGCTGCTTTGTAGAGGAAAAATCAAGATAAATTTTAATTACCGAAAGTATTAAGTTTTTTATTTTCAATATTGAGATGCCAACATATTATACTTGTTTGAAGATAGTTGAATTTCCATAGGGATCGATACAAAATAACAAAACTTAGGAGCCATGCCCTCGCTTTATTGTGTTGTGTACGACAATGATCACGATGCTCATAGTTTTAAAAATCGGATCGGACCGGCTGTTGGACCGATCGGACCCGTCATTTTGTGTCTGGCAGGTCCAGGACAAATATTAAGCGCATGCTAAATACGAAATATTTATACAGTGATTTCAAATTTGTAAAATCAACTGTGAACCTACAATGAGAAATAAAATAACAATAATATTTCACATTTATCAGGTCCGTAAAGATAGATGTTGAAATTGTAATAAAAAAAGTAAGGTTAATGTCACTTTTTTTTAGAAAAATATCACTTTTAGATACTTAATCAAAAACAAGTTCTGAAAAAAAAGCATCTCTCCTTATTTCTTACAAATTATTGTAAGACGACAAGAAGCGAATCCCAATCAGCCGGAGAAGACGATGGTTGACTCTCATTAATGTAGTGTAATCGTACTCCAACCGAAATGCAGGAGCAAGGGCCGTTCTATGGGATCATCACAAGAGGATAGCCAACGTCGTCGGTCAAAGATAACCTAGGGAAACAGTATTATGGAGTTGGAAGCACAAGACTTTCAGATCAGGATAGAAATGGCGATTGAAGCCGGAATTCGAGAGATCACAATCAGAGGGGACGCGCATATTCTAATTAAGATATTGCGAGACAACCAGGATCAAGAGAACTTGAGCACTATAATCAGAGATCTTATGGCAAATATATTCAGGTACAAAGAACACTTCGACACAATCGAATGTCGTTTCATCAGTAAAGAGGTCAACCAAGAGTCTCACTGGTTGGCAAGAAGAACATAAAATATTGTGAATTATGAGATGTGGAGTAGGGACAAAGAGGCAAGAACTGCAGTTGTTTTTCTCTCTAGCCTGATTTGATCCTGGGCATCATGGTGAAACTTCAAATGCTCTAACACTGACCCTCTTCTCAACTGGTTGATGTTAGGAAAGTTTGACCTTGAATCAATTTGGCAAATTAGGAATTGTCAAGTTTGTTTTCTAATCTTTTGGTAATGTGTTGGACGGGAATTTTATTGCTTTGGCAACAAGTCTTGTACTACACCACTATATAAAGGGGATGGTACTAGTAACAATAGACACACACATATTATTAGTTAGCTATTGAGAGATTTTGTATTGTGTGTCCGGTGGGTGTTTGGTTTGGGGTGCGTGCATTGTAATCGGGTTCTCTTCTCAATAAAATATTTGGTTATGGCCGTGGAGTAGCTAGCGGGTTCGTTACCAATTCGTTAGTGAACCACGTTAAATATCTGTCTCGTTCTTGTTTTTTCTTTCTTCGTTCTTGCTCGAATACCCACAAGTTATAACAAACTGGTAACAGAACTTCGAAACAGGAGTTCTGTTACAACAATTGATGAGACTGATGAAAGAGTTAAGTTCTAGCATGACAACACCGTTTTGAACCCATTACTAGTGGATCTGGCAGGCATTTACCTCTTCTAGGGTTGCTTTTACAAGAGAGATGCTATGAACCGACATTGAAATCGACGAATAAGGGACGTCCATGTCAGTTTTCGACCAGACCTCTTGGTTCATAATTGAGTCTTGCCGTCCACGTGTCACAAGCCCGACCACCTATATGATTTTTACATGTCACCTTGTAATGAAACGTGCGATTCAACCTCTGTTACTGGTGAAAATAAAGTAGAACATCGCCTCTCGCACAATTTTGGAGGGCTGTTACACATTAGCTAAAATCGACTCCACACATATAATTGGCGAGTTCGACATGAGTTTTAAAATTTTTACGTCGACTTTTTGAACTTCTAAGTCGTTAATGACCAAAGAGTTTTTTTTAAGATAAATTAATGACCAAAGAGTTGATGAAAGCAAATGCAAGTATTTGATAAATTGCGCTATTAAAAAATTAGTGATTCAACAATTTCGTTGTTAAAAATTATCTCTTTACTATTTTGATATTTAATAATAAAACCATGGTAGGTTTTATGAATTGTAACCGTATTTAACAAAATTTGGTATTGGTACACCAGCTAGTTAATTTAATAAGTAAACTAAATTTTCTATCAGACTGTCAACATCAAATGTATAAAAACGAGGGTCCATAGACATATCCTTCCCCATTTTGATGCATAGATTTAGATGTCATTTCTATTGTTTAGTGACCATGATTTATGATTTCTTGGTCGAGGAGCATTTGTTAATTTTCATGATTAAATCAATAGGGACTTGTAGTTATAGCTGTCTAACGTAAATAAAATACTCCACTATTTAGGATTAGAAAATGCAATGCAAAGTTAACTTTTTCTTGATTACAGACATGAAACTTCTTCACCTCATTGTGTGGTACTCTGGTTGAAGTAGTACTTTTTATTAGGACACATTTAACATTGACAGAGTAATTGCAGTTTGAATAAGGGCGGGCTATGGGCCCCATGACCCGACCAACCCGCTCAACCGAACTCGCAATATCAAGGATTTCAACCAATTTTACCTCATCATGGGCTTGGGTTTAGTAATTGAGTCCAACCAACATATATGCTGGGTTTGAGTTTTGTACTTTCGGCCTAACCTTGCCCAGCCCGGTCTGAACAATTTCTTTAAACTGTTTATATCTACATAAATAAGCACACATACACACGTATATCAACAAATATGTGTTTAACATGTAATGTTAATTGATATAAATAAAAGTTGATCAAAAATAATTAAAGGTGTGAAAGGCACGATTACTTACATTCATTTTTGTATTATTTTGCATAAATAGTGTGAACATTTTAGCCCACTGGTGGGTTTGGGTTTAGAGTTTTTTCAAATGGGTCGGGAATGGGTTCGAGTGTTGGCCGATAATCTAATCGTCCATAAACAGGGAGCCAACTGTTTTCCACTGGGCTGGAACAACATGAAAAAACAAAAATCCAGGACTATAAAAGGGGACTTATGTCAGCACATGAAAAAGTATGTAAAATACATGGGAAAAAACCAAACAAGCCTAACACTTATTTGGGTGAAACAAAGAAAAACTAAGATAAAACACCAAACAACACTAAGAACATGAAGCCATATCTGGCTTTGTCGGTGGTGGTGAAGACCCACCGACTGGGGTCGGTGAGATAGTGAAGCACTCCATGTCGGCGTGACGATGGATCTTGGTTACCCTGGGGGAGCGTCGTTGGAGACTTCAGCAAGGCTAGCGGGAAACCCAACGGGCGACACTAAAAGAAGTCGATGACCTTGCCAGGCCACCATGGACCAAGAAGGTAAGTAAATTGAACGATGAAGAACAAGTAGCGGCGTCGGTCAGCTAGACGGTTACGGCGGTGAAATCGCCGTCATGGAGAGGAAACCCTGCTCTAAACTCAGAGGAAGTCGGTAGGAGAACGACGGAAGTGGAGTGGCCACCACTGAACACAATTAAAGAACAAGCTTGGGAGACCGCCAAAGACGACATGCACACCGCAGTTCTGGACCCAAAAAGATGAAGGAAGGCTTGATTGGAAAGGTCAGGCCTTCACCTGGAGAACATCTCTTGAAGATGTCACATCCCCCTCCCGCCGACCCCAATTAGCGATTAATAATACTTTGCGTTAACGGGAGGAGGGCGCGACATGCCGGTGCGGCCTTGACTCGTCGAGAGGCTAAACGAGTAACTTATTAAGTCGTGATTGAAAGTTTATTCGAAAAGATTTGCGGAAGCGTAAATAACAATTACTTGGGGTCGTCATGATAAACAATTTGACTTGTAAAGAAAAGAAAGTTGGAACATAAAAATCAATATTATTTAGCCATCTCGACTCATACGTAAACAGAGCATAACTCAGTAATGTTCTAGGTATCATATAAGGGCTCATACAAAGTCTTAAATACATATACTTAACTTTTACAATTTTAAGACAAATCACCAACATGGTTACAATCGTTCAAGCCATCTAACATATACTCGACATCTAAGCACATAAGAATCACCAAGCATGTGATCACATATCAAATTAACGCCTTGCTAATTCTTGAGTCTTACGTGTCATAAAAACCTGAAAAAAAGGGTAACGTGAAAGGGTGAGCTCAACTAGCTCAGTGAGTTACATCTACGCCCCTCCGTAGGTTTGGAACACCAAAAAGGGATACTTTTTCCATGGAGCATCATGAACATAATCCATAGTCATACATACATATACTTGTTAACTTGAAAGATCATGACATTCATAAAACATTACTTGTATCATAAAGAAAACATAACGTAAAGCATAACTTGAGTCATGAGAAATCGTATTGTTCCAGGTAGGAACCTTGCTTTGTCTCGCGTAGAGACCTTAACATACTTGAACATGTTTGCTTAGTTTCTTATCTTATGGCCCGTGTAACCTTCGTGACTTGACATAGCATAACGTAGAGACATGTCCATCGCGACGGCTCGTGAGGCGACGCGTTGCCTGCTTATATTGCCCCGGCAAAAGGGTCGTAGCCTGCCTATACCCGACATGGGGTTTCACTGCGGGAACCGTGGCCTTTCTGAAAGTGTGTTTTATCTTATGAAACGTTCATTTTTCTTTGTTAGCATCCATGGGTCATAAACATTTTACTTGAGTAAAGAAAGCATAAGATAAAAGTGTGTTTTATCTTATGGACGACATGAACATACATAAGCTTGTAAGAAATTTGAGGTTAGGTACAAACTTCGGGAGGTAGGGTAACTCACCTTGCGAGCTTAAGCCATTTACTTAACATTCCTTAGTCCAATTTCAATCAACTTAATGCACGTGATAATCTACTCCGCCGTCACATAACTAGCAAAGAATGCTACAAATCACACATATAATCACTTAGCATTAATTCAATCAAAGCATAGCACATGCCTACATCTCTAAGATGCATATGGACTAACTTTTCTTATATTCACATACTTCATGGACCTTATATTAATTATTGTATGCAAACGAGATGTCTAATGCAACACATAATGCAAGATGACATATTATGAACTAAAAATGAACTTACATAAACTAGCTTTAAGCAACTTGACAAACTTGATTACTTTCATGGTAGCATCTAACTTATGAACTTCCAAATTTTAACACTATAAAATAGACACATTCAATTACATGCTTGCTTATTTTCATGCCACTTCATAGATTGGGGGTAACAAAAATTGATTACCAAACATGGCTTAAAACTGTCAAGTAAGCAAAAATTCAGATTATACACACTTTAGTATTTTCAATATTACAAAAAATATAGAGATTATTTTGGCATAAAACCAACTGAAAAGGATAGTAGACACATATAGCTTTGAAACGGTACCAAAAACGCCCAAAACCGAGTTCATATGAGTGAGTTATGACCCTCCAAAGTTGGGTCAAAACTTTTACCCGAGAGCAGATTTTTTGTCCGAAAATTTCTTCTTTCTTCTTTCATTTTCTTCAAAATTTCCCAAAGAACCTCATACCTCTAGCCCCAAATAAGACCCTAAGACATATATGCAAGATAATTCAAAGACATAGCATGAAAATAACTTGTAAAACATGATTTACACTAGTAGGTGATCTTGCGTCCTAATTTCTTTCATGCATGTATATAGATCATGAAGATTGTGATGAATCAAGAACATGCAACTAGAAATTCACCATGCTAGCATACAAATGAGATGGTCAATTCTAAAAGATTGTCGTAGAATGATGTTCCACTAACATACAACTAAAGATTTGACATGGAATCACAAGAATGAGATGTGAAGAACCAAAATCATGATGTATATGCAATGACTTGAACTTACCCATCATACTCATGAAGTTCTTGAGAATGGTTATGGAGAAGTGATGATTTAAGGCTCCTAGAGGCTTCAATGTTGAAGAAGATGCTCAAAACTTGCTACCCACTTGATATACTAACACCCAAGATGACTTTTCATAACTTAGAACCTCAAAAACTTGATGTTTGGACCTTGTTTTTGGTGGGTCTAGAACAAAACCGGGATTGAGGTGAAGAAGAGAGAAATGAAAGCTTGAAAGACTTTCTAGAGAGAGAAAATTATGGAGAAAAATGAGGGAGAGATGCACTTAGTGGCTTTTATATGCCCAAGAGACTAGGGAGAGAGTTACATGTGTAAGGAGGGATATGAGACACTTGTATGGCGGGGTGACAAGTGTGGAGCTTTGCACATGCACATGGGTTTGATTTGGTGAAACAATTGCATCAACTTAACTATTATACGCGGTCCTAAATTTATCACATACACGAATGTGGCTACGCACTTGATAGGAAAACTAGCATGTAATACTTCTATACAACAAATACTGCATTCAATTAGCAACTTAAGAAACCAACATTTAACATTTACTAAACAAGTCATTTAATCTAACTAGTCACATAATTTATCTATCACATACTTCACAAGATGAAACTCGAATATTAAAACAATGAATTCAACACTATTTCGAAACTTCTTTTTTTTACATGCTAATAGTCAATCGTTAAATGAAATATTAGCATACAATCGCATATTATTAACGTGCTAACCTGACTTAGAAATATGGGTTATTACAGAAGAGACCAAACAGTCGGTGGAGAAAACGCCCGCCAAACCAACCGTTTGACTCTCTCTCTAGAAAACCTAGAGACAGGTCAGAGCCTATTATTGTGACCTTAATGATATGAATATATTTGCTACATTAAGCATTAAAATGACAAGCAGATTTGGAGGGAAGTTATTGGAGGAAAGTTATAAGAGGGAAGTAATTGAGTAATGACTCTACTCACAACAAAAACAATGAGCTGTTTGGGGTGCAAACTGTCCAAAAAATAAGGGGGGTAAAATGTCCGGAATGAACAGTGACAGGGGTGGTAACTGTCCATATGAGCAGTACCAAGGGTATTTCGGTCTTTTCATTTTTTTTATTACGTAATAAAACAACTCAGGGTACAATACGAGGCAATAAGGTAAAATACACTGATACGTTACTCTCTGTTTGTCTCCATCCACTGACGGGGACCAAACTGTATTTATCCATAAATCATGGGAAAATGTATTTTGTCGATTGTCGGAGGGTGTGAAATGTCTTTTACTCTTTATAATTATATTAAATCTTTGATGATCCAAAAAATAATTCATTGATACATTTAGCCCCCTTTCTAAAGTCGGAATTCGTGAAAATTATTTATCGAATAGGTTATTCATTTATCGAACATTTATTTATCGAGATATTACAATAGGATGTCTTTGAGTTCTTTCGGTGCTAATTTTGTCTTTAGTGAAAGATGGTTAAGTATGAATGGTTGTACTAATGTGATTGAGGCTCAAAATGTGTACTCAAATCTCACAATTAGATTGAGTCATTGCAGGAAGGGTCTGAGGAAGTGGTGTCAGGAGGAAAATAATAACAGTTCAAAGAAGATTAAGCTTGGAACAATAATTTTTTGAGTTGCAGAATCAGCCTTGGTCAAAATCAAGTGGGGAGTTACAGAAAGAGATCAAGTGTCAATTACAAGATCTATGGAATAAAGAAGAGACTTTTTGGCGGGAAAAGTCAAGAATACAATATGTGAAAGGGGGTGATAGAAGTTCAAATTTTTTTCTTCTTGCCCACTATGAGAATGAGTAATATGAATAGAATTAATCAGTTGCAGGATTCTAATGGAGTGTGGAGGACTGAAAAAGCTCAAGTGGAGATTATTGCTAAATCCTATTTTGAAAAGCTTTTTGTAGATGATGGTGATGAGCTGAATTTAACAATCTTTAGAAACCGTGGTGACGCTGTTAGCCATGAAGATACTGAAGAGTTGTTGAGAATTCCATCTGAAGAAGAAATGGAAAGGGTTGTATTCTCTTTTAATCCAAACAAAGCCCCAGGCTATGATGGCTTTACAGGGATGTTTTATCAGTCTTAGTGGAGCTTTATCTAAAAGGAACTGGTGGCAGCTATACAAGGTTATATGACAAGTAAGGTGTTACTTCAAAGTTTTAATAAAACTGTCATTTTTGATACGAGAAGTGAAGTCTCCTGAAGGTATGTCTGAGTTTAGGCTTATTGATTTATGCACATTTTTTTTATAAAGTGGTGGCTAAACTCTTAGCTAATAGAATCAAAGTTCTTCTCCCAAAATTAATTGCCCTTGAGCAATCTGCCTTTGTGCTAGGGAGAAGCATTCAAGGTAAAGTGGTTATTGCTCAAGAATTCTTTCATCCGTTTGGAAATAAGAAGCAAGGAAAGAAAATAGTATTGGCTTTGAAGATTGATTTGCAGAAGGCATATGATAAAGCTAGTTGGAGGTTTCTACTAACTTTGCTCTCAGAATTGGGTTCATTGTTGATTTTGTGAAGTTGATTAGCCAATGTATCACCAGTGTCACTCTAGCTATGAAAGTTAATGGTAATATGGGAGAGGATTTTAAGCCTAAGTGAGCTATTAGACAAGGGGACCCTTTGTCCCCTTATTTGTTTGTTTTAATCATGGAAGTGTTATAAAAAAATCTTAAGGAAGCTTTGAGGAATGGGGTTATGAAGGGGATTAAAGCTACTCAAGAGGCTGAAGCTATTAGCCATTTGTTTTTTGCTGATGATGCTGTTATTTTTCTCCAGTCCACTAGTGAAGAGTTGTAGGGTTTCATGTGTATTCTTAGTGAATTTTGTGCTACTTCAGGAATGGGGGTGAACATGCATGAATATGGGATCCTAGCTTCCCCCAATTCTTCTAAAGAACTGTTAGAAAGTGTGCAAGACGTGTGTCAAATGTATGTTGTAGAGAAGAATTCAAAATATTTGGGTGTTCCTCTTTATGGGGAAGCTCAAAAATTGAATGTGTGAAGTTTAATTTAGATAGAGTGGATGGTAAGTTACAAGGGGGGAAGCTTGACTTCCTATCTTCTGCTGTTAGAGAGGTGATTATTCAGGCAGTAGCTATGGCTTTGCTTGCTATGTTATGAGTTGCTTGTTTATGTCAAAGAGTTTTTATGCAAAAATGATAAAGTTGATGATAATTTTTTGGTGGGGAGCAAAAAGTGGTGAGAAAAAAATTTCTTGGGTCAGTTGGAGTGAGTTGAATCTTCCTAAGCATGAAGGCGGTATGACTTTAGAGATCTGAGAAGTTTTAATATGGCTATGCTGGCACAACAATGCTGGAGGGTGATTCAGAAGCCTGATTCTTTGTGTGCTCATGTTTTAAAAGCTCTGCACTTCCCAGGTACCTCTATGCTTGAAGCAAAGCTGGGAAATAGCCCTTCTTGGATATGGAGGAGTTTATTTGAAGGGTTAAAAGTTATTAAAAAAAGGTGTGTGTTGGAAGGTTGGTAATGGGAACCATAAATGTGTTTAGTGACAAATGGGTGATTTTTATGGGTGACTATTTACTGTATAAAATTGAAGTGAATGCAGGTTTGAGAAGAGTAGCAGACTTGATGAATCAGACAACTAGAAGTTGGAAGGAAAATGTGTATGTAAATTGTTTTAAAGAGGATGAAGCCCAAGCTATCATGGAAACTCCTATCTCTTGGAGCGGAGGAGTAAACAAGGTGTTTTGGCCATATCAGAAAGATAGAAGCTATTCAGTGAAGACTGGGGCATATGTTGCAAAAAACATGTTATTGGTTGAGGCCTGCAGGGGACCGGATGAAAGTTATGAAGCAATACTTGGTTATGAAAAGTTCTTCTTCTTTTAGTTTTACAAAAGAATTTTGGAAGAGGGTGTGGGCTATGAAACTTCCTCCAAGAGTTAATCTGGAGATGCTGTAGTGGAGCTTTAGCTACTGCAAAGAATTTAATTAAAAGAGGATGTGATTTCTCTTCTAGGTTTAATGTGCGTAATGAGGCCGAGGAAGATGAATGACATTTATTTTTGGGGTGTAAATGGACCAGACTGGTGGTGCAAATTTAGTCTGAATATAAAGGGGTGTGAAGATCTAAATAATCATTTCAAAAAGTGCCAGTTTATGATCTTTCAGAAGGATAGTAGTTATGATAGAGATGAAGGAGTTTTGAAGAAAATTGTCTTAATTTGTTGGCATTTATGGAAAGAGAGAAATGATTTGATCTTTAATAGAAGATCAGTAAATTCTATAAATGTGATACATGCTGTGGAAAAACAATTTATGGAGTGGAGCTACCAAAGGAAAGCCAGTTACAGTTGAAGCAAATTCTGGTGATCAAAGATAGTTAGTTCCTCCTTTAGGCAAATTAAAATGCAACTTTGATGCTTGTTGGGATAAGAAGACTCTGCAAATGATTGGGAGTTGGCTGATTAGAAATGATAAATGATAGCTTTGTGGAATCTGGGTGGATGAAATTTTTTGCTAGCTCTGCTTGTATGGCTGAAGCCGAAACTTTTAGATAAGCCATTTTCCAAAATTTACAAGTTATGGATCTTATAGAATTAGAAGATGACTGAAAAAGGTTGATAAACATGGTGCTGAGCAAGGATTCCATTAATTGGCAATTGGAACATGTTATCATTGATATTCAAAAGGTGTGCTTAGGAAGAAATCTGAAAGTGAAGTCGATTCCCAAAAATATTAACTTCTTAGTTGATATGGTTGCTAAACGGGTTAGGAATTGTAATAGTGGTGGCAGTGAAATTCTTAGCGATTCTAAGTTTGTTGAAGGTCTTGTTAAAGATGTTTCAGGTGTGGATGTTTGTAGTTTTTGCTTGTCTTTTAATATAATCATTTTTTTTTTAAAAAAAAAGAAGGCTAACACATTGTGGACTAGTATCCTTGTAGGCCCAACGTCGCTCCACGAAACTTCCTTTTTGGGCCGATGGATGGCCGCAACAGAATAAACCCTCTTTGCCTGTAGCAAAAGTTTTCTTCACGCCAAAGGAATAATGGGCCCACTTTTGCTTAAGTATATTAATTCTTGCACACATCATCCTCTCGAATTTTCAGAATCTTTCTGTAGCCTCCAACGACCCTCCTCCGGCGAAAAACTCATCGCGGAATTGAAGATCTGCAATTCCGATCAATCACTGGTAAGAGTTTCTTCATTCTCTCATTCGTTTCTTCGAATCTGATGTTCTATACATGCCTGAGGTTCAATCACGTCTATTAATTCGCGAATCTTGTATCTTGTTAATTCGTTGTGCGCTGAAGATCTGATAGAACTAGGGTTTCATTGAATTTTATTCTATGTGTTTTGAACGGTTGATCTATTGTGGGCTCCAGATATTGTTCTGAACATTAGGATATAGGTCAATCCCAAGGATTATTGGCTGGAACCGAAGGTATACAAATATACAATTTCATTTTGAGGTAAAGCTGGGCGTGCTATTGTTATGGATTTTCCTTGTTGGTTGAGGGTGAGGATGCTAGGAATTGGTCTGGGCAGTGGCAAAGCCAGGAAATCGAACCAGCCGGGGTAAAACTAGATGATACCGAAGTTGTGACGAAATATTTAATTCCAGCCGGGGCGTTTATGTATTTTTCGTAAGGGTCTTAGTGTAAAATAGCTGTAATTAGAGGGATTCTAGTGGAGTTTTCAAGAAGTCAGGGGTGGGAATTGCCACTTCTGGTCCTCATGTCCCTCTGGCCCTGGGTCTGGGCGTTACAATTGATACTTGATAGGGAGAGAAATACCGAAATATTCTACATTGGTATGTCACATTATAAGAAATTAGGCAAGTTAACCCTTAGGGATCGGCTTGGTGGTAGTGTTGTAATGCTTTTGGTCTTAGTCTCTTAAGGGGTGTCCCAACGTATAATAATGTCAGGGTTCAATATTCCATCTAGTTGTTTTAGACATTGATATTAGCTTCCTAAGTATAATGTCAGGATTCGATCTTTGATCTTTTTGGTAATTGGGATAAATTTAGACCCTGCAAGGATTTCAGGTCTATATTTTCTAGTATTATTAAGAGATTCTATGAGATCGTTAGTATTGAATTACCCATCACAAAAAAAAAAAAAGAGATTGTCAGTATTGGATTTGTAAAGTGTGAAGAAGATAGTTTTTTCTGGGTTGCCTCTGGATGATATTGTTGTGGGTGTGTTCCTTCGGTGGTATTGAATTGATGGTGTGCAATTGATCTTTCTATCACTGCAAACTGCTTTTTACTAATCTGGCACATAACTCAGCTTTATTCTTTGTGCATAGTAGAATAATGCTTCATATGGATTTGTTTTTGGATTCAACTTGTCGATTTGGACGGGAAATTCAACCTACACAGAGGGTTAATTTTTCAGAAATTTCATGTAGATTGTAGATTAATAGGGTTTAATGTCTATAAATTGCACAGCTACTTATAACTAATTTGGATTTGGTTTTAAGCCAAATGAAGCATTATTCTGCTGTTCTAGATGACTTATGGTAACCAATGACGCCTTACCTGATATGTTGGGGTGATAGGCACGAATCAATTCGTCAATTATTCTCTCTGGAATATACCTATATTGCTTACTTTTTTTTTCCTGTCACAAGAATGGCGTGGTATGCTAATTATTTTCTGTTTTTTTTCCAATGTCTAACAGGTAGTGGAGCCTTTTATTTTCAGCCGTCATGAGGTTCAATAAAGGGAGATATGTCGAAGTGTTCAGCACACAGGAGGTTCCTTCAGGATCCTGGCGTTGCGCTGAAATAATATCTGGAAATGGTCGCTTTTACACTGTAAAATATGATATGTCCTCCATGACTTGTGAGGCAGCAATGGATAGAGTTTCTAGAAAGGCGATCAGGCCTTGTCCTCCCCCATCTGAGGGAGTTGGTTATTGGGTCCCTGGAGATCATGTGGAGGTATTTCAAGATATGTGTTGGAAACCGGCGACAGTTGTGAAGGTTTTAGGGGGGAACAAGTTCTTAGTCAGGTTGTGGGGAGAGCACCAAGCATTTGAAGCCCACAAGTTTCATCTTAGAGTTCGTCAGTCTTGGCAGAATGGGGTTTGGTGCGTGGTTGGCAAGGTAAATCTTCATCCAATATTTTCTTGTAATTTTCTCGTGTCTGTGTCTCTAGCTATTTGTTAACTTGTTGCTCCTCGTGATTCTTTAAGTTGTGTAGTTTGAAATTAAACACGTGCTTATAAGATGATCTCTAATTCACATGTCCTGATGGTTATGTTTTCTGATTGTTTTTCTTGTTGGGCCTTTTGCAGTTGCGTGAAAGACGATTTACAATGCCAATGAAGAAAAACCAAGAGGATATGACTCAAAGGCTCTATTTAGGAGAACGTTGTTTTCAAGTCCAGAAAGAAATAGCATTGCCGGAGATTAACATCAGCCCCAGGATGCAAAAGAGGAAACTACCTTTCGAATCCACTCATTTCGAAATGTATAACAACTCCTGTCAGAAATTTAGATGCATTGGAAGAGACGGGAGTCAGAAACGCTTAGCTGCGGAGGGTTCATACTCATTATCTGAAAAGGTAGATGCACACATACTCCCACAAGAACAACTTAAAAAGAAGTTTGTGCACAATTACTTTAATGTCGGCTATACTGCGATTAATGAAAATGATATGGCTAAGGGGAGAATAGGTCATTCTGATAATAGTTCTCTATCAGAAACACATGGATCCATTGATGTCGACTGCACTACATCTTCTGTAGGTAGTTGTAGTGTCGATTTCAATATTTTATGTGGACCACCTTTTGGTCTTGCAAAACTGGAGAATGGAGAAAATGAGAGTGTTTGTAGTGATGCTGAATCGTTCTGTGGAATTGGTAACAAGGAGGTAGAAAGTGATTCTCACAAAAATGAGATATTGGTGTCACAAAATGATAGGTTAGAGTTGCTTACCTATCGTAGTACTATGAAGTCCCTCTTTACCCGTGGATCTTTAAGTTGGGATGATGAGATGATGCTGGCGGATCTCCGTCATGCATTGCATATAACAGATGACGAACACTTGATGGAGATGAGAAACTTAATTGCTTCTCATAATAGAATTCCTGTACAATGAAGATGTTTTTTTTATTTTGCCTCATTTTGTATCAGTGTTCACTTGTAATTGAACTGACGAGGGATCGATTCTCTAGAAATGTAAAGAGAAAATTTCAAATTTCATATCAGTTTTCTTTTGTTGGTTCATTAACGAAACCAAATTACACTGTTTCCGGATTTTTAGCTCTTGTTTTGCTTTACAAGAACACTTCTACGTATTCGGTTGCACATTTTAAGAGCATGTTTCAATGCATTTGCAATTAGCAAGATCATCATGTGAGGTGATGTTATTTGAATCTCATGAACATTTTATCTTGCCAGAGAAGTATCGTATTGATTAAGAGGCTGTGTTTGTGAGCCTATAATATGTTCCATCTGTCAACCAAACCTGTAACCTAATATTGTCAAATTTACTTCAATTGATTCGCAATGTCTTATGACCTTCACATCGTCTGGCAGCATATGTTGTTCAGTTCCCTGGAGTCAAATGATGCTCTCCTGAAAGAGCTAGGACATCTTTTGCTGGAGGCTTTTGTTCCTTGCATTTAAGGTCTGAAGTCGGTGACAGTTGAATGTGATTCCTATCTTTTGTCTACAGATGGGACCACCTTCATCTGATTGTGATGAGCCAACACTGTAAGTAACTTGCTTATGTGCTTTGCTATGATTAGGTAGTCTTCGTATGTGGTTTTGTCATACTCATCTAAAATTCATAAATTGCTATTCCGAAACTCTACCATGGTTTTATAAATCAGGCATCGTACAGAGATAAGCTATGTTATGGAGTTGCTTAGGTTACATTGTGACGGAATTAGGGTGGTATTAGGCGTAGAATTATTTTGCTATCACGATTGGTATGATCCAACTTGTATAGTCTATCAGGAGAATCTTCATTTTATGTCTCTCATTATTCGATGATTAGTAAATTTTTGAAAGATTATTGTGCATAGTACAGACAATTAACCCTAGGGACAAAGCGATAGAGAGCTTGTATGATGGAGGTGATACTGAGTGTCAAAATGATTGGAACTGAATGTGTCGCGCTTAAGAAGACCCAGAACAGGGCTACCAGAATTCACTCCTATCTGGAACTGTGTTTTCCGGCATTCCACAGAGATGTAGGAAGTCGACCTAGCGATAGTTATAACAGTACATGCATATGAAATAAAATAGAAGATTAAGTAGAAGATTTATGCTTCCATAATTAGTGGTATATTAAGGTCTCATCTTCAGGAGCGATAATTATGGGTTTAATGCAATATTAGGAGTTTATTGATTGTGAAACCCCTATCTCAAAAGGGGTAATATTTTTCTGTTTATCTTTTCAGTGTACAATATAAATACAACGCAACAATTTGAATGTGATAAGGATTAGGGTAAGAAACGCAAGTGAGTTCAAAGTCTTATTCGAAAATCTGACGGCAAAAATAAGAATCTGTTGTAAGCCAGTACTTTCACTATCAGTATCTATGGTGTGGCCGAAGTCGAACAGCTGTGGTTTGCTTTAGGATGGCTGTGTGTAGCTGACTTGCTACTCTTTTCTGACCCTGCCATCGAGTGATTGGAGATGCTAATTATTATGATTGTAGGGTGGTGCAGTGATGGCAGGTCCTTAGTTTAGTTATAGCATTGGAGCACGGCTGGATTGGTTGACACAAGTTAGGTTGGGTGTTGATTAGTATTTGATTTAGCTGCTTTACCCTCTTCGCTGGGCTTAAGTGTCTGCCACCTCTTTCAGGAATTTTAATGAGATAAGCTGTGTACCGGTGCTTGACCGGTCCGGTCCAATTATAGACCGCCTGTGCAAAAAACGGGACTGTCCGCCGAACTGGAAAACAAAGGTGTTATTTCTTACCTCAAAATATGCGTATCTGCTCGCCTCTCTCATATATCTTTTTGAATATAGATACCGAAGAGTGTTAGGATTGAACAAGTTTTCTGTTAGGAGCCTCCTAACCGGATCACTGAATTCCTCCTCTGCCTGTTCCACTAAAGTATCAGAAAATGTAACCGCTGTTTCTACACTCTCTGAATCAGTCTCTGACCCGCCTCGTTCACCCTTTGTTTCTTCTCACAGTGGATCACGCTGCCTTTTGCTAGCCCTCTGTCAAGGTCACCGTCGCCTTCCTCTGTTTACTTGCTAAAACCCTAGCAATTTTGGTTCTATATGGAATGTAGATCTTAATCCAAATGGGATTGGGTTTCAAAATACACCAGGCGGTCTAAAACCCTTGAGCAACTCCCCCCCCCCCCCCCCCCCCCCCCCCCCCCCCCCCCCCTCCTTTCCCTTTCATGTCTCTCTCTCTCTATGGATCTGGGTAGTTACGGAGTTGGGTAGGATGGTGGATCATGGAGTTTGAGCAGCGTTCGTGGACTTTTGAGTTGGGCATGATTGTGCCGTGGCTATTGGGAATTTTGGTGGTTGTGATGCTAGCGACAAGGCATGTGCCTGAGAGAGGCATTAACAGTGGTTGTTCAATAATCTTTGTGGTTTTATGATTTCAAGCTTCCGACATATAGATATGAATTTTCTGTTTTGGTGCATTTCTTTGTTCCCAAAACAGCGGTGGTTTTGTAGCTGAACTGTCGAACCGGTTTGGTCAAAACTAGACGGTTCTCAACACTTACAGAAAATTCATTTTCTGTGTAAGCAGAGATTGGGATCCGATGAAGAGCTCACCGTTGAGCCAACATGTCAGTTGTTTACATATATAAATCCATGTTTAAGAGTGTCTCCAATGGATATCCCAATTCTTAATTTACTATATGAGTAGTGAATTCGGGTATCCAATGTGTATGCTATGCACTGCTATTTCAAATTCTAACTACCGCTTTCACCTCTCGACCATTAATTTCATGATGCATTCAACTACAATCAACCACCATATCCACATATTTCCTCAATCATATTTGTTAATGTAGTTATATTTTGTTGCTTAATTTTTCCTTGAACAGTATTGCACTGAATATTAATACGACAATGACGTCGACGTATGGTCACACTATTTGTTTGGCAAAATTGCATCCGTGGTACCCATAGTCTGAACTTTGTGTGGATTTAGTACCCATACTTTCAATTGAAGCAATCAAGTACCTAAATTTTCATTTTGTTGCAAATAAGTACCCTCTATTAACTTTCCATCCATATGTTGCACGAAATTTTGTAAAATGACAATTTGGGTCTTACCCATACTTTCAGATGAAGCAATTAGGTACTGTAACTTTATTTTGTTGCAAATAGGTACCCTTAGTTAATTTTCTCCTTTAGTGTTACCTAAATTTTCATAATTTTCCCCTAAAGTTTTATAAAATCAGATTTTTTTTTACCCACATACCCTACGTCTCTCATTCTCTCTCCCTCAGTGTTCTCCCTCTACCTCAATCTGTGTCGATCTCTCTGATCTCTATCTCTCCCCCCTTTGAAGGTAATCAAGATTATACTAAGAGATTTAAAAAAAATATATATATATATACCAAGAGAATTTATTATTTACTTTGTTAAATTTTTTATATATTTTTTTAGAATAAAATTTATCTAATTGGCCACCAAAGAAACAAAGTATAAAGTATACCATTTTATAATTTAATTTATTTACATAAAAACTAAAATGGGTAGTGAGTCGAAGTTGTAGTATTTTTATAAAACTGTATGAAGAGCAATATTGTCTTTTTATTAAATTTGTGTCCAATATATGATAGGAGAAAATTTACTAAGGGTACCTCTTTGCAACAAAAATAAATTCGGGTACCTACTTAATTCATTTGAGAGTTTGGGTAAAGGCAAAATTGTACTTTTACAAAACTCTTGCCGACATATGGATTAAAAGTTAACGGAGAGTACCTATTTGCAACCAAATGAAAGTTTGTGTACCTGATTGCTTCAATTGAAAGTATGGGTATTAAATCTACACAAAGTTCAAACTATGGGTAGTGGATACCACGGATGCAATTTTTCCCTTTTGTTTTGATGTTTAGTTTATTGTTTTGGAAGTACAGATTTAAGTAAATTAGCTGAAAATTACAATAATAACATTTATGTTATGAACCCACTTAATAGAGAAAAACACAATAGTGATACTTAGGTGAATAAGTCCACAATAAACTAGTTGAAATACACAATAATGGCACTTGTTAACTAATACTCAAAAAGTCCAGATAGCATCAATCTTTAGCATTATGCTAAAGTTGGTCTCAAATTTGAAACCAGCACTCCATTGGAGCACACAAATGCTAGGCATTGGAACCGCTTTTAGCACCCGATTGGAGATGCTCTAATACATATAGCTAATCAATCAAAATTATTTAAACTTGGGACTACTTTTTATTTCCAAATGAGAAGGAATAAAGTAACCTCAGTTACATAGTGCATTATCAAACAAACTATATATTAAAATATTCGTGTTTTTTTTACTGAATAAGTGCATCAAATAAACTTTGGTGCCCTTTGGATTCAGTAGTTCTAAGTGAACACACAAATCAAGAAAAATCAAGTATCCACAAAAGCCAACAAGTAACTAAAACTGTCCAAGCATCTCGGTTTTTAGTTTGCAAAAAACTATAAACCAAAGTTATCGAAGCAGCCCTTTGTATAAAAACATTTACGTATTACTGAATAATTTGTATTAGAAAATTTATGAGTTCAAATCCTGAGAGATCTGTAATAATTGTATCAAATGTCCAAAAATTCGCTGTTTCTTGAAAATTTCAGTCGATATTTTATTACGTATAGATATGATATTGATTTTCAATTGTTTTTTTTTTATTATCTTAAATCATGCTTTAAAAGCGTACAATCCGACCGGTTGAAACCTGTGCCTCGCCGGTTCGCCATCTGGTCCTGTTCCTAAAAGTATGCCCCTGAGGTTGTAGTGGAGACCTTTGGTTTACAACTATGTCGACTTATGATAAGGTAGCTCGGAAAGGTAAACCCTTTTTAGTCAAGTGTTGAAGTTTTCTTGGGGAGCACAGCATCCGAAATTAGGGGTTCCATAACACGACTTATTTGCACTTCTCTCTAGGCTTGAAAAATTTCAGAATTCAGATTATATCTTAGCAAGACCTATCTTTTGTGTTGTGAAGTGATGTTTACTACCTCCCGTGTTTTATTGACGAGCAAGTAATGGTGTGGCATTAATAGTAAGTTTCTGCAGTACCTAAAGTTAATGGGATGCAGATGGTTATGGTTAGCAGATCACTGATCTTTGATCGGATTTGGTACGATAGCAGTCCTCTCCAGGTTGCTTGACATGAATCATAACATGTTTTTTTATTGGATTTTAGACCATAGTTTCATCCATTTTCATCTATTTGTCAGCAGAAAGCTCTGGTGGTGTCTATGTTTTTGCTAATAACTCTGATGCGCCCCTACGGAGAAGTCTGAAGGCCAATCTAATGGAAAGTTTGTTAGCTCACCAAATTCAGCATCTAGTGATCCATGTTTAGATGCGTTATCCAGTTCGCTCTTCACTAGGGTACGAGTGAAGCGCGGTGACTCTGGTGTGGATACAATCATCATTAGCCATATGTGCGTGTGCGGAACTGTTTGGTCTGAGCAATCTAATTATATAATTTTAATCCATGTATTTAGTAGAATGATGTTCGAAAGATCTAAAAATTGTGCAGTTTCAAACATAGGGAAGACTAATTGAATTGGAATTGCATGAAATCAATTACTTGAAGGTTGGCTTAAATTTTGTATGACATACTTTTTATGGCTTAGAAGGACTGCTTTATATATAAGTATTTTACGTGGTTATAAGTAGCTGCTAAATTCTTAAATCTTCCAGTGAGAGGTAAATCAAATGGAAAACCCATCTGTTTAGAAGGCGAAATCATAGATGTCTGTCGCAGTTGATGCTAGCATACATTTTTTTTGGCCTTGGCCTACAAGATTGTCCATGTAGTTTTGACAACCAATTCGTACGCATGCCTTTCAATGCTAACAAACTAACACATGTAGGGGATGAAGTGTAGGCTTTCAGTTTTCCTGTCAAGTAAACAAAACCACGTGTCCCTTGGCAAAATGGGCAAATGTGAATTGCCACTAGACACTAGTCTTTAACTTTTGCAGAAGGTCTAGAAGTAGTAACTAAACTGCTGACTCTAAATTTCCATTTTTTGAGAAGTAGCCCAGGAACTCTTGTACTCTTTACTCATATTGATGATCAAATGGCTGAAAATAAAGAGATCCAAGGGTTCATAAAACATTTCGGGGTCAATGGGTCGGATGATACTGTTTTGTAATATAGATGGTGGAGTAAAAGGAAAATTGGTACCTCAACCATTGTTAAGCATGTAAAAAAGTCATTAGTCATTAGCAACTCTCCCTAACAATGACAAGTTAACATGTGCAGTGTCCATAAGCCCAGAAGTTTTGAACTTGCAATTGAATGTGGCTCGTAAAGTTCTCATGAATATGTATGTTGTTGTGAATATGTATGTTGTTGTTTGTCATGGTATTGAGGTGAAGATGTTGATTATGAAATGAGCTTGTGTGTGTGTTTTTCCTTCTTGGTTCTAAAGATATATACAGAGAACAATGAACAAGCAATGTCCACTACTAACCCTCTGCCTTCACCACCAGAAGTTAAAAAACCCCGAGAATCAGTATCGAATATGATATATTCGGATCTCCGGAAACTGATATGAGAGGGATTTTGTAGGTATCATTTTTGCATGGTTTTAGGTTGGAGGGGGAGAGCAGGATTCAGGAAGCCATTCTTTGGACATCCATAGATAAGGAGTTTAACAATGTGGATCATCACTCTTTATGTTGGCATGTTGGTGCTAATGTTAAAGGTGTAGGTATGGGGGCAGGTAATCATAGGTTCAAGTTCTGTGAGTCACAGTTAACCTGTAAGTTCAGTGCTCACATTGGACCATCAAATTCATGACACGGAGTTGTTGTATTCTCCATTTGCCATTCACCCTTTTTTAGTTTAATTGTGTCTGTGTGTGTGTGTGTGTGGGGGGGTGGGGGGGGGGGGGGGGGGGGGGGGGTCACAGCTAACCTTTAAGTTCAGTGCTCACATTGGACCATCAAATTCATGACATCCATTTGCCATTCACCATTTTTTAGTTCAATTTTTTGTGTGTGTTTGTGTGTGTGTGTGTGTGTGTGTGGGGGGGGGGGGGGGGGGCGTGTGGGGGGGGGGGGGGGGGGGGCAACAGGCCAGGAACAATGGGCAGACATGAAATGTAATGAGTAAGTCACTACCTCCGCTTCCACATTTTACTTGAGTCTTAGTTCATCTACGATTCCCTTTTTGAGCTGTCTCCAGTATACTTGCTTTCATCAACCCCTGAAAGGTGTTGCGAGATTTTTGCTAGGTGTTACATATTCTTTCATGGTGTGTTTGGATGAGGGATGAAAACATGCATTTTAGTAAAATTGGAATTTCAATTCCATTCATTTGAAATACTTCGATTGGGTAACTTATTGAATGGATTTTCAAAACTCCGTGTCATAAAAAAATTGGGATTTCGAGTCACCAAATCCCGATTTCTAATTCCACCTAGATTGGTATCATTTTTAATTCCATTTGTGTATACTGCTTTGGTACACAAACTTCTACTTGTAAACATCATCTTTAGAACATTTTTTTGTCTTAAATAAAACAGGAAAAAACTGAACCGCCGCCACCATCACCTCCTATCTCACTGCTACTGTCGCCGCCGCTGACGATGCATCCACCCCTCTGACCACCGCCACACCAAAAACCCAACTAGTGTTATCGCCGCTCCCACCAACGCCACCAGTTCAATCGCAAGCAACACCTTTCCGGTTCTGCCACCACTTCTATCACAGCTGAGCAATAGCCCCCCTCTGACCAGCACCGCTACTTCTTAAACAACCACTACTAATTTGACAAACACCGACACCATCAACATCTACACCAAGTTTCATCGCCACATCATCGAGAATTAGAGGAAAGAGAAAGATGGAGAGTTGAATAGAAACATGCAGGAGTGAGAGTGTTTGACGCCATAACCGTGAACCTCCACGACCGGCTTGATTTTCAGACGCTAAGCTAGGTTTTCAAATGAGATAAAGAATGGTGGTTGGACCGATTAGAATATGGGCCTAATTGTAAATAGAAATGTGAAGCCTAAGTTTTTCATTTCACTGAGCACTTGACAAAGTATTCAAACAATGAATTAGTAAACCTATCATCTGTAGGCCCTTCAATTAAAATCCCATCATTTGAAGTCCCATCATTTTTAATACAAAGAATTTGAAAAATTCCATATCAAAACGCACCGTCGTAATTATTTTACTGCTACACAAGATTCAAGTACAGCTATAATTAATGAGTTGGGAGAGTGTTAGCTTTCGATTTCGACTTGTAGACTTACTTTCTTACATTTCTTTTTAGTTGAGGAAAATGTTTCTTTGAACAAAGCAATATTTTGTACACTTCTCAATTGAACTGTTGATGTTTTCCAGTTTAAAAGAAACGATTAATAGCTTTTTAAATAAAGTTGTTGGTTTTCTCTAGTTTAAATAAAATAATTAATAGTTTATACGAAGCAATGGCTACAGACAGAAAATTGACGTTGGCAGTTGTTCATCAGATCCCAAATACTCAGATAAAAAGGAATGAATCCAAAGATCCACAATTGACTAAATCGAGCACAAAACTACGAAATTGCATGTTTAGCCAATTTTGAGGCTATTTGGAAAATGTTTTGTCAGCTGTACAACTTGTAGACATCTTCATTTTCTCTTTGATGGGGATGAGTCTATGAAATGCGTTTTGATGTTTATCATCCAAATTCTGTTTGTAGAATAATTTGCAACTATGGAAGGTTATTGACGTAGTTCATCTCTCGCTACTGTGCTTGTCTCAATGGTATTGGCTTTTTTCTCATACAAGTAGAGTATCATAATACTGTGTTATGCTAGAGTTTCGACGTTATGCTGACGACAACTTTTTTAATCAAGCAGATTTTCACGACAATGTGCTCTTCGACCACAGGTGTCTTCTACTCTTGGGTGAGTGAAGATTGTTGTGATAATAACTCAGCTCACTGATAACTTTAATTACACGACGCGTATCCCATACAATGATTCATACATGATAGAATCAAGCAACTGATTCAGACTGTTTCAAACATATCCCATGTATGAGAAGCTGCTATATATTAGACGCACTATGTTTAAGAACTTCAAGACAACATTTCATAGCTTGTTAAAGATTATTGGTGCTCCATGTAATGGGTTCAGAAGCATCACAACTGATGGTTGATGGCGGTAGCTGGGCGCAAGCTCAAATGAGAAGCGCTGCAAGATCATTGCAATAACCACTTTTGCCTGTAAAACTGCCAAGTTCTGGCCGATGCAGCGGCGCGGGCCCAGACCAAAGGGCATGAATGCCATCGGATGCTTTGCTGCGTGGGCGAGTCCTCTTGCAAACCGGGCAGGGTTGAACTCTGTCGCATCGTGGCCCCACAGCGCTGCGTCGTGATGGATGGCGATGATTGGTATCAGGAGCTCTGTTCCGCTAGGGATTGTGCAGCCTCCCAACACAACTTCGTCCTTGGCTCGTCTCAGTACAGCAATCGCAGGAGGGTACAACCGCAATGATTCGTTCAGTATCATGCTCAACTGCGAAAAACAAACAACTTTTTCAAAGAGATCACCATGAATAGGACTGTCCTAACTTTCACATAGAACATTGCATAGTCTAGTCCTAACTTTCACGTAGAACATTGCATAGTCTAGGTCAAAATCTGCAACATTTTCTGCAAACAGTTGTGGGAGTAGGATCACTTTTTTATGTACATCCGTTGTTAATGTTGGGTGCCTTGGTTTTTCGATGTGATGTTTTTAGGTCTCAGGCTTCGCATCCTCCAGCTGAATACCGTTGACTATCAGACTAGAATTTCTTTTTCTTTGTATCCAAAAGTTTATTTGAGGAGAGGCTGCTCCATCCCGGGGTCGGGTCAGGTCAGGTCAGGGTCGGTGTCTTTTCTTTTGAGGGCTTACAAAGAAAATTATGTCAGATTGCCGACAGCGGGGCTAGATCAGATTGTAGTTATAGAGAAGACGAGTGAGAAGTATCTCTTTTTGTCTGGCAACTTGCTTGCACTAAATTCAGGAACTTTGGGTGGGCGAATGGTACAGTGGAAGAGCTATAGGTTTTGATCCTTCTGGCTCCCCTCTCCTTATGGGAAACCTTTATTTCATTCTTGCGAAACTCCACTACGTGATGGAGATAATGTAGTTAATCATGTTTTTAATAAGCAAATGGAAAAGATTAAGCTTACCGTCTTGAGCTCAGCAACGTTGTCTTTAGAGGGGACATGTGCTCCACAGGTTTCTAGGACCTCGTCGCGTGCCAATTGCTGCCACTGAGGGTGCATTGCGAGAAGAATGGTGGTCCATGTTAACAGAGCCGATGTCGTGTATTTTCCGGCAAAGAACACGGTCTTGCATTCTTCGACGATATCGTTGGTTGTGATGATCGTCGGGCACTGTAAACTATTATTCATTGTTGCTGCTGCTTCTTTTTTCATGCTCTCTTTGATCATCAGTTCCAACAAATCAGTAGGACATTCCTTCGATGCTGGTCCATTACCAATACAGGTCTCCTTCCTCTTAACGATGAGTTCCATTAAAAGTTTCTTCATCTCTTTTCCCAATCTCCAAGATGTTCTGTTCTTCTTTGTGGGCAAGAACCTATATTAACACACATTACCGAGTTTAGATTACACGAGTAACGAGCCTTTTTGTTAAGTTAGGCGTTCTTAGTTTACCAACAAAGTGTTTGTAATAATTTACTCGAAACTCGAGCTAGACAAGTTGGTACACGAAGTTACACGTACACTTTAGTTAGTGTACATACGACAAAAATTCCGAGATGTATGTTCATTTATGGCACATTTGGGTTTCTGGACGAGCCGGATTGTTGGACTGAATTGTATTAGCTTAGCTGCATAGGATTGGATTGGATTGGATTGAACGAACTATAACTAGAGTTGTGTTTGGTTTTGTACGGTACTAATTCGCTGTTAATGTATAAATATCCCAGTTCAACTAATCCCTTGTGAGATAACACAATCCTTTCACTAGTTAGTACTATTATTAAAACTTAGTCCAGAACAATCAAAGACAATACTAACTAATATCTGAATTATAATTAGTTCAATTCCAGTTATTATGGTTATTGTTGAAGAGCTTAACGTACCGTTAATTCACCCCACTAATCTATAAAAACAAGTATATATTCGTAAGTTACCACTATTTGATAAGATATAATTGCATACCGATAGCCGGGGATGACGACCTTGTTGAAGCATCCAATAGCGTTAACAACTTGTTTCGCTTGTAACTCGAAGATTAATTTGCCGTCTTGGTGGCTACATCCGAAAGCCGTGTGTGTAAGGATTTCCTCACTCAGTGTCTCGAACCACTGCGACACCTCGATTTCCACCTTTCCTGAACCAGAACCACCTTTCGTCGTAGACATTTCGGACCACTTGTCCAGCATCTTCCCCATGCTCTTCCCTATAATGGGCATCATCATCTAAAAAGAGAAGAGGAAAAAGAGCAAGTTAGGCAACCAAATATTAACCATTGAATGCAACGTTTCTAACGCGTCGACATCAAGATTTGATCTTACACTGTCAATTATGTTCTACAGAAATTATTTCTAAATCGACCTGATATAAAATAACCTGCTAGCTCTCATGTCGTTTTCTAGTCGTGTTGTCATGAACTAAATCCCCCACATATATCACTTCATCGCCTATGGGAGAGTGGACTTAGACCCATCTAAAGTGACATGTAGTACTTGAGTAGTAGTAGTAGTAGGGTACAGTAGCAGCTAGTAAAGTCCAAGGCAACACATGTTTAGGGGAACAAATAGGGAAACATAGTTTTCTCAAAATGGCATCACTTGAGGTTTTGGTCTACTTGACATAATTGCTACAAAACCAACCAACCTTGAGATTTTCCAAGTAGAAAGATGGTGTGATGATCTTCCTATGGTGAGCCCATTTATCTCCTTGGAGACTCAACAAACCATCACCTTCAAGCTTCTTCAGATGTGGAGGTGACTCTACTTTCTCAAACAAGTCTGATCTCACTATCATAACCTCCCTTATGAGGACTGGATCAGATAGTGTTAACCTAGCCTTGGGTCCAAACCATATTACAAACGTTGCACCTGCCAAAGAAACACATTTGATTGTTAGAGAGAGAGAGACAGATATTATTTGAAACAGAAGAAGAAGAAGATTGAAACATGCTTCCATAATTTGGTTCCAAAGAAGAACAAAAATGAATCTGATAAATGAAAGAAAAAACAAATATTTACTTTCTTTTATCAGACAGATGATGCAGTACGTAACACAAGCATACGATCTTATAAGTGAAAGAGCGAGAGTCTACGAACCGTAAAGTTTCTTCCAATGGTGATAGAAAGAGAGGACTCTAGGGAGGATGTTATGGGGAGAGAGAGGCATGGTGTTGGGTTGAAGATGATCATCAGAAGCAGCAGCTTTGGTCATCATCTCCACAATCTCTCTAGTGTTTCCTAGTAAGAGATGGTATTTGGGTCCTCTGATCCCTTGCTTGGAGAAGTGCAGTTCAATTCGTCTTGGTCTCCACCACACATAATCTCCAACTCTCCAAAACACAAACAAGAACATGGATGCAACTCCAACAAGACTAAACCAGCACATGTAGTCTTCCATGCTTCCTTTCCTCCTTCACAAAGAATTCTTCATGTAGGAGAGAGAGAGAGAGAGAGAGAGAGAGAGAGAGAGAGAGAGAGAGATTGTTGTATGCTAAATACTAGTGTGAAGGTGTTGGCTTGGGGTGGGGTAGGGATAATTAGTCATAAGGTCAACAAATGAGCGGCTTTAAGACGAGAATACCCTCACGAGAGATATGTTTAGGTGCCCGTAGAGTAAATCACTCGTGAAGTTATTTATCACCTACATTGTAACACATAAGATGAACTGAAGTAAGGGAGAGAGAGAAAATAGATAAACGCGTTCTATAACTTAAATGAGTGATTGGTGTGAGAATTTTATGTATTCACGCTATGGTACATGTGATTCTATTGGAGAAGATATTTTTTAGTGTAACAAAGAGGAAAATAGTTAATTACTGATAGGCGCCTTTAAGGAGACATTTTGCTGGGAGTAACGTAACCGAATAAATGTAACAAAGAAATCTTGCTCAATAGGACAAATTCTACAGTTACTTCAACATAAATACGTCTATTAATTCTATGATCAACTTCTTTGGTGATTCCCAATATCATGAGAGATACTTGTTTATATGCATTTATGATATCTATTTCTATATTAAATAAAAGCTTCAACCCATGCAAATTATAAGGGTCCTCCACTCCTCTGCCACAAGAGTAGTGCATATCTAGGAACAATGGAGTATAATTTTGCGGTTAGGTGTTTTCGTCATTATTGATATCTTTTATAAATTAGCTTAATTTTTATTCATAGTTAAATTACTCATGTTTTAAGCAAACCTACACAACATTTGTCTAGCATATATTGATAATTAAATGTAGTACTATTATGTTATTCTTCTCCTTTACTTTGATAAATAATAGTAGTAAAACTTTGAGAAAAACATGTACAGGCATAGCATATATTTGGTCAGCTGCCGTATACAAAGAAAGAAGACACGTAAATGAGGGTTCTGAAACCTTTTGCATTTAAGACGAACGACGTAAAGTCCATGCTAAATTCAAGTAACGGACAATATGTAACCGATCAATGTTAACAACAACCATCAAATTTCGTAACGTTCAGTTTCTTGGTTTCCAGTGGCAGCTACAAGCGCCGCTTGATTCGGGCTTCATTTACAATCCATGTATATCCACAATTCAACGTAGATAATTTGGCGTTCGCCAAATGACCAATTTACCCTTTCATCAGTCATCGAATCGTCACTCGTGTTCCTTCAAAAAAAAAAAAAAAAATCTTCACTCGTGGATGGAAAAGAAAGGTTTGTAGTAGAGTCTGCGTACTTGCTACATGGAGAAATAGAGGCCATTGTAAAGGCATGGGGACCCAATTACACCCCTAAAGTTTGATTAACTATTATTATATCCCTAAAATAATGTAATGTTTTTAGTTGTGTCCTTCAGTAAATTACATTTGTGCACCTCTAAAATATTTTGTCGGTGTGCCTTACTAATTTAATTTTCTGACAATGTGCCACCCCTTAAGCCGAATCCTAGCTCTGCCACTGCTCCATTGATGGAAATTTTGGAGGATTGCAAGCTGTGGCATTGTGAGGTTTTTAGATTAGATGGTATGGGGGACAATGGGGCTAGGGTTTTGTCTATTTTGTTTTTCACACTTTAGTGCTGTCTTCACAATCTAGGGTATGGAAATAAGGATGGAGGATATTTTTCTTCCTTGTCCCAACAGTTTAGCTAGCTAGCCCTAGGCTCCGCCCACTCTAGGGCACTTTGAACTTAATATTGTCCAAATAATTCCAAGACATGCGGGTCTAGACCTACAATCTTTTACCCACCATCAAATGCATAACATTTGGATTTAGTTTTTGCAACAAAGCGAGAGTTCATTTACAAGAGCATTCGAAATTTATCGATAGGTAGCAGATACAAACTCCCACGTTATAGAAGAAAGTAATGCATTAGAGCATCTCTAACCGTAAACTTCTACTTTTTCCTCAGCTCCCCATTATTTGGAATAAGAAATGGAGCTTTAAGTTTTTTTTCTTTTTGAGAAAATAAAGATTTAGCTTAAAGAAATTTAACCAAATCCTGCATCAAATCATATAATATAACATATAATTTCATTTTTCTGTTTATAAATAAAGCAAATTTTGGTCTCGAATAGTAATTGCCTAAGTTTTAATAAACATATAATTATCAATTTCATTTCAGTTTTTGGCAATTTATTTTCAACACAATATGATGCATTTTGGAAAATATCATTTTCGGCAATTCTTAAGTTGTTGTTGTTGATGTTTGTTTTACAGGAAAAAAAATGCTCCTATTGTTTCTGGGTATCGAACTCAAAACCCAATATCGAGCTTGAGGCTATCAATGCTCTTACCATATCGGTGGGGACTTATTTGTGAATATCAAATTTGTTGGATTATGTTATTTTTTGATGTCGACAATTTGAAGCTAAACATTAAGTAGATTTAAATTTAAATATTACAAATATGATAAAATCATACCACTCCATTCATGTTCTTTCTTCCCATGTTGATTTTTTAAATATCAAATCTGGGTCACTTTGACCGGGTAATTTGGATAACAAAACGATGTAATTTTTTAGTAATTTGTTCACCATGTTATAGAACATCTTTTACTCTAAAACATCATGAAAAAATTATCAGAATATTGCATCATTTTGCTTTCCAAATCACCAGAGTAAATTGACCAAGTGAATAGTAGTAAAAGTCAAATTGGGAAGACACATCAAGGACAGAGTGGTACTCCATCCGTCTCAAATTGATTCTCTTCATTTCCTAAAATGAATGTCCAATGAGTGTCATATATTATGAACTTACTTACGTTTTCACTTTATTTTTCTCCATACATTTATAAAATACTCATTTTTTTTTGAGATAATAAAATACTCATTCTTTACTTTCCAACAAAAGTATGACAAACAATCCCTCAAAAAAAAAAAAAGTATGACAAACGACAATGACATTTGAGTAAATCTTTCAAGTGAAAACCAAATTCTTAATCTCCGGACAAAGTCAATTCAAACACTCAGTTTAGCACGAAGGGAAAACATGAAAAGAATTCGTTAAATGCTTATAATTTTGTACGAAGTGTCTCATTGGCCACTTTTGCGTATTTCATCACACATGTTGTGGTGTTTAAGGAGCTGTCCCACTATGCAAACTGACCCAACCAGCCACGATTTACCCCTAACCCGGGTATGATTCTCCTCCGAATGAACCGATCCGGTTCATCCCGGCCCCCTCTCCCTATCAACCCGTCCCGGTTCATCCCGACCCCCTCCAAGCCGGTCCTCCCCTACCAGAATGGTCATTTTTAGAGGTAATTGACCATTTGCCCCCATTTTTTTAAGGGTAAAAGACACTCACCACCTCTGAGTTTAGGCATAATTCCATCCCGCTACCCTGGGTTTTGGATAAAGACACTCCACACCTTTTTTTGGGATGGAGCTAACAGTGGACTAACAGACCAGGCAGAAAGACTATTTTTACCCCTTGAATGTTCTAAAATTACAAACTATATATTACTACTTCAATTCATTCACTTCATTTCTTAACCTAATTCCTTCCCCCTCTCTCTCTCTCTTACACTCTGTTCTCTCTTCTGCTGTGAAAACAGCCACCGACACAACTCTCTCTCTCCGTCGATCTGAGGATGAAGCAACATCCACAGTAGGTGGTCGAAGGAGAACCACCCCTCTTCTCCTCCCATCCCCTCCTTCTTCAACAACCAACAGATCTGTGGAAGGCGACTGGATCTGTTGACTTTCTTTCCCCCTCGATCTCTCTCTCTCACTCTCGGTTGTTTATTTTTGGGTTTATTTGGGCTTTTACAGGGTAAAGTCAGAGATGGAGATGGGGGTTTTGATTGGGAAGTGGTGGTTTGGTTTTTGAAGGACGGTGGTAGCAGCGATGGTGGTCTGTTTTGTTGAAGAACTGTCAACAGATTTGTAATTAGGACGACGGTGGTGGCGAAGAAGATCGAAGAAGACCTGGGCGGTGGGTTTCTGTTCAGATTCTTCTTCTCGCTGGGTCTTTTCTTCGTCTGTTGCTGCTTGTTTTGCTGAGTTTCTCTTGTGGTGCAGGTGTTTCTGGGTGATTTGGAAGATGATGGCTGGTGATGTTTTGGCTTTAATTTGCAGATAAGGGAATTGGTACTGGGTGGACTTGGGTCTGGACAATGGAGTAGGATGTTGTGGCTGGTTATGGTTGTAGTTACAGGTGGTTGGATCGGTGGTTTATGGTTTCAGGTGGGTTTCTGAATTGGTAGCAGTGGTAATGGAGGTTAAGAAGGTAGGTTGTTGTGTTTAGGTGGAATTGATCGATTGTTGGACAGGTCATGAGATGGTGGTTGTAGCAGGTTAGGTGTTGAAGGAAGGCAGTGGTATATTGTGAAGGTAATGGTAATGGTAGGTGGTAGCTATTGTTTGTAGTTGGTGATGGGGATTGAATTGGTGTTGAAGGTGGACTGCAGGTTGTGTTTGTTGGTGAATTGGTAAGCTTGTTTTGGTCTAAGATGGAGGTGATGGTCATGAATTAAATTTTTGCTGGGTTTGATGCAGGTTGTCTTTTACATGGAAGATGTTGTTTTGATGATGAATGTTTGGGTTAATTTGATGTGTGTTCTTGTGTTCCCTTTTTCAGTTAATGGCTTTGATTTAGATAGGGTTATGTAATGTTAGTAAATGATTCATTGAATAACAACACTATTGTGTGCTAGATCTGATGTGGATCTTTGATTAGTTTGTATTTTGGGGTTTAGGAAGTTGATTGAAGAAATAAATTCCTGGTAAAAGTTCAATCCAGTATTCTAATTTATTGAAATCTTTTTGGTGTTCTTGATGTTCTTGGCTTGATGTTCTTGGTGTTCTTATTGATAAACATGGGAAAAAAATCCATAAAAAGCACGTGGGTAATATCGTCCGAAAAAATTCAGTCATTCACTTTTCTAACGGAACATAAAAGAAGGGTGGTCATTGTCCACAGAATATTCCGTTAACTGGGTGCGGAGTGTCTTTATCCAAAACCCAGGGTAGCGGAGTGGAATTTTCCCTAAACTCAGGGGTGGTCAGTGTCTTTTACCCTTTCTTTAAATGCTTGGTTCGGGAATAATTTGGTCAACCGGTTCAAAAATATATTTATATACATATATATTAATATTAAAAAGTATAAATATAACATCTTATTAATAAAACACTATCCGCCCCTCATAACCCTTAAACCCGTGGGTTTTGAGCGCGTGATTGGTCTGGGCTAGATATCCTCCACTTGAACCCGGCCGGGGCCCCTCCCCAACTGGTCCGCCAAACCCGCACACCCTCCCCTCCCAGCCCGCCTCCAGCCCAACCTGACCATTTGACAACGCGACACACATGTTCTACAAGCGTGCAATAAATCTTCTATGCAATTCATGACATTTTCCCTTATTTATCAAATCTCGGCATTGACTAAATCATTCGAGGGCCGCTATGTTTCACCATTTTTTCTTCACTCACCTTCTATGTGTCAAGATATGAGTGTTGGTAACTATTTATTTTAAGATCTTTCTATAATCAATCACCAATCATAATCATACACATAGATGGTGAAATCAAAAGGTGAAAAAAAATGGTGACGTTTAGCATCTTCCAAATCATAAATGTTGTCCTATTGAATTCTCCTATAAACACAAGGCACATGCAATGAACTTTAATAGTCAAAGTTAGGTTTACTATTAGCTACCAAAAGTGTGACAGATCAATTATTGATTACATTCATGTTCAAGTATCATATTTTGCATTGTGATGCATATTAACATGATTTCATGCAGTGTATTCATGTTTGTTTTTGTGTAGCGATTTTATGTCACAATATTAAACAAAATTCAAATACACAAATGTCCATCATTACACTCAAACAAGCCCGTAAATCTAGCCACTGAAAGCAGTAATCGTTGCACTCAAACAAGCCCAAGTTCCTGGGTTATGATGCCCTAAGCCAGAAAAGGTCTTGGGCTTCTGAGAAATATATGCCCATAAGAGTGATTCCTGAAAGATTATATGGGTTGGTCAAGTGTCAGGCCCTCCATAAAGCCCTAAAGACAACTTTTATTTATGAGTAACATTTAGGTGTCAACATTCTTTTTATTTTGTTTTGTTCTTTTATTGTTGAACTAGTGCATACTCGTGCCTTAGGGCACGACCACAACAAAAATATGATAATGTCTTAAGTTTAATGAGATTGTCTTATTATAAAGTATTTAGTTCTCAGAATATAATAGAGATAAGCTATTGAATATGTCACATTTTAGGAATGACTTATTCCCCATAGCAGTTTAGTATATAGATGGGATAAGCTATCCCACATGTCACATTTTTGGGGATAGCTTATTCCCCATATCAGCTTATTATGTAGATTGCAGTTTATTTTTATTTATTTATTTTGCCAGAAAACAAAATTTCATTAACTTTCCTTCAAAAAACAAAGCTTTCTATCCTCTTCTAATAGACAGTTAAACTTTGAGATCCCACTACACAGTAAGTTACTTTCAAATCTCACTGTAGATTAATTGATCCACTGCTTGTTAGGGCATTTCCAACCCCGTGGGGCGAGGGGGAGGGAGGAAACCGTATAAAAATACGCTTCATGTCCAACTCCATGGGAGGAGGGGGTGCTATGGGGATAAAATTTGCCTTGAGTGTGTGGGATGGTTAAGGGGGTTTGCCCATGGACATCTCCTCCCCCTCCCCTGGAGTGATTAATTATTTAATATTTGACAATAATAATTACACTTAGTAACATTTTACGATTACATCATGTATTATTTTATGATGATTAATAAATTTTATTTTTTATTATTATTTATAAAAATTAATAATGTTCACGATTATTGAAAGTATATTTACGAAAAGTCATCGTTATCTTATTTTGTTGGAAACTTAATAAATATTATATTTTATACAGTTAGCAATTATAATTATTAAATAATTAAAAAAACAATTAAGAAAGCGTATACATACATATACATATACATACATATACACAATTTTGTATTTATTTTTTTAGTATTAATAATTATTTTAAAACCATAAAATATATATTTAAATTTAATTTTATCGGGTGGGGGGGAAATGAATGGGTTGGAGATGAGTAGTAGTTTGGGGGAGGGGGAGGGGGAAAGTGGTGGGCCCGTCAGAGGAGGGGGAGGGGGAGGTGAAGGGGGGAGGGAAAAAATGACATGAGTTGGAGATGCTCTTAGCAGTTCCAGGGATCCAATAAACTTTCCAACTCTCCTTGGCATTTGTCTAAGGATATCTGTTCGACAAAATCCCAAGTATAAGACATCGTCTCAAGTAATAATCCGGTAAGTCCGGAGTCGAATCCACAAGGAGAGGAGGCTTAGACAATGATTTACTATACTAGCAATAGCGAGTAGCAAAAAGACTAACTAAAACAAGTAACAAATTCTCATAGGCTTTAGAGCTCGCCAAGCTATCAAATCCACCACTAGTGATGGAGCAAGTTTTAGAATTCAAGTAAGAAACAAAGGAAACGAATACTAATACTACTGCGATTCGATAGAGCTAGTCGATATGAAAGTGAAGTTGGGTCAATTGATTTCGCTAGAGAACTTGTAAATGAAGTTCAACACCCAAAACTTGTATCAAGTGAAGAAGCATGGATTCTAAAGCAAAGATGAATGTCTAGCTCATGAATTCAAGAGCCAAACCCAAAATCGAGTTATGTCAAGCATCAATGATATGTACTCATCTAAGTGAGTCCACATACAAGATCAATCCACAATTCCGATTTGTCTTTCGACACACGAATTCAATAACTCGACATCCAAACTTCTGACAAATTAAGAAAACAATTGAAAACTTCACAACAAGCTATCCAACTTCATCAAGTAACCCAACAAAAGAACTAGCTACTCATGTTATTGAGTTGAAGAAGAGATTTCACCAACATACTCAAATAGATATCCATATATTTCAAGCTCAATACTCAAGAGTACACAAGTTAATCTCAAAATAAACCCAATACACAAGATTAAACTATAACTTGAAGAACTAAATCAAACTAACTTGAATCAAACTACAAGAAAAGGAAGAGAAATCAACTAAGCAGCTCAAATGATGATGCGAGCTGCTGCTACTATCTCTGCAGCTGCTGCTGCTGCAATCACAAACGAAAACAGAGCCAAAACAACAAAACATAGCACTAAAATTCAACCAAGAACAGCCCTATTTTTGATCTCCTCTCTCCCTCTCTTCCTCTTTCACTTGTTCTTAGCACTGAATATGCTCAAGAGAGAGCTCATGAGCTCAAGAACAAGTCCAAAAGCTGGTGAAATTGGAGAGAAAGAGAGGAGAATGAAGAACCCCAAAAACAGAGCACTGTGCCGACCGGGTCTGGAGAGAGAGGTGAAATTGCTTCCATATTCTGTTATATAGACTTGAGGGTTTGATTTCGTAGCCTCCAAGGCTTTATCTCCACTGTTGAATTCGTCCAATTCCTTCTCGTTCGTCAATTTGTGGCTGCTCTCAAGAACCCGAGCAAATTGGGGCTTTCTAGGATGCTTCGTTTTGGGCCGAATCAAGGGGTGGGTTTGATAGAGGGTTGGATAGGGAAGAGATTAGGACCGTTTTCAATCGATTTGGTTGAGGTTTGGGGTTGGTTCGGGTTGTGAGAAGCTTGGCGTCGAGCTTCAATGGCTTTCTGTGGGTTTCCTCTGTCTGATGAGTCGGGGAAAGAGAAAGGTCCGCGTGAGCTGGTAAAACTTTTGCCGAAACTGCAATTCGCCCCCCTGAGTTTGATGATATGTTTTAAAATACCCCCTGCTCTTCTTTAAAAGGTTTGAAAAATTGCAAGAACACCCCGAATCCGTCAATGATCCTTCAAAATAGCCATTAAAAGTTTCTAAAGCTTTTAATGGCTATTTTGAAGGATCATTGACGGATTCGGGGTGTTCTTGCAATTTTTCAAACCTTTTAAAGAAGAGCAGGGGGTATTTTAAAACATAACAACGAACTAGGGGGGGAGCCGGGTGCATTTAAGCCGAAACAACTCAGCATTCTCACGGTCTCTCTCTCTTCTCCCCGACGCCAGACACGCAGAGACACCACGGGAAGCCATTGAAGCTTCGACCGAAGCTTCCTCCACCCTCAAAACCGACCCAAAACTCCACCAAATCGACTAAATCTTATTCCAAAACGCTCCTTAGCCCAAGACCTCTCCATTGCACCCCTCAATTTGGCCCAAAGAGAAGGAAAAAAGAAAGCCCCAAATCAACCTAGGGTTCGTGAGCATCTACAAATCAACGTTTCAGAGATTTTGAGTGGAATTGGACGGCTTAGATACGTTCTTGGAGGCCAAGGAAGCTCAAATACAACTCTATAAAAGCTGGGTCGAAGGATGGAAGGATCTCTCTTCACACACACGACGGTTCAGAGGCTCTGTTTTGGGTCTCTCTGTTTCTCCTCTCTCTCTCTCTCCGATTTCACCTAATTCTGGGCTTGTTCTTGATGCGCTTGAGCTCTCTTTGAGCATAATCAGGGCCAAGAACAAGAGAAAGAGGAAGAGAGGGAGAGAAGAGGTTGTTTGATCCATTTGGAGGATGCTTTGTCAGTGTTCCTGCTCTGTTTCGCTGTTTGGGCTCTGTTCGTTTGTGATTGCAGCAGCAGCAGTAGCTGCACAGATTGCAACAGCAGCTTGGTTGCACATCTTTGATCCATTTTGGTTGCTTAGTTTTGTGTTAGGAGTGATTTTTCTTAGTTATTTGTAGTTGAATCAAGTATTGGGGTTGAATTGGTGAAAACAATTGGTTGATTCAAGTGTTGGCTATGAAAATATCATTTCTCTTTATTACTCTTGAATCTATCATGTTTAGCTAGTTAACTTGTTTGGGTGATTTGGGACTATCTAGTGCCCTAATCCTGTTATTGATTCAAGTTGGACTTCAAGGATAAATGGGTTGAATTGAGTAGCTTCAATACGTAGTTTAATACTTGAATTTCTCATGTTGGAGTATTTGATGCATTGAATAGGTAGATGTGCGAATGTTCTTGACATGTTTGATTCGGAATTTCTCTTGCGTTGAAGTGACTCATCAATCCTAACTTTGAGAAATTGAGTACTAGTTAGGTGATTTGAGTGAGAATTTAGGAATCTCATTTGTCGCTTGATCTTTCATGTGGAAACATCTATGTGTGTTTACATATGTTTGATGCTTGAGGCACTTGATATTTGGAAAATCTCATTTGAATCGCTTCTTTAGTGCTTAATTATCGTGTGTTAGAGTTAGGCACTTAATTTGTGGCAAGTTTGATTGCAATGAGCAATCGATTCTTGAGGCACTTGTCTTGTGGAATTCTACATGTGATATGAGAACCGGGCTTGAATATAATAGGGGGATTGGTCACTAGAGAAACCGATGATCCCTAGCCCCTCATTACTTGTTATTTCACTACTTTCTTGAATCGTAGTTTTAGTAGTTGTTTACTTTGTTCTTTAAATTCTCAAATCTCAACTCTCTCCATCAATTAAACTTGGTGGATTTGATAGCTTTGCTAGCTAAAAAGCCTACAAGAATTTACATTACTTGCTCTAGTTAGTAGCTTAGTTTCGTCTCTTGCTAGTTTAGTTAGTAGCTTAGTCAACTCGCTCCATCAATTAAACTTGCAATTAAGCCCCACTTCCGTTAAAAACTTATCTTCTTGGCCCTTGACCTTCACTTTTGACTTCTAGATCTTCAATAATGGCCCCAATTCTTCTCTTGTCTTCTCAAATAGGCCCTTAAATCTTCAACTATTCTTCAAATTTTGTCCTCCAAGTCCCTTCTTCATGGCTCTTGAGTCGCAAATCCTCTTCAAATTCATCGTTTAAGCTCCCCCGGCCCTAGCTCGCCTCTTGCGTTTTAAATCACGTCTTCACCTACAAAATTAGGGAAAAACAACCAAAACTACGAAAACAAGCATAAGTCTAGAAAGAGAGATAAAATAGATAAATTACACATATTAGCAAGTTATGAAGAGTTCATTAACATACTAAAACATGCAATTTTATGTTGTTAACAATATCTTAAGATACCAAATCAATATCCTACATTCTAATCTTCTTGTTGGTGCAATCAGCAAGAACTTGACAATCCACTTCAAACCATATGCATGAAGTGCTCTTCTCCAGCAGTTTCAAAGTTGACAATCTTAATGCCATTGTTTTTGCACAGAGAGCACTAGAACATTTTTCTGTCGCTCATCCCCAATCTAATCTTGTGCCTTCATGGTCTCTTAGCACCCAACCTAACCAAGCCGAGCCAGTTTTCTCACACTAAGCAGCATTAACATTAAACTTGTTTACATTTGTGGGAGGAGGCTTCCACTTAAAATTTTCAGCCTTTTCACCTTAGGAATCAACTCAGGCTCCTTTAGATAGTTGTTAGGGTTACCACATTGCTGCCATTCAAAGAACTCTCTTTTACTCCACATTATAGCTGCTACTGGATGATGCTGGAATTTTCTGAACATTGCTGCATTTCTACTCTTCTAGACAGTCCAAAAATCAACTACAGTTTGCAAGAGCGTATCAGAGGAAAAGGCTTTGGACAGAACTTGATCCACCATTTCAGCAAGCCAACATTTCAAATTATGAAACTAAAAAGGTGCCAATCATTGACAATAGGAGATTGCTACTTCAGAATTGCAAATCCCACATATAGGAGATTTACTGCATCCTCTATGGAACAAATTGCTTGAGTGGCTAGAGCATTATGGCTAATTCTCCACCAAAAAAATGCAGTTTTTGGTGCTCAATTACTAGTCCATAAGACCGTCCAATTTCTCATTTGAAAAATTAAAAGAGCAAGAGACTTTGGGAAGAGAATAATACTTCACCTTATTCTTTTGCAAGCAATTCCCACCCCAGATTTCACTGTACACAAAAGGCCGATAAGTTGATCTTCATTAGTATGTCAAGGGAGGGGGATTTTCATGATCTCTTTAACATCATTCTCAGGGAATTTGTTCTTCAATGTAGAAACTTTCCACCTCTTTGATTGGGGATTGATAAGGTCCCTAACTCTCATATTTTTTGGAACATTTTGGTTTAAGGAAACCCAGTTTCTTGGAAGGCCTGAGATCCAAGCATGGTTAGCAACATTGACAGAGCTCCCATTACCTATACTCCAACAATTACCTTCTTCAATTACCTTCGTGCCAACAAAAGGCTAGATCACACCCAAGCTGGGTTGGCACCTGATTTTGCAGATAAGAAATCACCTTTGGGGAAGTGTTTCTCTTTAAGAATAGTGGCCAAGAGAGAATTGAGATTCTTTTGAATTCTCCCGATGAAAGAGATAGGTTGAAAGCTCTAATATTTTTAATGCCCATTCCACCATCCCGCTTTCTTTGAGCAACTTGAGACCACTTCACCCAACTCAGTTTTCTGATAATTGCATCACCTCCCCACCAAATATCTCTGATTAGTCTTGCAATCTTCTTTCACACTCCAATTGAGAAGGCCACACAACATGGCATAGCAAGGAATTTCTTGTGCAATAGCTTCGAGAATTACTTGCCTGCCAGAGAAAGAGAGGCATTTTTTCTCCAACCTTGAAGAAATTCAGCTATTCTTCTTCACATAGCAAGGAATTGCTTGTGCGGTCTATGATGTGTCAAACGGATCTTTCAATATCATTTTGGGGACATGCTCTATTGACTGCAGCTTTCACCATTAACCGTGTTCCATCCAAATTAGTCATGAAGACACCATATGAGATATGGACAGGGAAGCGTCCCATAGTGTCATTTCTGAATATTTGGGGTTGCGATGTCTATGTAAAACGTTTACAAACAGACAAGCTCGGACCATAAGAGGGTAAGTGTAAGTTTGTGGGATATCCTAAGGAAACGAAAGGATATTATTTCTACAATCCAACCGAGAACAAAGTGTTTGTAGCTCGGACCGGCGTGTTTCTAGAAAGAGAGTTAGTCTCTAAAGAAGCAAGTGGGAAGACTGTATAACTTGAAGAAATTCAAGAACCACAAACTACTGAACCGATGATGGAGCATGAACAGGACCCGCAAGTTGTTGTGGAAGAACCTGTTCAGGTAACACAGGGACTCAGTAGGTCAGGTAGGGTACGTCATGAGCCGAGGTACGGACTTCTCGTGACTGAGCCCGATGACATACCACTCATGGATGATGAGCCTGCAACCTACGGGGATGCCATGAAAGGCCCAGACTCCAAGAAGTGGCTAGAAGCCATGAGATCCGAAATGGAATCCATGTATACCAACAAAGTATGGACTTTGGTGGAACCACCTGAAGGGGCTCGAACCATAGGGTGCAAGTGGGTATTCAAGAAGAAGACTGACATGGATGGCAAGGTATTTGCCTACAAGGGGAGATTGGTGGCTAAATGTTATAGACAGATTCATGGTAGTGACTATGATGAGACATTTTCACCAGTCGTCATGACTAAATCCATTCGGATCCTACTTGCGATTGCAGCGTACTATGACTATGAGATTTGGCAAATAGATTTCAAGACAACGTTCCTTTATGTGAACCTCCTAGAGGATGTGTACATGACACAACTGGAGGGTTTTGAGGATCCAGAGAATGCCAATAAAGTCTGTAAGCTGCAACGATCCATTTATGGATTAAAGCAAGCTTCTAGGAGTTGGAATCGACGTTTTGATGATGCAGTCAGAGAGTTTGACTTCATAAAGAACGAAGATGAGCTCTGTGTTTACAAGAAGGGTTAGTGGGAGCTCTGTTGTGTTTCTGGTCTTGTATGTGGATGACATACTGCTCATTGGAAACGACATTCCTACTTTGCAATCTGTTAAATATTGGCTAGGAAAGTGTTTCGCAATGAAGGAATTAGGGGATGAAGCTTATATAAATGGTATCAAGATCTATAGAGATTGATCCAGAAAGCTGCTCGGCCTAAGCCAAAGTACATATATAGACAAGGTGTTGAAACGGTTCAACATGCAAGACTCCAAGAAGGGATTCTTGCCCATGTCGCATGGAGTCACTCTCTCTAAGACTGACTGTCCTTCCAATGAGATTTAGAGGGACCGCATGAGTAGGATACCCTATGCTTTGGCCATAGGATCCATCATGTGCGCCATGTTGTGTACTAGACCAGACTATCATACGCGTTGAGTACGGTAAGCAGATATCAGTCTAATCCAGGTGATAGTCACTGGATTGCTGTCAAGAACATCCTAAAGTACTTGAGAAGAACTAAGAATCCGTTCTTGATATTTGGAGGTGAGGAAGATCTCAATGTAGTTGGTTACACTGATGCAAGCTCCCAAACCGACAAGGATGACTACATATCGCAGTTAGGATATGTGTTCAGCCTAAATGGAGGAGCTGTGAGCTGGAAGAGTTCCAAGCAAGAGACAGTTGCTGATTCTACAACTGAAGCTGAGTACATTGCTGCTGCGAAAGCAGCTAAAGAGGCAGTTTGAATAAAGAAGTTTATCACTTAGCTCGGTGTGGTCCCTAGCATTGTGGATCCCATGACATTGTACTGTGACAACTCTGGAGCGATCGCACAAGCCATGGAACCAATATCACAACATAAATCGAATCATGTACTTAGGAGATTCAATCTTATTCGAGATATGATCGATAGAGGAGATGTGAAGATGTGCAAGATTCCAGCGGATGACAATCTTTCAGATCCGTTCACAAAACCACTTGTGCAGCGAAAGCATGAAGGGAACACTAGATCTATAGGCATACGAGATGCGCCATATTGGCCGTAGTGCAAGTGGGAGACTGTAAGAATAGGTTCCCTATAGGCAATCTATATTAGTATGAACAATGTTTTGGCTAGAACATTCATTTATTATTTATTATGATATTTAATATAATGAAGTCCTTAGATACAATGTGTTGTTTATCTTAAATATCCCTCGTCCATTTTATTGATTAATAGGACGATCAATGTGTGTAGATTCATATGGAGATTTCAAGTCTAACACATGGGTATGCATTAGGAGTAGTGGCAAACTGGATTGACCCACAAGGAGAAGGATACATTAGATTATGTCAAAGTCACAATCGCTTCTCGTAGTGCTAATGATATTGTAATCCTTAGACTTGAAGTCACTAGATACTCTAGTTGTGGAATATCGTGTGTTGATATTATCAAACGTTGCGCCTTAACCGGGTAACTATAGAGATAGTTATCGCGCATGATAGGAAGCAAGCTTAGAGATCATAGTGACGTAGTGAGGATTTTTCCCTCCCACATAATGGGAGCAATATCCACGGGCCACTCGAGGGATGGTGCTTATAGGAATGTCTGGCCAGACTTAGATAAATGAATATGGAAATATTGATGTTATCAGCTCACATAAGCATATTCCCAAGATCGAAGAACTATGGATTGGATATACGAGTGTGACTAATGTGTCTCGTGTCCAATTCGGATATGGAGACAAATGGATAACGCAATAAATGAACATTGGGAACGAGGTTTGTCGGGATCACTGACTTATTTCTATTAGTTGAGTTCTATGGATGTGTTTCTAGACACCGCTCCATGTTAGAAATGAGTTACTACCAACTAAGTAGAAACATATGGGGTCACACACTGGAAGGATTAAATTAGATAGGTATTAATTAGTTGGACTAATTAATAAAATGATCATAACGCAACCACAAGAAAACTTAGTAGGGCTAATTTGCAAGTGGGCTAATCCATGTAAGGACATGATTAGTATTGGGGCCTTTATGTAGTTAATAAAGATTTATGACTATATAAAGAAACTCTGGCTTGTTATTTCTCTAACACAATTCATTATAGAACATAACAAAGCAAAGAGAGAGAGAGAGACGAGGAAGAGGCCGAGAGCCCCAACCACGTCCGCCCCCTCCTTGCCGTCGGCCTCCCTAGGCGCGACTTGGTACTCCGTTTTGCGTGATCTTCCTCCTTCTTCCGTTTCTAGCACACCGCGGTGAGAAGAAATCCAATCAAGAATCCAAGGTGTGGATATTCATAGAGATGAAGACACTACTCTTCATGTGATCTCCCAAACTAAGGTACACATCTTCTATGCCCTTATCATGTTATGATGGCTTGTTCTGTGAGCCTTGGTGGGATTTGAGCAGGATTAATTTTATTATTCCGCTGCATAACCTGCATCAAAACCCAACAGTTACAGGGACTGAAAGTCGAGTGAAATACACAAGAAGAAGCAGCCACATACCGTTAATGAAATTTCTGGTGAAAATTTCATTTCACCAGAAAGTTTGCAATAACTTGGAGGTAATTTAGAAGTGTTTCTATATTGATTCAAACCAAGAATTGAACACCCACATACTGTTAATGATTATAGGGTTACTCAGCATAAAAAACGCACCAAAGTAGCTAGTAAAACAAGGGTTTTACTGGCGATGGGGGTGCAAACTGTCGATCTGGGCGGTATTCTAAGGTCCCCTAGGCGGGCAATCACCTCGCGAACACCAAGGAGAAAGAATCGTGAGTTGAATTCAAACAGAGATTGCGAATTTGGAGGATGAAAACCTAGGGTTTTTAGCCTACTTACGCGATTTCCCGACTAACCACTCCTCCTCTTCTCAATATTGGTTTAGGGCTTTTACTCAGCATAACATGGCGCACACCTGGTAGAAGACACGAAGGGGTGGGGATGGTGTTTGCAGAGACGGAGGTGGCGGCGACTACTTGATGGTTCTTCTGAATGAAGATGAAGATGATGATGAAAATGGAAATTACAGAGGAAAGTGCCACCTGGCAAGTTGGGTACATCACAAGTGTTACTCTATTCACAAAAGGAAGGGGTGAAAGTGTAGTTTTCCAAAGTTTTTTTTTTTTTGGGGGGGGGGGGGGGGTTTGGGGGTAGAAGAGAATTATATGGAAAATAAATTTTCAAAAAAAATATATTATTGTCCCCAATACTTAAAATTACTCTACAATTATCTCACAACTTTCAGTATTCTCTGGCTAGCTAGCCTTCAGTCAGAAATTCAATTTGTAAAGAATTGCATATATGTATATATTATATATATATACCTCAACTTCTCAATAATAGCATATTTTCCCCATCTTTAATTCACATTCCAAAAATTTCGGTTGAACAGTTTTCATCAAACAATACTGAGAACTTTTCACAACTAACTCACACTTTATTTAACAACGATTTGTCCCCCTATAAAATTCGAGGGTGTTAAGTGATGAGTGATATTTTACACTACAATATCATGAAAGATTTACCAACAATATTTTCTTGTTTGGTAACTAAATCAACAAGTCAAATTGACCGCTAAAAGTCAACTATAAAAAACCTATAAGAACGGAGGATGCAAATCATAAATTAATTACTTTAATGGAGTGACACCATTTCATATATGCGTTGTCGTTTAGACTAAGAAGAATAGTCAAGGTATTGTAGTACTATTGATACAAGGGGGTACTTTAATCTTTTCTTATAACTGTGCTCATATGGCCGTTTCTATAACGAACATCATTATTGAATAACAAACTCTCTTTCCTATTTCTATTTCTTGCTGGTTCTCTCAACTTTCTTCCGTAGGATCAATTTGCAAGGAAGCTTTGCTCTTTTATCTGTAGTTTCTTTTTTGTGGTATCACTTTGCGTTCTGAGATAACATGTCACGCAAGTTCGTGGGGTAACATATCTCTGTGTGCAGGCTAGACCACACATTATCTGATAAGATTTTATTTACTCCATCAGTCGGGTGGAATTGATCCCACCAGATATAATTAGAAGCATTGCTGCAAGCCGTTCTTTGAGAAAAACACATGATCATACCCTTATACTTGCCCGTCCCACAACATGCATCCGTAGTAACATTAAAACCTGATAAACAAAGCATCATTTTTTTTAGCTCAATCTAGATGGTATAAAACCTGATAGAGAGTTTTCAAGGAGAAGAAGGGTTTTAAGATAAGGTTATGATCACCATAGGTGTTACTGTTCTTGATGATATCCATTGATGCTGCGAAAATATCGCAGAAGATTATATCGAAATCACCTAGCTCATGAGATAGCTCCTTGGTCGTCATATATCTTAGAAGAAAATTGAGCTCCAATACCATGTCATTTACCATCTGGACACACTCTCCATTCTGACTTCTGTAATGCCACAGAAAGTACGGAACACAACCAACTGGCGGCAATCCCATTATCACTACTTTCCTCACATTTGCATTATACAAGTTCTGCATATATATATTTATCCAAAGATGTAACAATAAAGAAGGAAATGAATGATCTTGATCAAATGAGTTTCAGAGGAAAGTAGCAAAGAGCTTTTTAAGTAATTAACCTTAAGTTCTTGCTTCATGGAGTGTGTCAAAAACTGGTTAAAGGTCCACGGGAGATACTTAGATTGCACATCAGACACATTGCGGAGATAGTAGTGGATATAGTCATTGGTTCCAATAGAAATGTAGAAAACTGAGTTGGAGATGAGTTTATTTGTGGCGTCTTGGCCTATCTTCAGTGTAAGCTGTTGAGCAGTATCAAAAACCTGTTGGACTTGCTGTGTGAAGGAGATGTGCTGGCCCTGTAGATAATAATCATTCCAAGGATCACTTCTCATGATTTGACACAATTGAAAGTCTTCTGGTAGTATTTACAAGGGAAATAAATCATCTGAGTCATTATTGAAAGTTTTGGAAATCTCACCAATTCTGACCCACTTGAGAAAATTATCCCAGCACCAGAAGATGCATAGTTCACTCCATGCATCATATCTTCAACATCACCGGTATGCCCAAGATAACTAGGAACGAAAGGAAGGCCAAGATCTAATGCTGTTGAAAAGCAGTTATAGGGTTAGAAAACATATTAAAAACTGGCTAATTAGGACAAGGAACAAGAAATCTTGGTCATGATAAATTCGTTTGCAGGAACAATCCACAAGATCTATAAACACAAACCATAAACGTTTTAGTGTATTTGGATTTTCAATTTTCTTAGATACCTTCGGTAGATGGCAAATAAACATTTTCCTACATCCTTAATTTCACTGTTCATGAAATACTATTTTATAGTATTTCTTTTGTATGTAATTTGCAGGGTGATCGGGCAGTATAACCCCGCATTTTATTAAATAACTGAAAATTGACCTCCTAACACGTATAAACAAGGTTGGAGTGATATTAGACTTGACCAGGGGCGGACACATGGAGGAGACGGGCGGGGGCCACGGACGCTCCAAAGTTCCGTATTTTCAATAGTATCCACATTTAATTTAAATATTTTCAAATAAGTACTACATTCTGGCCTCCAAAATTAAATGTTTTCAACGTATTCCTTTATATTTTTAGAATTAAACATTCTTCCACTACAAATTCAGGTAAGGTTTACTATCCCATACACCTATAAATGTTGTTACTACCAAATTGTTGTTATTCTTAGAATATTCTCATTGCTCAATTACATATTAACTAGTAGTAGCAAGCTCTTTTCTTAAGAGAATTATTAATGAACATACAGCATGCATGTATACTAATTGTAACATTGTAAAAGACAAATACTACTTCTATTGACAAGCTGACCCCTACTCGGTGAAAATTATGTGTCCACCACTGGACCTGACACACTATCAATAAGGATAAAATGAAAAAGGATGTCGATAGTACATAAGATTTCCAAAATTTGCAGAAATAAAAGAAGATGAAGAAAGTGTGGGATTTACCAAGATAATCGACGGGGATTCTTCCATTAGAGAAACGGCCGGTGGGTCGGTGCGTGTCGAAGTCACGGCCATAGGGAGCACGATCTGCACGAGCTAAAGTTCCGAGGAAATTGTTGGTTCCACAGTCGACTGTGGAGTCGCCGATAACAAATAACGCCGGAACAGAAGGGGAAGGAGTTGAGGCTGAAGGGGTTGTTGTTAACGGCTGTTGTGATTCCGCCGCCGGAGGAGACATTGATGTGTTGAGACTGGTGAAGTTAGATCGGACGCCATTGGTGAGTTCCTGAGCTCTGGTTTGCAGTGGTATGGTGGAGTTCATCACTAGCAGCACGAATAGGACGACGAGTATATGAGAACTCATTGAGAGAGAAGATAGATACAAAATTATTCGTCCGTGAACTAAATTCTATTATTGCGTATGGTATGATAAATGTTCTTATGTATGCAGGTTGGTCATGAACAACGTATGAACTTGGTGGCAGCACGCACACGGTGTGCTACTTGCAAATTAGCTAAAACCAAGCGATACGCTAAATGCCGAGGTTATCATTTGAACAGTCACATAATAAGTTCTCAGCTTCCACAAAGAGCTTTTGAGGGTAGAAATTCTCTATAACTCCCAACATTTTGCACAATATATCTTACAGCTACTATAATTCACTATTGTAACCACATTGATGGAAAATAACAAATGCAGGGGTTGCTAATGAGTAAGCATTGTTTTCACTGGAATTCATGTATATTCTTTTTCATCTTCAGTGTCCGATCTCTGTACAAAACTTGGAAATGCGGTAGTTATATCCCTGCACGAAAATATACTGCACATTGTTAAGTTGATTGATGAAAAATTAAATGCACGACATTTTTCTCCTACAAGATCGAGATATTTTTGCGATTATCCAAATAATCCAGAGATGATAGACACCTAAAGATAACCTATGGAACTAGAAAAGCCTGATTTGTAGTTTATAAAATGAATGAGATCATTAAAGACAGGAGAGGAGAGTCTGAGGATTACTTCAAATATGGAATGGTCATGTTCTTCAACAAAGAAGGATATTTATCCACAAACCCCTTCCACTCTTCGATATCAATCTTTCCATCCCCCTTTGAGTCTGCTTCCCTAAAAGTCTTTCATGCAGAAAACTCAATGTTAATTAAGATCAATATATGCAAACGTCGTACAATCAAACAATTCATACCTACCTCATTGACAATTGATTCGATGATGTCATTTGGGAGAGTTAAATCAGATTCTTCGAGAAGAGCTAAAATCATCTCCTTGACCTTGTTTAGTCCAAGAAAACAAGTTAAACCTCCTCCTGTTGCACTTTATTTGGAAAACTAAAATAAAAATAAGAAAACCAACAAAGTGTGAACATTCTAATTTTCAATCTTTTACCTCCTGCCGCAGAATGAAACCCGTCTCTCGAATGTCATATATTCTGAATGCATCTGTTACAATCAGATACAGGAATGCTAGTTAAACTGAACCCTTTTCCTGCTAGGTAGTTTACATTTCTATCTCTTTAGTTAAATTTGTATACTTAGGGGAAAATTAGATGGATTAGGTTTGCAGAAACATAGACAAAAAGCACAAGGGAGAAAGAATTTCTCACAGGATACTTTTTCTGCGTGATGAGCGTTGGGGTGAAAGACGCTAAGTGACCGAACAAACTCCCCAAATTCTATTACCCCATTTCCATTGGTGTCAAACAAACTGAAGATCTGCCAAATTAGGATCAAGCAATTCTGTCTGAAATGTAATTGAAAAGTAGTACAGAAAATGAATATATATATGAGCGCGCGCATTCTCACCCTATCAGCAAACAGAGACTGCTTCTTGCTGTTTCTGAACAATCCTAGCTGAAACTCTTCCTGAAAACCCCAACAAGTTGAAATAAACTGATTTTGTACTAGTATGGAAGGAGCAATGTTTTCATTGTGTCTGTGATTCTGAAACTTTTGAAGCTTAAAACACCTGAAGAGATTATTCTCAAACTTAAAGCACTGCATGAACTTGCCTTGCTAATGAAACCATCATCAACGATAGAACTGCTTAGTTTCCTGAACAGCTCATGCAAAGATTTGACTTCCGCGACATTAACTGTCAAACAGATCATGGTAAGAAAAGGAAAAAAAAAAGTGACAAGAAAACATATGATTTGCTACATGTCCTAAGTAGAACTGTAACTCTCAAATGAAAGTGTCTCACAGCATGTCTCAGCCGCAAGCACGGTTGGATTTTCATATGCTCGACGCTGCTTCAAACAGACACAGCCCATGAAGAGAGGATTCCTAGTATGCCTTAGGTTCTGCTATTGTTTACGTGGTAGGAGCAGTCTTAGAAGAGCTTAAGAGCTTAACGCCTCAGGTACCTTCTTTAATAGGAGGCTCTTAGTTTCTTTTTAAGGCATAAAGTTTCTGACAAGTAGCTAGTTAGTAACCTAATGGATTTCACATAAATACTTGAATGAAGTAAAAAAAAAAAAAGATGAATATTGTGTTCTATCAATTTGCTTTAGTGCTTTTATATGTTCCTCTCCTAGCATTCCATCGGGTGTAGATTTGTAGGTCCTAATTCTCTGATATCTTTCTCCAAGTTGTTGAAGGAATCAATGCTTACTCATTAGCATCCCCTGAATAACTATTGTTCAGGTCGATGCTTGGACGCTTTCAAGTGAACAAGCTGAAATGATATCTTTGTGCGTACTGTTGGGGTTTAAAAAGCTGTTTCTGGAAGATGAGAACTTATTCTGACACTGTTCAAAAGTTGTAGAGAATTTCTTCTTAAGAAGATTAGTACTAGTATTTTGGTGATGATTTGATGGCTGTTTCTTGCTATATTGATTCAAACAAAGTGCTTGTGCAATTATAGGGTCTTGATGCATTACACTTCAAATTTGCACTAGAATGGGGGAATCTGGTGCTTCCTTTACTTAGCTATAAGAGGTCTCTTGGAATATATTTATATAGTACTACTGTTCAACAAATGTCATTTGTCTGGAACGCGTTGGTTCTCTCTACACTATTCGTTTGATCGACATTTCTATTATGCAGCAAGCGTGAAATATAATTTCCACGACAGAAACATGTGCTGACAAATTTGGGGTTGTTGCCTCATTATTTTTACATATTACAATGGAGAAATGCTAAATTCTGAGTTCAGGACTAAACCAGATGGGGAGTGGTTTCATAATGCTACTAATATTTATTTATTTATTTTTATTCTAGTCTCACCCGAAAACACGGTGGCACATCAAAACTACATTATAGCCGGGTTCGAACTCGGGACCTCATGCAGGGGCTTCAAATGCTCTACCACTGAGCTAGCACCCATTTATATCAACGTCATCTTTTAAGAAGTTCTTCAGGGTGTTTTGTAAGATATCAGTAGCCTTTGTTTGTCTTTTTCCAAGTTGTATCAATTTATGGTAGCATGTCCAGCAGGATCTTGTAAATATTTAGTGGGATGAATAAATAAAGTAGCTAGTGTTTCCTCACCAGGTATAACATTGAGAATGTGCTAAACTCGTTGGGGTCTGAGTTTATATTTCTGAAAATGTCGGGAGTAGCATATAAATCTCGGGTAAAAGACCCTTTCACCCCCTAAAGTTTGATGTAAAAACACTTTCACCCCTTCTAGTTCGGAAAATGCTACTTTCACCCCTTCTCTCTGTCAAATTTCAGGCTATTCACTTTACCTAATTGTGACATCGTTAGTCTTGGGGTTGTTGTCCATCACTGCAGTAGTTTCGGGGACAAATTCATTCTCTTGTCCCTCTCTTGGAGTTTGATATGACAAAGTCAGGGATGTAAGTGTCCTGATGTTTAGAACAATAAAGGGGTGAAAGTGTCATTTCTTAAACAAAAGAGGGTGAAATTGTCTTTTTTCCAAACCTGAGGGGGGGAAAGTGTCTTTTCCCTATAATCTACCGAAACTATATTAGCTAAACCTATATTAGTACAAATTTCTTTATCCAGACCTTGTACTTTATTACCTAAACAGAAACAGTCCCTTATCTTCTTTAACGCCGATGAAGGCAGACTTGCGTTTCTCTCCTCTCTCTGCCTCGAAAGCTCAGGCCAATGACACCGTCGCAACATTCCGATGAGTTTACCGGCACAATTCATCCAAAAAACCCTTTTCTGATAAACCCTAACCTTCCAGACAGTGGCGGAGCCATGATTCCGTTGCAGGGGTGGCACAACTAGTAGGGGGCACATACGAAGCCTTTTAGGGGTGCACAAATGCAATTTCCTGAAGGGGGCACGATTGAAAATGTTGCATGATTTTGGAGATATAGTAGTAGTTAATCAAAACTTCAGGGGTGCACTTGCCTCCCCAGACCTCTATGTGGCTCCGCCCCTGCTTCCATACTTTCTCAATCCCCAATAGCAATGCCGGTATTTTCATGTCTGCTAGGGTTTTTCGAGTACCAGTCAATACTACATTAACAAATGTTACACTTAAGTGTCTCCTTCATCGAGTGGTATAAATCCCTGTCTCTATGCTCAAGTGTAAAACAGATCAAACTAGCATCACTAAATTATACTAGTATTCTCAAGAAAATCAAACTAGCTCCATTTTCACTTTCACTTCTTTATTGAAGAGGGGGAACCCAAAAGTTATAAGCAGAATCCAACTTGTGATGGTTGGTAAATTTCCGTAAATGGCCATGAATTCATGATGCACCCAATACATCAGCAAATAAATTGTTAAAATCGGAATGGAGCATCACTTCAACAAATCCATGTACCAAAATCGAGGAGGAAAAAACAGACACACCAAAATTTGCAATGTAGACAGCATAGCAGAATACATCAGTGCAGTTTTTATAGCTGACCCGGCCCAAACTACATTGAAAACCACCCTCATAACTCAAACTTATCATGACACTGGGCCCCAAATTTTAGTTACAAAATAAAAAGGCCCAAGTTCCAAACCCTAGTCCTCTCCATATCATCAAAAATCTGCTATTGAATCTAAAATTGACCTTTTTCCCCAAAGCTTAAGTCGATATTATTAAAGGCTATCACAGCCCAAAAAAACAAGGATCATACAAGGAGATTACTGACAGCTCGTTTTGCACTAAAATGAGCATGCCAGTTAACAAGTCTTTAAACAAAGAAAAAATTACAGACCTCAAAAGAGGAAGACAGAACTTTGCAATCAGAGATAACATTAGAGACTTCAACACTGCAACTTCCAACTTTAATCTTCAAGAAGTCAATAGCAATTTTGGAATCAGAGCAAATCAAGACTCTCTTGAGGTTCTTTTCAGCAGCTAGCAGCAGAGCCTTCCTAATGGCCATGCATTCAAGAGTAAAAGGGTCACTGATAAAACTAACTGGGAAATCCATTTCACAGGTTATTGAATTATTCCTCCATTCAACTATGCCCAGACCTCCACCTCTTTTAAAAGAGTCCACTGCGGCATCACAATAAAACACTCCATCATATTCAGACTGGTCTGGGTTTTCCATAGAGCTATTGACACAAGAAAGCCTCTGGGAATTCATAAATCTATCAGTAAACTCATAGAATTTATGAACTGCTTTGGCAAGAACTTGTTGAGGATGCCATCTAATATCATTACATATGTAATCACATCTAGACTTCCAAATCTCCCAGCAAATGTAAGCTATAAGACCCAATGCTTTGTATCTATTATCAGCCTCTTCATGCAATTCCAATATTTGAATCCACCAGTTTTGAATTGAAGCTGGACTGGAAATAGCATAAACACATCTAAAAGGGGACAACTTCCAAACATGTTTTGCAAATGGACATAAAGCTATAACATGGAGCTCACACTCAATTGCTTCACCACATAATATGCATACCTCAGATTTCAAATTGCAGCCTCTTCTTTTAACAGCAGCAGCAACAGCAATACTACCACACATAAGCCTCCACATGAAGCTCTTGATTCTGGGTTGAACCTTCAAACACCATATTTGGTTCCACATTTGTGAATTGCTGCTTTCTCCAACACAAAGATTTGCATCACCACCATCAAGGTAATTTCCAGATCCCTTCCTCTTCAGCAGCATTTTATAGACTGAATTGACTGAGATTTCTCCATTGTTTGAGAAATACCAAATCCTTCTATCTTCACATTGACCAGAACCCAATGGAATTGACAATATAGACCTTGCTTCATCATAGTTGAAGAGCTTCTTGACCAAATCAACCTTCCATTGTCTTAGAGGGAAATCAATAATATCAGCAACTTTAACAATATTTTCAAGGTTAGGGAGCAGCTATCTCTTGGGATCCAAGGATCTTCCCAAATGTTTATTGACTTGCCATTGCCAATTGCCCACCTGCATCCTTGCAAAATTACATTTCTACCCTCAATTAAGCTTCTCCATGCTCAAGAGCACCCTTTGGGAATTTTAGCATTCCAAAAGCTACAATTACTTAAAAATTTGCCTTTGAAAATTATTTTGAAAAGAGATGGCTTTCCATTCCACAATTTCCATGCCTGCTTGGCAAGGAGAGATTGATTAAATAAATGCAAGTTCTTGAAGCCCAAACCTCCTTTATATTTCTCTTGGCAAAGGTAATCCCAGCTTCTCCAATGTACTTTCTTTCCTCCCTTCTCATTTTCTCCCCAATAGAAGTTGGCCATAATTGAACTAAGCTCATCACAAACCTGTTTTGGGAAAGCAAAACAGCTCATAGCATATGTAGGAAGAGAAGATAAGACAGATTTAATTAAAATTTCTCTCCCTGGACTGCTTAGAAAAAGCTTGTCCCAACCGTCCAGTTTTGTCTTCACCCTGTCCTTAATGAAGCTCACTGTTCTTGCCTTCGACCTCCCAATAATTGCAGGAAGACCAAGATAACAACATCCATCCAAGCTCTTCCTAATACCCAGAAACCCTTGGAGGAAATTTTTGAGTAAACTACTTGTGTTGGGACTGAAAATGCATTGAGACTTATCCCTGTTCACAGCCTGTCCAGAAGCCGTCTCATACAATTTAAGCACCATATTTATTGCACTGCAATCAGAGATTGTGGCCTTGCAAAATAAAATATAATCATCAGCAAACAATAGATGATTCACAGAAGGACAGCTTCTAGCTATTTTGACTCCAGACAGGGCAGAGACGAGGTTGAAAACAACGAACCAGTGATAGTGAGTGGTCGACTGCGCAATGGTTGGAGGGGAAAATCAACGCGGCGGCGTAGCCTCACGTCTGGTTGCGGGTCGCGATTCGTCTTCTGACTCTCCCTCTGTTTCTTCTTCGCTAGTCTCTCTCTCTTCTTTTTTTTTGAATAGTGAGTACGGATGACAACGGTTACCGTTTGGGGCCGGGATCGACTTTACCACTCTCAATCTCTTCTATCTCATTACTCTCCATTTTTTATTAGTATTAGTATCTGTGTCACTTTGACTAGGTGATTTCGATCGCAAAACGATAAGATTTTTTAATAATTTTTTCATCGTGTTATAGAACAGCTTTTACTTTTTTTCTCAAAACTGAATATATATTGATAAAAGAGACTATCACAGCCAAGATACAAAAGGCTAAAAAGCCATTCAACATCAACTTCATCAAGATCAAGAGCTTCTCTAACTGCTACATGGGCATTCAAATTAGAAGCTCTAGGAACAAAGAAAAAAGAACAAGAAGGAAGCTTGCTAACAAGAAAAATACAATCATCAATAACAGCAGAGGCTTCTAAATGACCAGAGGCAGACCTTGAATATAAGCAATCCACGATGTGTTTGCAATCAGAGAAAATTGCCGGAGGAGATAAGTTCTTTGAAGAAGCCCAGGGCAATGCTTCTCTAATAGCCAAGGCCTCCAAAACCATTGGATTAGTAATACTTTCAAACCTCCTTAGAATTTTCCCCATAACCAGACTAGTAGACTCCAAAAACACTACAACAATACTCCAAAATCTTTTTTCAACCCTTACAGCAGCATCTATAAAAACTTCGAAACCCACAAATTCAGCAGGCAGCCACTCAGCAATCTGCTTTCAAGTACTTAACCTTTTAAGACAAGAATTTGAATCAAAAAATTCATAAAATTTGCAAGATGCTTTTGAGACAATGTGAGTTGGCTTCCAAAACACTTTGCTGAATCTCCAATCATTTCTTGCCCTCCAAATTTCCCAGCATAAAAACACAAATAAACCAAGAGCAGTGCCGTTATCAGCCACCTCATTAAGTTTTTCAATAACATTTAAATCATCATGCAATTCAGCTATGAATCTGAATGCGGATAGCTTCCAAACCTGTTTGGAGTATATGCAGCCAAACAAAATATGTTTTTCATTTTCCAGCTCCTCTCCACATCTGAAGCAAACACTGTCAACACAACATTCTCTTGCATTAAGAGAGGCTGCAACAGGGAGGCATCCTTGGAGAACTCTCCACTAAAAAATTTGGATTTTTGGAGGAATGCATAAATGCCACAGCACACTCCACAAACCACTGTTTAAACAGCCTTGTTCACCTCCAAAAGTTGCAGAATCTCTCTTGTGATCTCTTATAGCTCTATAAGCAGAGCTGACAGAGAAATTCCCTAAATTAGAAAAATGCCAAACTCTTTTGTCCATACAATCCTTGCCTGCCACAGGGAGAGAGTAAGGATAAGAGACACTGTTTCATCATTGAAAAGCCCTCTAATAAGATCAAAGTTCCAAGATCTAGTTTCATGGTCAATAAGATCAGAAACCTTTTGAAGAGTGCAGTCAGGGGGTTTAACTGAATTCACATAGAAATTGTTAGGATCTGGGATCCAAGGATCATCTTAAATCCTAACACTTTGGCCATTTCTGATACTCCATCTCCAACCCAGCTTTAAGAATTTCCTTCCTTCACATATATTCCTCCATATCCAAGAGCAATTGCTAGGAATGTCAGCTTGCCAAAAGGATTTATTAGTAAAGAATCTGCCCTTAAAGAATTTTGTGCAGAGAGAAGGGCTTCCTTCAACCAACTTCCAAGCCTTTTTTGCAAGCAAGGCGAGATTAAAGGAGTGAAGCTCCTTAAAACCTAATCCTCCAAGAGATTTCTCATCACAAATAGAATCCCATTTTCTCCAATGAATCTTCTTCTCTTGAGCTGATTTTACACCCCACCAGAAATTAGCAATAATAGAGGAAAGTTCATCGCATAGTTTTTTAGGGAAAAGAAAGCAAGGCATTGCATAAGTAGGAAATGCTGAAAGAACAGTCTTAATTAAAATTTATTTTTCACCTTGGTTCAAAAATCTTTCTTTCCAACATGTAAGCTTTCCAATCACTCTTTATTTAACAAACTTTAAAGTTTGGGTCTTTGACCTTCCAATCAAATCTGGAACCCCAAGTATTGGCTTTCTTTGAAATCCTTATTGATACCCAAAAAATTCTGCAAGAAATTTTTGTGCAAAGTGCTTGTATTAGGGCTGAAAAACACTGAGACTTCTCTCTATTTACAGATTCCCCAGATGCTTTTTCATAAAGCTTAAGAAACACATTTGTGGCACTGCATTCATGAACTTTTGCCTTACAAAATAGCAGTGAGTCATCTGCAAAAAACAAATTACTAATACTGGGGCAGAATTTTGAGAGTTTGATACCTGACATCCATTTTTGTTGCTCAAAGAAATTAAGAGTAGCAGAGAGCCCTTCAGCACAGAGAGAGAATAGATAAGGTGATAATGGATCACCTTGCCTAATACCTCTTGTAGTAGTAATGAAGTTGCTGAATTCACCATTCACTATGAGCCTATTACTCACAGTTTTAATGCAGGCCATAACACAAGAGATCCATTTCTTTTGAAAGCCCATTTGGAACATAACTTGCTCAAGATACTCCCAACTTACCCTGTCAAAAGCTTTGGCCATATCCAACTTGATAGCCATCCATCCATCTCTCCCATGCCTTCTATTCTTAATTCCATGAATTACCTCTTGTGCTGAACATTGTCAGTGATAACCCTCCCTTCAATGAATGCACTTTGGTTCTCAGAGAATAATTGGCTCATAAACTTGGCAAGTCTATTAGACAATGTATTTAAAATAATTTTGTAAAGCACAGAACATAGGCTAATTGGTCTGAATCCTTAACATTTGTGGGGCTTTTGGTTTTGGGAATTAGAGATATATGAGTGATATTAATACTCTTGAGCAATTTCCCAGATCTGAAGAAACTTCTGGCTGCATCAAAAATTTTTGGACCAATAATAGACCAGTACTCTTGGAAGAACCTTGCTGAAAACCATCATACCCCGGAGCCTTATCAGGAGGCACTTCAAAGCAGGCACTCTTGATTTCTTCATCAGAAAATGGCCTGGTGAGGAAATGATTCATATCCCTTGTCACTCTTCTTTTAATATTTGATATAATGGGAGAAGTATTTACCGACCCCTCTGCTATGAAGAGCTCAGTATAGAACTTAGTAAATTCCTGCATAATTGAAATATTGTCATCAAGACACACTCCTTCACTGCTGGTTATTCCTTTGATACAATTTCTTCTTCTTCTTTGAGAAACTGAGACATGAAAGAAGGTTGTGTTTTTGTCACCAGCTGCCAACCAGTTCTTTCTTGACTTCAGCCTCCAGTGATTCTCCTCTTCAGACCATAGAGAGTCTGTGCAACAAATCTAAATCTGCATTAGCACCTTGCATTCTGAAGCCCTTAACTTCACTTTCTTTAGCTTTAATGTCTTCAAAAAGACCATTATTTAGAGTTCTACTCCACTGCCTCAGCTTTTGTCTGCATAATTTCAGTTTAGATTTAACTCTAAACAAAGGCACACCTTTAAATTCACTCTTCCAAGCCTCAAAATAACATTTGAAATCCCTTCCATTTTAACCCAGATTGGATTAAAATGGAAAGAATTAAATTTACTGCAAATAGGAGGGGGTGGAAATCAAGCACAAGAGCACAGTGATCAGAGCCAGAGCATACAAAGTGGGAGTTTGCAGCCTTACTGAAATGATGAAATCAATTTTTGGATGCTAGACATCTGTCAAGCCTCTCCTCAATGTCATGTTCATTTCCTCTTCTGTTCCACCAAGTGAAGGGGTACTCCTCAAACCCCAGATCAATAATATTACTCTTTGAAATAAACTTTCTTAAAGGCAAGCACGTATCAAAATCTCTAAAAGCGCCACCTTTCTTTTCACTTGGATCAGCTATGTCATTAAAATCTGCCCACATGATAATGTAAGAAGAGCACTTCAAAACATAATAATGCAGAAAAGTAAGCTGGCAATCTCTTGTCTTATCATCTGTGCTGAGATAAATAAATAAGACTTCCCAATCTAAGGAGTTTAAATTAATGCTAGCATGAATAAAGAAAGAGCAGAGGTTTAAAACTCTCACATTGATATTGTCGGTCCATAGAATGCCCAAACCTCCAGCACAACCTCTTGGATCAACCCAAAGCTTATTTGCATACGGCTTGATTTCATACTTCTTAGAGAGAAAAGAAGCATTGTTTGTTGCTTCACTCAAGAAAATCACATCTGGAGAAAGAAGATGTAGAATCTTCCGATAATGCCGAATTGTCAGGGTTCTACTAGCACCCTGACAATTCCAAGCCAAAAGTTTCATCTGGCCAAATGGGGCCATTTCGGGCTGGTATCCTCCACCCAATCGCTTTCAAGGAAATGCTTTCTTGCTTCCTTTCCATCTGCTGAGGGATGATCATAATCCTCAATTTCTTTCTCTTCAATTTCCATTTGGTCATCATGCCTTTTCCTCTGCTTCTTGTCAAATTGAGGGATTACCTTGGCCACAGCCACTGGATCAAGCAAGCTATTCTTAACGCGAGTCAATCTCTTACATTTTTTTTCTTTCTTGACTTCTCCATAAGGATTGGGATCATCATGTTCATCTTTCGTATTTGGAGAAAAACCCTGCGAGGGTTTACGAGAGATCTGTGAAATATTTGGGCTTAAGATATGGGGTTGATGGGCAATATTCACAGGCTGATTGGACTCCACCTCTGACACTGATGTAATTGGGCTTAAAACAGATCCATTTTCCTTATTGGGCTGACTTGAGAAAATCTCTTGTTTGAAAGCAGGCGGCCCAATAGAAACAGAAGGCCCATCAAGAGAGGACTTATCAAGTTCAACCGCTGACTGGCCCATGGATAAATCAGGACTTGTCTAATTTGAAATAGAGAAATCATTAAAAGCTTTTAAACCCTTTTTCAGCTCTTTCTCCACTTTAATAGAAACCAGAGCATGCGTAGGCAATTTTTCAATTAACGAGAGATATGAAATTAAATTATTGTTGGTTTCAAGATCGCCTTTACTCCCTTCAACTTTTTGAAAATCTTGCTCAGTTGATTTCCAGCTGTAGATACTGCTTTCTGACATGACAGATCTTGGCCACGTGGCAACCGTCCAGCACACCATATTGTGCTCCACACACACTGGATCACCAGCCGAGCTGATCCATGTGGGGGCTGCGAGACAGAGCCCTCGCATACCACTGCACGGGACTTGTAGGGACTTAGTGGTTTGGAGGCTAGAGTAAGCCCTGTCGCGTGCGAGCCAAGCCCGCGCGCGACCTTTAGTAACTGTTTTGAGAGATCTATGGCACGAGCTCCCTAGACCCGGTCAATCCGGTCAAACCCGGTCAACCTCGTAACGGTTCCGGTACTCGCGCACCACGTGCTCTAACGGTTCCTATATACTCGGACGAACGTGCCGTTATGGTTAAGCTAATTAAGCCGCCATTAATGGGCGCATTAACCACACTACAACGGTCACGTTCTCCAGTATATATACATCGTTAACCTTTCCATACAAAGGAGGACACACTGCCATACGCGGAAGCTCTGCCAAACCTCTGTCTCTCTCTCAGACATTGCTACTGACTTACTCTCTCCCTACACACACCCCTATTCTTCCTGTGCGATCCCTGATCCACTACGCACGGTGTACACGGAGGTCTCCCTGCCGGAATCTCTTGTGCACATTTTGGTGAACCCGACGTGAATCTTACCAGCAAAAGCAACCATGTCTCAGAAGGACGATGTCAGCAACCGATCGCCTTCCACCGAAACTCCCTCGGGAGACGAAGTCCGCCGTACTCCGACGACTCCCGGCGAGGCACCAACTTTAGAGTCTTTGGACGCCACTGTCCAAAGTCAGGCAAAAGCTCTCAAGTCTCAGTCTGCGCAGTTAGAACGGATCTTGGCCGTTCTGGGCACCCTTGCGCCGAATCCTCCACCAGCTACCGCTATCCCTCAGGGAGGAGGAACCCCTACCGCTCCAGGATTGGGAGTGTCAGCCACGCCTCCCAACCCTCATCTGCAAACTCCACCGTCAGCCACGCAGCTGCCTTCGGTCCAAGGGTCAACGGCACAAATGCTGCCCCCTGCTGCTCACGCCTCTCAGCCCCCGGCTTTGGCGTCCAACCCAGCTCTGCAGTACACTCTGCCTCCACCAGCGACAATCTGGGGAAACGCGGGTAGTCAATACACTCCCAATCCTCCGGCGGCATATGTGTCGCCACCGCCTACGGCAACCCCTCCGCCAACTACCGAGGGAAGCATTCCAGAATGCATGACGTCTTTGCAGAAGCGCGTGGACTCCATCCTGGCTCATCAGTCGTTCGCGGATACCATCATCCCGAAGCTAGACAACGATCCACCCATTCCACGAGAGATCTATCTCATGCCTAACCCGGCGGGGTACAAGGCTCCCAAATGGGATAAGTTCGAGGACGTCAATGGAAACGCTCATGAGCATGTCATGCGTTTCATCGATGTCATGGGTCCATACGGAGCCGATCCCAAGCTGCTGATGCGAGAATTCCCAAAAACCCTTGGGAATGTAGCATACAAATGGTACCGAACGTTAGAGGCCGGATTTGTGAAGACCTGGGACGACATGGTCCAGAAGTTCTATACCAAGTTCTTCCAGATGGAAGAAAAGGTGACGATGATCCATCTCTCGCGGATGTATCAGAAACGCGAGGAAGATGGAATCACTTTCATCAAGAAATTCAGAGCGAAATCCTTGGAGTGCAAGGACCCCATGCTCGAAAGCCGGCTCGTAGAGATATGCCTGCAGTGCATGCGAGATGAATACAAAAGCATGCTGATCAATTTGCAAACACCTACGTTTTCAAAGCTCATCGAATGCACGATGAACATCGAGCCCATTGTCGAGAGACAGAGAAAGAAGAGCGCTCCAGAACGACCTGCGAGCGGCACCACCTACAAGATCGGCAGATTTGGCTACAAGCGGGGACGCGAAGCTGAGGTCAATACAGTTTCACCCCAGAAGCAAGCAAAAGTTACAAACTTCGACGCACCGCCTCTGCCATGCTCGGTGGAGGAAGCTAGCGATCTCTGCAGACAGTGGCGCAAGGACGGCGTCCTGCCACCGCTCGAGAAAGCACCCTCCAAGGAGATGACGAGGGACCCTAAGTGGTGTGAATACCACGGCAAGGTCATGCACCCCACGGCCGAGTGCAAGAAGCTCAGATTCGCGTTCGATCAGAAGATGAAGAACGGCGAACTCATCGTCAGCGACCACCGGAAGGATGTGCGCAACAACCCGCTGCCTGCCCATACAGATTCGGGCTCAAAGGGCAAAGAGGTCGCCATGATCTCGATAGTGGACTTGGAAGAAGTCGCAGAGGATGGTCTACCCATCATTGCTGAAGTCCATGAAGACGAAGACTACAGCATGGACACGGAAGACGAGCGTGCCGACCGCATGAAAGGGTCGCATGGCTTCGACAAATCCTTCAACGAGATGAACTTCTCCGAAAAATGCCGAACGGATATGACAAAAGCAATCCTAAGGATAGCGGAGGACTACGAGGAGGACCTCGTGGTCTCTAACGGGAAAGTCATCAGGGCGTCCCGTTTCACAGAAAAGATTATGACCTTTTCTGCCAGCGACAAGAAGACAGATGCGAGCCACCAGAGGCCCCTGTACGTGACTGCCATCATCAATGGCGTCGAATTCAAGCGAGCATTCGTCGATGGAGGAGCAGCGGTCAATGTTGTTCCACTCCACACACTGAAGCTAGCAGGGATCCCCGAGCACAAGGTAGTCAAGCGTCCATCCCCGCTGGTGGGATTCGGAAGCGATTCTAGAATGACGATCGGATGGATCCGCCTAGGCGTTCAAATTGGTAAAATCAAGTGCTCAGCGAAGTTCTATGTCATAGACGCGAACACCACATATCACATGATCATCGGTCGAGCCTGGATTCATCGCTTCGACGCAATCCCTTCGACGGCTCACCAGGTGATGAAAGCTATCTGGAACGACAGGATTGTCGAGATACCGGCCTCAACTAACCCGTTCAACTTGGACGAAGCACATCTCAGCGAGGCGGTGTCGTTCACCGAGATGGCGGACGAGCAAACACCCGGACCATTCAACCCTACTCCTTTACCTCTCTGGGAGGACATCAAGGACCAGTCACCTGCAGGCGTGATGGTAACAAGGGAAGATGCCAAGGAAAAGCCGCCTACGCACGAAGAGGCGCCGCGTATCGCATATCATCGGAAGAATGTGTACACTCTGAAGAGGATTGCAAAGCATGACCCCGAGGGTAAGGAGATAGAGAGCTTCTACGCCGACGGGAAGAAATGCTATCGCATATGAAGGTGCGCGGGGACGTCCTCACACGGGCATGGGGATGTCCCTGGGCAAATCAATCAAATCGAGCAAGTTGCGCTGACGGAAGAGCCAACACAGGGCACTCCAGACGAGAAACTCAAAGAAGCGCCCGAATGCATGGAAGACAGGCCAAGACCACAAAAGCAAGAGCTAAAGGAAGTGTTCCTCAGCCCGAACGAGGAAAAGAAAAGGCCAGTCTTCCTGAGTGCGGACCTCACAAGCGAAGAGGAACAAGGACTGCTGCAGCTCCTAACTGAATACAAGGACGTGTTCGCATGGGAATATGATGAGATGCCGGGTCTGGACACGAGCATCACCATGCACCGTTTAGACATCATCCCAGGGTCTAAACCGGTCAAGCAAAGCACCAGAAGCTTCAGGCCAGAGCTCAACGTGAAGATCAAGCAGGAGATTGTCAAACTCCTAGACGCCAAGTTCATAGAGCCAAATCACCATCCCACATGGTTGGCCAACATCGTGCCGGTGGTGAAGAAGAACGGACAGCTCCGCATCTGCGTGGACTTCCGAGATCTCAATCGCTTCTGCCCTAAGGACGATTTCCCACTGCCTAACATCGATTTGCTCATTGATTCAACGGCAGGCCATCGCATGTTCAGTTTCATGGACGGCTTCAGCGGGTACAATCAAATCAAGATGGATCCCGAAGATGCAAGGAAAACTGCATTCATCACTCCCGTGGGGGTATTCAACTACACGGTAATGCCATTCGGTCTTAAGAACGCAGGCGCAACCTATCAGCGGGCCATGATGGCTCTATTCCACGACATGATGCACAAAGAAGTGGAATTCTATGTGGATGACCTGGTAGTCAAATCCAAGCATGAAGCAGATCACCTTGCAGACCTGCGAAAGGTGTTCAACAGATGCAGGAGCTTTCAACTGAAAATGAACCCCATGAAATGCGCATTCGGCGTGACCTCGGGGAAGTTTTTGGGATGCGTGGTCCATCGCCAAGGGATCGAGCCTGACCCTGCGAAAGTGTCAGCCATCACCAGCATGACGCCACCTCACAACCAAAGTACCTTGAAAACATTCTTGGGAAAATTGTCATATCTGCGGAGATTCATCCCAGCAATCGCCGAAATCACATGCTGTTTCAGCACTCTTCTCAAGAAGGACGCCGCGTACAACTGGGCTCCTGACCACGAAGCCGCATTCGAAAAGCTAAAGGAGCTACTCACATCCCCAAAGATAATGATCGCGCCTCAACTGGGATCACCGCTTCTGCTATATCTTACATCAACAAAGAAATCTATAGGAGCGCTCTTGGCTCAGGTGTATGAAGGCCAAGAGAGGCCTATCTATTACATCTCTCGCATTGTGCAGCCTGCTGAATCAAGGTACACAGACATCGAACGTCATTGCCTTGCTTTATTCTTCGTGATAGAGAAGTTGAGACACTATTTTGCATCACACAAAGTAGTGGTGGTCACCAAAAGCGACCCCATAAGATACCTGCTAACTCACACTACTCCGGGTGGGAGATTGGCGAAATGGTACATGACCATCTCTCAATACGACATCACATGCGTAAAACCGAGAGCAATCAAGTCGCAGGCGGTAGCAGATCTGTTGGCACAGTTTCCCGACAACAGCCACGAACCCGTGATCGAGGAAGAGCTCGAAGGCCCAGAAATCTACGCGATCGACGTGCCCTATTGGACCCTCCACTTCGACGGTTCGTCAACCAGAAAAGGCGGAGGCATCGGGATAGTCTTGACAAAGCCAGACGGGGAAGTCATACAGATGTCCACAAAACTCAACTTCGCAGTCACGAACAATGAGGCGGAGTACGAGGCTCTTATCGCGGGGCTCCGTGCGGCGAAAGCTTTGGAAGTAAGCAACTTAACGGTCATGGGAGATTCCAAACTGATTGTTAAGCAAGCCTCAGGCGATTATGGTTTAAAGGAGATCAACCTCCTGTCATACCGCACCCTAGTGCAAAAGCTGATGCAGCAATTCTGCGACGTGAAATACGAGCACAAGCCCCGAGCGGACAACAGGCATGCAGACGCCTTAGCAACTCTGGGATCTAAGGTCAGCATAGATAAATGCCCCGCAAGGATTTCCATCGAAGTGCGAACATCGTCGGCATTAACAGAAGATGTGCGTGACGACGAACACATGGATGACGCAGACTGGCGAAAAGCAATCCTGCAAGCCATTGCGAAAGGCACCAGCAGCGAAAGCTGGGCACTCACGAAAGGATACTGCATCCACGACAACACCCTTTACTACAAGGGTCCTGGAGGAATACTCATGCGATGTGTCTCCGAGCAAGAGGGACAACAGCTGTTAGAAAAGATTCACCAACACGCTTGCGGAGAAAGCGAGGTGTCAATCTACAGAAAAGCTCAGAGATATGGCATTCATTGGCCAAGCATGTCAACAGCTGCAGCCCTGATACAAGGGAAGTGCGAAAGTTGCGCACTAATCAAAGATTCTCTACTCATCGCTCTAACCGATGACGACACAGACTGGAGGAAGCCATTGTTTGAATTCCTCACCCAGGGCACCGTACCCGAATCGAGAAAAGAAGCCGACAAATTGAAGAGGAAAGCGTCTCGATATGTGGTTCAGGAAAACCTGCTTTGGCGAAAAGGTCACGAGGGCAGCTTGCTGCGATGCCTAGACGGCAGGGAAGCACAAGAAGTCATGGACCTTTCTCATCAGGTGGAACACCAGGGAGGTGCGAAACTATGCAGACAACTCCTCTCAATCGGGTACTTCTGGCCCACGATGGAAGTCGATTGCCGCACCAAGGTGCGACGCTGCCAAGAATGCCAATTCAAAGGGAACCTAGTGCACGCTCCCGCCGTGGATCTACATGCATTAGGGACGCCATGGCCATTTCACACATGGGCTTTGGACTTCATCGGCCCCATCCGACCAACGTCACATGGGAACCATTTCATTCTCACCGCAACCGAGCTGTTCACCAAATGGGTGGAAGCAATACCACTGAAGACGGCAAACGCGCTGGCTGTGGTTAACTTCATCCAGGAAAACATCGTATGCAGGTTCGGAATCCCAAATACCATTCTTTCAGATAACGGTACTCCTTTTGTTAATCGTCAGGTAGCTACGAAACTCGCGGAGTACAATATCAGGCAAATATGCTCTACCCCCTATTATCCAAAGGGAAACGGACAAGCCGAAGCGACTAACAAAACGCTGTTGAGAATTCTGAGCAAGATGGTCGCGGATGACCACAAGAAGTGGGCCGACTCTCTTAACATAGCTCTGTGGGCCTACAGGACTTCTCCAAGGACACCCACAGGGGCCTCGCCATTTCTACTATGTTATGGGGCCGAAGCTGTAGTACCTGCGGAGGTCAGAGTCAATTCGGCAAGGCTGGCCTTCCACGCACTCTATGAAAACCAGCGCGATCATGATTTAGTCTTGCTGGAAGAAAAGCGAGAACAAGCCAAAAGGACTAACAAGCGGTACCAAGAAAGAATCGCTCGCGCCTACAACAAGACAGTCCAGCGGCGGGATTTCGCAGTTGGCGATCTGGTCTTGCGCGCATCTGACCACTGCATGCGAGAAGCAACTCACCCAAAGTTCGCAGCTAATTGGGAAGGACCCTTCGAAGTCACAGAAGTCTTCGATAGTGGCTACTGCAGCATACAAAGGTTGCACGGCACAACCTCAACTCCAAGCTCAGTCAACATGCGCTGGATCAAGAAGTACTATCCCTGACTTCTCTTATTTCATACGTTTTATGATAACGTTGCTTAATGTCTCATGTTGCTATGATTGACGCAATCTCCTCTCCCATATGAGAGGATTGTAATCCTATCTCTCCCATATGAGTGTTATAATAAAAGAATTCTCCCAAATGAGAAGTTCATATTTCTAGCCGTTTATATTGCTCTATTTAATTTGATATTACTGTTAACAATGATTTATTCGCTGCAATAGCAATCTGTACAACTATGATCCTAAATGATCATCAAAGCCTATCTCTTACGATAGCAGCAAATACAAATGCGATCTTAAGTGATCATCTAAAAGCCTATCTCTTACGATAGCAGCCAAACGCAAATGCGATCTTAAGTGATCATCAAAGCCTATCTCTTACGATAGCAGCAAATACAAACGCGATCTTAATTGATCATCTAAAGCCCATCCCTTACGATGGCAGCCAATGCAAGTGCGATCTTAAGTGATCATCAAAGCCTATCTCTTACGATAGCAGCAAATACAAACACGATCTTAATTGATCATCAAAGCCTATCTCTTATGATAGCAAACGCGATCTCAATCGATCATCTAAAGCCTATCTCTTACGATAGCAGCCAAACGCAAATGCGATCTTAAGTGATCATCAAAGCCTATCTCTTACGATAGCAGCAAATACAAACGCGATCTTAATTGATCATCTAAAGCCCATCCCTTACGATGGCAGCCAATGCAAGTGCGATCTTAAGTGATCATCAAAGCCTATCTCTTACGATAGCAGCAAATACAAACACGATCTTAATTGATCATCAAAGCCTATCTCTTATGATAGCAAACGCGATCTCAATCGATCATCTAAAGCCTATCTCTTACGATAGCAACCAAACGCAAATGCGATCTTAAGTGATCATCAAAGCCTATCTCTCACGATAGCAGTCAACACAAATACGATCTTAATTGATCATCTAAAGCCCATCCCTTACGATGGCAGCCAATGCAAGTGCGATCTTAAGTGATCATCCAAAGCCTATCTCTTACGATAGCAGCAAAATACAAAAACGATCTCAATCGATCATCAAAATCCTATCTCTCACGATAGCGGTTTATGCAAGTACGATCTTATATGATCTTCTTAAGCCTATCTGTTATGATAGCAATTTATACGCAAAGTGATTTTAATTGATCACCCAAGCCCGTCTGTTACGATGGCAACGTAACTGCAGAACCATCTTGCTAGATCTTCTAAAGGTCTATCTGCTGCGATAGCAATTTGTGCGAGAAAATATCTCAAGCAATTCTCTAATAAAGCCTATCTTCTGTGATAGCAATTCGCACCACTTAACGATCTTAATTGATCCGTTCAAAACTATCTGTTACGATAGTAAAGTTGTGAACATGATCTCATATGATTTACAACGACCAACTACAAGCCCATCCGTCAAGATGGCACTGCTGCAAAAGTACGATCTCGAATGATCTAGCGAAACATCCGCGAATTGACATCGCATATGTGAAATCATTTCATGGCATTATGCAAGGCAAAACAAGCCGAAACGCATGCGAAATTGTATTTTGTTGCAAAGAGAGCAGATAATACAAAAGCTATTTATCATTATGAGTCAAATGACTTACAATTTATCTATCTAGATAGCAGCTTACAAGCAAACAGCTCGCATCTAACTACGCAGCCAACATGGCTTACAATACATTCGAAAAATGGCTGATAAGCCAGCAGAGACACGGTACAGAAACCCGGACTGCAAAGAATGAACCGCCCTGGCTTCAAACGCCGGCTACACGATGCCCAGATCTGTGGGTGAACATCTGTAGCAAGGGGGATCTTGCTCTAAAAAGAGCCACATGAAGCCGTACGCTCGATATCCCGCTATCCGACAAGACCGTTGTCAGATATGCTCCCCATAACATTTGCCCAAGGAACCACCGGTTCCAGCGATCAAACTGCAAGCAGAAGCTCCAAAGGGCAAGGGCTCCTTGTAGACGGGGATGAACACAGTGGTTCGCAACCCTGAGTTCAAGAACGAAGAGGCAAGAAACCCTCCTCCAGGGATGTTGGAGGAGAATCACGCCAGTCATTACAAGACGGTAGCACGGTCACTTCGGCGCTGCACCTCGCCACGAGGCGGCCGGAAACATGACCTGCACACATAATACACGAAGAAATTTCTTCGAACACACATGAGGTATTATCTGCATCCTCTTTATGATGGTTATATACAGCAATAAGCCTCATAAAGTGGATCTTGGAAACTATTTCTATAGCACAAAGCGCAAACTCAGGATTCAAAACTTGAAGTTGCCATGAATCAACGAAAAACAAGCGTTGAAGCCAGCAGTCGTAAGGACTCACGGCAAAGCACATGTTTGGGATGAAGAACCCAAATGGCAAAGACGGGGTTTATATAGGCCCTGTTGAGACTCTTCGGTTGCCTAAGATGAGTCAGCAAAATTCAAAAAGAGGGTAAGTTCAATCACTTACGCCTTGAAAAGCGGTAACAATCAATTACCCTACTAAAGGCTACGACGATTCAGTTGCGTATCCTAATAAATGACGGATAGTCATGATTCGGATGGACTTCCCAACGGAAGCGTGCTTATCTGCCGAGAAATTAGCGCGAAAATCAAGCAGAGAATCAATTGCTGATGTCATAATTGGATATGCACAGAAATGTCCAATCAAATCCCGAAAAGGGCAAAACGGGCAAACTCATTGTTTGTTGTTAAAAAAAAAGGGGGAGAAACCCAAGCAACATTACATTAATGTTTCAAAACATTACATTAATGTCTCAGCCATTTTCCTGTTTTCTTTTCAAAATTCGAAAAGTCAAAACAAATTCTTGATTAAGGAGTCTTGGGGCCCGAACTGCTCGCTCAGCTTCTCCACTTGTTTCACTTCTTGCTTCAGTTGCTCGCATTTGGCATTCATTTCGTGATACAGCTTCAAAGCTTCATCAACCTTTTGCTTTTGCTGCTCCACCTTTTGCATCTCAGCTGCGAGATTCTGGTGCCCGAGATTCAAAGTTACAGCTGCGCGAATCAGTGTAACTCTGTCCTTGAGGAATTTGAAACCAAGTCTGCCTTGGACTTTGAACAGGAGATTTTGGCACATGCCACACAGCAATTCAGCACTCTGGGCCGAAATGGTCGCAGGTGTAGCCGCAGACAGCTGCTCCAGTATCCAGATGGCTTCAGTAAGGAATAGCCTCCTGTCAAAAGGTCCGATCTCCAGAGATCTCACAAACGATCGGGGGTATCTGAGACGCATTCGAACCACCCAGTCTACATCGGTTTGCTTTAAACCTGAGACATCAAAAATGGTTATAATGTCAGAACTCGCAAGCAAATAATGCGACGTGCGAACGGTAAATCTTTACTTACCAGTGCCTTCCAGAATTTCATGAAGAGAAGGGATGCGGGCCACTGGGTTGTTCGAAGACTGCCCTCGCTCCATGGCTCTCCTATCAGCTGCGAGCTCCAACCTCTCATAGTCAGGAGGAAGAGTGTAGGCCGCACCAGCTGCGACTACATTCCCAACCTGCGAGCCCCAAATGCTCCACGCAGGAATAGGTGCTTCTGGCTCAGTCATCGCCGGAGGCGAAGGGACAGCCGAAGTCGCTGGGAAGAGGACACTTCCAGATGCGAAAACATTAGCACCACTTGTCCTTTCTTCCTCACCACCGGTACGGACACCTTCGTCCATCGGCGCAGCATCAGCTTCGACATCATCGGAGAGTTCGATGACATCCTCGAGATGCTCACTTGCGTGTCCAGCAGCTGCGACGGGCTTCTCGGTATGGGAGCTCGAAATTGGAACATGGGATGCAGAAGGCTGACTTCTCTGCTCCAGCTCAGGTTCCTCAGCATGACCTGCGATACCAAATGCGATAATGTGAGGTAACTTGTGTTATAAGTTATTTCGCTCTCTTTACTAAAGCTAAGAATAAGCACCTCCACGCGAAGGTGGGATTGAGGTATCCTCATCGTACACTAGGGACGTGGAACCGTGCCCTATCAGTGTATCCTCGCTAAGCAAATCTTTAAGAGAAGCGTGACCTGGGATGCGAGTAAACCAGTCATGATTTTGCCTCAAGTGGCTACAGCCTAGTATGCGCATATCACTCGAAATAATTACCTGAGGGTTCTCCGCATTTGCTTACCAACCAACGGCGAATGTCAGGCTTTGACACACCGTGCTTTAACGCACCCACAATTACATCTCTATAAGTAACTGCGAGATTGAAGATCTCACCTTTATCGCCACCTGCGATCTCTGCGAAGTCCGCTTGGACTTGCTCTAGCTCTGCTGCGTCCTCTCCGGGAACCTCATCTTCCTCCTCCACGTGAGGAGCCACTTCTTCGGGAAGCTCGTCTTCCTCGCCAACTGGACGTACTAAGTCGTCAACATGCTGCTCTTCGAGGCTCCGCTGTTTCACACGCTCGAGCTCCTCTTCCTCTCGCTGCCTTCTTCTTTCAGCAGCCTCCGCGGCTGTCTTCCGGGATTCAGCGAGAACATCCTCGCTTATAGGATCATCTGAAATGCCAGAATGGGCATCTCTCTTTTGCCTCTTGGCCACAAGGCCGCCAATGGCTTCATCATCATCTGCGAATACATAATTGGTTCAAAGAAAAGAACTGCATAGAAGTCAGGATAAAAGGCAAGGAGATGCGACGGAAGTACCTCCTGATTCTTCCTCGCACATCACAACTGTTGATTCTTCTTCTTCATCACTTGCCTGGGGCTCCTGTCTCTCTTCCTCCTCTTGGTTGAATGGAACGAAAGTCTCAACTGCGAGATCTTTTCGCACTTTGCTGGGCATACGACCCTTGCCTTTGTCCTTGATGGAAAGGGACCTCACTGGGGGAGAAGCTGGAGCACTCCTAGGGGAAGAAATCGTAATTCCCTTTTGCCTGGGTCTCTTCACTCTCGGCGCCGCAGTCGCTGGAGGGGACGGGTCATCTCTAGGAGGAGACGGAGCCGGAGGATTATCTATCAGCGAGTCAGCAAAAGTATTCATGACTGCGCGAACCCTTGTTTCGACCTCGGCGTCCATCCTCCATGCTAGCCGGAACGACTCCCCTTTCCTTCTAGTGGCAACAATGGTGTTCACCAGCGATTTGGAGCGATCACCAGCTGCGAACCTCCTCACATGACACTGAAACAGTACAGAAAAGCATCAGCGCAAGGAAATCAAAAGGCTTAAAGCACACGAAGGAATTGCTTACCTCAGCAAACGCCTTACTATATCTGACGACATGCGTGTCACCCTTCTTGATTGCATCGACTTGCTCCTTCAGAATGAAATCGGGGCACAAATGGTTCTCGCGGTCCCACAGCGAGTAGCAACCATACTCAGACTCGCTCAAACTGCAATTCGGGCGAAACGGAAAAGAGTTTCTCTTGATCAAGGGGGCCCTTCCTGGCTGTGCCGCCGCCTCCGTCTCAATCCTCGTTTGCTGGGCAACCCAGTATGCGAGCCAGTTCTGGGAACAACCACCCTTGCGAGTTCCCGCAGGCTGCTCAAAGGGAAGATTGCTCATGAGGACCGTCTTGCACTCCTTTGTCAGCAAACGCTTGTAGCACCCTCTGATAATAGACTGGGGCCAGATCGATGGGGCCACTGCGTCAAAACCAAACTGAGGAGAGACCCGAGTGGGGTCGACATCCACTGTAAGCCTTTCATACCGTGGCGCGAGCTCACGAATATGCTCTGCAAGGGCAGGAAGGGAGCCTCGCAGACACCAACAAAAGAATTCACGATAGCGTTCGTGGAAACGCGGCCCCTTTTCAAAGAGAAGGTCTTCTGACAAGACCATACCTTTGGAAGGGTATAGCTTTGGAAACCACCGCACATTCTCAACACGTGTGGCATAGGGCCTGGCAGTAAACTCCTTTCGTTTGTCGCATATCAAACTCCAAGTACACTTGGTGTTGCTTGCTCCGAACCATCTCGCAGCCCTTCCGCTGTTGCGCGCTTCCGTCTCGCCCGGGGGACACCACTTATCAAGTGGGAGGGGAGTTGGAGCATAAGACGGCCAGCGCTCGAAAACCCACATTGTCAAAAAGCTGATATTGACAAAGGTCAGAACATCGAGGCGGCCACGCGATTCCCTCATCGCCAGAACCAGTTGATCCAGCCTATAATATAGCGTGCCTAAGACCAAGGGTCCGAGTGCGACTCTCTGGCCAAGAGCGAGCCTCACAGCAAGTGGCAGCACATGGTAGAAAACCCCGTCATGGGGGTGACCATCAATCAGATACCTCGACAGCCAAGCACAGAGAAAGGCACAAAGGGTCAAATGATAACCCTTGCCCTCTACATAATTCTCGGCCTCCGGGTTCTCGCTCAAAAGCTTCTTAGTAATACTGCTGTTCGCATAGTCTCGGAAGAAGTACTGCAACCACTTGTTCCAGGTATTCTTCGCAGACGTATCCACCAGCTGCCAGTTCGGAAGAGGCTTTGTAGTGGTCCACCGAGTGGAGATTTTCTTTACCTCTGCTAGGCACTCCTCCATCTGCGCGTACAAGGCCATTTCAGCAGATGTCCTCAAGTGACTCAAAGGGTCCACCTCGCCCATGGGGGAAAGCTCATACAGCATTTGAACGTCCTCGAGCGTGGGGGCAGCCTCGAACTCAGCAAAATGAAATGTGTGAGTCGCGGGCGAGTAACGGGACAGAAGGTCTAGAAGCATGGACTGATCCAACTTCACGGCAGCACCCTTCATAGCACGGATAGCAAAGAAAATGCCGGCTTCATCGAGAGTCTCGGCGTGATGATCTAACACGTGGTCGATCCACTCATCCATATAGTCCAATTTCTGGACAAACGCCTGAGTAGAAATTGCAGTGTATGGGAAGTGCCCATTCTCGATCCCCAATCGAACCACATCCTCGGAACCAACCAACTCGAGCAAGGCTGAGTTAACTGGGCGAGTCAGTGTCAACAATCGCTCAACTGGAACAGGATCAGGCATCCTCTTCGCCTTCACCCTCGCATGATAAAAGTCTTTCCCACCCAGAAAGGGGGCTTTTCGCCACAGAGCCTGCGGAAGCTCGGGCATCTCTTCATCTTCTTTGACGGGTTTGGTTACTCTTGTCTTGGCCATTCCTGCGAAAGGGCAAGAAAAAGGGGGGAGAAATACCACACCACACTTCAGTTTGAATTTTGGAAATTTGAAGATCTATGCAAACCAAAGCAAACAGTTCTGGTACCAATTCCAGAAATTGGGGAATTGATATTGTTGAAAGATTAAAACGAAGCGGGTTCAAAGATCAAAGCCTCTTCACAAATTTCATGGATTTACAGATTCAACGCAGTTCAAGGCAAACACTGGTATTTTAAATCAAAAGTAAACGAGGCCAACCTTGTTTCCTTGAAGCTTGCTGGGATATACACAATTGGAGAATACGATTTGCAGTTCTGAACTGGTGATTGATTATCTGGATCTGCTCTCGAAGATCTCCGGGTACCATTCACTTTGAGAGAAAGAAGTGATGCTTTGCAATAATGGGATACAAGGTATTTATCCAAAAGAATGAAGGGTTGCGTCCCTTCAGTAGTCGAATCGCAACCGTCACCGTCGTATCGCGCAATCACAGGACGGGCTGACGTCACGCCTAAAACCCTAAAGGTCAGACGGCACGACTCTAGGGGTTTTAGGTCATAATGACACGCACGGGGGCTGAACTTACCCGTATTTGAATTGGTGCGTGGCGGCGACGCGCATGTTGGTTTCCGCGCATGGAAGCCTATACAGCTATGAGCCTTCACGCGCAGAAAGGGGGCTAATGTAGATACTGCTTTCTGACATGACAGATCTTGGCCACGTGGCAACCGTCCAGCACACCATATTGTGCTCCACACACACTGGATCACCAGCCGAGCTGATCCATGTGGGGGCTGCGAGACAGAGCCCTCGCATACCACTGCACGGGACTTGTAGGGACTTAGTGGTTTGGAGGCTAGAGTAAGCCCTGTCGCGTGCGAGCCAAGCCCGCGCGCGACCTTTAGTAACTGTTTTGAGAGATCTATGGCACGAGCTCCCTAGACCCGGTCAATCCGGTCAAACCCGGTCAACCTCGTAACGGTTCCGGTACTCGCGCACCACGTGCTCTAACGGTTCCTATATACTCGGACGAACGTGCCGTTATGGTTAAGCTAATTAAGCCGCCATTAATGGGCGCATTAACCACACTACAACGGTCACGTTCTCCAGTATATATACATCGTTAACCTTTCCATACAAAGGAGGACACACTGCCATACACGGAAGCTCTGCCAAACCTCTATCTCTCTCTCAGACATTGCTACTGACTTACTCTCTCCCTACACACACCCCTATTCTTCCTGTGCGATCCCTGATCCACTACGCACGGTGTACACGGAGGTCTCCCTGCCGGAATCTCTTGTGCACACCAGCCAACAGGATTTGACTGTTCAGCTGCCCCTATCGGAGCAGAGCAAATCGCCGGTGAAACTTCCGACCCAGAGATTGTCTTCAGCTCATCGATAGGAGCCGGTCTGGAAATTTTTGACACCAAAAGAACCGTCGTCGATTTGGCCTTGAAATATTTAAGAATATTTAAATCTTTCTCAATCCCCTTATCAAGATCATCCTTCTTATTTAAACACCACGACTCTTCATGTCCAATTATCCCACAATAGTTGCAGAGTAAAGGAAGCCTCTCATATTTAAACACTATCCAATACAATTTCTCATCTGAGACTTTCAGCTTGAAGCCTTTAGGCAGAGGCTTTGAAATGTCAAGAATTAGCACTACCCTGACAAATTTTCCATCCTCCGAAGCTTTTTGCGGGATTCTAAGATCAAGAACTTCCCTAATTCTGCTGGAATATTTCCTTACAACTTTTTCCTTCAAAAAACATAATGGAACATTCCAAAATTGGATCCAGAGAGGATACATTTTGAAAGAAATTTGGTTAATTTCATCAGAAGGAGCCCACCTGGAAAAGACTATCAACTGATTATTGAAGGTCCATGGCTGACCTCTTAGAACACGTTCCAAATCCTCTTCACTTTTAAAGCTGAACTTTTAAACCTTCGATTTGACCTCTTCAACCTTTAAATCATTTGGCATACTCCAAACTGAGGCCAAAGTGCTTCTTAAACCAGTTAGGTTAACTGGTTTATTTGTAAAGATTTTCCCCAGCAAGCTTGTAGCACACTCAGCTTTACTTCCTTCCAAATATTCTTCCTCCAAAGCGAAGCTGAATTCTGAATCTGTCGCTTCAGATTCAGAGTTGAAACGGAGTTCATAATGTCAATAATGCCAGTGTTCTCTTCCAACTCGGCACCAGCGTCACTAGAAAGATTGCTATCACACTTTTTTATCTGATTATCCATGACTAAGAGTTCTTTGAGACCAAAGAGATGATGATGATTGAGCGAAACTGATCGGGAGGGTGATTGAGAAAAGAATGAAGATAGATGAAGACTGGAACTCTTGGAAGACCAAGAGACTCACAGCATGTTTAGAAACATGACAAACTTTCTCTCTCTAGAAGAAAGAGAAAATATGTAATGAAATCACCACCTTAGAACAACTTTTACTTTACAACACCATTAAAAATTATCAAAAAGTTGTATCATGTATCTATCAATCACCTGATTAAAGTGACTCACTGAATAGTAATAAAAGTAAATATGATGGGAAAGAGAAGAATCAGAGTGGTACTCACTTAGGAACACAAATCCCATCCCCCGTGTTGGTTTATTCCATACCCCTCTCGTCTCATACCCATCGGGCTACTATTCAATTATTTTAAATGTTAAACTAAATCATTATTAAAAAGTTATTTTGTTGTAAACACTGAGTACATCAAATCTATTTGTAATCTCTCTCGAAAGAAGACACCCGCAGTTTTGTGCTTCCCGTGAATCATAGGGCGAGCCCCCCGTTCTTCATCTTGTTTCCTCAATTTGTTGTTGTTTTATTATTTATGTATGTTCAATTTCTAACGAAAAAGAGTGTTTTCTTCCATCAAAGGATGATCAACTACTTCCTAACAGCAGCTCTCTTCTGCCATAGGGCGGCCAACTACCGCGTAAGAGCGGTTCTCTTCCATCAAAGGGCGGAAGACTTCCGTCTAAGTGCGGTTATTTTCTACAATAAGGTGGTAACCTTCCGCAAAGTGTGGTGTTATGCGTTACTTGGTCTTGCAGATCTGCAATGAGTTTCTTGGGGAGGCCAAAATCTGCTATCGTTAAAAGCGCATCATTATTTTCACCCCTCTTGTTTCACCCGGCGTTGGAAATGAAAAGACTCTACCATAGTCAATTGGTTGTGAAGCATACAAGTATATGGAAGCCGTTTGAATCGATAGTTGAAGATTTTTTCTTAGAAATTTACAGATTATGTAGACAAGATATCTATGGAATATGTATGAAATATTATGTCGTGTTCGTTTCAACCGTTGTATTTGTACTTATTTATGCTGAATAAGAAAGGTTGAAGGAATTTCGAAAAAAAATGAATCTCACATTTCAAACCAAACTAGAAACTATGCCATCTAATATTTGTACTCAAGCCCCTGTCTAACTATTTTTAGTCAACTCCGTTAAATAAGTGATGGCTTATACTAGCATATCTCTATTTATACCATTACATAAAACATTCAATCAACTACATCACTCTCACTATATCTCACTCATTTCATTTTTTACATATACTTTCTCCACTATTTGACTCATGTACTCGATACGTGAGTATACGTGTAACGATCAAACAAATTAATGTCCCAGCAACTTCTTTATCTTTACCACCGGATAAAAATGTTTACGCCTTGAAGGTACTAGTAGTAATCCATAAGGTTTATCATATTTCATATATCTATTCCACAATATATAGATGTGAAGCAGGATATAACAACCCCCCCCCCCCCCCTCACTTTCTATACTCGACGTCCTCGTTAAGTGCGTCTCGTCACGTATCCCATTGGCTGGAGGCGCACCGCCACGGAACCCTTACCGACCAGGGTCGGATCTGATATCATTTGTAACAACCACTCGAGCAGATTATTGTCCCAGCCATATTGTAAATATGTTCCATTCTCGTTTTTGAGGGAAAACGGCATGAATCTGCTTCAGTTTTGTACCAGAAAATGTTGGGGTGTTTCGGATCGTCTCAGGGGTGTTCTAGAGTGTTTCGGAAAATTCCACCCTATTTCATTCCATGGAAAAGCAAATCAAAACACGCACAATGTAGAAAAATAAACCAGAATCGAAGCTCTCCTTCCCTCCCCCACTGCAGACAGGTCTTATTATGAAAATCAGACCCTCATTTCTTGAATACATATTGGCGCCTCCATTGTCCCTCCGTCGTCCATCCCTCTTTGTGCACGTCGGCTGGTGGTTTGCTTCAATCTGCGCTCCTGGTAAGTTTCAATGCTTCTTCTTCTTCTCATGCTTCATCTTCTGCTGCTTGGTCAGGTGTGTACAAATTTATATACAGTACTTGCTATCGTCCCTACTTGTGCTCGTGGCCCAAAAACTCCTTTGTTAGGAAATTACTACTTTGTTCGGTTGTGAAAGCACCATGTGATGATATATGTTTCGGAAGACACATTTTCACTTATTGGTTTGAGAAACCATTTCATCGGATTATGTGATACACGGATGAATGGGACATTGTTTTCTTTCCAACCTGAGGCACTGCCGATTTACACTAAAATGAAAAATAATAAGTAGCATATGGTTATACATCGTTTCTCTCTCAATGCTAAGTTTGAGAAATTATCATACAATGGATTGATCTATTTCTGGAGATTGATTCCCATGTAGTTATTTTTAGACTTGACTTGATTGTCACATTTAAATCAACATTGAAGTAGGGATGGCAACAGATCAGACCCGGATCAGATCAGGCCCTTCCGGATCCAAATTTGACCAAGAGAAATAGGATCCAAATTCGTTCATATTTGGCGGATTCGGATCAGATCGAGTTTCATCAGCTGATCCAAATTCGATTTGTAGATTTGTATAGTACGTGGTCTTGGATGCGGCTCGAGTTTGAAATAAAATACAAAAATTAACACACAAAAATAAACACTATTTGGTACGCTAAGTCATATTCGTTAAGTTGTGAAGCCTAAAACCCAAAAGAAAGAGCTCTGTAGGTTGGAGTTACTATTGTATTCTTATTGAAAGTGTAAGTGGGGAGGTAATAGGGGAATATTTGTAAATCACACATATACGTCTTATCAGATCAGGTCGGAACCTGGTGGATCTGCCCTCAGATTCAAATCCAAATTCAATCGGGACTGGCTTTTCGGATCCAAATCCGATCCATTTTCAATGGATTGGAGTCGGATTAGATTCATTTCGGCTCGGGTCTCATATCGGATCAGGTAACCCGGTGGATGTGCCCTTATATCCAAATCCAAATCCGATCGGGTCTTGCGTTATGGATCCATATCCCATCCATTTTCAATTGGATCAGATTGAGAACTGATCCATTCGGCTCGGATCTTAGATCAGACCAGATCATATTCGCATCCCTAATGTGGGGAGCCATCACTGAAAAAGTCATGTGCATTAGTATGAGATTCAGAAAACTCACGGCTAGAGGAACCGTGGAGGTTTAAAATTCAAAGAAAAGTCAAACACACTTCTTGGAGAAACCTCAACGGGTCTCTACCAAGACATGAAAAATTAAGAAAAAGAAGAGTGTCCATCAATTATGGGTGAAGCATTTGTGGGAACATGACAATCATTTTTTATGTCTCACGTGTCGCTATAAAAGTACTTGGAAATTGATTTAAACACATAATCAATGAGACTTAGTGGACTCACAATACGAGAATGGGGATGATAGTATTCCAACAGGAGGTACATGGCTTTTTCAATGGGATTGTGGGTGGGGGGATTTGGACCAACGATAACATAACGTTTCGAAGGCAATCACACATCCACTGAAGATATCTTCACGAAAAGAACAACCCTTTTTACAAGAAAGTTACAAAGACGAAAATCGCCTGCGAATCAAGAATTGAAAAAGTAATAGACCTCAAATGCCTCAAGGAACATACATGTGGTAACCTCCTCCACGAAGTGTGCCCAATGTCAACTTCAATGGTTCATGGAATGGAAAAACTCATACAGCCAAGTTTGGAATAATCATCAATGATTCCAATAGAGATTTTTTGGTAGCCAGCGCCCCCAAACTTTCGTGGGTTCACTCGGCTAAAATCGCAGAAGCTTTGGCAATGCAAGAAGCTCGCAAAGGAGATAGGGTTCCGAGACTTGGAACTAAAGGGAGACGCCAAGACACAGATGGAGTAGATCAAATAGAAGAAGGAGAAGCCACTAGATCTGTCATACACCAGACTCATCTTAGAAGACATCATCGATCTAATTCAACACTTTCAGATTCTCCGCTTCAACTTTGTGGAGAGATAGAAAAAAAAGTTTCGCATATGATAACACAACAACGAGCAAGAGATGGTAATTCCGGTAAAGATGTGCTGAATTGGGAAACTAGTAACTCACTGACTTTGATTTTTGACTTCCTTCTGTAAAATTCCGTGTATTAGACTGATGATATTTAATGAGTGAATGGTGCCAATCCATCTTCATCCTACAAAACTTATAATAAAATAGAAATAACCCGAATGAAGAGTTGGGCTTAATACATGAGAGTTTTGTTCGCTTTATGTGCATGTTTTATTAGGAGATATGGGCTCAAACGCTACAAGATATGGGCTCAAGACTTTGTATCAAGAAATGTGGTATCAAAGCTTCACATGCCCAATAATCAAAGACCATTATTTCTCTAAACCCATTAGCTTGTTGTTACAGCCCGAACCCTCTGATGTAAACCCTATCTATTTATGACTTTAGATCTCTCTCCGTACAATCCTACCGTTGAGAACCTGTGTATATAAGCTTCAGTATGTATTAGGGTTTGGTTAAGTTTGTGAATATACAATACCATCTTCTTCTCTCTTATCGTCGTTTCTCTGTAGAAGGGTCAAAACCCTAGATATGCTTTCATGGTATGAGAGCCTTATGGCTCTTTCTTCTCCGGCGGCCTCACCGCCGATTTATCTCCTCTCCAACATTCATAACCTACTACCTTTCAAATTAGATAGCAGCAACTTCGTTATATGGAAGCATCAAATCTCTTCCATCTTCAAAACTCATACCCTATTTGGTTATTAGGATGGCTCTTTGCCTCCTCCGTCTGAATTCCTTCCTTCCGATGATGGAACTCTGTCAACAGTTACCAATCTGACGTTTGCTGCTTGGAATCTTCAAGACCAAGCGGTCTTGACGATCCTCAATGCCACTCTAACCATTGAAATCTCTGTCTCTTACCATCGGATCTACCACATCTCGATCCGCTTGGTTATGTCTTGAACGACGATATGGCTCGGTCACCAGATCGCATATACTATAGCTAACATCCGATTTGCAAAAGCTCAAAAAGCGATCTGACTCTGTTGATGTTTACATGCATAACTCAAAGCTCTCCAAGATCGTTGGCTGTCTCGTCGGTGTTCATCGACGACGAAGATATGTTGCTTTATTCCTTGAATGGGCTACCAGTGGAGTTCAACTCCTTCATATCTTCTCTGCGAACCAGATTTGATCCCCTATTGTTTGAAGAACTACATGTTCTGCTGCGATTCGAGGAACATATGCTCGATTCTCAGTCCAAAGATGTCGATCTTTCCAACCCCGCAGCTTTCTATCACTCCACGCGCGGCGGCGTTCGTGGTGGCCGGCCTCCGTCCGGTTTTTGTGGTGGCTCTTCGGGCTCTCGAAGCGGCGGGGGTCGATCCGAATCCCATCGGGGTGGACGCAATGGATCTGGATCTGGATATGGTCCGGCTTCCGGATCCGGATATGGTTCTGGATTGAGTTACATCTCGAGTTACGGGTCTGGTCCAGGACCCGGTTACAACACATGTGTATCTGGTTCGGGTCGTTTTGGAAGTTACATGGGGCGGTCCTTCGGTGCTGGTCGAGGTGGCTCTTCGCCGGTCAATTTCCAAATTTGCGGGTTCGATTATCACAGTGACTTAGACTGTTGGCGCCGCATGGATTATGCATACCAAGGGCGAACACCACCAGAGCAACTCTCAGCCATGTCGACCTCCTCTTCCTCTCTCGCCTCCCAACTAAAGATATGGCTAACGGACACCGGAGCATCCAACCACATGATAGCAAAACTTAGCAATCTCGTTTTATCATAATCAGACCAGGGCAGAGTGGGTAATGGATCATCTTTGCCTATTAGGCACTCTGGAACTGCCTATCTCTCAAATTTGAATTCTTCATTTACTTTTTCAAATACATTGCACGTTCCTGATCTATCTGTTAACTTGCTTTCTGTAAACAAGTTGTGTCATGATCATGATGTTAGATTTACTTTTGATTAAATCTCATTTTGCATTCAGGCAACTTCTACGGGGGAAATTCTTTACCAATTGGTCTCAGTAAAAATGGTCTTTACCTCATGTCTTATATGCCTCTTCAGACTGGTCCTCAAGCCTTTCTTGGTCAACGTGTCTCCTCCAGTCTGTGGCATTCTCGTCTGGTTCATCCTACCAATTATGTCTTATTTCAATGTTTTTCTTGTTCTCTTACTGTTTCAAATCTGGTTTAATGTGTGAATCGTGTTTAGTTGGCAAAATGACTCGATTACCATATAAGTTATCTTCTACTACTACTTATGCACCTTTATAGTTACTTCACAATGATGTTTGGGGTCCAACTGCAACTCGTGCTTATTCTGGATTCAAATACTATGTACTGTTTATAGATGATTTTAGCAGATTTACCTAGTTGTTTCCTCTGCACCTTAAATTTGAATTTCAATCTGTATTTACTAAATACAAACTCTTTATTGAAAAATTGTTAGGTTACAATATTAAAATATTACGTTCTGATGGGGGTGGAGAATACCTGCCTTCACTTTCGAAAAAAATTATCTCAAAATGATTTACAACATCAAAAATCATGCCCACACACACCACCACAAAATGGATTTCAGAACGTAAACATCGTCATATTGTTGAAACTGCTATCACTCTTCTTTATACAGCTTCACTACCTAAATTGTTCTGGTATTATGTAGTTGCAACTGCAACATACTTAATAAATCGTCTTCCTAGCAAATAAACTTCAAATAAATCTCCTTATGAACTATTATTTAAACCTGTTCCTACATACTCCCATCTCAAAATATTTGGATATGCTTGCTTTCCTTGCCTTACACCATATAACAAGTCAAAAGTGGATCCAGAAACAAGAAGATGTGTTTTCTTAGGTTATGTTGATGGCTATAAAGGTTATTTGTGCTATGACATGTCTCACAACAAATTCTTTGTCAGTCGTGATGTTTTACTTCATGAATTTGTCTTTCCATATGCCAACTCTCATCCTCAAACAGGTTCTTCAACTGATACTTGTACTGCTTCTGATTTAGATGATTATTCTTGTGATACCTCTGCTTCACCTGATCACTCACATGAATTATCTGCTCTTTTTACAGGTCGGCCACCTGATTCATACACTTGTCCCTCCCGACCCCCAACTATCCCTCCCCCCAATACTACAACCCCTGTCGAGGGTCTAGATTCTTCGCACCGAGCTGGTGGTGTCTCTTCCACGCCGCCATTATTTACTACACTTGATTCTTTGAGCACACCACCCAGCTCTGGCATGGCGAACAATCAAAGCCTAATGATGCCAACTAACTCACCTCGTCCCCCTTCCCATGGAGGACATCATATGCAAACTCGTAGTAAGTCGGGTATTTTTAAGAAGAAGTTGTTTCATACTTATGTTCCTTCACACATTGACCCCACTAACTCTGTTATTTCACGAACCGACCCCACTACTTCTGTTATTTCACAAAAAGTACCCAGTACTTCTGTTATTTCACAAAAAGCCCCACTACTTTTGTTATTTCACACAAATACCCCAGTATTTCTGCTTTTTCACAAACTGGCCCTAATTTTTTTGAGGAGGCTTCCCAATATTCACAGTGGCGTAATGCCATGATTGATGAATTTCGGAGCCTCCAAAAACAACAGACTTGGGTTCTTGCTGAACCACCTCCACACACAAATGTATTGGAAACAAATGGGTTAATAAGACGAAATTTAACCCTAATGGATCTGTTTCAGGTCACAAAGCTTGTCTCGTAGCCAAAGGGTTCCATCAAACCCCTGGTACTGACTACGACGAGACTTTTAGTCCGGTTGTAAAACATGCAACCGTACGCTGTATTTTACCTTTGGCAGCTTATTTTTCTTGGCCTTTTGATAACTCTCAGATAGAGTTATTCTGGAACGTATTTTACAGTACGTTCTGACATTATTTGGAGTATTTTTGCCAAGGTCTAGCCAGTTTTGACCTTGGTACATGATTGAGAACGCTGAGCCGAATGAAGTGATAAATGAGTAATTTCATGCATATTTGTGTTTATTTGGATATGATTGCGGGTGCTTGTTGTGTGTGCTAGAAACAGGTACCAGAAATGCATGGAATAGGCTCGGGAATGGAGGCAGAGTACCAAGGCAGAAGAGAAGATGGATGCGTTCAAATTTAGACCATAAGTTCAAATGTAGGCGTTCAAAAGTGCAAAAAAAGTCCACAGGCAGAAATCAAACGCATAATGTGCGTTCAGAAGCAAGCTGCGTTCAAACGCAGCCCCCTGCGTTCAAACACATAGAAGAAAAAGTCAAGCGGTCAAAGTCAAAGGCTGCATTCAAACGCAGGTTTTCTAGAAGACTCCTGAGGCGGTTCAGATAGGGGCAGAATGGTGATTTCAGGCATCAGTTTTGGAAACTGTGGCAGTATATAAGAGGCATCTGGGGCAAAGAAAAATCATCCAGAATTGAATCATCACAGCAGAGCAGAGCACAAAGCAGAAGTTGGAGCACAGAGCAGTCCAAGTTTCTAGCAGAAAACTCGTTTGATCTACGTTATCCTTTATTTATGGAATTTTGTTTTTCAATGATGTACGATAGCTAAACACTTTACCTAGATTCTCGTTGAAACTAGGGTTTATGATTTCATCCACTTAGTTTATTTTTGATGTTCAGACTCATGACTGTTTTAGTCTTAATACAGTAGAGGTTTGTTTATTATTCTGACTTTGGTTTTCACTTTTATGCATGAACGACCTGATCAAACTCGAGTGTTATAGACAAGATCTGATGGGCGAGAGTGGCCAGTGAGATTTAGGAAGAGAAGTCTGAATTTAGTTTCCTGCCTTGATAGACCGAGAGGTGAAGAGAATCATGGACTAGCCTGAAAAGCATAAGACCAACTGCTAGACGTTGAGGGGGAGATCGAGAGGAGAGCCTGTAACCCTAGCAAACTTATAACGAACCTGGCAATCTAGGTGGACCGAGAGGACCCGAAAATCTGCAGGGGAGTGACAGGTGCATGAGCCGAGAGGATATTGCAACATTGGTATGCTGGAATAAACAAAACCACTGTGTGTTTCTGAAATCAATATCAACTAAAAAAGCTGAATCGTAACTTCTAGGGGATCCTGGAGCCTAGATCTTTAATCCATCAGTTCAACCTTATAAAATATTATCAGAAAATTCATAACAAAAAATAGTCGTCTTTATTACTGCTTCTCATTTACTGTTATTTAGTTCAACAACTCTCAAAATATTCCTCATTTTTACAACTTTGCTATTAATTCTGATTGTCTACAGTAAGATCTAAAACTGTTCTCATGGGTTCGATATCTGAGTCGTAAAATACTCTACTTTATTACTTGATCGTATAAGTGCAAAAATAAGCACGTTAGAATTTCGTTTCACCTTTGCAACAGCTGGACGTCAAAAATGCCTTTCTTCATGGCAATCTTCGTGAAACAGTTTACATGCGACAACCGACTGGTTTTATTGATCCCTGTTTTCCCAAACATGTGTGTTTATTACGCAAGTCAATATACGGGCTCAAACAAGCACCTTGTGCTTGGTTTGAGAATACAACAAATCTTCACTCTCTCAGTTGCGTCTAATGCTGACTGCTCTCAATTTATTAAACATTTCAACAACAAGATTACTTGCTTTTGCTGCATGTCGATGACATTATAGTCTCCGGAAATGATGTTGATTACATTCGATCTCTTATCCCACAATTAGGCACTGAATTGAGATGAAAAATCTCGGACTTTTAACTTAATTTTTGGAACTTCAAATTAAACGAACTTTTGAAGGAATTCTAGTTCACCCAGCAAAATATAAAAGTGATTTACTTTCTGTAAGCCTTGATCTACGCCCGTTAGCTTCTGGGCTCAATTGTCATATCTTACATGGTTCTCCTTTACCGGATTCCACTATTTATCGCCAACTCCTTGGCGCCTTACAATATTCAAATTTCACTCGCCCGTGTTGGAATAGATGCCCTAGAGGCAATCTAGTTTAGTATGAATTTGTATATGGCTAGAAAATTCATTTATTATTTATTGGATATTTAATATAATGAAGTCCTTAGATTTACAATTGTGTTGTTTATCTTAAATATCCCTAGTCAAGTATAATGATTAAATGGGACAATCATCTATAGACTAGTATGGGGTTGGATTGATATGGAGATATCACGATCCAACACATAGGTGTGCATTACGGAATGTTGCACTGGATTGACCCATCTCCGAGAAGGCTACATACATGTTATGTTGAGTCACAAGTGCTTCTCGCGGTGCAATGGTATTGTCATCCTTAGACTTGAAGTCACTAGATATTCTAGTTGTGGATCATTGTGATCTTGGTAGCGTTAAACGCTACACCGTGACTGGGTAGTTATAAAGGCGTGTATTGGATACAATGAGAAGCAAGCTTAGAGATCGTAGTGGACGTAGATAGGATTTGCCCCTCCCACATAACGGGAGCAAATATCCTAGGCCACTCGAGGGATAGTGCTTATAGAATGTCTGGCCAGACTCAAATAAATCAATATATAGGATATTGATGTTATTTGCACGAATAAGGCTATTCCCATGGATCGAGAAACTATGGATTGGATATACGAGTGTGACTTGTATGTCTCGTGTCCAATCCGGATATGGAGGCAAAGGGTACTTGTACAAAGGTTGTCAAGATGACTATTCTATTAGTTGGCTAGAATGGATGTTTTGCTAGAAACCGCTCCATATTAGCAAATAGTTGCTACCAACTAGATAGAACCTATGGGGTCACACGCTATATAGAGTTGAACTAGATTTGGGAATTAATTAATTGGATTAATTAATTAGAAGGATCACTTTGCAAAACCTTGCAAACTTAGTAGGGACTAATTTGCAAGGAAGGGACTAAATTGAATTCTAGTTGGACTAGAATAAGTCCTTTAGGTAGTTAACAAGGAGTTGTTGGACTATATAAAGGACCCTCCTTCCTTCCTTCCTCATAACTTATGCTCATTAGTGAACATAACAAGAGTGGGAGAGAACAAAAGGAGAGAGAGCAAGCAACAAGGAGGCCGAACCGACCCCCTTGCCGCCGCCCTCACCCCGTCGGCCAAAAAGGGGCCGAAACCCCTTTTTGTCTCGTTTTGCGTGATTCGTTCTTCCTCTTCCTAATCCGGGCTAGCACCAAGGAGTTTGGGAGATCTTGGATCAACTCTAGGCGTGGATCAACTATAGAGAACGTGACATTATTCGCGTTTGAAGTCATCAAGGAGAACCCAAATGTGTGTTTATGATTTCTTACCTTTACTATCGTTATGTCTCTAGACTTGTGATCCTTGGAGGGTTTTGCATGGTTTATGTTTGATTATGCTTCCGTTGTGCGATCCATGAATCAAAACCCTACAGCCCGGATATATCTTTTGTTTTCAACCATTTATGTCAGTTTATGCACTCGCCTACTGACATGCATTTTTTAGGTGCTAAACGTGTTTTTACGTTATTTACAAGGCACAAAGGCCCATAGCCTCTTTTACCAATCTGGGCACTTACCGTTACGAGTCTTTACGGATGCCGATTGGGCTGGCAACCCAACGGACCATCGTAGTACCACCGGGTTAGTTTAGGGCCTCCAAGAAACAACCCGCGGTGGCCAGATCCTCTACAGAGGCAGAGTATCGGGCTCTCGCCAGTGCTGCTGCTGAAACTTATTGGTTCAAAATTTTATTCTATGATTGCGCTTTGTTTTACCTCAACCTCCACATCTTTGGACAGATATTAAATCTGGCTTTGCTCTCACGGCAAACCCCTTATTTCACGCTCGCACTAAACACATCGATTTAGACTACCGTTATGTTAGGGAAAAAGTTTTAAATCGCGAACTTACTGTCTCTTTTGTTTCTGGTTAAGCCAGATTGCGGACATACTCACCAAGTCGCTTCCTGCTCCTCACTTTGAAGAATTGAAGACCAAACTGATGGTTCAATCACCACCTTCAGTTTGAGGGATGGTATTAGGAGATATGGGCTCAAACGCTACAAGCTATGGGCTCAAGACATTGTATCAAGAAATGTGGGCTCAAAGCTTCACAAGCCCAATACTCAAAGACCATTATTTCTCTAAACCCATTAGCTTGCTGTTACAGCCCAAACCCTGTGATGTAAACCCTATCTATTTATGACTGTTAGATCTCTCTCCGTACAATCATACCGTTGAACACCTGTGTATATAAGCTTCAGTATGTATTAGGGTTTGGTTAACTTTGTGAATATACAATATCATCTTCTTCTCTCTTATCGCTGTTTTTCTGCAGAAGGGTCAAAACACTAGATCTGCTTTCATGTTTGGCATCTCCCATTTTTTTAGAGGTGCATCCCCAAACTTTGCAGGTGAAAATGTCACATGGATATTATTATTTGTATTTTTTTTTTTTTTGAGGAAGTCACATGGATTTTTTAGCTGATCTTTTACATTAGCCTCCTATCGATTCTAAAATAAGGTTAGATTTTGCTTAAAAAAAGGTTAGATTTTTTCTGAAACTTGCATTCGGTAATTTTAGCTCATACAAAACGAATTTTGATTTTCAGATCAGCTACAATATTCAATCAGATTTTTCAAACTTTCAGTTGATAGCAAAGGAGCCCTAATTAACATCTAACTTTACTTTCTAACTAATAGAATTTCTCTTTGTTATAGGTAAGACCCATGCTTTATCAGACAACTCCAAGGAAACACTATGATTTTACTCTCATTGTAACCAACTTAACTGATAAATCAAGAACGATCTAAACAAGACCATTCCTCAACTAGCATAATAATCATCAACATTGTGAATGAAAACACTTACAACTATACCATCAACTCATGACAAAAGCCACCAAGGCATCAACTCAAGCTAAAAGCCTCATTCTCCACATCTTCAACCATGTCGAGCATAACGAACACCGAGCAACTTCACATTGTCGATCACCGGTCCACACAGGGCACCCGAGTTGTCATTCTTCATCGTGTAGAACGTGCTCAAGAACCTAACCCTCGTGCGTGTCGACACCGCCCTAAACTGGAGCTTCCCCTTTGTGAACCCTCCCTTGCCCTTGGAATTGTAAGGCACTTGAAGGGTCACTTTCCCTGCAAATGCTTCCACCACCATTGACCCCTCGCAGGCGTTGTTCGCGTCGCCGACGGAGAACGTGAGCGCGTAGACTTTTCCCGGGGTGGTTTTCACTACTTGTGCGATAGCGCTCTCTTTCCCCGCAACGAGCTCGACGGCTCTTTTCCCTTCTGGGACGGCGAAGTGACCGGAATCAATGTACTTCACGGCTTTTAAGGATTCGATCATCCATCCGGGGAGTGGAGAATGGTCGTCCTCGATGTTTGGTGGTACGAGGACTCCCCATGACGTGTTGGGGAACACGTATGGGCCTTCTTCAAAGTTCCCGTTCTTCAACATGTTCGCTGCAAGACGCAGGGTGATAGTTGTAAGTTTTTGGACCAAACATTTTTCAAGGTTTACCGAATTCAGCCCCATTTTCGAAAAGTGACAGACAAATTGCAAACAAAACATGGCCTAAAGAGATATTTCCACATGGTGTTGCTGGCAAGTCCTTGGTATAATTCAAAAGAGATCATATCAATGTTTCGTATGCATGTGTAAGTGCCAACATACCATGTTCAGTTCAGACAGAGTGAATATGGATTATGGATAAGACAGTAACACACCATTTTTTTATCAAAAATGTTGGATCTTGGCAGCATCAGAGAGAGATGGATTGTGGATAGACAATAACATAGGGAAAAAGACACTCCCCCCCCCCCCCCCCACCCCCCTCAGGTTTGACACAGACACTTTCACCCTTTTCAGTTTGGAAAATGACACTTTCACCCCTTCGGTGTGCCAAATTTCAGGACAGCTACACTCCTTTATAGTGACATTGTTAGTCTGGGGGCGGGAATCGATCACTTGCAGTAGTTTTCGGTACAAATTCGCCCTCTTAGAACATGAAATGACACAATCAGGGGTGTAAGTGTCCTAAAGTTTGGCCCACACAGAAGGGGGAAAATGTTATTTCCCAAACTAGAAGGGGTGAAAGTGTTTTATGTCAAACCTGAGGGGGTGAAAGTGTCTTACTCCGTCCGTCCCAAAATGACTGTCATGCTGTCTTTTGCAAGTATTTTTTAGGAGATGGATTTACTAGCAAAACGTTATAAGAACTTGCTTTACTTTTCAGTATTATTTTGATAGTCGAACCATCTTCTCAAAATGATGTAAAAAACATCAGTACATTCACCATCGGACGGAGGGAGTACGTGTCAGAGTAAAGAAACTAAAAATAGTAATTTACTGTTTTGCTGAATTTTAAGAGAGAAAAGCATGTACCACCACCAATTAGAGAATCTCACATGTGCAGTGACAAAAACTAAACAGTGAAATGAAACAGTATATACCTCTAGTCCTTTTAGGAGTGGTCAAAACCTTCAAAGCAACTGAATCAATAAGTGGACCACAAGCAGCATCTTCCTCAACACCTGGGTTATGGATTGAGATCTCAATCTCATTGGACTCAGCCAAGAACCCCCAAGAATAAGAGTCCCATCCATCACTACTATACATGGTCTGCATAGGCAAAATCCCCCAGTCCTCGGGCTCTGTGTTCGGGGACACCGACACGTTCAGCTTCTCCTCCTGCGCGCACGTCCTCGCCGCGCTGAACGTCAGCGAATAGAACGAGTTCTTCACCACCTTCACTTTCTGTTTTATCGACGCTTCGTTGCCGAGCCTGACGGCGAATTTACCGTTCGGGACGACGAGTAGCATGTCGCCTTGCTTGTGGCCGGACTTGATGTACTCGATGAAGCCAGAGACTTCCCAGTTCGGTATGGCGTTTTTGTTCGTCACTTTTGTGCCTTTGATTTCGGATGGTTTTGGTCCGAACTCGAAGTCTCCATTTGGTAATAGCCCTGCAGGAGATTAATTCTCACGAGATCAGTTTCGGTTGGCTAGTCTGATGGATCAAGAGAAGTTCTGAGTTCATTTATGAGCTGTTCACTGACCAGTGAGTGATTAATGTATGATAGAAAGACAACAATTATACAAGTCCTTTTTTTCAACAGGAGAACCTCAAAAAATTAACTGTGCATTGACACAGTATTGGGTTATTACATAAAGGTTGAATCCCAACTCTGAAGGTTCCCCACTTCCCTACCCTAAAAATAGTAGAGGACGTAAATCCGCGATGTTACAATCCAGTCAGCTTAAAAGGAGCTTGCGGCAAAACACTCCAGGTCTCTAGCGCAGCAGCCACCACAACACTTAGGCTCTTTGGCATCTGAGCTACGCCATGGATTATTACATACTAGATCTTACAGGTTGTCATGTGCCTACAGTTTATAAAATACACTTTCGCCCAGGGGCGGAGCCAAGAACTATCAAGTGGTGGGGCACAATCTTACATTTTATATCATGGTAGGGCACTTTTACAGTTTTACATGGGGCAATACTGAAAATTTCTATTAAAACAGGGGTGCTAGTTCTATTTTTTGGAATTAGGGTGCAGCACGTGCCCCACCGTGCCGCACTCCGCCCCTGCTTTCACCCTGCCAGTTTGTCACAAAGACACATTCACCCCTTCTTATTTGGGAATGACACTGTCACCCCGTCTATGTGCCAAACTTCTAGACACTTACACTGCCTAATTCTGTCATTCCCCACTCTAGCATGATAAAATTTTCCCGGAAGCTACTATCAGTGACAGTTTCCCACCCCAGACTATCAGTGTCACAATTTGGGAGTGCAGGTGTCCTAAAGTTTGGGCCCACTGAACGGGTGAAAGTGTCATTTCCCAACACGAAGGGGTGAAAGTGTCTTTGCATTGAACTTGAGGGGATGAAAGTATATATATACATATACATATATTCTTATCATAGTAAAACTCTACTGTCTTCATATTTATGTAGTTCAACAACCTAGCAGATCACTTTTGAATTTTGATGATACTACACAGCAGTAAATGCATGCAGAAAATGACAGACTAGTGTCATTCCAATGAACATGGTTTTCGTGGAACAACACAATAGAATGAAAAAAGACTGTAAAACATTCATACGTCCGAGGAGCAAGTGAAAATGATATTACGAAATGTTTTTCCAGACAACAGTAATACCAAACTGGCCTATGATCAATCACTAGTACCACGTGACATATGATCGATCGATTGTATTTTCAGGAACGCTATGATCAGTCGTGTTCGGGGACGAACATCATTGGGTAATAAGTAATACTACCAGAGATCGATAGAACTGGAAGCTAGCTAGCGAAAGCAGGAACTTAAGGAAGATGAAAAGGCACAAGAATGATGAGCTTACCATCAGTGACAGATAGAGAAACATGGCAAGTCGCACAAAGTAGAACCAACACCACTGTGACCCTCAACATTTCTACTACAAACTATCACTCCGCTGGAGAGAGGGAGAGAAAGAGAGAAAAGTGAGAGGTTGGTGCTCAAAATCAGAAGGCTGTGCAGTGGTTATATGTATTCATGCTTCTAAGACAGCCCATATGTTTTGAATGAATTACGGATATGCCACCAAGAGGTTTCTTGAGATGGACCAAGTCCCTATCTTCCCAGTTACAGAGCTGATCTTCAGTAAAATATGAGAAATGATATACATAATCAGTCATATGTATACCGGTTATTTTCACCACTTATGTGTTATCTTTACAGAATTTTTACACACATAAGATACTGGTTATGAGCTGCTTGATTGCAAGTTGGTACTACTCATCAGCTAGAACCTACAACATCGAAGGACGTGGAATTTCTCGAATTAAGTGAGAGATAATATTGATGGGAAACTGCTGCTTTAAGAAACCGCTTTCATTTTAAAACCTATTTATTTAATTTATTAAATATGATTGAGTAATCCAAATGGCTCTTGTGTCCTGTAAAAGAGATGGATTTGTCCGTCTAGGGAAGGTCGGGGACAGAGAAATTATTAGCACATGAATACATGCAGCAAGGTGTGCTGTCAGTCTTGGGGCACAGTGGTCATTTCAAGGTCCTATTAATATATTTTAAAAAATGTAAAATAAAATGTGTTACTCGCATGAATAAACTCATGAAGGTAGGAGCATTTATTTTCTAAGCGACAGGACGATAAGAAACTATGTATAGTTGCAAAAAGTTAAACTATGGTAAATTGAGTATTGTAAGACGTCAACATGAAGACTGTAGATATACCTCGAATTATTGGTGCTCATGCGTATACCATGCAAGATTATAAATGACCATAGTACCATGAAGCGTGTCTTAGATCAGAAAGGACCTACACCGGAGAATTTGAACTTGTCAACAAATTGTACAATTTGAACTAACAATCAAACACAACCCAGATCAGTAATGTACGAAGTGACGGAAATATCCTCACGGATTCTGTTATGATGCACATGGTGGTCTTGGCTAGATGCGAAAAATGAAGAGAAGAAATGGCACATGGTCTCAATTAAACAATGCTTTGTTTTAGATCTTCGGGAAAGCAACAAGAGTCATGTTTGTGGTCCAATGGCAGAACCTGTGGTGAAATGTTTATCAGAAAGTTGTAACCAGTCAAAACCTACAAAGGCCTCTTTTTTCTATTCGGATAAGATTAGGCATCTTCCATGCAAGTCTCTCTGTGATTCCTATTAACAGAAAATATTACTAATGCAGGAGTCGCACCAGCAATCCAGTATCTTATTAACCACAGATAAAACTTGCCTAGTCTAAAACAAGCGTTCTGAGATTGATGTGTTAAAGGATTCTTATCCTTATTCGAACCTAAATGAATTGAAGATATACGTGATTTGATTCATTGAGATTAACAAGGGATGGGAAAATAAACCGGGATCTCATGTTTATTTAGACAACCAAAGACTGGACAAGTGTCAACGAAAAACATCTGGGGGATCAACCCGAGAGGTTAGAGAATAATGGAGATCTGATCTTCTTCAGGAACAAACCATGTGCAGTGTTAGCATTTTGTTATTTCTGTAAACAATAATTACATTTTTGTTAATACATGATAATTAACTTTGGTTCTGACAGAATTAGTGTGTGCTTCTGACCTCTTTATTTTAGGTCGGCAATAGTTATGTTTATTTTAAACACTTTAGTACATGTGCCTGCAATAAGTAACAGGAGATGGCAGGTAGGGCTCAATCTATGAAGATGTGAATTTAATTTCTCACCCAATTGTTCCATGACGGTGCACTATTAAAATTTGATTGGTGCAGGGACCTAATTTTAACTGCACCAAACTTAGTTTCTACAGCCTCGTATCGTCAGCATTTCTTTTCACAGTTTAATGTCAATGCTCATGTTGGGTTCTCAAATTGGTGAGTAGACTTTCAGATTAACATTAATAAAATGATTACGATAACTTAAAATTTGAAGCATGACCAGTGAAGTCAAACGGTGGAAGAGACTCGTAAAGAGTGGACAGACTCTATGACCCGCATGATGTAACACGTAATATCCCGTCCCACATGGACATATTATGGATTAGATGTTTGGTATATAGTAAACCTTACGGGTTACTACTAGTACCTTCAAGGCTTAAAATTTGGATTAGATGTTTGGTATATAGTAAACCTACGGGTTACTACTAGTACCTTCAAGGCTTAAGCATTTTTATCCGGTGGTACGGATAGAGAAGTCGCTGGGACAATAATACGCCCGGGTTGTTACAAAAGCGATAAGCCAACCCTGGTCCTGCAAGGGCTCTGTCCGCTAACCTGGGCGCACTCAACGAGGACGTTGAGTATATAGGGGGGGGGGGGGGGGTCATAATATCCCATCCCAGATCGAGATATTGTGATGCACGGGAACTCCATGTACAGTGCCGGAACTCTGTCAGAACTCCACGAAACGTTCCCGGAACGCCACGTGGCGTTCCGATAAAAGTAATGAGTCCGGAACTTATGAGGAACTTCCCGGAGACGCGTTCCCCCTTTTCGGAACATTTTGGAGACATCTCTGTGTATAAAAAAACACTCGGGTGTCTTTTACTAAATTTAAAAATATAAAGGAGGCCGCTTGTAAATAAAATATGATATATATTACTAATCCTGACCCCAATCTAAACCCTGGCCACTTATCCTTAAAGAGAGATAATAAATTTGGATACTTTCAAGACTTCCAAACAACCTCAAAGACTTCATGGAACTCTGATTTCTCAAGTACCTCCACATATTTATGGAGTAAATGTGTCCTCCTTGTATTGATCTTAATTATTGTCTTTTGATTTGGTCTATTGTGTATTTATGTATTATTTACATTAGAATTCATCTGTGTGTGTATCTATTAATATATGCGTGTGTGTATTTATCAATATTTATGCCGTTCCCCGGACGTTTCGTCTCCTCAATTTTTGAAAATTGCCGTTCCAGCGTCCCCGTCCCCGTTTCGTCTCGTCCGCGTTCCCGTTTCAGTGCTACATAGGACGTATATAAGGTGGGGAGATTGTGATATCCCGTCCCACATCAGAGATTTGTGAGTTTGGCATCTGGTATATAGCATACCTTGTGGATTACTACTAACACCTTCAAGGCCCAAGCATTTTTATCCAGTGGTACGGATAAAGAAGTTGCTAGGATAGTAGTAATTCACTCGGGTTGTTACATAACAGCCCGCCTTTTCAGGCTCCGGCTACATGTACAATTACGGATAACGAAAACAGCGGAGACCCATTACATATATAAACTCACTACAACCCCTCTGCTACATCGACATGATTCAAACATGCAGCTGCTAGATGAGATTCATCAATGCAACCCCCTGCAGATACCAATCCGTCTTGTCAAGTTCGGACAACATTTGGGTTCCAGGGTTGGTGGAGAATCAAAAGAGATACAAGCTAAGTGGAGAATCCCCCCCCCCCCCTCTTCTTACATGATCTAACAGCTCACCTTATTGGGATCCGAATGCATCAAGGCTACTGAAGATAACATGTATTCGTTCTTAGTAAAAGTTAAGGATAGGCTATAGCCCCTCACCCCTGTTTGAGTATAGTGCCCTACGGGCATGGGTTATTTTTTAGTACACACACACACACACACATACATATTAGTGTGTGAGGGAGGGGATGTCAGAAACCAACCAGGAGGAGGTTCACCCCTACAACTACTGCATACAAATCAATGTTGGCATGGCTGCATTTAGCAGTGGGAGATTATGAGATCTGTAAACACACAAGGCAGGAAGAGGATCATCCCATGACCATGCATTATTTAACAATCAGCCTCCCCACGCTCAAACTGCATACAATATTGGAGAAAATGGAGATCCATATGAGATATGTAACCAGAGGGGATTCACCTTCTGGTGGCCCTACATAATCTTCTAACTATCCACCTTATCGGGAACAAACTGTCTTCCTAATCTGGAGATAATGAGATCCCCATTGACTCTTGCATAATTCTAACAAATCTGCCACATCAGGCTAGGATGCATTTACAATCTTGAAGATGTGTGTGTGTGTGTCCATCGAAATTGAGCAGGTTCACTTATATGACCCCTACAAAGCAAGCAACCTTCCTAATTGGACACACACGAAATTTGCAGATTTGGAGATCAAGGTGTCGGAAGCAACGAAAAGATAAGTTGAATTTCACCATCTGTGTATCCTTAATTCAGATGCATCTCAAAACACGAATTCACACATAGGAACACATACCCCGAGCTCCTCAGAAATCAAAATATTAACCAAAGTTAATAGAAAATCATATGTCACAACCACAAATAACTCAAACTTCATCATGTTAAAACCATAGTAATGAAAAGTATTGATCATAATGATGCAACAATTATTATGAAAATATGTGACAGATGCTTCTACATCACCCATTAGACACCACTAGATTAGAGAGGACTTATTTTAAATCAGCCAACAAAGGCCCTATTTTGAGACTCGTATATATAAGTTATCATAAACTCCATGCTAGCCCATGTCAACTAGAGTCAAACATAGTAAAAGCAAATAACGGCAGATAAGTTTTAAGTGACAGGAATAATAGCACATCCACGGGTTTCAATTGAACTGGGACTAGAAAATTTTGGTTTTCTACAGAATTGTAGCTTCACAACTATAACCACATGCAAATTTGTTTGCTGGATTATTTTATGAATTGAATTAGCTGGAGGAGTGATCCACCTCAGGCATCACATAAATCGAAAAGGACAATAATAAGGACAAAGAGGTATAACCTAAGTTAGCAGTGTATATTATGTCAGGCACACAGAAAAAATAGACTCGTCAACCTTTTTCATAAAGAAAACACGTGGCATACCAGAGATGTCACTAGCGTCATTCTGTACTTGAAATCTTTCATAAAAGTGCATGTATCCAGTGATCATAATTTCAATAGTTCAGAAATAAGACCAACTTTTGAATTTTAACTTTCCCTTTGTCCTAACACTTGAACAAAATGAAGTCCATTTCAAGTGTTTCATTCGGGAAATAAGGAAAGACCTCCCAAATAAAGTTTAATTTTCATTCTGTATCAAGTTCATCAGTAAAAGTTAAGAATTGACTCATTTTTGTTGACGAACTTTGTGTGGGAACATATCATATTATCATCAATGAATAGTGGGAACATAATGATTACAAGTCTTTTTACAAGATTACGCAACGGACCCCATTCAGTCATCTTGATTCAGCGTACAACAAATGATAATAGGCCGGTGACTCAGAAAACATGCATCAACAAACAAAAGGGTTCATAATAAATCACGCTAATGGAGATCCATATTAACCTTATCCGAAGTAAACAGAAGTTTCACAATGTACCTGAAACTTGCCTCTCTGCACCCCGTACAGAGGTCCCTTTGCAGTCTGCCCGCCCCGCTTTAGAGATTGTGATCCGGTAAGCTCAAGTAGCTCTGTGGCCCCTCCTTCCATTCAGAAGCTCTAGTGTCTAGAAGTGCCAATCCCTTTAAACAGTCAAAGGCCTTAGTTAGCTTCAATACTTTGATCAAGGGGCAAATAGAGGATTAAATGTTGAGAAACCGACTGTAAAGCAAAACCACTCTAATAGTTAAAATATACCCATGTCAAATGTTCGTGAACTGCATCACATGACGTAATTACATTACCACATCAGACCTTGGACCCCTTAGCAAAACCCCCACATCTCGGCAAAAAAGATTTGAGCATATGTGACAATTTTGGAGAGATTAAGTAAACAGAAGGAACAACAACCTTCCCTTCTAAACGAGGCTTCCATACACTTCACATAAAAGTAACTAAAACTATCCAAGTTTTTTATGATATACTAGTATTAGACTCTATGACTCACTTAAATTAAGTGATAGTAAAACATCGTCTGTATCACCACGGGGTCCCTCGTCTGTCAATGGCGTATCCATAAATATCGTGAGCTAAAATATGTGAATATGCAAAGTCACATACTCCAGTATGTCTATACTCTATACTACACCAGTTTCCAGAAAGGTCCTCTTATCATCATGAAAACCACATCTCAATGTTTCTCATAACTAAGCATCACTACATCTTGTTGCACAGTAGGAATCCACATGGGACAAAAGTGGACATCATATTCCTCATTATTGCTTGCAAGCCAAAAGTATCATAATTACAACTCTACATTTTAAGTAACTTGGCATCAGTGTACCTTTTTTCTGTTATAAGAATGCCTATGATCTTCACTGTTGGGACAAGAGCGCATGATATTTCTCATTATTTCAAGCCCCAAAAATCATATCAAAACTTCAATTGTTTGAGTTACTTGGCACCACTAAACCTTTTTGAATAGTAGGAATGTCTAAGAGTGTATTTTCTGTACAGAAGGAATGCCTACGAGTTTTACTTATGAGACAGAATTAAACTTAATATTTCTCTTGACTGCAAATCTCAAAAAAAGCGGTATGCTGACAAAACATATGAAATCATTTCTTATTTTTCTGAGCCAGTTGGCCTCATGGAAATTTCATAAGCGAGACACAGTTAAACATTATGGATAATACCCAGAAGATAAAATCACATCTCAATGTTTCGAGCAACTATACATCACTATTTGTATAGTAGGAATGCCTATGAAATCCACTGACTTTCAGTGTTGGGACAAAAGATGACTTCAAATTCTCGTGCAAATTAGGAGATCTAATCACATTTCAATTTTCTTAGTAAATTCACGCCACGTATCTTTTGGTGTAGTAGCCTCGTAACATTATTTGCGGAACAAAAACAAACTTAACACTTCCTTCTGCTGGTATATATTATGATAATCACATCCCAAATTTCTCAATAACTAGGCTTCCCTATACCTCTTCGTACGGTTATGAACTTCACTACCGAGGCAAATTCAACTGCTACGGGTACCTGCAAAAGATGAAATCACATATCAAACAGCTTTCTTTTTTATATGATTTTTCGAGCAACTTGACATCTCTAATTCACTATACCATTGTGTACGGTAGGAATGCTTATGGACTTAACTAATGAGACCCAAGCAGACCAAGAATACTTTAATATCTTCCTTTATTGCACCACGGAAATATCATTATCATGTTTAAAATGTTTGAGTAACTTGGCACCACTGAACCTTTTTTCAAATAAGGAATGCCTAAGAACTTCATTTACGGGACAACCACACGACATCACATCTTGATTTCGAGTAATGTGGCATCAATATACCTTATTTTTATACTATGATTGCCTCAAAACTTCATTTACAGGACAAAAGCAAACGTCGCATTCTCTTGACTGCAACCCAAACATCATAAGCAAATGTAATTCTCTTTTAGTAACTCGCCGCCACTATACCTTCTGTATAGTAGGAATGCATACAATCTTGTTTTGCGGGACAACAATGACTTAGAATTTCTCTTGATTGCAAGCCATATGTCATACCATATTTCAAAATGTCGAGCAACTTCGCACGGCTGTACCATTTTGTATAGTGGGAAATGGGAATGCCGATGAAATTTGTTACGGGGAAAAAGCAATATGGCATCTCCCGCCTAGCAGATGGGACAAATCCTTAACGAAAAAGCGTGCTCTTGGTAGTGGTGAAGGCTTCGGCTGTTCACTTAGGTATCGACTTGAGAACTAGCACCGGGCGACTCTTCTCTTCGAGTTTCAGCTGTACAATGCATTGATGCATGTGCCACTGGAAACCTTTCTATATGTAAATAAGAGCTCCGTCTCACTATCGTTCGAGCACATAAATCCCTCGAAAGAGAAAAAATAGGTACAAGCGAAGTCATATTCCATATGAAGAGTACCAGATTCTTTCACTGTCAAGCCCAGTTCATGAAAGAAACGAAACCCTAATTATATTATACTACAGGGGTAATAAAGACTACTTATGAGTTCTAGCTCCTTAGGCCGGTTACACTTCAGGAAAGAGAAGTCGCAACGAATCCGTAATCAAAGGAAAACATGTGTTATATTCTTTGATTTTTGTATTCCCAGACTAGGCCCTTGGCCGACTTCCTTCTGTTTGACTTCCAACCGGAAAGCTCTGTCGCACCTTTAATCGAGGTCAAAGCGTAATCTCAACGTTTCAAGCTACTTGGCATCACTGTACAGTACTAGTAAGAATGGCTAAGAAGTAAGAACTTCATTTATAATATAAAAGTAGACTTTATATTTCTCTAATAATTGGAATGCCTAAGAACTTCATTCACTGGACAAAATCAAACATTGTATTTCTCTTGATTACATGCCGCCATACTTTCTTGTATGCCAATGAACATCACTGATGGGACAACAGCAGATTTCATATTTCTCAAAACTTGTGATCCACCAGATTCACCATCATATGTCAAACCTTATAGTATAGTTGGAATCGCTCTGAACTTCAGAAGAAGAAAAAAAGTAACGCACTTCTGCTGATCTGTTAACCACAAACTATGATTACCAGAGACACAAGAGGATCTGGAGACACAGTTCCGCAATAAAGATTTACATTTTGGTGGAGAAAACAACAGATTATAGTACTGTCTGTTAAAGGTGTGTCGTAGTGGGTTTGACACTTTGACTAACATGTTTAGTTCATGTGATTGACGGAAAATGGAGAAAAAGAATAGAATACCCTAAACAGATTGCATAACATCTTCAATGAAAAACCTTTTCAAAAAGGCTAAGTCGACATAAGCGACAGGTACGTCATGAGAACTGCACCTTGTAAGTTAAAGAATCAAATAAAAGAATCAATTCTTATTATTTAAGCATCATAAACCAAACATATGCATTGATAGTGTCCCATAAAAGGAGTAGAGAACCAAATGTGAGCTCAAGAACACCCAAGACAGTTCTAAAACGTTAGCTATCTAGTTTTTGTACACCTGCTCTATAACAGTGAGATACTAGAGTCCAATCTAAACAAAAGATAAAAATGGCTATAGCAGAAACAACATGGTATAAACAAACTGTACAAGACTTACAGAAATAACTATTTAGGAAGCTTACCTTGAAAGGGAAGTTCACACTAACTCCATCTAGTACCTCTCACGGCAGCTACGAATCTGAATAGAGGATAAAGATGCAAAATACGTTATTTATTCACATGACATCCTAGTTTCTACCAGTAACACGTGTGAAATAAATGAGCAACAATGGTAAAATTCAGATTTTCGGAAGGCTTGAATATACACCTAGGAAAAAGATGAACGTTTGTGTGAGATACGTTGGCTAAATGCAAAATAAACTTTTAGGCACAAATCAACCAAATTGTTACCCTTAAAAATTTGTATAAGAAGAAAATTTTATTTCAGCCTGGTAGGCTGGTACAAAACAATAAATTTGTTCAAAACCCATTTATGAAAAGAAAAGTAGAGATGTGGGAGGATCTGGATACAGAGTTCACTATAAGCATTGAAGATTTGGTGGACTATATGACCGATTCTAGAATTCGACTTCGTGAATTTGACATACACGCTGTTCAGGCTGTCATTGCTCAAATTCTAAAAAAAAAGAAAAAAAGAAGAATAAAAAAAAAAAGTGCAATAGATGTGAAAAACAATCAAGGCAAAGGCAGTTCGAAAAAAGCTGTCTGTAGACAATATGTAACATTAAATTAGGATACCAGAGTATAATCTGATCAGAAAGACAGATAGTGCAGTTAAAAAGGGCCATAACATAAACAACACGGTACGCCCTCAAACAAAAATGTTTGCAACTTTCTGCAATAACCTTAAGAGGAGAAATGTGTATGAGCCTGATCTAGTAACGTTCACACTTCACAGCACCTAAAAATCTGGACAAGCATGAGCAATACATCAAGAAATAGAGAATACATAAAATATTTTCCTTCATGAAATAGTACGACATCTTAGTATGTACCAGTGCTACAATGAGGGCCTGTTTGGTCCAACTGAAAATCTGAATAATTAGCTGATTTTTTTTTTAGAAAATAAGTTAGCTGAAAATATGAAGTAGTTGAAAATTCTAAATATGTTTGGTATGAGATTAAAATTGGCAGAACGTGGGGGAATCTGCAAAATTTGAGAATAAATAATCTGCAGATTATTGGGCCAAAAAAGTCGTTCAAAACCCATGAATGAACAGAGGAGATTTTAGGGTTATGATTTGGACGGCGCGATACCTTTTAGGGTTCGTTTTGGGTGGATGATGGTTTGACAACGGAGAGAGAGAGGTAATACCTTTACGGGGATGTTGGCTCGTAGGCGTCCGTCGGCTGATCAAGACAGCAGCGTGAAGAAGACGAAGCTGTCCAACGGTCTTATGCTTGCCGCTTATTTTGAACGCAGAATCACTATGTGGGTGGGTTCATTACGCGGTAGAGTGAGCTTTCAAGGGCTGCGATGGGCTGGCTGGTCTCTTATCTGCCCAGACGATCGTGGCCGTACAAATAGATGGACGAATAAGATGCTACATACGGACAATTCCACCCCCTCAAGTTTGATGCTAAGATACTTTCACCCCTTTTGGTTTAGGAAATGACACTTCTCGCTCCTTACGGCTAGGGATGAAAACGGTTCGGTTTGGTCCGGTTTTGGCACCCATCCGAACCGAGCTGCATGTAGCGGTTTGGGAAAAATCCAAACCTAATCCGGACCGTTCATGGCTTCAAACCAAACTAAACCGAACTGTGAATGACCGGTTTGGTTCGGTTTTAAACCGCGGTTTCTGGAAATATGTTATTTCATTTAAAATTTCTCAATAGCACATTCATCAATCGAACGATATCTAAAATTTATGTGTTAAGCAATTAAAAAATAAAATAATTGTAAACTTGGACCGAACCGTAATAACCTAAACCGAACCATATTATACGATTTGGGATTTTTGCAAACTTGGACCGAACCGTAATAACTTCCAAACCGAACCAAACCGCCCGGTTCGGCTCGGATTGCGGTTTTTCCGGTTTGAACTTGCATACCTACTTACGGGTGCCAAATTTCAATACACTATCCTCTTTTAAGTGTGCAGTCTTTAGTTTAAGGGTAGATTGCTTCACTGATAGTAGTAGTTTTTCGTAAAATTTCTATGCAATAGCATGAAATTGACAAAATCACGTGGTGCAAGTCTCTTGTAGTTTACTTTAAGAAGTGAAAGTGTCTTTTCTTAAACTAGAAGGGGTCGACTTCTCTTTGTGTCAAACCCGAGGAAGTGAATGTTTTAACTTGTAACACATGCTTCTATGTCAAAAGTATAAAATAATTGTAACATTTTCATGTTTTATTGTTTTACCGTTTATAGAAATATTCGCGACCCGAGTGACTACCGCCCTATCAGTCTTTATAATTGTATTTACATAATTATTGTCAAATAACTTGCAAACAGGATCAAGGCATAGCGGTGCTATCCGTCATCTTTTGTTCGCTGATGACACTTTCATCTTTCAAAAATTGAACCTCTAAATTGCGCGGATCTTGAAATGAGTTCTCTTGGAATTTAGGCACCAATCGGGTCAGACGGTCAGTTTTCATAAATCAAAACTGATATCAGCCCCAACATGAACCCTGATGATGCGCATAATTCATAATTTATCTTGGAAATCAATATCAGGAAAAAATCATAGAAGTATTTAGGAAGCATTATGAATTTTTGACTTAAGAAATGAGAAATCTTTGCACGAATCTTATCAAATTTTCACTCCACTTCACTCTTTATCTATCTTGGAAATCAACATGAACCCTAATGATGCACGTTGGTCAAGTTTTAACTGTTTTCCATCCCGACATACATTTTCTCGGCTTTCAAAAGGCCCCAAAATATTTCTTCAGACAGTTGAAAACGGTTATCACTCACTTCCTTTTGTTCAATGGAAGTAACAAAAGTATTAGTTGGTGTAAACGGAGTATTGTCAGTCAGTCCATTAGTCAGGGTGGCTTGGGTTTCTGTGATCTAGAGCTTCAAAATCAATCCTCTCATGCAAAAACAACTTCGCGCATCATATCTAACCCTAACTCTCTTTTAGGAAAAGTGCTACTAGGGAAATATTGTCACAAAAAAGGTTACCTTCACCACACAGGGATAGGAAAACATCATGTTGGAAAAAGAGATTCTTCGGCAAGGGATGATGTTGACAGTTGGCGGTGGACGGGTTATCAACCCTTTTAGGGACAACCGGATACCTGATGACAATTTTAGGCTTCCCCATGGCATCCAAACTTTCTTTCCCACCCTCACAGTCCAAGACTTCATTGATCAGTCGTCCAAAACATGGTGTCAACTCATTCCTGCTCAGTTCTACCCGCATAAAATTATAGATTCAATCTCTTCCATTTACATTCCCCAAAATGACCAACAAGACAAGTTTATATGACCCCTCACGAAAAATGGAAAAATTGTTGGAATAGATGCCCTAGAGGCAATCTAGTTTAGTGTGAATTTATTTGTGGCTAGAAATTCATTTATTATTTATTGGATATTTAATATAATGAAGTCCTTAGATTTACAATTGTGTTGTTTAACTTAAATATCCCTAGTCCAGTATAATGATTAATGGGACAATCATCTATAGACTAGTATGGGGTTGGAATGATATGGAGATATCATGATCCAACACATAGGTGTGTATTAGGGGTAATGTCGCACTGGATTGACCCATCTCCGAGAAGGCTACATACACGTTATGTTGAGTCACAAGCGCTTCTCGCGGTGCAATGGTATTGTCATCCTTAGACTTGGAGTCACTAGATATTCTAGTTGTGGATTATTGTGATTTTGGTAGCGTTAAACGCTACACCGTAACTGGGTAGTTATAAAGGCGTGTACTGGATACAATAAGAAGCAAGCTTAGAGATCGTAGTGGACGTAGATAGAATTTGTCTCTCCCACATAACGGGAGCAAATATCCTAGGCCGCTCGAGGGATAGTGCTTATAGAATGTCTGGCCAGACTCAAATAAATCAATATGGGATATTGATGTTATTTGCACGAATAAGGCTATTCCCATGGATCGAGAAACTATGGATTGGATATACGAGTGTGACTTGTATGTCTCGTGTCCAATCCGGATATAGAGACAAAGGGATGAGACAATTACTTGTACAAAGGTTGTCAAGATAACTATTCTATTAGTTGGCTAGAATGGATGTTTTGCTAGAAACCGCTCCATATTAGCAAATAGTTGCTACCAACTAGATAGAACCTATGGGGTCACACGCTATATAGAGTTGAACTAGATTTGGGAATTAATTAATTGGATTAATTAATTAGAAGGATCACTTTGCAAAACCTTGCAAACTTAGTAGGGACTAATTTGCAAGGAAGGGACTAAATTGAATTCTAGTATGACTAGAATAAGTCCTTTAGGTAGTTGGCAAGGAGTTGTTGGACTATATAAAGGACCTTCCTTCCTTCCTTCCCACAACTTATGCTCATAATTGAACATAACAAGAGTGGGAGAGAACAAAAGGAGAGAGAGCAACAAGCTAGAGGAGCCGCCGCCCCCCTAGCCCGCCGCCCGTCCCCGTCGGCCACAAGGAGGCCGAGACCTCCCTTGTTGGTCTCGTTTTGCGTGATTCTTATTCCTCTTCCTCTTTTCGGGCTAGCACCAAGGAGTTGGAGATCTAGAAATCAACTCTAGGCGTGGATCAACCATAGAGAACGTGACACAATTCACGTTTGAAGTCATCAAAGGAGAACCCTAAGGTGTGTTATTGATTTCTTCCTTTACCATCGTTATGTCTCTTGACTTGTGATCCTTGGAGGGTTTTGCATGGTTATTTATTGTTTCCGTTGCGCATCCATGAATCAAAACCCTACAAAAATTTCGTGTTAAATTAGGTTACTACTTCCTTCAAAGACAAAGAAGCGAAGAAAACGACTTCAATGCCTAGGGAACCATAAAAATTTGGAAACAAGTTCTAAAGCTCAAATAGCAACCTTGACTCTAGTGGTTTTGTTGAAAATTATTTCCTAACACTCCTCCACTTTTAACAGCGCTTCCCTTGAAAATAATCCCTAATCTGCACTAAGTGCAATGCCAAGGAAGAAAACAATGGCTCAATGTTTCTTTACATGTGAATTCTCAAGAACCATTTGGTTTGAATCAACGTGGGGGCTGAAAGTTCAGAACAGTCTGTCGCAACATTATCTTTCTTTTTTCTATACTTTTTTTTAACTCACTTTCAGTAAATTATGACAAGCACGCCTTGCTCACCACCCTGCGACATATTTGGTTGCACCTATTGCGGCTATTATGAATAACTTGTTCATAAAGCCGACCCAATAAATTGTAACCCTTGGTCATCCGATCTCCTCAACCTTAGAAACAAACCATAGATTGTGCTAAGCAAGAATCGGGACACAAAATAAAACGATACAGAAATTGAACATTCGTGGATGGTTGAAACAAATTTTAGCACACATGTCTGTCGTATGGTAGATGCGTCGTGGAAAAAGGATGACGTCTCAATTTCTGCATGGTCAAACTTCAAGGAATCTCTCATTCAATCCCACTGTGTCTTTAGATCCACTTCAGCTGTGGAGGCAGAAGTTACAGGAATTATCAGGACTCTTTAATGGTTACGAGACGATGACTACAGAGATGTGAAATTATTAACTGATTCCGTCATCACAAAAAAAAAAAAAAAAAAAAAAAAAAAATCTCCAGAATAAAACTTTTCACTACGGAATCAGCTCGACCATCGACGACATCATCAAGATAGGCTTGTTTTCTCCTTTCTTAGAATCAAATTTGTACCAAAGAAAATGATCTCAAGGATCCACAATAAGACCCAAGAGATCACGAGTACAAGCACGTTTGATTTGCTAAATTTTTCCCCACTTTTAAGCTTGAGGACAAGCTTGTTCTTAAGGGGAAGAGACTTGTCAGGATCACACTGTAAGGACCTAAGTGAAAGGACTCATAAACTAATGACCTGCAATTGGGACTAAAGTGAAAAAGTCTGAAAACTGTGGTCGTGTAATGAGATGCAACAACTTCCGTTGAATGGGCTTGATGGTTTAATCCGAGCCATCCAACGGAAATATTGGTTCCATTTAAATACTTAAATGAAATGGCGTCGTATTACTTATCACTAGCAACAATCGAGCCAGGTCAGCGATTCTCTGCGTGGTGATTGGCCGGAACTGGTCACTTGCTAACTCGGCAAAGACCGTTAGGTAGTTTGGTTAATTGCAATTGCTTACACCTTATTACACAAAAGAGAATTGTACTGCGAACCAATTATTATGAAATATTTGAATTCCTCCTCTTTCTCTGCATTATCTTTCTCTCTTATTAGATCCGAATCCCCTTTATGTTCTCCGGTCAAATTCCGGTCAAATTAGTTATCGGAGAGGTCGTCAGTCCTCGAGGTCACATCATCTTGAGATTCCAGGTCCCTCCATCAGGATGAAATCATCTGATTCATTATCTTCTCCTTCGTAGAGGACACTTAGTGTTTGGAGGAGCTGAGCTCTAAAGGAGGATGACTCTCTGTCACCGGAGCATTCCATCTATGAGTCATTCTTGTCGTTCTGTGTCAAAAGGCGTTTGAAGTTTCTTTGACTATGTCGTAGTATGTCAGATTCCTCACTCAATGTCGTCGTGACTTGTTTCTGGTGATGGTTGCAGCTAGGTATCCAACGTTTTCGGGTCATAGGTTTCCATGTTTGTCTTTCTTTACGTCAACATGACTATTCAAATGAGAAGAGATTGAAAATCGCAATATTGGTATCAACGTTATAGATAGCGCGGCGACAAATGAAACTTTTGTTTTCACCGAGGTCAAGTATTGGCATAAATAAAAGTGATTAAAATATTGGTATATTGTTTTCAGGTTTTGTAGTCAATATATCGATTTGTTCGTCTTCGTTGGTTCTTTCTTCACTTTATTCGTCTAAGACTAGTTGATTTGTTCCTCTCCCACAGTCCAAGAGCTCTTTGATCCAACCATCTTACAATAGTCGAACAGTCTCACCTCCACAACCATCCAACTCGCATTCGAAATCCGATTACTATGGAGGTAGTTTTGGATAGTGAGCTTTTTAGTTTTTAGTTTTTCGAGAATGAGACATCAAAGACTCGTCAAGAACCAAAAAACCATCTATTCTTCTTAAAAAACCAACAACTAAAAAACCTTCTATCCGAACCGAACTAGATCTCTATGAACCAGCTTAGATTTGGTTCTTATTGGGCCAAACGTGACCAAACTGAAACATTTTCAGGTAAATAACAGGGAAAGAAAAAATTACCAAGAGTAAATCGGCAATAAATATAGCAGAAAAACATTACTGGAATTAAGATCTTCCGGTAGAGAATGAAACTAGTGCAGCTACCACGCCAATAATCTGTCTCATCAACTCTCAGATCTAAAACTAGAGTAATTAGAAACCCAGTCCTCGGACAAAAGACCATTAAAACCAAAGTCTTAGCCACTCTCAGATCTAAAACTAGACTAATTAGAAAACCAGTGCTCGGACAAAAGACCATTAAAAACAAGTCTCCGCCCAAACTTACAAGTCGACAAATTAATTCCAACAACAAATCACCGAACCGCCTGCACCAAAAAAACCAGCCGGAAGCGGACTCGCCGGAGCTCCGGCGCCGATCTAATTCCCTAACGCTCGGACACGTCGGAAGCGAGCCTGGAGGCGATGGCCGAGTGGTACATGATGTCGTGGAACGTGGCAGCCTCCGTCGTCTTCTTCCGGAGCTCCCTCGCCTTCTCTTCGGTGAAGCATCCCGGAGCGAACCGAGATCTGGCTCGCGAATCCGCCGGATCAATGACGTCTTCGTCGATGGCGGCTACGGATTTGGTAATATAATCTGGATCTGAGGACCAGCCGAAGAGTGGGGTCCACCAGCTAGAGGAGGGGTTGGTTGCGTTACGGCGGGTCAGATCTGGTTTGCGGTGGTTGGATGAGAGGATAGGGTTAGGGCGGAAGCAGGTAAATGTGGATGCCATTGAGAGAGAATCGGAAATGCAGACAGGGAAGAGAGATTGTTGTATGGAGACTGTCGGTGAGATGCGTGCGTTTCGGGAGAACGATAGTGAGATGAAGTAGACGAGCGAATCGGATAAGATTGTTGACGTGGTAAGTCGTTACATTACGCTTTTTTACTTTTCTTTTCGTTTGTTTGTTTGAATTAAGGGTAAAAGACACTATCATCCCCCTCAAGTTTGATGCAAAGACACTTTCACCCCTTCTTGTTTGGGAAATGACAAAATTTCAGAATAATTAGGCCCTGCTTTCTTTGTCTAATTTTAGACGATTTTTTATCTTTTTCTTAAGTCATAAAAAAAGTTCCGTTAAGTCCATTTTCGTTAGAATTTATGTGTGAAAACTTTTTTACCTTTTTATAAGACTAAAAAAGGTAGTTTTTTTCTAATATCAACTTTTTTTTCTTTTTTTCTCCTGAAAACTACTTTTTAGAAGGTAAAATTGAAGTTAAGTAAACAACATTTTAGAAAACTGAAAAGATAACTGAAACTTTTTAGAAAACTTATTAGGTGCAAAGTAAACAATTTTTTTTTTCTTTTTCTAAAAAAAGATAAAAAGTCGCCTAAATTTAGGTAAACAAAGCAGGGCCTTCGTCTCCCCAATATAGGGCTGCGATTAAACCGACGAAACCGTCAAACCGGACCAAACCGTGCTATTAGGTTCGGTTTGGTTAAGGTTCAGAAAATCTTGAACCGTTTATATTAGGACTGCAACTCGGGCGGGTTGGACGGGTTGGCACCCTTGTCCAAGCCCGAGCCCGAGTTCTGTCGAGGGGGCTGCCAGTGGCGGAGCTAGGAAATCAAGTCAGCCGGGGCAAGATTAACAAAGTCAAAAGTCAAAGTCAACAATCAAAAGTCAAAAGTGAACGGTTGAAACTGTTCTTATATAGCAAGATGTTACAAAAAATTGTAAACTTTCCATTTGGTGCAGCGGTTAAGGCTTCTTCTTGCAAGTGGGTGGTCATGGGGGTTCGATTCCCATTGACTGTACATTAATATTTTAGAAAAGGAAAAAAAAAAATCGGAAACAAAAATAATCTTGACAGCGAGGAGATTTGAACTCACGCAGTACATTTCGACAATGAAACACTTAACCACCCGCGCCACTGGGCAGTTTAGAATCTCAAGGGGGCAAAATTAGATATACCAAAAATTATAGTCATTAAAAACCAATAAAATTGAGAGTACTAGTAGAAATTTTCAAATTCAAGGGGGGCAACTTTATACGTTTTTGAAGGTGTTCTCATCTTGTTGGGAACCAACTTGTTGGTATTTGATGATTTTTGTTTAGGGTAGCTTGCTCAATTAGTATTTAGTTGTTTAGGGCCTTTAGGCTGCTCAATTAGCAATTTAGCTGGATTGGATTTAATTTTTGAACTTTTATTTTGTTATTTAAGGGTAAATTTTGAAGTTTTTAAAATTTTCAGGACTTAACTGTCAATATATTTAATATTATCCGGTTAAACCGGAACCGAACCGAAACGGAACCGTTAAGCTGATGAACCAAACCGAATTGAACCGTTTTTAAAAGGTTCGGTTTAGGTTCGGATTTCTGCCGAACCGTAAATCTAGGTTCGGTTCGGATTTCAGTGCGAACCTGGCCGAACCGAACCGTTTACACCCCTAGCCCAATAGTGACATCGTTAGTCTGGGGGCGGTTGTCCTTCATTGTAGCAGTTTCAGGACTAATTTGTTCTCTTAGAATATGATATGGTAGAGTGATGGGGTGTATGTGTCCTGCAGTTTGGAACAGAAAAGGGGTGAAAATGTTATTTCCCAAAAATAAATGGGTGAAAGTGTTGTTGCATCAAACCTGATAGGTGTCTTTAACCCTTTAATAAATAGCAATAATTCCTTAAGGTTATGGTTTATTACATTAGAGTGCAGTATTGTTCGGGAAATTACATTCACTCCCCTCTTTCAGACAAAATTTGCCAGATAGTACCTAGTGACTACAGTTAATCAATATGCTAGATGACATGATGGGGTTCAGTTGCATATTCCTTCGTCTCATCAACAGTAGGTGATTGATCTCAAAACACAGCAGGACAATTTCAAGAATGTGGTGACGTTGGTCATAAAGAAGCAGAAGAAATGTTATGAAGAGCCGTTTACTTTATCAATAAAGGGACCAGGGGCGGAGCCAGTATGCGGCATGGCGGTCCATGTGCCGCACCCTAATTGAAGAAAACAACACTAATACCCTTTTTTCAACACAAAAATTTAGTAGCGCCCCTCATATAACAATGAAAATGCCCCACATTAAGATTGTGCCCCCATCACTTTCTAATTCATGCCTGCGCCTCTGATAGGGATCAACGACTACACATACCCTTTCTTGACAAGACGAAGTCAAGTTTGTTTCAATCGCACACAAACGAGGAATATGTGGAGATGGTGCTCCAAAACCTAACGTCTCTAATCAAAGTAATAGCATTGATCTTACTAGTTCTCCAGCGTTTTCCAATAGTTTTAGCACAATAATTAAAAGCTTGCATTCAGATGATTCATTCGATTTCTAAGCTCCATGACTCACTTGCAGAAAAAATGTGAGACTGGAGGAAGGAAATTTATCATCTGTAAACTTGGGATCTTTAGGATGTTTTCCATTTATGAAGGTAAAGATCAAGCCCTGTGAATGTAGGGAGAAGTCAATTCTCTGGTGGAGTTACATAATGATGCTTTTGCACAAGTGCTTCAATCACTAGAAACGAATCGCATGGATTCAAACAGGCTTATTTCGGTGGAATATTTGACAATCTAGGATTCAATTTTTCCAGTTTATAGCTCTAAGTTCCAGTCAAATTACTTTACCAGCCAGCCTTATTTTAAAAATTTCAAACAAAGATCAAAAAATTGCTTTCCATAGAATATTATTCTGTAACAGACAGATTAATTTATCATTAGTCAAACAAACTAATAGTAAGCAAATAATAATACATTTTGCTGCAGACAAGTTTGACCCAAAGACAGTGATGTTTTGTCTTACTTTTCCTTTCTTAATGATTTCATGACCTTCTTTCCTGTTATAGTAAAAATGATCTGTGTAATTGTGTAGAAGATGCCTGAAGAGACTATAAAGAAGCCACATCAAACAGAAAATGATCTGCAACTGAACTGAAATTTGTCAGCACTCAAATCATGCCTGCAGGCTATCTCCTTCTGCTTCACTTGGTTACTCTGTTACTCGAACTCGCTGGTTTTGTGCAATCCGGAGATCGAGCCGCTTTCTTCATATTCGGAGATTCATTCTTTGATGTTGGAAACAACAACTACATCAACACAACTATACGTGCTAATTTCCCACCCTATGGGGAAACCTTCTTCAGGTGTCCCACTGGCAGAAGCTCTGATGGTCGTCTGGTTCCAGATTTCATTGGTAAGATCAAATCTAGAGCTCATTGTTCAGGTTATTCTATCTTATAAGTCCACTCACTGAGGGAGGTGGAAATTTTGTGCAGCTGGGTACGCGAAGCTTCCGTTTCTTCCCGCGTATAAAGAACCTGGAGATCACCAACTCGTAGATGGAGTAAACTTTGCATCTGCAGGAGGAGGTGTGCTTGTAGAAAGTTACCCAGGACTGGTATGTCACAAAGTCAGATATAATTATATTTTTAGACATTTCTAACATCCCCTCAAGTTTGATGCAAAGACAGTTTCATCCCTCAAGAGCGCCAAATTTCAGAACATTTACACTCTCTGGCTGTGACACCGTTAGTCTGGAGGTGGGATCCGACACTGATAGACTATAGTTTCAGGATAAATTTTCCCTCTTAGAGTGTGCAATGACACAATTAAGGGATCTAAGTGTCCTGAAGTTTGACACACAGAAGGATAAAAGTGTCATTTCCTAGACTAGAAGGGCTGACAGTGTCTTTGTATCAAACCTGAGGGGGTGAAAGTGTCATTTATGATTTACCCCATTTTTTATTGGTAGAGAGTAAAATGAGATGACTTATTTTTGTTAATGCTACTACTACTTCATTTATTAGGTAATTGATCTGAAAACACAGCTGGGTTACTTCAAAGATGTGGTGAAATCCTTGAAGCAGCAGCTTGGGGAGAAAAAAGCAGAGAAAATCTTATCGCGAGCCGTTTTCTTCTTCAATGTGGGGACCAACGATTACACGTACCCTTTCTTGACGAACTCGAGCTTATTTGAATCACATTCTAACCAGGAATTTGTGGAGATGGTGGTCAGAAATCTAACATCTGTTATCAAAGTAATGCCACTGATCTTACTACTAATATTGTTCGTACAAATATTTTATTTTTTTCCTTTTTTTAGGAATTTTTAGCACGATAGCCCAGCCAAATTTTGAGGTGGTTCGTTCTCTAGTTGAATGTCAAAAAATTCATTTGCAGGAAATATATAACATTGGGGGAAGGAAGTTTGCGTCTGTTAACTTGGGACCTCTAGGCTGTTTTCCATTCATGAAGGTGCTGATTAATCCGCCAAGTGGTGAATGCTTGGAAGAAGTCAATTCTCTGGTGAAGCTACACAATGCTGCTTTCTCACAAGTCCTTAAACGTTTGGAAATTCAGTTAAAAGGATTCAAATACTCAAATTTCGACTTCTACACCTATGCTACCCAGAGACTGAACAACCCATCAAAATATGGTTAGTACAGTTTTCTCCCTTTTAACTTTCTCGTAGTTTTTTAAGTGTTTAGTTGCTTATTATTCCTCAAAAGTGGAAAGGCGACTTTGTGATGTTCTTCTTCATCTGTTGTGAAAGGTTTTAAGGAGGGGGCGAGTGCGTGCTGTGGTACTGGTCCATACCGTGGACTCATAACTTGTGGGGGAAAGGGAGGTGCGAAGAGGTATGAGTTGTGCAGCAACGCGAGCGAATACTTCTTATTTGATGCTGTCCATCCAACTGATATTGCTAATCAACAGTTTGCTGAGATGATATGGAAAGGTACTACTTCAGAGAAAGTACTTCTAGCCTTATAGTTTGGAAACACTATTTCATCAGGAATAAGATAGCATTTTCTACACTGTTTCATTAATTCAAACTATGCCTACTTGCTTCTTTTCTCATCTTTCGTTGTCTCATGTCAATCATGTGTCGCACTATTGATGATGTTGTAAAATGTCAATCATGAGGTTACCAGACCTTGATAATGTCATATATGCTAAGATCCAAAATTACTTCATAAATATTACTCCACACAGTAGGCTTTCTGGTTTAAACACGAATAACTTACAAGGGATATGCGTATTCATCAACAGAGACAAAAGATGCATCTACAATCACCACCTTATTTAGTTCTTCCCTGCTAATAGATTCACTATTTACGTGAATCTGAGGAGACGTTTTCAACCAAGTCTTGGGCGTATTCATTCTTAAGCTCATTCTATTTCCACAATATCCTCTTGAGGAACAACCTGAAAAAGAAGGGGGCGAAGAATCAGTAAGCACTAGTTGAACAGAACTGAAACTATAACAAAAAGGTAAACAAAGGACCTGATTAATGATTATTTTCATGTTCTTGGATTAGAAAAAAAAGGCTTAAAGAGTTTACCTGTCCATGTCTGTCTTCCCGGAAGCTTATAGTTCTGACCCTCAACTCTCCTCTTCTGGTGGTGAGCTCGTCTAGTATCTCGGCATCACACATCTCCATTCTGGCTTCGTCATTTCCAGCACGAGGTGCCTCCCTTTCCTGATCAAACATTGCCAGTAAAAATAAAAACCATGATCGATTTCTCTTACTGATGACGGAGTTGTAAGAAACACATACCATGTAAGAAAGGCTAATAGAAGGTTGTGGGGAACCGACGATTTCCTCATACTCAGCCGCATCCAACTCTCGTAGATAACTTGGACGGAAAATCTTAGGAAGAATATGCTGCCTTATGCTTATCAGAAGGAAGAATGGTAAAGGGAAGAGTATCCCAGCTATTGGTATTCTAGTCACTCCATAGCACACCAGGAGATAGAAAAACTGAAACAAAGTGAAAAATGCTATGTATCTAAATGGCACAGATTCCAGAAACGACGCATGAATACCTTCCAGGACCCTGCACAATATACTCAGCATCACCACCTCATAAACTCAGCAAATGTTGAGGTAAATTTATTTTTGATGGGAACTTTAACTTACTTGTATCTCCTGTGGGGTGAAATGAAGAGAAATAGAATCCTCTCGCCGAACTGGTTTCCTGGAAGACTATCAATTGCCATATATGCAAAATATCCCCATAGAACAGAGCTTGGAATCATCTTTATTAGAGGCATAGCGCATACAGAAGCAGCCACGAGGAGTGACTGTAAGAGATTGCTCACTCTCTGTTCATTGACACGGACAGGCAAGTAAGCATCGATTTGGTTCTCGAAATCAAAATCGTGGTTGGCAGTTGTTCCTTCATCTTCGCTGCCTTTCATAACTGCCTCTTTCAGGTCCTCCAGCTCTTTAACTACCGTCGTCTGCAGCAACAGTTCAGTGTCAGGGAAGTGAAGTGAAAATTTTAGGCTCCGTTTGGTTGGTGGTAATATATTTTCCTGTAAAATGTTTACCCTTGTTTTGGTGTTTGGCTCGTCATTTGTCTCGTAAAATGTCTTCCCTTGTAAAATATTTTCACTCAAAATGATGTAAAATGATTTTCACGTTTAAAATCCGTAAGCCAAATTCCGGTGAGTGAAGGAGCATGAAAACAACTCATACACACACCTCCGCCACCAAGAACCAGCATTTCCCCCACCCACCTCCGCCGCCACTTCTGTCGCCACCCACTGCCACCACCACCAATTAATTAATCTATTGTTATGTGTAGTTTTTTTTTAAAAAAAAAATATCTAAATATCTAATGCCGAAGCAAAATATTTTGTAAGTGTCAACCAAACACAAGAAAATTATTGCAGAGAGGACTTTTTCACGAAAAATATTTTACACGCAGAATATTTTTCTTTCTAAAATATTTTACTGTCAACCAATAAGAGCCTTATTCTTGCTCTCAGGGTGTAAATAGGGTAAATAGATTTACTATTGGAGAGCTGTCCATTTTTATGAACACATCCTGCATCTTTCCATAGATTTCAGAATTAGTAGCCTGCTGTTTGATGCTTTCTTGGGCAGTTTCAACCATCTTCTTCCTGATCAGCTGCAGAATTCAGAAAAGTCTGGTTAAGAGATCTGAAACCCAACCTTAGTTCTCGTATTAGAAAATAGTAAACCTGGCGTCGAAGAACAGCGAGGCTCTTTGAGTGCATGGGAGACTGTGGGAGGACTCCGTTCGAAGGTGGCAATCCGATCAGTCCGCACAGCAAAGTCTGATAAGAATATAAGAATAGGTCATTGGGGGAATATCAGCTGGATAAGAGGGGAGTAGCCCAAGTATCTTATTAGGCACAGGTGAAACAGACAGAGTCCTGATGTGGGACAAACAGCGATTCTCAACTGAAACTGTTAAAAATCTTGGGGTTCCACCTCAAACCAACTTGCAATGAGGGGAGTATTCCTACTATCTTATGAAACATAGGCGAAACAGACAGAGTCTTGATGTGGTACAAACAACGATTCTCAATTGATATTGTTAAGAATCTTGGGGTTCCACCTCAAAACCAACTTGCAATGAGGGGAGTAGCTCAAGTATAGTATCTTACTAGGCACAGACAAGACACAGTCTAGATGTGGGTGACAAGCAACAATTGTCAACAGAAACATACCATCAATCCCAACAAGAAAATATCGTAGTGGTATGCAGATGGATTCTTGAGATTGAACTCCTTTTGTTGTGCCAACTGCGAAGCAACGCTGTGGTCAAAGAAGTAGAGCCCAGCTATCATTATAGCCGGTATGAAGGCAGCAAAAATGTAGATTGGTGGAACCTTTGCCATGTCCTGGATTTTTTCCAGCATTAAATGATTAAGTACACTTCAGGAAACAGATTCAATTTCTTACACAGTGATGTACCTACCTTAATGACTGTCCAATGGTATAAAGATGCAGCTTCCCAGGGTAGGGGGCTAAAGAGCCTTCTGGGAACTCCCAGGGGAACTTTTTGTGGAACACTGAAAGAAAGAGCTGTCCATACTACTACCATTAAGGGAACTCCGTAGTCTGCCACGAAACCTCTGAACCACCCTGTAGTTCATTAGACAACTGTAATTCACTGGTGGAACTAATGGCCTTGTTTGGATGAGATAGATTAAAAGATGAACTATTATTTCACAATCAGATACCAAAAAACCGGGTTCCGGATTTTAGAAACAGACTTCTGGATTTAAGAAAAAAGTTCCGGATCTTAAGAACCGCAGATGTCATGTCCAACTGGACCTCAGGATTCGTGGACAGGGTTCCGAATTTTTAACTTTTTGACCATATAATAATAAATGAAAACTTTGGAATTCAGAATGAGGGTTCTGATTCTGAGTAATCTCAAGTAAAACTCTTTGTCATCCCAACACCTGAGATTAAAGGAGATTATAATCCTTTGATCTGCAATAATCTATCTCCTCCAAACAGTCTCAATAATCCCAAATTCAGCTTTAGAACTCTCGGAGTGACCTGTGCCGTATTTCCATGATCGTGCCTTCCTGCTCCCAAGGGCGGTGTAGATTAGACCAAAACAGAAAATGATCCCTAGTAATCCATTAGCGTAAAGCCACTGGAACTGGTACTTCTCTGATGTTTTGTCCTCAGCTTTAGGTACTTCAAACTCGCTCACTAAACCCTGCAATCCAGAAAAGAAAAAAACATTCAAATTTGCATGCACAAAGTTGAAATATTGTTCCTCTTCTTGATGCACAATACCTTGATAGCTTCTTGGAGGAAGAGTACAGCTATCAACATGCCAAAGAGCTCTCCGGCAACTCTGGTGAATCTGCTTATGACCGTCCCAGCATTGAATACCGCGAGAAGACACAGCAGCAGCGCGGTCCAGACACAAATCCTGGACATTCAGAATCCAAACATGATGGAAAAACTATGATAACAATTAACTAAAAATTATGTTTGTTGACAATAGAAGATTTTACCATCCAGCCCATGCCAAGAACAATCCGCGCCCCAAATCGCTCCTTCCTTTAGCAAAGCTGTACAAATACGAGTACATGATCACAGTAGGTTCGGCGACTCCTAATATCAAAAGAGGTTGTCCGCCGCTTATAGAGTGGATGATGCCGCATATAGCAGTGGAAGCTAGAGTGTCGACTGTACTCAAACTTCCATCTACAGATACTCACATAGATAAGAGATCTAGTTAATAGTGCATTATGTTCAGATTTCAGAAATAAAAAAGATTGATCGGTTACTACAGTTGGGAGTTAATATTAACCTAAAAACTAACCTGTTTCTCTGTTCAGTTGCTCCCCAAAGGCTATAACTGGAAGAGCAGAAGCAAAGAAGATATATGTAGATGGCGCCATAATCCTGGAACACACGCTCTAAATTGTTATATGAACTACTTAGAAATGAAGATGACATTCTATCTATCCATTTTGAGGAAGTACGTACCCGAGTCCTGAATGGATCCCACCAATCCAGTCTTGCTTATAGCACGAAAGTCTCCCTCGAATGTCTTCTCGGATGCCCTTGAATGGCTGTTTTATGTTCTCCATTATGACTGATGAAGTTAGAAAAGAAACCTTCAGAAAAAAAATACCAAATCATCATTTCAATGGTTTCCAGAGAAGGTCAACAGGCTAATTGCAAAAGAAGAAATCCATCCTCAAACACAACTCACCGGAAGGGAATTAATGTGAATAATTCAAATAGGCTCTTTGACAGTTTAGAAATGCCCTCACGAATTTATATAATTTGTAGCCCCATTGGCTGCAGAGGTTTGATTTTCTGTTGTCAGCAAAAATATTGTGTAGGGACAATATTAGGTAACTAGAAATTGATTTATATTTAGCCACAGACAAATTCATTGAAAATATAAACAAGTGATGATTTTAGACCTGAAAATTACGTAAATATATATTAATTATTTAAAGAATATGAATTATAGCGCAGGTCAGACCTGCAATTTGTTTGTACTCTTTGTCCACCAATCATTTTATTCAAAAAAAATCTTTGAGAGTTTAATGTTTACCTGATGATTTTTTTTTAATTAGTAGCCTCATTGGCTGCAGAGGCTTGTTTTTCTCTTGTCAGAAAAAAATATTGTGCAAGGACAATATTAGGTAACTAGAAGTTGAATTATATCCACAGACAAATTCATTGATAATATAATTAAGTGATGATTATAGACCTGAAAACTACATAAATTATATAATAATTATTTAATGAATATAAATCATAGCACAGGTCAGACCTGTGTATGTCATGCATGACCTGCAATATTGTTTGTTCTCTTTGTCCACCAATCATGTTTATTCAAACTAGTTGCCATTCCGCGCCATGGCGCGGGCTCGATTTTTAGAAGTACTATAAATATTGTGTATTGACTTAACTTCTTATGAGTTATGGAAATTTCGAATGGACGCTTACCTTTTGTGAGCAATGTGTACTTTCCTACACTTGAACAAGATCTTTGCATCGAGACATGTTAACTTTGAAGATCTTGAGTTAAAACTTGTCGACAACAAATGCTGGTTTGTCAATGATATAATAATTCATAACATACCTTCATTTGATGTCAATGTATCTTATCACATCTAATGGAACATCAGATACTTATTTGGAAGTTCCATGGAATGAGTACATATTGTCTTTCATAAACTTAATCCACATGGATGCATTCCTATCATCATCAATTACGCATTAGCTCATTATTTTCAACAGGTCGGAAGAGATTTCATGAGATGGATCCAATATACGATTAATTATAACGTAAGATTTCTTATGTTAGATGTATTATGTCACCTTATATATTCTTGTGGAAGGAGAGTTATCACATATGTCACTCTAACAACTCAACAAAACGTTAAACAAAGCATTCAGGCATTTGGTAATTCAATTATATCCAACTGATTTGGCGTAATTTTGTTATATAATTTGTTGTTCCTAACTAGTCATCTACCTATATCCTCGGAGATGGAGTATAACTATGCCATAAAATCATATTAAATTATATTACTTCAACTTTTTGTGACTGTTTTATATACATTTACAATTATCTTTATTTAAGTATTTGTGACTATAAGATAAGCTACATTGAATCTAAAGAAGTAACTTGGGTCATTTTAAAGTTTGACTAGTGATCCGAGTTTCTTGGATAGAGGCGAAAAAGCGATTCTTAGGGTTAGGGTTACAAAAGACTAGATCACCGGCGGCCTTGCTTTCCCATCAACGCTCCAACAAGTCTGCAGAGAACTACATAGGCCAACAATGGGGAGCATTGAATACACTGAGAAGGTAAAAAAAGACGAGTTGTATTGAACGACGAGTTCTGTAAGGCAGCGCAAAGTTTCAACCATGTCCTGATCGGCTTCTTTCTGTCCGAGGAGAAGGTGATGGGAACTACTATGAGACCAATTTTTCAAAAAAACTGGAATAGAGGTAATGAAGTCGATATGATTGAACTTGATTACAACACATTCCTTTTCATATTTCCAGCAAAAACGAGCATGGAGAGAGTCTCTTCCGGAGGACCGTTGGCTTTCAATGGTAGCAAGTTGCTATTGAAGCCATGGAAGCTTGGAGAAGAAACAAAGTCAGTTGAGTTCAATTAAGTAATATTCCGATACATCTAATGAAGAAAGAAACGTGGAAGATGATTGTAGATTCAGTGGCGGAGTCAGTTTTTGTAGATGGTTGGATTGAAAGTGAGGACGGGATCAACTATATTCGAGCTAGAGCACGCCTACCTATAGATGAGCCAATACCGAGAGGGGTTAACCTAGTAGTCAAAGGCGAAGATGTGTGGATTGATTTCAAATATGAAAGACTTCCTAGCGTTTGTAGATGGTGCGGGTGTATTTCACATGCCAGCGAGGATTGCAATGTTTATCTGAAAGATGCTCAAGATGATATGGAGCCATGTTATGGAGACTTTGAGTATCAGAAGGGTAGCAATGAAGAAATCCCCGGAGAAGAGCAGATCCAGAGAAGGAACGACTAGGGAAGAGGGGAACGTCGTGAATTCACCGAATCTGGCATCTGTTGGGTTGCCGAAGGCGAATGCAAAAGGTGGGATGGATGAGAACAATAGTAATGATGTATCACGTGAGCTCTCGGGAAGAAAGGAACATAACCCAGCAACGGCGATGGTGATTGATAACCTGGAAGACACGGTGGGTGATAGTGCTTCCACGAACAAGGAAGTTTCTGGAGTTATGGCCATTGATACAGGTGGTGGAGTTCTTGCTAAAATTAATCAATTTAATGAAGCTGTTTCGAAGAATCCTATTAGTGGTTTGAAGAGCAACTCGGCAAAGAGGAAGGGGCACTTGATGAATTTAGTCCTCCACAACACCCAACGAATACGGCAGTGGTTGAAGAGGGATCACCGTCGGGTAATGAGCAGTCCGGTTAGAGGGATAATGGGGTACAAGGATGACAGAGAAGAATGTGTCCACGGCACTTAATACTGATCTGGCGGCGGCTGCAGTGCAGCCCGCCTGCTCCAATTAGTCTTTTGAGCTGGAACGTGGGGGGTTTGGGAACCTCGACACGTTGCTATCGCTTCGCGATTTAGTGAAGCAAAAATCCCCTAACTTGGTTTTTCTGATGGAAACCAAGTTATCTCGTGAAACTATGCAGCAGAAGATGAGGGGTCTTGGATTCTACGACGGGTTTGCAGTTTAATCCAGAGGTAGAACCGGAGGACTGGCTCTCTTGTGGAAGAATAATATGAAAGTTTAAGTACTAAATCATTCTTATTACTATATTGATGCTCTAGTAAAAAGGGATGATGATACGCAGGTATGGAAGTTTACGGGGTTCTACGGTGACCCCAATAGAAGTGATTGCTCTTTGTCTTGGGAGTTACTAAGAAGACTAAAGCCTCAGTCGGATATCCCTTGGTGCGTTGCGGGCTTTAATGCCATCTCGTCATACGCTGAAAAGGGTGGAGGACCGGGGTTAGTTTCAGTCAACTCAATCAGTTTAAAGAAGCGCTCAATGATGTGAGTCTGCTTGATTTGGGGTTCCATGGGAATCCGTATACGTGGAGTAACAATCAGAGTAGCAAAGATAATATTCGAAAGAGACTAGACCGGGTAGTAGCAAACGTGGAGTGGTTGGACATCAATCTTGCTGCAAAGTCTCGCATCTTTGGTGGCCAAACTCAGATCATCTTCCTATCCTTCTAGAATGGAAACAAGGTGAGAGTCGTTACAGACGTAAGCGAATGTTCCAATATGAGAAGATGTGGGAACTTCACGAGGATTTCAGTCCCTTTGTTGTCGAAGTCTGGGCTGGTTGTGGAGGCTCACAACCTTTGAAATGCAATTAATGTGAACTTTTAGTTCTCTGTGGTAACCTTTTGCTTCATGCTATTTATAGGTTCAATGAATAATGTTTAAGTTACCAAGATTGAACATTGGTTCATTCATTTTGCTTCAACATCTCCATTCTTGTTTTTTCTTGTGTACACAAAATTATGTCCACGACTCCATGCATTTTGCAACTAGAGTACTCATTTACGTTTTTGATCAACCGTACGTACATTTTTTGTAACGGATACACTAGTTGCTAGCAATCATATCATCCAAAGTCTGGGCTGGTTCTAGGATAAGGTGTTGTATTATAATTGTGGACACGAAAAATTTAGAGCATTAATATAATAGAGTTGTACAATGTATCCATTGGTTAGCTCAAAGCTCTATGAATTAAGAGGTCAAGCATTATGCTTATCAATGAATTTACTTTATCTTTTAAATTTGATGGAATAAAATCTTTTTCAAATTCATTGGATCTAGACTTTTTGAACCCCAATGAGATGCATCAAATACAACACCTTACCCTAGAATAATCGACATATGATTTGTTGAAAACATATCCTATCTAGCCAAGGAGAGGTCCAAGATCAATCCTGCTGTCGCTAGGAGGTCCAAGGACATCAAGGAGGATAGAGTTGGTGGGAAACATTGTGATTGAGTCATTCCCTCTACCATGTGGGCTTTTGAATAAGCAAGAAGATTTAGAAGATAAATGGGAAGGCTGAATTTGTAGGTTAGAACCAACATGGTGAGTCAGTTGTAGAGTGTTGTAGGTGGTACACCTACAATGGTGAGGTGTCTTACAATGTGAACATAATGAGTAGTGCTCACATATGGGGAAGGGAGTAGGTGTAGGTTTAGAAAAGTTTGGGTAATTTTAGGAACTTTTTTTTTAGAGATTTGCAATTCAACCCCCTAGTTCTTATTTAATTGTAATCACATTCTTGTCACTCCTGACATTGCACTCTGCCCAGAGATCAACTAGTACTAAGTTGTGAAAACTGGGCAGTGGCACCAATGTTTTTGAAAATTCTATTTTTACTCTCACTACTTCTAGAATATTACACTATCACTTCTTTGCCAACCTAAAGTCATTTCCAATCTATAGGCAGTTGGGAAAATTGAGTCTTATTTACACTTCTAACACAAAACTTTTAATTTATTGTACTTTAACCATTAAATAATTTAAAGTGTTGCACAACTCCCGAGTCTTCAGATTACCAACCTATCATGTATTTTAAAAATAGCTCAAATAAAACTTACTTAAAAGTTAATTCTAAAAAATCCTTTAAAAATTGTTCAAATTAAACTCTTGTACAGTCATCATGTTGTATCGCTTTATTAGGTAGATAATAAACAAAACAACATTTGAATAATTCCAAATACTAAACAAAGCATGGAAGCAGTAGGATAAGCCAATAGTGTGGCCTCCATGAGAGATTTGGACATAGGATTAAACAAGAGTTTGGAATAATGCTCTTAACTCTCATTATGTGAAGTAATTTAATTCGGAAGCTACATGAATGATAATTTTGTCTCCAAATAAAATGTAATTTAGTGAAACTCTTTATTATTGATGATTACATTAAATATTTATGTAAGAACTATAACAAAATCCCACTTAAAAGTATATTTATTTCGTTCGCTTTGCAACACGATCCCTTCATTACTTAGCTTTACTATTTTTCTTGAGGGTTCTGCGTTGATGAGATTTTAATTTTACATACATGAAAATTATACCTTTACGAAATTACTTTTTCAAGAATTTGTGAAGACATTTTAAAGCAATATCAACGTAGTCACGAAGGTAATAATGTCTTGTGGAGAATGACTAGGATAACGACTAGCGGTAATAATGTCTTGAGGAAAAAAAGGGTGAGTCTCATATTTAGGATTTGATGTTTAAGGCACTCAAACACTTCAAGCAAAAAATAAGAGCAAATCAGTTGCACGTTAATAAGATTATTGATTCCAGAATTGCACAAATAAGATAGATATGTGGGATTTACTCTGAATGGACATTTGAGCCTTGGTATTCACAAAGATGCCTACCAAAGTGAGTGAATATCTGAAGTGGAAGAGATATCAATCTTTACCAAGGAATAAATCTGCTACTAATCACGAGGTAGATCTAAGCATATTAAATACATCGGAAGCTTATTGTGTTTATCTCTTGTAGTCTAGTATTTAGCAGATGATGATCCCGATATTTAGTGTGCTGGTATTCACGTTCCTCAATTTCCGAACAGTCCGTGTGAATCTTTAGGATGAACACGATATTCCACGACACGGTCCGCCTTTATATATGAATATCAGAGAGTGAACTAGGTTTCCTACATATATGATCACTAGTCTAACGTTGCTAGCAAGTAAGTAATAGAAGAATTTATGTTTCTTTTTTACACTCAGTGGTGGTTTTTACAACACTACTACTACTACTACTACTACTACTACTACTAATAATAATAATAATAATAATAATAATAATAATAATAATAATAATAATAATAATAATAATAATAATAATAATAATAATAATAAATTGTGTCGTACTCTAAACTGTAAGGATCAACATAACAATGTTTCTTTTATCAGACACAAATATTCAAGGAGGTTACTGCCCAAAAATGAGGCTACATTTCATATGTTCATCACTGAAGTTCATATTTGTTATTATCCACGTCGAGATGCTAGATAAGCCACACAAAAAGGTCATAGGTCTTCAGTGCTGGAAAGAAATTAACCAGAAGGAGAACAATGGATTGTTCTCGGAAGCAGTCATCATTGAGGAAGGCTATTTCGAGTTGGTATTTTCTACTTTTCCATGGACTCGATTGAGTATTACTTTCGATTATTTGTGAATCACACTCTATTAGAAGGCAGGTATTTACCTACCTTAGTTTGGTCAATGTAACTTGAACTGGAACTTGGTGGTCCTAATAGATGTTCCCATCAACAAACCTTCTCTTTCATCAACTTAATTTTTTTAACCTTAGCCTTGCAACAACGTTAAAGATGTTTATCAATGGACTCTATATTACATGGTCTTGGAACAAAATACAAAGATTTACTTCCTCTGACCTCAATTTTGGGCAGTGTCCTCGGCGCAGGTCATACCAAAAAAGATACCAATTCATAAAAACCTATAGCTGATTGGTATGGCTCATAATCTTCTAAACTATCAGATTTTTCTTAGTTTTCCCCCAAGGCTATGACTTCCATTCGTGTCGTGGTTTTATTCTTCTTCTTCTTCTTCAAAAACAGGTGGTCATGTTGATGAAAATGCTTTTTTTGAAAAGCAATGTTAGGGACAGTCTTTCGGTGTGAGCTTCTCGGCGATATCACATGATATGCGCTGTGTTGAAGACTAAAGAGATTTTCACTTGAGTTCCTGGATCAACATTTTGGTTCAATGAGAAGTTAATGGATTTCTTACAAAAGTTAGTAAAGTTTCAAAATGTTTCAAGTGTACTTTATGTACTTTGTTGGATTCTCTTTTCACTATTAGCTAACCATGGTTTACATTTGCTATGGTATAGGCACAAGAATAAGTGTTGGCATATACTAATTTTGAGGGACATTATTCTATTATTATTTTTAATTTCCTTGCACATTAAAAATTGAACGTGTAAATTCTTTAATAAGTTATGTAATTGTTTTGAAGTTTTGACAAACACTTTTTTCTATCTATTGCATTTTTTTTTTGGTAATTTGTCACCTATTTCGTACATGCGCCACCACTTTGGTTTCCACTTGACCTTAGCCTAATATTGAATGCCAACTTAAAATGGCCTTTGCCCCTCAATTGGTTGCTGAGGCAGCTTCACAAAGATAGGAGATACGGAAGGTTCATACGTAACTATGACTTATATATACCAGCATTGGTAGATAGCATGTTTGGAAAAGAATTTGATAATTGGTAGTTTCCTTCTCTCTTGCTAGAGATCGAGCGGATTACTACGATTTTCTTCTGGTTAGTGGCTTTGCCCACGTGTCATACCCTAGTCTATTCGTAACATGGCTCATAAATAATTGTATTCATTTCACACTACACTACTTGGATTCTAAAATATTCACGAGTTGACAGTAATATTTTCTTCTCCCTCCTCCCTTTGGATCAATAAGTTTACCGTGCCTGCTACTAGTAATCAATCATCGTCCTCCTTTTTCAGAAAATAAAAAACAAAATTCCTATTTATTGTCCTTCTACCATCATCCACCCATACCAGAGAGAGATCAATAGTTTTGCATCTTCACATCACATCACGTACTACTAATCCGTTTTTTATTGTCTGGAAAAGGAGGACGATGATTGATTACTAGGAAAAAGTGTATACTATGGTAGAACCCGTCCCGTTGGGACTACTATTTGTAGTTAGCTTTCTCTTTATTATTACTACTCATTTCTACCTTAATTGTCTATTTTTTATTTTTCTCAAAAAAAAAATGTTTGTCTATTTATTATTTATCACTATGTTATAAAATGGTAAATATGGGAGTATAAAACAGTATTATTGAACACTTATCTTAGACAATATTTTTTGGTGTGTGTGTGGGGGGGGGGGGTGTTATCGATGACTTTGGATAATTATTACTCAAAAGGGAGGTTGTGAATACTACATGAAGAACATTATGAGGCTTATCTGGAAAAAATTGGGCCATATGTTAGAGGGTACTTGAAGAATGCAGGTTTTTCATAGCTAATGATTGGGGTTCAATTGGAGCCACTCATTATGACTTTGATCAAACGGCTGTGAAATGAAGTACAATGCAATTATGCACAGTAAAACACTGATGTCCCAAGGAGAAATGCATACTATTTTCTTGTCTTATCCAATGGGACATTTGGACTATAATAAAATGTATTAAACATAACTTGCATGAGGGAGTTCAATTTTACCGTGCCTGCTGCTTGTAATCAATCAACCATTTGGATAATTTTACCGTGACTGCTGTTAGTAATAATTCATCCCATTCAGTTCTACACTAGTTGGATTCTAAACTAGTCACAGGTTGACAGTAACATTTTCTTCTCCCTCTTTCCTTTTAATTAATAATTGTATCGTGCCTCCGGCTAGTAATCAATCATCGTCCTCCTTTTTCAGACAATAAAAAACAGAGTTCCTAATTGTTGTCCTTGTATCATCCTCCACCACACCAGAGAGAGATCAATAATTTGCATATTCACATCACATCACATCACATGATAATAGATGGTATTACTACTCCACTATGAAAGAATGTATTCTATGGTAGAACCCATCCCAACGTGACTATTATTTGTAGTTAGCTTCCTCTCTAATATTACTACTCATTTCTACCCTAATTGTATATTTTTTATTTTTCTCAAAATAACTATTTATTTGTCTCTTTATTATTTATTACTATCTTATAAAATGGTAAATATGGGAGTACAAAACAGTATTATCGAACGCATATTTTAGAAAACATTTTTTTGTATGTTGGGAGGTGTTGTGGGGGGGGGGGGGGGGGGAGTGTTATCCATGACTTTGGATAATTATTACTCAAAAGGGAAGGTTATAAATAATAAATGATGAATATTATGAGGCATACTTGAAAATATTTGGGCCATGTGTTAATGGGTACATGAAGAATGCAGGATTTTCATAGCCAATGATTGGGGTTTAACTGGAGCCACTCATCATGATTTTGATCAAACGGCTCTGAAATGAACTACGGTGCAATTATGCACAGTAAAACACTGATGTCCCAAGGAGAAATGCACATTATTTTCTTGTCTTATCCAATGGGACACATTGACTACAATTTAATGTATTAAATATATCTTGCATGAGGGAGCTCAATTTTACCGTGCATGTTGCTAGTAATCAATCATCCCTTTGGATAATTTTCCCAGTGATTGCTGCTACTAATTAATCATCCCATTCAGTTCTACACTATTTGGATTCTAAACGAGTCCCAGGTTGACGGTAACATTTTCTTCTCCGTCCTCCCTTTGGATCAATAATTGTTTTGCGCTTGCTGCTATAATCAATCATTGAACTTCTTTTTCTGACAATAAAAAACAGGGTTCCTACTTATTATTCTTGTATCATTATCCACCCACACCAGAGAGAGAGATCAATAATTTTACATCTTCACATCACTTCACATCACATGCTAATAGATGGTACTACTACTCTACTATGAATGAATGTATAGTAGGGTAGAACCCATACCGTTGGGACTATTATTAGTATTTAGCTTCCTCTTTATTACTACTACTCATTTCTACCCTAATTATCTATCTGTTATTTTTCTTAAAAATAATTATATATTTGTCTTTATTATTTATCACTATCTTATAAAATGGTAGATCCGGGAGTATGAATAGTATTATCGAATACATGTCTTGAGAACTTTTTTGGTGTGTTGGGGGGGGCATTGTGGGGGGGGGGGGTGTTATCCATGACTTTGGATAATTATTACTCAAAAGAGGGTTGTAAATAATAAATGAAGAACATTAGGAGACACATTAAAGATATTTGGGCCCTGTGTCAGAGAGTATATATGAAGAATGTCGGCTTTTCCTAGCCAATGATTGGGGTTTATTGGATCCACTCATCATGACTAAAATCAAACGGCAGTGGAATGAACTACAATACAATTAGGCACAGTAAAACACTGATGTCCCAAGAAGAAATGCACACTCTTTTCTTGTCTTATCCAATGGGAAAATTTAACTACTATTCAATGTATTAAACATATCTTGCATGAGGGAGTTCAATTTTACCGTGCCTGCTGCTAGTAATCAATCGTCACTTTGGATCATATGATTACTAGCAACTAGTGTAACCCGTTACAAAAAGGTACGTACGATTGATCAAAAACGTAAATGAGAAAGTAAAATGCATGGAGTCGTGGACATAAGTTAATGTACAGAAAAAAATGGAGATGTTGAAGAAAAATGAATGGACCAATGTTCAATCTTGCTAATTTAAACATTATCCATTGAACTTATAAATAGCATGAAGCAAAAGGTTGCCACAGTGAGTTCTTATTAATTGCATTTCAAAGTTATAATTGTGGACACGAAAAGCTTAGAGCATCGATACAATGGAGTTGTAGGATGTCTCCATTGGTTTGCTCAAATCTCTATGAATTAAGAGGTCAAGCATTACACTTATCAATGAATTTACTTTTATCTTTTAAAGTTGATGGAATAATATCTTTTTCAAATTCAATGAAAATGCTCTAGATCAAGCAGTTATTGAAATTCTTGTTTAAATCAGTTGCTATTCTTTCGTAACTGGCATCTCCAATTCTCCATGGATTTCGCACCATTGATCCATGAAAAATATGAAACCACAAAAACAATCACAGGAACATTGATTAATTATTGATTTTGAGCAATAGCGTAGTAGTTAATTTTTGTTGAACGGAGAACGACGACCATCGAAGTTTAGCTTTGACCATTATGTAACATAGCAAATCAGAAGAGAGAGCTTCATGATTCTATAATACATTATTCCTGATGAAACTCGCCGAAGGACAGTATACTTAGCAAGTCACGGAAGATTAAGATCGGCAAGGGGAGAGACGGAGATGAGATGATGAAGGGATGTCGTGAGGGAGAAGACTAGGTGTGGAGATCAATACTGATGTGAAGTTGATGTGTCAAAATCTTACAATCTCATTAAACATGAACGGCTATGATTGAAGGGATGGACCTCTCCTTGGCTGAAGATGATCCGTTCCCATAATTTGTTGAGTTAACATTGTCGCTCAAAGAAAATTAAATGTCATGGATAATAAAGAGTTTATTTGTGAAAATTACATGTCGCATAATTCTAACTTGGCAAAATGTAATTGGTACACATAAGCAATATATTTGCCACTTGGAGAAAATAACATGACAATGGAAATTTAAGAACACTTACTAAAACATGTGGCAAAAGGAGAAGGTCACTCTCTTTCTTATATATATGTTACAGCCGTGGCGGTGTCGTCGTAGCCTGATTGCATTTACCGATCTAAGCTTCTACAAATAACAGCATATACATAACTGCATTACAGCTTAGCCAGTGAAAATCTTCGCATCCATTGTATCGACACTGGCGCCGCTTTGTATTCATCACTACTTAGGGGTGAAGTCATTGCACCCGATTGAGACCAAACTAGAAATGCTGCTGATGTTGCATAGCAGCCTAAGCTTGTGAGTGCCGGTTTTGGTTGTGTTAGACCAATCAGTGGTTGGTTGGCCACTGTTCATGTATGCTGCCAATGTTAATTACTGATGTAATGTTGCCTTTATATATACATATATATATATATATATATATATATATATATATATATATATACTAGTGTAGAACTCTTCCCGTCGGGACTATAACAATTATTTTTTGTCTTCAAATCTTACCTGTTACAAAGATTTTTAATTAACACTAATCATCAAAATATAAAAACTCTTAAATAAAACAAATAATAATTTAAATTATAATAATAATTTCAATAATTCTAATAATAAAATTCCACTAAATGATTTAGAATCAGTGTCAAAATAGAGAGCTGATTGTACTGAATGTGTTTTGCAAGGATTTCACTTGTCAATCCAAGTGTACACCTCAAAATTTGTGAAATGGTTAAAACTTTTCTCATGTCAGATAAAGCAAAACAATGGTACTCCACTTTTGATCAAAACATTCCTGCGGGCCTACCAATTATGAGGTCAAATTTCAACCATCGATCTTGAATAAATTTGATGGATATAATTTTGCTACATCTACCGAAGTTAACAGTAAATGTCTTGGTTGTTTTAGTATAGGAACTCGAAGCAAAGGAAGAGTGGCGTGGGTCTTTCGACTATAGGAACTCGATGTTGCTAAGCAAAAAGTGGCGTAAACATGAGAAGATAGGGTATTTTAAAGAGATTGAACTTGGCTTTCAAGCCACGAAAATTAAGTTTTGTTTTCGATCTACTATAGACACCTTCTTACACACCCTTCGAATAGTAGAAAGAACTCCCACTTTCTTCGACTAAAAATACCTCCTCTTTTCTATTGGTCGAAGCTAAAGGAAGAGTGGTGTGGTTCTCTCTCTCTCTCTCTCTCTCTATATATATATATATATATATATATACATATATATATATAGAGACAATATATATGTATATATATATATATATGGAGAGAGAGAGAGAGAGATTTTTTTCTTGTTCTCTTTGGATTAGATACATCAATATACAATTCGTAGTAGAAGAAAAACCCTTCTACTTTCAACCACATACTCATTCAAATTGGTAGGGCGTCACCTCCGCTACAATATATTTTCATTAGTATATTACTTATCAGTGTCTCCCTAAACTTCAATGTAAATCAAACTTTGTTATTTTATTGTCTTTGTTTTGAGGAATGAAAACTTCATCATTGAACATCAGTCATGCGCGGAGTTAGTACCTGCTGAACTAGATTATACGCAACAGAAACCTGGTCACGGTTAAAAAAGGAAACTGATATTCTAATAAATTATGAGAAAAGATTCCTAATATCCTAGCACGTTCATTTCTAATAAATGATAAGGAATGAAAACTTTAGCAGTATGTGTGAAGTTCCACTTTAGAATATCCCTGGAGTTGGTAGGTCTTATTATCTTTATGGGTTCGCCTATGAATCAGGAACACGAATCCAATAACCAATTACATTAATTTACATCGAAGAGGGAGAATTCGGCATTGAATTAAATTAGAGTTCTTACAAGTTCTAACAAATTGCGAGTTTGTTGACTATTGTCTCACAATTAGCTGAGGGCTTCTCCTCCTTGATGTCCTTGGACCTCCTACATGCAGCAGGATTGACAGACTTGGTGGGAAACATTGTGATTGGGTCATTCCCTCCACCATGAGGGCTTTTGAATAAGCTATAAAATTTATAATATAAATGGAAAGACTTGTAGGCTAGAACCAACATGGTGAGTCAGCTGTAGAGTGTTGTAGGTGGTACACCTACAATGGTGAGGTGTCTTATCACTACAACAAATATGACCTTTGTTGACAGTTTTTTTGTCGACAGACGGTTTTATGTAGCTAGTTGCGCGATTAGTCGACAATATTTGTTTTTGTCGATGCATATGATTTTTTTTGTCGACCTTTTGGTTGTTATTTTATTCTACCCAAAAAATTAGTCTATGATTGTGACTATTTGTTTAGTTTTGACAACTAATTATATAGTGACATACTCAATTGTCAACTCCTGTCAAAAAAGTACATTAAAAATTAGAGGGTAAACAATTGGTGTTTCCCACCATTCCAAATTGTAAGAGGGAATTAAATAATTTAGAAACAGTTTCAATCATATATCAAAAAAACAATTACGAGAATTGAACACTCACACTCACCCTCACACGCACAGTTAGACTCAGAAACTCCTCTTTCTCCCCTCAATCCACGATCGTCTCTCGACCCGCCGGAGAGACTCACTGAGATGGTGACGATGGAAGAGACGGTGTGGAGATCAGAACACACACACCGTCGGAGAGACTCACTGAGATGGTGACGATGGACTACGGGAACCGTATTCCCCCCTCCCCAAACCCTAACCCCGACCTCATCGTCGCCGCCGCCAGCGACGGCTCAGTCTCCTCCTGGCTACAGTCGTTGCCTTCTACGACACCGGATCTAAGGAAGAGGTGACACCTTATGGCCTCCAATTCAACTTCTGTGTGCTTTCGTTTGTTCGCTAGTTTCGTGCTCTGGTATAGTAGATTGGGGATGGAGATAGTGAATTCGTGTATGGAATTCGTTCTCGCTGTGTAAATCTGAGTCTGTGAGGGCTAGGTTTCATCGTTTTTCGTTTAATTTGGGTATGATTATGGCTGCATTGACCGTCAGACTAACGATATGCTTTGCTCGTGTGGTTGATTGTGTAGAGGACGGCTGCTGACCATATTCTGCGTGACCTGCAAAACAATCCGGACATGTGGCTTCAAGTGGTTCACATTCTATCGAATACTCAGAACATGAACACCAATTTTTTCGCTTTGCAGGTCAGTTGTAGCTTATTGGTGCTTCGATTATATGTTTGGGTGTATCCATTTCTTCTACTTTTACCATAACCCAATTCTGTATTCAGTCACAATCCTAATATATTGATTAATGTCTGGCATCAAATAAAGTTTAAAGCAGATGCTAATGTTCTACATATCTAAAGAAAACATGAGTATTCTCTGGTTGATGAAGGTATCTTCATACAATTGCAGGTATCTTCATACATGAGTATTCGCTTTGCAGGTCAGTTGTTTATCTGATTGATGAAGGTATCTTCATACAATTGGATTTGCAGTTTGTTATGAGAATATACACTGCTCCTCTTCCCATGAAGGGTGTCAAGTCATGGAAATCGTCGTTGAAGAAAAGACAATTATTGGTTGATGGGGTATGTTCCAGTCAGAATCCCGTTTTACATTGAACTTGCATTTGATTTTGCTCAATGTTGTTAATATTCTCTTTCATTTGTTATTATTGATTTTCACCAAGAACCAGAGGCTGTGATGATCGATCTTCTTCTGGGGGTTCAGATCTGAGAGTTCAGGGGTATCTGATCCATTTCATGGCAGGGCAACAAGGAGGCCAGTGCGGGATAGGAAGAGATTGATACTTATGTGTCTCTCTTCTGTTTCTATTACTAAAGAGCATCCTTTAGTTGCAGCCATGATGGAGTCGGTGGAATTGCCCCCTCTCAGCCTGTTCACCTTCACCACAACATATCTGAGTCTCATTGTCTATCTCTCCATAGATATGTATGGAAATCTGTTACTGGTTAGTCCCTCTCTCCGATCAGAATTTGGTTAATTATTTTGGTTTACAATTGAGAATCTTGATCTGGTGCCCTGAATGCTGTGAATTGAACCTTTTCCAATTGGGAATCTTGGTTTACACTAGTTTATTTGATCCTTGTGCTCCCTTTTTAGTTAGTAGTAGTAGGAGACAGTGACGATAGATCTTGCTACTAATTTGGACAGGAAGATATCTTGTGTAGTCTGATTGCTGATGCAAGTCTTCTTTACCTTTCATCTGATCATGTTTGCATTTGTCTTTTGTAACTTTGTTTTTTTGGCTGATGGTGTGTACTCCAACCTATTTAGGCCTGCATACAAGTCTGCCCAAAGAATCCAGCTAACTTCAATGTAGATAATGTACGAGTTGCCAAACTTCAGGGTGGGGGTTTACATAATTGTACCGCAGTTCGAGGAACTCTTACTGGAGTGACTGGCATTTGTTGTATGTGAATGCTGATTCTAATAGATAGTAGTTATTATTTTACATGTTAAATGTTGTTCACTAGCTGAGGTAATAGATAGGCATTCATTTATGATAAAAAGTTTTGTGAGTTTATATCGTTCTCTTATCTAGGTGAACATCCTAGACCCATATCAATTCAAACATGTTGAATGCATAGTTTGTTACCTTGTTTAATTGTTGATAAGTCGTAGATGGTTATACCCATTATATACAAACGAGTTACTGTCTTGCACAATTAACTTTGTTGTTAACTCACTCATAAGTGAACATCCTTGCATACATTTAGCTAAATACATTCATACAAATACGTGTTCGATTGAGCAGAGATTTACTACTTCTCAGGACTAAGAATTTATTTACTTTTCTTATGCCTATGTAGGTTGTCGTGTTTGCTGGCGGTGTTGATACATCTGCTACTGAAACTAAAGGAACTGTCCTTATTCACAGCGCTGAGCAGGTAAGCTAGCAAAATTGTTCTTCTTCAGCTGATATTCTCTGTCCAATGTGACACCTTGATGTCATTTTCCATTAGGCTTTTGACTTTATGATAAAATAGTAAAGTACATGATGATTTTCTTTGTTAAGCAGATGCAAAACCTGCTCATTGAGAACATATGATTTGTTGTATTTTCTCGGGTCCTTTTTGAAGCTGATGGTTCTGCTATGTTCAGTAGTTTTTGTGGATGTATTATGAACTGAACTTTCAAATTGGTCTAGATTTTGAAGGAAAACGTTGGTGGACAGTCTGTTTCCTTACTCATCATCAAGATCTTACTTGGTTGTATTTGTTATAAGTGTACATATGGGCTTTATGCCTCGTTTGATTTTCAGTTTGACCAAAATTGGCTGCACGAGTGGCTTTCTAATGGATGTTTTTGTCGTTCTTTTTTTTGGATTGGTAATACTTGACAATGTGAGATCATTTGCGTTTCTTGAGTTCTTAATCAGAGTGGGATCCTTTCATTGGTCTTTTGCAGTTCCACCTTTAGGCTCAATTCAATTATTTGTTGAGATACCGTTGCTTTTGTAATTTGTCATGCCCAATCTGAGTTGTCAACACATGCTTGTGTGAAATTAAACTCGTCTATATTGCATATCATTTGTAGTTATATGATGCTAATTTCTCCTTACGACTGTTGTCTTGCACCTTTTAGCTGGAAAATTATTCAAAAACTGAAGAAGCTAAAGTTGAATGCTGTGAATTGAACCTTTTCCAATTGGGAATCTTGGTTTACACTAGTTTATTTGATCCTTGTGCTCCCTTTTTAGTTAGTAGTAGTAGTAGACAGTGACGATAGATCTTGCTACTAATTTGGACAGGAAGATATCAGTCAAAATCTAAAGGCAGTTGGGTTTCGTGCTTATGGTACCATTACAATTTCAATAACCGTGATCCTTATACATGTATGAAGGTGGTCATATAACAATCCATTTCTACTAATGCTTTCAAACTAGGTTATGTCATCGAGTTTGAGCAGTGGCAGCGGGGGTGTGAATAGCAAAGTAAGGACTACTGATGCTTCATATTTTTGGGTAAATTCTTACTTTAGCTAATTGTAATTGTGCTTATATTTTCAAAATTTGAGCATAAATATCGTTTGTGTACTTTGCAGCATGGATTTGCAAGGAATGTGAGCTAATCACTCATTAACCCTGAAGATGTGGATGGGAGTTCCTCTGTAATTCTTGAGCTCACAGTTAGCCCCTATTGTCATGCTATGTGGGATTCCAACTTCCAAGCCTTATACAGTACTAGCCATACATCACAGTTGAATGCTATTCTGCGACAACTTAAGCTTTCAAATGGTTTCAGCTATTCTGCGCCAACAATCTGATGCTTAATGTGGCGTAATTTTCGGTTGATGATATAACAATTAGTAGCTGTTTTCTGGGCACTGGAGTCCTCTAGATGTAATAGTTTTTGAATTTTGAAACGCAAGCTGCTTCTTTTGTTATCTTAATACTGCGACCCTTTAATTTGTACAACTCTTTAACTCGGCTAAGGATGCAAAATAGTTATTATGCGGTATTATTTTGGTTTTTGATGTAAAAAATCCCACTTTTGGAGGGTTGATCTTGGATTTGAGCACAGTTGTGCATATATGTTTGAGTAGTGTTGGAATTTTGGGTGCATGTCTGCATATTAGTAAAAATCCCCATTATTTTTTTTTATTTGGTCGTGATACAGTCGACAAACACGTGTGTCGGCAGGAAGATGTAATCATATCTACTAGTGACAAACAGAATTTGTCACCTATGTACATAAAAGGCCAAATTTACTTGTCGGTAGTTATACTAGAGACATAAAAGGTTTGTTGTTAGATTTAAACTGTCGACAAAAATTGATGTCGCTTTTTTTTCTGCCGACGTAATTGAGATTTGTCGGCCTTAATACTAACGACCGACTTGTAGTGACCATTTTCCGTCAAAAAGTTATTTATCAATAGAATTTCTACCGACATATTTGGCCTTTCTAGCGACAATTTTTGCTGTCAACGGAGGCAGAATTTGTTGTAGTGTATAATGTGAACATGATGAGTAGTGCTCACATATGGGGAGAGGGGTAATTTGTATGACTTGCGTAATTAGTTTGTTCTTTACATGTAGCAATTAACATTGTGTTATTCAACTTTTGTTGTAGGAAATAACGTGAACGCTATGTAGCTGCATAGAACCAATGTTTTTTGTGTGTAACACAATTTTGCAAAAAGTATAAAGTTGCTAGCAAGTAATAGTAGAATTTATGTTTCTTTTTCCAATTGTGGTTTTTACACTAAAAATAAAATTAAAAATTATGTCGTTCTCCAAACTGTAAGGATCAACATAACAATGTTTCTTTATCAGACATAGGTATTCAAGGAGGTAACTTCCCAGAAATGAGGCTACATTTCAAAAGTTCGTAACTGAAGTTAATATTTGTTATTAGCCACGTCAAGGTGCTAGATGAAAGCCACAAAGAAAGGTCTTATGTCTTCACTGCTAGAAAGAAATTAACTCGAGGGAGAAGAAAATTATGTAATGGATTAGTCTCGGAAGCAGTCAACATTGAGGAAGGCTATTTCGAGTTAGTGTTTTCTATTTTCTCATGGACTGGATTGAGTATTAAGATAAGTTGTGAATCACACTCTATTGGATGGCAGGTATTTACCTGACTTAATTTGGTCAATGTAACTTGAACTGGAACTTGATAGTCCTAATACATGTTCCCATCAGCTAACCTTCTCTTTCATCAACTTAAACTTTTAGACCATAGCCTCGCAACAAGCTTAAAAATATTTATCATTGGACTCTATGGTACATGGTCTTCGAACAAGATAAAAAAAATTACTTCCCCTGACATCAATTTTGGAGAGTGCCCTCGGCACAGGTCATACAGAAAAAAGATACAAATTGTTAAAAACTTATTGTTGATCGGTTTGTCTCCTAATCTTCTATACTGTTAGATTTTTCTATGTTGTTTCCCAAATCTAAGACTTCCATTCTTTATGTGTTCTTTTTTTGCTTTTTCAAAAGCAGGTGATCATGTTGATAAAACTGCCTTTCTTGAAAAGCAATGTTAGGGACAGTCTTTTGATGTGGGTTTCGCGGCGATTTCACATGATATGCGCGGTGGTGAAGACTGAAGAGATTGTCACTTGAGTTCCTGAATTAACATTTTGGTCCAATCAGAGTTAAGGGATTTCTTAGAAAATTTAGTAAAGTTTCAAAACGTTTCAATTGTACTTTTATGTCACTTGCTGGATTCCCTTTTCACTATTAGCTAAACACGGTTTATATTTGCTATTGTATAGGCACAAGAATAAATGTTGGCGAACACTAATTTTGAGGGACATGATTCCATTGTTATTTTTAATTTTCTTGCACATTGGTATTGGACGTGTAAATTATTTAATAAGTTATGTGAATGTTTTGATGTTTTGACAAACAGTTTTTCTATTTATTGTACATTTTCTTTGATAATTTGTGACCTATTTTGTCCTTGCGCCACCAATTTGGTTGGGGCTCCACTTGACCTTAGCCCGGTATTGAATGCAAATTAAATTGCCCCTTGCCTCTCGATTGGCTACTGCAGTTGCTTCACAAAGATAGGAGATGCGGAAGGTTCATGCGTAACTATAACTTATACCAACATTGGTAGATAGCATGTTTGGAAAAGAATTTGATAACGGGTAGTTTCCTTCTCTCTTGCTAGAGCTCGAGCGACTAACTACGATTTTCTTCTGGTTAGTGGCCATGCCCATGTGTCATACCCTAGTCTATTCGTAACATGAAATATCTATATTCATTTCACATACGGCATGTCCATTCAGGACACGACTTACGAGATAACTATTTTCAAATCAAGAGATGAGAAAACCTTTTTGTGGGACAAAACGAGAGATAAAACATTTCCTCCGTGTCTGGAGTACGGAAGATCTTTCCCGCCCCTACTCTACTGCTTATCCATATCACTTAAGCGAACTTAGAAACCAAGCAATCATATTATTTATTCATGGTAACCACTAACCAGGCATACCAGTGTAAAACATAGTAACAATCCTCATATCGGATATTCAGATCAAGGGATGGGAAAATCTTTCCCTGAGACAACAACGAGAGAAAATATTTCCACTGTGTCTGGTGCTATGGAAAACCTTTCCCTCCAGAAATTATACTACTTATCCATACTAGAATTTAAGTGTTGCAACCACCCCTAAGGAGACAAAGTCAAGAGAGTGAGTAGTAGATGGGACTCTAGCCGACAAGGCAAAGAGATGAGCCAACAAAGGGGCCAAACAACACCCAAATGAAGTGCTAGACCACGCCTAAATGAAGTTACGATAAAGTGCTGACACATGAGAAAAGTCCAATTTCAGTCACTGACTGGCGAATCATAGGACGACGTGTGTCAAAATACAACTTGAAAATCACTAGTCTAGTCATACTAGCACCCAATATCATCAAATGGGGCTTATAGCTGAAAGTGTTGTTCAAGTGTATAATTACGACAAATGTAATTCTATTACTATTTTTAGAAAGTATTTCATATAGACTTTCCTCATATTTACATTACGCTGCCCTACACTATACATAAACTGTATAGGGTACCCCAAGTTCCTAAAAGCTACACCAAGACCCCTCCCCTATAAATAAGGGAGGAAGTCCATAAGTTTCAACCAGCTTTTTTCCTCATAAACTACAGACACTTCTCTCACTAGCTTTTATAGATTTCCTCAGAAACTCTCAAGCCCAAAAAAGATAAGCTGACGAGATCTGACAAGTGAAGTCTCGGAGGACTCGTCCTTGAAAACGACGAAACCGTAACGAGTAAGCCACAAGAATGGTCAGACCTTCAAGACGAAGAAATCCTGAAAGTCAAGCAATTCATCCCAAGTCAATCAAATCTTCGAGAATACTGAAGAAGTGAACTCGCGAAGAACAAGCCAGATTCAAGCCAAAGGCCATATGTAGTTGTGCCGGTTAAAACCTCAAAGTCATTTTTTCTTGACAACAGCTTAGATTGGAATTGGCTCCGTATAATTGCAATAGTGCCCTAGTAGTTTCGATTTCCTAGATCCTCCTAAGTGGGAGGAGGGCATTGGACCTTAATAGTAGGACGTCGTATAAGCGAAAAGTTACTTAGGTTTAGGTTCGGTTTTCGTACTAGGCTACCCCCAAACGCAGCCAATGTAAGTGTTCAGCGTAGCCCATTCTTTCAGTAGCTAGCATTTGCTGAACTGTGCACAAAGTTACAATTTATGTCAAATGCAATTGGGTAATTGCTTACCTAAATCTCATCCTAATTATACTTGATAGCATGTTCTAGGCAAGTGACAATTCTTCAAGCTATGTGAAGAGGAGTTGGAGAATGGATCTAGAACCAGGAAAATGTGGAAAAAGTTGCCTGGAAACTGAAAGAGAGCCTGGAAACTTGAAGGCGTGATGTTTCTAAAAGTCGCCTTAAGAAATTGACAGATGATTGTTTATTTTCTCATAATGAAAAATAGCCACAACAGTCACAAATATCACACTAAAAAGCAAGAACTTCAGTATTCCAAAAGCCATAATGTGCTAGCTAGAATTCAACAGAAACTATGAAAAAGTGAATCAAACACAATTGAAATGGAAACCCAACATTTTCAGCAAACAAATCTTTCATATTCAAATTAACCACATGGATTACAACCCTAAAAGCATAAGTACCCACATATTAATCACAAAAACAGAACCATAATTACCCTAATTATTTAGCTAATGAAACCCTAGGCCATAAAGGCAAAACCAGATCTAAATCCTCTCACCACGAATTCTGGAGTGAGCTGGATATCCTTAGGCATGATGGTAACGCGCTTGGCGTGAATAGCGCAGAGATTAGTGTCTTCAAATACTCCGACGAGGTAAGCCTCGGCGGCCTCCTGGAGGGCGGCGACGGCAGAGCTCTGGAAACGGAGATCGGTCTTGAAGTCCTGAGCAATTTCTCTAACCAGCCTCTGGAAGGGAAGCTTGCGGATCAGGAGCTCCGTGCTCTTCTAGTACTTCCGGATCTCCCTCAGCGCCACGGTTCCAGGCCTGAATCTTTGAAATGAACTACAGTGCGATTATGCACAGTAAAACAATGATGTCCCGAGGAGAAATGCACACTCTTTTCTTGTCTTATCCAATTGGACACTTTGACTACAATCCATTGTATTAAACATATCATGCATGAGGGAGTTCAATTTTACCGTGCATGTTGCTAGTAATCAATCATTCATTTGAATACTTTTACCGTCACTGCTGCTAGTAATTATTCACCCCATTCAGTTCTACACTAGTTGGATTCTAAACTAGTCACAGGTTGACGGTAACATTTTATTTTCCCTCCTCCATTTGGATCAATAATTTTACCGTGCCTTCTTCTATTAATCAATCAACGTCATCCTTTTTCAGACAATAAAAAAATAGAGTTCGTATTTATTGTCCTTGTATCATCATCCACCCACACCAGAGAGAGATCAATAATTTTTCATATTTATATCACATCACATCACATCACATGATAATAGATGATACTACTACTCCACTATGAAAGAATGTATGCTAGGGTAGAACTCGTCCCGTTGGGACTATTATTTGTAGTTAGTTTCGCCTTTATTATTACTACTCATTTCTACCCTAAATTGTCTATTTTTTATTTTTCTCAAAAAAAATTATTTATTTGTCTCTTTATTATTATTTATCACTATCCTATAAAATGGTAAATTTGGGAGTATAAAACAGTATTATCAAACGTATATCTTAGGTGAAAAAATTAGTGTGTTGGGGGGGGGGGGTGTTGGGGGGGGGGGGGGGGGGTTTGTTATCCATGATGTTGGATAATTATTACTCAAAATGGAAGGTTGTAAATAACACATGAAAAACATTATGAGCCACATTTGAAAATATTTGGGCCATGTGTCAGAAAGTACATGAAGAATGCAGGCTTTTCATAGCCAATGATTGGGGTTCAGTTGGAGCCACTCATCATGACTTTGACCAAACGGCCGTGAAATAAACTATAGTGCAATTATGCACAGTAAAACACTAATGTCCCAAGGAGAAATGCACACTCTTTTCTTGTCTTATCCAATGGGACACTTTGACTACAATCTATTGTATTAAACATATCTTGCATGAGGGAGTTCAATTTACCGTGCCAGCTGGTAGTAATCAATCATCCATTTAGATAATTTTACCGCGACTGCTGTTTGTAATTATCCATCCCATTCAGTTCTATACTAGTTTGATTCTAAACTAGTCACAGGTTGACGGTAACATTTTCTTCTTCCTCTCTTTTTTTGATCAATAATTGTACCGTACCTGCTGCTAGTAATCAATCATCGTCCTCCTTTTTCGGACAAAAAAATAGAGTTCCTAATTGTTGGCCTTGTATCATCCCCCACCCCCACCAGAGAAAGATCAATAATTTTGCACATTCACATCACATCACATCACATCACATGATAATAGATGGTAGTACTACTCCACTATGAAAGAATGTATACTAGGGTATACTAGGGTAGAACCCGTTCCGATGGGACTATTATTTTTAGTTAGCTTTCTCTCTATTACTATTACTCATTTCTACCCTAATTGTCTATTTTTTATTTTTTTCAAAACAATTATTTATTTGTCTCTTTATTATTTCTCACTATCTTATAAAATGATAAATTTGGGAGTATAAAACAGTATTATCGAACATTTATCTTAGACAATATTTTTTGTGTATTGGGGGGGGGGGGGTGTTGTGGGGGATGATATCCATGACTTTGGATAATTATTACTCAAAATGGGAGGTTGTAAATAATACATGAAGAACATTATGAGCACATTTCAAAATATTTGGGTCATGTTTCAGAAGTACATGAAGAATGTAGGCTTTTCATAGCCAATTATTGGGGTTCAATTGGAACCACTCATAATGACTTTGATCAACGGTCGTGAAATGAAGTACATTGCAATTATGCACAGTAAAACATTGATGTCCCAAGAAGAAATGCACATTTTTTTCTTGTCTTATCCAATGGGACACTTTAACTACAATTCATTGTATTAAACATATCTTGCATGAGGGAGTTCAATTTTACCGTGCATGCTGAAAGTAATAAATCATCCATTTGGATAATTTTACCGTGACTGCTGCTTGTAATTATTCATCAAATTCAGTTCTACACTAGTTAGATTCAAAACTAGTCATAGGTTGACTGTAATATATTCTTCTCCCTCTTCCTTTTGGATCAATAATAGTACCGTGCCTGCTGCTAGTAATCAATCATCATCCTCCTTTTTTCGGACAATAAAATAGAGTTATCATCATCCACCCCCACCAGAGAGAGATCAATAATTTAGTATCTTCACATCACATCACATGATAATATATGATACTACTACTCCACTATGAAAGAATGTATACTAGAGTAGAACCCGTCCCGTTGGGACTATTATTTTTAGTTAGCTTCCTTTCTATTATTACTACTCACTTCTACCATAATTGTTTATTTTTATTTTTTTGAAAATAATTATTTATTTGTCTCTTTATTATGTATCACTATCTTATAAAATTGTATATTTGGAAGTATTAAACAGTATTATCGAACATTTAACTTAGACAATATTTTTTGGTGTATTGGGGGGGGGGGGGGGAGAGCTGTTGTGGGGATATTATCCATGACTTTGGATAATTATTACTCAAAATGGGAGGTTGTAAATAATACATGAAGAACATTATGAGGCACATTTGAAAATATTTGTGCCATGTTTCGGAGGGTTCATAAAGAATGCAGGCTTTTCATAGCTAGTGATTGGGGTTCAATTGGAGCCACTCATCATGGCTCTTATCAAACAGCTGTGAAATGAACTACAGTACAATTATGCACAGTAAAACAATGATGTGCCAAGAAGAAATGCACACTTTTTTCTTGTCTTATCAAATGGGACACTTTGACTACAATTCATTGTATTAAACATATCTTGCATGAGGGAGTTCAATTTTATCGTGCCTATTGCTAGTAATAAATCATCCATTTGGATAATTTTATCGTGACTAGTGCTAGTAACTATTCATCAAATTCAGTTCTACACTAGTTAGATTCGAAAATACTCATAGGTTGACAGTAACATTTTCTTCTCCCCCCTCCATTTGGATCAATAATAGTACTGTGTCTGCCGCTAGTAATCAATCATCGTCCTCCTTTTTCAGACAATAAGTTAGAGTTCATATTTATTGTTTATGTATCATCATCCACCCACACCAGAGAGAGATCAATAATTTTGTATCTTCACATCACATCACATGATAATAGATGATACTACTACTCCAGTATGAAATAATGTATACTAGGGTAGAACCCGGTCCCGTTGGGACTATTATTTGTAGTTAATTTCCTCTTTATGATTACTACTCATTTCTACCTTAATTGTCTATTTTTAATTTTTCTCAAAAAAATTTATTTGATGGTCTCTTTATTATTTATCACTACATTATGAAATGGTAAATCTGGTAGTATAAAACAGTATTATCGAACACATTTCAACATTTTTCGGTGTGTTTGGGGGGGGGTGTTATTGGTGGTGTTATCCATGACTTTAGATAATTATTACTTAAAAGGGAGGTTGTAAATAATACATTAAGAACATTATGAGGCTTATCTGAAAACATTTGGGCCATGTGTCAGAGGGTACTTGAAGAATACAGGCTTTTCATAGCTAATGATTAGGGTTCTATTGGAGCCACTCATCATGACTTTGATCAAACAGCTGTGAAATGAAGTACAATGCAATTATGCACAGTAAAACACTGATGTCCCAAGGAGAAGTGCTCACTCTTTTCTTGTCTTATCCAATGGGACATTTGGACTGTATTAAACATAACTTGCATGAGGGAGTTCAATTTTACTGTGCTTGCTGCTAGTAATCAATCAACCATTTAAATAATTTTACCGTGACTGCTGCTAGTAATTATTCATCCCATTCAATTTTACACTAATTGGATTCTAAACTAGTCACAGGTTGACAGTAACATTTTCTTCTCCCTACTTCCTTTTGATCAATAATTGTACCGTGCCTGCTGCTAGTAATCAATCATCGTGCTCCTTTTTCAGAAAATAAAAATCAGAGTTCCTAATTGTTGTCCTTGTATCATCCTCCACCACACCAGAGAGAGATCAATAATTTTACACTTCACATCACATGATAATAGATGGTATTACTACACCACTATGAAAGAATGTATTCTATGGTAGAACTCGCCCCGTTGGGACTATTATTTATAGTTAGCTTCCAATCTATTATTACTACTCATTTCCACCCTAATTGTATATTTTTATTTTTTCTCAAAAGAATTATTTATTTGTCTCTTTATTATTATTACTATCTTATAATATGGTAAATATGGGAGTGTAAAACAATATTATTGAACATATATCTTAGAAAACCTTTTTTTGTATGTTGGGGGGCGGGGGTGTTATCCATGACTTTAGATAATTATTACTCAAAAGGGGAGGTTGTAAATATTAAATGACGAATATTATGAGGCACACTTGAAAATATTCGGGCCATGTGTTAATGGGTACATGAAGAATGCATGATTTTCATAGTTAAGTTAATGATTGGGGTTCAACTGGAGCCACTCATCATGATTTTGATCAAACGACTGTGAAATGAACTACGATGCAATTATGCACAGTAAAACACTGATGTCCCAAGGAGAAATGCACATTCTTTTCTTTTCTTATCAAATGGGAGACATTGACTACAATTTAATTGTATTAAATATATCTTGCACGAGGGAGTTCAATCTTACCGTGCATGTTGCTAGTAATCAATCATCCATTGGATAATTTTACCGTGACTGCTGCTACTATTTAATCATCCCATTCAGTTCTAACCAGTTGGATTGTAAACTAGTCACAAGTTGACGGTCACATTTTCTTCTCCCTCCTCCCTTTGTATTTATAATTGTACCGCTCTTGTTGCTAGTAAACGATCATTGTCCTCCTTTTTCAAACACTAAAAAACAGATTTCATAATTATTGTCCTTGTATCATCATCCACCCTCAGACTCTAAAAACAAAGTTCCTAGTTATTGTCCTTGTATCATCATCCACCCACACCATAGAGAGAGATCAATAATTTTGAATATTCACATTATTGGATTAGGTGCCCTAGAGGCAATCTTTTTAGTATGAATAATGTTTTTGGGTAGAACACTCATTTTATTATTTATGGAGATATTTAATATAATGAAGTCCTTAGATTGTAAATATGTTGTTTATCTCAAATATCCCTAGTCGGTTATATTAATGACAGGACAATAAACTATAGACTAGTATGGGGTTTGATTGATAAGGAGATGTCACGATCCAACACATGGGTATGCATTAGGAGTAATAGTATACTGGATTGACCCATAACGAGAAGGCTACATACGGGTTATGTGAAGTCACAAGTGCTTCTCGTAGTGACAACGGTATTGTCATCCTTAGACTTCAAGTCACTAGATCCTCTAGTTGTGGAATATTGTGTTTTGACATCGTCAAACGCTACACCGTAACTGGGTAGTAATAAAGACGTTAGTCAGATACAATAAGGAAGCAAGCTTAGAGATGGTAGTGACGTAGATAGAATTTTTCCCTCCCACATAACGAGAGCAAATATCCACGGCCACTCGAGGGATGCTGCTTATAGAATGTCTAGCAAGACTCAGATAAATATATATAGATATTGATGTTATCTGCATGGATTAGAATATTCTCATGATCGAGAAACTAAGGATTGGATATACGAGTGTGGCATGTATGTCTCGTGTCCAATCGGATATAGAGACAAAGGGACGAGACAATACTTGCACAAGGTTTGTCGGATGACTATTTCTATTAGTTGGGTAGCGTGGATGTCTTGCTAGAGGCCGCTCCATGTTAATAAATTGTTACTACCAACAAAGTAAAAACATATGGGGTCATACTCCCTATGGATTTGACCGGACTTGGGAAGTATTTAATATGATTAATTAATTAGAATGATAAATACGCAACTACTTACAAACTTAGTAGGACTAATTTGCAAGTTGAACTAATCCGTGCATAGACAGGATTATGATAGGGGCTTTTATGCAGTAAACAAGGAGTTGTTGGACTATATAAAGGACACTCCTAGCTTCCTTCCCACACTAATGCTCATAACACATTGAGTGGAAGAGAAAAGTAAGGAGAGAGAGCAAGAACCAAGGAGGCCGAACCCCCCTTGGTCCGCCCTTACCCCGTCGGCCACAACAAGAGGGTTGAGCCCCTCTTTTGGTGTTCATTGTGTGATCTTCTTCTTATTCTTCCATCGTTCCTAGCTAGCACAAGGTGTTGGAAGATCTGGATCCTAACCTAAGAGTGGACTAGTCATAGAGACTTGAATACTTTTCACGTGTGAAGTCATAAAAGGAGAATCAAAAAGGTATTTTGATACTCAAACCCTTACTATCGTTATGAGGTCTAGACTTGTAATCCTTGGAGGGTCTTGAACGAATTAATTATTTTTTATACCGCTGTGTATCCGTTATCAAAACCCCATAGTGGTATCAGAGCCACATGTCGTAGAGCTTAACGTAGTTTATGTGTTACGACTTACGATTTTTGTTGTTTTACACTTTAATTGTTGTTTATCGCATAATTAGTGAGTTTGAATCTATTTTTACATATGATGTGAATTATTAGTGAGTTTGAATCACATAGGATGTGAATTTTCGGATCTAGAAGGTTAGGGTTTGGGCACATGCTTGGAAAATGGGTTTTTCAAGTATGGAAACAACTAAACTTGGGCAACAAGGCAAGGAGTTCTTTTGGAAACAACTCCATAGGAGGTTCGACCCCCTTAGACCGCCCCTCTTGCCTTGCCACCCAAGCTAGGGCACGACCAATGCTCAGGTCGGCCTAGCGCACGGTCTGGCCGTGCGTGGGGCTAGGCGGACCGGCCCAAGGCCGTATCATGGTCCTTTAGGATTTTGGCCAAAGTCATGGTGAGCCCTATTGGACTGTTTTGACCCTAGCACATCCAACAACAATTAAAAATATTACCAAGCTCGTTAAAATTGGATTTTACTGTTTATGGTTTTTTTCATGGTGATTGGATATGGCCTTAAGTTGTTGTTTGTTGTGGATGTTTATTTTGTGGGTTGTTTTACGGCCTGCGAGCTGATCAAATTAATGAAATAATTAATTAAGTTTTACGGCCTGCGAGCCGATCTTCTTCTCAATTTGTGAGATCTCTCTATTTAGTTTATATGCTAGATAGAATTAGATAAAGTAGATAATAGTCAAAATATGGAGAAGAAGTCCAAAGGACCACAAAGCTATGGAGCATTCCACAAGTCAAGGAGTATGGCGATATCCACGAGAGCTATGGAGCATGGACCAAAATATGGAGGCACATTGAGATGAGCTTGATTTTTAGGATTCATAGATATTCTCATTGGCTTGAGAATATCTTAGTTTAGAGGCCATATCCATATCACGTTATTTTTTCTTTTTGTTGTTGTTTATTTTATTGTCTTATTATTTATTGTTGGTGTATGGATGATGCAAGCAAAATTGATAATAAGATAATTAACCACCCGGGTATTTTATTTGTGAGTTTTCCCAACTCAAAATAAGTAGATTAGTTGATATGGATCAACAAAATAATTAAAATTAAAAAAGAAGGAAAATCCCTCAATTTAAATATTGTGTTTTGCCTTCTCGTTACTTAAGCATTCTTCATGATCATGATTATCAAGTTCGTGCGTGCCAAAGCAGGGCGACTTGGTTTGTCATGATTTTGTTTCCATGACACAAGCAAGTAATGTGCAACTGTATAAGTAAGAGGTTGGACGCAACTAGGCGATTTTAATGAGATTAAAAGCCTAGAGGCAACCAATTGGGATTATTCATGGGATGGATAAATAAGGAGTTATTTGCCCAATCATGGGTTGCATAAGGATGCAATTGGAATTGTTCTTATCTAAATAACTAATTTCAGGTGACTTGCCAAAGCAAGCTCAAAAGAAGTGAAATAAGGATATTGACACCCACTAGAAAATATAATGATATTTTCCGCATTAATATTGAGGGTTATTAATCCGGGAAAAATAGTAGGAGCTATGTGCAATAATCTAGCCATTATTAGATATATTTATTTACTCACGAAAACTAAAACTTGTATATTTCTCATTTTGTAGAATTCCAATGGAAAACAGCTCATCGTGTTCAACACACTCCCTACGCTCTGTCCTTGAGAAGGACAAGCTTTCTGTAACCAACTTTCTAGACTGGTACAGGAACTTGAGAATCGTTCTCAAGCAGGAAAAGAAACTGTACACTCTAGAGGAGGAAGTTCCTCAGGCTCCATAGAACAATACCGCTGCGGCCCTAAAGGCGCATCAAAAGTTCGTTAATGATGCTAACAATGCGGCATGCCTGATGCCTGGCACCATATACCCTGAGCTCAAGAAGCAACATGAGAACATGGGTGCATTTTATATGATCATTCACTTGAAGCAGCTCTTCCAAGAGAAGGCTAGGGTTGAGAGGTATGAAGTCTCCAAGGCATTGTTCAAATGTCATATGTCATAGGGAAACTCTGTGGGACCTCATGTACTTCGAACTAGGTGCCCTAGAGGCAATCTTTCTAGTATGAATAATGTTTTTGGCTAGAACCATTCATTGTATTATTTATGGAGATATTTAATATAATAAAGTCCTTAGATTGCAAATATGTTGTTTATCTCAAATATCCCTAGTCGATTATATTGATTTACAGGACGATAAACTATAGACTAGTATGGGGTTGGATTGATATAAAGATATCACGATCCAACACATGGGTATGCATTAGGAGTAATAGCATGCTGGATTGACCCATCACGAGAAGGATACATACGGGTTATGTGAATTCACAAGTGTTTCTCGTAGTGACAACGGTATTTTCATCCTTAGACTTGAAGTTAGATCCTCTAGTTGTGGAATATTTTGTTTTGACATCGTCAACGCTACACCATAACTGGGTAGAAACAAAGGCCTTAGTCGGATACAATAAGGAAGCAAGCTTAGAGATGGTAGTGACATAGATAGAATTTTTCCCTGTCACATAACGGGACACGATCACTCGAGGGATGATGCTTATAGAATGTCTGGCAAGACTCAGATAAATTAATATTTTATCAGCATGAATAAGACTATTCCCAGAATCGAGAAACTAATGATTGGATATATGAGTGTGACTTGTATGTCTCGTGTCCAATCCGGATATAGAGACAAAGGGACGAGACAATACTTGCACAAGGTTTGTCGAATGACTATTTCTATTAGTTGGGTAGCGTGGATGTCTTGCTAGAGGCTGTTCCATGTTAGTAAATTGTTACTACCAACTAAGTAGAAACCTATGAGGTCACACTCCCTATGGATTAGACCGGAATTAGGAAGTAATTAATATTATTAATTAATTAAAAGGATTAATACGCAACTACTTGTAAATTTAGTAGGACTAATTTGCAACTTGGACTAATCCGTGTATAGACAAGATTATGATAGGAGCTTTTATGCAGTAAACAACGAGTTGTTGGACTATATAAAGGACACTCCTAGCTTCCTTCCAACACTAATGCTCATAACATATAGAGTGGGAGAGAAAATAAAGGAGAGAGAGCAAGAACCAAGGAGGCCGAACCCCCCTTGGTTCGCCCTTACCCCGTCGACCACAACAAGAGGGCCTAGCCCCTCTTTTGGTGTTAATTGTGTGATCTTCTTCTTATTCTTCCATCGTTCCTAGCTATCACAAGGTGTTGGAAGATCCGGATTCTTACCTAGGAGTGGACTAGCCATAGAGACGTGAATACTTGTTCACGTGTGAAGTCATAAAAGAAGAACCAAAAGGTATTTTGGTACTCAAACCCTTACTATCATTATGAGTTCTAAACTTGTGATCGGATTAATTATTGTTTATACCGCTGTGTATCCGTTATCAAAACCCTACACACATAACTTCATATCACATGATAATAGATGGTACTACTACTCTACTATGAATGAATGTATACTAGGGTAGCACCCGTACCGTTGGGACTATTATTTGTATTTAGCTTTCTCTTTATTATTAGTACTCATTTCTACCCTAATTATCTATTTATTATTTTTCTTAAAAATAATTATCTATTTTTATCTTTATTATTTGTTACTATATTATAAAATGGTAGATCCGGGAGTATAAATAGTATTTTCGAATACATATCTTGAGAAATTTTTTTGTGTGTGTTGTAGGTGGGGGGGGGGGGGGGGGGGGGGTTATCATGACTTTGGATAATTATTACTCAAAAGGGGGTTGTAAATGATAAATGAAGAACATTAGGAGACACATTTAAAAATATTTGGGCCCTTCGTAGTATATATGAAGAATGCAGACTTTTCATAGCCAATGATTGGGGCTGAATTGGAGTCACTCATCATGACTTAAATCAACGGCAATGAAATGAACTACAATACAATAATGCACAGTAAAACACTGATGTCCGTAGGAGAAATGCACACTCTTTTCTTGTCTTATCCAATGGGACACTTTGACAACAATTCAATGTATAAAACATATCTTGCATGAGGGAGTTCAATTTTACCGTGCCTGCTGCTAGTAATCAATCGTCACTTTGTCTAATATGATTGCTAGCAACTAGTGTAACCCGTCATAAAAAGGTACGTATGATTGATCAAAAACGTAAATAAGAAAGTAAGCACTCAAGTTGCAAAATGCATGGAGCCGTGGACATAAATTTATGTACAGGAAAAAAAATGGAGATTTTGAAGCAAAATGAATGGACCAATGTTCAATCTTGCTAATTTAAACATTATCCATTGAACATATAAATAGCATGAAGCAAAAGGTTTCCACGGAGATGTAAAAGTTCTTATTAATTGCATTTCAAAGTTATAATTGTGGACATTAAAAGCTTAGAGCATCAATACAATAGAGTTGTAGAATGTCTCAATTGGTTTGCTCAAATCTCTATGAATTAAGAGGTCAATCATTACACTTATCAATGAAATTACTTTTATCTTATAAATTTTATGGAATAAAATCTTTTTCAAATTCAATTGAAATGCTCTAGATCAAGCAGTTACTGAAATTCTTGTTTAAATCAATTGCTATTCTTTCATAACTGGCATCTCCAATTCTCCATGGAATTTCGCACCCTTGATCCATGATAAAACATGAAACCACAAAAATAATCACAAGAACTTTGATAGTATTGATTATTGATTTAGAGAAATAGCGTAGTAGTTATTTTTTGTTGAACAGAGAAGGACGACCATCGAAGTTTAGCTTTGACCATTATGTAACATAGCAAATCAGAAGAGAGAGCTTCATGATTCTAGAATACATGATTCCTGATGAAACTCGCCGAAGGATAGTATACTTAGCAATCTCATTAAATATGAAGGGATGATGAAGGGATGTCATGAGGGAGAAGACTAGGTGTGGAGATCAATACTGATGTGAAGTTGATGTGTCAAAATCTTGCAATCTCATTAAATATGAACGGCTGTGATTGAAGGGCTGGAAGGGCTAGACCTCTCCTTGGCTGAAGAGGATCTGTTCCCATAATTTGTTGAGTTAAAATTGTCACTCAATGGAAATTAGATGTTATGGATAATAAAGAGTTTATTTGTGAAAATTACATGTCACATAATTCTAACTTGGCAATATGTAATTGGTACACATAAGCAATATATTTTCCACTTGGAGAAAAGAACATGACAAGTGGACATTTTAGAACACTTACTAAATCATGTGGCAAAAGGATAAGGTCACTCCCTTTTTTATATATAAATACTAGTGTAGAACTCATCCCGTCGGGACTACAAAAATTAATTTTATGTCCTCAAATCTTACCTGTTACATAGATTTTTTATTAACACTAATCATCAAAATATAAAAACTCTTAACTAAAACAAATAATAATCTAAATAATAATAATAATAATTTCAATAATAATAATAATAAAGTTCCACTAAATGATTTAGAATCAGTGTCAAAATAGAGAGCTGATTGTACTGGATGTGTTTTGCAAGGATTTCACTTGTCAATCCAAGTGTACGCCTCAAAAGTTGTGAAATGGTTAAAACATTTCTCATGTCAGATAAAGCAAAATAATGGTACTCCACTTTTGATTAAAACATTCCCGCGGCCCTACCAATTATGAGGTCAAATTTCAACCATCGATCTTGAATAAATTTGAAGGATAGAATTTTGCCACATCTACCGTAATTAACAGTAAATGTCTTGGTTGTTTTAGTGTGTGTATATATGTATATATATATATATATATATATATATATATATATATATATATATATATATATAGAGAGAGAGAGAGAGGGAGAGAGAGAGAGAGATTTTTCCGGTTGTCTTTCGAGTAGATACATAAATATACAATTCTTAGTAGAAGAAAAAGCCTTCTACTTTCAACCACGCACTCATTCAAATTGGTAAGGCATCACATTCGCTTATGCTCACATTTCTCACTGAACCTCTACACAGATCTACAATATATTTTCATAAGTATATTACTTATCAGTGTTTCCCTAAACTTGAATGTAAATCAAAATTTGTTATTTTTTTGTCTTTGTTTTGAGTAATGAAAACTTCATCATTAAACACCAGTCATGCACGGAGTTAGTACCTGCTGAACTAGATTATACGCAGCAGAAACCTGGTCACGGTTAACAAAGGAACTGATATTCTAATAAATGATGAGCAATGATTCCTAATATCCTAGCACGTTCATTTCTAATAAACTAGCAAAACGGGCAAACGCGATGCGTGTGCCAAAACATATGCCAGTTAAAATATTGTCCATTTTAACTACACAATTGAAGACATAAACACCCAATTGTGAAACGATATTTCATTTTAACATAAATGTCTTTTTCTGACTCATACAACTCATTATTAGATTAGCTAGTTGTTGTTGCTACATTTCAAGTGAAGCTCTCCACTGCCTAAGATTGTTCAGACGTCTCCCCTGATTATTATGAGATATGGTCCACTGGCACAGTTGTCCCTATTAGATTCCCGTCTTGCCTTTTGTATGTTACAACGTCTTTCCAACCTCTATGATGTCTGGTATTTTTGACGACGTCACGGAAAAGTGGCTAATTCAATTGATTCGGCGATTCCCACCGAAGTATGCTACCAAAGTACAAATCCAGAACTAAATGAACGAACACAACAACCGAAACAGAGAAAGTAAAAATGAATTTAGAAAAATTGAGTGCAAATCAAATACCTGAAGACAAAAGGATAAAAGTGAACGGTTTGAGGCCCAAAATAAACCCATGAAATTATTAACATATTTTATTTTATTTTATTTTATTTTTATTTTAAATGAATTACACGGTTGAGTTAATGTGAATAAAATCTTTGGTTTACAACAATTCATCAACATCCTTGGCCGCTTCTATTCCTAAAGCGGTGGCCTGCACAAAAGATGAGCGTGAAATATTTAAAGAAAAAAGATGAATCGGAGAATACCTGCAGAGCCATGTCGTGTACGGTGGAGCAGGGGAGAAGTAGATACTTTGAAATAATGGAAAGAGCAAAACAAAAGGTGGGGTTTGAAATCGTTTTTGGTAGGAGATACCCTCCACGCAATGGAGATTGTGGGGAAGGTTGTGGGAGAGGTTATGAAGAGTGGTGGGACTTGGGAGTTAGTATTTGTGTTTACAAATTTAACCCCACATAGTTCACTGTTTTCAGTAGCCATCAAGGGCATATTTGGCAGTTCATAAAGTATGACGGGCTTCAAAAATTGATTTCACCACTATGGTTGTTGGCTTTATATATTAGTATAGATTATAATTTCTTATAAGTGATGTTATTTGTCTGTTGAAGGCAACCGAAACAGGAAAGTAAAATTAAATTCAGAAAAATTGAGTGCAAAGCAAATACCTGAAGATAAAAGGATAAAAGAGAACAGTGTGAGGCCCAAAATAAACCCATGAAATTATTAACACGTGTTATTTTATTTTCTTTTATTTTAAATGAATTGCACAGTTGAGTTATGTGAAGAAAATCTTTGGGTTACAACAATTCCTCAACGTCCTTGGCCACTTCCATTCCTAAAGCGGTGCCCTGCACAAAAGATGAACGTGAAATATTTAAAGATAACAGATGAATCGGATAATACCTGCAGAGCCATGTCGTCTATGGTGGAGCATGGGAGAAGTAGATACTTTCAAATAATGGAAAGAGCAAAACAAAAGGTGGGGTTTGAAATCGTTTTTGGCAGGAGATACCCTCCACGCAATGGAGATAGTGGGGGAGGTTGTGGGAGAGGTTATGAAGAGTGGTGGGACTTGGGAGTTAGTATTTGTGTTTACAAATTTAACCCCAAATAATTCACTGTTTTCAGTAGCCATCAAGGGCATATTTGGCAGTTCATAAAGTATGACGGGCTTCAAAAATTGATTTCACCACAATGGTTGTTGGCTTTATATATTAGTATAGATGATAAGGAATAAAAACTTTAGCAGTCTATGTGAAGTTCCACTTTAGAGTATCCCTGGAGTTAGTAGGCTCTTATTATTTTTTTGGGTTCGCCTATGAATCAGTAACACGAATCCAATAACCAATTACATTAATTTACATCGAATAGGGAGCATTCGGAATTGAATTAAATTAGAGTTCTTACAAGTTCTTACAAATTGCGAGTTTGTTAACTATTGTCTCACATTTAGCTGAGGGCTTATCTTACTTGATGTCCTCGGACCTCCTACATGCAGCAGGATTGACAGAGTTGGTGGGAAACATTGTGATTGGGTCCTTCCCTCCACCATGAGGGCTTTTAAATAAGCTAGAAAATTTATATGATAAATGGAAAGAATTGTAGGGTAGAACCAACATGGCGAGTCAGCTGTAGAGTGTTGTAGGTTGTACGCCTACAATGGTGATTCGTCTTATAATGTGAACATGATGAGTAGTGCTCACATATGTGGAGAGGGGTAATTTGTATGACTTGCGTAATTAGTTTGTTCTTTACATGTAGCAATTAACATTGTGTATTTCATGTTTTGTTGTAGGAAATAACGTGAATGCTATATAGCCGCATAGAACCAGTGTTTTTTGTGTGTAACACAATTCTGAAAAAAGTATAAAGTTGCTAGCAAGTAGTAGTATAATTTATGTTTCTTTTTTCCAATCGTGGTGGTTTTTACACTAAAAATAAAAATTTAAAAGTATGTCATTCTCCAAACTGTAAGGATCAACATAACAATGTTTCTTTATCAGACACAGGTATTCAAGGAGGTTACTTACCATAAATGAGGATACATTTCAAACATTCATAACTGAAGTTAATATTTTTTATTAGCCACTTCAAGGTGCTAGATGAAAGCCACAAAGAAAGGTCATATGTCTTCACTGCTGGAAAGAAATTAACCAAAAGGAGAAGAAAATGATGTAATGGATTAGTCTCGGAAGGAGTCAACATTGAGGAAGGCTATTTCGAGTTAGTGTTTTCTATTTTTTCATGGACTTGATTGAGTATTACGATAAGTTGTGAATCACACTCTATTGGATGGCATGTATTTACCTGACTTAATTTCATCAATGTAACTTGAACTGGAACTTGAGAGTCCTAATACATGTTCCCATCAGCTAACCTTCTCTTTCATCAACTTAAATTTTTAGACCATAGCCTCGCAACAAGCTTAAAGATGTCTATCATTGAACTCTATGGTACATGGTCTTCGAACAAGATAAAAAAAATTACTTCCCCTGACCTCAATTTTGCAGAGTGCCCTCGGCACATGTCATACAGAAAAAAGATACAAATTGTTAAAAACTTATAGTTGATTGGTTTGTCTCCTAATCTTCAAGACTGTTAGATTTTTCCCTGTTGTTTCCCAAGTCTAAGACTTCCATTCTTTATGTGTTCTTTTTTGCTTCTTCAAAAGAAGGTGGTCATGTTGATAAAACTGCATTTCTTGAAAAGAAATGTTAGGGACAGCCTTTTGATGTGAGCTTCTCGACGATATCACATGATTTTCGCGGTGGTGAAGACTGAAGAGATTGTCACTTGAGTTCATGAATTAAATAGCCCTCGGATACTGAAGAGTAGTGACTAATGACGACGGCAACGCTTCGATAACCGGCGGAATTAGTGACCAATCAGGTCACTCTGAGTTATTCTTGCCTCGAAAATCGGCTAAAGTATGTGGGTGGCGACTGATTAATTCACAGTGGCCACGCTTCATAAGAGGCTAAACGAAGCTTCTAAACCCTAGGCAATCATGGCTATGCTCGGGGGCTAAAGATGTGAATTTTATTCAAAACGGTACGAGGACCTGCGTGGGGACCACGCGTGGCTGGTTTTACGCGACTGCACGGCAAACGAACGCGTGACATCCGCGCAAAAGGGGGCTAATGTAGATGGTGCTTTCCAGACAGATAGATCATAGCCACGTGGCAGCCATCCAGCACACCTAGTTGTGCTCCATGTACACAGGATAACTACCTATGCTTATCCATTTGGGGGCTGCGAGACAGGGCCCTCGCGTACCAACCGCACGGGACCTGTAGGGACTTAGTGGTTTGGAGGCTAGAGTAAGCCCCGTCGCGTGAGAGCGACAACCAAGCTCGCGCGCGACCCTTGGTAACTGACTGAGAGGTTTAAGGCTCACGTATCCCATAAATGCGGACGATCTCATAACGATCTTCGATATATGCGGGCAGGTGCGTAACGTTCCCTATATAAACGGTCGAAAGTGCCGTTACAGGGGCTATTATTAAGCCGCCATTTATGGTGCATTAACCCCCACAATGGTCACTTCCTCACTATATATAGGATCGTTAGCCCTTCATTACACGTCTAATACCTAATCTCTAATAACGGTCGCTAAGACTACTGTCTCTCTCTCTAGAGCAGTTACTTTGCTTACTCTCTCCCTACTCACACCCTACCGTACTTTGTGTTCTATCCGAATCCCCTACTTGAGGTGTACACTTGGATATCCCTTGAGGATTTCCTTGTACACATCTGTATGATAGCTCGAATATATTTGTACTTAACAAATTCTTGAAATATACTGGTCTACCCCTTGTTGGTGCTAGTAGAAGATGTTTTATCCCTACTGGATTTTTTGGGATGAGAATTGCTAGAAAATGTTTTCTCACGATAATTCTAGTGCGTTGTGACTTGTCTCTTTTATTTTTCAATTTTACTGTACTTATTTACTTTACAACTATCATTTATCATTGATGATCTTTATGCAATACGTCTTAGGTGAGATAGTTTACATCTTATTACGTTGTTAATTATCTATATTATTGAGTAGCTATATTGTTCCTTTGCTCTTATTCTTATTAGTATCGTTGTGCAACTTAGTAGTGGAATGACAGTCACGCTCGTACTCGTGTGTGTTATATTGCCTGCCAAACTCTATACCCACTTCCAATTTCTTATGCAACAAATCATCATAAGAGATGGTTTTATCAACTTCAAATACTTCCGGAGTTCCCCTTTTGTATTTCCAACACCGTTCAGACAACTTCTACTCACCGTCAAAGACCATATAAAAATAACTAAATCGGGTTACTTACCTATACATACAATGCAGTTTAAGTGACAAATTACATACGAGTCTCTAAAGGTTAATGTGCAAATAGCCTATAGGATAATACAATAAGTTATGTGATTGTTTTGATGTTTTGACAAACACTTTTTCTATTTATTGTATTTTTTCTTTGGTAATTTGTCACCCATTTCGTCCTTGCGCCACCACTTTGGTTGGGGATCCACTTGACCTTTGCCCTGAATTGAATGCCCCATTAAATGGCACCTTGCCTCTCGATTGGCTACTGAGGACGCTTCACAAAGATAGGAGATGCGGAAGGTTCATGCGTAACTATAACTTATACCAACATTGGTAGATAGCATTTTTGGAAAATAATTTGATAATGGGTAGTTTCCTACTCTTTTTATAGAGCTAGAGTGGATTACAACAATTTTCTTCTAGTTAGTGGCCTTGCCCACATGTCATACCCTAGTCTATTTGTAACATGGCTCATAAGTCCATTCACTTTTACACTAGTTGGATTATAATCTAGTCACACGTTGACGGTAATATTTTCACCTCCCTCCTTCATTTGGATCAATAATTGTACTGTGCTTTCTGCTAGTAATCAATCATCGTCCTCCTTTTTCAGACAATAAAAACAAAGTGTACTTGTATCATCATCCACCCACAGCAGAGAGAGATCAATAATTTTGCATCTTCACATCACATCACATGATAATAGATGGTACTATTACTCCACTATGAATGAATGTATACTAGGGTAGAACCCGTCCCGTTGGGACTATTATTTGTAGTTAGCTTCCTCTTTATGAATCTACTCATTTCTACCCTAATTATCTATTTTTATTTTTCTCAAAAACGATTATTTATTTGTCTCTTTATTATTTATCACTAACTTATCAAATGATAGATCCGGGAGTATAAATATATTCGTAACATGGCTCATTGGTAACTGTATTCATTTCACAGTCTATTCACTCTTACACTAGTTGGATTATAAACTTGTCACGGGTTGACGGTAACATTTTCTTCTCCCTCCTCCATTTGGATCAATAATTGTATTGTTCTTGCTGCTAGTAATCAATCATCGTCCTCCTTTTTCTGACAATAAAAAACAGAATTCCTATTCATTGTCCTTGTATCATCATCCACTAACACCAGAGAGAGAGAGGTCAATAATTTTGCATTATCACATCACATCACATCACATCACATGATAATAAATGGTACAACTACTCCGATATGAATGAATTAAAATTAGGGTAGAACCCGTCCCGTTGAGACTATTATTTGTAGTTAACTTCCTCTTTATTATTACTACTCATTTCTACCGTAATTATCTATTTTATTATTTTTAACAAAAAAATTATTTATTTGTCTCTTTATTATTTATCACTAACTTATAAAATGGTAGATCTGGGAGTATAAATCTATTCGTAACATGGCTCATAAATAACTGTATTCATTTCACAGACGACATGTCCATTCACTTCGAAACTAGTTGGATTATAAACTAATCAGGGGTTGACGGTAACATTTTCTTCTCCCTCGTCCCTTTGGATCAATAACTGTACCGTCCTGGTGCTAGTAACCAATCACCGTCCTCCTTTTCGGATAATAAATAACAAAGTTCCTATTTATTGTCCTTGTATCATCATTCACCCACAACAGAGAGAGATCAATACTTTTACATTTTCACATCACATTGCATCACATCACATGATAATAGATGGTACTATTAATCCACTATGAATGAATGTATACTAGAGTAGAACCCGTCACCGATTATCATTTGTAGTTAGCTTCCTCCTTATGATTATTACTCATTTCTATCCTATCTATCTATTTTTTATTTTACTCAAAAATATATATTTATTTGTCTCTTTATTATTTATTATCACTAACTTATCAAATGATAAATCCGGGAGTATAAATCTATTCGTAGCATGCCTCATAAATAACTGTATTCATTTCACAGACGGCATGTCCATTCACTTTTACACTAGTTGGATAATAAACTAGCCACGGGTTGACGGTAATATTTTCTTCTCCCTCCTCCCTTTGGATCAATTATTGTATCGTGTTTGCTGCTAGTAATCAATCTTCCTCCTCCTTTTTCTGACAATAAAAAATAAAGTTCCTATTTATTGTCATTGTATCATCATCCACCCACACCAGAGAGAGAGATGTCAATAATTTTGCATTTTCAAATCACATCACATGATTGTAGATGGTACTACTACTCCAGTATGAATGAATTCCATACCCGTCCCATTGAGACTATTATTTGTAGTTAGCTTCCTCTTTATTATTACTACTCATTTCTACCGTAATTATCTATTTTTTTATTTTTCTGAAAAAAAATTATTTATTTGTCTCTCTATTATGTATCACTAACTTATAAAATAGTATATCTGGGAGTATAAATCTATTCGTAACATGGCTCATATATAATTGTATTCATTTCACAGACGACATGTCCATTCACTTCGACACTAGTTGGATTATAAACTAATCACGGGTTGACGGTAAAATTTTCTTCTCCCTCGTCCCTTTGGATCAATAATTGTACTTTGACTGGTGCAAGTAATAAATCACCGTCCTCCTTTTCAGACAATAAAAAACAAATTCCTATTTATTGTCTTTGTATCATCATCCACCCACACCAGAGATAGATCAATAATTTTACATCTTCACATCACATCACATCGAATGATGATAGATGGTACTATTACTCCACTATGAATGAATCCATACTAGGTAGAACCCGTCCCCGACTATTATTTGTAGTTAGTTTCATCTTTATTATTAGTACTCATTTCTACCGTAATTGTATATTTCTTTATTTTTCTCAAAAAAAATATTTATTTGTCTCTTTATTATTTATCACCTAACTTATAAAATGGTAGATCCGGGAGTATAAATCTACTCGTAACATGGCTCATAAATAACTGTATTCATTTCACCGACGGCATGTCCATTCACTTCTACACTATTTGGATTATAAACTAGCCACAGGTTGACGGTAACATTTTCGTCTCCCTCGTCCCTTTGGATCAATACTTGCACTGTGCCTAGTGATAGTAATCAATCACCGTCCTCCTTTTCAGACAATAAAAAACAAAGTTCTAATTTATTGTCTTAATATCATCATCCACCCACCCCAGGGAGAGATCAATAATTTTGCATCTTCACATCACATCACATCGCATGATGACAGATGGTACTATTACTCCACTATGAATGAATGCATACTAGGGTAGAACCCGTCCCCGACCATTATTTGTAGTTAGATTGATATTTATTATTACTACTCATTTCTACCGTAATTGTATATTTTTATTTTTTCTCAAAAAATATTTTTTATTTGTCTCTTTATTATTTATCCCTAACTTATAAAATGGTAGATCTACGAGTATAAATTTATTCGTAACATGGCTCATAAATAACTGTATTCATTTCACCGACGACACATGTCCATTCACTTCTACACTAGTTGGATTATAAACTAGTCACGGGTTGACGGTAACATTTTCTTCTCCCTCCTCCATTTGGATAAATAATTGTACCCTGCCTGCTGCTAGTAATCAATCACCGTCCTCCTTTTCAGACAATAAAAAACAAAATTTTATTTATTGTCCTTGTATAATCATCCACCCACACCAGAGAGAGATCAATAATTTTGCATCTTCACATCACATGACATCGCATGATAATAGATGGTACTATTACTCCACTATGAATGAATGTATACTAGGGTAAAACCCGTCCCCGATTATTATTTGTAGATAGTTTCATGTTTATTATTGTTACTCATTTCTAACGTAATTGTATATTTTATTATTTTTATCAAAAAAATATTTATTTGTCTCTTTATTATTTATCACTAACATATAAAATGGTAGATCCGGGAGTATAAATCTATTTTTAACATGGCTCATAAATAACTATATTCATTTCACCGACGGCATGTCCATTCATTTTACACTATTTGGATTATAAACTAGCCACAGGTTGACGGTAACATTTTCTTCTCCCTCGTCCCTTTGGATCAATAATTGTACTGTGCCTGGTGCTAGTAATCAATCACCGTCCTCCTTTTCAGACAATAAAAAACAAAGTTCCTATTTATTGTCCTTATATCATCATCCACCCTAACCAGCGAGAGATCAATAATTTTGCATCTACACATCACATCACATCGCATGATGATACATGGTACTATTACTCACTATGAATGAATGTATACTAGGGTAGAACCCGTCTCCCACTATTATTTGTAGTTAGCTTCATCTTTATTATTACAATTCATTTCTACCATAATTGTATATTTTTTTATTTTTCTCAAAAAATATTATTTATTCTTCTCTTTATTACTGATCTCTAACTTATAAAATGGTAGATCTGGGAGTATAAATCTATTCGATACATGGCTCATAAATAACTGAATTCATTTCACCCACGACATGTCCATTCACTTCTACACTAGTTGGATTATAAACTAGTCACGGGTTGACGGTAACATTTTCTTCTCCCTCCTCCCTTTGGATAAATAATTGTACCGTGCCTGCTGCTAGTAATCAATCACCGTCCTCCTTTTCAGACAATTGAAAACAAAGTTTTATTTATTGTCCTTTTATCATCATCCACCCACACCATCGAGAGATCAATAATTTTGCATCTTCACATCACATTACATCGCATGATAATAGATGGTACTATTACACCACTATGAATGAATATATACTAGGGTAGAACCCGTTCCCGACTATTATTTGTAGTTAGCTTCATCTTTATTATTACTACTTGTTTCTACCGTAATTATCTATTTTTTTATTTTTCTCAAAAAAAAATTATTTATTCGTCTCTTTAATATTTATCACTAACTTATAAAATGGTAGATCCGGAAGTAAAATCTATTCGTAACATGGCTCATAAATAATTGTATTCGTTTCAACGATGGCATGTCCATTCACTTCTACACTAGTTGGATTATAAACTAGTCACGGGTTGACGGTAACATTTTCTTCTCCCGCCTCCATTTGGATCAATAATTGTCCCGGGCCTGCTGCTAGTAATCAATCATCATCCTCCTTTTTATGACATTAAAAAATAAAATTCCTATTTATTGTCCTTGTATCATCATCCACCCACACCAGAGAGAGAGGTAATAATTTTTCATTTTCACATCACACCATATCACATGATAATAAATTGTACTACTACTCCAGTATGAGTGAATTTATTAGGGTAGAACCCATCCCGTTGAAACTATTATTTGTATTTAGATTTCACTTTATTATTGCTGCTCTTTTCTACCGTAAATATCTATTTTATTATTTTTAACAAAAACAATTATTTATTTGTCTTTTTATTATTTATCACTAACTTATAAAATGGTAGATCTGGGAGTATAAATATATTCGTAACATGGCTCATAAATAAATGTATTCATTTCATAGACGACGTGTCCATTCACTTCGACACTAGTTGGATTATAAACTAGTCACGGGTTGACGGTAACATTTTCTTCTCCTTCTCCCTTTGAATAAATAATTGTACCGTGCCTGCTGCTAGTAATCAATCACCGTCCTCCTTTTTAGACAATTGAAAACATAGTTCTATTTATTGTCCTTTTATCATCATCCACCCACACCATCGAGAGATCAATAATTTTGCATCTTCACATCACATTACATCGCATGATAATAGATGGTACTATTACTCCACTATGAATGAATGTATACTAGGGTAGAACCTGTTTCCGACTATTATTTGTAGTTAGCTTCATCTTTATTATTACTACTCGTTTCTACCGTAATTATCTATTTTTTTTTATTTTTCTCAAAAAAAATTATTTATTCGTTTCTTTAATATTTATCACTAACTTATAAAATGGTAGATCCGGGAGTAAAATCTATTCGTAACATGGCTCATAAATAATTGTATTCGTTCAACGAGGGCATTTCCATTCACTTCTACACTAACTCGATTATAAACTAGTCACGGGTTGACGGTAACATTTTCTTCTCCCTCCTCCATTTGGATCAATAATTGTCCCGTGCCAGCTGCTAGTAATCAATCATCGTCCTCCTTTTTCTGACATTAAAAAATAAAGTTCCTATTTATTGTCATGGTATCATCATCCACCCACACCTGAGAGAGAGGTCAATAATTTTGCATTTTCAAATCACAACACATGATTGTACATGGTAATACTACTCCAGTATGAATGAATTTATATTAGGGTAAAACTCATCCCGTTGAGACTATTATTTGTAGTTAGCTTCCTCTTTATTATTACTACTCATTTCTACCGTAATTATCTATTTTATTATTTTTCTCAAAAAAAATATATTTATTTCTCTCTTTATATGTATCACTAACTTATAAAATGGTAAAAATGAGAGTATAAATCTATTCGTAACATGGCTCATAAATAATTGTATTCATTTCACAGATGACATGTCCATTCACTTCCACACTAGTTAAATTATAAACTAGTCACAGTTGACGGTAAAATTTTCTTCTCCCTCGTCCCTTTGGACCAATTATTGTACTGTGCCTGGTGCTAGTAATCAATCACCGTCCTCCTTTTCAGACAATAAAAAACAGAGTTCCTATTTATTCTCCTTGTATCATCATCCACCCACACCAGAGAGAGATCAATAATTTTGCATCTTCACATCACACCACATCACATGATGATAGATGGTACTATTACTCCACTATGAATGAATGTATACTAGGGTAGAACCCGTCCCCGACTATTAATGTAGTTAGCTTCATCTTTATTATTTGCTACTCATTTCTACCGTAATTGTATATTTCTTTATTTTTATAAAAAAATTATTAATTTGTCTCTTTATTATTTATCACAAACTTATAAAATGGTAGATCCGGGAGTATAAATCTATTCGTAACATGGCTCAAAAATAATTGTATTCATTTCACCGATGGCATGTCCGTTCACTTCTACACTAATTGGATTATAAACTAGCCACAAGTTGACGGTATCATTTTCTTCTCCCTCGTTCCTTTGGATCAATAATTGTATTGTGCCTGGTGCTAGTAATCAATCAGCGTCCTCTTTTTCAGACAATAAAAAACAAAGTTCCTATTTATTGTCCTTGTATCATCATCCACCCACACGTGAGAGAGATCAATAATTTTGCATCTCCACATCACATCACATCACAGCGCATGATGGTAGATGATACTATTACTCCACTATGAATAAATGTATACTATGGTAGAACCCGTCCCCGACTATTATTTGTAATTAGCTTCATCTTTATTATTAATACTCATTTCTACCGTAATTGTATATTTTTTTATTTTTCTCAAAAAATATTATTTATTCGTTTCTTTATTATTTATCCCTAACTTAGAGAATGGTAGATCCGGGAGTATAAATTTACTCGTAACATGGCTCATTAATAACTGTATTCATTTCACCGACGACATGTCCATTCACTTCTACACTAGTTGGATTATGAACTAGTCACGGGTGACGGTAACATTTTCTTTTCCCTCCTCCCTTTGGATAAATAATTGTACCGTGCCTGCTGCTAGTAATCAATCACCGTCCTCCTTTTCAGACAATATGAAACAAAGTTCTATTTATTGTCCTTGTATCATCATCCACCCACACCACAGAGAGATTAATAATATTGCATTTTTACATCACATCACATCGCATGATAATAGATGGTACTATTAATCCACTATGAATGAACGTATACTAGGGTAGAACCCGTCCCCGACTTTTATTTGTTGTTAGGTTCATCTTTTTTATTACTACTCATTTCTAACGTAATTGTACATTTTTTTATTTTTCTCAAAAAAAATATTTATTTGTCTATTTATTATTTATCACTAACTTATAAAATAGTAGATCCAGGAGTATATATCTATTCGTAACATGGCTCATAAATAATTGAATTCATTTCACCGACGGCATGTCCATTCAATTCTACACTATTTGGATTATAAATTAGCCACTGGTTGACGGTAACATTTTCTTCTCCCTCGTCCCTTTGGATCAATAATTGTAGTGTGCTTGGTGCTAGTAATCAATCATCGTCCTTCTTTTCAGACAATAAAAAATAAAGTTCATATTTATTGTCCTTGTATCATCATCCACCCACACTAGGGAGATATCAATAATTTTGCATCTTCACTTCACATCACATCGCATGATGAAACATGGTACTATTAATCCACTATTAATGAATGTATACTAGGGTACAACCCATCCCCGACTATTATTTGTAGTTAGCTTCATCTTTATTATTATTACTCATTTCTACTGTAAGTGTATATTTTTTATTTTTCTCAAAAAATATTATTTATTCGTCTCTTTATTATTTATCCCTAACTTATAAAATGGTAGATCCGGGAGTATAAATTTATTTGTAACATGGCTCATAAATAACTGTATTCATTTCACCGACGACATGTCCATTCACTTCTACACTAGTTGGATTATAAACTAGTCAGGGGTTGACAGTAACATTTTCTTCTCCCTCCTTCCTTTGGATAAATAATTGCACCGTGCCTGCTGCTAATAATCAATCACCGTCCTCCTTTTCAGACAATAAAAAACAAAGTTCTATTTATTGTCCTTGTATCATCATCCACCCACACCAGAGAGAGATCAATAATTTTGCATCTTCACATCACATCACATCGCATGATGATAGATGATAATATTACTCCACTATGAATAAATGTATACTGTGGTAGAACCCGTCCCCGACTATTATTTGTAGTTAGCTTCATCTTTATTATTAATAATCATTTCTACCGTAATTGTATATTTTTTTATTTTTCTCAAAAAGTATTATTTATTCGTTTCTTTATTATTTATCTTTAACTTATAAAATGGTAGATCCGGGAGTATAAATTTATTCGTAAAATGGCTCATAACTAATTGTATTCATTTCACCGACGACATGTCCATTCACTTCTACACTAGTTGGATTATAAACTAGTCAGGGGTTAACGGTAACATTTTCTTCTCCCTCCTTCCTTTGGATAAATAATTGCACAGTGCCTGCTGCTAGTAATCAATCACCGTCCTCATTTTCAGACAATAAAAAATAAAGTTGTATTTATTGTCCTTGTATCATCATCCACCCACACCAGAGAGAGATCAATAATTTTGCATCTTCACATCACATCGCATGATAATAGATGGTACTATTACTCCACTATGAATGAATGTATACTAGGGTAGAACCCGTTCCCGACTATTATCTTTATTCTTACTACTCATTTCTACCGTAAATATCTATTTTTTTATTTTTCTTAAAAAAAATTATTTATTTGTCTCTTTATTATTTATCACTAACTTATAAAATGGTAGATCCGGGAGTAAAATCAATTCGTAACATGGCTCATAAATAATTGTATTCGTTTCAACGACGACATGTCCATTCACTTCTACACTAGTTGGATTATAAACTAGTCACGGGTTGATGGTAACATTTTCTTCTCCCTCCTCCATTTGGATCAATAATTGTCCCGTGCCTGCTGCTAGTAATCAATTATCGTCCTCCTTTTCAGACAATAAAAAACAAATTTCTTATTTATTGTACTTGTATCATCATCCACAAACACCAGAGAGAGAGAGAGAGAGAGATCAATAATTTTGCATCTTCACGTCACATCACATCACATGATAATAGATGGTACCACTTCTCCACTATGAATGAATGTATACTACGGGTCCCGTCTCGTCGGGACTATTATTTGTAGTTAGTTTGTTATTTATTATTACTACTCATCTCTACCCTAATTATATATATTTTTAATTTTCTCAAAAAAAATTATTTATTTGTCTCTTTATTATTTATCATTATCTTATAAAATGGTAGATCGGGAGTATGAAACAGTATGGTCGAACCCATATCTTAGAGAAAATTTTTGGTGTGTTGAGGGGGGGGGGGGGGGGTTGTTATCCATAACTTTGGATAATTATGACTCAAAATGGGAGGTTGTAAATAATAAATGAAAAACAGTAGGAGGCACATTTAAAAATATTTGGGCCATTGTCAGAGGGTACATGAAGAATGCAGGCATTTCATAGCCAATGATTGGGGTTCAATTTGAGCCACTGATCATGACTTTGATCAAACGGCTGTGAAATGAACTACAATGCAATTATGCACTAGTAAAAAGCTGATGTCCCTAGGCAAAAAGGCACTTTCTTTTCTTGTCTTATTCAATGGGACACTTTGACTACAATTCAATGTATTAAACATATATTGCATGAGGGAGTTCAATTTTACTGTGCCTTCTGCTAGTAAATAATAATAATCCCTTTGGATAATATGATGGCTAGCAACTAGTGTAACCCGTAACAAAAAGGTATGTACGATTCATCAAAAACGTAAATGAGAAAGTAAGCACTCAAGTTGCAAAATGCATGGAACCGTGGACATAAGTTTATGTACAAAAGAAAAAGAGGAATGTATATGTTGGAGCAAAATGAATTGACCAATGTTCAATCTTGCTAATTTAAACATTATCCATTGAACCTGTAAATAGAATGAAGCAAAAGGTTACCACGGAGAACTAAATGTTCACATTAAATGCATTTCAAAGTTATAATTATAGACACGAAAGCTTAGAGCATCAATACAATGGAGTTGCATAATGTATCCATTGGTTAGCTCAGAGCTTTATGAATTAAGAGGTCAAGCATTACACTTATCAATGAATTTACTTCTATATTTTAAAGTTGATGGAATAAAATCTTTTCCAAATTCATTGGATCCAGATTTTTTGAACTCCAATGAAATACATCAAATATAACACCGTATCCTAGAAGAATCGACATATAATTTGTTGGAAACGGATCCTCTTCAGCCAGGGAGAGGTCCAGTAGTCCAGCCCTTCAATCACAGTCATCCAATTTTAAAGAATGGTCCATATGGAAAGTGGGTAAGCCTCAATCTTTGTTTCATCCCACAAGTGATTATTTTCGATCTCCTCCATTGTTCTCCTCCATTTTTGCGGTCGTGTTCTCATGATTCAATCCAAATTCAGTAACCCCCCCCCCTTTCTCTCTCATATCATATATTTCAATCCCCATGAGAAAGTACTCTAGATCAAGTAGTTATTGATCGATTATTATTATTTCGTAACTGGCATCTCCAATTCTCCATGAATTTTTTCGCACCTTGATCCATGAAAAAACATGAAACCACAAAAACAATCACATGAACTTTTATAGTATTGATTATTGATTTAGAGCAATATCATATTAGTTAATTTTTGTTGAACAGAGAACGACGACCATCGAAGTTTAACTTTGACCATTATGTAATCTAGCAAATCAGAAGAGAGATCTTCATGGTTATAGAATACATGATTGCTGGTGAAACTCGTCGAAGGACAGTATACATAGCATGTCGCGGAAGATTCAGATCGGTAAGGGGAGAGACGAAGATGAGATGATGAAGGGATGTCGTGAGGGAGAAGACTAGGTGTGAACATCAATGCTAATGTGAAGTTGATGTGTCAAAATCTTGCAATCTCATTAAACATGAAGGGTTGTGATTGAAGGGTAGGACAGGCTGGACCTCTCCTTGGCTGAAGAGGATCCGTTCCCATAATTTGTTAAATAAAAATTGTCATTCTCAATGGAAATTAAATGTTATGGATAATAAAGAATTTATTTGTGAAGATTACATGTCACATAATTCTAACTTGGCAAAATATAATTGGTACACATTATATTTGCCACTTGGAGAAAAGAGCACGACCAATAGAAATTTTACGAACACTTACCAAAACATATGCCAATATATATATATATATATATATATATATATATATATATACACGCGCACACACACACACACAAAACAGTGAGTTGATTGCACTGAATGTGTTTTGCAATGATTTCACTTGTCAATCCAATTGTACACCTCAAAAGTAGTGAAATGGTTAAAACATTTCTTATGTCAGATAAAACAAATTAATGGTACTCCACTTTTGATCAAAACATTTTCGCGGCCCTACCAATTATGAGGTCAAATTTCAACCATCGATCTTGAATAAATCTGATTGATGGAACTTTGCCACGTCTACCGTAGTGAACTAATAAATGTCCTATTTGTTTTATTGTGTGTGTGTGTGTATATATATATATGTGTGTGTGTGTCTAATCCAAAGAGAACAAGAAAATATATCTCTCTATTAATTTCTTGTTCTCTTTGGATTAGATACATAAATATACAATTTTTAGTAGAAGAAAACCCTTCTACTTTCAACCACGTACTCATTCAAATTGGTAGGACATCACCTCCGCTTATTCTCACATTTCTCACTAAACATGCACACAGATCTACAATATATTTTCACAAGTATATTAGTTTTCATTGTTTTCATAAACTTGAATATAAATCAAAACTCGTTTATTTTCTTTGTTTTGAGGAATGAAAACTTCATAATTAAACATCAGTCATGCTCGGAGTTAGTAGCTGCTGAACTAGATTACACGCAGCAGAAACCTGATCACGGTTAACCAAGGAAACTGAAATTCTAATAAATGATGAGCATTGATTCCTAATATCCTAGCATGTTCATTTTTAATAAATGATAAAGAATGAAAACTTTAGCAGTTTGTGTGAAGTTACACATTAAAGTATTCCTGGAGTTGGTAGGCTCTAATTATCTTTCTGGGTTCGCCTAAGAATCGGGAACACGAATCCAGTAACCAATTACATTAATTTACATCGAAGATGAAGCATTTGACCTTGAAATAAATTAGATTTCTTACAAGTTCTTACGAATTGCGAGTTTGTTAAATACTGTCTCACAATTAGCTGAGGGCTTATCCTCCTTGATGTCCTTGGACCTCCTAGTTGCAGCAGGATTGACAGAGATCGTGGAAAACATTGTGATTTGAGTCCTTCCCTCCACCACGAGGGATTTTAACAAGCTAGAAGATTTAGAAGATAAATGGGAAGACTGAATTTGTAGGTTAGAACCAACATAGTGAGTCAGTTGTAGAGTGTTGTAAGTGGTACACCTACAATGGTGAGGTGTCTTACAATGTAAACATGATGAGTAGTGCTCACATATGGGGAGAGGGGGGTAAGTGTAGTTTTAGGAAAGTTTGGGTAATTTTAAGAATTTTTCTGGAGATTTGCAATTCAACCCCCTAGTTCTTATTTAATTGCAATCACATTCTTGTCACTCCTGAAATTGCACTCCGCCCAGTGATCAACTAGTACTAATCCCGAAGGTCAAGCAATCCATCCCAAGTAAACCAAATCTTCGAAGAATACTGAAGAAGTGAACTCGCGGAGAACAAGCCAGAGTCCAGCCAAAGGCCATAAGTAGTTGTGCCGGTCAAAAACCAATGACATGGAAGATCCAACCGTCCAAAATCACCCGATCAATTTAGATCCCCGAGAAGAATCAGAGGAGTTGTTTTTCTTGTGAAGAAATACGTTCCGCAGATTTCTTCCTACTTTCAAATAATCAAATGACTTTTTCGCTAATTTTTTGTGTTTACTTATGTAAGCGCCATATTTGTGTGTACAACGGCGAAAAATTCATGAGCATTGAAGACAAAGCAGACAGATCTTTCTGCTCAGGTCGCTAGTTCAAAAGACCAATCTAGTGTGTTAGTTTCCAAGAGAGCTTGAATTACCAGAGTCGGGGTAATGAACGGTAAGGTATTGTGGTGAGTAGCTTGCTTGTATGATAGCTCGAACATATTTGTACTTGACAATTTCTTGAAATATATTGGTCTACCACTTGTTGGTGCTAGTAGAAGGGGTTTTATCCCTGCTATATTTTTCAGGATGAGAATTGCTAGATATTTTTTTTCCCATGATAAAATCTAGTGCTATGTGACTTGTCACTTTTACTGTTCAATTTTACTTTACTTATTTACTTTACAATTATCATTTAGGTTCGTTGATGATCTTTATGCAATACGTCTCATGTGAGATAGTTAAGATCTTATTACATTGTTAATTATCTATATTATTGAGTAGCTAGATTGTTCCTTTGCTCTTATTCTTATTACTATTCGTTGTGCAACTTAGTAGTGGAACGACAGTCACGCTAGTACTCGTTTGTGTCATATTGCCTGCCAAAATCTATATCCACTTTCAGTTTCTTATGCAACAAATCATCATAGGAGATGGTTTTATCAACTTCAAATACTTTCAGAGTTCCCCTCTTGTATTTCCAACACCGTTCAGACAAGTTCCACTCACCGTCAAAGACTATATAAAAATAACTAAATAGGTTTACTTACCTATACATACAATGCATTATAAGTGACAAATTACATACGAGTCTCTAAAGAGTAATGTGCAAATAGCCTGTAGGTGAATACAATAATAGATCGCTACCTATATGTATTAATTCAGCACCATATAAAGTTATACCAAGGGAACATAAAATAAAATAAAACTATGACAATCAGCGTTTTGTTCTGGTCTTGACAGGTAGGGGATGACAAACTGAAGTGAAGATGGTGATTTGTAATGATTGATCATGTAACTGCAAATGATTTAGATTCGAGTTCAGCTCTAGATTTGATAGTTCATTGCCTCTATCTATCTATCTATCTATCTATCTATCTATCTATCTATCTATCTATCTATCTATCTATTGAATTAACAACAACTGAAGCTGCATGACAATGTTAGGTGAGCCATGCATGAAACAAACAAAGACATCTTACAATACAGTATGGTAGATGGATCAAACCTAATGCATCTTCCAATCAAAGTTCTATTTGTAAATGTAGCTAGAATATTTAATTATTTGATATACAAATTCAACTTCAAATGGAGTGTACATGTTAGTAGGAGCTTGAATTGTTGTTATGGTGCCGAAATAGGCTCGATTTCTATTTGGGATATATAAAGAGAGACAATGAGAGGAAGAGTCGAGGAGAGAGAGAGAGAGAGATACCCGTTTCCTTTTCTCTGACATATAATTTCACCTTGAAACATACCCACGACTGTGGGAGCACCAATTTATGTCATGAATTAATTTTATCTTAGTTGGGGGCTAATGTTTCGAACTCGAAGAGAGACATGTTCATACTTCTCTATATAGAAGTTCACCTCAAATTTGAACTTTGACGATTACAAAAGCTCAAATTCGTGTCATGATCAAGTTTGGAGGTGCAATTAAGGTGGGAAGTCGGATTCTCAGAGTATGGGAGAGATTTCGGAGAGAGAAAAAGGAAAGAAGCGAGATATATTGACCCGAGTTTTTTCCTCAAAGAATTTGGAGCGAGTTGATCTAAAATGCTGACATGGCAAGTTATTGATAACCATGTAATCATAAACTAAAGAAGGACCATATTTTAGAAATGCGGAACATGAACAATAATTGTGTGCAAACAAAACACGAAAACAACCTTAACGTGCAAATGCTCTAGTATGATGAGAATTACGTAGGTAAATTTCTCAAAGTTAAGAAAACAGAGTCATCAAACAAGATAAAATACCTACTAACATTAACATGCAAAGTCTCTAGTGTCTTGCAGGTTCGGTGTATATCATCGGTGTACTTGTACTTTACTTTTATAAATGAATAGCGTTGCTTTTTCAACAGTCGATTTCGTGAATTTTCTTAAGCAGGTTATGATCTCTACTTATAGTTTTTGGTGTCACACGTGCTTTTAAATTAATTTCTTAATTATAATTACCTAAGTTCTTTCTTATTTATCCTTATTATAGATCGGAAGCAACCCATAAGAGGTGATCACACTTCCTTCAAGCATTCATGTTTACCGTCGTGTGGGTGATTTGCTGAATAAGGTTTATCCCGATTTGGGTGACATTACTCTGATGACTCCAAAGTTTCTCACGAAACGCACAATTCTTTCAGCAAGGAACGATGAGGTGAATGCTATCAACAAGATGGCCTTAGACGTCTTCCAAGGGGATCCAATTACCTATTTAGCTGCTGATAAATTGTCACGTGATGAACGAGATGGCGTCAGTTAAATGCCACCAAAGTGTGGGGCAACCGTAACAAAGTGCATTTACAATTATAATGTTGTCATCGTATCTCATCTATCCATCTTACGTATTTAACTTATATTGTTTTTAATTTTAGGTTATCGTGCATAAAAAATGGGTGGTCCAATTACATATGCATTTATACAATCAATCTCTACAACGTGGTGAAGGGAAAAATTAGGTTATCGTTGCACATCCAACATGGTCTCAAACACTCCGTGCCCTCGGGCACGGGTTATGCACTAGTTCTAAGAGAAAACAATGTCTCTTTTTTTGAAACGTGAGAAAATAGGGAGTTGAGAGACATGTTCTGAAACTAAGAGGCTTAAAATAACAAGAAAAAAATTTGTAAGAAGAAAAGGGGAAAATAGAGAGTGGGTTGCGTATAAAGAGCAGTGTGAGATCCATTGTGTCCTTTGCGCTTTGCCCAATAGGTTAGAAAGCGGCCATTGATAATCACAGAAGCAGAAGAAGAAGACGAAGAAGAAGAGTTTATCATCGAACAAGAAAGCGATCAACAGAGAGCTTGTAATTAGGGTTTCACCCTGTGTCTTGATCGCCGCCCAATCATCTCCCATCATCTTCCTGCATATATAATTATCATATATTAGTCATACACATCTCTCTATCTATCTATCTCTATCTCTTCAATCCCTCAACGATTCGCTATTTCGGATCGGAAACTTCTTCAATCGGTGTTTAGGGTTTCGTTGGTCGCATTTAGGATTAGGGCTTGGTGCTTTGTCGTCGTCGTCACTGTGATATCAATTTTTGTTTGAGAGAGAGATGGATAACAACAAGAAGAAAGTCGCTGCTCCGCTCGTCTGCCATGGGCATTCACGGCCGGTGGTGGATTTGTTCTACAGCCCAATCACGCCCGATGGCTTCTTCCTCATCAGTGCCAGCAAGGGTAATTTCTCTGTTTTTTTATATATTTTTGGTGTTTTTGTTACTTTGGCATTTCATTCCAATGTGTTTTTGAATTTGGGTTAGGAAGAAGAAAATTGGCAGTTCATCTTGTGGGTTGATCTGAATTTTATAGTAGTCATAAAGCATGATGGATCATTGGGAAGCATACATATTGATCCTTTTAAGGTGTTGTCTGGAGGAGGGTAATTTCTGAAATGACTTAGAAAGGATTGAGTAGCTATATCTGGTAAAAAAATAGGGGGGGGGGGGGGGAGTAGTTTGGGAAATTTGGTTTTGCTGACACCTCAGTAGATTAGAGTGGGAATTTCGGTTATATTGGAAGTTTATCTATAATTTCTATTGGACCAAAACGATGTTTAAGGTGAATGTAAGCTTTTAAGGGTATAAATATCTCATATCCAGAGACTACTGACCATACACAGTTACTGCACTCTCCTAGAGAGACTGCTGACACTTTCCATATACTCTGTTATGTTGTGGTTCCTTGACAAGTGATGTGTTGAATTTAGTATGCCATGTGTTTGTGTGAATCCTGTGATTTATTCTTGTTTATGTTTTGTATGTGTCCACACTGTTTGATGGTCCATCGCGGTTGACATGTCATTCCAATGTGTGTTCTGGTTTGAAAAGCACCCTAGCCTACTCCGTCCGTTCCGAAATAACTGTCGGGGTGGAGTTTTCACAATGTATAAGAAGATTCTTTTATTGAAAAATTGAAAAGGGGTATCTAAGGACATAACGTGAAAAAGTAGGTAATTTTTATAATTATGACAATAAATTTGGGATTTTCGTTTTAGGAAAGTACGCCAATAACATCGGGAAGGGGGGGGGGGAGTATTTTGTTAGTTTTAATATCTAGCTCTCGAAATTTAAAAATTAGAGAGCTGTTTAGAAGGCGGAAAAGATGCTTCAAACCAGGCTACTGTAACCCATTCTTACCGCAAATCAGTAATCCCACCGACAAGATCAGTGGCTCTTGTCATTGTTGTATGCTTTCTTGTTGGCTACAACTAGTTATGATCACCCAAGGTTTTGAATCTGGAAAGGTATATAGCAACGCAGCAAGTTCATAAAGGCCAGTGAGATTTGTGGTCCATGTCGAGTTAGTTTAGTTTGTGACTCTTTCTCTTACAACTATTGACACTTTTATGAATGGAAATTCTTTCCTGCCGTGTGTTTGGTGATCCTATGACATTGTAGAAGTAGACAAACAAAAACTCATTTAAGCTTACATGATCCTGTTGCAACAAATTGTTGTGCTCTTTTGTTGTCTTATTGTATTCCTATTTCTGAATGAGAATTGTTACTATTTTTAGATTCAACTCCAATGTTAAGAAATGGAGAGACTGGAGATTGGATCGGTACCTTTGAAGGACATAAAGGTGCAGTGTGGAGTTGCTGCCTTGACACCAATGCTCTACGTGCTGCATCTGGATCCGCCGATTTTTCAGCGTATGTGATCTCGCCTCACGATCTTTCCCAATATTATCCAATGGTCGAGCAATCATATTGATTTCGATAATTTAAGTTGCTTTTGTTTTTATGTTAATTAACTAGTTACACGGCAAGGCCAGTTTGCAATAACATTCATAAGCTTTAAACTGCTCCTTTTCAATTTTTTCTCGATTTGGCTCCTCATATGCTCATGTTCTTGTTACATGTTTGGTCACAGGAAATTGTGGGATGCATTGACTGGGAACGTACTGCACTCTTTTGAACACAAGCACATTGTCCGTGCCTGTGCCTTCTCAGAGGTACGTTCTTATTGTTCTGCTCTCTTTAAACTTATCCTTTGCAATATTCCTTCCTTGCACCTTTTGGCTGTTATCTTCAAAGATATAGGGATGGGAAGGTCAGGTTGAGAGGGGGCATGAAATGTTTTTATGTGGGCCAACTCGTGGTTTCATGTTGGGCAAGTAACTAAACCACTCCATTACAAATCCTGTTCCCGCACTATCAATTAGCATGTATTTGTCTTTTTCATTAAAACAAACGCTATATTCACAAAGAGCACCATTATTAGCAAATTAATATAGAAATATTAACTTATTAAGGGAAGTAATGAAGATAGCTGTTTGAAGTTCCATGCGCTATTTGTTTACTGCGCTGTTTCTGCATAGTTTTTTGTACGCAACTTTGAATTATGTTGGGTACATCTTTAGAGATTTATTAATCTGATTAGGAGGCAGTGTAGGCTGCCCCACTTCCCGTTTGCTCAATTGTTTGTAAATCTTAGCGCTACCAGTCGCCCTCGCTCTTTTAATGGAAGAATACTTGTGCCTGTTTATTTTGTCGTCTTCAATGTCTCTGGCTCTTTTCTGCCACATAACCAATGGAATCTGAACCTAATCTCAGTATAGATCCAGTTCATCTGCATCCTCATAAGCATCCAGTGTCAGTTAATGGCCTCCCTTGGTTTTCATATTATAGGTCTTCGTCAATACATTCTTCACTTGTGGATATTTTTGTCATAACCAAGAAGTAAAAAACATCTCTTCTGGGATATCAATTAGTTGAGTATTAACTATTTAGGATTTGTAGCTTAATGAAATATGTTCTAACCTGGTAAAGCTGTTTCAATGAGAAGTAGAAAGGGGAAACGGGAAGATAATTGGTCGCCGAAGTTAGTAAATGCACTAGAAAAATATAAGGGATGCTCAATGCAAGAAACTAGTGAGAATCTCATGAGGAAATTCATGGGAGCTATTTAGAGTGACGGGAAAGCAGACGTTACTCGAGAGAAACAACAAGAAAGCTTAAGAGTAATCGATTGGGGCCTTAGATTGCTTTTATTGGATACTTTGAAAGCTTGGAAGAAACTCTTTCAAAAAGCTTTCAATATACTTTCCTTGAGATTTACTTTATTCCCCCTTAACTTCTCTTCCCTCTGTCCCAGTTTACTTTTCAGGCAAATTTGAGTAGATGATCTGAGTCGCCAAACGACACAAGAATTCGTTGAACTTTTTTATTATCTTGTAGACTTACGATAACTCTACAATATTATGAAAAAGATAACAACTTGTGTCATTTTGCTACTCTAATTACTTAGTTCAAGTTTCCTGATTCCTGAAGAGTCAAACAGGGCGGATATAATGGGACAGAGGGAGTTTTGGATTTACTATTTCACCCTTTAAAGGAAACTGACGTACTTTTCCGAGAAATTTTAGTTGGAACTTCAGAACTGAGACTCCATTCTCGCTTGCCCTCATGAGAGTTCTGCTTAACTATTGCCTGATCCTTCATCAACTAGCAACAACGTGCTGACAAATTAGCAGGATCGAGTCTGTATAAGATCGTTGGATTTGATTGGTATGCTAGGCTCTGTAATTGCAAGCTGGAAGTTCCAAGGTCTAATAAAATTGCGCTTTTTTGAGTCTCCAAAGGCCAGTGGTAGCTACTGGTTATGTAGTTTGAATACAAGGGATCTGCTGTATAATGTTGGAAAACTAACACAGAGGATCAACAGGCACGTGCATTTTGTAAACCCCCATCTTCCACTAATCTACTTCCTATACTTTTTTGATTATGTACCTCACAAAGTAGTTGTCTCCATATCTCGCAATTTATAAGACGACTTACGCTCCCTACCACCAACTCAAACCCTTTTAAGATTGAAAAAGATACGATTTCACTGCAATTTGGTCTCAGTATTCTGTATTCTTTGCTTAGGGGCTAATGTACTTTTTAATTTCTTGGTGTGTGCACAGAACTATGTTCAGTATACAAGTAATAGTCATCTTATGTTCTATTTCCTTTTCTTGTTGGTGTTTCCCAGTGAGTTGATGTTTTCAGTCATCATGATATCTTGTTTAAATCAATGTTGCATCAGTTCACATTTAATAGTTATATAATCATGATTCAGGATACACATCTTCTTCTTACGGGTGGTGTTGAGAAAATTCTTCGTATATTTGATTTAAACCGCCCAGATGCACCCCCTAGAGAAGTTGATAAGTCTCCTGGTTCAGTGAGGACTGTTGCATGGCTCCACAGTGACCAGACTATATTGAGTTCGTGCTCTGATATTGGGGGTGTCAGGTAAGAACACTTAATCAGAAGTAACTTAACTACAAATACATCCTTGTTGTTTATTTTCTAAATTTTCTTTGCAATTCGAAGTTACTTCTCCATATAGATCAGTGAACATAGCACTGATAATTATTTATTATGCATCGTTGTAGTATAATGCCTTATTAATATGTCACAAGCAGGTGCCTATCCTCTTAACACCCAGTTCTTTTGAAACGTTTCATTAGATAGTACCTTCAACAATGCAGGAAGTTCTGGGTCTAACTTTATAGCGAAGTAGTATATTACTGTATGATTTTCTTTCTCTCCAAGCAAGTTTGCATTTGCACTGCACTTCATTTAATTTGTTTTCCAAAATCATAATTATGTTTTCCTGCAAAGAGACCTTGGCATTTTACCAATTCTCTTTAAGATTATAATTTAAAACAACATGCCTCACACGTGACATGTGCACAGGGGTGTATTTACAAATTTAGCACAGTGGGGCTAAAAAGGTTAGAAAAGAGGGCTAATAATTTATACCATATTTCAAAATATGACTTAGAAATTTCATTCGGTTCATCAAAAGTAGGACGTAACATAAAAAATGGCTGGTTGAGTTTCTAAAAAATAGCTAAAAAGACTTGTAAGGTGGGTCTGTTGGTAAATCAATCCCTTTTTTAGGGGTTATAAATAGTGTACAAAACCTTTGTAGTTGGGGGCTAAAGTACAATTTCTGTGGGGGTAATCTACATATATCTCAATCATTACTGGGTATAAATATAATCATAAATAACGAAAGTTGAGGGGGGACTAAAGCCTTTACCTGTCCTACTGTGCATCCGCCATTGCGCACACTTGTATATTCACTATTTACAGCTTGTAGAAAGATACACTTAGAAATTAGAAGTTTTGTATTGAAGTTTTCTTTCTAGAATCACGTATGTGATATCACTTGAAATATCCTATCAGTTACAGATATTTCTCTATACAATCTGTCGAGTATATATTTGATGTTTAAGTATTTGCAGTATCAAATACAGCCTCCACACTTTAAATCCTGGATCTTTCACTGGTCGCTAGCACATATGTTAAGCATGGTGTCATAATGTGAAAAATGTGAAGTTTGCTATTCTGCTAAACAATGATAAAGCTGGAGTACGTTGATATGATATATGTGTCTCATGAATTTTGAGATGCTTATTCTGAGGTCAAAGGTATCTTACAAGCCCATCATGTAGACATAATCAGAAAATTAGTGTAAGGTGAAATGAAGTGCTAAGATGAATGAGGATGTAATAAGAGAAGATAATTAAACATATGGAGTCTTTTGGAAGCACCTAGAAGATGCAATAGTGTTAGAGAATCTTTTGATGTGGTTTGATAAGGAATGACGCTATCGAGGGTGGTAAAAGATTTAGTGGAAGACCCAGGAAAATTAAATGCACTTCAATTTAAACTTGAGTGACCTTAGGGAATTGTGAATTAGCTAAATGAGTTGATAAATGCAGCTGATCGTGGTGTGGAAGAGGCTTAATAATTATAGTTGTCAAAAAATTCTGTACACATTCATAGCATGTATAAATTTAGGGTTGTAATGGAAGTTCTGATGAATAGGTACATTATCGGAGAAGGTAGGCACAGTGAAAGAGACATGTACATGTGGGTACACAATTATACATCGAATGAAGTCACTCGCTAAGTTCCTCAAGTATTTCTATATTTTTCTTCCTCGAATAGTAATGGAATTTCTTTCTCATTTTGAGTTTAAGGTCACGATAAGACCGCTTCCTGTTTCCTTTTCTAGTCTATATTATAGTGACATTGATATCTTTTGTCTTTTGCCCATAATGGATAAACATCTAACGTAAACTTTTTGAGAAGTTGCCAGGTGGCAAGTTTACTGATCCCAAACATAGTGTATGGTGCCCTGAAATGTGTTATGGTTATAAGAAGTTCAGTAGGCTTGAGGAAACCCCTACTACTCGTTAATGTTTGCTAATGTAATGCCCTGAAATGTGCTAATGTTCCCCATCCTTTCAGCCCTTCTCAAAGAGATTCCAAATAATTATCTAGTGGCATCAGATCCTCGGCAGCTACTTCTAGTGGCAAACGTTATTATAGAACTTGTTCAGAAACATGCAATTACAAACTGGACATTTTGTCTATATTACGAACCCCCCCCCCCCCCCCCCCCCCCCCCCCCTTCTTTTCTTTGTAAATTGAATGTTTATATTGATACTATGATTTGAACGATAAGCTAACCCACATGGTTGTTTTAGGTTGTGGGACTTGAGAAGCGGCAAGATCGTCCAAACTCTTGAGACTAAGTCTCCTGTAACCTGTGCTGAAGTGAGTCAAGATGGCCGCTATATAACTACTGCTGATGGGTCTACAGTTAAGTTTTGGGATGCTAACCAGTAAGTACAAAATGTCTTGTTTTGCTTTCTGACAATACTGCCTATTTGGTGCATCATATTTATTCTTTTCATTTTCAGTTTTGGATTAGTGAAGACCTACACTACGCCTTTCAATGTGGAATCAGCTTCATTGGAACCAAAGTTTGGCAACAAATTTGTTGCTGGAGGAGAAGATATGTGGGTTCATGTCTATGACTTCCACACTGGGGAAGAGATCGGTATGTAGTGTATCATTTAACCGGTAGATCATCATAGTTTTGACACTAGACATAGTCGGATGTCTATGACTTCCACACTGGGGAAGTCTCTTGTTTTTTGATGCATGAGTTCAGCTCTGGTGAGAGACATTCACTGAAAAAACAAAAAACTTGTCATCGAGACAAGCCAATAGTACCTTCTGGCTTCTGCAACGGTATCGTCCCTACTAGCAATCTTACCGAGTCACCAGAATAGTGAATGCAAAAGATTCCTCATATCAAGGAGGCAGTGTCAATACGAGTATATATATTAGTACTTTACTACTATATACTTTATATTTGGAAAGTACGCATATCACAGAACACTTACATATGTATGTTGTGTGTGTGTGTGTACATCATGTTTAGAAAGGCAAACACTCAATTTCACAGAAATTCTGTATCGATGTAAAATATTTTACAATACAAATTTAATTTCATATAAATTTTTTTTTGAATTTTTAATGGATTCATACCTACCATTCTTCCACTGCCACTAGTCTCAAGTTTGTCTCCATAGTCCATACTTAATTGGTAGGCTTAGTATTTTAGTTTACTGTTCACGAATCACGGGTATATATTGGCACAGAACTCGTATTTTATTGTATTTAGAAATATAAATTTCTCATTAAATCTCAGGTAACGAGTTACAGAGTTTCCAGGAATTTTTTTTTGGTCCAACCCAGGAATGTTTTATAATACTGGTATTTTCCCTTTTACGCTACAATGTTAAAGTATGTCTCAACTCTTTTGGGCGATGCACAATACATAGTATTATTAGTGTTGTAATCGGATGTCACCATCTGTAAGAGTAATAAGTCCACACTTCAGCGATTTGTCCATCCAATTCCGCTTGTGTCTGATTTGCACCCTGAATATTTGGTTAACCAATGATGGAATGATTTTGCCTCCCTTAGTTGGGTTTCCTGGAATGTGCTAGTCTTACAGCACAAATTTGGTCACTTAGACTTGCAACAGTTAAAATGTCAAACTATTTCATACGTGCCGCAATCGATTCAGCTATTGAGTTGGAATCCATCTAAGAATTATAGATCCTTTTCCCGGACTAGAGTTTGTTTCCTGAACGAAGATATCAATCTCCAATTAAAAGTACCTAGTGATTGAGTGTGACATTTGAGGTAGTAAGATTTTTAGTTCCCTACAGAAGGACAGAATGGAAAGTATGTGGTAGTATAATTATTTGTTTCATTATGGTTGTAACATTCTGTTTCAAGCTGACTTATAATTTGATTCTTTCACTCAGTCTGGAGTTTGATGTTATAACGCATTTTAGTATGTAACTTTAGTGATTTACTATTCATATCTCAATGGATCCCACACCTCCATTAGTCGATCCACTAGTGTTCTCGTGTCATGTGTTAGAGAGATTCTAATATCTGGTGGTTTGCAATTCAGCATCATGTTTTGTGGTGCTCACAGTTTGACATAGTCACCGTCATGTTTTGAGCGAGCATGGTTTTACTTGGTCATTCTTCTACTTACTCATCTGTAAATTGTGGCAGTTTCTTCTTAGCTTTCTTGTAATATTATATTGCATTGTTACCAGGATGCAATAAGGGTCACCATGGTCCTGTTCACTGTGTGCGGTTCTCACCTGGAGGGGAGTCGTATGCCTCGGGATCAGAAGATGGGACTATCAGGATATGGCAGACGGGGCCCTTGAACCATCAGGAGAATGATGCATCCGTGAATGGTGCTCTGACTGAGAAGTCAAAGGTTCCACCAGCACCAGCAGCTGAAGAGCTGACCCAAAAAATAGAGGGTTTTCACATAGCAGCCAAAGAAGGCAAGGCCGGAGAAGAAGATAAAGCAGTGAATGCTTGATGGATAGAAGAATATGGGTTTTTATCTTTTTTGTTTCCTTTTTTCTTTTACACCGGTTCTCTGACTAGATTGGGGTGTGAATTGCTTAAAAAGATTTTCCCTGGGAGTTATGATATTGAATATTTCTATTTCTATTTTCAATGTTTTCCTTCATTATTACACCAAAGCTCAAAGAAAAAGCCTTTTAATTGTGCGTCTGTTTATCGGTGTTGGTTAGGAGGAAAGTGGTCCAGGTGATGAACTAGCATGTGGCAGTTATGCTGTGTGGTGCAGCTGTTTCTGGTGAATGAATAGTAGTAGTATTTCCAGAGAAATAGTTCTGGCAACTAGACCGAGCACTGCAAGATCTGGAACTTCATCGGTGTAATCCTCTGATGGCAGCGAAGAAAATGACATTTTGCAAAACGTCCAAAGAATGTGGTGTTCGTTCGACCCATCCAGCATAAACTACTGCTTACTCAGCTGGACTCTTTATTCTTGATGATGATGATGATGATGATGATGATGATGCCTCATCCCTGTTGTACACGATTCCTGCGGTTAAAGGGTGTGGGAACCTTGCCCCCCATCTGACACTCTTAGGCAGCATAACTTGTGGCTGATAACAGCAATTGGCAAATTAGTGCGTCCCATTTTCATCGTCGTCGTTGCCTTTCAGTCTTCACCTTGTTCCAAGTTGTTCGCTGGGTTGTCTACTGGCGTCGATTCTTCAGGATAAGGGTGTCGGTTCTGCGACAATCCCATCTAACACTCCGAACTCTAACACTCCGAACTCGTAAGTCAATCTTGTCTCAGTGCTGCACGTTATTGGCCATGGTACAACAGCTGAGCATTCTTCTGTTGTCTACATCTCGATTCTCTAATCTCCCTCATTGATTGATGAGTCACAGACACCTTCATTTTTTGGTCAAAATAGCCATTTAGGTTGCAATGTACTACTTCCGTTCTTTGGGTCTTCCCAATTGACATTTTTTACCTGTATTTATGTCACTTTGACCAAGTGATTTTAATATAGCACAGCGATTTGGCAATTTTTACATGATGTAGCAAAGTTTACTCTACAACACCATGAAAAGATTACCAAAAAAGATTGCATCGTTTTGCTAATCAAATCAAGTGACCGTGTGAATAATCCAATATTTAAGATACTTGTTAGCGGATCCACCTGAATCATACATTTTGACAAGTACTAGGTAAATCCCATTCCCAAATACACATGCAGCCAAGTCTTGAGTAATTTAGGATAGCAGCTCTTGACGACAAATTGCGAAGAACATGAACAAAAAAAAAACTAGAGACAACTTGTGGAAACAAAACAAATACCTACATTTTTTTAACTGGGGAAGCATCGTCTACATAAAACACGGATCATGATGAACAAAAACAAACCACCCAAGCAACTAGGCGGCTTGCACCAAAAAAGTAGCTTACGCCACCCGGGAGCTCCATATACTTTTGGTTAGCAAGACCATGATCACCTCCCCTCTACTCTATGGTCTATACAAAATGGGGGTCTCCTTTGTACTGCTTCCTCTTGTCAACTTTGCACTAATATAGTGACTTTCCATGTATGCTATCTAAGCTATGATCAAGGCAGAAAGCATAAGAAGGAAGCTCGGCAAAAAAGGCGATAAATTATCTGCACAATGGATGGTGCCACCAAACAACTCTGTAATTACACAAGAGACGAGAGCCAGTGTCATCTTTAGACTTTCTCTTTGTCACAGCAAGAGTTGCTGTCTCACAGTCCGTATTTCCTTTCTCTGTTGCTGCATGTATACAAGGACAATTAGGTACACAAGACGTGTATTTGGTCCCAAAATAAATAAAAATGTTATGCTCTATTCGTTACCTCATGGAGGGCTTTATAGCACAGATCTGATTTCACTTGTAATACATGCCATTCCATGGCCATGTCGTATTCAATGGTGTTGGGCTGTGAGTAGTGAGAGGTTGATACTGCATTTTTCTTTTATCGAAACAGAAAGTGAGAAACACTATCAAATGCGTGCAAGAGCAAATATCATAACTCAGGGTAAATAATAGTAGGACAAATCTTGCTTCAAAAAACCTACTATTATATGGAAAATTTACCATGTCTTGACGTTGTTTCTTGGATCGGAGTTTTTCTATTTCGAGATGGCCAACAAATCTGTTTGGGCCAAGCTCCGTTGATGGTGCTTTTCTACCAACCACTGGTCTGCAGGGCACAGAAAAGGCATACATCATTACATGAGGAAAATGACTTCCATTTCTGAACCATGAAAACATATTGAGAGCCGCTATGCTTCACCCATTTTTTGTCACCCATGTATTTCACATCCCATGTGTCAAGATATGATTGCTGATAATAATTGATTTTGATATCTTTCCAAAATTCTACACCAATCACAGAACCCCACATATGCGGTGAAATTCAAAGGTGAAGAAAAAGCGGTGACATTTAGCATTTCCCAAATATATGACTTGCAGAAAACTCTTTTCATTTCCAACCCCGTCGATCATATCTCCCATTTTCTGTTGATTATTCCAACTCTTTCCCTGATTATATCGCTCTCCAATTTTCTCCTAAATTATAATATCAAACCTTGTCCAAATGTGTTTTTACGTGGAATTGCACAAATGATTGCATATGTTGTAGAATAAATTTGATGATATGAATTGGTATTCCTTGCTTCTAAGAGAAGTTTTTTAAATTAAAATAATTAATCACATTTAAGATAAACTAAATGTTAACATGGTTTTGTAGAGAAAGAGTTATAGAAAGCACTTGAATGAGATTATACTTGTTCTCTATACAATTGGAACTATTAAAATGAGGACATATAGAGAGCCTCGAATTTATTGTCCGCTTAAGGCCACCAAAAAACTAGAGACTGCCCTGAGTTCACCCAGCCAATTGCCCAAGATAGCACGCACACACAATAAGGCCATTATCTCAGCCAATTCGAACCTAAGCTGTTGTCAAACAACAATGACTCTGAGGTCTACTAGAAACCCAAAAGTTGACAATGGAAAGGAAGAGCGCAAAAGAACAGCTATCAACAGGAGAGTATCACAATCAACCAAAGAAAGTCACTGACATAACCTACCTCCCGGTGGACATCATCAAACACTTTCTTTGCATCTGAGAAATCGCACGCTCTGCAGCTTCATTGGATCTGAATACGACCAAAGCTTGTCCTACAAGGGAAAAAACATAAACAGATTGAAGTTACTAGTTGGATGCACAGAGCCTATTGCTCGTATGAAATGTCAAGTTGAGAAAGAGAAAATGATTAAATACCATAGTATGGACTGGAAAAAGCCCTGCGCTGAACCATCTTTGCATCAACCCTAACCTTAAAGGCATGCCATACTATATCCTGAGAAACAAGGGGTACAGAATGTAATTGCTGCTCAGTCAACTACTCTTGTCTATTCCAATTACAACTGATGGGGAAAAGAAGAAAATGAAATCATTGTTGTTTTCACAGTGTTCATTTGTAATCTTATCAGTCCAGTCTATCATACCTCGACTTCTGAAGAGGTGAAGGATGGGTCGAGATTCTCTAGTAAGACAAGTGTGCCTCTTTCACGACCTAGGCGAACCTTTTCCTCCCAAGGCTGCAATGGGAATTATAAAAGGGACAGAAAAGTAAAACTCAAATCTTATAAATATGATAATAGAATGTCACCATTAAACTCTCCTATCAAATGAAGCGTTTAGATGAGCGGCAACTAAATAAGAAGCACATGTGCGGAGGTACGCCAATTTTCCAAAATGTAAGGGTGCACATGTGACTCATTTATACATGTACCCCCAAATTATTTGGAAGACATTTTATCTAAAAACACATATACCATTCCACAGGATAGAAAATACATCTTTTGCACACATATACACATTAAGTTCATCTACTGTTATCTGAAATCAACAAACAAACTTTTGAGTTATATGTAAGAACACACCAACTAGTTGACGAGAACCGGGCTTATATACTGCCCTTACCATTTTTGAAAACCTTCAATATGATTAGACTTCAGAAACTCAAACGAAAGCATTTTATCCTTACAGTAACTTGCGAGGCTTTATCGCAGATACATCTCTAACTCTACAAGACATCTAAACCCTAATACACCAAAACCCCTTGGTGATAACCCAAAGATTGACATCCGTAATGTCTCCTGAGTCATAAAGTAAACAAGTAGGCATACCTGGTTGAAGTAACTTAACCCCTAGAGACATCTATAGCAAAAACGTCCATTTTTATTTTCTAGTTTATGTTACTCATAGTTCAATACTTCAATATATAGATAAAGTAGCCCTACTTCTGATGCTAAAAAATAAAAATGATACAAGAATCTCATTAAAAATCATGACTTGTTCTTAAGAAACAAGAGCAGGCAGACAGAAATATTGAAGATGGACTCACCTGTGGTTTGAACCATTTACTTGCATCCTGCAAGCAACAAAAGAAATACAATAAGGAAAATTTTCTCCGAACTTGCAAGGGGGCTTGAATTTATTTATGTATTGGTGTGTGAACTCTTGTTCCGAATGTTAATTCACAGCCTAAGAAAGCGCACATTGAACAGCATGCCATTGAGCAACAGTTCATAAAGTAATGGGGTAGTATTATTAGACACATCAAGTGAAATGCTTCAAGAATAATTATAAACACTAAGGCCTTGTTTGGGTAAGGTGTAAGAAAGAGGGGTATAAGACATATACTGGATATGAAGTGGGATATGATTGTACTGGGATAAGGCAAGATACGAAAATATTTTTTCAGTGTTTGTGTGGGGCAGGGTATAAGGCTGATAAGATGCAATATGTGAACTGGGCAGTGAATGGACGAATGAAGGTATTGAGGTCATTTCTAAATTTGTTAGGGGGTTAATTTAGCATTTTCCACCATGCACTCAATCCCCCAAACTCCTTATATTGGCTCACACCACCCAGGGCGTGGCATAAATTTTTAGGCATTATGGTGGGATAAATTGTACATGTTGCTTATACCGCACCAAAACGTGGTATATGAGACAGCAGGTGTAATTTATCCCTATACTCCCTCCTTATACCTTACCCCAAGCCCTCCGACGCTACTTATATGAAAATCTCAATATATCTAGTGGAATGAGCTTTCAGCATGAATAACAGAGCATGTACCTCTTTAGGCCTTCTGGTAACATCCATCAGATGACTGCTTTTGTTGAACAGAATCCTATCTGGTTCAACTTGTGCTACTGGTATTTCAGAAATTCTCCTGTACTTCTCAACAACCCCTTTTGACAACTCTGCTTTCACAGTAAGAGGATACAGCATGTAAAGATTTCACTCTATGATCTATCAAATCTTAGGATTGCATCAGAAAAAACTTCAAAGGATGTTTTAAGACCAACAAATGAATGTTATATGCTTCAATGTTAACCAAATTGAGTTTCAAGGAATGAGGATAAGTAATAAAGTAACACTCAACAGCACCTGAGTTAGGTTGAAGCATTCGCTTTTTAAGTGGCCTAGGGTCTGGTAAATTTGTGAGAGAAAAGTCATCATGTCTCATAGCAGCTTGATTGCAGCTGGTTCTTCCATTCCCAGCCAAAGACCGGACAACAGAAGCACCATGTACATCCCTGGAACTTATCCTGATTTTCAATGTACTGGCCTTTTGATAGTTGTCCCTGTTAAGAAAGTGTTTAACTGCAACAGAAATGCATTTCAGAAGTAAAATATCAGCAAATTAAAATATTAATGGAGGTATTCGTAATTTATACACCCATGTATATCATTATATGTGTGTGTGTATGTCATTCACCAAGACTACTCAGTTCATTTCCCGGTATTGTTATGAAAATTTACTATCACAAATGAGTACATTTCCTGTCATAACTTCTCATGAATCGATTGATTTCAAGAAAGGAAAAAGATGATGAAAGATACATGAATGAAGTGCACTTTCCCTGGTTTCATCTTCTATTCAACTGAAAAACTAAGTAAATTTTTTTTTTTTTGAGTGAATAATTAATTCGCTTACCCAAGGAGTCGAACCCAGAACCCTCATACTCAGTGGTTAGCCACTTACCAGACCTATGATTGTATTTATTAGGTAAATATTTGTACGAACACGTAGTAGCATATGCGTGATACAGCTACCAGTCCTACTCAAATGTGAAACCGTCGAAAGCATTATGTGGAAACCAGCATTATAGCATAAGGTCAAGAGGGACAAGAAATGTGAAACCGTAGAAGCATACATCACCAACCTTCAGCACCAGCTATTATGTCTGGGAAGCTAAGAGATATTTTGCAATTTCCAACATTAAAAGAACGAAAGAAAATGTAGTCAGCAGCCATCACTTGTTCTGTAGAAGGTTGTTGATTTCGCTTGTCATTTGATGTACAGACCACATTACATTTACCAGAAATTGCTTCCTGAAATAAATGACACAAAATAGCCATCAGCAAAATGTGCAGCTATGATAAAATCAGTACAAGACAACTAACTGTATTAAGCTTACAAGTTACAAGCCACTAGCTCAGTTGAGAAACAAAGGCATGCAATCTTCCGGGTTCACAAGGAGGCCCTCTTATTGCAATTCAAGACAGGCAGAGATGGTGGTGTGTGTGGATATCAAAGACGATTCGCCCTTGTAAATAGCACATTCATATTATGCAGGCAGGTTACAATGAGTGGTAGTGCTTGGTCAAATTGTTAAATTTAAGACAAAAGTATTTTCTTTAATCACTGTCCTTAATGCTTAACTTAGCTTTATTGAATATGAACTATGGAAACTTCAAAATGGGAACCCCGGTTAAGTAGGACTGTGGAATAAAAGGACATTCAAAAACCACCAAAATATGTTCAAGACACATAAAGTGCCATGTACAAACAATTACAGCATTTATTTTAATGAGTTCATCCTGTGTTCTTATATTCTTAAAGAACGTCCAATAGTATCAGACTAAACGACAAATTAGTAGATTTCCAACAGATATAGTGTTAACAAAAAATCCTTATAAATCTAACACTGCATTAAGAGAATGAAGAAACGGAGCAAGACAGAGACAAACACAAGAAACATGAGAGCTCCGGCCAAGACAAATAAATCAATGCGGCAACATAGAAGCAGAGAAGTAACATATATCACCGATTTTGTTTCACCGTTTTGTCACCGCTCATGTGAAGTACTCCAATTCGTGGGTAAATTCATAGTTTTAACTGTCTAAGAATAGCAGTTGTCTGCAATTAGGTTTTCTTATGTGTGACTAGCTGCCTTCAAACGAGGGAAAAGGGCATTGACACCTGTAACAATCTTCGGGTAAAGCCATTTCACCTCAATTTTAAAGCTCTTAGCATCAACCAACCAAGCCACGCCAGGCACCAGCTGAATTAGGTTAAGTTATAAAAATAAGCTCCACTTTGAAACTAAATACCAGGACAAATTATGGAATAGACTCAGATAACAACAAGCATGTTGACGTGGCATGTCAAATTAGTTTCCATTCCCGGTCAGCACGGCCAACCAATAACAACTAAAAAATCTACCTACATTTATTCCATGGTTAAGTTAAGTGATCATGAAAAACACCAACGAACCATCCACAAGTAAGCATAAAAATAAACGGAGCAGAGCTAAATTACGGGAGTTAAAAAAAAACAATAATAATAATAATAATAAAATACCAGGGGATTAAGATTGAAAAGGCCTTTCCCTTCACCACAAGCCAAGAGTAATTCATTATCTAACGGCTGAATATCTCCTAGCCAATTTTGTATCTCGAGGGGTCGGAAGAACCATACAATCTTGACCTTCCTCTTGCCGCTAGCAGTCTCCCATATCTTCACAAGCTTACCAATATCAGGCTCGGTTTCGCCCTCACGCAGTACAAAGACACAATCATAGAGAAAGTATTCCACGCCATCATACGTGAATGATTCATAAAGGTGAACATCTCCGTATGCTCCAGCTACTCCTGTCCGTTGACCCCAACTAAATTGAATATTATCCTCTTCGGCATCTTCTCCGTGGGGATACATAGTATGTAACCTTTCACTTACAGATAGGGCTTTGAATGTCTTTAGTGTCCTAACCAAAAGATAACAATGAAGAAGCTTAGTGAGGAAACAGCAATAGATTGCAACCAATAAGTTACTTCTATCCAAACCAAGTAATTATTCACCATCTATTAGAACGCAAAACCACAATCCATCCAAGAACGAAAGTGAAAATACAGATTTGCATGTAACTCGACAAGGAAGATGATTTGAGAAAATACATAATTGACCCAATGCTATAGAACTAATATTGCAAACACTATAATATTGCTCCGTTCTTCTATAATATAATGACTTCTCCAACTAAAGTGGTCATTCCACCATCCCATTCCTCACCTTATAAAAGTCTCAAGGCAAATATTGTCTCCTAACATGTGCAAGAAAACTAATGTTCCAAGAAAAATCACATCAGTAATTTCTTGCTACGACTATATATTCCTAATACTCACTGTATTATGTACAAATGCCTGGACCTAATTTGCCATGATAGCGGGTCGATGCGGTATGGGAATGCGAGCCTGGAGTGACATGGTACAGGGTACGCGGGGGTAGGCTTCTTCAATAAGGTCTACGGAAGTAGCGATTATTTAGGGCATCTCCAATAGCTCATGCAAAAACCACTATTATGCAAAATATAAAGAAAATAAGGAAAAAATGAGCTCCAACAGACGATGCATATCCACATGCATTTTGCAGAACATGCATCTTCCTCTCCATTAATGGCTAACAAAAATGTAGGGATGTAAAACTTTGTGTCTATCTCTTTCCTCACATGCATCCCCAAAATGTATATTTTAACTTCTCATAACTACAAGATGTATAAATTGCATTTGACTGCTGGAGCAAAACTACAAATGCATGTAATGTAAAATTTATAACATGCAAAAAATACATTATACTATTGGAGATGCCCTTACATACAAATAACTCCAAAAAGATAAAGTAGTTCTCTGAGATGCATATATATTATACCATGATGAAAACAAACAAGGGATGACTAAGGCTTCATTTGGTTGGTGGTATAACATTTCCCTTGTTTTGGTGCTGTTTGGTTGGAAGTAAAATGTATTCCCTCAAATGATGTAAAATGATTTACACATTTCAACTCCGTAAGCCATTTTTCCGGAGAGTGAAGGAGCATAACAACTCATACTAACACCTCCACCACCACTACCACATACCTCCACCACAACCCATCACCGCCACCCACCTTCACTGCCACCATCACTGCCATTTCCGTCACGGCCCACTGTTTTGGCGAGAGTCAACCAAACACGAGAAAATAATTACAAGAAAAGCTTTTTCACACAAAACATTTTACGTGTAAAATATTTTCCCTTGTAAAACATTTTACTATGAACCAAACAGAGCCTAAGTCAAGTCAGCAACCAGTACCAAGCCACATTTCAGCCATTTTATTTTTTAAACCAAGTCACAGCAATAGCACATAATCTGAAATTTGCCTTCGGATAGGGCTTCCTAAATAACTTCAAGCTTCAGCTGAATCTACAGGTAGTGGATGCCCCAAGATAGCACAGCAATTCAGGACTTCCTAAATAACTTCACCTCTACACAACCAGTACCAAGCCACAGTATCAGAGAAATTAGTGAAGCTATTCATTACAATATCACACAAATAACACTTAGAATCAAACAATCCGCTTATCAATTGAAGCCGTAAGCCCACAGCAACTAAATCAGAAACAAAATTAGCAAGTCAAACGAGAGAGATACTCTCTCGATTTCAAAGAGGAATGCGATGCAGAAATCAACAATAGGAAGACGAGGAAGACCTAATCTCAGGTGAAGCAAAACACAGTACCTAGACGACGATCCTGAAACTCCATTGAATTTAAGAACCAGAATAACCCGTCCGTACAAAAATCGAAGACTGCCGGCACCAGAACAAGCCAAAATCGTCTGCAAAATCGAGAACAGAAAGACGTGAAACCCTAGAAATCGGAAAGGACCACTTCAGGTACGATAGGAAGAGAATAATCACAAATTCACAATGCTTTTCTCATGTGCGTGCATAGGAATATTCTGTGACATCCATGCCCAAATACACACAGACACACACGTTTTTCACCGGAAAAAGCTTGTGTATGCGAAATGTATGAGGAAGAGAAGAGGACGTACTCGTCGGCGCACGTATCAGTGTCCGCCGGCGACGGCGAAGAAGAGCACGGAGACGATTAGGAACATTCTACACAGAGTAGTGAGTGAAAACCTCGAAAATGAAGCAATCTACAGAGAGAGTGTACAGAGAGAGAGAGAGAGAGAGAGAGGAAGGTGAGAGGGCGTTTCTATAGCGTGTTGCAGAGGAGGAACCTGCAAAAAGCATACACCGAAATAGGCGGTTAATGGCTTAATGGGCAGAGTGGCCTGTCGCAGAGTGGCAAAGACGAGGGTGTTTTCGGAAGTTCAGGAAAAGTTTGGGAGGGGACTTGACGTTTGGCTATCTTGCGCGGGGTGCGTAGGGAGTATGGGCGATGCTATCGTGCGCGGCAGTAAAGGTGATTGGCAGGTGAGAGGAGGACACAGAATGCCGTGGTGGTGGTACAGGAGTACGTATATGTCGCTACATGCGTTGCAAGGCGCGTGTGTACGCTTGGACGATCGTATTCGTACATTTCTGTAGTTTTACTTTGTGTGGATTAACGTATCGTAGGGGAAAGAAAGGACCCTATGAAAATTTTTAGGGATAATTTGCAAAGAATCACATGAAAAAGCTATGTGTAAAACTAATTATCGAGAATACTAGCCTTTCAAACAAAAAGTTACTTAGAATACTAGAGAGTTATGCCTCACAAAGCAAAACTAGAGAGTTTACTGTTTGTTTCTTAATAAAATTCGTCATTATAATTTATTTTTGTTTGCACAATTGTTTCACTTTATTTTCATCAAAAAAATGTAGAGATTATACCGTCTCCGTTAGTATTGAAATTGAAACATTGTATTGGAAAAGGCCATTTCGGCCAAAGAAAAGTACAAGAGATAAAACATCTCAAAAAAAAAAAAAAAAAAAAAAAAAAAAAAAAAGAGAGATTCTAACTTTTTAGGTGAAGTGTAATTATTACAGTCCCATTAATTTTTAACTACTAGGTTCACTCCGCGCGCGTTGCGCGCGGCGTGCCATTGCGCCGGGCGTCGCCGTCCAGTTTGGAAGTTGACAATTGTCTCACTGTACGTGTAACTGGAATTCATGTGTCACAGAAAGAGTATACTACAAATTGTTTTTAATTTTTTCTAATAAGACGATATCATAGTACAAATTGTTCTTTAATTTTTTCTAAGAAGAGGACATGAAAATCTATGGTTTGACGCAAGAAATTGATATTATGTGTAGTAATCACAGTCGACGAAATTGATATTGATATTTACTAATGTCAGTGAACGTGTATTTGATCACACATATTTTCCTTGAAAGAAAAACTAATTATATTTACAAATGTGTGTTTGTGACAGAATAGCTTCGTACTTTATTTTCTTGGTTTTAAAATAGATATCATGGAAAATACTTCCTTAAAATTGATTCTCATAAATATACTCTGCTGCTCTTACAGAGGTTTTAATTGCCCCGCTACCACCAGGAAAACACAATTATATCCTGAAACCCTAATCTATTGTCAACGCCTAGATTGATTCTCACCGGTTCAGTGCAAGACAACTCGAAAATACGACTGGATAGCAATCTTCTTAAATGGGTAAATGAAATGAAATAACAGTTCTTAAGTGAGTGAATTATAAATTCTTCACATAGCTATCATTTATTTGAACATCAAAATCAGAAAATAACATGCATCGAGGGATGTAATTGCTGTAGCCTGTCTCGTGAGAGGAGGTTTAATGCTTACAAATTTCTAACTTGTCCTCGGCAATTAGATCTTGAACAATATTTGGACCATCAAACATGTCGTTCAGAATAGGTTTATTTCTTTGTTGTCTATCACATTTGTATTACCTAAGTACAAAGGAATGTGATATATGCAAGGCTGTGTCAACAACAATTTATCATCTGTTTGGGTGCATCACATTTGTATTACATTTTATAGTCAGGAGATTAAAATAGCGGGATAGTATGCATAGATTATCTCAGGATCACAGTGAGGTAGTACAGCAGAAGTAGACGAGCGTGTCATTGATGGCATCTTAAATTGGCTACATAGATATTGGTTGAATATATGGGTTGTGCAGTCAAACTTGGGAAACTTTCAGAGATTGATATAATGCAGTGATTTCAGATATTAGCCTAACAAAATCATACTCATAACATGTTACCTTCCAATGTCAATGCTTGTTATCTTGTTCAACCACACAACATCTATGTCCTTCTGGTTTGGATTTCATCATTTACATGCATTGGTTGATGTAAATTGAAGATTAATTTAATAGATTGAGTTGGGCCTGCAGTATCTTGTGCTTCATTCACTTGTCTTGCAGCTTGCATTTATTGGAGATGTGTTTGTGTAAATATGCATGTCAATCAGTTCAATGACAGGACATGAACGCATGCTATGTATTAACAGTTCATGCACAATCTATTCTTTTGTCAACGCCTATTACCTTCCCCAATGAGTCACCATCTTTCTCCTTCTGCTTTAGGTTTCATCATTTAGATGCATTGCTTGATGTGCATCGAAGATTTCTTAAGTAGATTGAGTAGGGTTTGCAGCGTTTGGTGGTTGATTGACTTGTCCTTCAGATTACATTTACTGAAGATGTACCTGTCAAAGTAATCATATCCATCAGTTTAATTAAAGGTCATGAAAACTTGCTATGGTCTTTTGACGTCCTTACTTCTAGTATGAAAGCATAAGCAGTTGGCCTAGGTTACAACATACTGTAATTCAATGGACTCTGGTAAGGAAAATACCGATGACAAAGAGAGAAAGACTGCTAAGGTGAAGAGCAAGGAGCAGAAGGGGAAAAGTAAAAAATATCAGAGTGAGGAAGATTTGACGACCGACGAATCTGAGTGGGAGAGTTGGGCTGAACACGGTTATGTGGTCGGGAAGGGATCGGAGACTACGGTGTACTCAGATGCCGAGGAAGAGGATGACTTCTGGGGAACTGATACAGCGTCGTCGTATCCGCTGAAGTTGAAGCATTCTGTCTCTTGTTCTTCCAGTTCAGGTGGAAAGAAGAAGGAAAAAGTCATAGGCGGAGGTAGCCAAGACTTGCAAATGAAGAAATCAATTCCTCCGCTGGATGCGACACCAGATAAGGGCAGCAAGAGGAAGAATACTGGAGAAGTTGTTCAAGATTCATGCAAGAAGAAACCAAGACTGTAGAGTGTCCAGTTTTTTTTTTTTTTTTTTTTTTTTTTTTTGTTGTTGTTTGGTTTTTTTTTTTTTTTGTGCTATGCTATGGTGGATTGTAGTTTCATGTTACGTCTTATGAGTATTAATGTTGAGTTTGGTCATGCTTAATCTGTGATGGGGCTATGGATAGATGTCATCTTCGTCTATATTTCATGTATCAATGCAGAGTTTGCTTTCCTCACAATCTAATAATCGCTTAGAATGATGTACGATCGAACGATTAATGTTTTTTTTTTGGTTTGAGATGTGTCGTTAACATCGTGTTTGTGCATCATCTTTGCTTGATGCGTATTGATGTTCTTTTAAGTTGAGTATGCTTGCCAGTAGATGATGCTTGATTGACTTGTATTGCAGATTGTATTTATTGTAGATGTGTGTGCTTAAATATGCATGTTAATCAGTTTAATGTAATCATGATATGAACAGGTGTTGTATATTACCAGTTCATGCACAACCCAGTGCATTGTTAATGATTATTATTTCAAACTTGATATTTAAGATACAGAATGGTACTCATTATTTGTACCGAATACTTATCTATATACATGCACCAACTCTCTATATAAACCACTTTCCACGTATTATTTTCTATCAGCTCTCTCTGTAGTGCAGCAGCACCAACCACAAGAACGCAATTAGCTATTTTCAACACAATTATGGCACCGCTGAGGTCATCTGTAAGAAGAAGAAACACAAAGGAGAGCAATTCCTCCACCATCAACTCACTCCCGAAGGAGTTAATCACAGAAATATTGGCAATATTGGGATCTTGTTCGTCTGATGATTTGTTCACCGCAAAGAAAAGGTATTATTATATGTTATTCTGCTTCTCTATCTCCCTTGTTTCGTTAAGTAGTCATAATCTTCAAAGCTGAATTTGAATATCAATAGGAATAGTATTAGAATAAGAAGGATTTTATCATATCACACTGATAGAGTTGGAGAGTTTTGTATTTTCACTTACCATGTTTGTGTACATGACCCAGTGTGTTCTTTTGTCTCTGTAAAAGCTTTGATACGGACATAAGCGGATTTAAAATTTGGGTGTGTGAGTGCAAGAAAAATTTCAAGTTTAATGGCGGATTTGTTGATAAATTTTGAAGTATTTAATGGATAAAATGACGAATCGATAGATTGTTGAAGTGAATATATTATACGGGTGGGGACTAATGCGATTATATTAATAGAATGTAGGCGAATTGTTGTGAATACTAAAACTTTGAGTTGGGGGCTAATATCATAAGATAAGTAAATATAGTGTAATAATTGGGAATTTCCAAAAGTCGAGTGGAGGGTGGTCTCCATATAAGAGTGCCACTGGCATAGAGATTGCAAACAGAGATTATGTCTATGTTCTTACATTTTAATAAACACAATAAACCAATTTTTATCCGCTGTCTTCCTAGCTCTCAATTTCGAGCAATTAAGTGGTGTCTGTTGAGCAAAGGCTCGTTCTTTAGGTGTTGGTGATGGGCGGAATAGGAGGCGATAACCAGTTTCAGAACATTTGTATTTTGATTTCTGAATGTATTCTTGTTTAGTCTATTTCAAACGACAACACATTAGATGGCGAGGGCATTATACTGGAAATTTTACCATATGGTAGGGGTAAAAGACAGTTTCACCCCCTCAACTTTGATGCAAAGACATTTTCACCCCTTCTAGTCTGATGATTATCTGCAATTTTTTGCAACATGTAACAGTTTGAAGATGTTCAATGAAGCATCTAACTATAATTACGTATACGAGAAGGTGTCACTTAAGAAGTTCCCCGTCGTTCCATGGCGGTCCAGTCAGCAGTGGATTTGGGGATTCTCGCAATTTATGAAGAGATGCAATGACAGTGGGAACCCAGAAGCTCTATTTAGGCAAGGAATGGTAAGCGGCAGTTATATTGATTTATCATAACGTGGAGCAAGAAGAAAAGCTAAGTTAATTGTTGTGAAGTGGGATAAGCTGACGTACATTTTTTTTTTTCTATTTTTTTTTAAATTTTAGATTGATTACTTCAGTTTGTGCCGATATAGTGATGGCTTAGATGCCTTACAAAAAGCAGCAGAATCTGGACTTGGAGAAGCACGTTATATAATTGTCATCATTTTGGTGTTGAGTGGAGATAAATACCGTGAGAAGGGAATCGAGTTGTTCTGTGGAATGACAAAAGACAAGGATATAGAAACAAAATTGGAGGAGTACCGGCAAAAGGTTAAGTCAATTTTAAGGAGCATCTGGATTAAAAATTCAATCATACAGGTGGACAAACAGCATTGCTGTGCGTCGCAACCCCAACACAGATGGAGATCAGGATGGGCGTGGAACGAAGACATTATATTGTGTGATGCTTGTAGATGTGATAGGGAAGTGGACTTTATTTGTAAGATATTTCCTCGTAACTAAAATGTGTAAGAAAATTTTTTCCCAAGTAACAATATCAATGATCCCAAAAATTGTAACTTAATATGAGAATTATAAATAATTAGCAGATATACGAGAATGGACTCGGAATCTCTTTCCTAAAGGGATCTGAAAACTAAGTTCAATGTTAATTGTATTTTATTCATCTTGCAGGTAGTGGTATGTTGCAAAACACTTCATTTAATTTCAATGATGTATTTGCAGGACAACGTTTAGTTGTTGTTCACATTGTCACAAAAGCACGGTTTAATACAATTTCAATAGCTATCTGAACTATGGTTGCATTTATGATTTGATTTTAATCTTGTAGATGGCCGTATAAATCGTTGTTAAAATCAGCGATTCGATTTTTATTCGTCCTAGCATGTTTTTTATATTAATTCGATATTCTACCGCATATTTGAGTTTGCAAGTAAGCATAAAATGTGTAATAAATGTAGTGGGGACATCATATTATGTAGACGAAACTACAATATTACGTGAACATTAACTGATAACAGAGCGTTAATTACAATAACATAAAAGACGACAATGGCATATTTTCTTTATTAGTTCGTCGATGGGGCTATGTTTTTATGTGTAAGCATTCATCAAGCTTCAACAACATAGCGTACGGTCCAACCATTCATTGGGAATACATTTCCATTGGTGCACCGGGAAAGGAGGAAGTAAAATCTTCTTGCGCCGCTGTTCGTGTTGACGGACTCAAGCACGCTTTGTTGTTCCTTGAAACAAACCCAGTGCCGAATATAATAAGCTATTTGGGTATTGGGGTATAATTTTAAATCGAGAAATTTTGGTTCATACCTCAGCCGACATTGATGACATGGTTGTTGCATTTATCCCCAACACAGTGTCTACTGACTGTCCAAATATGCGTACCTGGAGTTCGGCACTACCATCATGTAGTTGCGCAGTTATACGTCCCCTGGGGGAAAAAAAAAAAAAAAAAAATGGCAGTTAGATTTCATGTCCTCTTTGAAAAATGCGTTAAACTGATGTTATGTAAACTTAGGTTGATACATTGTACAGTGTAATGCTTGTTAGTGTCATTACGTACCACGGTATAGCATCACAATCATTATTTTGACAAGCAGAGCATTGGAATTTGTTGTTTGGATAACGATTTGCAACACGATTGCACAGCTTGCATGCGTAATACCATGCTTGCTGATTTGTTGGTAAAGTATGAACGGTGGCTTGTACCCAAATCTCGCGTATTGTAGCCTGCAGTTAGTCATAAAAAACATACAATCTAAAATGAAACTGTTGGGAAAGTTGCATTACTAAGCTGGCAGTGATTGTTCATTACCGAAGGAAATTCTCACCGGCATTGATGGCAGATCGACTATTGCACAGAGTGTCATTTCTTGTTTGTATCTTTGCAGACGATACAAACTTTGATGCTTGGATGAATTGTTCTTGCGAGGTGCAAACAAAGCTTATGGAACAAAGCAATGGTGCTTGGTTGTTGTGCACTATGAGGTAGTTGATCTGTATGTTAGTATTTATAGTAACATTTGACACAAGGGTTGGTAGGTACCTGAGCTGTATGTGATGTAGTTATATAATGTCCTGTGTTAACTGCTTTTTATCTGTTGTTTTTGTTTGTGTTTGTGTTTTTTTTTTTTTTTTATGGTTATTAGAAGTTTGTTTCGCATTCAGACTGAGACATGCTGTAACACTGAAATCACGTGGTGTAGGTGGTAATGTCTCCTTGAACAAATGTTGGAAGCAACCCCTCTATTGTAGAAGTTTCGCTGAACAATGGTCAAGAAGAGACTCAAGGGGGAACTCAGGGAGATTGGAGGTAAGAAAACTCAATGAAGAAGGGGAAGAGAATGATTCAAAGAGGAATAAGAGATTTACGTCAAGGGTGTAGGATCAGTGTTACCACAATTCACTCATACCCCGGCGAACTGCGAATTGGATCGCGCGTTCTGAAACGTGAAACTGGAACACCAGCGATTCACATCGCTTGATTTGATGATCCCAATTTTGATCACTTAGGAAAGTTATGAGTAATTAAGCCAAATTGGTAGTTGGCTAACCCAGTTGAATGTGATGTAGCAATGCTTACAACTACTACATCCATCTGCCAATACCCTTTGGATGTCTGTTTGTCGGATGAGCGGAGAAATGTGGTTGTCATTGCCAGTCATTGCAAATACTCTTAAGATATGTAGGTATATTATATTTAGAGTAATCGGATTCACAGCTGACAGTAGCTTCTCCATAACATGAATAGTTTAAAACTTGTGAATACTACATTAAAACAGAAAAAGATACACACTCGATATCGCAGCATTACAGCAAGGAAAATACATTGGCAGTCAACATGCATGGCATCTATAAAAGCCTGTACTATATTTGCCTTCAGTAATGGTTCTCATAAGTGTTTAGTCTGCTTTTTGAACCCGGCGAACGACCCACCTTGTTAATCTTGGGTTCCTGTTTTGTGTGCATCTGAGTATGCGGACGTAGAATTTCTGTGATGTTCCTCTTGCGTTTGCGGCTAGTAGGAGATTTTGTTGTTCCTGAATACGAAATTGTGGTTGGTGTTGTTATCGAATATATACATTGCCTATTCTAAAAGATAAGAATACCTGCTCAGACATTGTTGACATTGTGACAAGGGTGTTGTCTAACACAGTTTCAACAGGTAGCCCAAAAATTGTGGCATCCATTATCCCAGTGTCATCTTGTAACTCAACATAGAGGCGGCCACTGTATCGAGGGTTTGTGTGGTTGTTAGTTTGCATATATTTCATGTCAGGAACAAATGTAGTATAGAGTAGAATAATTGTTGTATATATTGTACACTGAATAGTTATCTAACCATATGATTGCATCCTGGGTAGAATTGCCGCATTTATTGCAGATCTGTCGCAAGCACTCATTTTTGCAATTTCGGCATGCTTTGAACCATGGCTGCTGGGTTGTAGGTATTGCAGTCATTGATACCTTAATCCATGTTTCTCTGTATAAGGGCTGTCAGGTATAATTAATTAGGTGTTAGCTTTTCGCAATTGTTATGCTGTGGATAAGATAACTAAATGGAAGAAACAACTCACCAAAGTAGCCCTAACTGCCGATATGTTGCTGACTTCCATTGAAAGCCGTCGTACCAATGCTGTATGTTGATAATAGTATAGATTCTGGAAGTACTGCTTTTATAGAATGATTGCTCTACTTAGTTAGTTGAACTATTGGGCACAGGATATAACGGCACGCACTACTATGTGTCGCGTACACCGAGTTCACCGCATAACGATGAAGTGATACATGCTCAGCAAAGTTGAGATGAAATGATATATGAATGTTAATTACGATGCTCTTTGTTATAGCGTCAACATGATTTAGTTATATATGCATATTATTATCCTCTTGCTCAGCACAACGGTATGCATGCAATTACATGGTCGACATAGTTGGGATCGGGTTATAGCCGAAGTAGACATGCGAAATAAGTAATCCTTGCCTGTCTACGCTGTTGTACTTACAGTCAATTATAGGAGTTTGTACACTATGAAGTATCAACAATAATGGCAAAGTAGAAAATATAACGAAATTTTTATTCAATGCAACAAACCCACACGGAAACATGGTACTGCACCACATATCGTACAACAAAGAGAAATGAAATATAACAAAGTACGTCACGAGAGAAATTTATGTCGATACATATTCACGACAGGATCTTATTCACTATTATTGCCATTGCGTCGTCACGTTCATGCAATCTTAACATGGCGGACCACCCACCTAAATATGCTGCGATTGGTTTGGTTTACGCCTTTTATAACACGCACATAGAAAGGTGTTGACTCATTGCTTGTGTTGGCATTGATGATGACAGACTGGCATTCCTGGTGTTACATTATAACACTGAAGTGAGGCAGAAATTTCATTGTAAATATGTTATGGATGTTGTATTATGTAGTTATATGATGTATTATTTGTAAGTACTATATTAACACCTCTAGCGTCATTCGGGCCAAGGTTGCAGCTGTTGTGTTAAGCACAGTTTCCCCCGCTTGCCCAAATAGCGTAACATTCACTGTACCAGTGTCATCTTTGAGCTCAACCATGAGACGGCATCTGTATCGAAATAAATATTTGTGTGTAAAATATTGATCTAAACATCTTTAAATGTCAATTTGCATGTGTTATAACTGATTAACTTGGGAGTAGTGTTGCATTGGGAGCTGCGGCAGGTATGAGAGTTTGAATGAATACACTCTTGCTGGCACGTATCACATGCATTGAACCATCCCTGCTGTGTGGTTGGGATGATACGAATGCAAACTCTTATCCAAGCTTCATTGTATGCTTCCTGAGAAAAATGCGGCAGCGATTCAATTAAATATCACATTGTTGTGTAGTAAGAGCTTACATGACCTAACATTGGAAAGTAATATGACAACAGTATTGCGTGAAGTAATGATACCAATGCCGACTGAAGTTCTGCAATCGTGAATGGTGTCATGATGTTCAGTCTGGCGATTGAATGTTGGTGTTGCAAATGTTGCAACATAAGATGCGCTTAATGATACTGGATGCATGTCTCGTTTGGGCAGCTAATGGTTTATATAGTGCATAACTGGTAAGTGATAAATTGTTTAGGAAGTATATTAAGAATACGATGTGAGGTAATGTGTTTTATTAGAAAAAATTCATGTGTATTGTTAGATGGGGATTCAAAGATTGTTTTGTATCCATGCTGATACCTACAAATCAGTGAAGGTGACGTATTTCTGTATAGGTCATTTATAGGAATAGATGTATGTGAATCCTATAAGGGAATGTGAAACAACTTCGATACGGACACTTTTTTTTAGGTGACAAATTTTGATTAACCGTGGTGTCTGGAATCACCTCGACAAATTCACGGAGTCATGTGGTATAACAACATAATGGGTTGGTTTGGATAAGGGTGTTTTGTAATTTGCTACTTGTCAATATTTCAACAACAGGATAGTACTGTATTACACTGATAGATACTGTAGCGTTATCAATATTATGGTTCGTGAAATGACTGCGACGTAGTTTTACAGATGGTTAAAGTTGTTATGGTATTGTTTGTGCCAAGTGTGTGGGTGCAATACTGTTGTATGCCAAGTGTTTGGGTTGCATGGTAGATAGGCATATGTTGAGAATGCATGTGAGGAAGCTAGCTGATAAAGCATTCAGAGTGTTCATCATCATTTCACTGCAATTGTCAGTTTTGCATAGATAACTTATCCATTTCTTGGCACACATTTCAATTTAATGGGGAAACTAACAATGAGATGGGTTTGGAATAATTGATCAGTCGTTAGTAGCTCAAATGTATCAGTATGTTATACTGAGCTTGCCCTTTAGATGGTTACAAGATTCAATCTTATCACAAATTGTGTGTGTGATCTGAATTTGCAGGGCTATGAAGTGTTGCCACAATACTGTTATGTGTCAGCTGTCAAAGTTGCATGTTGAATGCAAATTTCTTAAGCGTGCATGTAGTGCTATTGCGTGACAAAAGATTGTGGTCTTAATCATAGAGGACCTTATCGCCTGATTATACATGCGGCTGTAATAATATAAGTAAACAGCATCAGAATCAGTAATTTCGATATGCCAAACAACCACACGCTGAACATTTATTCAAAATATCATACAAATAGCTGGAATTATGCAGCTAATCTGTATCACTGGGTGACATATAACGACTACATGCTTCTAACTTGTCTTCTGTAATCAAATCTTGTATAATTTCTGGGGCTTCATACAGAATTTTGCATTCATCTAATTGCTGTGCTCCCATAATTGCAAGCTGTTTGGCGACGCAATTTTCTAAGTGGTCGATATGATTTAGGGCTATGTGCATGTCTCGCAGCAGAATATGCCCCTGGTTGATTTGATTTCTCATACCTGCAGGAAAATCTCTGACAAAATGGAATATGTTTATTGCTTTGTAGCATGAAGTCTGTATTTCTATATTACTCCAGTTTTTATCACAAGCCAAGTGAATGGCGTGATAGATTGCCCAAAGTTCACTCTCAAGTTTATTTGTTGCGTCTAATTGTCCTACGAAACCAAGCATCCAGTTATCTTCATTGTCTCGGCAAACTGCACCGATACCACCACTGCTTGTTGCAGAGCCTGCAAAGCCATACACACTTATTCTGGCAATCCCTGTATCAACCATATATTATGCACAGAATTACACCACAAATCGTAAAACACATGCATATTTATGTTATCGGTAATTAGCATGACTGAATGTATAATACTTACTTTGCAAGTTAGGCACGCTCCTATGAGGGATTTCACCCTGGAAAGTTGTTGCACTGAGTAAAGTTCGGGACGAAGCGGATGAATCTGACGACTCCTCCTTTGGAAATGACATCAAAGGCAGTGATTGTTAATTTACCCAGTTTTGTCTATCCAGTTGTTGTGGTGGTGCAACATTGGGTTGTATGGAGAGGGAGACAGGTTTAGTATTATATCTAACAAAGTATGGCACGCATTTCGATAGTAGCAACTGGATATGTTGCCGTGTCTTCTGGCGCTCATGTATTCTGATCACGTATATAAATTTGGATGCGTGTAATTGTATCTTCATTTATATACACGATTTGGATATGATTGAAGTGGCATTGGAGTACATTTCATACGCATGTGTAACTATAAATGCCTGGCAACTAATATTTCAGTTGGTAACAATATCAACACAGTTGAACAAAAGACAACTCCATCTAATGTGCGTAAGATGCCGTAATATCTAAACTACATCCCAGTTACGATAAGTATTGGTATAGGTATACGTGATTCTGGTTAAGGGTCGGTGTCAACATTATACTTTGACGACAGCAAACATGACGATGGCTAGGGGTTCTTTATATTACGATTCTTTGAATTGGTAATGATTTTACAAATGATTATAGAAAGTAACAATATCAATTTGGATTGTATCGTATGCGGACAGTGTCAGCACCGAGTATTAATGCATCAGAGATTTATTTTGTTTGTTTGTTTTTTTTCTTTCCTTTTTTTTTAATTTTTATTTGATATACAAATGAGAAATATACAGAGACACTGTATTTCGAAACTGATGCAGGTATCTTCGATACATTACACAAAACTGTGTAATTCTTTAATGCAACCTATGGTGGGAAATTGTATCTATATAGATGCAACAATAAATGCAACATTGAAAAGGGGATCTATGCAATGCATACAGTGGGTGGAGATTAAAACAGTCGGTGGGCTCTTCATCTTCCATTATATAACTGTTGATATAAAAACGTTCCTAAAACTTTCAAAAACATTATATCAGAATAGCTATGGAGAAGAAAGAGGACGGTGCAAGAAAGTCTCCAGACACTGTGGAAAAAAGGTCGAGCAGCAGGGGGAAGCGGCACAGTGAAGTCAAAAAGCGGAAGAAGCCAAAGTATACTGTAAGCACGGAGAGCATTGAAAGTGATAATGAAGTTGATTCGAAAACATGGCATCAGCATGATTATGTTGTTGGCAAAGGATCTGAGACTACAGTTTACTCAGGAAACGAAGACGAAGACGAGGCATACGACAGTGATACGGCTAGATCGTACGAAAGGAATAAGAAAGCTATTTTAGCTATATTTCGCCGACAGAGGGAGGCAGGACGTAAAGAAAGAGCAGAGCGACAGGAACGATTGAAAATGAAAACCGACGATGTTAATGAAAAAAATTCAAAGAAAAAGCGTAGAAAATAAATTAACTATTATATTTTATTTGTAATATGTCGCGTAACTTATGTTACAAATCTATTACTTCGGCATGAATGGCTATCATAAATTTTGAAGTTCATATCAAGGATGGCTACTTTGGTTAATTTCATTATGGAAAGTTATTGGTGATCGTTGCATAATAATATACCACGAAAATGCAAAAAATAGGAATCACATGAGGAGAATATGAGCAAGATTACTGCTGTATCTTGGATTATCAGACGGTTAGAATCCAATATAATCCAACATATATTATGAACGCACGCGTCATTAAGCGCTAGCTGAGAATGCAGCACGTATTTAAACCAAGCAAGACGACGGTGGAAAGGATTTCCTGCATGCGTGAAACCACATGTTGTTTCCCATCTCATGTAGCCATTATCCGATGTTTGTAGCCACACTTTGTTCGGGGTACCAGTCAAGTATTCTCGCACAAACCATGTAGGAATGTTCTGCACAATTTAAAATAACCTGTTGATATGATGCATCAGTGCAAATGTACCAAGGAATTAGAAATTGAGTACTTACAACTCCGCCCTTTCTCGTAGTATAAGAATGAATGATTCGGAATGCAAAGAATGGCACTTCAGTGCTGTGAGCTTGCGCACGAGCGAGAGCATGATTTTCTTGTGGACCCATTCGAAAGACGGAAGAATTGAGCCCGTAGTTGATTTCCACAGCAGATTCATCCATGATACGGACCTTGAAATTCAAATTGCCTTCATATTTGAACATAAGCACAGCTTTAGGAGGGATGCCATAAGCACTGGCAAATTGAAACCATCCCATGCCAAAGTAATGTTCATTTTCTATTTGATTGATGCAGATACTCCACGATGCCCCGTTGGGCACATGTAGGTAAACAATGTGTGCAATGCTGTCGTAGTGACGAGCAACATACTTTGGAGGAATTCGCTGCACAAAGAAAATGGTTATCCAACAGAGGTAGCTAATCAATAAATTGTAATTAATGAGAACACGTACACAAATTACCCAGATTGTTACCAGGGTGGTATCTTTCTTGTTAAATGGATCGTAAAGCTTGAAGAAGCGAGGTGCAATTTCTTTAATGCCTGCAGTAGCGTTGCTTTCCTGCTTAACAGTACTGTGGTAAGTGATTTCGGTGCACATTGGATCCATTATCCTTAGATCATAGCTCAGATTCGTTCTAAATTTGAAGAAAACAAAATATCCCAGACTGATTGAGTTGAATTTGACTACAGTTTTCCACCCATTGCCAAGATACAGTTCATTGTTGCCTGCAAGAATTGTCGTGTCAAAGATTGCGCCGGAGGGAGTTCGTAGATGGACAATCTTTCCAACATCTTTCTTGTATACATCAACAAAGACACGGGGCAAGGACTGCCAGCGGAACAATGGTTGATTAGATTGCATGCTTGAAATAATATTGCTAAGTTCCTTGTATGCAAAACATGTACTCAATAACTATTTTAAAACACAGGCATATATTGGTATTAGAAGCTCCATAGATATAAGCTTACCAGTCTGTCTTTTTCTGGATCACTGGATACGATGACTTTGAAGAAATTCATACTGATTCCAATGCTGAGGCCTTAATTGCTAATGTTTGATTATAGAATGTAGGCTGTGTATATAAATGGCAACCACATCAGCTCTTTAATAAGTTCATATTGTATTACACACACACACACACACAAATGCACACTACAGTGACAAACCGGAAGGATCATAACATAGTTATGCATTCTCACAGTGACACAAACATAATGCGGTTCAAAGTACCCAAGAACTCGTGTTTTATATATATATACATTTACCCATTTCAAATCTTCGGCATCTTGAGCATGCATACTTTGATGAAATAGTACTTACAGGCAAAAGTGCAGAAACAATATCGAAGGGAAAAAATTAGATTGTCACTATAAGCTCGCAAGTGCAGACACTACAGATTGAAAATGTTGAATACAATAACACAAACAGATGATAGCTGATTTCAATGAGTTGGGTATATGTCTATGAGCTAGTATTCTTATGAACTTGTTCTAATCCCCCTTTTTTTTCATGTGATATTACAATTCGAATGGAAAACCCTAAACGAAACATACCTGAAGCAGGTGAATCCTGGCGGCGATACCTAAGATGTGCAATATGAAGGGTTGGGTGGGGGGGAGCAGTGGGTGGTCACGAATAGCCAACGAAGTTTTGCGCGATTAATTTATTATGCTCGACTAAAATTGCAGTGCAGGCCCTTCTATGTCTAGATATTTAACATTATGCATATGATTGGCTGAGTTTAATCGAGAACTAATACATAATAATTGATTGCTGGGAACTAATTTAGCCTTCATTTAAGAAATTAATATATCTGCATCGGCGTTTAGAAATTATACGAAAGATTATTACGCATAAATTGCAGTCTAGTCTTGCATTGTACTAAGGTTGCAATTTTATTAACAACTGATCTTATTACGATATTGTTTTCGTCAAAGTTTACATTGCTATAGGCATGGAACTAAACACACATTGCCAACTCTAACAGACATGAACATACCAGATAAGCGATCAGAAGAAAGCCCACCATCCGCATTTTCCAACCGCGGTCTACCCGTCGGCCGAAGAGCCGGGACAGGAGTGTTAACTTTTGAAGATAATCCTGAACCAAGTGATAGCTCCTCCCCCACTAAACCCCGGCGAGTACGTTTCCCAAGACTACCTGTAGGCATTTAGAAACTACAAGCCACACACTACAAAAAGCCACAAACATCAATTAACTTCAACAACGATAACAACATCAAAGACACAAAATCTATACCAAATAACCAAGCAGTAGACAAACCACATTTACACCGCAAATTCTCAGTCACACCATCAATCCAGATTACACATGATTTATACCGATTCCAACCTCACGAAGATGCATCATCACTAAAATAAACGCACCAGCTTAAGACACTGAGCCGGCATTACACATTAAACCAGGTAAAATTAACTCAACCAAACAAACTAACAAAAAACCAAAGGGATAGCAAGACACAAATCCCACACGCTAGCAAGCCAGATCAGAAACTCAGCAACGAACAACAGGCATGAACAAAACACACACTGCCAACTCTAACAGATATGACCATACCAGATAAGCGATCACAACGAATTCCTTGCTGAACCAACAGCTGATCAACCTGCAAACACCAACACTGAATGTAAGCAAATGTGAATCATACTAACCAGGCATCATCTTATCAACTGGCTACAACCACCACATGCAAAGCCTGTACGTATATATAGCACACTTCTACATGCAGTAATAACACCATTAGCCAACAATAAAACCCCAGATCACACACATGCAAGCAATCAAACCACATAGAAATACCTATTTGTTAATCACCATCATAAAAACACGCATGCAGGTAAGTATTACAACAAGCCACATGGCAGAGTAAATATACAATCCACAATCAACCAAATAAACCCCCCCACCCCAACCACAAACTGCCCGGGAAAAAAGGAAAAAGTAAAACCCAAGTCAGAAAACCCAATTCAACAACCCCACAGAACCTGACAAACCGATACACATAACAAGTATCGGATAACGCACAACCCACCATACCAATTTCCAGCAGCCGGCGAAAAGAAAACCCACAAGCCGTAGAAAACACGGCGACGAAGAGAGACGAAAGAACTAACCTGGTGAAAACCTGAATCATTGCATCGCAACACATAGATTGCATAATGGCGGAACAATTAACATGAGCACATGAATTTCCGCTAATAACATCACTAACCTGCTGTTTTACTGAGGGGGAAGTTGCTGTAGGAATGACAGAGGAGCTACCCCCATCAGAGACTATGGCAACCGGTGCAGCAACAGCAGTGCCCTCTAACTGTTGACGCAAAAATTGATTCCGCACAGTCGCAGTAAGTTCAGATGTTGTTGCACCAGCAGCATTTTTGCGAGGACGACCTCTTCTACCACGGCCACGACCACTACAGTCCACAGTTCGTCCACCGCCTGCATTATCACCATCAGGCAGTGCGAACGATGCATCAGTAGTGCCAGCATATACAGGATGGATAACAGTCAATGGTGATACGTCATCTCCACCAGGAACTAAATTCCTACTCACTCCAGAAACCTGCAACGATTCTGATTCAGCAGGTAATTCAAGTTTCCCTGTGTCAACTAACTCTGGCGTTGCCTGAAGGCTATTGCATGGACCGTGTGAGGTTACGATAACTGCATTTTTTCGAGGCCGCCCTCTTCCGCCGCGGCCACGAGCACCAGAGCTTGCACATGCAGTACTGATAAGAGCTGGCGGCTGTGATGTCAGGACGCCGGGACATTCAATCTCTCCCTCACCCAGGGAATTTCCGCGCAGTCCGGAAGCTTGCAATGCTTCCGATTCAGTGACCGGTGGAGTCTTGTATGTATTAGTAGCAGACATACCTATATTGTAAATCATTACTCAGGACAGACCACAACAAATCTACAATCGAAGAATTTTTGGGATGCACCGAATGGTCGACTTTTTCCCATATTTTGGGACTTTTGTTATAAACTTCCATCTACCTCATTCTGCAACGGTTTGCTGCCGTTAGTGAATACACACTTAACTCAATTCAAGCTACATCAAAATATACTTATTCACTGACAAAATTCAAGTGACGCACATGTTCTAACATAACATATTCATCACCAGTAATGACATTTATCTTTTTAACATACACCCCATATTATATCATATTAAGGATCATATTGTACAAATCACACAAACAAATATGAACTCGTAGAATTTTAACCGTCGAATACAATTACGACCACATAACAACATATAGAGTTCACACATCACTAATAAAACAAGCTATGGCCGGCATTTTGAACGACAGTACCCGCATCATTTCAGAAATTGCAGATAAGAACCTATGATATGCAAACAGCAATGCCAATACAGCTACCACTCAGCCCAATAGCTCCTTCAGCGTTGCTGAAAAACCAGATAAACCCAGATGACAAATTCAGAACGGAAATTATAAGGAAGAAAAAAAGCAGGAAATTTTAGATAATCCCTGCATTTCAATCATGCCATGGAACAAACCATTCATTCAAACATCTTACCAGCAAAACAGTTGACAATGCAGTCCAATGAACTCGTCACAACCAGCAACACATCTGTAACCCCACAAACCAGCTGGAACAGATAACGTAATGCAATTAAACATGGGATATTCAAAGACACTGAATGAAACAAACAACTGTCTAATCAAATTTTGTTCCCGGCACGATATACATAAAAGAATAAGTACAAAAGTTGATCACAAACAGGGCAATTTTGTAATGATATACGATCTACAGGCTGCTCAATAGCAGGACACAATACAGTCGGTTATTTACCAAATCATTGGTATTTGATAACACCCAACTCCCACATACAACGCCGTATTACACCAAACCATAAACATTTAATAGGGGACCTACAAACTCCATTGGATCTGTACATGCAACTGTAGTGTAACACCTATGTACATAGAATAAACCAAATCATCAGCATTTAATAACACCAGACATCCATACCAAACCCAATCTGACCAAAAACTACAAACATTTTATCCCACAACCAGAAACTGCACCCAGTCTGAACATGCAACTCCTCCACTCAACCTACAAACGGAAAAAAAATTAAACAGTGAGAAAAATGCTGCCAAACCATAAACATTTAATAGGGGACCTTCAAACTGCAATGGATCTGTACATGCAACTGTAGTGGAACACCTATGTACATAGAATAAACCAAATCATCAGCATTTAATAACACCAGACCACCATACCAAACCCAATCTGACCACAAACTACACACATTTTATCCCACAACCAGAAACTGTACCCAGTCTGAACATGCAACTCCTCCACTCAACCTCCAAACGAAAAATATATTAAACAGTGAGTAAAATGCTGCGAAAATATAAGTGATCAATGTAATAAGACAAGGAAGAACTGTTGAGAAAAAGAAACAAACCATTGCACACACACCTTACATCAAAATTCGTACATGCAACCCCAACAGTGAACCTTTGAAGCAGAAAAATGAACAAGAAGAGAAAGCATAGAAGTTAAGAGGAAAAAAAAAAAAAAGAACAAATACAGGGGATAAATGCATTCCAAAACAGGGAGAGAGCTTTGCATATACCAGGAAAGAGATCGAAGAGAGTAGACAGTGGCAGAACGGAGACATCCTCTCATTAAACCCATGAGAATGTTGCGACACGTGTAAGCTGTGTAACAGCAGCTGACGTCAGAATGGTGGCTGGAACAGTAAATGTACTTGGGCTCCAAGCAACCAAAGGCGGTGCTAAGCCCACCAATGAGCACAGACACAGAGTGAGGGCAAAGTTCTGAGGGAGAAGACGATCAAATTACCTCGACCACTCACTATGATCGCCGTTGTAGAAAGCGTGAATGAGCAAGGGCAAAATCGACTGATAACAAAGAAAAAATTTCTGCATCAATTTGATGACATCTCCATGAATCTAACAAAAGCTATTTTTTTTGTTATCAATTTCACATGTGCATCAAAAACATATGGACATATCATGGTGGAAATGGTCATCATGGAAGGAAGCATGTTCAAGATGAAATAACCCTTTAACCAAAATAGAGTATATTAAATAATTTAAAACCACGCTTAAAATCACTTAATACAAAGGTAACTACCTAAAATTGTTAATTGCAAAAGTACCTCTGCTAAATTTAGACAGCTCAATCTTCAACTTGTGATCACTCTCTGACTCCACAGTGCGTACGTCGCCAAGCGACGCAACCCTAAACATCTAACCGACACAACCCAAAACGTCGCATATTTCTTCTGATCCTCTAATGAAGAATAAGCATCTCTCTCATGTAGACGAAAACAGGCTTAAGATGAAATAACCTTCTGACGAAATACTTCATCATCTCAAGTACAGCAAGTACCAAGGGCGTAGATAGAAATAGCTTGTAAATTGGCATGTAATGAACAATTTAAAGGTGCGCCTGAAATAACTTCTTCCAAAAGAACCTAACATAAGCTATTTTTTCCTATCAATTTCACATTTGCATCCAACTAAGTAGACAATATTACGTCCACCGAATACCAAAACCCACACCGAAACATTTGCAAAAAACATGGTTGAAATAACCCTCTAGCAAAATACTGTGTCATCTGAAATACAGTGAGCAGCAAGGGCATAGATAGATAATGAACAATTTGAAACCCACACCGAAACATTTGCAAAAACCATGGTTGGAATAACCCTCTAACAAAATACTTTATCATCTGAAATACAGCAAGCATGTAATAAACAATTTTAACCTAATTTTTTCCAACAAATACACATCTACATCCAAGTCACACAACCAATTTACAGCAACAAAATGTATTGAGGGCATCCCATAAAGCAGAAACACCAGGGGCAGAACCGGAAGTTAATAGATTATATTTTTTCCATCGAATTTACATGTGTATCCAAAGCACACCACCAAATTACAGCGACAGACTCAATTCAGGATACCTAATAAAGAGACCACAGCAGGGGCAGAACTGGAAGTTAACTGAATCTATTTTTCCAACAAATTTACATCTAAATCCAACCACTGCACCAAAATTACAACAAATAAATCTATGGAAAAAAACCAGTAAATGACAAATAGCAGGGGCACAACCGGAAGTTATCAAAAGTTATTTTTTTCATCGAATTTACGTATCGATCCGAAGCACAACACGAAATTACAGCCACCAACTCTATTCAGGATAGGTGATAAAGAGACAACAGCATGGACAGAACAGGAAGTTAACTGAATCTATTTTTTTCAACAAATTTACATCTATATCCAACGACTACACCAAAATTACAACCACTGCATCCATTGAAAGCAACCAGTAAATGACAAATAGCAGGGACAGAACCGGAAGTTATCAAACTTTATTTTTTTCATCGAATTTACGCATGGGTCCAGACCGAAAAACATAATTACATAACGATGCCATTATGGCCTCAGTAAAATACCGGTCCACAGGAGGACAACGCAGACATTTCAATCTGAAATAAATTGTGAACAGTGACGAAGAAGGACGTGGCGAAACACCCTTGGAGGTAAATGGCGGCAAACCCACATGCAAGCCAATCAATGGTCCACGGTGTACAAAAAGCCTAGCTGGCAAAGTGGCCATATCTCCTTTTATTATAGGTAGTATGATATCATTTATTTGGGGCATACCTCTACTTCTTCTTTTTTTGAACACTACATCTAAGTACTTCTTTAACTTCTGATGAAATCATTCCTATTTTTAAAGGACTAAATGAATTGAATACACAACAGTGTTTTAGTAAAAACGAAAGTTGACAAAAAATTGGGGAAAGCAAAAAAAATAAATAAGGGACCTAACAATTGGGATGGGGGGAGTAATTGTATTTGACAAAACTCAGCGTCGCTTTGGCAACTTTCCATATACTGAAACAAAGTTTTGCATTATTGTTAACTAAAAACTATTAGAAATACTGATTTTGCTGTTTACTAAACAAGTGACAAACAGGCTCTTTCTTGAATCTGAAATAATGCTAGTTGGCTCCTCCCCTTAGAAGCATGAATATGACAAGTCTTGTTTGTTTGCCTGAGAACAGTAGGTATGCCCGTGTTTTTTTTTTTTTTTCTAAGGTAAGATGTGTAGGTACGCCCATGCTGTGTTGAAGTGTTGTTAGTTTCTAATGAACTCATTTAGAGTATGCGAGTTACAAGTCTATTCACCCAAAAATGCAGTTTTCCATCTTTGAAGAATGCCCTTGCACTAGCAGACGTTTCAAACGAGCTTCCGATGAAGTAACATGCATTTCCATAAAATAAGTCTGAAAGCATGCCGCAAGCAGCTTGGAAAACATGTCACATCTGAAATATGCTCTTCAGAGAGTCGCACTCCAGTGTTAAATATTCCAGTTTTGAAGCAAACCATATATAGAGGGACTGGATATGGCAAATTTATATATATATTTCAATGGATAAACACACTAAAACTACTAATACAGAGAGAACTACCAAGTCAAAAATAACCCAAAAGAAAGAGGTGGAGATTTGGCCTCTTTTTTCTTTTCCTATTGGGGTGAACAGAGAGGAAGAAAGAAGAAATATTAAGAGCGTCCACCAACAACAAACAAAAGCCCTATCTACTTTAATAACAAGTCATTTTTACCAAATGACTCATTGCTTTTGCATATCTGATTCTAATAGTCTGGTGATGAATGGCGAAATAGCTGCAAGCAGCGCCTTTGGGCACTCCTCGTGTGGAAGATGACCGCATCCAGATATCGCCACAAGTTTCTGCATATGCCCAAAGAGGAAAATCAAACCAAGATCGCTGTACAGGTCAGTTTATTTATTGTTGGGCGAGCAAGAGAAAACTCACAGAATTTACAAGCTTTGAAGCCATAACTTGAGCAGATCTTAAAGGTACAAATGCATCCTCCGCCCCCGCAATAACTAAAACTGGCAAGTCCCTTAGACCTTCTAGCAATGATGTTGCTTTTTCTGGGGGGAGGACCGTCTCCGAAGATAGCTTCCCAATTTCATGAAGAGCTTCATCCCAACCTTCTACGCATAGTGGGGCCTGATTCCATCAACAACATTCATGCCGAGGTTACGAGGGTATCTAATCAAGAAAAGTGTTGCAGACCTACGTTTTACAAGTACAAAAAGGGCGTGCAGCACGTTTATACTATCTACAGGGTCATTTCATAAATAAATAGATGGATAATCATCCATCCATAATTGCCTATAAAAGATAGAGCTAACTGTTTACATATACTTGCTCTACAATTTTCAATGAAACCAAGTGAAAAGAGATTGTGAATGCCACATGCTGAGGTGAAGCAGCTAATAGTTATATGACTCGTCTTGTAATTACAACACTAGTCATATAACTATTAGCAGCATCTGTGAAAGAGAAGTTATAGGCACACAGAGCTGCAGGCCCCACAGTTACACGTGGTTGTGGTGAATCTGCGGAACACCACATCACGACCCATGATCACGGAAAAATTGCTCCAGAAACGGAGAAGCATATGGGAACCTACATTACTACATTGCTGTAGCAAACTCCAGCTTCTCCCATATAATCACATTTTCAGATACTTGCTACATTCAACACATAGGTATATGTAACCTGAAAGGATAGTAAATATCTGCCAGCCAGTGATTAATTTGTCCAAACAGCGAGAAGCCATATAGCACAGCGTCACCAACAGTTACCCCAAGTACCTCCGAATTGAGTGAGGTCTTCGACGCCAGTCACCCAACATCCACTTAGGTACATTTAGATTAGAGGAAAAAAAAATCGGTACAAACAATGCTCACACCAGTTATCTTACTTCTGTTATGGTACGGGTACAAACCCGTACCTGCTTGCAGCCAGGGCTGTCTGGGCTAAGCAGGTGAGTATGCTGCTTAGGGCATACTCACCTATTTTTCCTTACACGCAGATGCGGTGCTCCCTAGAGCATTATTTCCTTAAACGCGAAGGTGGTTAAGTAAATTTATTGTCACTTCACTTTTAGTTATTTTGCCCATAATTATCCCTAATATCTCTTGTTTATCTCTCCCTCAGGGCCGTCTTTCGGGCCAAGCAGGTGAGTAAGCTGCCCTACATGCAGGGATGTTTAAGTAATTTTGCGCATAATTATTGCTGCCTCCCTCCACCTTCTCTCTTGCACTGGAATTATTCATTGCTTTTGGTGCTACTCACGCGTCGCTCCTCAAAGCATCTGAATCACAAGTGTGCATGGAGACCAAACAAATCTTGTGGTTCTCATGCTCTAGGGTGCACCACGTCTGCAGCTACAAGGGCAATGAAAAATCTCTCCTCTCTCACACATCAGCTATAGTATCAGTTCCCTTTTATGTCACTCCCTAATACCACTATGTTGATAGACAGAAATCCATCCTCAAAAGTAGAAACATTGGTTCTGTTATGAAAGAAATATGTCATAAACACTTTGTTTTTCTTGTGTGTTAGTCCTATGATTTATGGGATGTATGTGTGCGCACACACACACACACACATATGCAAGGCTATTCACAAAGTTTTGCTATTGGATAGTTTTGCAAGGACTGGTAACTAAGAGCCTGCTTGGTAGCACTTTAAAAACAATCAAACAGCTCAAAAAAAAAAAAAAAAATCAAAACGAACTTGTCTTAAAGGAGAACACAGCAAAACCAACCGTGTTTCTATTTAACAAAATATTTTTCCGAGCAAATATGTTTTAAAAATTGATTACCAAACATGCACTATTTGAATGGCCTAAAATCAGTTCATTTTCGCATTACCCACATATTTGTCAGAGACGGCCCTGTCTATAGCAATTGCATAACTTAAAGATACAAGTTGAACAAGCCCCTTACATATACATATACAAGCATATATACATATGTATAGATAAATGTCTATACACATATACATATACATACATATATACATATGAATTTATATGTGTGTGTATATGTAGTTATGTACATCCTGCAAATAGGGCTCTATGGCCTGTATTCACATGGAACTTAATCATGGGAACCTTAACAGAAACAACAAGCATTTCCCTGGCCACGGGTCTGCTACACGGTTCAAATTTCTCAAGTTGTGTCCATCCAAACTCATCTCCTCCCTTAGGTTTAATTTGACTAAGTTGTGTCTTAATGTCTCCGCCAAAGCTCGTTTTGGTCTCCCTTTCCTTACCCCCGTTGATCTGAAGTGTATCGTTTCAACTAAATGGTGTACCAAACTGCCTACGAAACACATGACCAAACCACTGTAATGATTCTCTCATTTTATAATCTGATGGTTCAACATCTAGATTCTTTTTAACTGTGTCATTGCGTATCCTATATTTCCCCACTCATCCACCATAGCATTAGCATTTATGTTACACTCATGTTGTTATTATGTATACTCTTTGTTAATAGCCCAACATTATGTAAGATATATCAAAGGGGGTCTTACCTCAGATCTATAAAAATTACTCTTAAACCTAGATGGGATCAAATGGTCACACAGTACTTCAGATGCTCATGCGATTCGTCCACCATGATTGTATCCCGAAAATGATCATCATCTATCTCTCCATCATAACGTAAAATCGACCCCAAGATATGTAAAAAAAAATCCTTCTATGGCACCCCTTTATCTCGTCCGCTCCTACCGTCCGAAGGCCAATAAAGTTACCCATGCGTGTCTTGGTCTGTCTAATCCTAAATCCTTTAGATTCTTGTCCCTATCAAAAAAATCCTTTAGGTTCTAAATTATCCCCCCACAAGTCTAACTTCTGTTTAGTCCACTCCTTCAGCAATCAAAACTATATTGCGTGCAAATTACATGCACCAGGCCACCAGGGGATATCATTTTGGATATTCTCTGTAACCTTAACTTACTAAAATCTACCAGCTCATATAATCTACATATTTGCCTCATGTCTTTGATTTTCCCTTAAAAAATAGTCCATGCCTCACCTGCTCACATCACATGTTAGCCCACGGAAGTCAAGAGAAAAATTATGTAAACCCTGAGCTGGCAACCACTGAACTAATAAGCTAAAGCTCAAACACCATGCAAGTTGGGATAACATGGAGAGAATGAAAAAGTCTGAAGCAAATACTTGATCCATTCAATAATCAAAAAGAGAAGACCTTTCAGATTATGATAGCAACTAGCAAGTGAACTTTCTAACACATGATCAGAATACATAATACTGAGGACAAGTGACACTAAACCTCAAGCACTTTCAAATTCATAGAAAAACCCCCTGCAGTTTTCATTTTGAGACAAATAGCCTCCAATCGTTAAAGGGCTAGAATAAATTAACGGAATTTACTGTAATACCCATCACGCGAGGTGAGGTCATGTGAAGGGCTGTAATACCCATCGCGTATGGGCATTACAGTAAATTTCGCTAATTTAACCAAACTCTGTTAACGATTGAAGGCTATTTGTCTCAAAATGAAAACTACAGGCGGGTTTTCTATGAAATTGCAAGTGCTTGAGGTTTAGTGTCACAAGTGTCAAACTGCATATAGGTTTAGTGTCATTTGTCCTAATACTGATATGTCTTGTTTTTCATGTCAACGCTTATAGGTTAAGAATTTAAGTGTCTTAATAAAAGCAAATTTCAACATGGAGCTATAATAAGGGTACACTACAGACGCTACTTGGTTCAACCAAATTGATCCAACAAACAAGAAATGCAAAGCTATTATGTAACAGGTACATTTTGCATCCGGCGGGCTTACCTTGTAGAGGCTCAATACTTCTGATGTTAGTTTGGTAGCATCGTACCAAGCACGCCTATTGACCACTTGAGAAATTTCTGTTCGCAGCAAAGGACGGACTATATGCTTTTTACCAAGAAAAGTGCGCAAAAGTATTCTAGTGAAGCCAGGAACAACTTCTCTTGACAAGCTTACACTAAGTAACACCACTCCCTTGATTTCAACCTGAGCAATGAACAACACAGACAGCATGTCAGAGTAAGGATTTCACATGACTACATACAGAGTACTAACCCAAACACTCACATTCAACTTAGTAAGTTAGTGTTTCCGACATGCATGTAAAACGCAGAGATGAGCTATAGAAGGCTAAGTAAATAACCAAATCCAATAACATCTCATTTACTTAGGTTTCTTGTCGAATAGATATCTTGCAGAGCTGCAGTAACTGGCAAAACCTAAGAAAGACTCACATATGCAGGAACATGCATTATGCAGCGGACACCAATAATGTGCTTACTAAATCCACTTGTTAAGAGTTTGTTTTTATAGGTAGTAACCTTAGTCTCCGGAAAGAAATTTTCGGAACGAAAAGGAATGTGAAAAACACTCTTGCAAAAAGTTGTAAAAAATAAGTGCAGGGCAATTTTATTTGTTAAGTGAGGACAAATAAAAGTTTTGGAATGTCATGAAGGGCATTTTCTATGCTGAGCATTTCATGACTTAATAAAGACAGATGAACAAGCATTTATTAACATAACCTGTAAAGGTACTCACATTGACTGAATTTGGCGATGCATGAAAACGTTGGGCAGCCTTCAGAGCAAGTAAGCCTCCATCGTCATGACCAACAAGTATAACTGATGAAAATCCCATCTCCGCACAGAAACAAAGAAGCAGGTCAACCTGGAAAACAATAACACAGATTCAATAAAAGTCTACAAACATTGTAGGTGAGATGAGAACTTTCATACTGGGGCTATTTGGATGAATTGGTTTTTAGCTTATTTTCTTAGCAAAAATGGGTACTAAACTCTATGACCTCTACGGAATCCCTAAATCAGCAGCCACAAAACTCAAGCTACAAAACCTGGGCTTGAACAGAAACATAGAAATAAAAATTAGTTCATATAAAAAAACCAAAATAAATTTCTAAGTGGGAGATTTAAAGTCGACTCTCGACATTATGCCATATAAATTTTATCTGTCGCTCCACTCCTTATAATGCAAATCTATTTCCTAATTAACAAAAAATCAACTTGCCTTTACCAACAATGACTTGAGAAAACTGATACTTGGTACTCCTGCCATTCTGACAGAGACTAATGTGCGAGCAGGTCACATGCCTTCTGCAGATACATTTTTATGGCTCGTCGAAGAAATAATAATAAAAAAGGGTATAGGGTCCTCCGAAGGTATAACTATAAACCAAGTTCATTTTGCCCACCTGTGGGTTACATCATGCATAAGACCAATATAAGAACACTATTGCATACTACCTTAGTGGGCTTAGCAAAATAGTGATAACAACGGTAAATGGTTCATAACTGAGAATCACAGTGATTATAGATGTAAGAGGAGAGAGAAAATAGAAAAATAAACGTGAACAAAGGATTGCAGATCTCGGTTGCAGGGTTGAACAGATTACTATGGATATCTAGAAGTCCTTTGTTTTGCATTAGTTAAGCTGTCCTCTTATCGAGATTTGATAAAACTGAGACGAATGGAAAATTTCCCATGCATTCAGTGGATGAAGACCAACCTCTAAGCAGAGTTGGAGAAAATTCAGGCATAACATCGTACAGATAATTAGATAAACAAATAACAGACTCGATTGAATAATGAATCTACTTCAGGTATACTCAACAAAATCTATTTTATATAGCACTGTCGCACTTCTCCTTTCTCAGAAGCATGCCTACCACCCACAATGGAAAGGTTTTCTATCTACCACCACGTCACCCCGTTACTAAATCAGAATAATTCAGCAAAGAATCCATGTAATGTTAAAATTCATTCCAGTATGGGGGAGGGGGGGGGGGGGGGGGGGGGGGTACCTGAGTTTCAAGCTTGTACGGATTCGGCAATTGATGATCCTCCCAATCCTTTGGCCGAGGTCTTGATGTCAACCCCCAACCGGGCCGATCAAAAGCAGCGACTGTACAGCCAACCTGCCGCGCCAGCACACCCATCAGGTGTCTCCAAGAGAAGACTCCTCCTCCAAACCCATGAACCAAAACAATCCCTATCCGGCAGTTTGCTTCCAAATCTTGCTCCAGCTTTGGAGAATTCAGTCCATCAATGTCACCAGGACTATTTAGACTCAAAACCGGAATTTCCTCTGACAATGCAGGAGGAGTTACAGGCCCCTCTAACAGAGGAGCATACAGAGGAGATGTGTGAAACTGATTGCTGAAGCTCCTGTGGAGATTATACTGGTTTTTTGATAGAACCTTCAGAGATGGCTTGTCAAATAAAGTTGTCGATAAGGAGCGAGTATGTGACCCAGATGTGGTAAACTTATAGTGGAGGGTGAGCCCCTGGCAAGCAATAAATAAGCTATCCACATCTGCAAGGAATCTAACAGGGAACTCCCCTTCATCTCGATTGAACTCCCCAGGTTTTCGCCTCATTTCGCTGTCGCTTTTTGGCGTTCTGCTAGTACAGGGAGTAGGAGATCGCGGGACCTTTTGGAACCCAGAGAACACAATTTTGCAGGATAGTACCTGAAAGTTTTGACAAATATAAATTTGTTACAGAACTGTCTTTCAGACCAAAGTTCAAACTAAACTAAATTAAAGACTAAAAATGATGATTTCTTTAAGGACCAACATAATGTGAACTATCATAGCAGTTAAACAATTCGAAGGCCGACTGTTATTGACACCCAAACTCAAAAGACTTTGACAAATGGAAGACTGATATTCAAGTGAAATCTATAGGTTTTCAGGAACTGAAATGATGGTGTTGTTCATTGTATGATAAATCTAATATATAAATCAAACTCTAAAAAATGTAGATTCTTACTGCTTCTGGGTCCACTCGGTGAAAGAGGAGTTTCCTCCGAGCTCTGCAGCTTGTTCTATAGGCTATAACAGTATGGCCTAGAGCAAAGACCACTGATGAAAGAAATAACACAGGCATTCCCCACGACTTCTTCAAATGTAGCTTCTGTCTTGACAGTGACGATGAAGCTTCAAGTTCGTTTTGAGAGTTGAAGCTGAAAACGAAAAGCTTGACTGCAAGGAGAATTACTGAACTGACAGAGCAAGCCATCACGGTTCCGAGATAGGGGCCGTGTGAAAGGGCAGGTCCATCACATAGCAAGTAAACACCTATTGCCAATCAAAGGAGAACTATAAGCATAAAGAGAGAATTATATCCTAGGAAACTCAAGTTTTCGGTATGCATATTTAATATAATCAAATGCTTGAGGACTACGAGCAAGGGAAAATAAATTAGCTCATGAACAATACACCCACTTTTTCAGACCCAAGCAAACATCTCCAACCAATTATAGAGCTAGGGAAGTGCGAAAGTGGGTTGGAGGCATAGAAGGAACATAAAAAAAGCATAATTTTTCAACAGAAACAAGAAGTTCCTCTCAAATAAAAAAGCGTCTCTCTCAATTTACCTCCTTTTCAAGCACAGATGATGGGAATGGGAAAAAAAATGCTCTGACAGACTCATTTCATTTCTGACCAGCAGATTCAGTTCCAAAATCAGCTGTCATACTAGCCACCCGGTAAAATATAAAAGAACTGAGAGTCCTATGGGACAAAGCAGAATCTCCCTAGCAACTGATATTGGCATACAAAAATGGTCATATTGTGTGTGAACTGAAGGTGGAAGAGCCAAGGCATGCATATGAACCTGACAGGTTCGCCTTCCTAATTTCGCATAGAATTCTTATCATGCTCAGTAAACAAGGAAACACACTTTCATTCTTTAAAGTCTTCTTTCAGATAATATTGAATATTTATAGTGGAAGAATTAATCTATTTACAACGTGAGACTGAAATCACTTGAAGCAAGCAAGTAAGGTGACTCTTGAAATCGCTATGCAAGGAGTTAATGACTTCAATCGCTACTAGCAGTTACGATGGACGAGTTAAAAGATATAACGAGGGTCCCGTACCGTATGAATCTACTTAGATGGCAAGTCTGTTCTTCTCATAAGCTTGTTCCCCTTTCTTGTTGCGTGGGGGGTGATTATTTTACACAATTTTATGGTACACACTCATTCATTTCTGATCAATACACTCAATCTGAAAATCAGCTGTTCTATACTCAATCTGGGGTCCTATTTGACAAAGCAAAATCTCTGTAGATATACAAAAATGGTCATACACCAAAGTGGGGTTTCTCTATAAGCTCAAAATTTTCCCAAATTGTTTTGGAGTGTGAAAAAACAAACTGAAGGGGACACATAAGCAATAACTGGACAAGTGTGCCTTCTCATGGAGTTCTTATCATGCTACTAGCATTTCTGATGTGGGGTTTCTCTATAAGCTCAAAATGTTCCAAAATTGTTTTGGAGTGTGAGAAATCAAACTGAAGGGGACATATAAGCAATAACTGGACAAGTCAATTTTACATGGGAGTTCTTATCATGATACTAGCATTTCATTTCTGTCATTTACCAAGAGAGAGCAAACACATTAAATGCAGCAACAGAGACACACAGAGCATACATACAAGTGATGATGAGAGATCTGATGACTGAAACGAGAGGAATATCAGTCAAAGAGCTCTTGAATGAGTATCTATGCAGATGCTGCTTAAAGCTATGACAGGTGACACAAGTGAAATTGGATATCAACACACTGGGCACCAACACATCCACTAGAGCAACCAATAGAGGTGCCGAGAGAGCCAGCAGCGACGCCACCATCGCCACCATGAAATACACCGTCCGCACAAACCTCCTCGCCTTCTCCACCCCTCCCTTCCCTGAAGCCATTACCGATCTTCGATGAAATCCAAATAGAAATTCCGATTAAGATTCAATCGAAAGTGGTGGTGGTGGTTTTAAGTGGGAGATCTGAGATCGAATGAGGAATGAAACCCTAGACGACGCCGTGAGGGACGGCGGCTCGCCGGCCATGTCCGCCGTGAGGGAATTTTAACGGTGTTTCAGTGGTGCGGAGTAGATGGATTGGAAGCCATTGGAGATAGAATCGGAGTGTGCTAGGGTTTGACAGAGAATGGGGATTGGGAGAGTGTTTTTGTTTCCGTCGGAAGACTCTCTTCTTCTTCTCTCTCTAGAGAGAACTCTTTCTTTCTTTTCTTATTCTTCGTTGTACCAGTGATATTCAAAAGGTCTTGGTATTCATCGTTAAAACGTTTTCTGGGGGAGAAGACGATTAATCTGACAAACTCTACTTGGCAGCTTTTCTCATTCACCCCGTTTTACCCTTTCTTCTGTTTCTTCCTTTCCGTTCCGTTTCAACTATTTCACAGATTTAACTATTTAATTAATTTAAATATTGACATAACATATCCTCCAGTATCGTCTCGTTAACACTTACCCGTCTGTCTCGTCTCTTTGTTTCTATTTGAATTTTTTGACTCGTATCTGGGTCACTTTGACCGGGTGATTTGGATAGTAAAATAATACGATTTTTTTATAATTTTTTCACCATATTATAGAGCAATTTTTACTCTACAACACCATGAAAAAATTATCGAAAAATTAAGTCAATTTGCTATTCAAATCACCGGGTCAAAGTGACCCAGTGAATAGTGAAAAAAATAAAATTGGGAATAAAGAGACGGGACAGACTGGTAGCTACTAGCGATATTGATTTTGTCAGAAAACACCCCTGCAGTTTCACATTTATCATCATCCAACATAATTTTTCTAAAAATGTTGGTAAGTGAAACTGCAAGGGGGGTTCTGTTTGAATGGTGCGCGATGTCAATAAAAGTGAAACTGCAGGGGGTTTTCAGAAAAAATAAATACAGCGGGTAACTAAGTATCAGCGAGATAATACTATAGAGGGCTTTTCTGTCCAAACTTATATTTAATATATTCTCACTTTTTTTTTTTTGAGTTCATGCTGCTTTTCTCTTTGATATATTATACATTTTTTTTCCTCTTTGATATATTATATATTTTTTGTGTGTCCACGCTAATTTTAGGGGTAGAGTTTTAAATATTTATGGGTTTTTTTTGAGCAATTAATTTCGATTTTTAAATAGATGAATTAAATTTCCTTATTTATATACACCTGAATCTTGTTGAATGTATTTCACTTTAGTTCATTAACCCTAATAACTCCTTACAGCCTGGTTTAGCGAAGATGCAATCAAATTAGAAGGTAATGTCAGGCTGGTTTGCTATTTTCTGATTATGACGAGTGAGAAACTCATACGAGTTGTGAAAATGTGCATAGTAGTACTAGGGAAACACTCCTATAATTATTCTGGTTAATGCGCATGTTTAGTAATGTGCATGTTTAGAATAGTACTAGTACTATTTTGTGTAATATATAGCCATATAGGTCTTATAAACTTAGTTTCTTCTTAAGTAAATTTTGCATAAACGAATACTGTTCCATTATAATTGAAAAGGAAACAGAGCTTTTGAGATCTTCAATGGAAATTCATTTCGAGAAATGCGAACATGTGTGCAGATAAGCTCTCAAATTTTTTATTGTGAATTGATTAGGCTGTCCTCACATTTTTAGTGCTTTCACAGTGTTTTCCTGTTTAATATTTTGTCTCAAGGATTGTGATTTTTGTATGTTTACACAACTTTTGGGGACATAGTTGTAAATGTATAATGATAATTCTTTTACAAAAATAATTTTTTTTTCTAAATAGAGGAACTAATATCTTTGTTTATGTATACCTGAATCCTGTTGGATGTATTTACCTTTAGTTAAATAAATTGTTAACCCTAATTAGAACTCCCTACAGCCTGGTTTAGCGAAGATGCAATTATGGGTGGGTTTGGTATGACTTTTTGGATTTTTAAGTCGATTTTTAAGTCGTGAAAAAAGTTCGTGACAAAGAAGTTGATGAAAAAAGATGTATGGGTTTGGTTAAAAAAAGTTATGTTGTAAAAAAGTTAGGATGCAACATTTTTGTTTGTTAGTAAAAACATGCAAGAAAAACACGTTTAAAAATAAAATCAGAAATCGTTTGGTATATGTTTAAAAACGTTGTTTAAAATTAGAAATACAGTTGATAATACTATTAAATTTCAGTGTTAATTTACTCTAACATGATTTTTTTACATACAACAACGGCATATAGTAGTCATTTTATGCATTCATCAAAAGAAAAAATGTGTTTAGCCACCAAAAATGAAAAAAACAGCAAAAAAACACCTAAGGTCATGTTTCTATAAACACCCTGTTTTTCAATGTTTTTTGTTTTTAAACACATGCTGTTTTTTGGTGTTCCAAATGAGTTTTTGAAAAACAACTTGTTTTTTTATCAATGTTGATTAAAAACATCACTCCCAAACAAGCACTTAGTTTTACACTACTTCAGAAAAGTCATACCAAACCTTTCAGAAAAGCTCAAAACAGATTAAAAGTCCAAAGTGGATTTGGATAGCAAAATAAAAATGCATGTTTAGAATTAATACATTTGACTTTTTTGACTCGTATCTGGGTCACTTTGACCGGGTTATTTGGATAGCAAAATAATACGATTTTTGATACTTTTTTCACCATATTATAGAGCAACTTTCACTCTACAACACCATGAAAAAATTATCAAAAAATTATATCAATTTGCTATTCAAATCACCGAGTCAAACTAACTCAGTGAATAGTGACAAAAATAAAAATTGGAAACAAAGAGACGGTACTGGTATGTCTTATAAATTTAGTTTCTTTTAGGTGAATTTGGTAATGCGAATATAGTGGTAAAAGTCAAAATTAGAAAGAAAGAAGAGGGACAGTGGTATATTTTAAAAAGGGATACCAAACAGGCTCTTTGACTAAGTGTGGGTTGAATTTGGAAAACGCGGACCGAGACGGTACCAGTAGGGGCGAGAGTGGTAGGAAGAGAAATATACCCTACGTTTGACGAAAATAAGGAAGAAATCGTGGTCGGGAACAGAAATCCAAAAGAAAATAAAATAATTTAACTAGAGAGAGGTGTCACGTCAAAAACACCGTTCATGGGACCCACCAAGCCTCTGTGTTAAATTTGGTAACGCTCAGATTTTCTTCCTTTGGAGGAGAAATAATGGGTAAATGTGACCCGCTAAATTACATTGACCCCCTGATTTGATTAGCAAAACGGTACAATAATTTAGTAATATTTGCATGGAGTAAACTTGTAAATTTACTCTACAATACCATGAATAAAATTCAAAAAACAATATTGTTTTATTGTCTAAATCAACGAATTAAAATAATCCAGTTATTGATTGTTGATAAGTCAACTTAGGACAATCCAATAAAAACGGAGTAAGTATGTAATTCAAGAATATTTCAAAAAAAAAAAAAAAGGACACTTTTACCCCCTCTAGTATGAGTGAATGACAATTTTACCCTTTTAGTTTTTTAAAATGACACTTTCACCCCTTTCATGTGCCAAAATTTTGGAAATTTAAACCCCATATTGTGATACAATTTGTGTGGAGATGAAATACGTCACTAAAAATAGTAGTTGGGACGAATTTACTCTCATTCTATGTAAAATATAGAGGTTATCCAAAGATATAATAGATTGTTTGAATCATATGGGGGCCAAATTTGCCTTCAAAATCATTTCAATTATGTATCCCAGCTTCAGACTAACAGTACCACAATTTGCGGTGTAAAATTTCCAAATTTTAGCACAGAGAAAGGGTTAAAGTGTCCTTCAATGAAAGAGGGGTATGTAACCTCAACCTGTCGTGGAAAGAGGAGATGAATTAGTGTGCCTAATGAAGTTTTTACTTTCTCGGAGAAAAGAAGTCAGACTAATTTGCCAATTGATCAGCATGAATAAACTATGTGTGCATATTGATTTTGAATTTTTTAGGAGACCCAAATTGAAGATTTTTGTTGAGAATAGAATTCCAATTTATTGACTAATGACAAACAGGTACATTGGTACAACATGATACGATTAAAATGATAGAAGGATCAAAATGTATGCGCAACAAGTGTTGAAACTTATTATTAGTAGACTTTTTAACGGGGTGAATGGAAGGTATTTGTTATTAACTACGAGCAATTAAGCGGAAGGGGAAGGGGAAATGATGGGTCCTTGAGGGGAGGGTGAAAAAATTTAGGGCATATACAACCCGTGTCATTTTGACCGGGTGATTTGGATCGCAAAACGATACAATATTTTAATAATTTTTTCACCGTATTATAGAATAACTTTTACTCTACAACACCATGAAGAATTTATCAAAAATTAGACCGTTTTGCTATCCAAAACTTATAGATGAACTATACATGTTAATGTAAGAAAATAATAAAGTTATTATTTTTTTATTTTTTTTATTAGAAGGTAAGAAATATCATTAATCATAACGCACCAACAGGATACAAAGTACTGGAGATTAAGCATATAGAAGAAGCCCTACAGCTATGGACATATTAAACAAACTACCAACTCCCGGACTATATATACAACAAAAGAGTCACAGGAGAACTACTACACTAACTGTACATACTAGAGGCCGCAGCCTTAGCTAAGTTTATTGGCTTCCCAAACTTGTCCTCGTGGGACCTTAACTACTAGACATTCAACAAAACATCTAACTTCCTGCCATATAAACTGTAAAAGTGGTGCGTCCCGATAAGATGTCTGCTCACTCCCCTGTAGTAGGTTGAAAGCAATAAGCCTGTCAGAATAAATGACAATATGTGTTAAAGCATGAAAATGTGCAAGAAGAAGTCCATGATATAAAGCAAGAAGTTCCATTTGGAGAGCCGAGTCTGCTGTGCAACACTTAGAGTATGAGTATGATACACCCTGACGAGTCTGGCAGAAAACGCCAACTGCGCCGTTAAGAGAAGCGCATCGCCAAGCCCCATCCACTATAATGGTATCATATGAGTTTGGGATGATGGGGAAAGTCGTTCGACTTTTGAGGGAGTAGATTGTAGGAGTTATATCTAAATTTTGTGTAGATAGCAAGCAAGTATTTTTGGTAAGGGTTCGAAAATCCAAAATTTCCTGGTTGGCCGAGGTACAGAAATCCATAGCTTGAGTATGCAACCACGAGGTTTGCCGAAATACAACTGCATTGCGCATCATCTTCCAAAGTGACCATAATAAAGGTAACGCATGAAGCAAAGCAGCAGGTTCCAGAATGATGTGTCGCAGCCATTCCTTAAGGGATGTAGAATGTGGTGGTAGGATTAGGGAAGAGCTAAAAGGTGAAGACACGCTGCATTTGAAGAATAAGTGCTCAAGCGTTTCATGCGTAGGGCAGCCAAGAGGGCAACGTACAGAAACAAAGGGCATCTTGGCTGCAATGTTGGCTTGAAACGGGAGTGCATTTGGTTGCAGGCATTTACATAAGAAGAACTTATATTTTTCAGGCAACTTGAGGCCCCAGAGACGACCCCAAACAGGGTCCTTGTTGTACATTAAAAAGAAGTATCCTGCTGGAAGGAAGGTTGGAGTAGAAAGGGATTCTAAGAGTCGATATCCGGACATAGCAGTGTATGCTCCCATCTTTGTAAAAGGCCAGATGATTTTGTCGGGAGTGCCAGGAGGAGGGAGTTGAATACTGCAAATCAGCGAGACAAGAAAGCTCGGAAAAATAGAAGTAAGGATGTCCATGTTCCAGTGTGGTGTGTTGTTAGTAATAGAAAGGAGGACACTGACTGTAAGGTTGTTGAGGGTGCTAGTGTTAAGGAACTCTGAGAGGGGATAGATCAGGGAAGGAATCCATCGGTGAGTACCTACGTTGATCATGGATCCGTCCCCAACAGCCCAAGCATATCCTTTTTGGATCAGATCTCTGCCATAAATAATGCTCTTTGCACACCAAGAGGTCGTCTGAGGAGTATGAATGTCTGTGGTGTGGAGATGTTGAGTGGAGAATTGTGTGGGGTACTTTGATTTAATGACCTCAGCTGCTAAAGTTGAAGTAGCTGTGAGCATTCGCCAGTATGAGGATCCAAGAAATGCCAAGTTTGTCCATTCCTGGTTTTGAATCCCCAATCCCCCTCTTGATTTGGATCTCCACAGTGTGGAATCTGGGACAAGATGGAGGGGACGATTGCTGGTCGGATTGCCCCAAAATTGTAGTGCCAGGCGGTTGAGAGTAGTAGTTGTTGTTTTTGGAAATCTGAAGGCTGTTTCGAAGTAGACTGGGAATGATGAGAGAACAGAATTGACTAGGGTTAGCCGGCCAGCTGGCGAGAGGAGGCGACTCTTCCAAGAACCCAGTTGAGTCAAATACTTGGAGCAGATAGAATTTGATGTCTGAACCTTATTTTGTGCTTCTACTAACGGGAGGCCAAGTTAGATACCAGTTTTATTGATCGGAATAGGGCCAAAGAAGTTCATAAATTAACGTGCCAGCAGAGAAGGTATATTGGGGCTAAAGTAAAAGCTGGACTTAGTGTGATATATCTGTTGGCCCGCCACCTGACCAAATGTATCCAAGACAGTCACAAGGTGATTGCAGCTGTTCAGAGTGGGCTTGAAGAATAAGAGACAGTCGTCTGCAAAGAGCAGGTGGGAGACAGGTGGAGCATTCCCGGAAAGCCGTAAACCCGGTATTGTATTAAGAGAGTGTTGGGCTTGGAGGTGGGAGGATAATGTTTGGAGGTAAATGATAAAGAGATATGGTGAGAGAGGGTCACCCTGTCGAAGTCATGTGGAAGGGGTAAATGGAGTCGTGGTTTCTCCATTTACAAGTATCGAGTAGGTGACTGTGCGAACACACTGTGAAACCAAACGAAGCCAGTTTGCTGGGAATCCCGTAAGTTCCTGGGCATGATCTAAAAAATCCTAGTTGACTCTGTTAAAATCCTTGCTCATGTCAAGTTTTAGAGCTGCCATGTGGCTCCCTGATCGTTGATTCTTGATTTTCGATAACAGTTCATTAGCCAGGAGTGTGTTATCCGTTTGAGCACCTTCCAGAAACAAAGGCTGACTGACTTGCAGAGATAATGTCAGGGAGAATCAGACGTAGCCAATTAGGTACCACCTTGGCTATGATTTTATACGTGGTAGTACATAGGCTGATGGGACGGAAGTCATGTGCCGTAATGGGCATGTCCTTTTTAGGAATCATGGTGATGTTGGTGTGATTTATTTGTTTGAGTAGATACCCCGAATTCAAGAAGGACAAAACGACAGAGGTTGTTGTTGGCCCCACTATGTGCCAGGCTTTCTGGAAGAAGACTGGGGGGAGGCCATCGGACCTAGGGGCTTTAAACGGGCCCATCTGGAAAATAGCTGTTTTAACTTCTTTGGCTGAAATGGGTGGGATAAAATTTTTAAATGACGGCTATTCAGACGGGGAGTGAAGGATGTCCAAGCAGCGACACTAGAAGGTGATGGAAGAATAGGGCAGAAAAGGTTTCTAAAATATTGTTGTAGGTTGCCACTAATCTCCTGCTGCGTAGAGAGGGATGCCCCATCAGGGATTTGTAATATCAATATGCTGTTGCGATGAATAAGAGTTTTGAATTTGGCATGAAAATATTCCGTATTTCTATCACCATTAAGCAACCATCTTGTTTTGGCTCGTTGCGCCCACAAAATCTCCTCTTGCTGATAAAGAGCCTCAAGATTCGATCGGGCTTTAACTAGTTGATAGTGCTAAATATGGGTTAAGGTTGGAGTAGGCTGAGGTGGGTGGTTTGCAAGAGAATCCAAAGTGATCTTTGCCTGGCGGATTTGGTCATTGAGCGGACCTAGTCCATAGAGAGACCAGTTGCGCAGTAAAGATTTAGCTAATTTACAACGCATGACCTAACGATATAAGGGAGAACGGGCACACGGGTAGTTCCAAGCCTGGGCAATAAGATCATAGCAATGTGTATGGTGGAGCCAGAAGGCTTCAAATTTAAAGCCTCGAGCTTTCAGCTGGTCAAGTTTACGGGTGTATAAGATACAAGGTCCGTGATCAGAACCCATTATGGGAAATTAAGGAGATATGAACCAGCATAAGATCCAAGCCATAGGGAATTAGCAAAGGATCTGTCAAGGCGTTCATAGGTGGAGTTGGGTGAACGGTTACTGGTCCAAGTATAGCGTGAACCCATAAAAGATACTTCCTTAAGATCACAGTGTGTCAGGAAGTTCTGAAAGTCCCTGGCCCCAGGTATGTAATGCTGATCAGTGAAATGAGTGGTCAGCTTGTCAAGTGGCGATAAGATTTGGTTGAAATCGCCAATGCAAACTAATGGCCCAGCAATACGACTCAGTATAGTGTAAATATGATTCCAAGTTTGTTGGCGATTGGACATGGAAGGTGCACCATAGATACAAGCAAGTGTACAATTGCCTAAATTTGAGGTGAACAAACCTAAGATGAGATTCTCAGATTTGTATTGGACACTAAAGTGCACAGGAGCTCGCCATGCAACTAATAAACCACCACTTAAACCGGCTGAATCAACACCATCAGAGAAAGGAAAAACCCAATTTTTAGCACAAACAGACGATAAGGAAACCTGATATTTAGTTTCCGAGAAGAAAATAAAGGATGATTTATAGTCCAGAACAATTTTGCGCGCGGTATGAATTGTCAGGGGGTGTCCCAAACCCCGACAATTCCATGCCAAGGTCCTCACTGCGACGACCATTAGAATTCAGTGTAAGTAAAGGACTGGTGGGGCACAAGTATGCAGAGCTTTCAGCAGGCATAATCCATGAAGGTTTCGCAGAAACTGAAACTAATTTAGGCATGCTGATGATAAAAAATTTGTGCTTACCGAAGGTCAGATGAGTCAGTGAAGCTGATAGAGCCGAGCGTTTAACATCCCGGATGCGAACCGGAATAGGGGTGAATTTGAGTCGTTTAAGAGGCCCAAACTTGATATTGGGTTTTCTTTTGCGTCCACGAGAAGAAGAAGGAACATCATCTTCCGTTATCTCGCCGGAACCACCACCGAAAGGCCCTGTTTTATCGGAGTCCTCAGCGAATTTGGGCCCTGGGCTCAGCTCTGCTTCACGTAGTTCACGTCTGAAGTTACGGTCGAAACCACAGCGAAACCCCGAAAACGGAGCTGTAGAGTCAGACACTGCAGTGTGGATGATGGTTCGTTCTGATCGCCGTGGTTTGAAACGGATAGAGCTAAACAGAGAGCCCATAGTAGTTGCAAAGTATTTGGGTTTGGGAAAGAGGGTAAGTGGGGTGTGCTGAGACAGAGGTCCAAATAAATAGAAAAGAAGTCCATGTGCTAGTTGGGGGTTGGGCTTATAAATGAGGCCCATAATTATATCACCTAGGTAGACCCAGTAAATAAATAGTAGGTAGAAAGATGCAGTTCACCGTGGTAATTGAGAGAAAAAGTCAAAAGGATGGTGGGAGAGTGGGTCGGATGTATGTGTTGCGCACAGTGAATTTTTTACACGTGGTGAAGTTGTGTGAAGAGGTGAAAAAGGTGCAGCAATCTCATCATTATCATGATAAACATTTAAAAGAGGTAAACTTGTGCAGGTAATCTTCACCAAAAAAGATGTACCTGTGCTTTGAAGTGATCCACTTGAGCCACATGGAGTGCTTTCAAAACATTCAGATGATGAGAAGCTTCCTTCAGCCATTTGATCATCCGACAGAGAAGGCGTTTGTGACGGCGTGGAGGCTGGTCCCACAGGTGATTCATGATTGCTCTCCGAAACCACTGGTGTTGCAGGATGGTTGTTTTGCATGGGAATTGGCGGTTCAAACCCAGGAGGAGGTGAGGTTGCCGGATATGCAATTTCGTCCGTCGGAGCAACTGAATTCAAATCTTCTGCCATCGGTACCGAGTCTTTGAGAGCAACGGGTGTTGCATCGGAGTTCCCAGTAGACGAAGAGATCACTTCAACACTGTGTTCGGGGGGGGGGGGGGGGGTCAGAGTCTATCTCGTTTGTGAGATCTTCGAAACACTGGTCTGCCGGAGAATTTTTCGCCGGTGACGCCGGTTGGGACGGCAGATGACGCCATAGAAACCAGCGGAGAGCTCCACAAGGCTCCTGTCGCCATTCAATGCAAGGAGGGCTTTCAACATAGCCCGTAGAGATTCTAGTTGTGCGGTCGAGGTTGACGTTGGTAATGTTTCGGAGATAACGAGTGTAATGCGGAGCATGATGGTAGTGGTGGGTTGTGACCCCAAATCTATCAACTAGATTTCCAATACGCGCCCAGTGTTGATTTATCGCAGAGGTGAGTGATAAGGAGCAATACAACTCCGTGTGACCCATTTTCCCGCGGCGGTAACAAAGGCGATAAATCTTTTCATAACTGAAATAAAGGAAGGCACATTCACCATTATCCATTTTGAGTGTAACTCCCGGTAGTAGGGCTTGACGGATGTCAAGCTGAATTAGAACTTTCATGGTGCACTGTAAACTGCCGGCGAGAGTATTAGGGTGGAAGAGAAGGTAGCCTCCCTCAATATATCCGAGGCGTTCAGCGAGTTGGAGGCTGATGTAGTCATAGGGGACATTATGAATTGTCATCCACACCGCAGCAGTATACATAGTGTTTGGCGAGTAGATACAATTTGGCCGCCATTGTCGAAGAAGAACAAGGGCCCCCAAGACGTTTAAAGAGCGTGTACGAGCTAAATCTTCTCGGTCGTGATCATTGAAAAATACCATCCAGTAGAAACCAGGAGTCTCCCATGGATATACCTTCAAGGGTGGACCTTCTAGTTTCCAATAGGTGTTCATCACTGTTTCAAGTTGAGATGTCGTAATATGCCGGTCATCTTTAACATAGGCTACCAGAAAACGACTCCGATTAAGTCGTCTTACCTCGCGGAAATTGTCGTCAGAGGGAAAAAAAACCAGGTGAGATGAGATAGTGGTTAGGGTATGCATGGATACCGGAAGGTTGATATTCCGGCGACATGGTTGGTACAGATTGTTGGAAGCAGGTTAAGAGTTTGAGAAATTGGGTTGCAGGGGAGATGGTGAAGGGAGAAATTATGGAGAGAAAAACTTAGAGAGAGAAAGTCAGAGACTCTTTTTGACTAATAAAGTTATTTTGTGTAGTGATTTTTAGTAGCATAATCTTCAATTTTCGCGATACTATAACTGCCCATAGATTATTTCGATTGGCAAATTTATGGTTAAAATTTTATGTCATAACAATTGAATTTGTCTTTGGGCCTGTTTGGTACCAGCTGAAAATCTGGAAAATCGGCTAAAAAATTTTCGTGTGAAAAATCTAGCTTAACTGAAAATCAAAATGTTTTTGGTATGAGCTGAAATTATAAATTACTAATTTGATCAATTTAACAAACTTTAAAGAGATGTTTTGTCAATTACTTGAATACACACACTTGTAAATGAACTAAGATCATGCTAGTGTCAAAAACACATTAAAATTACATTTTTTAAGATTTTTAGTCGCATAACCCTTAATTTTGGAGATTCTACAATTACGCAGAGATTATTTTAATCTGCAAGTTTTCAGGTTAAAAGTTTGTGTCATAACAAACGAAATTATTAAAGTGTCGATTTTTAATAAAAATTGTCAAAAGCGGGTTCCCAAACATGCACTTAGAGCATGTTTGGTTACAGTTGAAAATCTCAACAATCTGCTGAAAATAATTTGAAAAGAAAATCCAACTGAACTTATAATCACAATCTTTTTGGTATGAGCTGAAATTATAGATCATGGTCCATTTGACAAAATTTAAATAGCTATAAAGTCAAGTAATTGAATACACATGTTTATTAAGTGAACTCTGATTATACTAATGTAACAAAAAGATATCAAAATTACTTTTTTAGAGAAATTTTGGAGATTCTACAATTGTACAGAGGTTATTATAATCTATTGGTTATCAAATTAAAATGACCAGACATAACAAACAAAATTGTTGAAAGATACCGATTTTAATCCAATTAGCTATACCAAACATGCACTTAAATGATTTTAAAAAAAATGTCTAAACATTTTTTAGAGAAGATAAAATGTCTAAAATTATACAGTCCAACTTAGGCTAAATTATGTGATGTCAACCATGCTTTCGACAAAAAACATGCACCTATACCCTACCCAAACAAGACCTTCGTGTATTTTTCTAATTGGTGGTATGCGGTAGGCGTGGGGCTCGGGGCTGAGCCAAGTGGGCAATCTAGCTTGTCCAATTGTTTCCCATCTTTGCATGAACATGGTGGGGCAGCCGAGGGTCCGCGTGCCTGACCTGAGCCCATATTTGTTTTTTCCTGCCAACTTATTTTCAAATTCATCAAAAGAAATATCATTACTTTACTTTCATGTTGGACAAAACATGTTTTTGGGTCCATTCTGTCACTAATTCTCACAGGATAAGTAATTTTTTGTTTGTCTGGAATAAAAGTGATATTTTTGACTTTTCAGATTATTTATGTTCTCCAAAGGAGATTCCATGAAAAAAGACTAATTTGGGATCCTCCTGCTGTGAGTACACATGTTTTCTGACAGCATAATCAGCTTTTAATACTAGTTTAAAAATGATATGACGGTGTTAGAATGCAAAGTTTTAAAAATTGGACTGGTCATCGAACCGGTGAGGCACCGGTTCATGGTCCGACCGGTCGGACCGGTTCAATTGCACGTGTATTAAATAATATATATTTATATTTTTTATATAATAAATAGTAAAATTAATGAATAATAGTAAAAAAATACTTGAATGTGACTACGGCATTTGATCAAATACCCTACAATAACATCATTCAAGTTCATTTGCATGACAACCTATATAAATCGCTCACATATACATATAAATAAATTAAGAATTGTTACAGTTTTCTTTTATTAAACTGAAAAGAAGGAAAAAAATTAAAAATAATCAAGCAACAAATAAGTCGTATATTTCATAATTTTTATTTATTGGTGTTACTGGAAAAAAATAGTTTGAGAAAGTGATGATTAATTAAAAGTATAAAAGTTATAATAGTATTATTATAATCTATATATTTCCATTTCAATGCTCAACACAAGTGTAGTATTGGTTCAGTGGTAAAGTTTCGTTGTAGAGGCTCACTTGTCACAGGTCTCCTTGTTGGCACATTTTATTCCACATTGCTGAACCAGCGAACCGCTGGGCCGGCCGGTTTAGCGGTTCAACCGCGGTTTTGACCGACTATGACCGGCTTTTTGCACGCACGGTCCAACAACCGAACCGGACCGGTCTAGCTCCAGTTCACCGGTCGAACCGGCCGGTCCGGTTTTTAAAACTATATTAGAATGTATTGTGCGATAATTGTTGTGGAAAGCTGCTGTCAATTTTAGATAAAACGTTGTTTGGTAAATACGACGCGAAAACTATGGTGAAATATTGATATAATAATCACGTATTCGGTAAAACTGACTAAGGGACATGATGAGAGACAATAAAATGACAAAAATATATTATATGTATCAGTTTTGTAAAAATAATATTATAATTCAAAAAATTGTAGAATTAAATTTGGTAGTAGATAAATTAAAAGCTGCTGTGGGACATCAAAACTTGTCCGAAAAGTCAGCAATTTGATTTTCACTAAACGCACTAGAAACTATCAGTCCATCCCAGCTCTTTTTCACCAAATTGACTTTTTAGACTCGTATCTGGGTCACTTTTATCGGATGATTAGGATAGCAAAACAATGCAGTTTTTTCATTTTTTTTACTGTGTTGTAAAGCAACTTTTACTCTACAATACCACGGAAAATTGTCAAAAAGTTGCATATTTTGCTATTAAAATTATTGGGTCAAAGTGACCCAGGGAATACTGGTAAAATTCAAATTGGGGTGAAAGAGCTGCAACAAATTTGGTAATTTGAATGTCGTGAAGCAGTTGTGCTGGTAGAAAAAATATTCAAAAACTGACTTTTACTGTTTTTTATAAAAATAATTTCTTTGACTTTTCAGATAGCTTCTGTTGTCTCACGGTAGCTTTTAAGAAGCAATGGGCTAAGGGCTAGTTTGGGAATGCTGTGGCGGTGCTAAAAAGCTGCTGTGTGAAAATACTGTGAAAAAGCTGCTTTGAATTCTTGATAAAATGATGTTTGGTAAATATTACGCAAAAGCTGCTGTGAAATATTGATATAGTAATTTTGTGTTTGGTAAAATCAATTGTAAAGTTGCTATGACAGTGTAAAATGGCAAAAATATATGACATGTCATTTCCGTAAAGATACCAATTGATATTTCAAAAAATTGCAAGGTTAAAATCCGTTGTAAATAAATTAGTCAAAAGTACTTTCTGGAAAAACATCTCTTCTTGCTTCCTGAAAACTACTGTGGAACAGTAAAAACTATCCGAAAAAGCAGAAATTTTATTTTTACCAAACACACTAAAACTGTTTCTGCTGTCGGAAAGCGGTTGTGCTGCCATCAGAAGCATTCCCAAACTCACCTTAAATCCTATTTAGGAATTTGTTTTTGATTGATATATCTACAAGTGAACTTAATATTGTAATTTTAGATTCTTTTATAATTTTATATTTGTTTTCTTTTCATTCTCTCACAATATTTTTACAGCTGATTTTAACATATATAACATTACTGTCTTAATATTTTATCGTAGTTTTTACATAACATTTATCAAACGATATTTCATCTATAGTTCACAATGGTTTTTTAAAATTATGAGACTAACGACTGAAGTTGATGGGTAATTAGTTTTGTACAAATCTTATTAGTACATGGTTGTATTTGACCAAAATATAAGGTTAGTTGATTTTAATTTTCAAGCGATAGTTTAAGGGAGTAAATTACACTTTTGCCTTATACTTCATCCGTAATCTCTCTTTCTCCACTTTTTGACCTTTACTAATATTTATTGAGTCACTTTGACCCAGTAATTTGAATAATAAAATAATATTTTTTATTTTTTATTTTTTCATAGTGTTGTAAAACAGACGTTACTTTGCAAAACCATGAGAGAATTATCAAAAAATTATATTGTTTTGTTATTTGAATCACCAAATCAAAGTGACCAAATTACACATCAAAAAATAGAAGTATAGAGAAAGAAAGGATACAGAGTAGAAATTAATAAATTCGGTATGTCCTGTTAGGAGATTCCCTAATCTGCTATTCTCGATCTTACGCCTAAATAGAATGTGATAAGATAAGATGAGATAATTTGGAGATTTCCTATTAAGGAGATTCCCTAATTATGCATCATTGATTGTAAAGTGCTTTTTTTTTTTTTTTTTTTTTTTTTTTTTTTTTTTTTAAAAAAACTGAAACTTTAGCATTGAAACAAATTGAAAGGCCATCACGGCCACAAATACAAAGCACACAGATCCTTAAAGATCTGAACAAACCAAAGCACCAAGAGACAAAGAGGACTTTGCACTCTCATGAGCAGCATAGTTCCAAACTCTCGGCAAAAGATGAAAATTACAAAACTCGAAATTTTTAACCAAATTTCAGCAATCTTCAATCACTGCTCCAATACTACCCATAGATATTGAGATTTGCTTGTTTAAACACTTCACTACAGCTCATAGTTTGAGTAGATATCAATGCCCTTCTTATCAAATTTTTATACACCAAATCAAGGCTTATCTTATTGTCATACTCTCCAGCACTGTAGCATTCACAATACCTGGAATTGGCATCTGAAGGCTACTGATAATATCTCCATGAGCATTCAACCTGACAGCGGCGATACCAGCGAGACCTCTGCTCCAATCCACTGTTGCATCACTTGCTATGCAAATATCAGAACCAAAGCTTGGCTTATCCCCACCTACCTGCTTCTGAGAAGGTTCAATGGCTGCAACCTTCAAAGAGATAGATGAAAACTCATTTTTTGCAGCAACTGCTCTCTAGTTTAGATGCCCAGAGGCCCTGAATTATCAGCTGTTGGAATAGATGCCCCTAGAGGCAATCTAGTTTAGTATGAACTTGTTCTGGCTAAAAAAATCATTGTATTATTTATTGGATATTTAATATAATGAAGTCCTTAGATTTACAAATGTGTTGTTTATCTTAAATATCCCTAGTCAATTATACTGATTAATAGGACAATCCTTATAGACTAGTATGGGGTTGGATTGATATAGCGATATCATGATCCAGCACATGAGTATGCATTAAGGGTAATGACATACTGGATTGACCCAACTCCGGGAAGGCTACATACATGTTATGTTGAGTCACAAGCGCTTCTCATGGTGACAACGGTATTGTCATCCTTAGACTTGAAGTCACTAGATTGTCTAGTTGTGGATTATTGTGATTTTGGTAGCGTCAAATGCTACACCGTAACTGGGTAGTTATGAAAGCGCGTACCGGATGCAATAAGAAGAAAGCTTAGAAATCGTAGTAGACGTAGATAGAATTCGTCCCACCCACATAACGGGAGAAAATATCCTAGGCCACTTGAGGGATAGTGCTTATAGAATGTCTGGCCAGACTCAAATAAATCAATATATGATATTGATGTTATTTACATGAATAAGGCTATTCCCAGGATCGAGAAACTATGGATTGGATATACGAGTGTGACTTGTATGTCTCGTGTCCAATCTGGATATTGAGACAAATGGACAATTACTTGCACAAGGTTTGTCGGATGACTATTCTATTAGTTGGCTAGAATGGATGTCTTGCTAGAGACCGCTCCATATTAGCAAATAGTTGCTACCAACTAGATAGAACCTATGGGGTCACACGCCTAATAAGGTTGAACTAGATTTGAGAATTAATTAATATGATTAATTAATTAGAATGATCACTTTGCAACACCTTGCAAACTTAGTGGGACTAATTTGCAAGGACGGGACTAATCCGAATTCATGTAGGTAGGAAGGACCTTTAGGAAATTGACAAGGAGTTGTTAGACTATATAAAGCATGCTCCTAGCCTCCTTACCACTTGATACAACTAATACTCATAACATAAGTTGAGAGGAAAAGAAACAAAAGAGAGAGAGCAAGACAAGCTAGAGAGGCCGACCTCCCCCTAGCCGTCCGCCCCTGCCCGTCGGCCATAAGGAAGCCGTGGACTTCCCTTGTTGCTCCGTGTTGCATGATTTATTCTTTCTCTTCCTCTGGTCCAAGCTAGCACAAAGGAGAAGGAAGATCTAGATGTCAGCTCTAGACGTGGATTAACCGTAGAGACGTGACATAATTCACGTTACAAGTCATCATAGGAGACCTCTAAGGTGTGTTAACTTGTTTCTTCCTTTACCTTCGTTATGATTCTCTTCATGTGATCCTTGGAGGGTCTTGAATGGATAATTCTTTCTTCCGCTGCGTATCCATGATCAAAACCCTACATCAACCACATTACATATCATTTCCCACCAATTCAACATACATCCAATTTCTGCAAACTCATCCACATTTAGTCTTAGAGGCGACAGTCTCCAAGTGAGTTTAGCAAAACTGCACTTGCAGAATAAATGAGTAATATTTTCAAACTCTTCACCACACACCACACAAATGTCATCATCTAAGACTTTCCACTTAGAAAGAGATGCAGATGAAGGAATAGCATCACTAAGGATCTTCCAAAAGAAAAGCTTTACCTTAGGCTGAGCCAGGATTTTCCATAATTTCTTCCAAAGAAAAAATTACTACATGAGGCTCCTCCACTTTGACATCTCTCACCTTCAGATAGCTTGTACTCATATTGTACATTGAACTCCCCAGAACTTGCAAAAAACCAAATTCTCTTATCTTCACAACTTGGACCTCCAATAGGGATTGATAAAATAGTTTTTGCATCCTCCCTATCAAATAGGTTCTCCACAATTTCTCTCTTCCAAATTCTATAATCATGATCAATCAGCTCTTCCACTTTTTCATACACCCTTTGGGGTGGTTTTCTGGACAAAACTTTAAAACAACCATTTCTAGGCAGCCAAGCATCATTCCAAATGCTTATGAGCTTACCATTACCCACTCTCCAAAAGCACCCTTTACAAAGCAGCTCTTTACCAGCACATAAACTCCTCCCCACCCAAGAACATGAAGGAGAGGGCTTGACATGCCAAAAGGAGGAGTTGTGAAAGTATTTACCTTTGAAAACTGATTTATATAATGAAGGGGAGCCATTACAAGACTAGATGCTTGTTTTGCCAATAGTGCTAGATTAAAGCTCTTCAGATTCTTAAAGCCCAAACCTCCTTCCTTCTTGTCTTTACACAAGTGATCCCATCCTTTCCAATGCAATTTCCTTCTGCCTGATCTATTGTCCCCCCACCAAAAATATGCCAAGATCTTTCAAATTTCATTACAAGTCTGCTTGGGAAATAGGAAATTAGACATAGCATATGTTGGCAAAGATGCAAGTGTTGATTTAATGAGCACTTCCTTACCGGCTTGACTCAAGAACCTTGCATTCCAAGATGATATTATGCTCTGAACATTATCCTTTAAATACTTCAGAACTTGAGTTTTTGATCTCCCCACCAAAGAAGGAAGCCCAAGGTATTTACTGTCCTTGAAGTCTCTATTAATCCCCAGATAAAATTGTATGTAGCCTTTGAGGATGGCACTTGTGTTAGGGCTGAAGTGGAGTTGTGACTTGTCCCTGTTAACTGTCTGACCAGAAGCCTTCTCATATGTCTTGCACAACATTTACGGCACTAATGTCAGTCATGGTGGCGTTACAAAAAATAATGGAGTCATCTGCACAAATCACAAAAAGCATGGGAGAAAGGGGGTCTCCTTGCCTTAAGCCCCTAGATGGCTGGATAAATTCACTCTCATTTCCATTAATCAGCAACCTGAAAGAAGCAGAACTGACACAAGACATGATCCACTTCACGGGAGGAGAAAATTTAGCCACCCTGATCCCATTAATCCATTTGAGTGCTCAAAGTGCTTTAGAGTTGAAGAGAGCCCCTCTGCACAAATCACAAAAAGCATGGGAGAAAGGGGGTTTCCTTGCCTTAAGCCCCTGGATGGCTGGATAACATCACTCTCATTTCCATTAATCAGCAACCTGAAAGAAGTAAAACTGACACAAGACATGATACACTTCACCCATCTTCTACAAAAACCCATTTTCAACATGATACCTTCAAGATACTCCCATCTCACCCTATCCAACACTTTGAACATATCGAGCTTTAAACCGCTACTCCTTTATTACCACCATTCTTCTTCTTCACATGATGTAAGATTTCATGAGCAATCATCACATTTTAATTGATAAGCCTTCCTTCTGTTGGGTTTTGACGTAGGTAACGCAGCGGAATAACAAAATTTAATTCCTACTCAAAGCTCACCAAGGATCACAGGAAGAGATATTCATAACATGATGAAGGACATAGATGATGTGTACCTTTGTGATTTGGGAGATCACACGAAGAATATTATCCTCGTCTCTACCGTTGATCCACGTCTAGAAGTGAGATCTAGATCTTCCTTCTCCTATTGCTAACTTGGACCGGAGGAAGAGGGAAGAATGAATCAAGCAACGAAGAACCAAAGAGAGGTTCAGCCTCTCTCTTTGGTGGCCGACGGGTAGGGGACGGCTAGGAGGGTTCGGCCCTCTTAGCTTGTATCTTGCTCTCTCTCTTTTTCTTTCTCTCCCACTCACTTATGTTATGTGCATTAACATTAAGTAGTAAGGAAGCTAGATCATCCTTTATATAGACCAACAACACTTTGTTAGTTTACACAAAGGCCCCTCCTAGTTCTACACAACTTGGATTAGTCCCTTCCTTGCAAATTAGTCCTACTAAGTTTGCAAGGTGTTGCAAAGTGATCCTTCTATAAATTAATTATATTAATTAATCTTAAAATCTAGTTCAACTCTATTGACGTGTGACCCCATAGGTTTCTACTTAGTTGGTAGTAACTCATTACTAACATGGAGTGGTGTCTAGCAACACATCCATGCAACCCAACTAATAGAAATAGTCAGTGATCCCGACAAACCTTTGTGCCCAATATCACATATTGTATTATCCCTTTGTCTCCATATCCGGATTGGATACGAGACATAATAGTCACACTCGTATATCCAATCCATAGTTTCTCGATCCTGGGAATATGCTTATGCAAGCAGATAACTTCAATATCTCCATATCGATTTATCTGAGTCTGTCCAGACATTCAACAAGCACCATCCCTCGATTGGCCATGGATATTTTCTCTCATTATGTGGGAGGGACAAGTCCTCTCTACATCACTACCATCTCTAAGCTTTCTTCCTATCATGCCCGATAGCCATCTTTATAGTTGTCCGGTTAAGGCACAACGTTGGATAACATCAAAGCATGATATTTCACAACTAGAGTATCTAGTGACTTCAAGTCTAAGGATTACAATATTATTAGCACTACGAGAAGCGATTGTGACTTTGACATAATCTAATGTATCCTTCTCGTTGTGGGTCAATCCAGTATGCCATTACTCCTTATGCATACCCATGTGTTAGACTTGATATCTCCATATCAATCTACAGACATACTATTCTATATTTGATTGTCCTATTAATCAATATAATGGAATAGGGATATTTAAGATAAACAACACATTGTATCTAAGGACTTCATTATATTAAATATCACCATAATTAATAAATGAATATTCTATCCATTACATCATTCATACTAGATATAGATTGCCTTTAGGGAACCTATTCCAACACCTTTCACAAAGGCAAACTGATTTTGGGAGATAATTTGATCCATGGTTTTACCCAATCTGTTAGCAAGAGTCTTTGATATGATCTTATACAAAACAGGACATAAGCTTATGGGCCTATAGTCCTTAACATGCAGAGGGTTCTTCACCTTGGGCAACAAGACAATGTGTGTTAGATTCACGCTCTTAAGCATTTTACCAGAGGAAAGAAAGCTCTTGACAGCCCTGAACACATCTGCGCCAATAATATGCCAGTAGTACTGAAAAAATTGCACTAATCCATCGTAACCTGGTGCCTTTTCTGGATCAATATCAAATCAAGCTTCCCTTATCTCCATATTTTTGACAGGCTCTGTAAGAGTATTGTTCATTTCATTTGTCACTCTTCTATTCACCTTGGATAGAATAGCCAGAGATCAGCATTGCCATCTTCAGTAAACAGATCCTGGTAGAATGCCATGAACTCTCCCATTATGTCCTCTTCATTATTGGACCATGTCCCATTTCTTGCAGTGACTCCTGAGATCATATTCAGCTTCCTTTTCTGCCTCACAGAAGCTTGGAAAAATCTCGTGTTTTTATCCCCTGCTAGAAGCCAGTTTTCTCTAGCTTTCCCTTTCCAAACCAGTTCTTCTTCTTTCCATAAGGATTAAAGCTCCATTTCCACTTGATGAAGCTCAGTCAGGTCTGCATACACTCCTTTATATCTTATGCTAGCTGCATTAGCTTCCTTTTCTCTAATCTTTGCTGTAAGCCCTCTGTCATGTGTTTTACTCCACTTTCTTAACTTTTGCCTGCACTTTTTGAGCTTTGTCTTGACCACAAACATGGGATTTCCTTCAACTTCCTGCAACCAAGAGTTTTTAATAATATCTTCAACCTCACTGTTAGCATTCGACCTGGAGTCAAATCTGAAAACAAAGTTCTTTCTAGGCTTTTCTGAGGACTTAAAGTCCAGCCAGAGCATGCAATGATCGGATCCTGCTGCAAATGTATGATGAATACAAGATTTACCCCAAATACCAAACCAATCGGCTGAAACTAACCATCTGTCGTTTCTTTCTTCTATACAGCAGCCTTTACTTCTCCTGTTCCACCAGGTGAATGGGTAACCCGAGTAACCCAAATCAATTAGACCATTTTGGGAGATGAATTGTGCTAGCATTTGACAAGAACTCAAACTCCTTCTGTTTCCACCTCTCTTCTCCTCAGGGCAGGCAATATCATTAAAATCCCCCCAAATCAAAGACCTCTTAGAACAACTCTTCATATAACCAGAAAGAAAGCTCAACTGCAATTTCCTTAAAACATCATCAGTACTAAGATAAACAAATACAACATCACAGCACGCCATTTCATCCAAGCTCATTTTTATATGAATGAATAATGCGTTGTATTTGACTAAATTTACCACCACATTACTACTCCATAGAACCCCCAAACCACCTGCTCCGCCAATAGAGTCAACCCAAAAGCTGTTGCACATCCTGCCCTTACAGTAAACCCTATTCATAAAGAAAGACTTATGCTTTGTCTCGCTGAGAAAGCTTACCTCAGGGGAGTAAAGGCTTAAATCCTTCTTGAACTGCTGAATTGTCAGGGATCTCCCAGCTCCCTGGCAATTCCAAGCCAAAAGCTTCATTGGGCCTCTTGGGGCAAATTGGGGCTGGCTTCCTCTACCCATTCAGAATCGTAGACATCATTCGAGACTCTTTTCTTCTTACCATCCAGAGATTTCCCCGATAACTCTCCATCGACCTCCATAAAATCTCCATCTCTTATTTTTAGTGTCCTCTGTTCCATTCTTGGTTGTTTGTTGTATGCGCCTCCATGATCTCTCGCTATCCTTTTCCATTTCTTCACGCCTTTGGTCTCCGTCGTAGCTTCTCTGGAATGCATTACTAGAGTTTCTGCTTCTCCTTCAACCCTTAGAGACTTGATGATTTCTTCATTTTCAGTATTACTCTCGTTGGCCCTTTCCGGAATGACCAAAGTACCCTTAATTAAAGAATTAGGGGCTTCGGCTAGGATCCTCAGATGGACCCAAAATGATTTGCGGAGGCCCACTATACGAGATGGTTTGGATCAAAGTAGAGCTATCCGGATCCGCAGCCAAACCCGATCCAATAGGCTCTGCAATTACCCGATCCGATATAAGAAATTCGTTTAATTTCTCACATCCCGCCAAAAGATCTTTCTCATACTCGATTTCCAAGACCCTGTTAATCCCTCATTCTGCAATTTCCGAGGCATCCTGCGTGTTTCCAAGCGAAGCTTCTACAGACTGCCCTTTCGTATTCTCAACTCCTGGTAACTTTTCCACTTCTTCGGCCACCGGAGCCGCGTGCATCAACTTCATGTTAGAGAGCTGGAAACAGGGAGAGCTATGGCTTTAAGGCAATCCAAATCGCATAATTTGAACCTTGAATCTTCTGATAAATTAGAATTCTCTGGAGCGTCCCGCAACTATGTTCATTTTTTTTCTTTCAACCAATTTCCGAATTTCGGAGACCCCTTCGGTCCATCCTCTGCATTGCACTTCTTATTTCCATGATCGAGGATGCCGCATATGTCGCACACAGGCGGGAGCCTTTCATATTTGAAATCCACTTTCGTGCAACTTTGCCCATGAAGTTTAAGCTTTGCTTCCTTCTGAAGAGGTTTTGAGACATCAACATTACTTTTAACCTTGCAAACTTGCCATCAACAGTGGCTTTTTCTGGGACTTTGACCTCAAACAGCTCACCAAACTTGGTACTTATGTTCTTAAAGGTCTTATCTGTGAAGAAAATGTTGGGTAGACCCCACAATTGCACCCAGAAAGGTGAAATTTTGAACAAGTCACCTTCTAGATCCATATCAGCTTCCCATTTCCTCAGTACTATGAGATTGCTTTTAAAGAACCAAGGCCTTCCATCCAGGACTCTAGTTAAGTCCTTGTCTTCCGAGAACAAAAACTGATAGAAGTTGCCTCTGATGTGTTCGACTTTGAATCCTGCCGGCTTTCCCCAAATGCCGACCAACGTTCTTTTAAGCCCTCTAAGATTTTGAGGCTTATGAGAAAGGACTTTTCCAATCAGACTTTTGTTGTAATCTTCCACCTTGGTTTCAAACTCCTCATCGCTTAACTCGATCTCAATTTCATCTTCTGAATGTAGCTCTATCTGCTTGAGCCCCTCCACCAGGCTCGATTCCTCCTCTGCACTCATCGTGATCAACCACACAGAACCTTGAAACCAAGGACAAGAACTTGCAAAGGCAAGACACTCTCTCTCTAGACACTAGAGAGAATAATCAGTCCGTCCCAACTCTTTCTCACCAAATTGACTTTTTAGACTCGTATCTGGGTCACTTTTATCAGATGATTAGGATAGCAAAACGATGCCATTTTTTGATAATTCTTTTTACTGTGTTGCAAAGCAACTTTTACTCTATAACACCACGAAAAATTATCAAAAAGTTGCATCATTTTGCTATCAAAATCATTGGGTCAAAGTGACCCAGCGAATACTGATAAATGTCAAATTGGGTTGAAAGAGCTGCAACAGATTTGGTACTTTTGAATGTCCGGAAGCAGTTGTGCTGGTAGAAAAAAAAATTCAAAAACTGACTCTTACTGTTTTTTATAAAAATAATTTCATTGACATTTCAGATAGCTTCTGTTGTCTCACGGTAGCTTTTAAGAGCAATGGCCTAAGGGCTAGTTTGGGAATGCTGTGGCGGTGCTAGAAAGCTGCTGTGTGAATACACTGTGAAAAAGCTGCTTTGAATTCTTGATAAAATGATGTTTGGTAAATATTGCGCAAAACCTGCTGTGAAATATTGATATAGTAATTTTGTGTTTGGTATAATCAACTGTGAAGTTGCTATGAGAGGGTAAAATGACAAAAATATATGACACGTGTCATTTCCGTAAAGAGACCTATTGATATCTCAAAAAATTGTAAGGTTAATATCCGTTGTAGATAAATTAATCAAAAGCATTTCCTGGAAAAGCATCTCCCCCCTTGCTTCCTGAAAATTGCTGTGGAACAGCAAAAACTATCCGAAATAGCAGAAATTTTATTTTTACCAAACACACTAAAACTGCTTCTGCTGTCGCAAAGCAGCTGTGCTGGCAGCAGAAGCATTCACAAACTCACCTTAAATCCTATTCAGGAATTTGTTTTTGATTGATATATCTACAAGTGAACTTAATATTGTAATTTTAAATTCTTTTGTAATTTATTGTTTTCTTTTCATACTCTCACAACATGTTTACAACTGATTTCTAACATATATGAAATTACTGTCTTAATATTTTATTGTAGTTTTTACACAACATTTATCAAACAATATATTATCTATAGTTCACAATGGTTTTTTAAAATTATGAGACTAACGACTGAAGTTGGTGGGTAATTAGTTTTGTACAAATCTTATTAGTACATGGTTGTATTTGACCAAAATGTAAGGTAAAAGTTGATTTTAATTTTCAAGCGATAGTTTAAGGGAGTAAATTACACTTTTGCCTTATATTTCATCCGTAATCTCTCTATCTTTACGTTTTGACTTTTAATAATATTTATTGAGTCACTTTGTAATTTGGATAATAAAATAATTAATTTTGTTGACTTTTTTCATAGTGTTGTAAAACAGATGTTACTTTACAACACCATGAGAAATTATCAAAAAATTATATTATTTTGTTATCTGAGTCACCAAATTAAAGTGACCAAATTACACATCAAAAAATAAAAGTATAGAGAAAGAAAGGATACATAGTAGAAATTAATAAATTCGGTATGTCCTGTTAGGAGATTCCCTAATCTACTATTCTCGATCTTACGCCTAATCAAATTGAATGTGATAAGATAAGATAAGATAATTTGGAGATTTCCTATTAAGGAGATTCCCTAATTATGCATCATTGACTGTAAAGTGCTTTCAGTTTACTCATTTTTTATGAAGCATATTTGCTGGACACCGTGCACTATGAATATTAGTGTATTAATCTTGTTTAGCTAGAAATATTTATCTTTTTGTTTCCTACACCTAACTTATCAAATTCAATAGAATATTCATTTCAAGGTATGATTTTAATTTGAACAAGTATCGTCTCATTTCTTTATTCCTATTTGATTTTTATGGGTCAAATTGACCGACAAATTTAGCCGACAATATAATCCGAATGCTTACTATTTTTTTTTACACTATTGTAGTGTTTTTTAGGAGAAAACAATTTCATTAATCAAACCATATCAACATTTACACCGGAAACTAAAACATTGTGAAACCACTCTTGGTAACTATCAAACCATTGCTCCGAATACATAATTGTCTTGGCTCTTGAAGCTAGTAGATGGGCAGCTACATTAGCTTCACAGGAATCCAATTGATTAGAACTTCTTCGAAGTCTTCAGCATAGGATTTAATCTCCTCCAAACAGATCAGTTGCTTATGACGAATCGTCAATTCGGGCCTTTGATCAACAAGTTGAGGTCTTGGGGTAGTAACTTCGCATCGCCTTCAATCACCAGCCGTCGTACTCCCACTCTTGCGGCTAACTTCAGTCCAGCTAGAAGCAAATAAGCTTCGGTCTTCCTAGGACTCTCTCCAGTAGGTCCTGCGCAACTTCGGGCACCCAAAACTTTGCCATCACAGCCCCTTACCAATGCGCCACCACCCGATTTTCTGGTCTACTAGTCGAATGCCCCCATCAAAATTGATCTTTCCAAACCCAGATGGTGGTGCTTTTCAGTACTTTGCCTGTTAGGAAAGTTTTGACTTGAATCAAAACTTGGCAAGTGTTTTGGACAAAGACAAAGTCAAAAGGCGCCTCCTAGTGTTTTTTCTTGGTAATGTTTTAGACGTGGTTTGTTGTTGCTTTGGCAACAAGTCATGTACTCTATGACTATTTAAAGAGGGCTGGTGGTTTACAAAAGTAACAACAACACACACAGTGGGGTATTGAGAGTTTTTTGGGCGAGTGTGTGTTTGTGTGTTCGGGTGGGTATTTCGGGTCGCCGCCGTGGCCGTTGCGGCCATGGCGTGCTTTGTAATTGGGTTCTCTTCTCAATAAAATATCTGGTTCTGGCCGTGGAGTAGCTAGCGGGTTCGTTCCGAATTCCTTAGTGAACCACGTTAAATATCTGTCTCGTTCTTGTTTTGCTTTTGTCGTTCTTGCTCGAATACCTCCAGGTTATAACAAACTGGTAACAGAACTCTGAAACATGAGTTCTGTTACAACAAACTGGTATCAGAGTCAGGTCAGGGGATCACCAGTTTTAACAAACTGGTATCAGAGCAGGGGTTCCAAGATCAGGGTGGAGCCAAGAGCTAGGGTTTCACGTTTTGGTGGAACTCAAAGCTAGGGTTTCGCGATTCAGGTGGAACAGGCTATCGGGAGTAGGGTTTTGAGATTCCGCCAAGAACGATGTCTGGTTTGGCGATCAAGATCGATCTGTTTGTGAGATAGGAGCAGGTACACCCACCATCTGAAGCCCCGTGAAGGGGGCTATCTGGGCTCCTGACGGAGCAATTTGGCGCGCATCTGATTAGGCGTGCAAGGCATCTGGAAAATTCAGCACGCATTCGGTACTGGCGCGAATCTGGCGGTTCACGTGCATATGGCGTTCTGGCGACGGACGTTCAGGCGCATTCCGACTCCCGCCGTGGAGCATCTGGCGTGTTAATTGAATCTGGTTCTAGCTCATGCGTTGCAGGAACTTGTCAGAGTTGGAGCAATGACATGGAGCATCTGGGCGCGTGAGATTTCTGGCACGCGAATCTGGTTCTGGTTCTGGCGCGCATTATGCACGAGCTTGTTCTGGCGTGCATCTGGTTTTGGGCCGTGTACCATGACACGCATTGAGCTCGCATCTGGCGCGATCTGATTCTGGCGAGCATTTGGCGCATCTGAGGCATACGGGACGCATCTGGCATGACAATTTGGGCACTCGTCATTGGTGCATCTGGTCTGAATGACATCTGGGCACTTGTCATGGTGTATCTGTCTGGCGCAATTGGGCGCATCTGGAATGTATTCGGTCCTGTCTCAGTGAATACATTCGAGTCTGGTTCTGGGTGGAGCAATTGTTTCTGTTTCCGGAAGTGCAACCACATCGGACGCAGTCGTTTCAGGAACACATGGTAGTTGAAGCAACGATTTGGCGATTCGGGTTTCGCATAAAGCTGCGGAACATCTGTCTGGGGAGGCGTGCTCGTTTCAGGTTCTGGGAGACGCATCCGGTTCAGGTTTGAGAAGAGAACACCAGGTTTCGGTTTCAGGTTGCTGAGATGATTCAAGTCAAGGTGGAGATTTGTTAGGAAAGTTTTTGACTTGAATCAAAACTTGGCAAGTGTTTTGGTCAAAGACAAAGTCAAAAGGCGCCTCCTAGTGTTTTTTCTTGGTAATGTTTTGGACATGGTTTGTTGTTGTAAAGAGGGCTGATGGTTTACAAAAGTAACAACAACACACACAGTGGGCTATTGAGAGTCTTTTGGGCGAGTGTGTGTTTGTGTGTTCGGGTGGGTATTTCGGGTCGCCGCCGTGGCCGTTCGGCCACAACGTGCTTTGTAATCGGGTTCTCTTCTCAATAATATATCTGGTTCTGGCCGTGGAGTAGCTAGCGGGTTCGTTCTGAATTCGTTAGTGAACCACGTTAAATATTTGTCTCGTTCTTGTTTTGCTTTCTTCGTTCTTGCTCGAATACCCCCAGGTTATAACAAACTGGTAACAGAGCTCTGAAACAGGAGTTCTGTTACAACATTGCCGGTGGCTGCATCTTGTCACTGAAATTCCTCACATATTTCTTCATTTTCGTCTCTTGCATCCTTTGTTCCACTGCTGCACTTAACTGCGAATCATTTTTTTCATGGCCTTCAAATATTACCGCATTTCTTCGGGTCCAAATCTCCCAGTACAGTAAGCACATCTTGCACCTATCTTTGGGGGAAGCTTCGGTAATGAGGTTTGCAAACCAACACTTAAAGACCAACTCTATGCTTAGCAGATCAATATTGAACCCCAAGCTGGCCCAAATTTTTCTCGTACTACTGCATTGTGAGAAAAGGTGAGCTTTAGTTTCTCCATAGGAACAACACACTACACAAACATTTTCAACTAGAACGTTTCTTCGTGCAAGATTCGCAGTAGTTGTAAGGATTTCATGAAAGCTCATCCACATAGAACGTAATATCTTCTCCGACCCCTTTATTTTCCGTAGCAATGCGAAAAAATTCGCCCATTGTTCATCGGACGAGCTAGAGTCGCTAATCATTTGCCCTTCTAAAGTAACCTTGTACCCGAACTTGACAATGTAGTTCCCTTTCTCTTCAAAATGCCACAAAATCCTATCCGTTCTTGGAGAAGCTGGAATATCAATTGGAGCAATAGCATTTACATCAACATCCCAAGGAAAACTTTTACGATACTCCGTATTTCATGTGCGGCCCGGTTTTATAATGTTTGCAACAAGAGGCCCTGTTGCAATGTTTGGAGTGATTACATTATAATTCGACGTGACTCGGAATCCACGGATCCGCTATGGAGGCCGAATACCTAATACCTATCTCCAATGCTCCATCAAAATCTCTGCTTCAAAATTTCTTGTGACACCTCAAACTTGTAAATATCTATACAAAAAATGTGATATGCTTGTAGTTTGCATTACAACCAAATTGTTTAACCGTTATGTTGAAGTATTTTAATTTTTGTGATTGATGGATGATGGACTAGAAAACAAGTACGTGACCTAGCTATAAGGAGAAGCATGCATGTGTATGTGGGAATACATATGATTATGTTAGGAAAGTTTGACTTTGAATCCATTTGGCAAATTAGGAATTGTCAAGTTTGTTTCCTAGTGTTTTGGTAATGTGTTGAACGGGACTTTTTGTTACTTTGGCAACAAGTCTTGTACTACAGCACTATATAACGGGGCTGGTACTAGTAACAATAGGCACACACAGATTGTGTGTAAGCTTGGAGCTTAATTCGTGAGTGTGTGTCGGGTGGGTTTTATCGGGGTGGCCGCCGTGGCCGTTGTGGCCACGGCGTGCACTGTAATATGGGTCTCTTCTCAATAAAATATCTGGTTCTGGTCGTGGAGGTAGCTAGCGAGTTCGTTATGAATTTGTTAATGAACCACGTTAAATATCTGTCTCGTTCTTGTTGTGCTTTCGTCGTTCTTGCTTGAATACCCACAGGTTATAACAAACTGGTAACAGAGCTCTGAAACAGGAGTTCTGTTACAAAAAAATGGTATTAGAGCCAGGTTCCAAGATCCGGGTGACGCCAAGAGCTAGAGTATCACGTTTTGATGTAACTCAAAGCTAGGGTTTCGCGATTCAGGCGGAGCAGGCTATCAGGAGTTGGGTTTCGAGATTCCCCCAAGAACGATGTCTAGTTTGGCGATCAAGATCGATCTGTTTGTGAGAGTGAAGCAGGTACACCCACCATCTGAAGCCCCCAGGAGGGGGCTATCCGGGATCCCGTCGGAGCAATCTGGTGTTAGAATAGATTCCCTAGAGGCAATCTAGTTTAGTATGAATTTATTTGTGGCTAGAAAATTCATTTTATTATGGATATTTAATATAATGAAGTCCTTAGGTTTACAATTGTGTTGTTTATCTTAAATATCCCTAGTCCAGTAGAATGATTAATAGGACAATCATCTATAGACTAGTATGGGGTTGGATTGATATGGAGATATCATGATCCAATACATAGGTGTGCATTAAGGGTAATGACGCACTGGATTGAACCATCTCCGAGAAGGCTACATACACGTTATGCTGAGTCACAAGCGCTTCTCGTGATGCAATGGTATTGTCATCCTTAGACTTGAAGTCGCTAGATATTCTAGTTGTGGATTATTGTGATTTTGGTAGCATTAAACGCTACACCGTAACTGGGTAGTTATAAAGGCGTGTACCGGATACAATAAGAAGCAAGCTTAGAGATCGTAGTGGACGTAGATAGAATTTGTCCCTCCCACATAACGGGAGAAAATATCCTAGGCCACTCGAGGGATAGTGCTTATAGAATGTCTGGCCAGACTCAAATAAATCAATATAGGATATTGATGTTATTTGCACGAATAAGTTTATTTCCATGGATCGAGAAACTGTGGATTGGATATACGAGTGTGACATGTATGTCTCGTGTCAAATCCGAATTTAGAAACAAAGGGATGAGACAATTACTTGTACAAGGTTTGTCAAGATGACTATTCTATTAGTTGGCTAGAATGGATGTTTTGCTAGAAACCGATCCATATTGGCAAATTGTTGCTACCAACTAAATAGAACCTATGGGGTCACACGCTATATAGAGTTGAACTAGATTTGGGAATTAATTAATTGGAATAATTAATTAGAAGGATCACTTTACAACACCTTGCAAACTTAGTACGGACTAATTTGCAAGGAAGGGACTAAATTGAATTCTAGTAGGACTAGAATAGGTCCTTTAGGTAGTTGGCAAGGATTTGTTGGACTATATAAAGGACACTCCTTCCTTCCTTCCCACAATTATGACCTTATTGATCATAACTTGAGTGGGAGAGAACAAAAAGGAGAGATCAAGCAAGCAAAGAGGAGCACGCCGCCCCCCTTTGCCGCCGCCCGTCCCCGTCGGCCACAAGAAGGCCGAACACCTCCTTGTTTGTCTCGTTTTGCGTGATTCTTCTTCCTCTTCCTCTTTCCAGGCTAGCACCAAGGATTGGAAGATCTAGTATTCAACTCTAGGCGTGGATCAACTATAGAGAACGTGACACAATTCGCGTTTGAAGTCATCAAAGGAGAACCCTAAGGTGTGTTATTGATTTCTTCCTTTACCATTGTTATGTCTCTTGACTTGTGATCCTTGGAGGTTTTTGCATGGGTTATGATTGTTTGTGTTTCCGTTGCGCATTCATGAATCAAAACCCTACAGTGGTATCAGAGCCACAGGTCGTAGAGCGTGGTTTATGTGTTACGTTTTGATAGTTTTACACCTTAAAATTGTTGTTTATCGCGTAAAACAAGACAAATCAAGCATATGATGCAATTTGTCAATAATCTATCATAACAAGATCTAGTTTTTGCATTAGATGCATGAATTAGTGAGTTTGAGAAATTTTAGGATCTTAGATCTAGGGTTTGGGCATCCTTGGGGAAGAAGGAGTTCTTTCCATACAAGGAAACAACCAAACTTGGGCACCAAGCAAGGGAGTTGTTTTGGAAACAACTCCCAAAGGAGGTTCGGCCCCCCTAGGGGACCGCCCCTCCTTTCTTGGCCTAGGGGACGCGGCAGCCCTAGCCCGCGGCCTAGCTGCGTGGGCTAGGGGCCGGCCGGCCCAAGGCCTTTTCAGTTCTCTTTTGGGCCCGGGCAATTCGATTGTTGGGCCCGTTTTAACCCTAGAATATCCTAAAATAAAATAAAGTTGACCAAGCGCGTTAAAATTGGATTTTAACTGTTTATGTGCAATTCGCATGGTGATTGGATATGGCCTTAGGATGTGGTTTGTTGTGGATGTTTAATTTTTGTGGTTTGGTTTACGGCCTGCGAGCTGATCAATTAATTGTAATAATTAATTAGGGTTTTATGGCCTGCGTGCCATTTTTTTCTCAACTTGTGAGATTTATTTCATTTAGTATAGATATTAGCTAGTGCTAGATAAAGTAGATTGTTAGCCAAGATTGGAGAAAAGAAGCCCAAAGCCAAAGAAGCCACAAAAAATGGAGCATGGAGCATGGAGCAATCCACAAGACTATGAAGGATGGACCAAAAAGATCAAGACGCATGGAGATGTGTTTGCTTTAGGGTTCATAGATAATTCCATTGGCTTAGAATTATATTAGTCTAGAAAAGGCCATATCCACATCACGTTTTATTTTTGTTTTGTGGTTGTTTATTTTATTGTCTTATTATTTTGTGGTTGGTGTATGGATGATGCATGCAATTAGGATAATAAGATAATTAGACAACACGGATCTATTATTTTGAGTTGTGCCCAAACTCAAATATATAGATTAGTTGATATTGATCAACAATACAATTAAAATTGAATTTAAAAGTCCCTCAAAATTCAAATATTGTGTTATTGCATTCTCGTTATTTAAACACTCATTTTCATCATGATTTATCAAGTTCATGCGTGCCAAAGCATGGCGACTTGGTTCATAATGATGGAATGCGATGGGACAAGATAGTAATGTGCAATTGTTTAAATAAGAGGTTGAACACAACTGGGCTATTAATATGATTAAGAAACCTAGAGGTAATCAATTGGGATTATCCATATGGATGGATAAATAAGGAGTTATTTGCCCAATTGAACCAAGAGTTGCATAAGAGATGCAATTGGAATTGTTCCTACCTAAAGTAGTCAAATTACGGATGACTTGCCAAAGCAAGCTCATAAGGAGATGAAACATGGATCTTGGCCCACTAGAAAATATAAGGATATTTTCCGCATTAATATCTTGAGGGTTATTAATCCGTAGAAAAATAGTGGGAGCTATATTTGATAAACTAGCCATTATTGAATATAGTCAAAAATTCACAAATATTAAAACTTGCATATTTTCCTTTTGTAGAATTCCAATGGCAAACAACTCATCGAGTTCACAACATTCCCTACGATCTGTCCTTGAGAAGGACAAGCTCTCTGGAACCAACTTCCTTGATTGGTACAGAAACTTGAGAATCGTTCTCAAGCAAGCGAAGAAACTGTACGCAATAGAGGAGCATGTTCCAGCAGGTCCAGAGAACCAAACACCTGCAGCCCTAGAGGCATATCAAAAGCGTGTTGATGACGCTAATGATGCGGCCTGACTTATGCTATGCACCATGACTTCTGAGCTTCAGAAGCAACACGAAAACATGAATGCTGTCGATATGATCGAGCATCTGAAGCAGCTCTTCCAAGAGCAGGCAAGGGTTGAGAGGTATGAGGTATCTAAGGCACTGTTCAAGTGTCATCTGGCAGAAGGGAACCCGGTGGGACCCCATGTACTCCGTATGATCGGGTACTTGGAGAATCTCACCCGACTTGGGTTCCCGGTCGGCCAAGAGTTGGCAACCGATCTCGTGTTGCAATCGTTGCCCGAGAGTTATGGACAGTTCATCATGAACTATAACATGAACGAGATCGTGAAACCACTGCCAGATTTGCTCAATATGTTGAGGACAGCTGAACAGAGCATCAACAAGGGTAAGGGAAAGGCCATTATGATGGTGCAGAAAGGAAAGGGCAAAAGGTTTGCCTCATCCTCCAAAGGCAAAGGCAAGTCAGTTGCCAAGTCCAAGGAACCTGCCCTTAAGCCTGTTGGTGGCATTGCCAAAGGTGTGACTAAAGGTGAGTGTCACTACTGCAGTCAGCCTGGACACTGGAGGAGGAACTGCCCAAAATATCTGGAGGACAAGAGGCTTGGAATAGTGATTCCAGCACCACCAGGTATTTTTGTTGTAGATGTCAATTTAACTGTCTCTACATCATGGGTATTAGATACTGGATGTGGATATCACATTTGTCGAAATGTGCAGGATCTAAAGAGAAGTAGAAGATTGACTAAAGGGGAGATAGATCTGCGCGTTGGGAATGGAGCAAAAGTTGTTGCGTTGGCCGTGGGCGTGTGCGAGCTATCTCGGCCTTCAGGATTAGTTTTAGAATTAAATAATTGCTATTTTGTGCCTGCTATGAGTAGAAACATTATTTCTATTTCTTGTTTGGACAAGGATGGTTTTATTATTTCAATAAAGAACAATTGTTGTTCCTTTTATTTGAATAATATTCACTATTTTAGTGCGCAATTATTTAATGGACTGTATGTCCTTGATCTAAGCAATCCTGTCTACCACATTAATACCATGGGGTCACACGCTAGATAGAACCTATGGGGTCACACGCTATATAGAGTTGAACTAGATTTGGGAATTAATTAATTGTATTAATTAATTAGAAGGATCACTTTGCAACACCTTGCAAACTTAGTACGCACTAATTTGCAAGGAAGGGACTAAATTGAATTCTAGTAGGACTAGAATAGGTCATTTAAGTAGTTGGCAAGGATTTGTTGGACTTTATAAAGGACACTCCTTCCTTCCTTCCCACACTTATGACCTTATTGATCATAACTTGAGTGGGAGAGAACAAAAAGGAGAGAGCAAGCAAGCAAAGAGGAGCACGCCGCCCCCCTTTGTCGCCGCCCGTCCCCGTCGGCCACAAGAAGGCCGAACACCTCCCTGTTCGTCTCGTTTTGCGTGATTCTTCTTCCTCTTCCTCTTTCTGGGCTAGCACCACGGATTGGAAGATCTAGTATTCAACTCTAGGCGTGGATCAACTATAGATAATGTGACACAATTCGCGTTTGAAGTCATCAAAGAAAAACCCTAAGGTGTGTTATTGATTTCTTCCTTTACCATCGTTATGTATCTTGACTTGTGATCCTTGGAGGGTTTTGCATGGGTTATGAATGTCTGTGTTTCCGTTGCGCATCCATGAATCAAAACCCTACATCTGGCGCGCATCTGATTAGGCGTGCAAGGGATTTAGCAAATCCGGCACGCATTTGGTATTGGCGCAAATCTGGCAGTTGACACGCATCTGGCGTTTTGGCGATTGACGTTCAGGCGCAATCCGGCTCCCGTCGTGGAGCATCTGGCGTGTGAATTGAATCTGGTTCTGGCTCATGCGTTGCATGAACTCGTTGGAGTTGGAGCAACGACATGGAGCATCTGGCGCGTGAGATTTCTGGCACGCAAATCTGATCCTGGTTTTGGCGTGCATTATGTACGAGTTTGTTCTGGCGTGCATATGTTCTGGTTTTGCAGCGTGTACCATGACACGCATTGAGCTCGCATGTGGCGCGATCTGTTTCTTGCGAGCATCTGGCGCATCTGAGGCATACGGGGCACATCAGGCACGGCAAATCTGTTTGGGCACTTGTGATTAGGTGCACCGAGTCTCGTAAGTAATCACATCTGGCACTTGTCGTGGTGCATCTGCTTAACGAAATTGGGCGCATCTGGAATACATTCGGTCCTGCTTTCTCAGTGAATGTATTCGAGTCTGGTTCTGGGTGGAGCACTTATTTGTGTTTCCGGAAGTGAAACCACATCAGGCGCATCCGTTGCAGGAACGCATGGTAGTAGGAGTAACGATTTGGCAATTCAGGTTTCGCATACATCTGCGGAACATCTATTTGGGGGGGCGTGCTCGTTTGAGGTTCTAGGAGACACATGCGGTTCAGGTTTGAGAATAGAAGCATCATGTTTCAGTTTTTGGGTTGCTGAGTTGATTCAGGTCAAGGTGGAGATTTGTTAGGAAAATTTGACTTTGAATCAATTTGGTAAATTAGGAATTGTCAAGTTTGTTTCCTAGTTTTTTGGTAATGTGTTGAACGGGAATTTTTGTTGCTTTGGCAACAAGTATTGTACTACACCACTATATAAAGGGGCTGGTACTAGTAACAATTGGCACACACAGATTGTTTGTAAGCTTGGGGCTTAATTCGTGAGTGTGTGTCGTGTGGGTTTTATCGGGGTGGCCGCCGTGGCGTGCACTGTAATCGGGGTCTCTTCTCAATAAAATATCTGGTTCTGGTCGTGGAGGTAGCTAGCGGGTTCGTTACGAATTCATTAGTGAACCACGTTAAATATCTGTCTCGTTCTTGTTTTGCTTTCGTTGTTCTTGCTCGAATACCCACATGTTATAACAAATTGGTAACAGAGCTCTGAAACAGGAGTTATGTTACAACAGATTAATTGGTACTTTGGACTTTTTACTCCTACAGTATATGGGACTCTTTTCATGAACTCATACATTATGTCAATTACTATATTATTTAATTCTTAGATTGCTTGGTAATCTTTTGTTGGTGACTAGTCTTGCTCATCAACTTCACATCCACATTTTAGAGATTGAAATGGACTCAACAGTGGCTACTCTCATGCTCACTAATCAAACTACTCTTGCACCTATTTACTTAACTGTTCTCATGGATTGCAGAAATCTACTCAAAGCCCATCCCTAATGGCAGGTCCGTCACATCTTTCGTGAGGCGAACTCCGCAGGTGATCATTTGGCAAAACTGGGCAACCAAAAATCTCAGCCTTTTATTTACCTGCATGATGCTCCAACTTCTTTGCTTATGTTTTTGGATGCTGGTCAGCATGATACACACGCTTCACCAAACGGACTTTGGCCCCGTAGGCATATTTGGAATTGTCATGTTTCTACTAGATATGTCATGTCTCATCGAGTCTCGTATTACAATCAAGTCTTGTATGTTGATATGGGAACTTTGTTACGTAGTTTCTTGACAGTCCTTGTACATTTGCTGGACTGCGGCTATCTTCACGGCAAAAAATCTGGTTTCAATGTATATAAGTGTGGTTTTGTAAAAAAAAAAAAAGGTCTAGTTAGCCACGTGTTGTTTATTTTTTTAGTAAAGAGTTATGGTTTAGCATCATACTTTGAAGGTGATAAGTTTTTCTCTCTCATGTGATATGTGACGTGGAGTTATTTCTTGGATTATACCACTCCGTCCCACCAGCTTTGCCCCATTTTACTTTTCCACCCGTAATTGGGCCACTTTGACCCGGTAATTTGGATTGCAAAACGATATGATTTTTTGATAATTTTTTATGGACTTGTAGAATAAGAGTTACTCTACAATACTACAAAAAAATTATCTAAAAATTGCAAAGTTTTCCTATCCAAATCACCGGGTCAAAGTGAGCCAGTGAATAATGGTAAAGATCCAAATGGTGCAAAATAGGTGGGACGAAGTCGTATTAATTATCATGTTGTGTGTTTTCTTTCATTTTCTCAAACACCATACTGTGGAACCAAAGAGAGAAAACACACTGATAGCACCCAAACTTGATAGTGCATAAATTATTTAGCTTATTTTGTTCACATGATTAAAGATGATCCAAGAGGAAATATTGTTTGTGCGGATTTAGTTAGTGTGGAGCTTGGTTCATTTTTCATTTGTGACTTTAGGTAGGGAAAATCTAATCTCTAAGTTTCATGCAGTTACGGTGTATATCTGTATAAACTGCTGGTGTGATTTTTACAATTTTTAGCTATCTGGTTATTGATTGGTGATTGATTAATCACGCTGTTTGTGTATTTGGTGTCGCATGCTGATGTGTAATAACTGGCTGTTGTGTTAAGTAGATTTTTACGCCAGTGGTTAGGCGGTACCTGCTGGGCTGTTTGGCTCACCCCTTTGTTTTACAGTTTGAGCCGGAGCGTGACTGGATGGCGGAGTAGTTGCTAAATAGCATGTTTTAGCGAAATAACTGTTTCTAGTTGTTTTTAGGTGAAGTTGTATTTTTTTGTCTAAATCGCAATATTTTTTTATTAAAATTGTCATTTTTTATGAGCTGGTGTATCTTTTTGGTAAATTTAGTCACATACCAGATTTTTAGAAATATTATTGAAAATGTTGTTTCAGATGACTGTGTGTTCGGCTGGTTGATATTTAGATGTCTAGAAGTGCCAGACTGGGTTGATTGTAAATTGTGATTTTTATCGTTAACCGATATTTTATTATTAATTGGGTGACGGTTCGTCACAAGTGGTATTAGAGCATGACCCAACTGGAGGTACGAATAGTGTATCTCGGACTGGGCGAATGTTTTGGCTGGTGTCTGTGACAGGTGTCATACAAGAGGTAGGCACTTGTGACACCACACTTATGAGCCACAACTCTGTCGAGCTAGGGGACACAACCGAATACTGCTTGGGTGGTGGAGGTGATGTATTGTGTTTGGTACGTGACATTTTTAAAAGGAAAGTGAATTTTATGCAAATTTCGGGACGAATTTTTTTTTAGTGGGGTAAATTGTGACACCTCAAACTTGTAATATCTATAGAAAAAAATGTGATATGCTTGTCGTTTCCATTACAATCAAATTGTTTAACCGTTTATGTTGAAATATTTTAATTTTTGTGATTGATGGATGATGGACTAGAAAACAAATACGTGACCTAACTATAAGGAGAAGCATGCATGTGTATGTGAGGGAATACATATGATTAATTAGTACTTTGGGATTATTACTCCTACAATATATGGGACTCTTTTCATGCACTCATATATCATGTTAATTACTATATTATTTAATTCTTAGATTGTTTGGTAATCTTTTGTTGGTGACTAGTTAGCTACGTGTCATTTTTTTTACTAAAGAGTTATGGTTTATCATCGTACTTTGAAGGTGATACATTTTGCTCTCTCATGTGATATGTGACGTGGAGTTATTTCTTGGATTATACGTATCAATTATCATGTTGTGGGTTTTCTTTATTTTCTCAAACACCATACTGCGGAAGCTGTGAATTGTCATTTTTTTGCTCTCTTCCGAGCCTCTTCTGCTCCCCCATGAGCATCACCAACAGCTCCTTGAGCCCATCAATCTCTCAATCATAACTCTCTCCCCTAATTCTTTTGTCAACGCCTATCTCCCTCCCCAATCACCCTTCATCTATCTCTTTCTAATTTAGACCTCATCATTTGCATGTCTAGTTTCGTGTGTAATGCAATTATTTGATTCAGTCGGGTTTTTTCAATATCAATTGCTTGATCTCTTTGTTTTGCAGGTTCAATCCATTAGTATATAGTGACTCTGCTTCTTTCACTTATTTCTATCTCTCAAAGCTTCTTCTCTTGCTTCTTCTTGCTGTTCCTTATTTGTCTTCCATGTCTAACCCTTACTGCATGGATTTCAATAGCTTCTCTTCTAATGATTCCAGAGAGGAAAGGCTAGATGAAAGGGGATCAGTTCTTGCTCTTGACCCTGTTAAAGCTTACGCTTTCAGAGAGCTCACAAAGAACACCCTGATAGCCAAGTTCATTGGGTCCAGAACCCTCTCTCCTGCAATCATGCAAGCTGAAATCACAAAGAATTGGAAAACTTTTGGAAATATTTTGGTGGAGAGAAAAGAGCTTTCAAGGAAAGATGTTAGATATTTGTTTCACTTTCAAAATCAGAAAGATAAGGACTATTTTCTAAATGAATCAGTGGTCACTTTTCATGGTTTAAGCCTTGTTTTCAAAGATAGAATGCCTAATCAAGCTCTCATGGAGGTAGATTTCTCACATGCAGACCTTTGGTTTCAAGTTCCTAACTGCCCTCTTGAGGGATTCCATTTTGATCATGCAAAGGATTTGGGTGTCCTTGTTGGAAATCTGTTAGTGATTGATTGGTCGTATGAAAGGGTTAGAAACTGGTATGGTTTAAGAATCAAAGTTAAGATCAATTTGGATGAAGCTTTGGTTCCTGGAACATATGTGAAGTTGGCTAATGAGCCCCTCAAATGGGTTTATTTTTTTTATGAAAGAGTGTTTAAGGTCTGTTATCGATGTGGTATAGTTGGACATTCAAACAAAGAATGTAAATCTAACCTGGTTGAAGTTTTGGAAAGGCTAGAATTGAGGTATCTCCAATCCCACTTCCTCTCAAGTCTGCCATTTTATGTGAACCCAAATAGACCCCTCTTCACTAATCTACTCAAAGCTCACTCCAAAAATGGCCCCTTCCGCACAATGAAGTTTGACACCAGTGTCATCCCTGTCTATGATTTCACCCTACCCCCCTCTCTCAAGAACACACTCAAGAAGCTCCTCACAATTTAGTCTTCTCTGTTGACAGTAGATCTTCATCTCCTGATGAACCATTCTTCACACCATGCTCACAAAACCAATGTGAAGAATTCAATCAAACCCCCCAATCTTACCTCACCCGGAATTTATAGGAAACACCTCCACCAACCCTGCATGCACCACATTTAATACCCCTCATCAATTCCTTTGGCCGGATCACATCCCAGCAGTTAATCATCCATCCCCCTTTTCAAACCATCTGAATCAGTTCAATGAATGCACTACCACCGAACCGTTTCCTCTTCCCCTTCATACAACACCCCTCCCAATGCACCTCAGTAACTGCAAACGTTCTCCCTGATGATTCCCTTCCCCAGGAGTTGGTTCAACTGCCTCCCATCACTACTACAAAAGGAAAAGAACCGGCAGTTACAGACGTTTTGCCCACCACTTTACCACCCTCCTTCGCCTCCTTTGTCTCAACCACTCGCCATCAAAGTTTTTCCAGTCCCAACACCATGCGTGCCCTCCCCACCACATATAAAATGCTTCGAAACTCTGCCTTTGTAATGAAAGCCCCCGATTTTACCCCATCTGTCACTATAGAGAACGAGTTTGACCCCTCTCAGAGGAAGCGAGAAATTGCAGATCTAGACAAGGCAATTGCTGAAAAAGACAAGATGGCGCCGAGGAAAAAAAGAGCCAGAGCAAAAAAGTCCAAAGACGTGGTGGGCATTAAGATAAAAAAGGAGAAGGGTCCTCAGTTCAGGTGAAGAAGAAAGCTGTTCTCTCAAAAAAAGTCAAGGAAGACAAAGTGCAGAAGCCAATTGTGCACAAGAGATTCCGGCGGGGAGACCTCCGTGTACACCGTATGTAGAGGATAAGAGATAGCACAGGAAGAGTTGGGTTGTGTGTAGGGAGAGATTAAGGCAGTAGTAATGTCTGAGAGAAAGGCAGAGGTTTGGCAAAGCTTCCGCGTATGGCTAATGTGTTCTCCCCTTTTTATGGAAAGGTTAACGTCCTATATATAACGGAGAATGTGACCGTTGCAGTGTGGTTAATGCGCCCATCAATGGCGGCTTAATTAGCTTAACCGCAACGGCACGTTCGTCCGCCTATATAGGGGCCGTTACAGCACGTTGTGCGCGAATACCGGAACCGTTATGGGGTTGACCGGGTTTGACCGGATTGACCGGGTTTATGGAGCTCGTGCCATAAATCTCTCAAAAGCAGTTACTAAAGGTCGCGTGCGGGCTTGGCTCGCACGCGACAGGGCTTACTCTAGCCTCCAAACCACTAAGTCCCTACAAGTCCCGTGCAGTGGTATGCGAGGGCTCTGTCTCGCAGCCCCCACATGGATCAGCGCGGCTGGTGATCCAGTGTGTGTGGAGCACAATATGGTGTGCTGGATGGTTGCCACGTGGCCAAGATCTGCTAGCTCAGAAAGCACTATCTACATTAGCCCCCTTTCTGCGCGTGAAGGTTCATAGCTGTATAGACTTCCATGCGCGGAAACCAACATGCGCGTCGCCACCACGCACCAATTCAAACACGAGCAAATTCAGCCCCCGTGCGTGCCATTATGACCTAAAACCCCTAGATTCGTGCCGTTTGGCCTTTAGGGTTTTAGGCGTGACGTCAGCTTGTCCTGTGATTGCGCGATTCGACGGTGACAGTTGCGATTCGACTACTGAAAGGGCGCAACCCTTCATTGTTTTTGGATAAATACTTTGTTCTCTCCATTGTTTGCAAAGCATCACTTCTTTCTCTTAAAGTGAATGGTACCCGGAAGTCTTCGAGAGCAGATTCAGATAATCAATCACCAGTTCAGAACTGCAAATCGTCTTCTTCAACTGTGTGTATCCAAGCAGGCTTCACGAAAACAAGGTTGGCCTTGTTCAATTTTGATTTATATGCTTCAAACTGCGTTGAATCTGTAAACCCATGACATATAATCTGTTGAAACTTGTGAAGAAGCTTCAAGCTTTGGACCCAATTTTGGCTTAATCCTTCGACGATAAAGATCTTGGATGTAGGGTTTTTGAAATCCTCGATAATGCAAACAATTTCCAACTTCTAATTTCTGAAATTGATACCAGAAACTGTTCATCTTTCTTTCCATAGATCTTGAACTTCGAAATTCAAACTGAAGTGTGGCGTATTTCTCCCCTTTTTTTTCTTGCTCTTCCGCAGGAATGGCCAAGACAAAAGGAACCAAACCCACCAAGGAGGACGAAGAGATACCTGATCTTCCGCAAGCTTTGTGGCGAAAAGCCCCCTATCTGGGTGGCAAAGATTTCTACCACGCGAGGGTTAAGGCAAAGAGAATGCCTGCTTCTGTCCCCAATGAGGGATTGCTAACGTTGACTCCCCCAGTTAACTCAGCCTTGCTCGAGTTGATTGGCTGCGAGGATGTGGTTCGATTGGGAATCGAAAATGGGTACTTCCCCTATGCTGCGATTTCCACCCAAGCTTTTGTCCAGAAATTGGACTACATGGATGAGTGGATTGACCATGTGTTGACCGATCATGCTGCGACCCTTAATGAGGCTGGCGTATACTTCGCTGTTCGTGCTATGAAGGGTGCTGCCGTGAAGCTGGACCAGTCCATGCTTCTAAACCTACTTTCCCGCTACTCGCCTGCGACTCACACTTTTCACTTTGCTGAGTTCGAGGCTGCCCCCACACTCGAGGACGTGCATATGCTGTACGATCTGTCTCCCATGGGTGAAGTGGACCCTTTGAGTCCCTTGAGGACGGATGCGGAGATCGCTTTGTACACGCAGATGGAGGAGTGCCTATCAGAGGTAAAGAAAATCTCCACCCGGTGGACCACTACCAAAGCCCTTCCCAATTGGCAGTTGGTTGACACGTCTGCGAAGAATACTTGGAATAAATGGGTGCAGTACTTCTTCCGTGACTATGCGAACAGCAGCATCACCAAGAAGCTTCTGAGTCAAGACCCGGAGGCCAAGAATTACGTGGAGGGTAAAGGCTATCACTTGACCCTTTGTGCTTTTCTCTGTGCCTGGCTGTCGAGGTACTTAATCGATGGTCACCCGCACGATGGGGTCTTCTACCATGTTCTGCCGCTCGCTGTGAAACTGGCCCTTGGCCAGAGAGTCGCACTTGGAGCCCTGGTCTTGGGCACATTGTACTATAGATTGGATCAGCTGGTTGTGGACATGAAAGAGTCGCGTGGCCGCCTCGACATACTGACCTTTGTCAACATTGCCTTCTTGACGATGTGGGTCTTTGAGCGGTGGCCTTCTTATGCCCCAACTGCCTCCAAGCCCAACAAGTGGTGTCCCCCAGGCGAGGTGGAGGAGCGCAACAGCGGCAGAGCTGCGAGGTGGTTCGGAGCGAACAATACCAAGTGCGTTTGGAGCCTGATATGCGACAACCGGAAAGAGTTCGTTGCCAGGCCCTATGCCGTGCGTATTGAGAATGTGCGGTGGTTTCCAAGGCTGTACCCTTCTAAAGGTATTGTCTTATCAGAAGAGCTCCTCTTTGAAGAGGGATCGCATTTCCATGAGCGCTATCGCGAATTCTTTTGCTGGTGCCTGCGAGGTTCCCTTCCTGCCCTCGCAGAGCATATTCGTGAGCTCGCGCCAAGGTATGAGAGGATTACTGTGGACGTTGACCCCACTCGAGTTTCTCCCCAGTTCGGCTTTGATGCAGTGGCACCCTCAATCTGGCCACAGTCCATTATCAGAGGTTGCTATAAGCGGTTGCTGACAAAGGAGTGCAAAACAGTTTTTATGAACAATCTTCCTTTTGAGCAGCCTGCAGGTAGCCGCGAGGGTGGTTGTTCCAAGAACTGGCTCGCATACTGGATAGCCCAGCATGTCAGGTTTGAGACGCAGTCGGCTCCTCAGCCAAGCAGAGCTCCTCTGATCAAGAGAAACTCTTTTCCGTTTCGCCCCAATTGTAGTCTGAGCGAGTCTGAATATGGTTGCTACTCATTGTTGGATCATGAGAACCATTTGTGCCCTGACGTCATTCTGAATGAAAAGATCGCCGCAGTTAAGAAAGGCGACTCGCATATCATCAGATATAGCGAGACATTTGCTAAGGTAAGCAACTTTTTTTTCTTTCGCATGCGTTGAGCTTCTTGAATTCCACATGTTGATGCCTTTATTCTACACTGTTTGCTGTAGTGTCATGTGCGGAGATTCGCATCTGGTGATCGTTCCAAGTCGCTAGTTAACACCATGGTTGCCACCAGAAGACAAGGACAGTCGTTCCTGCTAGCATCGAGGATGGACCCCGAAGTCGAAACCAGGATTCGCGCAGTCATGAATGCTTTTGCTGACTCGATGATAGATAATGCTCCGGCCTCGTCTCCGCCCAGAGATAATCCGTCTCCTCCAGCGACTGCAGCGCAGAGAGCGAAGAGACCCAGGCAAAAGGGAATCACAATATCTTCCCCTAGGAGCGCTCCAACTTCCCCTCCAGCTAAGTCCCTTTCTGCCAAGGACAAAGGCAAAGGTCGCATGCCCAGTAAAGCGCGGAAGGAGCTCGCAGTTGAGACCTTCGTTCCATTCAACCAGGAGGAAGAAGAGGAGAGGCAGGAGCCCAGAGAAGGTGATGAAGAAGAAGAAGAAAGAACAATTGTGATACATGAGGAAGAATCAGGAGGTACCTCCATCGCGTTTCCCTTCTCATTATCATAATTCTTTTGCAACTTGGTCTTGAACCAATTGTTTCTTCGCAGATGATGATGATGATGAGACCATCGGCGGCCCTTTTGGCCAAGAGACAGAAGAGGGATGCTCATTCTGGCATTTCGGACGAACCCATAAGCGAGGACGTTCTCGCCGAGTCTAGGAAGACAGCCGCGGAAGCTGCTGAAAGGAGGAGGCAACGAGAAGAGGAGGAGCTCGAGCGTGTGAGGAAGCGGAGCCTCGAAGAGCAACATGTCGACGACTTAGTGCGTCCAGCTGATGAGGAAGATGTGCTTCCCGAAGAGGTGACTCCTCAAGCTGAGGAGGAGGATGCGGCTCCAGAAGAGGATGCAGCAGCTTTGGAGCAGGCCCAGGCAGATTTTGAAGAAATCGCAGGCGGCAATAAAGGTGAGCTTTTTAATCTCGCAGTAACTTATCGAGATGTTATTGTGGGTGCATTAAAGCATGGTGTGTCAAAGGCCGACATTCGCCGTTGGCTAGTAGGCAAGTGCGGTGAACCCTCAGGTAATCACTTGATCGATATGCATGAACTAAGATTAGTAACTCGAAGCATAATCATGACTAGCTTCTTCGCGCCCCAGGTCATGCTCCTTTTAAAGACATGCTTAATGAGGACACACTAATAGGGCATGGTTCCACGTCTTTAGTGTATGACGAAGACACTGCAATCCCACCTTCGCGTGGAGGTGCTTGCTCTTAGCTTTAGCAAAAGATAGTAAAATAACGTATGATACAATTTACCTCACATCATCGCATTTTGTATCGCAGGTACTGCTGATGAACCCGTGTTGGAGCAAAAAAGTCAAACTTCTGCATCCTATGTCCCAGTGCCGAGTTCTCATACCGAGAAGCCCGTCGCAGCTGCTGAATACGCAGGAGAGCCTTTGGAGGACATCATCGAACTTTCTGATGATGCCGAAGCTGATGCTGTGTTAATGGAGGAAGATGCCCATGATGGCGCTGAGGAAGTAAGAACAAGTACTGTTGATGCTACCGCATCTGAAAGTGTCCCTCGCCAAGCAACTTCGGCTGCCACTATGCCTCCAGCGATGACTGAGTCTGTGACGCCACTTCCTGCGTGGAGCTTTTGGGGCTCGCAGGTCGGGTCTGCAATCGCAACTGGTGCGGCTTATACTCTTCCTTCTAACTATGAGGAGTTAGAGCTCGCAGCTGACAGGAGAGCTATGGAGCGTGGACACTCTTCGACCACTCCAGCAATGCGCATTCCTTCTCTTCGTGAGATCCTTGAAGGAACTGGTAAGTCATGGTTTGCTGTTTGCATCTCGCACTATTCATTTGCGAGTTTGATATCGTAACTTAGCTTTGACATTTCTTTAGGTTTGAAGCAAGCCGATGTGGACTGGCTAGTTCGGATGCGCCTCACCTATCCTCAATCATTTGTGAGATCTCTGGAGATAGGGCCCTTTGACAGAAGGCTGTTTCTGACCGAAGCCATTTGGATTTTGGAGCAGCTTTCTGCGGCCACACCTGCGACCATTTCTGTTCAGAGTGCCGAATTGCTTTTTGGCATGTGCCAAAATCTTCTGACTAAAGTTCAAGGCAGGCTGGGTTTCAAGTTTCTTATGAAAAGAGTTACTTTGATTCGCGCAGCCGTAACTTTGAAACTCGGCCACCAAAACCTTGCAGCTGAGAAGCAGAAGGTGGAGCAGCAAAAGCAAAAGGTTGAAGAGGCTCTGAAGCTCTATCATGAGATGAATGCCAAGTGCGAGCAATTAAAGCGAGAAGTGGAGCAGGTAGAGGATCTGAGCCGTCAGTTTACCCTTAATGACTCCTTGATCAAGAATTTACTTTGACTTTTAAATTTGAAAAATAGCAAACAAATAGCAGAACATTAATGTAATGTTACTAGAAACATTAATGTAATGTTGCTAGGGTTTCTCCCCCCTTTTTTTAACAAAAGAATCGACATTCCCGTTTTGCCCTTTCCGGGATTTGATGGAATATCTCTGTGCATATCTAATTATGACATCAGCAATTGATATTCTGCTTGATTTTCGCGCTAATTTCTCATAAGATAAGCACGCTTTCCTTGGGAAGTCCATCCGAATCATGACCATCCGTCATTTATTAGGATACGCAACTGAATCGTTGTAGCCTTTAGTAGGGTAATTGATCGTTACCGCTTTTCAAGGCGTAAGTGATTGACCTTACCCTCTTTTCGAATTCTGCTGACTCATCTTGGCAACTGAAGAGTCTCCACAAGGTCTATATAAACCCTGTCTTTGCCATTTGGGTTCTTCATCCCAAAAAATGTGCTTTGCCGTGAGTCCTTACGACTGCTGGCTTCAACGCTTGTTTTTCGTTGATTCATGGCAACTCCAAGTCATGAGACCTGAGTTTGCGCTTTGTGCCTTAGAAATAGTTTCCAAGATCCGCTTTATGAGGCTTACTAATCTTTGTAACCTTCATAAAGAAAATGGAGACAATATCTCATGTGTATTCGAAGAATTTTCTTCGTCTATTATGTTTGCAGGTCATGTTTCCGGCCGCCTCCCGGTGAGGTGCAGCGCCGTAGTGACCTTGCTTCCGACTCGTAATGAACGGCGAAATTCTCCTCCAGCATCCCTGGAAGAGAATTTACTGCCCCCACGTTCGTGAGCTCAGGGTGGCGAACCGTTGCGTTCATCCCCGTCTACAAGGAGCCCTTGCCCTTTGGAGCTTCTGCTTGCCTGTTGAACGCCGGAACCGGTGGTTCCTCAAGCACATCTCATGGGATGTTGATCAAACGAGGGCTTTGTCGAATACTGGGATCTTGAACGTATGGCTTCTTGTGGCTCTCGTAGGACGTTCCTTTTATAGCAAGATCCTACTTGCAACAGATCTTCATGCCGCAGATCTGTGCATTGCATAGCTGGTGTTAGGACCATTAGGTTCATCCCTTTTCGGTCGGGATTCCCGCGATGTGTAACTTCAAGCTTGTAAGTTACTTTTCGAATGCATTGTAAGCCATTTTGGCTGCGTAGTTAGATTTGAGCTTTTTCGCTTGTAAGCTGCTATCTAGACAGATAAATTGTCTTTTCGACTCATAATGATAAATGGCTTTTGTATTATCTGCTGTCTCGTTACAACAAAATACAATTTTTGCATGCGTACCGGCAGATTTCGCCTTGTGTAATGCTATATACATGCTTCGAATTTTCTATCTGCCGTATAAATTCGCAGATGTTTTATTAGATCGTTCGAGATCGTGTTTTCGCAGCTGTGCCATCTTGGCAGATGGGCTTGTGTTTTGGATTCAAGTGCAAGTGCTATCTTATCGGATAGGCTTCTGTAGACCACTTAGGATCACTTTGCATAATGTTGCTATCACAATAGACAGACTTAAGGACGAATTTTAAATCGCATTCGTATAACGCTGCTATCACATTAGATAGGCTTGAAGGACCATTTAAGATCACGTTCGCATATGTTGCTATCACAATAGCTAGGCTTGAAAGATCACTTGATATTGCTTTCACATGAACTGCTATCATGGCAGATAGGCTTAGAAGATCAATTAAGATCATTTTTCGCATGGGCTGCTATCGTAGTAGATAGGCTTAGATGATCAATTAAGATCGCATTGACATAGGCTGCTATCGTGACAGATAGGCTTAGAAGATCGATTAAGATCGCATTTGCATAGTTTGCTATCGTGACAGATAGGCTTAGAAGATCAATTAAGATCGCATTTGCATAGGCTGCTATCGTGACAGATAGGCTTAGAAGATCAATTAAGATCGCATTTGCATAGGTTGCTATCGTAACAGATAGGCTTAGATGATCAATTGAGATCGCATTTCGCATGAGCTGCTATCGTGGCAGATAGGCTTAGGTGATCAATTAAGATCGCATTTGCATAGGTTGCTATCGTAGCAGATAGGCTTAGATGATCAATTAAGATCGCATTTCGCATAGGCTGCTATCGTGACAGATAGGCTTAGAAGATCAGTTAAGATCGCAGTTGCACAGATTGCTATTGTGGCGGATAGCCCATTGTTAACAGTAATAACAAACTAAATAAAGCAACATTAATAGCTAGAAATATGAAATTCTCATTTGGGAGAATCCTTTTATTATAATGCTCTCATATGGGAAAGATAAGCTTACAATTCTCTCATTTGGGAGAGAAGATTGTGTGAATCATAGCCATACGATACATGAGGCAACGTTATAATAAAACGCATAAAATGATAGAAGTCAAGGATAGTACTTCTTAATCCAGCGCATGTTGACTGAGCTTGGGGTTGAGGTCGTTCCGTGCAACCTCCGTATGCTGCAGTAACCACTGTCGAAGACTTCTGTGACTTCGAAGGGTCCTTCCCAATTAGCTGCGAACTTTGGGTGAGCCGCTTCTCGCATGCAATGATCAGATGCGCGCAGGACCAAATCTCCAACTGCGAAATCTCTTCGCTGGACCGTCTTATTGTAAGCACGAGCGATCCTCTCTTGATACCGCTTGTTGGTCCTTTTAGCTTGCTCTCGCTTCTCCTCCAGCAAGACTAAGTCATGATCGCGTTGATTGTCGTACAATGCATGGAAGGCCAATCTCGCCGAATTGACTCTCACCTCCGCAGGTACCACGTCCTCAGCTCCATAGCATAGGAGGAACGGTGAGACCCCCGTGGGTGTCCTTGGAGAAGTGCGGTAAGCCCACAGGGCTATGTTTAGAGAATCAGCCCACCTCTTGTGGTCATCTGCGACCATCTTGCTCAAAATCCTCAACAACGTTTTGTTGGTCGCTTCGGCTTGCCCGTTCCCCTTCGGGTAGTAGGGGGTGGAACATATTTGCCTGATATTGTACTCTGCTAGCTTTGCAGCCACCTGGCGATTAACAAAAGGAGTACCATTATCCGAAAGGATGGTGTTGGGAATTTCGAACCTGCATATAATGTTTTCTTGGATGAAATTGACCACAGCTAGCGCATTTGCCGTCTTTAATGGTATCGCCTCCACCCATTTAGTGAACAGCTCAGTTGCGGTGATTATAAAATGATTCCCGTGTGAAGTTGGTCGGATGGGGCCAATGAAATCCAGCGCCCATGTGTGAAATGGCCATGGCGTTCCCAATGCATGTAGGTCCACAGCAGGAGCATGCACTAGGTTTCCTTTGAATTGACACTCCTGGCAACGTCTTACTTTGGTGCGGCAATCAGCCTCCATCGTAGGCCAGAAATATCCGATCGAGAGGAGCTGCCTACATATTTTCGCACCTCCTTGGTGTTCTACCTGATGGGAAAGGTCCATGACTTCTTGTTCTACCTGATGGGAAATATCTTGAGTATTCCGCCAGGGCCTTTGTAGTAAAGGGTGTTGTCATGTATGCAATACCCCCTTGTGAGTGCCCAGCTTTCGCTGCTTGTGCCTTCTGCAATAGCTCGCAAAATTGTTTTTCTCCAGTCCGTATCATCCATGTGTTCATCGTCGCACGCGTCTTCTGTCAACGCTGACGATGTTCGCACCTCAATGGAGATTCTTGCGGGACATTTGTCTGTACTAACCTTGGATCCCAAGGTGGCCAAAGCATTTGCATGTCTGTTGTCTGCTCGGGGCTTGTGCTCGTACCTCACATCACAGAATTGCTGCACTAGCTTTTGTACCAGAGTGCGGTAGGACAGAAGGTTAATCTCCTTCAAACCGTACTCGCCCGAGGCTTGCTTGACGATCAACTTGGAGTCTCCCATGACCGTCAGGTTGCTTACTTCCAAAGCCTTCGCTGCACGCAGCCCCGCTATGAGGGCTTCATATTCTGCCTCGTTGTTGGTGACTGGGAAGTCGAGCTTTGCGGACATCTGTATGACCTCCCCGTCTGGTTTGGTCAAGACTATCCCAATGCCTCCGCATTTCCTTGTTGACGACCCGTCGAAATGGAGCGTCCAATAAGGTACATCGATCGCATAGATCTCAGGTCCCTCGAGTTCTTCTTCGATCACGGGCTCATGACTGTTGTCGGGGAATCGTGCCAACAAATCCGCTACCGCCTGCGACTTGATCGCTCGCGGTCTTACGCATGTGATATCGTATTGAGAAATGGTCATGTACCATTTCGCCAATCTTCCTCCAGGAGTAGTGTGAGTTAACAGATATCGTATGGGATCACTTTTCGTGACCACCACCACTTTGTGCGATGCAAAGTAATGTCTCAACTTCTCTATTATGAAGAATAAGGCAAGGCAATGACGCTCAACGTCCGTGTACCTTGATTCTGCGGGCTGCACAATGCGAGAGATGTAGTAGATGGGCCTTTCCTGACCTTCGTACTCCTGAGCCAAAAGCGCTCCTATGGATTTCCTGGTTGACGTCAGATACAGTAAAAGCGGTGACCCCAACTGAGGTGCGATCATTACTTTTGAAGACGCCAGCAGTTCTTTCAGCTTTCCGAACGCAACTTCGTGCTCCGGGGTCCAGTTGTATGCGGCATCTTTCTTGAGGAGATTACTGAAGCAAAAAGTAATCTCGTCAATCGCGGGGATGAATCTTCGCAGATATGATAGTTTCCCCACGAATGTTTTCAAGGCACTCTGGTCGTGTGGCGGGGCCATGCTGACGATGGCTGAAACCTTCGCAGGGTCAGGCTCTATTCCTTGGCGATGTACCACGCATCCCAAGAATTTTCCCGATGTTACCCCGAATGCGCATTTCATAGGGTTCATCTTGAGCTGGAAGCGTCTGCATCTGTTGAACACCTTCCGCAAATCTGCCAGGTGGTCTTCCTCTTGCTTGGATTTAACCACGAGGTCATCCACGTAAAACTCCACTTCCTTGTGCATCATGTCGTGGAATAGGGCCATCATGGTTCGCTGGTAGGTGGCACCTGCGTTCTTGAGACTAAAGGGCATCACCGTGTAGTTGAACACTCCCACAGGGGTGATGAAGGCAGTCTTTTGTGCATCTTCGGGGTCCATCTTGATTTGGTTGTACCCGCTGAAGCCGTCCATGAAACTGAACATGCGATGACCCGCTGTCGAATCGATTAGCAAATCGATGTTTGGGAGCGGAAAATCGTCCTTGGGGCAGAAACGATTGAGATCTCGGAAGTCCACGCAGATGCGGAGCTGTCCGTTCTTCTTTACCACTGGCACAATGTTGGCCAGCCATGTCGGATGATGATTCGGCTCTATGAACTTGGCATCCAGGAGTTTGACGATCTCCTGTTTGATCTTCACATTAAGCTCCGGCCTGAAGCTTCTCGGGCTCTGCTTTATCGGTTTAGAACCCGGGATGATGTCTAAACGATGCATAGTGATGCTTGTGTCCAGTCCGCGCATCTCATCATACTCCCATGCGAACACGTCTTTGTACTCGGTTAGGAGCTGTAGCAGTCCTTTCTCCTCCTCGCTCGTGAGGTCCGCGCTTAGAAAGACTGGCCTCTTCTTTTCCTCGTTCGGGCTGAGGAACACTTCCTTTAGCTCTTGCTTCTGTGGTCTGGGTCTGTCTTCCATGCATTCGGGTGCTTCTTTGAGCTTCTCATCTGGAACGCTCTGCATTGGCCTTTCCGTGAGTGCAATCTGCTCGATTTGGTTGATTTGCCCAGGGATATCCCCATGCCCGTGTGAGGACATCCCCGCGCACCTTCATATGCGATAGCACTTCTTCCCATTGGCGTAGAAGCACTCTATCTCCTTGCCCTCAGGGTCATGCTTTGCTATTCTCTTCAAAGTGTACACGCTCTTTCGCTGGTAAGCGATTGGCGGCGCCTCTTCGCGTGTGGGCGGCTTTTCCTTGGCATCCTCCCTTGTCACCATCACTCCCGCAGGTGACTGATCCTTGATATCTTCCCAAAGAGGTAAAGGAGTAGGGTTGAACGGTCCCGGTGTTTGCTCGTCCGCCATCTCGGTGAACCACACCGCCTCGCTGAGATGTGCTTCATCCATGTTGAATGGATTCGTTGAAGCCGGTATCTAGACTATTCTGTCGTTCCAAATGGCTTTCATGACTTGGTGGGCTGTTGAAGGGACCGCGTCAAAGCGATGAATCCAGGCTCGACCTATGATCATGTGATACGTAGTGTTCGCATCTATGAAATAGAACTTCGCTGAGCATTTGATTTTGCCGATCTGAACGCCCAGACGGATCCATCCAATCGTCATTCTAGAGTCGCTTCCAAATCCCATCAGCGGCGATGGACGCCTGACAATCTTATGATCGGGGATCCCTGCTAGCTTCAGTGTGTGGAGCGAAACGACGTTGGCCGCTGCTCCTCCATCGACGAATGCTCCTTTGAATTCGACGCCATTGATGATGGCCGTCACGTACAGAGGCCTCTGGTGGCTCGCATCTGTCTTTTTGTCGCTGGCAGAAAAGGTCACAATCTTTTCTGTAGAGCGAGACGCCCTGACGACTTTCCCGTTGGAGACTACAAGATCCTCCTCGTAGTCCTCTGCTATCCTCAAGATTGCTTTCGTCATATCTGTCCGGCACTTCTCGGAGAAGTTCATCTCGTCGAAGAACCTGCTAAAGCCGTGCGACCCCTTCATCCGATCGGCACGTTCATCTTCTGTGTCCATACTGTAGTTTTCGTCATCATGGACTTCGGCAATGATGGGTAGACCATCCTCTGCGACTTCTTCCAAGTCTACGATCGAGATCATGGCGACCTCTTTGCCTTTTGAGTCTTGCTCCGCATGGGCAGGAAGTGGATTGTTGCGCACATCCTTCCTGTGATCGCTGACGATCAGCTCGCCGTTCTTCATCTTCTGGTTGAATGTAATCCTGAGCTTCTTACATTCCGCTGTGGGGTGCATGACCTTGCCGTGGTACTCACACCACTTCGGGTCCCTCACCATCTCCTTGGAGGGTATCTTCTCGAGCGGCGGTAGGACACCGTCCTTGCGCCACTGCCTGCAGAGGTCGCTTGCCTCCTCCACCGAGCATGGCAGAGGTGGTACGTCGAAGTTCACAACCTTCGCTTGCTTCTGGGGTGAAACTGTATTGACCTGAGCTTCGCGTCCCCTCTTGTAACTGAATCTCCCGATCTTGTAGGTGGTGCCGCTCGAAGATCGCTCTGGAGCATTCTTCTTTTTCTGCCTCTCAACTATAGGCTCGATGTTCTTCGTTCATTCGATTAGCTTTGAAAACGTAGGTGTTTGCAAATTGATGAGCATACCTTTCTATTCGTCTCGCATGCTCTGCAGGCATATCTCTACAAGCCGACTTTCGAGCATTGGATCTTTGCATTCCAATGACTTCGCCCTGAACTTCTTGATGAAGGTTATCCCATCCTCCTCGCGCTTTTGATACATCCGCGAGAGGTGGATCATCGTCACCTTTTCTTCCATCTGGAAGAACTTGGTATAGAACTTCTGGACCATGTCGTCCCAAGTTTTCACGGATCCAGCCTCCAACGTTCGGTACCACTTGTACGCTACGTTTCCCAAGGATTTTGGGAACTCTCGCATCAGCAATTTGGAATCACCTCCGTATGGCCACATAACATCAAGGAAAGGCATGACATGCTCATGAGCGTTCCCATTGACGTCCTCGTACTTGTCCCATTTAGGAGCTTTATACCCCACCGGGTTAGGCATGAGATAGATCTCCCGCGGGATGGGTGGATCGTTGTCTAGCTTCGGGATGATGGTATCCGCGAATGATTGATGAGCCAGAATAGTGTCCATGCGTTTCTGCAGAGACGTCATACATTCTGGAATGCTTCCCTCGGTAATAGGAGGAGGGGTTGCCGCAGAAGGAGGCGACACGTATGCCGCCGGAGGACTGGGGACATATTGGCCATTCGCATTGCCCCAGATCGCCGTTGGCGGAGGCAAGGGATACTGCGAAGCCGGATTAGAAGCCAAAGCCGGAGGCTGAGGAGTATGAGCAGTGAGAGGCAACATCTGAGCTGTTGACCCCTGAATTGAAGGCAGCTGCGTAGTCGCCGGTGGTGTCTGCAGATTAGGGTTGGGAGGTGTGGTCGACACTCCCAATCCTGAAGCGGTAGGGGCTCCTCCTCCTTGAGAGACGGCGGTGGCTGGTGAAGGGTTTGGTGCAAGGGTGCCCAGAACGGCCAGGATCCGTTCTAGCTGCGCAGTCTGAGCTTTGAGAGCTTTCGCCTGACCTTGGACGGTGGCGTCCAAGGATTCTAGCGTCGGTGCCTCGCTGGGGGTCGCAGGAGTACGTCGGGTCTCCTCTCCTGAGGCAGCTTCGGTGGAAGGCGATCTGTTGCTAACATCATCCTCCTGAGACATGGTTGCTTTTGTTGGTAAGTTCACGTCGGGTTCACCAAAATGTGTACAAGAGATTCCGGCGGGGAGACCTCCGTGTACACCGTATGTAGAGGATAAGAGATAGCACAGGAAGAGTTGGGTTGTGTGTAGGGAGAGAGTAAGGCAGTAGTAATGTCTGAGAGAGAGACAGAGTTTTGGCAGAGCTTCCGCGTATGGCTAATGTGTTCTCCCCTTTTTATGGAAAGGTTAACGTCCTATATATAACGGAGAATGTGACCGTTGCAGTGTGGTTAATGCGCCCATCAATGGCGGCTTAATTAGCTTAACCGCAACGGCACGTTCGTCCGCCTATATAGGGGCCGTTACAGCACGTTGTGCGCGAATACCGGAACCGTTATGGGGTTGACCGGGTTTGACCGGATTGACCGGGTTTATGGAGCTCGTGCCATAAATCTCTCAAAAGCAGTTACTAAAGGTCGCGTGCGGGCTTGGCTCGCACGCGACAGGGCTTACTCTAGCCTCCAAACCACTAAGTCCCTACAAGTCCCGTGCAGTGGTATGCGAGGGCTCTGTCTCGCAGCCCCCACATGGATCAGCGCGGCTGGTGATCCAGTGTGTGTGGAGCACAATATGGTGTGCTGGATGGTTGCCACGTGGCCAAGATCTGCTAGCTCAGAAAGCACTATCTACACCAATCAAGAAGAGAGATTCCAGTTCTTCACAGATGAGTTCTCCATTCAGTTTGATCAAGGGTAAGAGGCCAAGAACAAAAACTTGCAAAGCCATGCAGAAAGTTAACCCTTTGTTTTTTGTATTTAATCCATTCTCTTCACTTTTTCTCAATTTTAAGTTCAAAAAACGACTCAGAGATGAAATCTTGCCGTCTGACTTTAACCCACCAAACAAGTCTTTCAAGATCTCAACGGGGTTTAGGATGGTTTTCCCAAAACAACCATCCAAATCGCCATAAAGCTTTTAAGTTGGAACTGTAGAGGAGTTGGTCAAGCCTCTACAGTTTCCGAAGTTTTCAAATTGGCCAAAAACCATAAGCCCTCTCTAATCTTCTTGTCGGAAACTAAAAAAGAAGTTGTTTTTATAAATAAGAAATTTCGAAAGCTAGGCTTTAATTCCACTTTTGGGGTTGATCCTAATGAATCTAGGGGTGGCCTCTGGTGTGTTTGGAATAGTTCTTCTATGAGTTGTTCAGTTAGTTTTTCTTCTCTCAACCTGATTCTCATCAAGGTCTCTGATGTTGGAATAGATGCCCTAGAGGCAATCTAGTTTAGTATGAATTTGTATATGGCTAGAAAATTCATTTATTATTTATTGGATATTTAATATAATGAAGTCCTTAGATTTACAATTGTGTTGTTTATCTTAAATATCCCTAGTCAAGTATAATGATTAATGGGACAATCATATATAGACTAGTATGGGGTTGGATTGATATGGAGATATCACGATCCAACACATAGGTGTGCATTACGGAATGTTGCACTGGATTGACCCATCTCCGAGAAGGCTACATACACGTTATGTTAAGTCACAAGCGCTTCTCGCGGTGCAATGGTATTGTCATCCTTAAACTTGAAGTCACTAGATATTCTAGTTGTGGATCATTGTGATCTTGGTAGCGTTAAACGCTACACCGTAACTGGGTAGTTATAAAGGCGTGTACTGGATACAATGAGAAGCAAGCTTAGAGATCGTAGTGGACGTAGAGAGGATTTGCCCCTCCCACATAACGGGAGCAAATATCCTAGGCCACTCGAGGGATAGTGCTTATAGAATGTCTGGCCAGACTCAAATAAATCAATATGGGATATTGATGTTATTTGCACGAATATGGCTATTCCCATGGATCGAGAAACTATGGATTGGATATACGAGTGTGACTTGTATGTCTCGTGTCCAATCCGGATATGGAGGCAAAGGGATGAGTCAATTACTTGTACAAAGGTTGTCGAGATGACTATTCTATTAGTTGGCTAGAATGGATGTTTTGCTAGAGACCGCTCCATATTAGCAAATAGTTGCTACCAACTAGATAGAACCTATGGGGTCACACGCTAGATAGAGTTGAACTAGATTTGGGAATTAATTAATTGGATTAATTAATTAGAAGGATCACTTTGCAAACCCTTGCAAACTTAGTAGGGACTAATTTGCAAGGAAGGGACTAAATTGAATTCTAGTTGGACTAGAATAAGTCCTTTAGGTAGTTAACAAGGAGTTGTTTGACTATATAAAGGACCCTCCTTCCTTCCTTCACATAACTTATGCTCATTAGTGAACATAAAAAGAGTGAGAGAGAACAAAAGGAGAGAGAGCAAGCAACAAAGGAGGCCCGACGCCACCCTTGCCGCCGCCCTCGTCCCCGTCGGCCAAAAGAGGCCGAGACCCTCTTTTTGGTCTCGTTTTGCGTGATTTTTTCTTCCTCTTCCTATTCCGGGCTAGCACCAAGGAGTTTGGGAGATCTAGGATCAACTCTAGGCGTGGATCAACTATAGAGAACTTGACATTATTCGCGTTTGAAGTCATCAAGGAGAACCCAAAGGTGTGTTTATGATTTCTAACCTTTACCATCGTTATGCATCTTGACTTGTGATCCTTGGAGGGTTTTGCATGGTTTTATGTTTGATTATGCTTCCGTTGCGCGATCCATGAATCAAAACCCTACATCTGACAACATTAGGGTCAATGGCATCTAGGCTTAGTGTACGGTTCCCCTTATTATGATGATAGAGACGTTGTGTGGAATGAATTTGACAAAGTTCTCCCCACCAATGAGCCCCTGGTTCTTATTGGGGATTTTAATCAGGTTGTTTACCAGCATGACAAAGCTGGTCCTGGAGCCTCTAATCTCAGGGGTGCTAACTCCTTTCTTAATTTTATCAATTTATGGAGTTTGTTAGAGGTTTGTAACTGTGGTCCTTGGTTCACATGGTCCAACAACAGAACCTCATCCACTCCCACTTTTGAGAGACTTGATAGAGCCTGGTGTAATTTTGGCCTTCTTAACCTTTTCCCTGATCTTTATGTTTCCACATTAGGTATGTTTGTTCTGACCATTCTCCTATTTTACTTAACTTTATTAATACTTTGTCTCATGTTGGTTATTCTTATCCCAAATTTGAAGCTTGGTGGCTGAACTTTGATGCTGACTTTGAAATTATCTCCTTTGTTTGGAACTTGCATATCCCTGGTTCACCCAGTTACAGGGTTGCTAAGAAGCTCTTCATCTGTCTCCAAGCTCTCAGAACTTGGGCAAAACACAAACCTAGTCTTAATAACAGGATTAAACAAGTCATAAGAGAAATTTGCTCTCTTCAAAATGATCTTTCCCTCTCCCAAAATGCCTTCTTCAAGAAAAAAGCAGAACTTCTTACTTTACTTAAAAGTGAAGAAACTTTCTGGGCTCAAAGAGCCAGATGCTCCTGGCTTAGAGATGGTAATAAAAATACCAAATTCTTCCATGCTTATACCAAAGTTAGAAGACAAACTAATACCATAAGAGCTATCCAAAATCCTCAGGGTGTTCTCTTAACTGATCCTCTTCAAATTTCTAGGGTGTTTGTTGATCATTTCATAAACATTTATTCTGAACCTTCACCCTCCTACCATGAACTCCTTGCTAATAATAACAACTTGTATGCCTTTGATCTTCTTTTTAATATCAAAAAAACATTAACAACAGATCAACAATCCTTTCTCTCCACTCCTTTTTCTGCCTCTGAATTTAAACATGCATTTTTCTCTTTTTCGCCTCTTAAAGCCCCTGGTCCTGATGGGATGCAAGCCATCTTCTTTCAGAAAGCTTGGCCCATCATTTCAGAGCAGATCACTTCTGCTATCCTCTCATTTCTTAACTCTCGTCACATGTTAAAAGAGCTCAATAAAACAGTTATTGTTATTCTTCCAAAAGTTAATAATCCTACTACTGCTAATGACTATAGACCTATTAGCTTATGCAATGTCTTCTACAAGATTATTGCCAAAGTCCTAGTTAATAGACTCAAAATTGTTCTTCCCTCTCTTGTCTCCTGGAATCAAAATGGCTTTGTTCCAGGAAGACTAATTCAAGATAATCTACTCATAGCACAAGACCTCGTTTACACCATCCATAAAGCCAATTCTTCCAGCCATAAGAAGTTGGGAGCTCTGAAGCTGGATATCTCCAATGCTTTTGATAGGGTTAGATGGGACTTCCTAGAAGCCACTCTGCACCTGATGCATTTTCCTTCACACTTCATTCATCTCATCCTTCAATGTGTCACCACTGTTTCCTACCAAGTTATCATTAATGGCAAAGCTTCTACCCCTTTAAACCCTATAGAGGGTTAAGGCAAGGGGATCCTTTGTACCCTTTCCTATTTTCTCTTTGTGCTGAGGCTTTCTCTGCTTCTTTGGTGCATGCTAATGAAACAGGACTCATAGCTGGGATCCCTTACTCTAGGTCTGAAGAGCTCACTCATCTGCAGTTTTCAGATGACACTCTTCTTTTCTTCCAAATTTTACCTAATGTAGGATCACATATCCAGCATTTAATATCAACCTTTGCTTCTCAATCAGGTTTAAATATCAACTTAAACAAATCTTCTATTGTTTTTAGTCCTAACTGTACTAACATTGATGAACATAATCTTTGTCAAAATCTCTTTGTTTCTGAGAAACCACATTTAGGAAAATATCTGGGCATCTTCCTCAATGACAAAGGAAACAATAGAGAACTCATAGCTGATACTGTTAGTAAAATTTATCAGAAATGCTCTGGTTGGAAGGGTCTTATGCTGAACTTTGTAGGACGATGTGTCCTAATTAAAGATGTGCTTAATAGTCTCCTAGTCTATCCAATGTCTATTTGAAACAGCCCGGGATCTCGGTTCAGGGTTAACCAAAGTAGAAATATACTATTAAGATTACATTTCGCTTAATGTACATAACAAAATTTCGATAATAAGTACAATTTAAAACATAACATTTGTGATCTACTACGTGATCTAAGTTAAGCTATACTTCTTCGTCTCGTTCCAGCGTTCCCATCCCCCACTTTGATTGACGACCTGCGGTTTTAAAATGGCAACAGCCGACGCAGTTTTGAAGAAAATGATCAGTAAAAACTGAGTAAGTACACACTACGACATGTGAAGCAACGAGTGGCACGGAAGCATGAGTTGAAACAAATCAGAAGATTTAAACATTAAAACTATCATATTGGAGAATTTGGATCAAATTGAAGTAACCGAGTAACAAAAACCTCTCAATTTAATAACATTGAGAAACCACGAGTAGTTGGTAAAAATATCCAGAGTAAACAAGTTCATTTGAACTGATAACGATAGTAGTTCATGAGTAGCCAAGATTTACAATTCATTTCAATCGATTAGGGCATATCAAGAGCCACAAACAACATTAATGAGTAGTCAATTTTTAATTTCGACTTCAATCAACAGTTTAATTTAGCTGAGGCGTGTCAAGAGCCACCAGCAGGATCGATGTAAACAGAGGGATCACGAAATAACCACTAAGGGTTCCTTCTAGGGTCTATCAAACCCTATTTCACCCGAGCGTTAAGGGAGCCCATTCGTCAACCCCGCTCACAACATTAGCTAAAAGGCCTTAAGTGTCGACACTCCTATACCGTAGTGACCCTTACAAGTATAAGTAGCACTCTATAGCTCTATAAAACCCTTGGCCTCAATAACTTGGTACATTTTGGCTCATCGGGGGCGGATATTTGAACATTGACGTTCTATCCAATAGTAAGAAGCATTGCTTCAATGGTCTTAGCCATAAGAAAATGGAGGATTGCTTGACGCCTCCCATTAATAACAGTACTCTGTACATCGTCCTAAGTCTATTAGAGGTATTTTTTTTCTCTTTCACATAACCAGGATGAGAATATCAACATTCTACAAGTAGCTTCCGAGAGTTCTCGAAGGAGATGAATAAAATAGTTTAACAACATTCGAGTGGAAAACATGCATTCTCATACTTTTTCATATAACAAGCATGCATTTGAAACATCGAACACATACGCACATTTTGATATAAAAGGTCGTACATATGTACTTACCTCTGAGCTATGAAAGGCGCAAAGCAAAGCTAGCACTCCTACAACACTAGTCTCATATGAGTCCGGGTCTCACAGTCAATGCAGCAGCACGAAAAGATATGTCTACTTAGAACGATCCTTAATAACAGCTGGATATACACAAGTAAAGTATAGAACCTATTAGCATATACCCTATATATGAGGTTGTATGCAAGAATGCAATGGAAATGCGGGTCATGCAAGCTAACTTGACAAAAATGTCCCTGATACTTTGAAACTGTCCAGTACAATCCCTGACTGTGCCTGGACCCCAAATCACTCTCATACTAGCCCAAAAACATCCAAGAATGACTCTTAGCTCATCCATACGAACTTAGCATTGAAATCTACAACTTTCAGTAAATTACACTTAGGCCCCTAAAGTTTGCTAAAATTACAGAAAGACCCCCACCATTGATTTGATAACTCCCGAGTCAAATACTTCCTTCTTTAGGCTCCAAGTATCCTTATAAGTCAGGTTGTTGGTCTCAAAAGATTAACTTTGTTCAAATGCGAAGTTTTAATTAATTGCACATAGGCCCCCGAAGTTTAGTAAAACTGCAAAAAGAGTCCAACATTTGACTTGGTCAACACTATCCCAGAATTACATAGAAGTACTCCAAATAAGCATACAAGACATGCTGACAAACTCCAAGTTACTAAACGAATCTCAATTCAAAGTTAAAGTGAAATGACTATTTTGCCCCTCCTATACAGTTCAGTCAAACTAGGGTTTGCGAAAAGTCAAACTTGGTCAAACTTTATATTATACTCAGAATATGAATTGGAGCAAGTTTCGCGAAGGATGCTAAGGTTGAAAATGTCGTTTACGACATCGAATTTGAAAGTCAAGATTGAGAGAAATCGACTCAACTAGTCAACTTTGCGACTGATTTCTGATCAATTGGGAAGAATTTTTAAGAAACTGGAAATAGGGTTTTAAAGGTGACAGTTCAAGTATTCCAGAACATATTTGAACTCCTAGAAACTCTAAGTATACAAAGAGATATCGCTAGTCAAAGTTGGATGAAAATCACGATTCAATACTTAGAAAAATTCGATAGTGCTTCGCGAGTTCAAACTAGCAACTTTAGGCTCGTTTTGTGAGAAATCCGTTATAATTTGAAGATGACCCAGAGACGATGAAATGAAGTATTATGTATCAGCTTTACACAGGAGAAAACAAATCTAAATTTCATTAAGTTTTGAAGAAGATACAATGGTTAGAAAATGGGTGTTTCACCATAGGATTCTATACTTAGAAATTTTTGAATTCCTTGCTAGCGAAGAACATTGTAATTGCAGCAACTTTGGAGCCAAAATCAGAGGGTTTAGAGATTAAATTGGACCAAGAAATTAACATGAAAGTTGTAGCCAATTCTCCAAGGATTCCAGAAAGGTAAGGATCATTCAAAACGGACCAAAAACGAGGGAGATACAGAGATCCAAAGTTGGGTCAAAAATGCTGGTGGGAAAAACTCAGCATGAACAAGCACGAACACAGCAACTTCAACTCGATTTTTAGGTGGTTTAGAGATCGAATTTGACAAAACTTAAAACACGAAAGTTGTAGCCAATTGTCTGAGGTTTCCAGAAAGTCCAGAATCGCTCAAAACGGATTAGAAACGAGGGAGATATGATCATTTGAACAGGGGCTGTTTATGCATGACGGAAAAACGAACCAAGTATGAAAAGTGAAATAAAACTCGAATCTAACCCGAATCTGGGCAGGTTTAAATGCTTCTAATGCATACTAGATGTTCTAGGGATGATTTTGGTGCAAGAAACTCGAAAAACGGTGGAGAAATGAGAGAGATACCTATTCCGGCAACCATGGAGTTTTCCGGCGACCAACACGCCCGACTCCGGTGCTCCAACGAGTTCCCAACAGCTTCTGGGCTCCCTGGAGTAATCCACGATGCTCAGAGGCTTTAGAGCAACCGTCGGGAGGGAAGAAAATGGTCCAGAACGGATCGAACGACGAAGCTCGCGGTTCGCCGGCGGTTCCCGTCGGGTTCTTCAACCCGGACTCCGGCGACCCCGTTTTCGGCGATTTGAGGGACAAGCTTGTGCTTCCCGGCCTCGTCTCAACCTCAGGAACAAGATCATGTGGCTTAATTGAACTGAAATGCAACGATGAGGGAGAAATCGACAAAAAACGAACTAGGGTTCTTACCTTCAAACCCGAATTTCTCACTCAATTCTTGATGAAATCCCGAACTGTTAGGGGCGTTTTGATCCTTGTGGTGAGGGCTACTCCGGGTAGTAGAAGGTCGGGAAGAGGACAAGAGACGGTGGAGATTGTGGTGGAGGAGTGGTGGTGATGAAGGAGGAAGAAGAGGAAGATGATGGATGAGAGAGAGAGATTTTTTTTTCTTTCTTTTTTCCAGAATGCTGGTGAAGAGGGAGTTGTTGGTGTTGACTTCTCATCTAGTGAGGTGTCAAATTGAATTGGACAAGTGTCTCTCATGCATAGGGGGCGAAAGTGTAGTTTTCTAAACTTTTGGGTATAAATTAGAATTAGAGCTTCTACTTAATTTATGAGAATTGCACAACCACCCCAAATATTTCTAGTGCCTCAAAATCATTCTAACAACGTCCAAATATCGCTAAAACTCCAAAATGCCCACTTTAAAGCCGTGACAAACTTTTTACAAATTAGCCCCCAAAGTCTTGATATTGCACTAAGAACTCTCTCGGGAATTAGGGGTATTACACTATTAGTGTGTTCCCTAATAAAACCTGCAAGGTCATTTCCTCCATGCTAGCAAAATTTCTATGGTTTGGAAACACTTCTACTAAAGGCATTCACTGGCTTCCCTGGAAATTTCTATGCAACAAGGTAGAGGGCTCAAGGAGTCTGGGATCTTCACTGTCTCCTCTGCTAACAATCTTCTTAACTACAATAATACCTCTCCTAATCTCTCTTCTTCTCCACTGCATTTTAAGTCTATTAGTAGCAATTTTAATTGGTCCTTATTATGGAAATCTGGATTGCCTAACCACATTAATGGTCTTATTTGGAGAATTGTTACTAGTTCTCTTCCCACTTTGCATAAGTTTCAATTCTATTAATCCTATTTGTCCCTTTTGTAATGATTCTGCTTAAACTGACACTCATCTCTTCCTTCTTTGTCCAAGGGCTCAAGGAGTCTGGTTCAAGGCTCATGTCCATATCTCTCTCCCCCATACTCTTGATATCATTTTATGGATTAAGAGTTGGCTCAGAAAGAAGAAAGATTGGAAATGCAATCCCCATTGGTGTTGGATTCCTGCCATCATATGGACTCTTTGGAATTCCAAAAACCAAATGATCTTTCATAAGATCAACACCAATGGGGAGCAGCTTTATCACCTTGCCTAGAATTTGAAGGATTTTATTATTTTATCTGTTCAGTAATTCAATTTTCTTCCTACTCAGATTCTTCAGCTATGGTCAAGATTGCTTCGGTGGATGGTGCTCCCTCCTGGGTTAAAGCTTCTGATCAGTTTGCAGCCAGTTTCAGCTCTCATCAAGTTGAGCAAGTGCTAGATGTGGCTCCTCTTGCCTCATAACCCCCTCTTGATGATCCTGCCAAGGTTTCTGTTGGAAATGTCTTTGAGTTCGGTTCCTCTTCTGCAGAAGGAGTTGCTGCACCCCTTTCCTTGGAACCCCCATCGGTGCCCTCTAATGCAATCATACCATACATCATGGAGTAATTTCTAAAGATTGGCTCTGGTAGTAGTAAGTAGTGGTTAGGTATTCTCATGCCATGCTAAGTCAGTTTGTGGATGCTCTTCTATGCTTTGTTTCTGCTATGTTGGCTTCAGTTTGTGTAGTTTTAATGTTTGAACTAGTTGTATCTATTTTGTTCTTCTATGGCATCTCTCATGTTTTAAAAAAAAAGAGAGAGAAAACACACTGTTAGCACCCAAACTTGATAGAGCATAAATGATTTAGCTTGTTTTGTTCACATGATTAAAGATGATCCAAGAAGAAGTATTGTTTGTGAAGATTCAGCTAGTGTGGAGCTCGGTTCACTTTTCATCCGTGACTTATGGTAGGGGAAATCTAAAGTTTCTTACAACTACGGTGTTATCTGTATAAACTACTGGTGTGATTTTTATAGCTTTTTAGCTATCTGGTGATTGACTGGTGATTGATTAATCACGCTGTTTGTGTATTTGGTGCCGCATGCTGATGTGCAATAACTGGCTGTTGTGTTAAGTATATTTTAAATTTCTACGCCAGTGGTTAGGCGGTACTTGCTGGGCTGTTTGGATCACTATCTGTTTTACAGGATGAGCTGGAACGCGACTGGATCGCAGAGTAGTTGCTAAATAGCATGTTTTAACTAAATAACTGTTTTTAGCTGTTTTATTGAAAGTTGCAACTTTTTATTCGAATTGCAGTATTTTATTAAAATTGTCATTTTTGACGAGCTGATGTATTTTTTTAGTAATTTCAGTCACGTACCAGATTTTTAAAATATTATTGAAAATGTTGTTTCAGATGACTGTGTGTCCGGCTGGTTGATATTTGGATGTCTGGAAGTGCCAGACTGGGTTGATTGTAAATCTTGTTTTTTATCGTTAATCGATATTTTATTATTTATTGTGTGACGGGTCGTGACATTTCTCTTTCGTGAAAAATAGTGTGCCATGCAAAAGAAGAGCATTACTAAGTTCTGGGGACCAAAAGTGAGAGTTCGCGTAATATTTTATTTTGAGTACTCTAGTTAATAAGGAGTTTGAATTTTGTAAATTCCTCCATCCCTATTTTGCTAAAGTTCTGGGTTGAATTCCTGCATCTTCTTGAATCCTAGGCTCCATTATTTTCTTGATTGCTGCATCTTGTTCTAGGCAAACCAGGTGATCTCACTACCTTTATCACGTTTTGACCACCAAAATTGTCGTATCAAAGATTCCATCTTGTCACAGATGGAACCAGGAAGCGCATAACAACTCATCGTGTATGTTGGAAGTGCCTGGGCCGCAACTTTAACGAGAACTTCCTTTCCCGCAATAGATAATGACTTCTCCTTCCACCCCTTCAGTTTACTGATAAGCTTCTCGATCAAAGAATTGAACATTACAGACTTGTTGCGCCCCATGGTGGTGGGAAAATCGAGATATTTGTCGTACCTTTCCACTTCTTGCACTATGATCACTGCTAAAAGTGCATATCTTGTGTACGCTGCCCCCCTGAGGAAATGAGAGTTAGATGTAGGTAAGATGCCTATACCAACACGAGTGATTTGGAGTGAATCACCACTGCCAGCAGTTACCCGCATCAGTTCCAGGATAGAATTGAAGCATCTTTATGTGAGAGCTTTTGTTGGTTATGCGAGAATTAGCACCACTGTCTAGCATCTAAGAGGAGGGTGGTGCATCATTAGAAGCAATAGCTACAAAAGAAGTTGGAGGATATCTTGTATTTCTGGAGGAAATTCTTGGTTGTTGGTGTTCTTGTACTGGCATAAGAGGTAGTATCAGTTATGTACAAACATTCAAGTGTGCGATTCAAAATTTGACAGACAACATGGGCTGCACATGCATCATTTTTGGAAAAACTTGAGTGTGAGGAACCAGTAGCAAATCTAGAAGATGAAGGTATTGTTGAGATGCATTTCCATTGTGTCGAGAAGATAAGGTTCTTAACTTTGATTTGAAACCGGAACATCCAGAAAACGACTTATTATAGCTGGAAGGAGCCATTAATGCAGCATATGCAGCATGCACATCAGGTATTTGGGTAAATGTTACAGAGGAGCTTGAAGACATTGTTGATCCAATGTTGAGAGAATTTTTTTTAATTGAAAAATGCAAATCCTCGTTAATAGAATAGCATAAAGTTCATTCACAGTGAGAGGAGAACCACGAACATGAATAATAGCCTTGAAAAATACGTATTACTTTGGTAATCCACGCGAAATGTGTGATGTGTACATCGGTTTGGAAGAGTTGACCACAAATGGATTTAATCAAATTAAGATATGCAGTCATTTTTTAAAAACTTTTGGAAACTATATTTTGAGATAATGAACATGAGAACGAGATAGAAACAATAAATCATTTCTTAGAGTTTTCCAAAACATCAGTAATTGACACATATATGCACGTTTTAAGATTTTGATCGACCAAAGTCCAATAAGAGAAAGCAGATTGGAAGAAAACGTACCATTGACGACTGTAATCATAGGAGAAGGAGGTGGATTACTGACATAATGAAGCACTAAATTGGCCTAAAACACACTTGAATTTGTACTTTCCAGAGTAGATAATTGGTTTTGTCAAGCTTAATTGGTAGAAGATGACGAAGATCAAAGATCAGAAACTTCAATTTTGCCAGAATCTGCACTTCACTAGCCAGAGACGCTATTGACACCATGTTGAAGATTCAGAAGAGAAAACTGCTTCATGAAGAGCATGAATGGGGTGAAAAAACAGAAGAAATGAGATTAGGCACGGAGTAGCAAGCTTCAAGGCTTTGATACAATGAGGAAATGTGAGAAATGCTAAAAGAGAATTGAAGAATTCATCAACTAATTTCTTGATTTGTTACACAGCACATGGGTTTGTTATGTACAACTACCATAGCAACCTTTCTTCACTATTTACAGACAAGAATTTCTAATTTGACTATATGGCAATTACAACCAATACCTCTTCTTTGGCAATAGTACACCTGCATCCCTATACTCTAATAACATATACATTTCATATGAAGGGAGTGCTTGAAGTATAGGTTTCATCAATAGACTAATCCCGGCCCTCTAGTGTTCGCCCACCACGTTTGATTCCTGAGTCTTTCGAAAAAAGCGATCAGATAAACTGTCTCTTTAAATTTCTACAATTTAATAGTTGTTATGTATTTGGGCTTAATAGAATGCAAGATTTCTTGTTCTTAATAATAAGTTGGCCAGTGTGAAAATAATATTATCCTTGAACAAGTACTTTTTTTGGAAGGAAAATTTCATTAAAAGACAAGATAATCTTTACTATCTTAAAAGAGTGAAGAATAAAAAATGACTCCTAAGATATTTTATTATAAAATGACCCCACATAGAATAAGAATAACAAGAAAACACCTCATGTACCACTTTTATTTTCATTGCATTTAAGTTGTTTCAGCTAAATAACGTAACTGTCGAATGATGTATCTCTTCATATCTCCTTCCGACCATCGTACACCTCCAAATTCAATTTCGCAAGTCGATAGTACATTCAAGGGCCCTTCCATTCCGATTTTTGTCTTCCACTCACAATTATAGAGTGCGATCGATATCTGATTGTGGACGACACAAACCAATATCTTGCTCACCTAAAAATGAAACTACAAAACTTCAAATTGTTGTCTAATTGTCCCAGTTGTGTGGGGATTTGAAGGATTTGTAGCTTTTCGTGATCATTTATTATGTTTGCAAAAGTCCCACACTGGACTAACACAGAGACTAATGAGCTGAAGACTTTATAAATAGACTGCTATGCTATGCTAGCTATCTTTTTTCATTGGAGTCTTGACAATAAGCTGGCCACACTTGCAAGTAGTTGGTTATGATCTTTATGCTTTCTCTTTTAAGAGACTGATGATTTAAGTGATCTTAATGTGCTTTATTTTTTACTTTGACTTTGCAAGTCGACAGCACATTCAAGGACCTTTCGACTTTGATTTTTGTATTCCACTCGCAATAAGAAAGCCAATTTGATATCTAATTGTGGACGACACAAATCAATTTCTCGCTCTCAATAACAAAATTTTGAAATTGCTTTCTACTAATTCCAATTTTCTGGTGACTTGAAGGATTTTTAGGTTTTCATGATCATTTATTATGTCTGCTATTGCACAGACACTAATTAGCTGAAGATTTGATAAATGGACTGCTACGCTATGCTTTTTCATTCGACTGCTTGATAATAAGCAGGCCGAACTTTGTAAGGGATGGGTTGTGATTTTTTTATTTTCTTCTTCAAAATAATGATACTCGAAAATGTGATCCTTATCATAAAAATACCACTGCTTTGATGTTTAATAAGAAAAAAGTCCCCGCTCCCCAAAGACCACTGTTTAAACGAGATCGGGAGAGGAGCCAAATTATGAAATAATAGTTTCATTCTAGAGCTTCGGTAGAGAGCCTACTATACTATGCATAATATTGAGTATATTTATCATTTTTATTAAAGAATATAAATGTAATTGTAATTTAGATCAAGCATATGTGTGTATTACGTGCAATAAACTTGTGCCAATCACCCCCGATTTCTCCAATAACGCCAAAGCAAAAATCATTTGATTTGTATTTAGAATTCTGTTAAGAAAATGTAATTGGAATGGATGAATCTGATTGAAATCATCGGACCCCAATTGCAATTAGGGAACCACAACGCTGGTTAGTGTTGACAGAAAAATATGATTTGGGGGTTCAAATTTCCTCGTCAAAGTGAAATTCGATGTATTTATACAAATTGCCTAACCCGGCACTTTCTTTTCTCAGATTACCTAACTTTTAATGACATATTTGTATATGTATAATGATAATTCTTTTACAAAAATAATTTCTTTTTTCTAAATAGAGGAACTAATATCTTTAATTATATATACCTGAATCCTGTTGGATGTATTTAACTTTAGTTAAATAAATTGTTAACCGTAATTAGAACTCCATACAGCCTGGTTTAGCGAAGATGCATTAAAATTACAAGGTAAAGTCATGCTGGATGTGCTATTTTCGGATTGCGATGAGAGATGAACTCATACTAGTTGTGAAAATGTGCATAGTACTAGGGAACAGTCCTATAACTACTCTGGTTAATTAGCTCTCTCTCCCTAAGAGCCTCTTCTGCTCCCCCATGAGCATCATCAACTCCTTGATCCCATCAACACTCATACTCATAGCCTAATTCATTGTCAACGCCTAATTTCTTCCCCAATCACCCACTTTCTCTCTCCTTCTGTTTTAGGGCTAATCATTTGCATGCATTGTTTCATGTGATTAGTAGATTTCGTTGGGTTTGTAGAATCTTTTGCTTGTTTCATCTGCTTTTGTAGATTGGCTTTCACTAGCATTAGAGACCCTAATCTCTTCCTTTTCTTCTCAGTACCTTCCATCTTCACCCTCCTTTGTCTTCAACTCTGTTCTAAGTGTCTCTCCATGTCTAATCCATATCGTACTGATTTTAATAGCTTTTCTTCTAATGATTCTAGAGAGGAGAGGCTAGATGAAAGGGGATCAGTTCTTGCTCTAGATCCTGTCAAAGCATATGCTTTCAGAGAGATTATGAAGAACACCCTGATAGCCAAGTTTATTGGCTCTAAAACCCTTTCTCCTGCTGTCATGCAAAGCGAAATTACAAAGAATTGGAAAACTTTTGGTAATGTTTGGATTGAGAGGAAGGAGCTTTCAAAAAAGGATGTTAGATATCTTTTTCATTTCCAAAAACAGGAAGACAAAGACTTTTTTCTTAATGAATCAGTGGTTACTTTTCATGGTTTAAGTCTGGTCTTCAAAGAAAGAAAGCCTAATCAAGCTCTTATGGAGGTTGATTTTTCACATGCAGATTTATGGTTTCAAGTTCCTAACTGTCCACTTGTAGGTTTTCATTTTGATCATGCAAATGATTTGGGTGTTCTTGTTGGAAATTTACTGGTGATTGATTGGTCGTATGAAAGAGTTAGAAACTGGTATGAGTTAAGGATTACAGTGAGGATTAATTTAGACAATGCTTTGGTTCCAGGAACTTATGTGAAGCTTGCTAATGAACCCCTAAAGTGGATTTATTTCAGCTATGAAAGGGTGTTCAAAGTTTGTTATAGATGTGGAATGGTTGGTCACACAAACAAAGACTGTAAATCAAACCTGGTTGAGGTCTTGGAAAGGCTGGAGATGAGATATCTTCAATCTCACTTCCTCTCAAGCCTACCTTTCTATGTGAATCCCAACAGACCACTCTTCACTAACCTCCTCAAAGCTTACTCAAAAAATGGCCCATATCGTACTATGAAATTTGATACCAGTGCTATCCATATCTATGATTTCTCCATCCCTCCTATGAGTCAAGCTCCAAACCAAGATCCACCACAAAATCTTGTCTTTTCAGTGGATAGCATGTCATCATCACCTGATGAACCCTACTACACTCCCTGCTCACAGACTCAATGTGAAGAAATCAATCAAACTCCTCCTCTTCCACCAGACCCGGAATTTATAGGAAACACCTCCACCAACCCTGCATGCACCACATTTAATATATCTCATCACTTCCAGTGGCCTGATCTCATCCCCTCTGCAGTTAACTCATCTCCTTTTTCAAATCATCTGAATCTCTTTAATGTGAGCTCTACAACCGAAGCGGTTTCTGCCCCTCTTATTTCAAATCCACCTCCAATGCATGAAGACGTTTTGGGTTCCCAACAATCCTCTGTAACTGCAAAGACACCCATTGACGTTTCCCTTCCCCAAGAGTTGGTTCAACTGCCTCCGATCATTACTACTAAAGGGAAAGAAGTGGTTGTGGCAGAAGTTTTGCCCTCCACTTTACCACCTCTATTTGCTACAACCATTAACAACCTGTGTTTAATCAATACCAACACCATGCGTACCCTCTTAACCACTTATAAGATGTTAAGAAACACTGGATTTGTGATGAAAGCCCCTGATTTTACCCCATCAGTTACAACAGAGCACGAGTTTGACCCCTCACAGAGAAAGAAGGATCTTGAAGAGTTAGACAAGGCCATTGCTGAGAAAGACAAGATGGTTCCCAGAAAACAAAGAGCAAAAGCCAAAAAATCAAAATATGTGGTGGGTGTCAAGATCAAGAAAGGTGAAGTTTCATCCATTAAAATGAAGAAGAAAGTTGTTATCCCAAAGAAGGCCAAGGAAGACAAAGTGCAGAAGCCAATCAAGAAGAGAGATGCCGGATCCTCCCAGATGGGTTCTCCTTTTAGTATGATCAAGGGTAAGAAGCCACGAACAAAAACTAACAGTCATGCAGAAAGGTAATCAATTGTTTTTTTGTCTTTAACCCTTTTTCACATTTTTTTTCTAAATTTCAAGTTTAAGAAACGACCAAAGAGAAGAGATATTGTTACCTAGTTGTATTGTTCAAAACAATTTTTTTAAAAACACACTGGGTTTTAGGATGCTTGTCCCACAACAACCATCCAAATCATTATAAATCTTTTAAGTTCGAACTGTAGAGGAATTGGCCAGCCCTCTGCAGTTTCGGAAGTCTTCTCTCTGGCCAAAAACCATAAGCCCTCTCTAATATTCTTGTCTGAAACCAAAAAAGAAGTTTCATTTATTAATAATAAATTTCGTAAGTTAGGCTTTGATTCCACTTTTGGGGTTGATCCTGAAGATACTAGAGGTGGTCTCTGGTGTGCATGGAACAATCATAGATTGGATTGTTCTGTTTGCTATTCTTCTCTTAACCTGTTACTATTCAAAATCAATGATAACATCAGGGGTCAATGGTACCTTGGATTAGTGTATGGATATCCTTACTTTGTAAAAAGAAATGATGTATGAAATGTTTTTAATAATGTTCTCCCACTAAATGAACCTCTTGTTCTTATTGGGGACTTTAATCAGGTTGCTTTCCATCATGACAAGGATGGTCCTGGAGCCTCTAATATCAGAGGAGCCAAATCATTTCTTCGTTTCATTAATTTATGGAATATGATTGAGGTTCTTAATATAGGACCTTGGTTTACTTGGTCCAATAATGGAACCTCCTCCACCCCAACCTTTGAAAGATTAGATAGAGCTTGGTGTAATCTAGCTCTCCTAAATCTTTTTCATGACCTCTTTGTTTTCACCCTGGGTATGTCTGTTTCTGATCATTCTCCAATTCTGCTCAATCTTGTCCCCCCTTCGCTTCATGCAGGGTACATATATCCCAAATTTGAGGCATGGTGGCTTAGATTTGATGATGTTTTTGAACTGATCAATTATGTATGGAATCTTCATATCCCTGGTTAGCCAAGTTATAGAGTTGCTAAAATGCTTTTTATAACTCTTCATACTATTAGAACTTGGGCTAATAATAAACCTAATCCTAGAAATCGGATTAAAAAAGTAAAGAGAGACCTTTGTTTTCTTCAAAATGATCTTCCCCCCTCTGCTCAAGTTTTCTTCCAGAAAAAAGCAGAATTTCTTACTTTATTAAAATGTGAAGAAACCTATTGGGCTCAACGAGCTAGATGCTCCTGGCTTAAAGATGGGAACAAAAAAACAAAATTTTTCCATGCCTATACTAATGTTAGAAGACAAAATAATTAAATTAGATCTATACAAAACCATCAGGGTGTTGTCTTAACTGAACCCTTTCAAATCTCTATGGTCTTTGTTAATCATTTTAAGCACATTTACTCTGAGCCCTCTCCCACTTATCATGAATTACTCTTAGAAAATAATAACTTGTTTGTCTTTGATCTCCTATTCAATATAAAGAGAACTTTAACTACTGATCAGCAAGCCTTCCTAACTTATCCTTTCACTGCAAATGAAGTTAATGCTGCTGTTTTTTCTCTATCCACTCTTAAGGCTCCAGGCCCTGATGGGATGCAGGCTATCTTCTTTCAGAAAGCACGCCCTTCATTTCTAATCATGTTACTTCAGCCATTCTCTCCTTTCTTAACTCTCGTCATATTCTGAAAGAATTTAACAAGACGGTTATTGTGCTTATTCCTAAGACTAAAAATCCTGTTTCTGCCTCTGATTATAGGCCCATTAGCTTGTGTAATGTAATCTATAGGATTATTGCTAAATTCATTGTTAATAGACTTAAAATAATACTCCCTTCCTTAATTTCTTGCAATCAAAATGGACTTGTTCCAGGACGAATTATTTTACTTATTGCTCAAGATCTAGTCCACACCATCCATAAAGCCAATTCACCCAATCATAAAAATTTAGGAGCACTTAAGTTGGACGCTTCCAAAGCCTTTGATAGGGTTAGATGGGACTTCTTAGAGGCACTGCTTCATCAAATGCATTTTCCCACTTATTTCATTCATCTTATCCTACAATGTGTCTCAACAGTTTCCTATCAGGTAGTTATTAATGTGTCTCTTTTAAGCCTCATAGAGGATTAAGGCAAGGTGATAATGGTGCTGCTTCTGTCTCTTTTAAGCCTCATAGAGGATTGAGGCAAGGTGATCCATTGTCTCCCTTTCTCTTCTCCCTTTGTGCTGAAGTTTTCTCTTCTCACTTCAGCATGCCAATAATATAGGACTTATTCCAGGATTTCCCTATTCTAGTAGAGATGAGCTTACTCATTTGGAATTTACAGATGATAACCTTCTATTTTTCCAAATCACCCCAAATGTAGGAATACATATACAATCTTTGCTCTCCACATACGCTAGACAATCAGGTTTAAGCATAAATATTAATAAATCTTCGATTGTGTTTAGTCTTAATTGCTCTCACAGTGATAAACAAGCTTTAAGTCTAGCACTAAATGTCACTGAGAAGCCTCAATTAGTAAAAGTATCTTGGTATTTATCTCAATCAAAAAGGAAACAATAAAGAACTCATAGCAGATACGGTTAGTAAGGTTTATAAGAAATGCTCTGGTTGGAAGGGGTTCTTTTAAACTTTGTAGGAAGGTGTGTGCTCATTAAGGCCGTTCTGAATAGTATTTTGGTTTACCCCATGTCTATTAGTGTTTTCCCTAACAAAACTTGTAAGCTCATCACTTCTTTATTAGCAAAATTCTTATGGTTTGGGAATACTTCTTCCAAAGGTATTCATTGGCTCACCTGGAACTTCCTTTGCAACAAGACTAATAGAGGGGGCTTAGGTTTTGAACGAATTTCTGTTTTTAATAATGCTTTAGTAGCTAAAAACAGTTGGAGAATGGTCACTTCTAAATCCACTCTTTTCTCTAAATATTTCTCTACTAAGTACTGCAAAAGAACTCATTTTAGTATAATTAAAGCTGGTTCCTCTTCCTCTACTGCTTGGAGATCCATCTGTAAAGGAAAAGACAGTCTTTCAAAAGGATTGGCGTGGAAAATAGGTAATGGAAATGATATTATGATTAGATCCTCTGGATGGATCCCAGATGTTCCTGCTGATTCTATACAGGAAATTTTGAAATCCACTGATCCAAGGCATACATTTACATCAGTTAATCAATTACTTGACTCATCTATTGATGGAAGTGGCAGATGGTGTAATTATACTATTAATCAACTCTTTCCCCGATGGCTGGCTAATAAGATTATGGAGCAAGATTGTGGTTACTTTGACCAGCAGGATGTCCCCTTTTGGAAAGCCTCCTCCTCTGGTGTTTTCTCTGTGTCTTTTTCTTATAATTTGCTTAATTTCAATAATTCCTCCCCTAATTTATCTTCTTCTCCCTTGCATTTTAAATCTATTAGTCACAACTTCAATTGGTCTCTTCTTTGAAAATCTGGTTTACCAAACAATATTATAGGTCTTATTTGGAGGATTCTCACTAGTTCCCTTCCTACATTGCATAATTTACATGCTAGAATTTCAACTGTTAGCCCTATCTGCTCTTTCTGTAATGTTAACAATGAAACAACTACTCATCTCTTCCTCCTTCGTCCACGGGCTCAAGGGGTCTGGCATAAGGCTAATATCATGACCCCTCATTCCTCTACTCTTGACATTATCTCCTAGATCAAGAGCTGGCTAAAAAAAAGAAGGAATTGAAAGATAATCCTCGTTGGTGTTGGCTTCCAGCCTTCATTTGGATCCTCTGGAAATCTAGAAACCAGATGATCTTCCACAAAATTAGCACTAATGGGGATCAGATGTTTTACCTTGCTCAGGATCTTGTGGGCCTACTTATTCTATCTGCTAGTACTAATTAAATCTTCCTCTATTAACTCTCTCAGATTCAGCAACTATGGTTAAGATTGCTTCGGTTGATGGTGCCCCTTCTTGGGTAAAGGCTTGTGATCAGTTTGCATCATGCTCCAGTGTTCAGCAGGTGCTTGATGTGGTTCCATTGGCTTCTGAACCTCCTCTGTGTGCTCCAGAACATGTTCCAGCTGTAGGTGTTTGTGAGCTTGGTTTGCTCTCTGCTGAAGGTGGTGTTCCTCCTATGTCCTCAGAAGGTGCTGAAGGTGGTATTCCTCCTGGTTCAGCCCTCCCTCCTTTGCCTCCAAGCTTGGTGCCCTCAGATGCTATCATCCCCTACATTATGGAGTAAACATTTGGTTCTAATCTATTAGTTATGGTTAGGGGTTTTCAGTTTCTATTTTGTAATGTTCTATGACTTTGGTAGCTTTTGGTTGCTCTTAATGGAAGAGCTTGTCTCCTGAGTTTGTAGGTTTTGTTCTTCTACTCATGAACTTGGGTTGTAATTTATCTGTCCTATCTATGCTAATTATCATGTTCTTCAAAAAAAAAAAAAAAAAAAAAAAACTACTCTGATTAATGTGCATGTTTAGAATAGTACTACCATATTTGTGTAAATAAACTGTTTAATATATAGATCTTATAAATTTAGTTTCTTTTAAGTAAATTTTGCATAACCGAATATTGTTCCATTAAAAATGAAAAGTGTTTTTTATTCTAAAAAAAAGAAGTGTTTTTCTAAAAAAAGTTAAATGTGATAGTACGTCAATTTAGTAGTAGTGTGATATGTGTGATTAGCAACTTTTTAAGCGCATTTTTGAACAAAGTTGATCAAAAATTTGTTTGAGCAGACTTTTTTTGCAATGTTTAACCAACGAAAAATAAAAAATAAGCTGTTTCTGGAAACACATTTTTTTTTTTTTGAAAATACAATCCATTAACTAGGCACCAACACCTGCTAAGTCATCAGCTGAAACAGACTCTGCCCACTCGGGCTCAATCCACCTCCAAACTGAATTTTGGGGTGATAACATCCCCTGCTTTGCAAACAAGTGAGCACATTTGTTCATTCCTCTAGGTACCCACCCCATTGTGTGATCGGAGTCAGCCCCAAGCAGTGCTAAGCACTCGTCCACCACGTCAACGGCCTCTGAAATATCATTCTGGAAACACAATTTTTAGTGTTCTTTTAATGTTTATTATGTACTTATAGTGCTTAAAAACATTCATATATTTGATGAATGCATAAAATGTCAATTATATGTCATTGTTATATGTACTAATGGACATTGAAATTTAATTGTGTTACTAAATGCATTTTTTATTTTAAACAGCATTTTTAATTAAATACCAAACAATATTTTAGTTTTTGTTTTTTAATGCATTTTTAACATGTGCTTGTCCGCTGTTGGTATGTTTTAAACGGGACACCAAACATGCTCTTTGACTACTGAGCGCCGTTAAATTTGGTAACGCGGACCGAGACGGTGCGCCGTTAAATGATGGTAGTGGTAGGGGCGAGGGTGCTACTACTGAAAATATACCCTACGTTTGACGAAAATAAGAAAGAAATCGTGGTCGGGAACAGAAATCCAAAAGAACATAAATTAATTTAACTAGAGAGAGAGGTGTCACGTCAAAAACATCGTTCATGGGACCCACTATGCCTCTCTGTGTTAAATTTGGTAACGGTCAGATTTTCTTTCTTTGGAGGAGAAATATTGGAATGACTTTTGTGACACATGTTTCTCCCCACCCTAACATGTGTCAGAAATCACAATATACCTTAAAACGTTTATGTAATTCTAAAAAAGCACATACTAAAGGGTAAAAGACACTTTCACCCCCTCTAGTTGATTGAAGGACACTGTCATCCCTTCTAGTTTTAGAAATGACACTTTCACCCCTTCGATGTGTCAAAATTTGGGAAATTTAAACCCCATATACTCTAGAAAGTTTTTGCATGTTAAGATTGATGGAGTCCGACCGTTTTTAGATAGTTTGGAGGTTATTTTTGAGTTTCAAATGTTAGATCGATGAGTGAAGAATAACAGCGCTCAAGAACAACTCAAGCACAGTGAGAGGTGGTAGATCCGATGGCTTGAGTCAAAGCTTTGGTGAAAAACTTGGCATTTACGACAGTTAGGACCGCTTGGTCCTGGAGAACCCAAGTAGTGAGTGTCGGATTCTCACTGGGAGACAGAAAATCATTGGGTGTAGGTAAGAACGGTTGCGGGCAAAGGATTAACCCATTGAAGTAACCATATAGACTATGCATGCGAAAAATTGAGGAAATTTGGTGCCTCCACAGAACGAAATTATATCCATTTAGTTTAAATGAAAGGAGATTGTGAATGTTTAAGAGAAGGTACGGTGGTGGAGAAGAGGGTGGAGTAGCGGTGGCAAAGAGCATCTTCAAGCTCTAATACCATGAAAGAACCAATTAGGGTTCAGGAACAATTAATACCGACCCGACAGCTATCCAGTACTAGTAGTTATACGAATACAATTAATACCTTTCCATTATCCACCACTAGTACTCCAAGACCCCACCTCCTTTTTTATTGCGTCTAGTTGTGATAAGGAGAGGAGTGAGAGAGAGAGAAAGAGAAAAGTTTGTTTCAACTTTCAACTGGGAGAAAGAGTGTTTTCACTTTCAATTTCAACGGAGAGAGAGAGGGTCGAGAAAGACATGCGAGCGGTTGTTGAGGGAGTTTCTCCGATTCTCCAACAGATCGTGCTTAGAGAGAGAGAGAGAACGGTGATATTTGAATGCGGAAGATGATAGATTTGTGTAGAAGACGGATGAGGAGGGATTTTCTTCGATTGTCTAACAGATCGTCGCTTCTCCGATGTTTCTCCCCTTTCTTCTTTGTCTCCGACCGCCATTGTATAGGAGAGATTTTATAGCTTACCTTGGTCGAACCTGGCGAACTCGAAAGCAATGGGTTTCAGTGGTGTTTCGATCGGGGCCGGACTGAAAATCGCCAGAACCGAAAGGTTGGGCCGGATGCCATATTACATAAACCCGGCCGACCTGACCCGTGTTCAGCCCTACCTTCTATGATTTGATTTGTAAAATAATACAAAGTCTTTATTAATCTCTTCATAGTTTTGTAAAAAAAAATCTGACTCCACAACATTATAAGATTTAATAATTTTTAGTATATCAGCTTTTCAGCTATATCAGTACATGGATTATGACATGTTAAAAAAGTCCAAAATGACTAATAATTTGAGACATTGAGTACTCTTTCAGGCCTTGTTTGGTTAATGTATAAGGAGGATGATATATGGATAATTTTTATTTGTTTATATTACATTATTTTTGGGTGCTATATAAGTGTAGATAGTGAATTTTGAGCAGATCCATCACATCCACGTGGCAGTCATCCAGCACACCTAACTATGTTCCATATACTCACAATCAATGCTCATACTTATCCACATGGGGGGGGGGCTGCGAGACAAGGCCACCCTCGAGTACTAACCACACATGACTTGTAGGGACTTAGTGGTTTGGAGGCTAGAGTAAGGTCCGTCGCGCGCGAACGTCAACCAAGCTCGCGCGCGACCCTTGGTAACTGACTTCAGAGACTTAATGACCACATGTCCTATAAACTCGGTCGATCTCATAACGGCCCGGTATATGCGGACGGGAGCGTAACGTGCCCTATATATACGGTCGAACGTGTCATTACGAGGCTATCATTACGCCGCCATTTATGGGCGCATTAACACCTCGCAGCGGTCACCTCCCCACTATATATAGGAATGTTAGCCGTCCATAGCAAGTCTTCTGCTTCTAAGCTCTCTGGCCGTCATTAAGGTGTCTCTCTCTCTCTCTCAAACAGTTACCACTGCTTACTCTCACCCTCCATCTCTCTGTGTTCTTGCTGTTATCTCCTACTTGAGGTGTACACTTGGATCTCTCCCAAGGATTTCCTTGTACACATTTTGGTGAACCCGGCGTGAACTCTCAACCTTCAAAGGCTCAATCAATCAAAATAGCCATGTCTCTTGAGGCCAACCTTCGTGATGGTGATCAGTCTCCTTTGGGGGAAGAAACCCAGAGAGAGGAGACCCCCAACACCAACACTAACACCACAATCCAGAAAGCTAATGGGAGCAATCCCTCTTTGGAGATGTTGCAGGCCACAATCCAAAGAAAAGCCAAGGCTATGCAGGCTCAGTCTGCCCAAATCGCCAAGATCATGACGATTCTGGGAGGATTTGATCAGAACGCCGTTCAGGGGACTTTAGTCCCACAATTAACAGCCCAGTTGCCTCCACCAAGGGTAGGTGCAACCCCTGTGGTGCACACATCCGTCCCACTAAACCCGCATCCTTCTCTCCCCAATGGTCCTGTACTCCAGCCACCAAGGCTGCCATCAGGTTCGTCCCTCGTATCTGCCGGGAACCCCTCTTCATACCTCGTGTTGCCGTCATAGGCGCTGGGGTCCTGGGGAGTTAGCCCTTCACCTCCCTATGATCCCAACATGCCTAACATTCCGGGCCTTGCTGCGACACCATCACCAACTCCAGGGGGAAGCACGCCTGCCAACATTGCGGCCCTGGAATAACGCTCGGAGAGTATAATCGCAAACCAGAGTTTTGCAGACACCATCATCCCGAAGTTCTACAATGCACCGCCCATCCCACGAGACATATACCTGATGCCCAATCCTGTTGGATACAAGGCGCCCAAATGGGAGAAGTTCGACGAAGTCAGTGGGAACGCGCAAGAGCACGTAATGAGATTTGTGGACTTGATGGGCCCGCATGGGATTGGTACCAGGCTGCTGATGCGCGAGTTCCCCAAATCTCTGAGGACTGTCGCGTACAAATGGTACAGGACACTTGAGGCTGGCTCTGTCAAAACATGGGAAGATATGGTGACGAAGTTATACACTAAATTCATCCAAGTTGAGGAGAAAGTCACCACCATCCATCTCTACCGCATGAAACAGAAGCACGATAAAGAGGGAGTCGCCTTCATCAAGAATTTCAGGACCAGGTCGCTGGAGTGCGTGGATGAAGTAACTGAGAGTCGCCTTGTGGAGATCTGTCTCCAGAGGATGCGCGATGAATATAAAGGTATGCTGATCAACCTCAATATGACTACCTTTTCAAAATTGATTGATTGCACCAGGAACATTGAGCCAATGGTAAAGAGAAAGAAGAGATACGCGAATGATCGCAAACAAACATGCTCCAATTTCAGGATTGGGAGGTTTAGCTACAAGAGGGGGCGCGAATCGGACGTAAACACGATATCGCCTCAGAAGCAGTAGCGGTCCGCACCAAGGGAGGCACCCCCATTACCGTGTTCGATCGCGGATGTAACAACTTTGTGCAAACGATGGCGGAAGGACGGGATCTTGCCTCCACTAGAGCAAAACCCAACTGGCGAACAACTGCAGGATCCTAAGTGGTGTGAATGCCTCGACAAAGTCATGCATCCCACCAAAGACTGCAAGAAGCTGAGGTTGATGGTTGATAGGCAGATAAAGGAGGGACATCTGTTCATAGAGGAACCTGAAATGTATGTGCGCAGCAACCCGTTGCCATCACACTCAGAGCCGGAGCCAAAAGGGAAGGAGATAGCGATGATTTCGATCATGGATCATGAGGAATTCGCGGAGGAAATCCCTGTTTTGGCCAACATCGGTGAAGAAGAAGGTTATGGTATAGACACGGAAGACTCCCGCGCTGAACGGTTGAAGGGTTCGCAAAAGTTTAAGAAATTATTTGATGACATGAATTTCTCGAGCGCCTGCATGCAAGATATGATAAAAGCAATCTTAAGGGTAGCTGAAGACTATGGTTAGGAGCTTGTGGTCTCCAACGGCAGATTTATCAGAGCTGCATGGTCAAGCGGCTTGGTTATGACGTTCGATGACTCGGACAAGAAGACGGACGCGAGTCACCAAAGGCCACTGTACGTGATTGCTGCTATCATTGGCATCGAATTCAAGCGAGCTTTTGTTGATGGAGGGGCAGCAGTAAGCGTTATCCCACTTAGCTCCCTGAAGCTGGCTGGAATCCCGGAGAGTAAGATTGTTAAAAAGCCATCGCATTTGGTAGGCTTTGGGTGTGACCCGAGGATGACTCTCGGGTGGATTCGAATGGGATCCAAATATAATAAATTCGGAATAAGATTGAATCGAAAGTGTGATTCAGCGCCGGTGGTGGTGGTGGTGGTTTCAGGTGGGGCTTCGGGAGATCTGAGATCGAATGAGGAATGAAACCCTAGAAGACGCCGTGGGGGACGGCGGCTCGCCGGCCATGTCGCCGCGAGGGTATTACGGGGAATCGTAACGGTTCAGTGGTGCGAAGTAGATGGATTGGAAGCCATTAGAGATAGGTTTGCTAGGGTTTGACATAGAATGGGATTGGAAGAGCTTTTGTATTTCAAGCAGAGGCTAGTGGTTTGGTTCCTGACTCTCTCCTTCTCTCTCTCTAGAACAACTCTTTCTTTTATTCTTCTTCTTCTTCGTTGTTTCAAAAGCTCTTCGTTTTCATCGTTAAACGTTTTTTGGGAGAAGAAGACGATTAATCTGACAAATTACTTGACAGGTTTTTTGGATTCTCCGTATTACCCATGAAAATCATTTTATATACTGTTTCTTCTAAGTCAGCCTACTTTTCTTAATGAATGTTTTATTTCTTTCAGATTAATTATTTAGTACTTCTTTTGTTTAGCGAAGATGAATCTTGTTGGGTGTATTTAACTTAAATTAATAAATTATTAACCCTAATTAGAACTCCTTATATCCTGGTTTAGCCAAGATGCAATCAAATTACAAGGTAATGTCAGGCTGGATGTGCTATTTTCCGGTCGTGCTAAGAGAGGAACTCATAGGAGTTGTGAAAATGTGCATATATTGTGTGCATAGTAGCAGGGAAAAATTCCTATAATTACTCTGCTTAATGTGCATGTTTAGAATAGTACTACTATATTTGTGTAAATGGAATGCTAAATATATAGGTCTTATAAATTTAGTTTCCTTGAAGTAAATTTTTCATAAACGAATACTGTTCGATTATAAATGAAAAACATTTTTTCTAATAAAAAATGAAATGTGGTACTACATAAATTTAGTAGTAGTGTGATGTGTGTGTAATTGTGAACTTTTTGTTAGAACAAATATCAGAGATTAGAATAGATGAAATATCTCGTCGAGATAAAGTAGTGGAGTGTAATAATTTGTGCATGTTTAGGAAGCGTAATGTCAAACAAATTTGATTCAAACGAACCTTTTTTTTGTCAAAATCAGATTATATAAAAGACTAAAAAACATTACAAATATCCAAATGATCCAACTTCAAAACTTCTGGATGATTAACAACATCAACCACTATACTGGCACTATTTTTAACAAGATTAGCTATGCTGTGAGCAACTCCATTTGCAGATCTTCTAACCCATCTGATTGAGGTGTGCATTTGGAGCATCAGAAAATAAATATCATCAAACACATGCTGAACATCTCCAGGACTTCTAGCTCTGCCATTTGAAATATCCGAAACCATCTTACTGTCTCCTTCAAAGATCCAGCTGTAACTATCATCTAATCTTTGCAGCATAGCCAATCTTAAGGCCTCAGCTTCTGCACTCAAAACAAAGTTTTCTATGCCACAAAACCAATTTCCATTTAAAATCTTACCCGTGTTATCTCTGGTGACTCAAGAAATCACCATTTGGTTATTCTTCTTATTCCAAGCAGCATCAGAATTGCATTTAATCTGGTTTGTTCCAGGAGGAACCCATCTTGTGTCCCCTTCATCAAGGCTTTGAGTGCTTTCAATACCCAAACCCCTGTCATTAACAAAATTTTCCATCCAAGAGGCTTCTGTATGCAAATTTTTTTGCATAGTGATCTCAGGTCTTATGAGGGAGTGGTTGAAATAGAAATCATTTCTACTCTTCCAAATCCACCAGCAGGACAACACTATTTCTTCAAAGAGCCAACTATGCTCTTTGTCTTTCATACACTCTTGCCACATATCAAATTTCAACCTCTGAATATCTTTTCTATCCACACACTCCTGTGTGAATCTCAGTCCCAAGTTCAACCATACAACTCTTGTTCATCCACACCCCACAAAGATGTGAAAGCAATCTTCTGTTTCCATCTCAGAAATGCCACATACCCCAGAAACAGCACAATTTCTAACAAACAATCTCTTTTTGTGGCTAGAGCAGTTTTGCCTGCTCTCCACCAAAACATTTTAACCCTTGGAGGAAGTTTCATATTCCAACAGCTATTCCAATAACTTTTTGAAAAATTAAAAGAAGAAGAGGCTTTAGAGTAACTGTAATCCTTCAAACCTGATTTTCCTTTAGCAGCATCTTCTTCAAACATTTGTTTAGCAGCCCAAGCACCAATTTTCATAGAGTAACGACCATTTCTAGTTTTTGGAAAAAAAAAATCATCTTCTTTCTCAAACCATGGTATGGGAATACTCTGTATAGAATTTTCCACAACTGGGCTAAACATGTTTTTGACTACCATGTGCTTCCAGCTTCTTGTCTCTCCATTGATGAGACTCTGAACCAAACAAGAGTTATTACTGCCTTCTCCATTTTATAGCAGCGGAGGGAGAGAAATTAGGGATCCAAGGATCTTTGAAAGTTTGGATTGATCTGCCATTGCCCACTCTCCACCTACCCTTCTTTTTCAGTAAATCTCTCCCTGCTAGCACACTTCTCCAGGCCCAGGAGGGATTATTTCCCATCTTAGCTTCCAAAATATTTGAATTTGGGTAGTGAGCCTTCTTTAATAGCTGGGAACATAAGGAGTCAGGGTTCTTGAGCAATATCAAGCTTATTTTAGCTAGCAAAGCTATATTATAGCTCCTTAAATCTCTGAATGCAAGACCACCTTGAGCTTTGGGCTTACCCATTTCTTTCCAACTTAGCCAGCACATTTTTTTCTCATTTGGCCCTCCACCCCACCAAATCTTTGCACAAATAGAGATGGGGAATATTAGACTAGCCATAAGAAAGCTTGGAATAGCCATAACGATAGCTTTTAGCAAGACTTCTTTACCAGCATACGAGAGAGTGAGCTTCTTCCACCCCTTAAGTTTCTCCACCATTCTTTCATTGATGAAATTTAGGCACTTAACTTTAGAGCTTCCCCAAAAGGTAGGCACTCCCAAGTACTTGGTATTTTGGTCTAGAGCTGGGATGTTGCAAATCTCAGAAATTTTATTGACCACTTCTGGGTCAGTATTTTGAGAGAAATGCAACAAAGAATTGTCCAGATTAACCACCATACCTGAGTTTGAGCAGAAACTTTGAAAAATATTCAGGCAGCTCATCACTTCTCTTCTTGAGGCCTTCAACAAAAGCAGCGCATCATCCGCGAAAATTAAATGGTTAAGAGGGATAGCTCCTCTCACCAGATTAATACCTTCCAGCTCCCTAGTTTGCAAAGTTGCATTTAACTGTCTTGATAGTGCATCCATGATCAACACAAAGAGATGGGGGGACAGAGGATCCCCCTGTCTCAAGCCTCTTTCTAGGGAGAAGTAAGAACCTTCAACACCATTTATCTTGACATAAAAAGAGACAGTTGTTATACACTGCTCAATAATTTCACAGAAATCATGTGAGAACCCCAATTTTTCCAGATTTTTGAGAAGAAAGCCCCACTCTGCCTTGTCATAAGCTTTCTATAAATCAAGCTTTAGAGCTAGGAGGCCTATAGAACTGGAATTCTTGTGCTTAATCAGGTGGAAGAATTCTTGAGCAATGATTATGTTTTCATGGATTTATTTTCCAGGAACAAAGGCAGACTGGTCCTTAGAGATAAGCCTTGGGAGAAGAACCTTCAATCTATTAGCTATGAGTTTAGCTATCACCTTATAGAGATAGGTGCAAAGAGAGATTGGTCTAAACTGTTTTAACTCTTCAGTACAAGCCACCTTAGGTATTAGAGCAATAACAGTCTTGTTTATGCAACTTGGCATTCTTCTATTTTTTAAAAAGTGTTGTATAGGAGCAACCACATCCTCTCCTATAGTGTTCCACTGAGACTGATAGAATTTACCTGTAAGACCATCATAACGTGGCGCTTTTGAGGAGTTCATTTGAAAGATCACTTGCTTCACCTCTTCTTTTGTAGGAGTTGCTAAAAGCATTGAATTCTCATCCGCACTGACTTGATCTTGATACAAACTCGAATCAAAATCACTTCCAGAGTTGTTTTTTGAAGAGAAGAGGGACATAAAGTAATTCTTGGCATGAATTTGGATGTGATCCTAATTCTCAACCAATTCTTCATTCTCCAACTTAATCTTGTTGATTCTGTTGAAATTTCTTCTTTGGATGGTGGATAGATGAAATTTTTTAGAGCTCTTGTCACCCCCTTCAAGAATTGAACTCTAGACTTTGCCTCCAAAAATCTTCCTCTCTGCTCCAACACTCTTCTAAATTCTTCTTCAACTGTTCCTCAATGTTGCTGTTGTACTGACTCCAAGGTCTGCTTTGGGCCTCAGTGAGTTGATCTTTCATCCTCTTGATCTCTTTGGCATTGTTCTTGACCTATTCCTTTCTCCACTTTTTAGATTTTTTCTATTCATTCTCAGCTTCCCAGTCAGGTTTGAGATAGGATTATGAGAAGATAAGCTTTTCCATGACCTATAGATTTTCTGAGAACACCCTTCATATTCTAGCCAATACTCATTGAACTTAAAGGGAGTAGTCCTCTTATGGTTATGCCAATCAAGAGTCACGATGAGGGGAGTATGATCCGAGCCATTAGGGATTCTCTAGAAAGCTTTGCATTTGGATGAGCAAGACCCCAATCCACATTAAAGTAAACTTTGTCAAGCATCTCCGTAACATTCCCTGTAGCTCTTTTGTTAGTCTAGCTGTAGCTAATTCCCTGAGCTTGCAACTCAACTAAATGGCAATCTGAAATAAATTTTCTGAAAGCATTGATTATCCATTGTTGAATGGGTTTGTTGTTGAACTTGATTACCTCCAGTTTTATCCCCCAAACTACTCATGTCATTACAATCACCTGTGAAAGTGGAGTATGCAGATGTATGAGCAGCACAGATACTCTAGAAGGGGGGGGGGTTGAATATAGTATGCCAACTTTTTGCAGAGCTTGTAGTAAACAAGAGTTTAAGTTGAAGAGCAATGGTGTTCAAGGCTTTGAACACAAATTCAAGCCTTTGAAAAAGATACAGTTTGAAATGAAACAGACAAGTCTTTTTCAAGGCCTTGAAAAGAGTTTCAAACACTTGAAAAACAGACTAGTTTGAGTGCTGTAAGAACTTAAGTATGAGAATGAAATGTAAATGCAAGAGACACAAAATTTATAGATTTCAGTCCACTTGGACCTACGTATCTACCCCAGGGATCTTCTCCCTGCAGGATTTCCAACTCAATTCTTATTAATCAAAAGCTCAGCCCTAGATCTCAAGCACATAGAATTCCCTTACTCTGTTACAACTTGTGGTTCTTCCTAACCTATCTAGTACATGCTCTAGCTAACTAATTAACTAAGAATTCTCTATTGTTCACCTTGAACAATGCTTGAGAATGAAATAAAGAAGTATTACAAGAATGATCTAAAAATGAAGCACATCACAAAAGAACACTAGAGTGTAGAACTGCAGTGAAGAATGCAGTGATCTTCTGTGAATGTATTGTGAGAATGATGAGCTTATTTGATGCTTGTCAATCCAGAAATGTGTCTCTGATTTTTTCCCATTGAGTGTTCTGTCCCGTTTCTTCAAACTGGGCTCTATTTATGCAGTTTGAAACTCTGCAAATCTCCCCAGATTTTCAGCAACAGCTTCCTGTATTTTAGGCGATTTGATTCTCTTTCAACAGCCTTCTCCAACGGATAGTTGATCACAATCTTCAGAGATATTGTTGTGATATTTTCTTTAAACAAATTGAGAAGCTGTCATGGAGGTCTAATTGATCACAGAATCATATTCTTCAAATTTTTCCTTTCCTGCAAAAGTCAGACTAGGAAACTGAACCTGCATATTCTAGAAACAAAATTTCCCTGCAAAACTGAGTCAAACAAATCGATTAAGTACTGTTAGATGTATCAAAACAGTTTGTATTTTATCATTAAATAATAACATATCAAGCATAGGGGTGAGAGGGGCAGAGTTAAATCATAAGAGTTTTAGAGAAACTCCCCCTCAGAACAAGCATGTAAGTCAAACAGTTTCAAGACTTTAAATCCTGGTTCAAGGCCTTGAAATAGCTCATCTATTTCAAGCCTGTGAAACCTGATTCAAGGCTTTGAAAATTGTTTCAAGGCCTTGAAATACTTCTGTATTTCAATTCCATGAAACCTGTGACCTTACAATCTCACTCTTGATGAAAGACAAAACCTAAATCTGTTTGAGCCTTGGATTCTACAAAAAATATTGATTAGTACACAGTTTAATAAGATATTAACACATAATTTCCAAAAGATCCAACTTATTACCAAAACAAATAAAATCACATAAGATGCAGTTTGTCCTACTAATACTAATCAAAAGGCAGAAATAAAACTTAAGATTTTTCTCCCCCTTTTTGACTTTCATCAGAAAGAGTGAGAGGATGTTGGGTAAGAGTCTGGAATTCTTTTGAAAATAAAACTTTAGAAAAGAAAAGAAAGAGTAGGCAAGATTATGGGGTTGGATTGTCATCTCCGTCTTGATCTCCCTCTTCTTCCTCACTGCTTTCATCATTGTCTTGTACTTCTTGATCTTCTTCATTCCCACCAGCAGTTTCTTCTACAGTCTTGTCCTTGGTAGCAGTTTTAGGAGATTTCTTCTTCTTTGTCTTCTTCAGATTTATCAGCAAGTCATCTGAACCGGGACTGTCTGCCTGCTTCATCACCTTCTTGAGCATCTTTCTCAACTACTACCTGCTTTCCCTTATCCTTAACTAGAGCAGCTTCTTCCTGATTAGAGTGTTCACTTGGCAAGTTCTTGTCAGATCCATATTTCTTGGAACCTCCTTCATCCTCAGGGACATCAAACACAGGCATGCTTCTAAAGATGGTTTCCACCATGTATTTGACTTGTTTGAGATCAGTCTCAAACCCATGCTGATTCTATTTGATCTCACTGTTGTCCATCTCTAGACCATCAAGTCCCTAAAGAATGGAAGACAAATCAGGAGGCAGAGATTTCTGGCTTGAAGTAGGGGTCAAGGTCTTGGGCTTGACAAACTTCTTTGCATTCAGCTCTTCTTCTGTTAAAACAGAATACAACTTCCAAACTTTCTCCTTTGTCTTAACCACTCCAATCTTTTCAAAGGTCTTCTCATTGAGCAAACCCATTCCAGGAATAATAGATTCTTCACCAGCAGTAGGAATATTAAGGTGTTGGAAGAACAAAGTTAGCAGATTTGCATAAGGAAAAGGATGCTTTCTCTGGTCTGTTTGGCTGAACAGCATATGCTCCATCACATGCTTCTACAGATCAATCTCATAACCATGCATAAAAAAATACATGATATAAAGCACTCTCTCACTGATCAAATCCTTGGAATTTTCTCTAGGAAAGATGCACCTCATCAGAATGGTGAACAATACATTTGCTTCAACATTTCAAAAAGAGTGTGTTAACTGTTTGGATGAGTCAGGAACATTTGATAGAAAGAATTCTTCTCTTGCTAGCTTCAAAACTTAGTTTTTGGGAGGATGGTTCTGTGTGTCATACCTTCTAGTACAGCCTAGGACAGTTGAGAACTCAGCATGATCTAGTTCCAAAGTAACACAACAACTACAGTCTTGATTACCAAGTTTGGAGTGTTCTTTAATTGCTTCATGTTGAGATAGAACAGCCTGGTAAGCCTAGGGTTGGCTAGCTCAGGAGGGTTTAGCATAAACCACAGAGAGCTTTTCTTTAGCATGGTAATGCAGTTCAAATTCATCCCAGTCAACACAGGCATACTGACCAAGCTACAAAAGGCAATAGGCCTAGAAGAAAAACCATCCAACCACTGACCTTTTGAAGTATTTGAGATGAACCAAGATTCATCATGAGCAGTTTTCTTTGAGTAGATCTGCAATGCTCTTTCCACATCGTCATCTGGTTGTTCCTCTGTCACCTTCCCTTTTCCTGTCTCAGATTGAGTAGCCTTCTTATTTTTCTTCACCTTCTTGGGGCTAGAGATCTCTGTTTCTGGTTGCTTTTCTGCAGCAACTTTTTCTTTCTTCTTCTTCTTCTTCTTGTCTGAATATGGTGTCACGTCCTTCTTGGCTTTATTATTTGGTGGAGGAAGCTTTGCAACTACTTCTGTGCTTGGGGTTCTAGAGCTTGAATCTCCACTAACCTCTTGAACCTCTTCCACTGTTGTCTTTCTCTTCTTCTCTTTACTCTGCTTTGAACCTCCGACCATCTAGATTTTGTCTGAGGCTCTTCTAGTTTTCATTAAGGTTTGGGAGAAAAATAGAGAGAGGTAGATTTGATACGGAGTGAAGAGAGGAGAAGAAGATAAATACTGAAAGAGTTTGTGTTTGAAAAGGAAACCTCAATCTCTCTGATCTCAAAAGATCTGTAATGATAAGAGATGATTCAAATCTTTGAAGACGTTGTAAATAAATAATTAAATACAAAATTTGACTGAAAATCAATTATGAAAATGGTAGGGGCAATATTGAGCAAATATCTACAAAGATAGCACCCAAAATGATCCAGAAGTTATTCACTAACCACTTTTCTCTCTTATTTTCAAGTCTATGAAATTAGTTTCAAGGTCTTGAAACGCCGTTGAACTGAACCACATACAATCAAAGTTTGAATAGATTTCCAAGGCTTTGAAAATTAGTCCAAACCTTTGAAACACATAATAACTTACCTTTCTTACCTGATGCTCCCCCTAAACCAATGCATCTTTATTTATCATGCCTAATTCCAGTCTTAGAGCTGAGAATCTTTCATCTTGCAATGGTTTAGTGAATATATCTGCAAGTTTCAAGTCAGTAGAAACAAATTCAAGAACAATATCACCTTTCTCAGCATGATCTCTGATGAAATAATGTCTGACATCAATGTGCTTGGTTCTTGAATGCTGAATTGGATTCTTTATAATTGATATCGCACTAGTGTTGTCACATTTGATTGGTATGCTTCTGAAATTAAATCCAAGATATCTCAATTGTTGGGAAATCCATAACACTTGTGAACAACATGAATCAGCAGATATATATTCAGCTTCAGCTGCTGATAGAGCAACTGAGTTCTGTTTCTTGGAATTCCAGCTGATCAAAGATGATCCATTGAATTGGCAAGTCCCTGATGTGCTCTTTCTATCAACTTTGTAACCTGCAAAGTCAGTATCTGAAAATACATGCAAAGAGAAATTAGAATGTATTGGATACCAAAGCCCTAAGTCTTTGATACCATTGACATATCTGAATATTATCTTCACAGCAGTTAAGTGTGATTCCTTTGGATCAGTTTGAAATCGTGTACACATACATACACTGAACATGATATCTGGTTCACTAGCAGTAAGGTATAGCAATGATCCAATCATACCTCTATACTCTTTCACATTGACACTCTTGCAAGATTCATCTTTATCTTAAGACAATGTAGAACTCATGGGATTCTTGATCTCTTTGGGTTGAGACAAATTGTACTTGTTCAGCAAGTCCCTAGTGTACTTGCTTTGATGCCGGAAGATGCCCTTCTTCAATTGATGTATTTGAAGTCCAAGGAAGAAGTTCAACTCTCCCATCATGCTCATTTCAAATTCCCTTGTTAACTACATATTAGTCCCTCTCCTAATCCCGTCCATACACGGATTAGTCCAACTTGCAAATTAGTCCTACTAAGTTTGCAAGTAGTTGCGTATTGATCCTTCTATTTAATTAATCATGTTAATTAATTCCTAATTTCGGTCTAATCCATAGGGAGTGTGACCCCATAGGTTTGTACTTAGTTGGTAGTAACAATTACTAACATGTAGCAACCTCTAGCAAGACATCCATGGCACCCAACTAATAGAAATAGTCATCCGACAAACCTTCTGCAAGTATTGTCTCATCCCTTTGTCTCCATATCTGAATTGGACACGAGACATACAAGTCACACTCGTATATCTAATCCATGGTATCTCGATATTGGGAATAGTCTTATCCATGCAGATAACATCAATATCTTATATTGATTTATCTGAGTCTGGCCAGACATTCTATAAGCATAACCCTCGAGTGGCCGTGGATATGGGAGGGACAAATTCGATCTACAATACTACCATCTCTAAGCTTGCTTCCTATTGTGTCCGATATGCGCCTTATTGCTACCCAATTACGGTGTAGCGTTTGACGCTATCAAAACACAATACTCCACAACTAGAGGATCTAGTGACTTCAAGTCTAAGGATGACAATACCGTTGTCACTACGAGAAGCACTTGTGATTTAAATAACTTGTAAGTAGCCTTCTGGTAAGTGGGTTAATCCAGTATGACATTACCCCTAATGCATACCCATGTGTTGGATCGTGATATCGCCGTATGAATCCAACCCCAAACTAGTCTTTAGTTGATCGCCCAATTAATCAATATTGACTAGGGATATTTAAGATAAACAAAAAAATTTGTAATCTAAGGACTTTATTATATTAAATATCTCCATAAATGATACAACGAATGTTCTAGCCAAAATTAGTGTTCATACTAAATAAGATTACCTCCAGGACATCTATTCCAACAATTGCCCAGATTGGACCTTCGCTATAGATTAATCCAATGGTCCCATAGGCGAGAAAGTGGTAACCTGTTCGGCATAGAGAAAACAACCTAATGCTGTTGGAAAACTGTTAGCACCTCGGATGGAACATCAACCAAAAACTTGTCCGTAACAGCTGTATAATCGGGCTGGGATGGAATGACAATCATCTCATATAATTCCATTTCGGCACAGGGCAAGCAGAGAGCTCATAATGGATTATATGAAACAGGGCACGGGCCTTGATCAGTACTGTCAACACAATCTGGTTACCCTGCTAGAGGAACTTCATTGTGAGCTTAATGTAGTAGTGCGAGATTTCCCCCAAATTCTGCAGCCAATGAACTCACAAGACTGTGTCAATACCATGAAATTCACTGTTGCCCACGTATCCATATAAAAACAGTACTCTGAGCGGTCAAGGTTGTCTTGGGAAAATAGTACTCTGAGCGGTCAAGGTTGTCTTGGGAAAATAGTACGCGTACCGTAAAGATTCACTGTTGCCCACGTAAAGGCAGAATGGCGAAACTGGATGCAATTAAAATGTCAAATGCTCTCCCAATGCAGGATGAATAAAGTCTTGTGTACCACCCCCATAAATGAGGACCTTCACACTAACACCAGCAATAGTACATGTTAACTTAAGTGAGCGATGGTGAGGATTACAAGCTAGCGAGTGAAAGTGGGACATATTGTCCATTATGATCCCCGCATTGTCTTCCTGAGTCATAACGTTCGTGTTAGCAACTTCATCCTATTCAACCCCTTAAGAAGGAACCTGGTCTTGCAGGCGATGAGTACGCGGATACTTTTCATCATAGTTGTACCAGAGACCATGGCGCGCCCGTTCTTCACGTTCCTCCCGAGTCAACCGCCGAACAGGCATCCCTGCCATGGGTGCTGTAGCCGAAGTCGGCGTGGCCGTAGGCTAGGCATTCGGATGTGGGGTAGCCGATGTGGTACGACTGGTTTATGATGCTCATGGACGCTTTCAGAGCATATGCCTAGATTGATTCCTCTTGTCCTGCCGACAACTCGCGAGCTAATGGAAACGCCTGCGCTAAGGTGCGTGGATAACGCAGATTTAGCACACGCTCTTGAGCGGCTGTGTCAATTCCGCCCATAAAAGAGATACAAGCACAGACTCTTCGACACGGGCAATTTTGTTCAAAACTGTTCGAACTCTGACTGGTATGCCATGAAAGTAATTTGTTGTTTTAGTATTGATAGCAACCCCACATAATCCTCTAATGCCCTGGGTCAAACCGTTGCTTGACAGCGCTCAAAAATCCATCCACGTTGACGTCGGGTTGTTTGATTGATAGTACCGGAACCATTCTAACGTCGGGTTGTCGATGAGCATCGCCACATACCCGTGCCTCTATTCAACAACTGTCGAAGCACGTCCAATTTTGGCGATTTCGGTATCCCGTCGTCTATCACACTCGACAGTTTCTGCCTTGAGCTGCTCGGTCTCAGCTTCGCGACGTTTGTCGCGATTATACGTATCTTTCTGAAGATTATTGAAGGCCGTAGCCATGTCGTCCTGAGACAAAGTCGGTTTGGCCATCGGAGGAATATTGCCGACTTCCACCATGGCGACGGCGGAATCGAGTTGGGGTTCGTCGCGATGCCATCCGACAAGCAGGATGAAAGCACCAGTTGTTACCCTCCTGGTAACTCTCGGCGCTGAGAGGACCGGACGGAAAGGGGAAAAAATAGAGAGACAAGAAAAGTTTAGGGTTATGAAATTTTCTCATTAAATGATTAAGAAAATTTACACCCCTTTTATATATACGGTTCGACCTAGTCCTAATCCGAGCAAAAGAACCGTATAAAAATTCACTAAAATTACATACGACTCCACTCGTCTAACAGACTATGATAATAAACGAAAAATAAACAAAGTAATTAACATTTCAGCTTCGGCTGAACATAATCTTTTACGTACGTCGAAGGACCGACATTGCGCTTGAGTGTTTCCCTGATTCGCTCGTTTGAAGGACCAGGATCATCCTCGTTCAAGCTATCATCCCTGCCTGGTGTACCCGTAAACCGTATCAATGCACGTATTTACATTCACACCTCTACCTTTTTTCATATTATCTATATGACCCCAACTGTGTCTATTATCAAAACTAGAACTATCTCCCCATTACATATATACAAACACATACATCTGTACTATGCAGTATTTTAACACAATGTTTGCCCAATTCATATTTAAAAGGGTATCGGTTATATGTTCTCATGTCATAAGAAAAATGAAATGGTGAACAAGAGAACATCAAAGATATATAGATAAGAGCTAGTGCTGCTTGTTGATGAGCTTATGCAACAATTGTGCTGTGAACTTTCTGTACAGCACATAAATCAAACAAACCTATCACCTTCTTGTTAGGCCGAGTATAATGGATGATGGAAGAAACTGGACTTGAGGCACGTTGAACGTTTTCTTTAAGGGATAAATCGCCCCCACTATGCTGCCGGGTTCTGGCGATTCCCCTCCAGGATACAACAAGTCGCGTCGGTTCTACAGCCAGCAATCTGCAGAAGTTCTCTAGAATTCTCTGTGAAACTGTGATTGAAACTGATATGGGAATCTGCTGGGTGTTTGGCTTATTTATAGTTCACGAAAGAACATGAATGAAGGGATGTGTTTGTTCATAACAGTTGTGACTGTTTATAACAACACATCCTTTCACCAACCGAAAAATAACCGCCATAACAACCAGAAAAATAAAACGAAAGACAGTTATTATTTAATTAACTCACGCCACACGCGCACGTGCCACGTCGCCAAAGTGCCTAAGTGCGCCTACAAAAGCGCCACTAAAGCGCCACATTGCGCCTTGCGCGCGCGCGCGCGTGTGCGAGTTGTAGAGGATAACCACTCTATATGGTAACTCAATTAAATATCATTAATTGGTTTCCATATATAAAATGCATAATAACTCTATTTTATAAGATGTGTGACAAATTTCCCCAAGAATTTTACAAGCTATCTTCAACAATCCCCCACTTAGCTTGTAAATTCCAGTTCAATCGTGATAGATTTATGGATCACACACATAAATCAATCCAGTTCCGGTGAGTAATTCACATTATGTTAGCACCTTAAGCCATGTGCTCGATCCTGGATTCATAAACATTTACAAAAGTAAACCTTTAAAACTTTTGTTAGAAGCGGCTAAACCTCTCATGTTTATATAGGTGAAGTTTCATCTTCTCGGTAACTATGTTACCTCGACGAGATGTACTTCATTAAGAGTCTTAACTCACCCTCGTAAATATTACACTGATTATCCTAGAATGGGTACGTAAATTATCAGTGTTTTCCCGATCATAATATAACTTGTTTTTACCCATTAAACCTTGTTTAGCAATTAAGCATAAGGTAGGGTTCCCGCTACATCTGATCGTAAGGTTTTAATCCCATTCCACTAGATGTTTTCCTTACTAAGTCTCTGCAAAGACCCTTAGTAAACGGATCAGCCAAGTTTTCGCTTGACCGAACATAAACTATGGTAATAATACCATCACAGATTAACTGTCTTACATATTCATGTCGGAAGCTAATATGTCTAGATTTTCTATTATAAACTTTATTATATGCTCTAGACATTGTAGCTTGACTATCGCAAAACAAAGAAATAGACGGCATCGGTTGTGGCCACAACTTTATATCCAATAGCAGATTTCTCAGCCATTCTGCTTCTTTGCCTGCAGCCGCTAAGGCAATAAATTCTGACTCCATCGTTGAATGAGAGATACATGTCTGTTTCTTGGAACCCCAAGAGACTGCTCCTCCTCCAATCATAAAGATCCAGCCAGAAGTTGCCTTATTGTCACCCGCGCCAGTTATCCAACTAGCGTCTGTGTAACCCTCTAATACCGCTGGGAACTTATTATAAAATAATCCCAAGTTGGAAGCCCGTTTGAGATAACCGAGAATTCTACCAACAACTTTCCAATGCATGGCACTAGGATTACTTGTGTATCTTGCGAGTTTACAAACTGCGAAAGAAATATCAGGTCGAGTACAATGCATTGCATACATCAAACTCCCAATGACACTAGCATACTCTAATTGAGCAACCGCTCTGCCATCATTTTCAGTCAATTTTACCGAATAATCATAAGGTGAGTTAGCTTCTTTAAATCCTAAATGTTTGAATTTAAGAAGCAACTTCTCTATGTAATGAGATTGACATAAAGCGTAACCCCCACTATATTTCTTCACCTTGACACCTAAGATAGTATCAACCTCATTAAGATCCTTCATCTTAAATTGGGAGGTCAAATACTTCTTAGTTTCTGAAATCCCTTCCATGTTAGTCCCAAAAATAAGCATATCGTCCACATATAGACAAATAATAACACCATAACGATCCGTAAATTTTGAATATATGCATTTGTCCGCATGGTTATGCTTAAATCCATGGGATAAAATAACGGCATCGAACTTTTCATGCCATTGTTTCGGTGCCTGCTTTAACCCATACAAGGACTTAACAAGTTTGCAAACTTTCTTTTCGTTATTTGGCATCACGAATCCTTCTGGTTGTTCCATATACACTTCTTCATCTAATTCACCATTTAGGAAGGCGGTTTTAACATCCATTTGGTGTACATGCAAATTAAAAATGGAGGCAAGTGCCATCAATACTCTAATGGATGTTATTCTAGCCACGGGTGCATAGGTATCGAAATAATCAATACCCCCTTTCTGCTTGAAACCTTTTGCTACCAATCTAGCTTTAAAGGTTTGTAGTGACCCATCGGAATTATACTTCCTTCTAAACACCCATTTGCACCCAATAGGTTTTGATCCCGGAGGTAAATCGACTAATGTCCAAGTATTATTCGATAATATCGAGTCCATTTCGTCGTTTATAGCCTCTTTCCAAAAACCTGAATCTCTAGAAGCCATAACTTCAGAGAATGTTTTTGGATCATCTTCCGTATCGAGTGCAATGGGAATTTTATTCAGGACAGTTTCTCTATCTCCTTCCATAAGAAAGACAAGAGAATCCGGTGAGACAAAATCAGGGCCCAATCCTTTTTCCTTCCGTTCTCTTTGACTTCTCCGAGGAGGTTCAATATCATCGGAAGCCTTTCTCTTATTTTCAAGAGATAGGTCGGGGTTCATTGTTGGAGTAGGTTTTGACAAGTTGGAATCATCGATAAATTTATTTTCAATAAATTCTACGTCCCGTGATTCCACTATCACATTGGATTCTAAATCCAGTAACCTATATGCCTTTGAGTTTTCGGCATATCCAACAAACACGCTCTTGAGAGCTCTTGGCCCTAATTTTGTTCTCTTAGGGTCTGTAACGCGATAAAATGCCATGCATCCCCATACCCTAAGGTACTTCAAGTTTGGTTTTCTGCCTTTCCATACTTCGTAAGGTGAAACTTTTGATTTCCGTGAAGGAATTCTATTATGCAAATAACATGCGGTAAGTAACGCTTTACCCCACAAAGAGGATTTTAATTTTGCGTTCAAGAGCATAGAATTGGCCATATTCACTAGCGTCCTATTCTTCCTCTCAGCCAAACCATTTTGTTGTGGCGTGTATGGTGCACTAGTTTGATGTATAATACCATGCTCTTCACAAAACGCTGAAAATTCATGAGGAAAATATTCACCACCTCTATCGCTACGAAGAGTTTTAATTTTCCTTTCCATGAGATTCTCAACTTCAGCCTTATAACACTTAAATTTGTCAAAGGCCTCATCCTTAGTTTTCATCAAATAAACATAGGTATATCTAGAACAATCATCAATAAATGTTATGAAATACCTATTACCACCTCTAGTAACTATGCCATTTAATTCACAAATATCAGAATGCACAAGTTCTAGAAGTTGGGATTTTCTTTCTACACTTGGGAAAGATTTCTTAGTCATTTTGGCTTGTATGCAAATTTCACATTTAGAGTCGTGATTCTAGTGCAAGATATCAAACCATCTTTTCGCATGAATTTCAACGATCTAAAATTTAAATGCGCCAAACGAGAATGCCATAAAGAAATAGAGTCAATCATGTAGATAGGACTAGCATTTATTTCATTAATAGATAACTTAAACATCCCATTACAAGCATAGCCCTTTCCAACAAACATGCCAGCCTTAGAAAAAATTACATTGTCAGCCTCAATCACAGCCTTAAATCCGTTCTTACAAAGAATATTAGCCGACACCAAATTCTTCTTGATTTCAGGAACATAGAGAACATTCTGCAAGGTCAACTTCTTCCCGGAAGTGAATTGGATTTGAATATTGCCCTTTTTGAGAACCTTGGCTGCATTGTGATTTCCCATAAGAACTTCACATTCGTTGGGAGTCTCTTCATAATGCACAAAAAGCGACATGTTGTTACAAACATGGACAGTAGCACCAGAATCATACCACCAATCATGAGAAGCATCTTCAGACGCCATGTTCAACTCCATAATCATGCCAATATGCATGTCGGAAACCATGGCGACTAATTCAGAAACTGAACTCTCAATGACATTAGCCTGTTTGGAATTACCGTTAGACTTGTCTTTGGAATTCCCATTCTGAACCTTAGGCTTGTTGCATTCCCTTTTGATGTGTCCCTTCTTGCCGCAATTGTAACATTTCATATTCTTCTTGTTCTTCTTGGTAGCACCGTTTGGATTGGAACCGGTTTCATCGAACTTCCTCTTCTTTCCCGCTCTACCTTGGTCATCCACGAAGTTCACTTTAGAACTAGAAGGACCCGCCAGGTTTCTTTTCCGGATTTGAGTTTCTTCTTCGATTCGGAGATGTTTCTGAAGTTGTTCAAGGTTGAAGTATTCTGTTGTGTGAAGAAGTTCCTTCATGTATTTATGCCAACTTTCAGGAAGTTTAGCAATAATACCCCCCACTAACAACTCATCAGGAACAACAATATTGAGATCTCGAAGTTTATTAGCGAGGATTTGGAATTCGTAAACCTGATCGAGAATGGGAGAACTATCATCCATAGTAAAATCAAAAAATTTCTTAATAAGAAACTTATCTGATCCTTGCTTTTCAGCCTTGTATTTGTTCTCCAATGTCTTCCAAATTTTGCTTGGTGACTTCTCTGATGTGAATAGATCGTATAAACGATCCGACAGTGTGTTGAGAATGTGTCCTCTGCAAACCAGTTCGTCCTCCTCCCTCTTCGTTCGCTGCGCCTTTAATTCGTCAGTGTCGTCGTCCTTTGGTTCTGGTATTGGCTGCAAATTTTCGTCCAGAACGTATGCCACCTTCAATGCAGTGAGTAGAAACATCAACTTGTCTTGCCAACGGGTGAAATTGGTGCCATCAAACCGGTCCAGTTTGACGAAGTCTTGATTCATCATCTTGAAAGTTGCAGTTTATCCCTTAAAATTATTTAATTAACTCACGCCACACGCGCACGTCGCCTAAGTGCCTAAGTGCGCCTACAAAAGCGCCACTAAAGCGCCTTACGCGCGCGCGCGCGTGTGCGAGTTGTAGAGGATAACCACTCTATATGGTAACTCAATTAAATATCATTAATTGGTTTCCATATATAAAATGCATAATAACTCTATTTTCTAAGATGTGGGACAAATTTCCCCAAGACTTTTACAAGCTATCTTCAACGCTTCTGAATACGGACAATAACTGGTGCGTTCTCATACAAGCACGTTTCCTTTGTTTCCTACCGCGGCGCAAGATAGTTAATCCCTTGCTTATAAATATTCCTAATTGAGGTTTAAAGAGAGTTAATTAACTCATTCTGAGCACCGGCTGACATATATGACAGAGAGAGATCAAGAGACCATTCTGTAAAAGTAGGCGCCTATTAAGGAAACTACACATGTAATTGTTCGACGTGCTCTTCCATATAGCATCAAACAAGAAAATCAACTGGACTGTTACATCTGATCAGTTAGACGTGAAATATTAAGAACAAAGAATCACATATCCACAGGCAACAACTGTCACTCGCTCTAATAAATTGCTATGTGTGAGTTAGTATTGACTCTAATAATTTGAAATTTTGAATTTTCAATTGCGAATCATCCCATTAATCTACATTATGTATTACTATAATAACAATACAATAGTTAAACACACACCTTGACTAAATTGAAGCATCTTTGATCCCCAATTCCTCATCCTATTCGATCTTAATTGATCTCCTACATCCTGTCGTGGTTGCAACCACAATGCCATATTCAGAGTCCGAGAATGCTGAAGATCAGCCAAGATTCAGGCAGATTGCCACTCCTAACCTGGTGGTGCCACAGAGGAGGAGGGGAGGGTTCTCGGGCCGGCGGAAATGGAATTTTCAGGACAGGGGCAGGGTGGCCGTGATGGTGATGGTGCATTCGCTCTGCTTGTTTGCACCCTTCACCTTCAGTTGGGCAGCTTTTTGGGTGGCGGTGGTGATGACTGTGGTGACGGGGCAACTGGGTATTACTCTTTGTTACCATAGATGCCTTACTCACATGAGCTTTAAGCTTCCCAAATGGCTTGAATACTTCTTTGCCTATTGTGGGGTCCATGCAATTCAGGTCGGTTATAGGTTTATCCTTCTAATGTTCGACTTCTCGGTTACATGTATCACAGTAGGCACATTACGTAGACAAACTTGACTAATTTGTGTTCATTTGCAGGGGGATCCAATATACTGGGTGAGCAAACATAGGTTTCACCACAAGTTGGTTGATACTGAGAGAGACCCTCACAGTCCACTGGAAGGGTTCTGGCACAGTCACATGGGCTGGATTTTTGATTCTGATGCGCTCGTCCAAAAGGTATGGACTCTTAATTCCTTCCTAAAATTAAGACAGCATCTAATGGTGGAATGCATTTTGCAGTGTGGAGAATGCAATAATGTTGGGGACTTGAAGGAACAACCTTTCTACATGTTTATTCGAAAAACTTACCTTCTACATCCGACGTCGCTCGCGGTTCTTCTCTATGCAATCGGAGGATTGCCTTTCATTGTTTGGGGCATGGTACGTGCATAATTATACATTTCTTGCATAGCAATGGAGTGCTGACTTCAACTTAATTGAATACACGTACACCAATTTGTAATTCTAGTCGAGTTGGGAGTTTATCATATGAGCTTCATCGAGAGTACCTAGTAAATTCAGTGGCAGAGCTACTTATAAGAGGCAAGAGAAATTTAACTTTACTTTTGACCAAAATATCATTTGCTGAGTTCATATTTTCTCATTAGTACCTTAAAAAAGTACAATAACTTTTTTACTGACCTAACTGTTTCAGTTTTCATGCTGCGCAACTATGCGTAAGTACCTTATTAACATTGATGTTAATGTTATCCAGATCACCCACGATAAAATACACTATTACTTTTAGTTATTGACTAACATTAGTGTTAATGGCAGGGTGTGAGAGGCGTCTATTCGCTCCATTTGACATTCTTGGTTAACTCGGCTTGTCACTCATGGGGAAAGCAACTCTGGAACACCGGTGATCTCTCGAGGAACAACTGGTAGTACATACTTCACCCCTTTTTTCCAATCATCACTATCGAATTCATTGTACTACTTTATACTCTTGTCGTAGGTTTTGATTTTGAGTAATTAACAGTGAATCAATCGCCAATAGGTTAATAGGATTGCTTGCGTTCGGAGAGGGTTGGCACAACAACCATCACGCTTTCAAGTTCTCGGCTCGACATGGACTAGAATGGTGGCAAATCGATACAACTTGGTACATGATTAAACTTCTTGAGGCAGTTGGTTTGGCAACAGATGTCAAACTACCAACTGATAGCCAGAAACGGAGGATGACACTTGGCAAGGGAAGCTCTCGGCAAGCATAATAATCAGTTGTCTATTCATAACACAAGATTGTAATATTTTATAAGTTTACTATATATAGTTACAGTCTTCATGTTATTCAAACTAGACGCTACCCCGCGCTAACGCCTGTTGTTAGTTTTAGTTGGGTTAAGATATCACTCGATTAATCATTTAAAGGATACAATGTTAATTTTGGTAGAACATATTATCAATTTGTATTCCATAATATCGTAGGAGAGATGGCTATTGTTCGAAGCAAAATAAAAGTACGATTTGAACAATAATTTTTGTTTATTTTTTTGTTCATAGTTACATCATATTATTTTTTCTAAGAGTTTATCGTAATACTTAAAAACACGACAGGTGATTCAACTCTCATGTGAAAAATGGCGGTGACACTATAATGTAAAACAAACCCAATTGGGTCATCATATTTTATCATTTAATACGATATTAGTTATTAGTTATATTAGTTATTAGTTAGAGAAGCTTCATCCCTAACTCAAATTATCGAAAGACTAAATATTATTGGTCATAATGAATTTTATTTACTCCGTTTATTAACATTTGACAAACTACGACGTCTTTATGTGAAAAGTTAACGGATTCGAGAGCTATTTCGTGTTCACTCGTTTGCTTATATTTGACATTGTTGAACACATATGTTGTAATTTTAAAATTTTCTTTTGAAAAGTAGTCTTAATAACTTTTAGAGTAAACCCGACAAAAATATCTTAAGCTTTTTTTTTTCTTTCTTTTTGTCAAACTATGTGTATCTTAAGTCACTTACATATTTTCCAGGATATGCTGATGTCTGAATTATTTTTAGAAGTATATTAAAATATCTCAAGCCACTTTTAAAGTTGTTGTATTTTTCCATAAAAAAGTTATTGTTTTTTATTTGTGGTTGCATAGCATAAAGTCTTATTAGGGTCGCATGTGTCTCTACCACGTCAAATGAAATCACTTGACAAATTGCATATAGTATGCATCTCTTCTGAAATCACTTTCGACTTTATATTTGTTGCTTGTAATATCCAGTCATATTTTTAGGGGTAAAGTAGTAATTTAGGAAGTTAATAAGAATTTAGTTGCAAAATAAATAAATAAATAAATTGGGTGAATTATTGTGTTTTTAATAGCTAGGAAATTTACGGGTAAGATTTTATAAACCGTTAGAAAATTATACGTGAACGATTCTCTAATTTTTAGTTTTTTAGCGCGTGTCCGACCACCGCGTAGAGTGACACTATTGCCACACCCAATCACTTCCTATTTATCACTATTAAATTAAAATTAAAATAAAACCCAATTTCTGTTTCCTAGCAAACTTCATCCTCTTTCTTTCTCTTCACGGAAAAGAAACAACCACCGCCTCTCACATCTTCGCCGCCTCTCCTTAGCCGCCTCTGTTGGAGGCTTGGTGCCCAAGGAAAGTATGATATAAAACCCACTCTCCAGCCACCCCCTCATCACCACAGCCGCCCTCACAACCACATCCTCCCTCGTCATCTCCTCCATCACCACCACCACCGAGCATCTCGACAAAGAAGAAGAAGCCACCTCCACTCTCTACTCCCTGACCAGTTTTCTCTCACTCTCTCTCTCTATTCTCTGAGAACCACAACAGCAACAGGGGCGGACAGAAAAGCAGCCAAAAGGCCGACCACCATCGTCGTTCTCCCGCCGGAGAAAACACCCCGAGAAGACCCACTTCTTCTCTCTCATCTCCTTTGTATTCTCCCAACCCTCTTTGCACGTGCCTGCACTTCTCTGACCTGAAGCAGAGCCCAAGGAAGCAGCAGCAGAATCCTTAGCCGCTGCCTGACCTCCATTTTTGCCGGCCAAACTCCAGCAAGTTTGCCGGAGTAATTTAGCAGCACCCACTCTCCTCCCTTGCTTCCAGAAGGCTACTAGGACCCCGACCAACCCATTGTAGAGCTCATACCAAGCTAGAGAAGCCATTAAAGCCGGCCACAAAGCCCAACTCCGGCGACGTCGACATCAAACTCCGACCCGACTCATTTCTTGACGGTTTCCAGCCATTTTTGGCCTAGGTATGTCCTAAAACTCTCAATTAGTTGTTATAGATAATCAAAATTGAATCTTTCTAGCTTGAATCCTAATCCAGATTGATGAACTTTTAAGTTTTGTAAAAAGGGGTCAAAGTGTAATTTAGAGAAACTTTAACTACATAACAAAAGGGGGGGCAGTTTGTATTTTAAGAAACTAGGAAGGTTGTTAGGGTGTTTTGTCAAAACTGTTTTAGTAATAATTGGGGTACGTGACGACTTTTAACACAACTTAGGGGTTCTATATGTCTTTTACTAAAACTTCACACTTTTCGCTAAAAATAAAGATGTTAATTCCGGATTTGAAATAATTTCTAAAAATACTAGTTTTCGTCCCCGTCCCGGAAAACTAATTTGGGTGTGGAAATAGTGTACGGATGATTCGTTAAAAATTAAACAAAAAATATTTTTATTGAAAACTAATAAACTTTGTCTAGTCTCTGAGTTTGTAATTTGGATATCTAACATGTCTAAAAGTTAACGTTTCGCTAGTTTGTAAACATCGTAGCATCGTGTAGAAGTTTCTTAAAACACATCAGTCTTTGATATTGTTTGATCGATATAGTTATAATAATTATTTTTAATAAATATAAACGAGCATTTCATAAAAGAACTCTCTAATTAAATAATGGCTTTTGGAAATATAAAGTTGAATAGTTTTTTAAAAATATGTGTTGTTTTATATAATTTCGTTTATAAGAAATTATAACTAAGTAATACATTAGGAAACGATCAAGTGGGGGTGGGGTCGACATATAAAGAATTCTTAGGTTTACAGCGTTTTATTTGAATATTGATTTATTTAGAAGCTACAATTTGTAGGTGACGATTGTGTAGGCAAGAGCTGCTTCTAAGGCGTGCTATTGAAATAAGGTAAGTGAACATGCCAAGCCTTGCGTGCCTAGCTCATTTCGTGTCGTAATGTGATTTTCAATACTTGTCTCAAAGTGTGTTTATGATTTATATGTCTTATTTGTGAATACTTTATATTTTACAGAAGTTGCTTTGATTTGATACTGTCACACAAAAAATTTATAATGCATAATAACGTAAAGTGTAAAGAGTTGTGCGGGAGAAGCTTATTATTGTCGTGTTGACTTCTGTCACTCGGCCCGTGGTTATTATTTTATTATTGTCGAGCTTGTCTCGACCCGTGGATATTATTTTATTATTGTCGAACTTGACTCGACCCGTGGTTATTATTATTTTCGAGCTTGACTCGCCCCGTGGTTATTATTATTGCTCCATGTACTCTCCTCACTTAGGGGGGTGCTGGCACTTAAGGTCTTGGACTATGCGAGATGGTAGTTCTTATCAGTTCTGCCCCGTAACAGCAAGCTAATAATACAGTTTTCTCTGAGACGACGATTTTGAGAAAGAAAAGAAGAAAGAGATTGTGACTAATTCTCCCCGTTTGAAAGTTGAGAAAGAAAGTTAAAAGAAAGAGAAGTTTACATTTGAGTTCCTGCTTCATTCTTCAAGTTTACTGTTTTACCATTCATTATTATTTGTTTTTGTCATGAAAAGTAAACATGCCTCATCATCTGTTTTACGAGCTTGGGTGTTACTTACTCAGTATTTTCATGCTGACTTTGAAACTGCGGTTCCTGTTTCCTTCCCACCGCAGGTTTAGGAGCTAAAGATTAAGGGGTAGCAGGGTACGAGACTCACTTAGATGGATATCATCACGAGTAGTAATGTAGTAAGGCTAGTTTAACATAATGTAGTAGTTTTAGAGACGCTTGTTATATCTAGAGACTTTTGTAATGTTTAATATTATGTAATAAATAAATATTTTGGGATGTTATGCGTATGATTTCCGCCGTTACTTTTGGCATCGCCCTCCCGGTCTTGTCCGAGCCGGATATAAGGGGTTGTTTCATTGCTTGTATTTATTTACATTGGAAATCTAAATAAATTTTCATAATAATATTCATTTTCATATTTTATTGTAAACGATAGCAACTCAGGTATCACTTATAGCATTCTCTAAATACGCAGTAATTTATATAATCATTCATTTATGTAATTGTTCAATCCTCTCTTCTATTGCGTTACTCGGAATTTTTAATTAACTTTATGTTTTAGTGCTCTATAAATTCAAGTCGCTATTGACTGATAATTAGGGAAAGTTATTTTACATAAGTCAACGTGACAGCCTTGGAGCAACGCTTGGGTAACTTCCTCGCAAACCACTGTTTCGCAGACACCGTCATCCCGAAGGTCGATAGTGCGCCACCAATCCCGCGCGACATCTACCTGATGCCTAACCATGTTGGATACAAGGCGCCAAAATGGGAGAAGCTCGATGAGATCAACGGAAACACGCAGGAGCATGTAATGCGATTCTTTGACATGATGGGCCCACGGGATCGATCCACGTCTGCTGATGCACGAGTTCCCAAAATCTTTGGGACACGTCGCGTACAAATGGTATAGAACTCTAGAGACAGGCTCCATAAAAACCTGGGAAGACATGGTCAAGAATTTTTACACCATGTTCTTCCAGGTTGAGGAGAAGGTTACGACGATACACCTGTCGCGCATGCACCAGAAACATGACGAAGAAGGCGTTTCATTCATAATGAAGTTCCAAGTCGCTGGAACGCGTGGATGAGGTGGTCGAGAGCCGCCTCGTTGAAATCTGTCTCCAAGGCATACGAGACGAATACAAAGGTATGTTAATTAATTTGCAGATGCCTACTTTCTCCAAATTAATTGACTGTACTAGGAAAATCGAGCCCATTGTGGAGAAGCAAAATAAGAGATACTCGAATGATCGAGGATTGGGGGGTTCCAGTTACAAAATTGGAAGGTTCAAATACAGGCGAGGAAGAGAAGCTGAAGTAAATGCGGTCTCGGCTCAAAAGCAACAGCGAGGTCCACCAAAGGAGCCGCCCCCATTGCCATGTTCGATTGGGGAGATAACAAGCTTATGCAAGCAGTGGAGGAAAGATGGGATCTTAGCCGCGCTCGAGAGGCCACCTACCAGAGAGCAACTCAGGGATCCTAAATGGTGTGAGTGTCATGGCCAAGTCACGCACCCATAGAAAGAATGCAGAAAGTTGAAGTGGCTGGTGGACAAGAAGATAAGAGAAGGACAGTTGGTCATCGATGAGCCAACCAAGGATGTGCGCAACAATCCATTTTCATCCCAGTCACAACAGGAGCCTAAGGTATAAGAGGTGGCGATGATCTCAATCTGCGACCACGAAGAAGTCATAGATGAAGGCATTCCAGTTGTGGCTGAGATTGACAAAGATGAAGACTACGCCATGGACACAGAAGAATCCCGAGCTGAACGGATGAGAGGCTTGCACAAATTAGAGAAGTTCTTTGATGACATGAACTTCTCGAACGTGTTCCGTCAAGAGATGACAAAGGCGATCCTGAGAGTAGCCGAAGACTTTGGAGAAGAGCTGCAAGTCTCAAACGGAGAAGTTATCAGAGATACACGGTCGAGTGGCTTTATAATGTCCTTCGCGCAAGCGGACAAGAAGACAGACGCGAACCACCAGAGACCATTGTACGTGACAGCAGTAGTCAATGGTGTTGAGTTCAAGAGAGCCTTCGTCGACGGAGGAGCAGCAGTGAATGTGATACTTTGAGTTGACTGGTATCTCAGAAAACAAGATTGTCAAGCGGCCATCGCCTCTGATGGGCTTTGGAAGTGATTCGAAGATGACAATTGGATGGATTCGCCTAGGGATCCAGATTGGCAAAATCAAATGCTCTACCAAATTTCACGTGATAAGTGCGAATACCAATTATCACATGATCAGTGGTCGAGCGTGGATTCATCTCTTCGATGTTGTACCTTCCACAGCTCATCAGATGATGAAAGCTATCTGGAAGGACAGGGTGGTGGATATACCAGCTTCGGTAAATCCATTCAACCTATATGAAGCGCACTTGACAGAGGCAGTCTGGTTCACCGAAATGGAAGACAAAGAGATTCCAACACCATTCAAGCCAAACCCCTTTCCCAAATTGGAGGATATCAGAGATCAATCACCAGCAGGATTCATGCTGATGAGAGAAGCCCAGAAAAAAGGACCCTGCGCATGAGGAGGTGCCAAAGATAGCCTACCATAAGAAGACTGTCTGCACCTTGAAGAGAGTCATCAAGAACGATGATGATGGCAACGTGGTAGACAGTTTCTATTAAAATGAAAAGAAATGCTATCGCATCTGAAGGTTCGTGGGGTCATTTTCAAACTCGCCTATCGAAGATGTCCCTGAGCAAATCAATGAAATAACAGAAGCGCCAGACGAAGACATAATCGACACAAGTATAAAGAAACTGAGAAAGGCTCCCGATTTCATGGAAGACGAGCCAAAACCACAAAAAAAAGAATTGAAAGAAGTATTCCTGAGCCCAACGGAAGAGAAGAAAAGACCAGTGTTTTTAGCGCATATCTCGATGCTAAGGAGGAACAAAGTTTGCTGAACTACTGGCAGAATACAAGTATGTGCTCGCATGGAAATACGATGAGATTCCTGGTCTGGATACAGAAGTTACATTCACAGATTGGATGTCATTCCAGGTGAGAAACCCTAAGATCAACATAAAGATAAAGGAGGAGATAGTGAAGTTGCTGAACCCAAAGTTCATCGAACCTGACCATCATCCCACCTGGCTTGCCAACATTGTGCCAGTTTTGAAAAAGAATGCACAGCTTCGCATTTGTGTTGACTTCAGGGATGTGAATCGATTCTGTCCCAAGGATGACTTCCCATTTTAAACATATACTTGCTGATCGATTCTATTGCAGGCCATCAGATGTTTACCTTCATGGATGGATTCAGTGGCTACAATCAGATCAAGATGGATCCTGAAGATGCGAAGAAGGCATCACTCATCACACCTGTGGGAGTGTTCCATTACACAGTCATGACCTTTGGCTTGAAGAATGCTGGTGCGACTTATCAGCGCGCGATGACGGAACTTTTCCATGACATGATGCATCAGGAGGTTGAATTCTACATGGACGACTTAGTCATCAAATCAAGGCAGAAAGAAGACCACCTGAAGGAATTGATGAAGGTTTTTGAAAGATGCAGGAAATTTCAGTTGAAAATGAATCCCCTAAAGTGAGAATTCGGAGTAACCTCGGGGAAGTTCTTAGGATGCGTGATCCACCGGCATGGAATCGAGCCTGACCCTGCAAAGGTTTCAGCTATCACCAGCCTGCCTGCACCTCAGACTCAAAGAGAATTGAAGACATTCTTGGGAAAGCTCTCATACTTACGAAGTTTCATACCAGCAATTGCAGAGTTGACATTTTGCTTCAGCAATTTTCTAACGAAGAATGCAATATATCTCTGGACGGAAGAACACCAGACCATGTTCAACAAGCTGAAAGAATTGATGACATCTCAACGAGTTATGATCGCGCCTCAACTCGTATCGCCTCTGCTCCTTTACCTTACTTCGACGAAGAAATCCATTGGAAATTACTGGCCCAGGAGTTCGAAGGCAAGGAGAGACATATCTACTACATCTCGGGCGTGGTGAAATCTGCTGAATCCAGGTACATAGATATTGAGCGACACTGCCTTGCTTTATTATTTGTTATTGGAAAGTTAAAGCACTATTTTGCCTACCATAAAGTATTAGTAATGACTAAGAGCGACCCTATTCGATACTTTTTGGGGCATTCTGCTCCTTCTGGGAGATTGGCAAAATGGTACATGACCATATCGCAGTATGACATCACGTGTGCATGCCCAAATGTCATTATGTCTCAAGCAGTGGCAGATTTGTTAGCACAATTCCTAGATGAGAAATATAAGCCCATGATATAAAAGGATCCCGAAGGACCTGAGGTATGTGCGATAGAATCGCTCTATTGGAGGCTGCACTTTGACGGATCATCGACGAGAACAGGAGAAGGAACTGGGATTGTTCTGACTAAGCCCGATGGGGAATTCATTCAGATGTCAAACAAGCTGGACTTCGCAGTAACCAACAACGAAGCCGAGTATGAAGCTTTAATCGCAGGCCTCCTCGCGGCCAAAGTTCTGGAAGTTCAGAACTTAATTATAATGGGAGATTCCAAGCTGATTGTGAAGCAAGCTTCAAGCGAATATGGTTTGAAAGAGATCAACCTATTGAGCTACAGGTCGATTGTGCAAAAGCTAGTCTAGAAGTTTAATTCCATCTAGTATGAGTACACTCCCAGATCTGATAATCGACATGCGGATGCCCTAGCTACTTTGGGGTCGAAGATCAGTACAGAAAAATGTTCGGAGAAGATTTCAATCGAAGTCAACTCCTTCCCTGATGAATGACTTGTATGAGGATGAATTTATCAAAGTCGATGATTGGAGGAAGCCCGTCATGCGCGCGATCACCGAAGGAACAAGCAAGGAAAGTTGGGTCTCCATAAAAGGATTTTGCATACATGACAATTTGCTCTATTACAGAGGACCTGGAGGAATCCTAATGCGATGCGTTGCAGAAGAGGAACGTCGAACCCTGCTTGAAAAAATCCATGAAAGTTCTTGTGTAGGAAATGATGTCCCAATCTACAGAATATCCTAGAGATATGGGATCCACTGGCCCCAAATATCTTGATATGCTGCGATCCTACAGGGCAATTGTGAGAAGCGCGCACTGGTGAAGGATGCTCTTGATATTTCCTCGCTCGATGATGATGTTGATTGGAGGAAGCCCTTGAGTGACTACCTGCGAGATGGGATCCTGCCAAGTGATAATAAGGAGGCTGACAAACTCAAGAAGAAGTCGACCAGATATGTGCTGAAAGAGAACCTGCTATGGCGAAAAAGGACGTGATGAAAATCTACTTAGATGCCTAAATGGTCAAGAGATACAGGAGGTCATGGACTTATCTCATCAAGTGGAACATCAAGGGGGCTCGAAGCTTTGCAGACAACTTTTGACTGGGGGCTATTTTTGGCCAAACATGGAGACTGACTGTCGCACGAAGGTCAAAAGGTATCAACAATGCCAGTTCAATGTAAACATGGTGCACACTCCTGCAGTTGACTTGAACGCATTATGAACCCCTTGGCCGTTCCATACTTGGTCTCTGGAATTCATTGGTCCCATCTGTCCAGCATCGCACGGGAACCGGTTCATTTTAACTGGAACTGAACAATTCACAAAGTGGGTGGAAGCAATTCCTCATTGAACATCGTCAAAGTCATCCAAGATGTAAGATCACAGGTTGCATAGGCTTGAAATAGCGAAGGCCTTGAACCTGTTTTCAAAGCCTTGAATCAGTTCTCATAGGCTTGAAATAGCAGAGATATTTCAAGGCCTTGAAACTGGATTCAAAGCCTTGAAACTGTTGGACCTGTGTGCGTATACTTAGGGGGCGTTTCTCTTAACTCTTCTGATTTGATTCTACTTCTCTCACCGCTTTACTTTATATGTTGTTAGTTGATGATGAAAGACAAACTGTTTTGATATATTTAACATGGTTTAATCCATCTGTTTCACTCACTTTTGTAGGGCAATATTATTTCCTAGTATACAGGATTGGTTTCCTAATCTGGATTTTGAATGATAGAAAACTTGGAGAGAATTTGGTTTTGTGATCAATCAGACACTCTTGATAGCTTCTCAAATTGTTTAAGGAAAAGTTCATATCAATATCTCAGAAGATTTTGATCAACAATCCGTTGGAAAAGGCTGTTAAGAGAGTCAAAGCTGTTGCCTACAAAACAGGAAAGTTGTTGCTAAAAATCAGGGAAGATTTGCAGTACCTTAAGCCATATAAATAGATCTCATTTTTGAAGCAACAAGAAAAAACACTCAACGGGCAAAAATATAGACACATTTTTGGATCGACAACCATCAAAGAAGCACATCATTCTCACAATCCATCTTACAGAAGATCACTGTATTCTTCACTGCAGTTTTACACTTCAGTGTTCTTCTGACTTGTACTTCATTTGTAGATCATTATTGTAATACTTATCTATTTCATTCTCAAGGATTGTTCAAGTGAACAATATATAATTCTTAGTTAATCAGTTAGCTAGAGCAGGTACTAGATAGGTTAGAGAGAACCACAAGCTGTAACAGAGTAAGACAACTCTCTGAGCTTGAGATTTAGGGCTTAGCTTTTGATTAATAAGAATTGAGTTGAAAATCCTGCAGGGAGAAGATCCCTGGGGTAGAGACGTAGGTCCAAGTGGACTGAACTCTATAAATCCTGCGCCTCTTGCATTTACAGTTTCATTTACATACTTAGTTTTTGCAGCATTCAAACTAGTATGTTTTCAAGGGTTTGAAACTCTTTTCAAGGCCTTGAAAAAGACTTGTCTGTTTTATTCCAAACTGTATTTCATTACAAAGGCTTGAAACTGCTTTCGGCCTTGAACTTTATTGCTCTTCATCTAAAACTCTTATCTTATACAAGTTTTGCAAAAAGTTGGCATACTCTATTCAACCCGCCCCCCTTCTAGAGTATCTGTTTCTGCCTGCATTCTCCCCTTTCAATTCGGTATCAGAGCTTGTATCACTGTATAAGATTTAACCATCTGGTGATCATGAGTACTGCAGGTGATGGTGGTTTCTCACAGGGAAGAGGTGCTAACAGACCTCCTCTATTTTGTGGAGATAACTTTGCTCACTGGAAAGCCCTGATGAAAATGTTTATCATTGATCAGGACATAGAGCTATGGACCATTATTCAGAATGGACCTCACACTTTCTACACAGATAAAGATGGGATTAAAACTCCCAAATCTGAATACTCACTCTCCTCTTCTGAATTAGATCAATTTTCTAAGAACTTCAAAGCTATTAACATCATGTATTGTGCTTTGAGTACAAATGAATTCAACAGGATCTCAGGATGCAAAACAACCAAAGAGATCTGGGATAAGCTTGTGGTGACATTTGAAGGAACTAGTTAAGTCAAGCAAACCAAGATCAACATCTATCTCAGGCAATATGAGCTATTCAAGATGAATGCAGGCGAGTCAATCAGGGACATGTTCAAGAGGTTCACAGACATTGTAAACAACCTTGATTCACTGGGAAAGCACATTTCCAATGAAGAATGGGTGAGGAAGATTTTGAGAAGTCTTCCGAAGGGAAAATGGGAGCCAAAGACTTCAGCTATTGAAGAAGCTCAAGATCTCTCATCACTACAACTTGATGACCTACGATGGAAGCTCCTGACACATGACATATCCACGAATGAGGCTGATTGAGAGCTACCAGAAGGTGTCGAGAGCATAGCACTCAAGGCCAAGGAGAATGAGAAGATTCAAATCCTTGAGACTGAAGATGATGATGAAGATCCAATTGCTTTGATTTCCAAAGCCCTGATCAGAATTCTTAAGACGGAGAAAAGCTTTGGGGACAAACTACAATAGAGAAAGACATAGATCATCCAGTATTAAGGACTATAAAGGTAAGTCTTCTTCACAGAATAAAAAATAAAAATTCATGAACTGATTTGAGTGTGGTGATGCAGGACGTTTAATAAGAGATTGTCCACACGAGAAAAGCAAGAACATTCAGAAGAAAGACCATAACAGGATAAAGAAAGCTATGATAGCTTCATGGAGTGATTCAGATAGCTCAAGTGACTCTGAATCTGAAGAAGAACATGCCAACCTATGCTTCATGGCCAAGCATGATGAAAGTTCTGAAAAGAACATTGAAGTAATGGTAAATCATTTGATTTCAAAACCAAAAGAAGTCCTCTCAGATTATCTTAGAACAATGCTTTTAAATGAAGAGGACTATCTGAAAGAGATCAAAGTTTTGAAAGAAAAAGTTCATGTGCAAGCAAAAGAGAATTTACATCTAGTTTGTCTGAATCAGAATCTTGAAATCTCTCAGAAGAAAACTGACAGTGATTTCAAGGCCTTGAAAACCAGTCTCAAAGCCTTGAAAACACAATTCAAGGAAGTAGTCATTGAAAACTCTTTGCTGAGTGATAGCCTTGTTAATCTGAGACATCAAGTTGATGAATTAGATAAACAAAAGACTACTCTTACTGAGAAACTTCAAAAATCTAAATCAGTCAAATTCAAGCTTGCCAGCTCAGAACACAAGTTGAACTTGATTCTTGGAGGAAGTTCAAAGTCAGTTCACAAAACTGGTATTGGATACAATTCAAGTTTTCCAAGAAAGAACAATACCAGATTTGTAAAAGTTGGAAACAAAACTTCTCCTAAGTGTCATTTTTGTAACCAGATTGGTCATATGAAGATGACTTGTCCTTTCAGAAGAAGATACCCTCACATAATGAGGAACACATTCCCATGTCAACTTAAAGGACAAGCCAGACAGATTTGGGTTCCTAAAGGGGTCAGACCACCTAACATGGTTGAACTTGAGTATGAATCCAAATTCCACACTTGGTCTAACAGTTGAGTAAGGCAGTGAATGGTGTTTGCAGGTTGTCACCAATGTCAAAGAATAAAAGTGGTTTATGGACAGTGGTTGCTCAAGACACACGAGTGGAAAGATATCTCTATTCTCCGATTTGAAAGAGCAATCTGAAGGTTCAATTACACTTGGTGAAAAAGGCAAATGCAACATACTTGGTATTGGTAAAGTTAGTACAGATTCTGAAAATTCAATTTCTGATGTATATCTAGTTGATGGCTTGAAATTTAACTTTCTTAGTGTATCTCAACTTTGTGATAATGGCAATAAGGTTATCTTTGATAAAGAGAAGTGTGTGGTGCAGAATGAGAAATAAGATAATTGTATTCTCACAGCCTCTAGATCAAACAATGTTTATAATTTTCAGACTAACAAAGTTTCAGGTGAAAGCTTGAAGTGTCTCAAGGCCTTGAAAGAGGATTCAAAGCTTTGGCACATAAAGCTTGGTCACATTAGCTTTTACACCTTGAACAAGTTGATCTCCAAAGATCTGGTAAGAGGATTACCATCTATCAAGTTCAAAGATGATGAAGTATGCAAAGCCTGTGCTCAGGGTAAGCAGACCAAAAGCTCATTCAAGCCCAAGAAATTTGTAAGTACTACTAGACCTATTGAATTACTTCATATGGATCTTTGTGGTCCTATGAAGACACCAACTCCAAAAGTTAAAAAGCATATGATGGTTATTGTAGATGATTATTCTAGATTTACTTGGGGTATGTTTCTCAAAGAAAAATCTGAATCCCTCTCTGAATTTTCAAAGCTTTGCAGAGAACTTCAAATCATGAAAAACCTACCTGTGCTTCAATTAGAAGTGATCATGGTAGAGAGTTAAATCAATTAGACTTTGATTTATTTTGTGTTAAGCATGGTATCTCTCACAGTTTCTCTGCTCCTAAAACTCCTCAACAGAATGGAGTTGTTGAAAGAAAGAACATGACTCTTAAAGATATGTCAAGAACAATGCTCCTAGAAAACAAGCTGCCAAAACACTATTGGGCAGAAGTTGTGAATACGGCAAATTACATTTTGAACAGGTGCTTGATCAGACCTATATTGAAGAAGACTCCCTATGAAATTTTCAAAGGGAGAAAGCCAAACATTTCATACTTCAAACCCTTTGGCTGAACTTGTTTTGTCCACAACAATGGTAAGGACAAATTGGGTAAGTTTGATGCAAGAAGTGAAGAAGGTATTTCTTGGTTACTCGCTTACTAGAAAAGCTCATAGAGTTTATAATAAAAGAACCAAGCTGGTTGAAGAAATTATTCATGTTATCTTTGATGAAAGCTATGATGGGTCTTTGAGTGAAAGTTTTGCAGACTTGAATCTGAACAAGCATGAATCAGAAGAAGAAGCTGAGAACTCACTTGGTTTCAAGAAAGACTCATAAGGAAACAGAAGTCATTTTCAATACCTTGAAAACAAGACTCAAGGCCTTCAAAACAAAGATCAAAGCCTTGAAAAAGATGATCAGAAAGAGATGAATGATCAGGCCACTACTTCAAGACCAGAGAAGCAATATGGAGAGCCTGAACCTTGGTCTCCAAGAAAGAGATTCAAATATCTTTCATCTCATGTAACTGAAAACATCATCTCTGATTCAACCAATGGTACACAAACAAGATCACAGTTGAAGAATCTTTGTGCTTTCAATGCTTTCATTTCTGTTGTAGAACCCAAAATTTTGAAGGAAGCGTTACAAGAAGCAGACTGGATTATAACTATGCAAAGTGAACTCAATGAGTTTGAAAGAAATAAGGTATGTAACCTAGTTCCTCCACCAACAAACCAGTATGTCATTGGTACCAGATGGGTGTTCAGAAACTTGACACACAGAGATGTAGAATAAAACTAAAATAAAAGTACTCTAAACTAACTACTAACTAAATAATCTACCGCTGTCCCCGGCAACGGCGCCAAAAACTTGACGCTATTTATTAACGCGTATGCGCAAGTGCACGGTCAAGTAATGTAGGGGTGATATTTCAACCCCGAGTTATCGATCCCACGAGGACAGACTCGAGACTATTTAATTAAGCGATTAGTTTACAGTACGGTAATAGGAGGAAAAGATTGTGATAAATACGTTGTCGCCCCCAAACAAGCGACTGAAAAGTGAAATAACAACTAAACTAATACTTTTGTATTTTTATTTTATTAAATAAATATGGAGAAACTAGGCAATCTCTATATCACCTAGGGCTGCAGACGATTTTCAGATTATCTAGGTAACACATTAATTCTATCCTAATCAAGCCGGGTAATAGGCTATGACAATATCCTGTCGGTCTCATGTCATTTTACGTCTCGGTTGACTACAATATTCTATCGGTCTCATGTTGTCTACCGGTCCGTTCTAGCAGGTCATCTACTGGCACGATGACGGTTTCACAGAACAGCGGAATAATCCTACCGAATCTACCCACACTAGGTCAATCCTAACACTTCTCCTTTTCGGTCTCGGTGATTCGGTATTGATGCTCATATCTCATCTTAGCTAGTTAAAGTCACTGTCTCGCACTTCACTTACGGTTCCGGTTAACTACTCCATCCCCATTAAGAAGTAAGCATAGATTATGAACAATTGATTTAGAACTTAATTAACTTTAAGCATGATGCATCCTATGAGCAAAATCTAGTTCATTGATTATCAACTCATATCTTAGTCGTGTCAATATACTAAGATCATTAACAAGATTCAAGAACTAACATCCATTCAATATAAGAAATCAATAAGCATGAAAAAAAGATTAAAAATCCAAAAAAAACATCATCTACATAACCCTAGGCTCTCAAGAGAAGCCTAGCAATGGAGTTTAGCTAATAGTAATCAACCAAACAAGGTGCAATAGTTTCTCCATACAGAAATTGAGAGAGAAGAAGAAGAAGAAGAAGAAGAAGAAGAAGAAGAAGAAGAAGAAGAAGAAGAAGAAGAAGAAGAAGAAGAAGAAGAAGAAGAAGAAGAAGAAGAAGAAGAAGAAGAAGAAGAAGAAGAAGAAGAAGAAGAAGAAGAAGAAGAAGAAGAAGAAGAAGAAGAAGAAGAAGAAGAAGAAGAAGAAGAAGAAGAAGAAGAAGAAGAAGAAGAAGAAGAAGAAGAAGAAGAAGAAGAAGAAGAAGAAGAAGAAGAAGAAGAAGAAACCTAATCTTCAATGGAGGAGTCTTGTTCCTCGTCCTCGTCTTTTTATTCTGCCGTGAGTCTCCTCCTCTTTTTTTCTTTTTACTTTTTGTCTTATACTTTCTTAGATCTAGGTTTTTTTTAATTAATCACCAAAATACTCTTAATTAATAACCCTAAGACCCCTCATTAATTCTGTGCGTGAAAGTGGTGATGCTGACTTCAGATCGCACGACCACAATTCCCTGATCGTGCGATCTGCTATGGTCTTATGTCTGATCGTGTGATCTCAACAGCTTCTGATCCTATCTCTGGTCGTGTGATCTGCTCAGGTCTTATCTCTGATCGTGCGATCAGGTCCTACGATCTCCCACTCTGATCGTGCAAACAGTGAGTTGTTAAATCTTTTCTCCTCCAAATTTTGGCTAAGTATGGGGAGGGGGGTTAAAGTGTCATTACACAAACTTGATTAAATGACACTTGCCTCCCCTCTCCATGTCTCTACACTATTTTCTTCGCGATTTCTTCTCTGTTTTAGCTCCCGAATACTCTCCAACACTCGTTTCTCCTCTCCGCTTCATCTCCCAAGCTCCGTTTCCTGTTAAAACAACACGAAACACAACCCGTGCGATCAAACGTGACAAAAATACATAAAATCATATGAGAAACGCTATGATTTACAAACTAATGCCTAGAGCTAAACTTCTACGTTTTCTCTCTAATCATAGTGTAAAACAAAGATTATCAACCCAGAAATCACGCAAAATAATATAAAACGTGCCAGAAATATAACTCTAATAGAGAGTTATCAGCAGGATCTAAAGAGAAGTAGAAGATTGGCTAAAGGGGAGATAGATCTGGGCGTTGGGAATGGAGAAACGGTTGATGCATTAGCCGTGGGCGTGTACAAGCTGTTTCTGCCGTCATGATTAGTTTTAGAATTAAATAATTGCTATTTTGTGCCTGCTATGAGCAGAAACATTATTTCTATTTCTTGTTTGGGCAAGGAAGGTTTTAATTTTCAATAAAGGACAATTGTTGTTCCATTTATTTTAATAATGTTCACTATTGTAGTGCGCAATTATTTAATGGACTGTATGTCCTCGATCTAAGCAATCCCGTCGACAGCATTAATACTAAGAGGATTAAAATGAATGATTTAAATCATGCTTACTTATGGCACTGTCGTTTAGACCACATAAACGAGAAACGTGTATCTAGACTCCATAAGGATGGACTTCTAGAATCATTTGATTTTAAATCATATGAGACATGTGAGGCTTGTTTGTTGGTAAAATGACAAAGTCCCCTTTCAATAAGAAAGGTGAAAGGACTAGTGAGAAATTGGCACTCATACATACTGATGTGAGTGGACCATTTGCCACGCCTGCCAGAGGTGGTTACGTCTACTTCATCACATTTACTGATGATTTCAGTAAATATGGATTTGTATACCTTATGAAGGCCAAATCCGAATCCTTTGAAAAGTTCAAAGAATTCAAAATTTAAGTAGACAAGCAACTTGGCCAAAGTATCAAGGCTCTACGATCAGATCGTGGAGGAGAATACTTGAGCCAAGAGTTTGACGACTATCTTAGAGAGTGTGCGATCGTGTCCCAACTCACTCCACCCGGAACGCCACAGTGGAATGGCGTGTCCGAGAGGAGGAATCCAACACTATTAGATATGGTTCGATCTATGATGTGTCAAACCGATCTTCCATTACCATTTTGGGGCTATGCTCTACTGTGTGCAGCTTTCACCATTAACCGAGTTCCATCTTAATCATTCATGAAGACACCACATGAGATGTGGAGTGGGAGGCATCCTACACTGTCGTTCATGAATATTTGGGGCTGCGATGTCTATGTAAAACATTTACAATCAGAAAAATTAGGGCCCAAGTTAGATAAGTGTAAGTTTGTGGGGTACCCCAAGGAAACTAAGGGTTACTACTTCTAAAATCCAACTGAGAACAAAGTGTTTGTTGCTCGGTCCAGAGTGTTTCTAGAAAGAGAATTTATCTCTAAAGAAGCAAGTGAGAGGACTGTAGAATTTGAATAAGTTCAAGAGCCACAAAGAACTGATTTAACTATGGAACATGAACAGGAACCACAAGAAGTTGTGGAGCTGCCTGTTCAAGTAGCACAAGAGCTTCGTAGATCTAGTAGAGTGCGCCAGGAACCCGAGAGGTATGGACTTCTCGTGACTGAAAATGGTCACACGATGCTCATAGATGATGAGCCTACTACCTATGAAGAGGCCATGAATGGGCCGGACTCTCAGAAGTGGCTTGAGGTCATGAGATCCGAGATGGAATCCATGGATGCCAACAAAGTCTGGAATTTGGTGGAACCACCCGTAGGGGCGCGACCCATAGGGTGCAAGTGGGTCTTCAAAAAGAAGATCGGCATGGATGGTAATGTGATTACCTATAAGGGCCGATTGGTGGCTAAAGGATTCAGACAGATTCATGGTATAGACTATGATAAAACCTTTTCACCAGTCGCTATGACCCAATCCATCCAAATCCTACTTGCTATTGCAGCATACTACGACTATGAGATTTGGCAGATGGATGTCAAAACAGCATTCCTTTATGGGAATCTTCTCCAGGACGTGTATATGATACAAGCGAGGGTTTTGAAGATTCAAAGCAAGCCAACAAGGTCTGTAAGCTGCAACGATCCATTTATGGATTAAAGCAAGCTTCTAGGAGTTGGAATCAACGTTTTGATGAAGTAGTCAAAGAGTTTGGATTCATCAGAAACGAATATGAGTCTTGTTATTACAAGAAGGTTAGTGGGAGCTTTGTAGCTTTTCTGGTCTTGTATGTCGATGACATACTACTTATTGGAAACGACATTCCCATGCTGCAATCTGTTAAAGATTGGCTAGGAAAGTGTTTCTCAATGAAAGACTTAGGGGAAGCAGCCTATATACTTGGTATAAAGATCTATAGATATAGATCTAGAAGACTGTTAGGCCTAAGTCAAAGAAAATATATTGACAAGGTGTTGAAACGGTTCAACATGCAAGATTCCAAGAAGGTATTCTTGCCCATGTCACATGGAATTACTCTTTCGAAGAATGATTGTCCTTCCAATGAGATTGAGAAGGCACGCATGAGAAGGATTCCATATGCCTCGGCCATATGATCTATCATGTACGCCATGTTATATACTAGACCAGATGTGTCATATGCCTTGAGTATGACAAGAAGATATAAGTCCAATTCGGGTGAGAGTCACTGGATTGCGGTTACGAACATTCTTAAGTACTTGAGAAGAACTAAGAATGTGTTCTTAATATTTGGTGGTGAGGAAGAGTTACGTGTAAGGGGTTACACGGATGCAAGCTTCCAAACCAACAGAGATGATTTCATATCACAATCGGGATATGTGTTTTGCCTGAATGGAGCAGCGGTGAGCTGGAAGAGTTCCAAGCAAGAGACGGTGGCTGATTCTACAATAGCTGAGTACATTGCTGCAAATGGCGCAGCAAAAGAAGCTGTTTGGATTAGGAAATTTGTTTCTGAACTTGGTGTGGTTCCTAGTATTGCGGATCCCGTAGAGTTGTATTGTGACAACACTGGGGCGATCGGGCAATCAAAGGAGCCCAGGTCACACCAGAAATCCAAACACGTGCTCAGGAAGTTCCATCTGATTCGAGACATTAACGATAGAGGAGACGTTCTAATATGCAAGATTTCTACAGATGAGAATCTGTCAGATCCACTTACAAAGTCGCTTGTTCAGCGCAAGCATGAAGGGCACACCAGGAGCATTGACATTCGGGATGCACCAGATTGGCTCTAGTGCAAGTGGGAGACTGTTGGAATAGATTCCCTAGAGGCAATCTTATTTAGTATGAACTTATTGTGGCTAGAATAATCATTGTATTATTTATTGGATATTAATATAATAAAGTTCTTAGATTTACAATTGTGTTGGTTATCTTAAATATCCCTAGTCAATTATACTAATTAATAGGACAATCACTTATAGACTAGTACGGGGTTGGATTCATATAGCGATGTCATGATCCAACACATGGGTATGCATTAAGGGTAATGGCATGCTGAATTGACCCATCTCCGAGAAGGCTACATACATGTTATGGTAAGTCACAAGCGTTTCTCGCGGTGACAACGGTATTGTCATCCTTAAACTTGAAGTCACTAGATTGTCTAGTTGTGGATTATTGTGGTTTTGGTAGCGTCAAACGCTACACCGTAACTGGGTAGTTATAAAAGCGCTTACCGGATACAATAAGAAGCAAGCTTAGAAATCGTAGTAGACGTAGATAGAATTTGTCCCACCCACATAACGGGAGTAAATATCCTAGGCCACTCGAGGGATAGTGCATATAAAATGTCTGGTCAGACTCAAATAAATCAATATAAGGATATTGATGTTATTTGCACGAGTAAGGCTATTCCCATGATCGAGAAACTATGGATTGGATGTACGAGTGTGACTTGTATGTCTCGTGTCCAATCCGGATATTGAGACAAAGGAATGAGACAATTACTTGCACAAGGTTTTTCGGATGACTATTCTGTTAGTTGGCTAGAATGGATATTTTGCTAGAGACCGCTCCATATTAGCAAATAGTTGCTACCAACTAGATAGAACCTATGGGGTCACACGCCTAATAGGGTTTAACTAGATTTGGTAATTAATTAATATGATTAATTAATTAGAAGGATCACTTTGCAACACCTTGCAAACTTAGTGGGACTAATTTTCAAGGAAGGGACTAAACTGAATTCTAGTAGGACTAGAAGAGGGTCTTTAGGTAGTTGACAAAGATTTGTTGGATTATATAAAGGATGCTCCTAGCTTCCTTCTCACACTTATGACACTATTGTTCATAACTTGAGTGGGAGAGAACGAAAGAGAGAGAGCAAGCAACAAGGAAGGGCCAAACCCGACCCCCCCCCCTTGTGCCGCCTGTCCCCGTCGGCCAAAGCAAGGAGGCCAAAGCCTCTTTGTCACCCGGTTGTGTGATTTATTCTTCCTCTTCCTCCGGTCCAAGCTAGCACAAAGGAGTAGGAAGATCTAGATCTCAACTCTAGGCGTGGATCAACCGTAGAGACGTGACACAATTCACGTTACAAGTAATCACAGGAGACCTCTAAGATGTGCTAACTTGTTTCTTCTTTTACCATCGTTATGATTCTCTTCTTGTGATCCTTGGAGGGTATTGAATGGATAAATTCTTTCTTCCGCTGCGTATCCATGATCAAAACCCTACAATTTATGAGGGTATATGGGTAATTGATCATCATTAAAATTTTCAAATAAGAAAAGGGGAATAAAGAGAGGAAACGTACCGAATAAAAAGGGGGCTAAAGAGAAGAAACAGAGTGATAGAACACTAATTTGTCGGGGAAGTGGGAAGTACTGTTTCTGGTTTTTATCAAAAAACCTGAGCCCATATCAAGTTAGAGCAGAACAGAGCAAGCCCGAAAGGCTAAATAATGGGTTGATTTAACTCTCCAGCAACCAAGTCCTAGCTTGGGTGTTTAGTCAAAATCTGAGCCCATATGTACAAGTTCGACAGAACAGAGCAAACCCATGGCATGATTTAACTCTCCAGCCACAAGTCCCTAGCTGGAAAAAAAGCCCAGTAGCAAGAAATTAATTGGAAATAATACCCCCTTCCATCCAATAATGTTAACATGTTCTGACTTTTCACATATGCGAGCATCCAATGTGTAATTGTAATGCTAGCCCACCCATGGCGGATTGGTGACAATCCATCTCCAGCAGCATCAGATCATTGTTTGAACAAATGAAAATCATAAACTCCTAAGTAGGCCTATGTCCCAATAAATTCTTTGAAATTGACTTTTTTTAGTCATCTTGACCCTGTAATTTGGTTTGTCACAACGATGCTAGAATTTAGTAATTTCTACATGGTGACACAGAGTTAAGTTTACTCTATAACACCATAGTACAGTCCAATTTCATGTTGTTTTCGCTCAATCCTTGGGAAAAATTACAAAATATTTGTATCGTTTTATTAACTAAATCATTAGATGAAAGGGATGCGTGAATAATTTTTTAAGAACCTGGAGGGACGGAGTACATCTTTCTTACCTGGTATTGGTTATAAAAAAACAATTACATCAACGAAAAATAAGAATTTTCGATTTCCGATAAACGTAAACAAGGTTGGTGGATCAAAGTTTTTTTTTTTTTTTGAAATTGTGGTGGATTAAAGTTTCAAAAGCAAAGCAGCCCGGCGACTTTATCTGACCATAAACCTCAATCACCTACAATCACATGAGACGACCATCCACCATTACAACATACACCATCCACCGAATCCTGAACACGTGGCACCAACACAAAAGAGATCTAGCATCTGACGATCTGATCAGTGATCACCCATACTATTTTACCAAATCAATCAACTCGACACACAGAGAAACAAAACCCCTCCCATTTCACCTACCACAGGCCTCATCATGGTGGACCCCACTCCAGACCACCCCACCAACTTCACCTGCCCCACCAAACCCACAACCCAAATACTCATTCAAATACCCATTTCTCTCTCTCTCTCTAAACAAACCCAATCCTCAACCCATTTATCTCCAACTCACCGGAAAAAGCCCACCGGAAAAAGCCACCAGCCATGACGGAGCTTAACTTCTGGGGAGACACACCGGAGGAAGAATACTATTCCTCGCAAGGAGTAAAGAACACCAAATCCTACTTCGACACCCCAAACGGCAAGATCTTCACGCAGTCTTTCCACCCCTTGGACCAACCCGTAAAAGGATCCGTTTACATGACCCACGGGTACGGGTCGGACACGGGTTGGATGTTCCAGAAGTTCTGCATCCCCTTCGCCACGTGGGGGTACGCCGTCTTCGTCGCCGACCTCCTCGGACACGGCCGCTCCGAAGGCCTCCATGGCTACCTCGGCGACCTCGAAAAAGTCGCCGCCACGTCACTCAACTTCTTTCTTAGTGTACGGAAGAGCGAGGATTATAAACGCCTGCCGGCGTTTCTTCTGGGGGAGTCCATGGGCTGCGCCGTCACGATGCTGATGTATTTCCAGTCGGAGAAGGAGACTTGGACTGGACTCATCTTCTCTGCTCCGCTCTTCGTCATGCCTGAACCCATGAAGCCATCAAAGGTAACAACAACAACAACAATTCAATTCAATTCAATTCAGTTCGATTTCCCCAATTCTCAATCAATTTCATAGATGAGATCTGATAAAAAAGAAGAGTAAAAGACACTTTGATCCGCTCCAGTTTCATTGAAGGACACATTCACCCCTCTTGTTTTGAAAATGATATTTTCACCCTTTTAATGTGCAAAACTTTAAAAAAATTATGATATTGTTACACCGTTAGGCTGAGATTGGGAGCCGGTAATAATAATTTTTGGGATAAATTTACCCTCATGTTATGAAAATTGGAGTGTTGTGTAGTAGCTGCCTTGAGGTTGCTATAAGAAGTGACGACTTAATAAATAATTCAATCGTGTCCCCGTATTTTTCCTCATCAAGAGGATATCATTCCTATTCGTTGTGCAAGAGTCAAAACCATAGACGGCAGGTAGGTTAGCGATGTCTTTGGATCGAGGGTGAAGCGCATGATCTTTGCGATTGGTAATTACTTCGGTCAACAGTCAACGATTGTTGTATCCAGTCCATCGATATTGATAAAATTGTATGCATTATCAAATGATATATTAAACTTTTTGCATGATATATGGTCGAATTGTTGTATGTCCCACCCCTAGACTAATGCCGTCAAAGTACTTGAACGGCACACTAACAGGTAAAAGAGTCATTTTTGGAAACTAAACGGGTGAGTGTCCTTCAATAAAACTAGAGAGAGTACAAGTGTCTTTAAGAAACCCAATTGGTTGAATTGATTCAATTGGTTGAATTGCAGGTGAGATTGTTCATGTATGGGATGCTGTTCGGGTTAGCAGACACATGGGCGTCCATGCCGGACAACAAGATGGTTGGGAAAGCGATCAAGGACCCGGCGAAGCTGAAGATCATCGCCGCCAACCCACGGCGGTACACGGGGCCGCCGAGGGTGGGGACAATGAGGGAGCTGTCGAGGGTTTGCGAGTACATCCAGAGCAACTTCCACAGGGTGACAGTGCCGTTTCTGGCGGCTCACGGGACGGCGGACGGGCTGGCGTGTCCGACGGGGTCGAAGATGTTGTACGAGAAGGCGGCGAGCGCAGACAAGACGTTGAAGATATATAAGGACATGTACCATTCGTTGATTCAGGGGGAGCCAGATGAGAATGTGGAGATTGTTTTGGGGGATATGAGGAGGTGGATTGATGAGAGAGTTGAAAGGTACGGGGCATAACCTTCAAAATATTTATATGTTGATCTTTAAAGGGCGAAAAATTGTTGTATTTTCTTTTACTACTTTTGTTAAATGTTGTTGTTAACACCTAACAAGGGTGCAAGACAGTGTTGTTGTTAATTGTTAATGGAAATACTACTCTAGCGACAATCTGTTTATAAGATAACTAGGGAATGGCCATGTATTTGTGTAATAAGCAACAGTTCACAGATTATTTGAGGCATATATTTAAGAAACAATACACGTGATAAGTGTAATTTTGCTTCATCACTCACCAAACTCCATTTCAGTTTGCCCCAATGCATGGCTATGATTATAGCTTATGTATCAAGGAATTTGTGTTCCACCTCAAAGCTAATCAATTATCTTATGACGGAAGTAAACTAATGAGAGGTTCGGTCCTTCACATACCAGTACACATAGTTTCTTCACTCTTCTTTACCGTTCTCTCCCCAACATTTCACTCTTCTTTACCGTTCTCTCCCCAACATTTCTGTCAGCTTCTCTTTGACTCTATAAATCTTGATTATTCAACAGTTTCTCTATTACTCTATCAGATCTCCTTTCATCTCTCTTTTTGAAAATCGCCGGCATAGGTTGTAGGGCTTGCTATTGCTCCTCCTCGCAGCGGCGAGCCCAATCGCGAGTTGACCGGGTTCCTCGGAAAAGGGAAGAACATGCACTACTGTATCGTGCTCTAATGTCATCGAAGCATGGGACTCATTGTCGCATCCTTTGAAGTCTCTTGCATCATTCTTTGGAGTTCCTTTTATGTTTGGTTTGCTTTGGCGGTGAAGGCGGTGAAAGCAATCTCACATTTGATTTATGACTTTGTTGGAAGTTTATTCGTTGCCGGTGCCGTCGTGCTCCTACTTTGCCATGAAGAATCTCAAAGGTCGAATTTAGGCGAAGTTTGGGAAAAGTAATTATATGAGAAAAATAGCTGTATCATACTACCTATAATAAAAGGAGATATGGCCACTTTGCCAGCTAGGCGTTTTGCACACCGTGGACCATTGATTGGCTTGCATGTGGGTTTGCCGCCATCGTCCTCCAACGGTAGTTTGCCACGTCCTTCTTCACCACTCCTTGCAATTTATTTCGGATTGAAATGTCTGTGTTGTCCTCCTGCGGACCGGTATTTTACTGAGGCTATAATGGCATCATTTTGTAATTATGTTATCTGGTCTGGACCGATACGTAAATTCGATGAAAAAAATAACTTTTGATAACTTCCGGTTCTGCCCCTGCTATTTGTCATTTACTGGTTGTTTTCAATAGATTTAGTGGTTGTAATTTTGTTGCAGTAGTTGGATGTAGATGTAAATTTGTTGAAAAAAATAGATTCAGTTAACTTCCAGTTCTGTCCCTGCTGTGGTCTCTTTATTACCTATCCTGAATAGAGTTGGTGGCTGTAATTTCGTAGTGTGCTTCGTACCGATACGTAAATTCGATGAAAAAAATAACTTTTGATAACTTCCGGTTCTGCCCCTGCTATTTGTCATTTACTGGTTGTTTTCAATAGATTTAGTGGTTGTAATTTTGGTGTAGTAGTTGGATTTAGATGTAAATTGGTTGAAAAAAATAGATTCAGTTAACTTCCAGTTCTGTCCCTGCTGTGGTCTCTTTATTAGCTATCCTGAATAGAGTTGGTGGCTGTAATTTCGTAGTGTGCTTTGGATGCACATGTAAATTCGATGAAAAAAATAGAATCTATTAACTTCCGGTTCTGCCCCTGGTGTTTCTGCTTTATGGGATGCCCTCAATACATTTCGTTGCTGTAAATCGGTTGTGTGACTTGGATGTAGATGTAAATTTGTTGGAAAAAATAGCTTCAGTTAACTTCCATTTCTGTCCCCGACGTGGTCTCTTAATTAGGTGTCCTGAATATAGTTGGTGGCTGTAATTTGGTAGTGTGCTTTGGATGCACATGTAAATTCGATCAAAAAAATTGGCTTCTGTTGACTTCCGTTTTTACCCTTCATGTTTGTCTTTTAATGCAACTTCTGAATGGATTTTGTGGCTGTGGTTTGGCTGTGTGAGTCGGATGTACATGTAAATTCGAGAGCAGAAAAATGGATTCTGTGAATTTCCATTTGTGGTTTCGGGTTGTGTCGGATAGACGTTTAGGGTTGCGTCGTTTGCCGACGTACGTACTGTAGGGTCAGAGAATGACCAAAAGTCCCAAAGTGAACAGTCTAAATTTAGCAGAGGTACTTTTGTAATTAACAATTTTAGGTGGGTACTTTTGTAATAAGTGACTATATTGACCCTTTTGTAATTAACAATTTTAAGTAGGTTCTTTTGTAATAAGTTATTTGAGGCACACCTTTAAATTATTCACTCTTTTATTTATTGTCCTAGAATTTACATGTCAATTTCTCTTAATTTCTCCCTTCGCCCTTGCTACTCGCTGTATTTGAGATGATAAAGTATTTGGTTAGAGGGTTATTTCATCTTAACCATGCTTTCTTCCACATGAGAGAGATGCTTATTCTTCATTAGAGGATCAGAAGAAATATGCGACGTTTAGGGTTGTGTCGGTTAAACGTTTAGGGTTGCGTCGTTTTGCGACGTACGCACTGTAAGTTCAGAGAATGATCAAAAGTCCAAGAGTGAGCTGTCTAAATTTAGCAGAGGTACTTTTGTAATTAACAATTTTAGGTAGGTACTTTTGTAATAAGTGATTTTAGGCACACTTTTAAATTATTCATTATATTTTATTTTGGTTAAAGGGTTATTTGATCTTGACCATGCTTCCTTCTGTATTGACCATTTTAACCATGCTATTTCCATATGTTTCGGTGTGGATTTTATATTTGGTGGCCGTAATATTGTTTACTTAGTTGGATGCAGATGTGAAATTGATAGGAAAAAATAGCTTTTGTTAGATTGATGGAGATGTCATCAAATTGATCCAGAAAGTTATTATTTGTTAGCAGTCGATTTTGCCCTTGGTTATGCAACCTTCCTACCACGCCGACCATAGTCAGTGGTTGAGGTAATATCATCGTCTTCTCACTCAGAACTTTGCCCTCACTCTGCGTCGGTGCTCATTGGTGGAATTACCACCGCCTTTTGTTGCTTGGAGCCCAAGTACATGTACTGTTCTCGCCACTAATCTGACGTAAGCTGCTGTTACACAGCTTACACGTGTCGCAACAATCTCATGGGTTTAATGAGACGATGTCTCTGTTCTCCCACTGTCTACTCTCTTCGATCTCTTTCCTGGTATGTGCAAAGCTCTCTCCCTATTTTGGGATGAATTTATCCCCTGTTTTTTTTTTTTTTTTTTAATTTTTTCCTTTCTCTTCTTCTTCATTTTTGTGCTCCAAAGGTTCAATGTAGGGGTTGCATGTTTGAAGTTTGATGTAAGAGGTGTGTGCAATGGTTTGCCTCTGTTTCTGGATAATTCTTCTTTATCTTATTTAATTATTCATTTATATTTTCGCAACATTTTACTCACTGCTTAATTTATTTTCCATTCGGAGGTTGAATGGAGGAGTTGCATGTTCAGACTGGGTACAGTTTCTGGTTGTTGGATAAAATGTGTGTAGTTTGTGGTAAGATTGGGTTTGGTATGGTGGTCTGGTATTATTAAATGCTGATGATCTGGTTTATTCTATGTACATAGGTGTTCCACTACAGTTGCATGTACAGATCGCTTGCAGTTTGTAGGTCCCCTATTAAATGTTTATAGTTTGGTGTAATATGGAGTTTGATGTGGAGGTTGGGTGTTATTAAATACCAATGATTTGGTAATTACCTGACTGCATTGTGTTGCGCTATTCAGCAGCTTGTATATTGTATGTCATAACAAAATTGCCCTGTTTGTGATCAACTTTTGTATCTATTCTTTGATGTATTTCGTGCCGGGAACAAAATTTGGTTAGACAGTTGTTTGTTTGATTCAGTCTGTTTGAATATCCCATGTTTAATTGCATTACGTTATCTGTTCCAGCTGGTTTGTGGGGTTACACATGTGTTGCCGGTTGTGACGAGTTCATTGGACCGCATTGTCGACTGTTTTCCTGGTAAGATGTTCGAATGAATGGTTTGTTCTATGGCATGATTAAAATTCAGGGATGATCTAAATTTTCCTCTTTTTTTTTTTTTTTTAAATTTTCTGGGTTTACCTGTTTTTTCAGCGACGTGGAAGGAGCTATTGGGCTGAGTGGTTGCTGTATTGGCATTGTTGTTTGCATATCACAGGTTCTTTTCTGCAATTTCTGAAATGATGCGGGTACTGTCGTTCAAAATGCTGGCCATAGCTTGGTTTATTAGTGATGTGTGAACTGTATATGTTGTTATGTGGTCCTAATTCTATTGGATGGTTGAAATGCTACGAGTGCATATTTTTTTGTGTGATTCGTACAATATGATGATTAATATGATATAATATGGGATGTATGTTAAAAAGATAAATGTCATTACTGGTGATGAATATGTTATGTTAGAACATGTGCGTCACTTAAATTTTGTCAGTGAATAAGCAAATTTTCAAGTAGTTTGAATTGAGTTAAGTGTGTATTCACTAACGGCAGCAGACCGTTGCAGAATGAGGGAGGTGGAAGGTTAAAACAAAAGTCCCAAGATATGGGAAAAAGTCCAGCATTCCCTGTATCACAAAAATTCTTCGATTCTAGATTTGTTGTGGTGTGTCCTGAGTAATGATTTACAATATAGGTATGTCTGCTACTAATACAGACAAGAGTCCACTGGTCACTGAATCAGAAGCATTGCAAGATCCTGGACTGTGCGGTAATTCCCTGGGTGATGGAGAGATTGAATGCCCCGGCGTGCTGACATCACAGCCGCCAGCTCTTATCAGTACTGCATCTAATGCTACAAATGATGAGTCTTGTAGATTGCCTCCTGTAGATCAAGTATGCAGTGGTAGAATTGCAAGCTTTGGCGCTCGTGGCCGCGGTGGAAGAGGGCGGCCTCGGAAAAATGCAGTTGTTGTAACCTCACACGGTGCATGCAATAGCCGTGAGGCAACGCCAGAGTTAGTTAATACAAGCAAACTCGCAGTACGTGCTGAATCAGAATCATTGCAGGATTCTGGACTGCGCAGGAATTTAGTGCCTGGTGGAGATGATGTATCACCATTGACTGTTATCCATCCTGTATATGCTGGCACTACTGATGCTTCATCCGCATTGCCTGATGCTGATAATGTAGGTGGTGGACGAAGTGTGGACTGTAGTGGTCGTGGCCGTGGTAGAAGAGGGCGTCCTCGCAAAAATGCTGGGGGTGCAACCTCGGACAATGTCTACAGCAGCGGTGTCGGAATGCTCAACATAGGCAACAGTAGAAGAGTGTTGGATGCTTCTGCAATGGTTCGAAATCCATTTTTCGTAGAAGAAGTTGAGTGCTCTGCCGTACCAAAAGTCAATGCAAACAGTCGTTCTGTTGAAGGTACATGCAGTGATGTCGCCGTCGATTCTGCGACTGCAGTAGACAAGGTTGATCATATTATTAGTGAAAATTCAGGTACTGATGTTGTGGGATGCCATAATATGCAATTTATGCCGCCTGAATCATGTGGTGGTGCAGTTACTGGAATTGCTGCGGTGGGTTGTTTTGAAATTGCAAATGTCGTACATGCAACATCTGTTGGAGAGATTTCACGGGGGGGTCGTCCTCGACGTGGTAGAAGAGGAAGACCCCGGAAAAATGAAGTTACGTTGACTTCACAGAAGGTCAGTGACGGAGTTGAGGGAAGGCCGGAGCAAGACAACATTCCAAAGGATTTTGATAATGTTGCAGGTGCTCGCAATCAATTTTTCCGTGAACAAATAGAAACATGTGGTGTAGCCAAACCGGCGCAAAATCTCTCTGCTGGGGATGGTTCATCCAATACCGTTATATCATCTCCCTCAAATCACACACATCAGTATGCTGCCGTGTCTCATGTGATTGATTTACGGGAGGTTTCTGCTGTTCGGCCTCAAAATTCATGTCCTGCTGCTCTGGGTTGCCGTAACAAGCAATGTACATCGTCTGAATCATGTCGTGGTGCAGTGACTGTAGTTGCTGCTAGGGATGATTCCGAGGTTGAAAATGTTGAATGTGGGATATCTGCTCAAGAACTATCATTTAGGACTGGGCGTGGACGTGGTAGAAGAGGAAGACCTCGGAAAAATGAGGTTGTTGCGATTTCAGATAGGCGAACTGACGGTCCTCGAACTAGGGTGGAGCGAGACAACGATTCCACAGTATTTGATCTTACTGCGACTGTGCGGAATCAATTTTTCCGTGACCACGTAGAGGGCACTGCTGTTGCTGCACCGGTTGACACAGCCTGTGCTGGGGGTAGTTCCTCGGTCACTCCTACAGCACCTCCCCCTTCTGAAAAACAGCAGGTCGCTGATGTTATTAGCGGAAATTCATGTGCTGATGTTGATTGTTCTGCTGTTATGCAATCTATGTGTTCCGATGCAATGAATCAGGTTTTCGGAGAACAGGGTGAAGTCCCAGTCAATGATGTTCGTGACTCCGCTGCTACTGAATCATGTAGAGGTGTAGTTACTGGAATTAATGCGGTGGATTGTTTTGAAATTGCGAATGCTGTAGATGCAACATCTGCTGCAGAGATTTCACGAGGGGGTCGTCGTGGACGTGGTAGAAGAGGAAGACCCCGGAAAACTGAAGCTGATTTGACTTCGCAGAAGGTCATTGACGGAGTTGAAGGAAGGACGGAGCGAGACAACAATCCAAAAGTATTTGATAATGTTGCGGGTGCCTGCAACCATTTTTTCCGTGAACAAATAGAAATAGCTGGTGTGGCCAAGCCGGCGCACAATCCCTCCGCTGGGGGTGGTTCATCCAATACCGTTATATCGTCTCCCTCCAATGTAACACACCAGTCCACTCCCGTGTCTCATGTGATTGAAATACGGGAGGTTTCTGATGTTAGTCCTCAAAGTTCATCGGCTGATGTTCTGGGTTGCCGTACCAGGCAAGTTACACCGTCTGAATCATGTAGTGTTGCAATGACTGTCGTTGCTGCTAGGGATGGTTCCGAGGTTGAAAATGTTGAATGTGGGATATCTGCTCAAGAACTATCATGCAGGACTGGACGTGGACGTGGTAGAAGAGGAAGACCTCGGAAAAAGGAAGCTGGTGCAATTTTAGAGAGCCTAACTGTCCGTCCTGGACGTAGGCTCGAGCGAGAGAACGATGCCACAATGTGTGATCTTAATGCGGTTGTGCGGAATCAATTTTTTCGTGAACACGTAGAGTCCACTGCTGTAACTGCACCGTCTGACACGGCCTGTGCCGGAGATAGTACGTCAGTTACTCCTACAGCACCTCCCCCTTCTGAAAAACAGCAGGTCGCCAATGTTATTAGCGGAAATTCATGTGTTGATGTTGACCGTTGTGATGTTATGCAATCTATGTGTTCTGATGCAATGAATCAGGTTTTGCGAGGACGAGTTGATTTTTCTTCTGTAACCCCACCTGCTGACCGCAGCTGTTGTAGTGAAGTTGCAGGCAATGATGTTCGTCACTGTGCTGCAACTGAACCAGTGAGTAAGATTGCTGTCGGTGATTGTCCGATAATTGGAAATGCTGTAGCAGGGATAACTGCTGTACATATTTCACCTGGGAGTCGTCGTGAACGTGGCATAAGAGGAAGACCTCGGAAGAATGGATCGGGTGCAACTTCGCACAATGACCCCAGTGGTGTTCAGAAAAGGTTGCAGGGAACCAAAGACTCAACAGTTCCAAACAGCTCGAAGGTTGTCGCTAATCATTTTTTCCGTGATCAAGTAAATTCATCCACCATATCAATAAAAGGTTGCTATAGCTGTGAGAGGGAAGATTCATCCGCTGATCATGAGGCTGCTCCTGTGATTGAGATAGAAGAGGTTGCGGACATCGTTCGTGGAGAATCATCGGTTGACATTGTGCATCCTTATGGTTCACAATTTACTTCTTCGGAAGCAGTAACTCATCGGCCAACTTTGTTGCCTGAAGGCGGTGGTAACGAAGTACATAATGAACAAGAACAGACGCCCAAAGCTGTTGTTCGTGATGGAGAAGACGTAGACTGTAGTGTTGCTAATCCAAACGAGGCAGTGAGTAGCGTGGCAATTCCAGGAAACTGTCGGAAGAGGGGTAGACCGTCGAAAGTTGCTTCAAGTGCTTCTCCAGTATGTGAAAACAGAAGCAGTGTGAGTCCAAAAAATAGTCGAGAATGCACAGCAAAGGAGAAAACTGTTGTGCCTCGGGCTACATGTGATTCGCAGCGAAAGCACAGTGGTCCGGGGAAAGTTTCATCTCAGAGATTACGTAAACGTGGTATTGCATGTCTCCCGGCAAAAGATTGCCCTGCAGCCTCAACAAATGTAGTCGGTACCTCAGTGCCTCCGTCCACAGCAACTGCACAGTTAACGCCACATTCTAGATCTTCCCGGATTGTTGTCCGGCATGGCTTCTGTGTCACTGCTCTGGATGTGTACAACGGTCAGTAGAATCATGGACTGGCATTTGCTCCTTCCAGCGTCACTACTGCTCCGTGTTCTCGCACAGTGAATGATTCATCTGCACCTCCCTTATTTCAATATGCTGCAACTCAGTCATCATCTGACATTCCTGCATCATCGGAGCCTATTGGTGATGGTGGTGCATCATGCTCGTTGTCAGGTGAGTCCAGCAAGCGTCCTCCCGGTACTTCCACTGGCGCTAAACCATCGAGTGAGTATTATACTCATGCTGATGTCATGATATTCCCCCTCTTGTCTGTTCTCGGTATTGATTATTATTTTCAATGTGTCTGTCTTGCAGAGAAGAAGCGTAGAAAGAGGTGGCAACGTGATCCGCCCTCTCCTCCCACTGAACCGAGCCGGCTACCCCAGCCAAGGATATGTCCTCATTGCCAGGCCAAACTTTTTGCGTACGAACCAGATGGATTTTGCTGCAGTTCGGGCCGAGTTGTTCTTGCTGCACATGAAATTCCTGATACACTGGCTGCATTGCTACTGTCGGATAATGCAACAAGTCAGGAATTCAGAACTTCGATTCGTGCATACAACAGTTTGTTTTCTTTCACATCTATGGGCGTGAAGAATGATCGTGAAATCCTCAAAAATAGCAAAGGAATTTATACATTCAGGGTTCAGGGTCAAATATATCATTACATCAATAACCTCGACCCCGGTGAGGAGACACCTCGATATCTGCAATTATATTTTTACGATCCTGCTTATCAGTTACATTGTCGATCTCAGACGTTCAGCAATGTTGATCCGTCCATTATTGCTTGCCTGACTGACATCCTGAAATCAAATCCCTACAATGAAAAATTCCAGTCAATGTCTGAGACCCCTGATCTCATGGAATGTGATATACGTATTCGGTGTGATCCCGGCTTGGATCAGAGAACCCATAACATGCCTACTTCAGATCAGGTTGCCGGCATTTGGATAGATGATGAATATCGTGCAGGCAAGTATTCGCGTGATATCTTGGTGCAGCGAAAGAAGGGTGGGCCATAACCAATCAAGTACCACTTGGGGTGCTACGACCCACTACAGTACCCGATTATGTTCCCTTTTGGTCAACCTGGTTGGCATACTGGTATCGAGAAGAAACCTGCGAAGAATAATGCTGCAAAAGGGCCAAAGAAGAAGAAGCGGCGTTCAGGTTTGCACATGCCCAATGTTCTTGAATGACACAATCTTCTCTTCTTTGCAGACATATTTACATGATGTTCTAACTGTTATTTTGGTCGATGCAGGTAAAGAGGATGCAGAGCCAGAGATTCCAACTGTGACCTGTCGGCAGTACTACTGCTACCGTTTGCAAATTCGAAGCATGCGGCATTCCTCGATTTTATTTTTCGGTCGTTTGCTTCAACAATATATTGTTGACGTGTACATCAAATTGGAAACAAGTCGACTTGACTATGTGCGCTTTAACCAGGATGATATCCGCGCAGAACTTTATCGAGGTATAATTGATAGTCTGGCAGCAGGAGAAACGAATCCTGAGAACATTGGTCGTCATGTTGTTCTACCACCTTCATTTGTTGGGGGACCACGAGATATGAAGTGTCGTTATCAAGATGCAATGGCCCTTGTGCGTCAGTTTGGGAAGCCTGATTACTTTGTAACGATGACTTGCAATCCTAGATGGTCTGAAATCCAAGATGAGCTCCTGCCTCATGAGGAAGCATCGAATCGACCGGATTTAGTAGCTCGCATTTTTCGTGCGAAGGTAGTTGAGCTGAAACGTGATTTAATCGAACGAGAAATTCTTGGCCCGATTGCAGCTTATACGTATGTCATTGAGTATCAGAAACGTGGTCTTCCACATGCGCATTTCCTGCTGATTCTGAAAAAGTTTGCAAAATTGATGCAACCTGATGAGTATGACAGGTATATCTCAGCTGAAATTCCTGATCCTAAGGTCAATCCTCATCTCTACAATGCTGTTGTCAGGCATATGATGCACGGTCCTTGTGGTGAACACAACAAGAAGAATGTATGTATGCGGCCTCGGACTGGGTGCAAGAACAGATATCCTCGGGATTTTTGCAATGCCACAAGAACTGGTGATAATTCGTTTGCTATTTATCGACGACAGCGCAACGGTCGCACTGTTGAGGTTCGAGGAGCTACTCTTGATAATAGATGGGTCGTGCCTTACAATCCATACTTGCTGGCGAAATATGACTGCCACATAAATGTCGAGATTTGCTCAACAATCAAGGCAGTTAAATATCTGTACAAGTATATTTACAAAGGGCACGATAAAATTGCATTCCAACTTGTGTCAAATCAAACAAGTGGTATTGATGAAATTGCAGCCTTTCAGTCTGCCAGGTGGATTTCACCTCCGGAGGCTGCATGGCGTCTTTACAGTTTCCCGCTCAACGAGATGTATCCTTCTGTAACTGCACTTCCACTTCACCTTCCCGGCATGCAATCTATTTCCTTCGACAAATATACGAAGCTTCCATACATTGCCGCGGATAAGAAGTACGCGAAGACAATGTTGACGGAATATTTCGAAACCAATAAGCGTGATGAAAGTGCAAAGCGTTGGTTGTACAGCGAATTTCCACAACATTACGTGTGGAATAAGACAAATTTATGCTGGGAACCTCGGAAGAAGGGCTACAGTATTGGACGTATTGTTGCTGCTAATCCTTCGGAGGGAGACCGCTTTTTCCTCCGATTATTACTGACTCATGTCCGAGGTGCTGAATCATACGAGCAGTTGCGGACAGTCAGGAATCACATATGTGAAACATACCGTGAGGCATGTGAGAAGCTCGGTCTGTTGGAAAAAGACACAGCACTTGAAGATTGTTTGGAAGAAGCTGCGACTTTTCAAATGCCCCAGACATTGCGGCGTTTATTTGCCACTGTCCTTGTGTACTGCCAACCAGGCAATCCACGGTCTTTGTGGGATCGGATGTATATGAATTTGTCTGAAGATTTCCGGAAAGAGGGGAGATTGAATGAAGCTCAAATTCTATTCAGAACTGTTAAAGGAGTGAATATATTTCTAGAGGCAATGGGGAGACAATTGATTGATTTCATTACTTCGTTACCAGTTAGTCATAGTGAGGAAATGTCTTCAGTGAATCGGGAAATTGAAGAGGAATTGGCAGTACCGATTCCGGCTGAAGACGTGGCTGCCATCGACCAGCTAAACAACGCGCAATCAGCAGCTTACAAAATAATCACAAATCATATCAACGAAATGAAAGGTGGATGTTTCTTCGTTGACGGACCAGGTGGCACGGGGAAAACTTTCCTGTACAGAGCTCTGCTGGCATATGTCCGCAGTGGTGGAGGGATTGCTCTGGCTACTGCTAGAACTGGTATTGCAGCCTCAAACTTGCCTGGTGGAAGAACTGCGCACTCTCGCTTCAAGCTCCCCTTGGATACCACGGATAAGAATACCTGCAACATTGGAAAACAGACAGCTCTTGCTCACCTTATTCGTGAGGCCAAAGTTATCATATGGGATGAGGTTACGATGGCGAAGAAGCAGAATATAGAGGCTTTTGAATGTATGCTTCGTGATATATGTTCCAATGAATCGCTATTTGGAGGTAAGGTCGTGGTCTTTGGAGGTGATTTCAGGCAGGTGCTGCCTGTGACGGTGCGTGCCACTAAGGAGGAATGTATCTCGAACAGCATTGTCGACTCACCTCTATGGGCCAGTATGCATTTGCTTTATCTTACGGAAAATATGCGTGCTGTTGACGATCCCACCTTCTGCCAATTTCTCCTGTCGATTGGAAATGGTAGTGTGCAAGATGTTGATGAAGCGACAATAGAATTGCCAAAATCAATGATTGTGCCATTTATTGATGAAAGCATGTCAATAGATTTGTTTATTAAAGCTGTATACTGCAATTTCCAATCTGACTGTCTGGACCCGCGGTACCTTACTGAAAGAGCAATTCTGACTCCTCGGAATGACTGCGTAGACCGAATCAATCAAATTTTGCTGAGTAGATTTCCAGGGCAGTCTCATACATATAATAGCTTCGATCGATCTCTGCCAGAGAATCAGTCGACTCATCCAGTAGAATTCCTGCATACACTAACTCCCAATGGGATCCCACCTCACCACTTAGAAGTGAAGCCAGGTTGTCCACTAATGTTGCTACGCAACATTGACCCGTCATCTGGATTGTCAAATGGTGTCAAACTTATTTGCAAGGAGTTGTTGCCTAATGTAATATATGCTGAGATTGCAGTCGGTCCAAATAAGGGGAAATCCGTGTTCATTCCTCGGATCCCGCTCAGACCGTCCCAAACAGATCACTACCCCATAGAATTCGAGCGTAAACAATTTCCAGTTCGACTATGCTTCGCTATGACCATCAACAAGTCGCAGGGCCAAACTCTGAAACGTGTTGGTGTTTACCTACCACAACCTGTATTCTCGCATGGTCAACTGTATGTGGCATTATCCAGAGCCAAGTTAGGGTCCGCAGTTAAAGTGTTAATCGAACCAATTGACGGCATTCAATTTAATTGCACAACTCGAAATGTTGTCTACAAAGATCTATTGCGTAGAGCAACACGCGTACACAGCACATTATAGATTCCAACCATGGTTAGTGCTTGCTGGTTTCATCATGCGGAGATGCCACTCGTGTGGTGCGCAGTAATATAAAACATAATGTTACCTGAAACAAACTTGATCATTAGTTGAAAATCTTGATATGTTATATACTAACACCATTCAAATACCTTTTGTAGGAATTCATTGAAATCATGGAAAGTAAAATTTTAAAGTTGTCTGGATTGACGGACGAATGCAAAGAATGGAAACTGCGAGTGCGTGTGGCTGAGAAATCACGGATATTGACAGGAAAGGCTTCCAACACAAAGTACCAGCGTTTTGTGCTCTGTGACAGTGAGGTTGTAATTAAATTTACGCAAAGATATTGGTCAAATAATCCGACTGTTTGTTTCTTTTATTTCGCAAATGTAATGTGCTTTTGCTGCTGTGCTCACAATTGTTATTCTTAATCTTCCGGTTTCCATGTTCAATAAATTTTTGTTCAAGTTGCAGGGCAAACAAATCCAAGCAACATCATTTGATGCAGATATACCCAACTTCGACAACAAATTACAGGTCTATCATTCGTACTGGTTTAGCAATGGTGTTGTGCGACCTGTCAACCCCAAGTACCGTTACATAGATCACGATTTCTCCCTTGTCCTTAACAAAGAAATGGAGGTAACTGCAGTTGAAGATAAGGTCGACGAAGGCTGTTGCAGCAAATATAATTTGAAAAGTCTGGAAGAAGCTCGCACTCTTGTGAATTCCCGTGAGAAATTTGGTAGGTTATATGCACTGCTTTGCAAAATTTCTACATAGATATTCCATATTAATATAAAGTGTTAAATGTTTCCCCATAATTAATACACACTTCTATTTGTATTGTTTGTATTTCACTATGATCATAGATGTTGCTGTCATCATCATTGCTGTTATGTCCACGAAGACAGTACCCCGAAAAGATTCAACAGGTCGTGCTCGAGTGAGGGATGTCATTGTTCTGGACGACTCGTAAGTACCCCGCCTCTGAACATTGTTTTGTATTACGTAGTGTTCAACTGTTGCTTCTTGGTGCGTGCTATTATTTAAGGCTATATTTACATATATCATTTCAGCGGTGTCCCAGTTTGTTTATCCTTATGGGACGATGCAACCACAACAGAATGAGATAAACTAAATATACTGGCCAGTGCTCATCCGGTTGTAATTGCAACGAATGTGTGTTCAACAACATATCTGGGTAACTTTCCCTTAACGTCAGTATTAATGAGTATGGAATTACAAGATTATAGTCGGAATGGAAATATGAATGCATTATATGAAAACATAGCTTGCACAACATTATATTCATGTAATTGTTGTACATGTGTTTGTAGATTTTTCTCTGAGGACAACAATGTCCACTATGTTCCTGCACAATATCGAGGATCCAAGAGTTGACGAGTTGATTGACTGGTATATGAATGCACCTACTTATACAGTTTCCAATTGCGACAACATGATATATCTCCCACATTTAATCTCATATCTGTTTCTCCCGCATAGGCGTGATGCAAATTATCAGAAGATTGATAAACTCAGGAATCCTGAATTATTGTTGGCACAGAAGAATCCTAAGACAAAGAAGACTGAATTCAGGTTGTCAAAGATTGCGGACCTCCCAGAAAAACCGGTATTTTTTACAACATAGTTATATCGTATTGTTGGGAATTTATTGTTATGTCCGGTTGACAGTTCTCTCTATATTTCCTGCAGTCTGTAGACACTGATGTGTGGGTGAAAGTTTCAGTTCTTGCCTTACCTGAAACACAAAGACCATGGTATCATGCTTGCAATATGTGTACCCGTGCAACTAGCTATCTAACTGGAGAAAAATTCAATTGCTCTGGTTGCCACAATTCTGATTGCACTTCTGTACCATGGTAATTTGATATAATTCTCTTCTATCCAACTTAAGCTGTATATTCAATCTGCACTAAGCAAATATAGAATAGCAACTATGAAACAGAAGACTGGAAAATTTTTAAAAAAAAAAGGAAAAATTTAAAAAAAAAATAGAAAAAAGGTTTTGAGTACATTCATTTTTGCTTTGTAGGGGTCGTCTAGAAGTCCAAATTGGAGATGACACTGGAGAGCTGAATGTCGTCGTTTTCGGACATGGTGTCGAGGCTGTCCTGAAGAAAAGTGATGTTACAGCAATGACAGGAGATGTATGCACCCTACACTTACGGCTTGAATCCATAATTTATTAATGTTATAGTTCATAAGTTAGTGTGCTTTATGAACAGAGTGCTGACTACAAGACATTGATTCATTTCAGGAACAGAAGGAGCTATTAGTTAAAGCTAATGAGTCAAGTGTTAAGAACATGTTCTATTTTCGACTTGCTGGATCCACAAGCATCAACCGCAGAAGGGTCAACAAATGGAATGTTCGTCAAGTGGAAACGGCATAGTTGCACACAATGCCAGCGTATGCGCCCAACTGCAGATCAAGTATGCAATCACATGTGTACATAGAAGCATTACTACAATAGAAGCTCTGCTGTGATCCACTAGCACTACAACTTTTGTCCACCTGAAAAAATGCGAGGAGATAACATCATGGTAATGTTCCATTGTTATCTCCCTGCCTTTTGCCCCCCCCCACCCCCCCCCCCCCCCTCTTCTTTCCCAAAAACTATTGCATCTTCAAACACATTCGTCCTCTGCCTATCGTTTAATATTAATCTATATTAAGTTCTCCATGTTCACAATTGCAGTCAACTGAACTGATATTCCATATTACAACAAGTTACAGTTGCAGGGATATAATTCTAATACGTATGTATAATATAATAACTTGTACACAGAATAAAAACAATAAATAATCCTTGGAAATTTTGGTGAGGAAGAGAGAAAGAGGAAAAAATAAAAGGGAAAAAACAAAAACAAAGAGTTGCATCAGTCATTAGATTTCATAACCAACACAAAATATTCTTGTCTACATTTAATACACATGCTTCGAGATGACTTCAAATACCTGCACTTTCTAGGTCTCCTATATAATGTTACAAGATTGACTGTAAGCTATTCATGAACTATTTCTCAATCTATTCACCATGTCAGGCTACAATTCTGATGAAGAGCATTCTTGCTGGAATTTAACCACCTTGCTGACAGACCTTCCCACCGCTGAAATAAGCATCCCAACTCGGAGCTATGTTCACATCTTCTCACCCAACAACACAGTGCAGCCTAACATGGGCTCACCCTATCATCCAATGACTGGAAACACAATGTATGATGCCGGAAATCACCAATTTCACGTTATTCACAGCCCGACATCACCGATTTTCCGCGCATCGCCTCCCAGTGGCAACGAATTTATGCATGCAGCTTACGGTGTCGGTGTAGCACTATCTCACAGTCCGCAACATTGTCACCGGAACAGTCCCCTAATGCGAAGTCCAACGTCACCATTCTTCTATGCATCGCCGCCTACCTGTACAGATTTCCTGCATGGCTCATATAATACAGGTATTCCCCTACCAAATTCCCCTCCACAATATAATTATTACAACTCCATTGCATCTCCCCAGTATCAGTACTCCCCTCTTTCGTCAAATATTCACCCACAATCACATTCGTACTCAGCCTCACCACAGAATTATGGTTCACCAATTCCAATACCAGACAATCAGCTATTAATACCTTTACACTTCTCTACCCACACATCGGATTTTCTTCCGCAAATCACCGAGCAACCTTTGGTATACCAAAGTGATCTGCAATCGCCATATGCTTCAGACAATGTTGATGATGAATGTATATTCTTCCTCGAAAACTCGCCTCCTCCGAGACAACCGAATCCATATTTGACTCGCACGCCAGGTCATCATAGTTTTACGAACCCAGGTAAAGGCAATGAAACTGCATCCTCTTCTTCAACTAGCAAGAAGATCCGTTCCCCATCTACATCATCTCTTAGAATCCACTGGTCACCTCCTGCAAAACATATCATCAAACTAAATTTTGATGGGGGATTCTACTGTGACTACAAACGTCCAACCTGGCCAACTATAGTTCGTGCTGGTCTATATCGGAATTATACAGGAGATTGTGTGTATGCCTTTGCTGAAATTGAGCATGAGAAGAACTCTGACTTTGCAGAGGCATCTGCACTTTGCAAAGGTTTGAAGTATGCATTAGATCGGAACTGGCTTGATATATGGGCAGAGGGCGATGCCAAAAACATTATTGACCACATAACTGGTGTCTGTTCTCATGTTTTCCCAGAAGATGTTTGTTCCGAAATCGAAGAAATTAGAGAACTACAAAAAAAATTCAAATCATGTTTGATAACATTCATCCATCGTGAAGGTAACTCTGCGGCAGATGCGCTCTGTGTAGCTTTCAAACATCACGATGGATGTTATGCATTTGAAACAATGGGTCTACCTGAACGTGTTCAGGATATTGTCGAGCAAGAAAAGAAAGGGAAGACATACCGTAGAGCGTAGTAACTGGTTCTAGCATTTGTACTTGGTTCATTTTGTAACACTAACATCATCAATAATTTGTGTAATGTAATGTTGTTAATTTCGGTGAATTCAGATACTCTTACCAATCCACGTTGACATTGGAATTTGGTTAAGTAGTGTCCACTCACCAAAAAAGAAATTAAAAAAAAAAGAAAAAGAAAAAAAATAAAAAAATTTAAAAAAAAGGTTTTTTATAATACTCCGTCCAATATTTACACGGATCTACTATTTACAAAATCAGTTCATCTGTGAATGGAGCTGTATATAAACTAAAGTACTATCCCAGACAAATTAGTTGTTGCTGTGTATAATATAATATACATTTAATTACATATATTAAGATATATGCACGAAAATCAATTTATATTGTTATTTCTACTATACCTTTGTATAAATACACCCACAAATCATCAGAAATGCAACGTATCAAATTTATAGCTACATTCCACGAAATTACAAGAATACTATGATTAATATTTCCTATATTAATTTTAATATGTGGTAATTTATGGCTTCTAGCCAGAAAGTAGGAAACAGTTGGAAAGAATAGACATCCCTACTGCTATTGAAATGAATGCAGCACATTGTGATAGAAAATTCAAGGCAATGTGAGTAAGCCATTAGTAGAGGCAACAGCACAGGTTGCATGCATGCCAGACATGTGGCTGCTAAAATCTGCTTGACATTCATGACTTTCTAGGAACCAATGCATCAGCTCACCCATTACAGCTATACTGTAATCTGTATTCCTAAACAGTGAAAGATTTGGTTGAAGACACTTGTCAACAGAATTCTGAAATTTCTTGGAGACCAAGTTGAAAGAACAGATATAAATTAGTATTCCACAATTTCAACTATCTGCCCAGCAACACTTCAAGGTAACCATTATATACTAGCATAAATTGAAAATATTGTTTCCACAAACAGAAATCTAACAAAGTTACTTTACAATGTGCAGATAAATAAGAGAAGTATAATCTGGATGCAAGAGCAGTATCCACTTCTGTATCGCCAGTTCAACGACGTGTGTTGTGTTCGTAATCCACGTTAGTAAGTTAGATACTGCAACAAATGACCATTACAAATATATACCTTATTTTGGTTTGTAATTATCGAAATTATGACAGATATATTTCAATGGAAAGCTGCCGTAACACTGCAACTGAGCCAACCGTAACCGAGGAAACACGCAGTATTCCAAGAGGAAGGGCCGAGGGAGCAGCTATCTGTCGCAAAATATTCAACAGTGGTAAAAATGTTGATGAAATGATCACAGATATTGAAAAGGAAATTCAACGAGTGGAGCGACAAATACAAATACTGGGAAAAGTAACCTTTCTCAAGCAACAGCAGCTCGAGATCCAGACGCAATTTCTTCTAAAACTCCAGCGAATGAGCATTGCCAGTAGGCGGTCGGTAACATCCAGCACGTCATCATCGGGATCCAAGCGAAAACGGTCTCCAACAACCACAGCAGAGGATTAGTAGAAAATGAATCTGTTAAGATATTCTGGATGTTCGAGTTTAAATGTTGTTTTTACGGTACTCTTGCAATTTGACGTTGCACCCGTTTCGTAGTAACTTATGCCTCATAATTTTGGGATGTCAACAACTTGTAACATCTCTTTCCTTTTTTCTTTCTTTTTTTCCCCTCTCTTTTTCCACTCTTTTTTTTTTCTTCTTCTTCTTTTCCCGTTTTGGTGTGCGTGTTTTTTTTTTTCTTTTTTTCTTTTTTTTTCCCCCTTCTCTCCCCCCAACCCCCCCCCCCCCCTTAAACAAACTTGGTTCTTGCTCTTCCTTCAGTGTAGTGATTCAATCATGTTAGTTTGCAAATCTTAGTCTATCTAGAGTTAAACATGTACGTTTTCCGCAATTTCCATTTGAACTGGTTGAAGTATAAACTTATGCATCATATTATCGCATCATCATGCCATTTCCAATTGCACACATTTGATTAAAATAAGAATGATAAAAGGTCAAATAGAGATACAGTATTTCCCTTATATTATTCGACATAAAGTTCTCCGTCTGTTGTAATTTGTTAATATGTGTTTCATTCCTCATATAATGAACTTGCCGTCGCATATACATATATTACACCCAAATATGATCTTCTAATTTGTCTGCACTGTCAAAGTCATAACTGGGCACATATTATATATTAATATTACAATTTACTAGATAAAATTCATTACTTCAGAACATTAAAAAGTAACGTCAGTAAGCAAAAACCGTGATCAAGATTATTACAAATGAGAATCAATATAGTGGTTATGGACACCCAATTTGTGAAATACGATGGAAAATAACATTATAAAAATTTATCACTGATACCTAAAAAGCAGAGCTAACTTTAAGATTTGAAGAAACATTATCCACATCCTAAATTAACAACTACCCAACTTCGTTGTGCTGGTAAGAAGACCTTTCAACTTCATCCTCCCAGCCAAATCTTCCCTGATTTCTAACTTTTCTCTAACAGGTATTCCGACTTATCTCGCAACCATAATTTCGAACAGGTACTCGATGTCATAATGTATTTGTCATAGCGATCTACTTATTCACAGTATTCCTATTCGTGATTGTTTAGGTGACGAATTCTCAAACTCGATTCATCAGATCTCGGGGAGTCACAGCTTCTAATATCATCACTCTACAGGTACCTGATTCCAAATAGCATCTTCTTTGTCTGTATAATCTCTCACAGAAAGAAATCTACATTACTCATATTCATTCCCTCCTGTGAACAAATAATTGGCATTTATCGGGTGGTACTGCTTTCATATGTTATATTAGTGATTTCTATTCCAGATCTGCTATCAATGTCTTGATCTATAAATAGTAAACTCCACGTAGCGACGAAATCTGTCTGATTGGTACCGAACGGATATAAATATATTTGTTGATAAGAAGTTCATCTTTTGTTTCAATTTAAGACACACATTGGTATATTTGGCTGGATAGTGAGCAAAAAAATAAATTTAAAAAAAAAAAATGATCGGGAAAAAACATGTTGTGAAATTGTAAGTACAAGATTCATGAATTTACTGTTGTTAATTTCACTAATAGATTAAATTGTAGTCATATGGAACGTGCAGTTTCACAAGACAGCCTTTGCAGATATATACAATTAACCTTGTGCGTAAAATAGCAACCATACTTTATCCAATCGTGTTAGCAAACATATAGATCAATTAATACCAATGGATATTATACCAATATATATAGGCCACCGACTACTCAAATACTGATTATTTATTACAAAAATACGGTAGTCCAGAAATTTCAATTTCTTGAAAATAGCAGGTCACTAAACGCAAAACTTATTGCTCTAACTCCTTAAACCAAAAAACGTGCAGATTCAATCATGTTAAGTACAATTAATTTCTACCAGATAGTTTCCACTGCATATTGTTATTTTACGTATGAAGAGTTATGAAGAAATAGCATTAGTCTGTGAATTCATTACAACGTAGCTGAGCAAATATCTCGTGCAAATTAACTTGCACTGACATTAATCATTCATAGTTTCAGTAAGTAATCATACATGTATTTCAATCCCCATATCGCAACTTCTGCCCAACCAATTGCTGATGTAGCATAAATGAAGAGAACGCATTAACATGCATATGTTTTAGACCGTCTCCCCTATGCCACAATCACTAATACAGATCACTATATTCCTCTTGCAGCTATCTGGAAATGAAATTCTTCCGAGTTATCACGGATCGAGATGAAGACAACAACAACTTGGTAGGCCTTATGTCGCATATATATGTGTGTGTGTGTGTATATATATATATATGTATATGTGCCCTTTTTAGAAAGAAATGAGATTGACTAACACTAATATTAATTGTAATAAGAGGTAGATTTATTAAAGATGTCAAGCATCTATTCACTGCAGAGACTGCCAGATGACTTCGTGCAACGTCATCGATCCAATCTTGGAATTAATGCAGAGCTTGTACTCCCAGATGGCCGAGAATGGGAGATTAAAATGAAAAGTAGAGGTAACGACATATATTTGACAACAGGGTGGAAGGAATTTGCGGCACATTATTCGCTCTCATTTGGGCACATGCTGACTTTCAAGTACGAGGGACATTCGAAATTCAAAGTGACAATCTATGATCTTACTACATCGGAGCTAGATTATAGTGCTGGAGCTTCTATTCTGAATGCGAGAAAGCGTACTGCTACTCGCGCATTGAAGAAGGCTGATTCTTACAAGGCTCACTGCAACAAGCCATGTTTCGCTGTTCAAATACAGAAGTCCCATTTGGAATCGTCTGGCGGACTGGTAAACTTTCAATGTTAACTTCCATTTACAACGTTATTATATTCAATTGCAACGATAGCGGTTGACAACCTCATGTTCGCATCACAGAATATACCAGCTCAGTTCAGCAGGGCGTACTTGAAAGAGCGGACAACGCTTGTGTACATTACAGGGACTTCCAGTAATACAACTTGGACCTGCCGTTGTAAATTCCCAGGTGGAGAGAACAGCGACAAGAGACTAGTTTCTTGGTATCAATTTGCTAGAAGCGCTAATGTACGTACTGGAGATGCATGTGCCGTGGAATTAGTTGATCCGAGCATGCCCAAATTTCGAGTGAAAGTGTTTCCAGCGTAGCCTCAACGTATGAAAGTACTATGTACTAAGAATAACCAGACATCTCTTTTAATATTGTCATTCTGGCTACCTGTTCCAGTATTGTTCTATGTTATTATCTTTGCAAAAACATAACAACCTAATGTTGCGATATAACTATTACTTTAATGACATGCATCATGTATCGTTTAATTCAAAGCTCTGTCTATGGTTTGCTTAATATCTAATGCATTAGGTTACATTATGTGTCATATATATTGTGACATATCAAAGTAACTATCTCTGTTCCTTTTATTTCAATTGAACTTGGCACGTTCAAACACAACCTAACTTAACAATTCCAGCTGCAGTAATAATAAAGCCAAATCCTGCACACAAGTAACAACAGTATTTCAATTGTCGCATTGGATTGAATACTATCAAACTATAACACTCACATGCTGTTGTACAATTCAATGCCTCGAGATTCCACACATGCAAACTTCAAATAATGCATTTGTTGCAATATCTATCAGATCACGAAGAAGAACTACACATGCCTACATACTGAATCTGCACACACAAAGTCACAGATATTGAACGGTTGGCAGAAGTCTCTACAGAGCATCTCTTTTCAATTTCAGATGCAATTAGGTAACAAGCTTCCAAATAGCTCATTGATATATGAACCCTCTTGGAAAGCACTCGCTGATCAGATAGTGCAGAAGTAATTGTGATCATGTGACCATCTCTGCAAATTGCACAAGAAATTAACTACGAATGTGAACTGTCAATTCAAGACATGATCAACAGATATGAAATAACAGGATGAAAATTCAACTTGCAATGGTTACATCGAATTTAGAAATTACAGTAATTATATATTGCAGAATATGTGAGCACAGGTAGGGAAGAAGTCACTATATAAGAACTGCTTCCCATGTTTAAAATCAGTATCAAATTGCAAGCAATACAATTGAGATTCAGAAGTTGTATCAGTATACAACTAACAAATCCATTGTATTCTGAAGATGATGCCGTCTAAGATTGCAGATATTCGTGCGTCACTGGTAAAGTTAGAAAACCTCAAATTATTGTTATCACAGAATGTGTGAAATTCCAGGATATCCAACTATGTCATAATATTTTCGATCTGCGTATACTTTTGGCTTCTCAATTTACAAAAAGTATTTTCTACGCACAATCTTTCACGGAATTCTTCTTCTTGCATATATCTGCCCTTTGCTTTTCAATCTCTCCTCTTAATCATAATTTAACTTCATTCAAACATGTTTATTTCATAATGCATCGTTCTGATTTCTGTTTCTCCGGCTTCATCCAACGCTGAGAAGCCTATGTATGAAGAAGCCTGGGTTAGGGTATCAACACGGATCTTTCCGACCAGTCAAACCACTTGGTTCAATGCATGTAACCGTTGCAATTGTGAACGTCGACGTCCATACTGTCCCGTATGCAATGACATACAATGCAACACAAGCCCCAGGTTGATTATTTCATATCTGATGAATACATTAAAATTAACGAAATCCATTGGCTATAATTGAACACTACCAATTCACACATTACAGATACATTCGTGTATAATATGATTACATACCATTTTCACAGATGCCGAGTTATGGTGGAGCTGCGAGATGACACTGGAATAATGGATGTAATGATTTTCGGTCAGGCTGCGGAGACCCTCCTACGAAACACAGCTGAAAATCTGGCAGCAATGACACCACAGGTATTACCTAACTTGCTCCGAACAACTTCAACCACAGTGCAGTACTTATTCATATGAAATATGCAGTTGCTCATAGTTATGTAGTACACAAATAACGGCATTCTTTTCACAGGAACAAGAAGCTCTACTGGTTGGCTTGAACATGGAAAATGCAAATGAAAATGTGTATGTTCGCGTGTTCAAATGCACGCAGCCAAACAACCACAGGGTAACTAAATGGGTTGTGAAGCAAGTTCAGTATGCATGGTAAACAAATTGATATTCCATGCACAGTCGAAGACGATGCTGCTCAACATCTGAAGAGAAAGACCACCGAATGTTTGCCTCATTGCTGCTACAATGCATTGCACTATTCACAATGATGTTTCCTCTTTGTTGTGTTATGTTAGAAATTGTATCACTTTCTGCTTCTACCGCAAATAATAATAAAGCGACTACTAATGCTTCTTACATTATCGACTTCTTTTATTTAAATATACAAAAAACAATACATTCACAAGTATGTCACAGCATCGTCTGTAAATACAAAGAAATCATTTCTGTCGTTATAAAGTTAGAACGTCCTCGGTGAATTCAATATTTACACAATTTCTTTCGTCCGAAACCGAATATAATCTGCACATCCAATATAGTATACCTGTTAATGAAAAACTTCAGCAACTTCAGTGTTCTGGATATGGCGTCAGTTCGCACATATTGGAAAACATTGAATTGCAACGTATATATTCAGGATAGCGTTTTACACAGACAGTCAGCATCCTATATACACATATTCATACCACTTATAATAAAAACCCTCTGTCAGACATGTGAACAATGACAACGTAGTTCACGGAACTCTTGTCGTTCATACACACATTCATACCACATATGAATCCAATGACAGTAAGTGAGTGCTGAATGTATAAACAGTCAAATAAAAAGAAACAAATTGCCTGACAAAGTCACGGACCAATTGTCCAGTTTTATCTGGCATTATCTACCATGCATTTCAACTCACCTCTTCTATAAGAAAGCTATAGATCCATTATTCAACATAACAAGGAGCATAAACTATCTATTCATATAATAAGCAGTTACAATGTCAAGACACAGAAGAGCAGTCTCCGAGGAAGAAGTAACCAGTAATGAAACTATTGCAAGTTCCTCAGCTTCAAGTCCATCACTCTCGCAGTTTGTTACTGCAGCAACTCGATTTCAAGAAACACCTCCGCCTCCCATTTTGACTCCTCGCAGTAAGTTTCCTACCATGTTTTCGTATCTACAGTACTTTCAAAATGTAATGCGGCCACAATATTGTACGATATTAGTTAGCCAATGACATATCATATTTCCTGCTACATTAATTGAAATATAAACCTGATATATATCTTAATATTTATTTCTCTACCTTGAATGAGTGATAAGGATAAGTGTGCATGGTTTTACCTCACCGGTAACCAATACCGGTGGAATCGGTGGTGTCTGCCGCGATGACAATGAAAACTGGCAGCTTGGTTTCATAGGAAGAATTGATGGGGTCACTCAATTGGAAAGTGAGCTGTGGGCAATTTATCAAGGTATTCATTCAGCTTATGAAAATGACTGGAAAGAAATCAAGATTGAGACCTCCAACTATGAGGCCAGCAAAATCTTTCATCTGCAGACTACTGCTCCACTCTCGATGAGGCGCGAGATCCGTGATGGATATGCATTACTCAGACGAATGAAAATAGCCTTGATCCCTATTGAAAAACTGGACAATAGCGTTGCAGAACGGCTTGCATCTATGGGATCTCAACAAAGTGATCGTTACAAAATATTATATGATGCTCCAGATATTATTCAAGATCTAATTGTTGAGGACAAATTAGAAAGTTGTAAGCGTTACACCTCCTCAACTGACACAGACTAATGCAATCTCATCTGTATGGCAATTACGTCGCTCTGTCCATGCTATTCTGTAATTTTCATCTTTAAATAAATAATGGCTATGTCAACAGTTTATATTTCACTTACTGAGGAGTTGTTAGTTCACTTCATCTATTTATATTACAACATTGATATGGATCTAATGCCCTGACATATTAACAGCTGTTATTTCACGTAATTTATCAATATTACAACATTGATAGGAATCTATTCTTTCGACATAGAATATGTATTGAACGTAGCAAAACTTGATTAGACCAAAACTTCTCGTCAATTCAAGCCAAAAAACCCATATGTAAATTAATATACGTCGCGTGATCGAACAGCGCATTATTAGGTCACGATGAAATTGTTGTACTAATTGACAGTGCATTGCTTGCATCATCCGTCATATATCTGATATGTAAAACGTCAACTAATATATATTGTAGCACCAGTGGTATGAACTCATGACAAACGACGAATACCAGTGAGCTCCATTTAACATCGTAAAAGATGTGACTTATCGATGAAGCGGATGTTAAAAACAAGAAAGACGGAAAAGAACAAAACCAACCAAAAAAAAAAAAGGTTGGGGAAAGCTATAAATATAATCTTGCAAAGACATCGTAGTGTATATCTAAGCTTGCTTCCCAACATAATAATTAATACAATGCGTGATGACATTTGCTTCATTAAAATTCAGTATCGGTTTAGTGTATGAGCAAATCAATCGTATCAGTTTATAATGGGAAAACAAATTCATAAATTGTTTGATCTATCATACAAAATTTTCAACGTAATTTCATTAAAAATATGCAATAAAACATTGTAATCAAATGTTAATTTAATTCAAAAAAAAACGGCATCAACAAAGTAATATATCGCACGAGTACATTAGTTCATATCTGTCAACTGTATCAGTGCAAATCGAAACTTGCTTGCACCAATTTCCGCAACAGCAACAACAACAACAGCGAATACTCATTCTAATTTATAACGTTCTATTCGTCCCATTGTTCGAAATGCTTTCAAATGCTATGGCTTCATATTGTGATTTGTGATTCATATTGGTGGTGTCTGCCGCGATGACAACGAAAACTGGCAGCTTGGTTTCATAGGAAGGATTGATGGTGTCACTGAATTGGAAAGTGAGCTGTGGGCAATTTATCAAGGTATTCATTCAGCTTATGAAAATAACTGGAAAAAAATCAAGATTGAGACCTCCAACTATGAAGCAAGCAAAATCTTTCATCTACAGACTACTGCTCCACTCTCGATGCAGCGCGAGATCTATGATGGATATGCATTAATGAGACGAATGAAAATAGCCTTGATCCCTATCGAAAAACTGGACAACAGCATTGCAGACCAGCTTGCATCTATAGGATCACAACAAAGTGATCGTTACAAAATATTATTTGATGCTCCAGATATTATTCAAGATCTAATTGTCGAGGACAAATTAGAAAGTTGTAAGCGTTACACCTCCTCTCCCGACACAGACTAATGCAATCTCATCTGTATGGCAATTACGTCCCTCTATGCATGTTATTCTGTAATTTTGATGTTTAAATAAATAATAGCTATGTCAACAGTTTATATTTCACTTACTTAAGAGCTGTTATTTCACTTCATTTATTTATATTAGAAGATTGCTAGCCAGTGATATTTTCGAGTTCTCTTGCACTGAACTCACAGCGAACGACGAATACCAGTGAGCTTTGTTAAACATGCTTAAATGGTTAACTTATCGACAAAGGGAATGTTAAAAAAAAAAACACGAAAAAGGGTCAGCAAAGCTATAAATATAATCTTGCGAATACATCGTAATGTATATCTAAGCTTGCCTCCCAACATAATAATTAACACATCAAATTTACGACCACTAAATCTATTGAAAATAGCCAGTAAATGACAAATAGCAGGGACAGAACCGGAAGTTATCAGAAGCTATTTTTTGCATCGAATTTACGTATTGGTCCAGACCGGGTAACACAATTACATAATCATGCCATTGTAGCCTCAGTAAAACTGCTTTCTAATTTATAACGTTCTGCTCGTTCCATCGTTGGAAATGCTTAAAACTACTATGATTCCATATTGTGATTTGTGATTCATCCAATATTATCATTAATCTGATACAATAAATTGGTTGATGTCATATACAAACTTTCAAATGATGCGTGCTTCGGATTGGACAACAAACCAATGTGAACAAACATTAAATTAACTCAAATTAAAAACTGCATTAGTAGACAAAATATATTCCACGATTACATAGTTTTGCATAAGTAATTCAAACTAAACATAACCCAACTTCATGACATTCATCATAAAACCTAACATCAAACTACACTTCACTGGAACAGAATACCAGAAGATGCAAGACCCTCTACACCTTTGGTTTCTTCTGGGACGAATCCACAACGCTATCATCTCTGTTCTTCCTCTTGCCGCCCTGATCTTGTGTACCATCCGGTGGACAATTCGCTTTTTTCCTCCGCGAACCTTCGCTGCCTTTGCCTTTAACTTTCTTCTTCTTACCTTTAACGGAATGGGGAGTACAAGTCCAATTATGTGGAAAGGAGGAAGCTGTGTCAACCCGCCAGAATTCATCTTTCTCCGATGCATCTGAATATATAGTGACTCCGACCCCTTCCCAACCACATACGAATGATCATGCCAACTCTCCCACGAAGACATACTCTCTGACAACTCCAACTCACTATCATATCTCTGACTTTTCTTCACCTTCTTCTTCATCTTCTTCTTGGCAGTCTTCCTCACCTTACCATCACTACTTTCTTTACCAGAATCCATTGCTCTACTCTATGTTATAACCACAGCAAATTGGTTGTGCTTATATACAATATATGAATATGAATGTGAAAAGAGCGTTGCAACTGTTGACATCCATTCAAAGAACTTATTACCATGCCTCTTCTAAGAGACACGTCTCTAATAAATGCACACTTTGAATCAATGAGAAGATATTGCAAACCCCACTAAATCTGCCGCAGAAATCTTCAACACACACGAAACGATAGATCTAAATGATGAAACGTAAATCAAAAGGACTCAGAGGGTGACTGATTGGAGAGGAAACTAGGCGTTGACAATAGATTAGGGTTTCAGGTTATAATTGTGTTTTCCTGGCGGTAGCGGAGCAATTAAGGCCTCTGTGAGAGCAGCAGAGTATAATTACGAAAATCAATTTTAAAGAAGTATGATTTCGTATGATATCTATTTTAAAACCAAGAAAATAAGGTGTGAACTTATTGTATCACAAACACACGGTTGTAAACATAATTATTTTTTCTTTTAAAGAAAATATGTGAGATCAAAAACACGTTCACTGACATTAGTAAATGTAAATGTCAATATGAATTTCCTTGAGTACGATTACTACACGCAATACCAATTTGTTGCATCAAATCATAGATTTTGACGTCCTCTTCTTAGAAAAAATTTAAAACAATTTGTACTATACTATTTATGCGACACATGAATTCCAATTACACGTACAGTGAGACAATTGTGAACTTCCAAGCCGAACGACAACGCCCGGTGCAATGGCACGCCGCGCGCAACGCGCGCGGAGTGAACCTAGTTGAATTAAATGTGTTAGTATTAGAAATAGCTAGTGTTGGAGATGTGTTTATTCTTTTTCTTTATTAGCTCGTTCATTGAGTTATTCTCTCAAAGGGGGTGGTCTACTACTCTCTTTGTTTCTTGTACTAGACTGCGACAGTCCTTTAATTTGGGATTGAATCTAAATCTATAATTTTGAAATACCTTATGAAGAAAGTTATTCTGAACAAACATATCGAACAAATGGTAGTTTTCATAGGATTTCATATGTAGTAGTGAATAACACATTGTCGACATAAATTAACAAGGTCTAGTTTATTTATAAGTTGGTGACGAAAATGTTATTACATAATACTCCCTGCGTTTTGCTTACTTCCAGGTGTGTACCATGACAAACCCCTTTCCTCCGCTCATTCACTGTGACCTGACTTATTTATCTCACTTTTATATTTAGTGTATTATCCTACAGAAATGATTCACTACGAGTTTACATTATATTTTAATGTCTTCTATTTACATTCTTTCTCGATGATGTTTTTTTTTATCCTATCTATTTTCTAGTTAAAATGCACTATCAAACACACTTGCAATAACAGGGAGCAGCATGGAACGGCAATCGAAAGCAAGATCAAGCTCATCGACCGTGTTCCACTCCTGCCTACTTAAAAGCAGTTGAATGCACAAGTGCATAATTGATTGAATTTAATTAAGATTATTAATAATTATGAACCTTACCGTTTCATGTATCACCATAGGAAAATAATGTATATGATCATTTCTTTAATTAATTTAATTGTGATACCACGTACCACAAATTGAAAAATGCAATGCCCACCTTGTTCGAAATATTCGATTTGAGAATTCAGTACTCAATTACTTTGCACTTTGCTTTCACTTGAATATTGTTAGTCATGGCTGGTGGTTTTCACAGTGAATAGGGACCAAAGTTTGTTCATGTATGTATTAAAGGCCTTCTTCTCCTCATATTGAAGAATTGTAACAATGCGAGTAGATTATACTTAATTCGTACCACCGGATAGAAATGATTAAGCTTCGAATGTTTTCACAGTAACCAACAAGGTTTACTGTATATTAGACATCTGATTCACAATATCTCGATGTGAGACGGGGATACTACCACCCTCAACCTATATACTCGATGTTCTCGTTAAGTCTGCCCAGTCACTTATCCCCTTGGCTGGCCAGTGCGTTGGACACATAGTAGCTTGTTAGTGAGCAAATGGCAAGCCATGAGGCATCTACCCCTATCCGGAGCCTCTACTCCGCCATCGCGCACCACCACAGAGTCCTTGCGGGACCAAGGTTGACTCTGATATCATTTGTAATGAGCCGAGCGAATTATGTACTATCGGATAAAAATACTTAAGCCTCCAAGGTGCTAATAGTAACCCACAAGTTTTACTATATATTAGACATTTCATCCACAATATCACGATGTGGGGCGAGATATTACAAGAATACTTAGAGTCTTAGACCACCCACAATCTTTGATTTGAGGGGAGCACGAGCCCTCGATTAGCCAGTTCAATAAGGATTGTGTGGTGGTGGGGAGAGTGCTAATAGGAAGTTGAAGAGCACGGTGGAGGTGGAGGGGAAGGTCGCGGGCTCTCCCTTTGCGAATTACAACGTTATTTTTATTTTAATATTATAAATTGAGGGGTGAGTGGTTGGTTTTGAGGGTGTAGTTACAATTAAAAATAAATAATGAAGAAAGTGGAGTGTTTTAACTGTTGTAGGTGTTCAGATATAATTTTAAATATAAGGACGATTAACTCTAGGGTTAGGTTGGACATAGAGTGACGGGGGAACCACGATTGTGGGTAGTAATACCATTTGTGTTCTATAGATGATGCATGAATCTTTTGTGAGAATACACGATTGTGGGTAGTAATACCATTGCACTATTGCAGACATGGTTCACTTTTACACTTTGTTCCCCATCTCTCGGTACTACTCCCTTTTTGCGGATATAAAGAGGAAAAAGAGGGGGGGGGGGAATAAATCAATGTCTAACTAAACTATTGAAATAATTATATATGTTACGGTTTCAAATTTCAAAAGTGTTTGTTTTGAAATAATTTTTTTTTCCATCCTAAATAAATCTCCAAATGTATTATTGAAATCATAATACTTCATCTGTTTCACTTGCTTCTTTCTATTTGGAAGAGGCTCAACAAGTAAGAAGTTGTGTGAATTTACTGGAATACCTCTTATAGTTAGTCGTAAATGACTAAAATTCAAAAAGATAAGGGAGATCACAAATATAAATGAGATAATCCTCTCTCAATTGTCCCCCCAAAAAATGGGGTCTAATTAGGCACTCCTATAAATACACATTAGTAAGTATATTAACATACAAAAAATTCAAAAAAAAAATTGAAGAACTTTCGTGAATTTTACGAAGAACATGAAATTTCATGGATAATTTCATTCGACATCGTGATGGAGGAGGATGAAGATGGTAAAAATAAAAACATATTAGCATCATAGTGTAGCAAAGCACCACAGACCACCAACAGTGTCAGCAAAAACATCATCAGCAGTAGCAGTTGCAACATCAGCAGCAACAAACTTCCTTAACCATCACCAAACTCTAAAATTTTATTCTCCCATTACCTACTACATAAAAAATAGTGCATGTAAAAGTTCAACAATGGAAAAATGATTAAGTGCGGATGAAATAGAAGCAAGCAAAGATCTTTTGCTTGAACATAGCACCATCATGGAATTTAAAAGAGGGAGATTCAAGAGGCGGCCATCAGATGGGGTGTTGATGGGGGTCAATATCAATAATTTTGTTAAGAGTAAGACATTGCAGATACAATGGTGCAAAAATCATGTGAAGTCAAGGAATGGTAGATGTCCAAAGACGAAGTTCTTGATTCACATCAGTAAATTTCAACGAATTCCAATGGATGATAGAAATACTATTAGGCAATTCTCAAATAAATTATTTGTACAACACATACCATTAAGTGTGTTTGCTTTTAAGACAACTCTCAGAAAATAGAAAGACGTTCATCACATAGTTGGTAAGAGAAAATGTATGACGAGCAAAAATCACATGCCACTCAACCCAACATTCATCCATTGTTATATGGCATAACATTTCTCATAAATTTAGTCCTTAACAGTTTGCTACCGTAAACACATGATCTACCGTAAACACAAGATATGCCAATAGTGTAGTGTAAATACATAATGTTCTCATAGTATAAGCAGTAACAAACACATATTTAATGCATCAGTTAAGGCATTTTAAGTTTTTAACCAATCAAATTATATTTTGAAACATGATTTTACTACTCCTTACTTGTACAGCTAATTAGATGGTATCATCGTTAATGATCGAGATGTGAATAAAGTAGGATCTTTTAAAGTTGGAAAAAGTCATGCATGTCTCGCACTTACGGAGGAACATAAAATTTCTAGGGTCAGATTCAGCTAGGGATGGCAATGTGGTTCGATCCGATCCGAAATCCGAGTGATTCGATCCGAATGGATCAAGTCCGAATCCGATCCATTTTAAAATGGATCGGATATGGATATTAAAAATCAAAATCCGATCCGTATCCGGATCCAATCCGAATATATTAGGATATCCGATGGATATCCGATCCGAAAGGATCCGAACACACATAGTGTTACGAAAATACCCTCAGAGTTATAAAAAAATATGTTTTCACCTACATATATATAAGCACATTACACTAATCACTACACATTATGTTTTCAGACCTGGAGAAAATATTCCACTATGGTTGTGGATAATTTTAGTGTTGTTTTAATTGAATTTGTAGACAATTCTAGACATATTTGGTGCAATTAACCTTTAAATGACTTGCTTATTATTATTTTTTTGATGAATTGAATGGATTGCTTATAGTTCTTTGTAGATTTACGTTTGTCATATTGCTAAAAATTATTAAATATATTTAGACTTTTTAGGCATATTTTTTTGGTGTGGCGACTCTTTTTTTATATTTTTTTGATTTGTTGTGTATTTTGTATGTGAAGTAAAAACTGTTCAGGATCCGAATCTGGATCCGAATCAGATCCGTTTCTGGAGATTTGGATTGTCGGATCGAATACGGATATTGCAAATTAAATCCGGTCCATATTCGATCCGAATCCGTTTAGGATCCGGTCGGATTTGGATCGAATATGGATTTACTTATTTTGATCGGATTTGAATATGGATATAGGTGGATCCGATCCGAATCCGATCCATTGCCATCCCTAGATTCAGCCTTCGAGCACTAAAAATAGACATTGCAAAATGCATCAATTTCGAGTAGATGACCACCACAGTGCACATTGACGAGAAATTGTTTTACGTACAACTAGTCAATAACGATTCATCTTACTTTTAGATGAAGAAATCTCATTCATAGACTGTTAGTTGAAACATTACATTACCTTTCATAGACCCTTGTTTGAGGGAGAAAAAGGGAAGTGTTGTTTGATGGAAAAATTAATATCGTCCACTTTGTTGAAGAGCTAGAGAATGACCCGTGCCCGTAGGGCACTGCAAAAGTAAATGACTTGTATGATATCACAAAAATAAAGAATAACTAAATTATTTTGAAATTAGAGATATCATGTGTGCTACATTTACGTGTTTAATTTTTGTGTGTCAAATAGATAACGAATTAAAGTGATTCTGAAGATATAATGAGATAAGAAAGAGACTTTTGAACATAGAAATATTAGCGTATCCTTAATTTACTTTAGATTCGCGTTCTCATGGACTCGTGTTCAATGATATTATCATAAGAACGTGACGCGACATCCTCACAGTCATAAATGTCATTCCTTTAATGAAGAGATAGACATATATTGTGACTCTAAATTTTAAAGAATATGCGCGTGTGATCTCTCCTTCATTAATGAAATGACACGTTCTCATGATAGTATCAATGAGCACGAGTCCATCAGAACGGGACTATTTACTTTATCATAACTATTTTTTGATAACTTGTGACAACCAAAGAAAAATAGCAATTAAAGGATCAAAATATCTTAAGACAATTCTTCCAATTAGACGGTTATAAATCTTCCCATCGACACTTTTTGGAGGGAAACACCTAACTGATTTACCATATAGATTAACAGCACAAAAGAGTTCAATAAAAAAATCGAGAGGTATACTTGAAACGAAGGTGATCACATAATCACCAGCGAGGTCAGAAAGAAAATGAATGAGAATTGGTCAAGAAATGCATCAAAGACACTAAACATTGAACAAGACAATAGAAAGCCACATATAAAAGAATGATGCTATATATTTTAGGGCTGCTGATACAAGTGATGAATTCAAAATTTCTTTGATGACTCAACGGTATGGGAAAGTGAAAAGTGTAAGCGATTGAAAAAGCATCTTGCTTATGCAGTACATATATACTGGTGAAAAGTCAAAACCCAACCCAATAGGATTGCCCCATTTGTTGAGACGTTTCAAAATTTCTCATTTAAGACAAATGACTTGTTTGGACATACAAACTTTTACATGTGTCTCTCTAACAAGTTAATTTTTAATAAAAAAAATTATTAATTAAATTAATTCGCGAGTTGGCTTTTAATTTACCGAGCATTGAACGGATGGATAGACATTTCGTGTCGCCTTTTGCAAGACATATTGGTATTAAATGAAAATTGTGTTTGTGTAAAAAATATATAAATACAATTGAAATTAATTAATTATGCAAGTTAGAAGTCAAATATGGTTATAGTCTAATAAGATTTTAGTGAAATCGATCACAAACCTTTGTAATCCAAGACGTCTATTAAGTGGCATGTTATTATAAAGAAACTGGAATGAGATTGACTTCTTAAGAACGCAAAAAAAATCGATAATGAGAGGAAACGTTGCGCAAACAATGATAGTAGTACAAGTCAATTTTTTGAGCCATAGTGACTAAAATTCGAATAGAATTGAACGGATACAATGAAAAATACTGGCGCAAAAAAATCTCTGAACAACAAAAGAGTAAATAGTAATTACATGTTAAATAAGTTACCTAACTAGTCTCAATCTTAATTATACTCAACTAGATGATTTAAATGTCCAAATCGTTTGACCTAATAACATGGAAGTTTGAGATCTAGAAATAAACTTGTGCGAGCAGTGACGCATGAGTCAATATTTTGTATTATACTTGTCAAAGATTACTTTATTCGAATAAAAGACATTGGATAAATGTGTGTGCCAAAATTATTTGATAAATAAAGATGTAAATAATGATTGCATTTTAAATAAAGTTAGCTTTTAATCTTTACTCTTAGAGTTAGTGATTTTTTTAATGTCCATATCGCTTAAATTAGTAACAGAAAGTTCAAGATCAAGAGAAAAGTCTGCACACACAACAATGTAGAGTTGATATGTTAACCATAGATACTAAGGTTCGATTAAATTTGAACTAATGCCAATTGAGCAATGCGCGTAAAAATCATTTGGTTATCAGAAATATAAATAGTAATTATATTTTAAATAAGCCAATATAAATAGAAACAATATGTTAAATAAGCCTAGCTAACTAGTCATGTATTTAATTAGAATCGATTAAGTAATTTTGGTCTCCAAGTTTTTTAACCTAAATGGACATTCTACTTTCGAACGTCTTTCGTTCTTTTGGGTAAAACAAGCGAGAGCATATGAATGCCACTTTAACTATCTCACACATAAAATTCGTGAATTTTGTTAAATAATTGTCTACATTGTATTATTTTAAAATATGAACATGACGTACTCGATCAACTCTCTAGGATTTTAATATTGTGTATACTAATTTCTTTATAGTCTATTTTTCTGCTAACAATAATTCTATTGTTGGGGAGTAAGAATATTTAAATTGTATTTTTCATCCAGTTACACTCAAGTAGTATTAGACGCCTTCACAAACATTCAGGGCTGAACCGGAAAATTTTCTTTGGGGGACACACTTAACAATAAACTTATAGCCGCAATTATGTTTCAATAGAAATATCGAAATTGTGCAAAATGTCAGCACAGTCACAATACCCTCACTACTATTCTAACAAACTGAACACAATTATGCTATTTAAGTTGCATAAACAGGAGTTCATTTGACATTAAAAATTTATGGAAAGAAACACTAACAATTGCCCACAAGAATGTGTTATCTGGGGTTATGTATGTCTATGTGAGGCATTTACTCATATATCAGGGATAATTTTATAAATTTAAGGGGGGAGGGGGGGTATATGAAAAACTTTGAAGAAATACATGCAATAATACGAGGAGAAAGAAAATGAGGGTGGACCTAGGCCCACCCTAGGTCCATTGTAGATTCGCCCTTGCAAACATTACATCTCTCATCCAGTTAAATGTAATGTCTTTTCTATTTTTTTGAATTTTATTTTAAAGTAGATTATTATCAACGAGAAAATACTTATAATAGAAACGAAGTACATACATCTTAAATATTTGAGTGTATAATTACATATTTATTTTAATATATTTGATTATGTTTTAAAAGAAATCGTACACGTTCATTTACAATTTTACAATACATGCTAATAGTGTCATGCTCTACCAATATAAATTTCTAATCTTGTAAAGCTAAACTATTATGGAACTGGTAGAGCCTAAAGTAAAATTGTTAACTAATAAAATAATACTAAAAAAGAAATTATGTTATAAATTTTCGTCTCAAATGTTGTTATTTAAACTTCTCCTTTTTATAATCTAATTGGTAACTTCAAATTTGAAAAGTATGGAAGAAAATTTTAATACGGTATATTATTATTGTGACAACTTAAATCAACATCGGATTTCGTCATCTCATATTGAGAAAATGTTACACTTTCTAATAGAGTAATCATACATTAATTTTTTATATCACGTGATAATTTTTTAGTTTAACAACCCTTGTATGAGAATGTGACGGCTTATATGTCGAATATTGATTAAATCTCATATTATTATCGTAATCTATAATTTCCTTTCAAGGGGGAATGAACTATTTTTTTCTTTTATAGGTATTGGAAGCTTACCATGAAATCAGTTTCAAGAGAAGTTAGTTTTCCTGCTTGTTTTTTCCATGTTTAGAATGATGTGACAACCACTTAACATAACAAGAAAAAAATAAGACTTCCTCAATTGTGTTAAAGTATTTATCTTTTAGGCTTCAACTTGAATATTTTAAAAAGGAAATAAATTTGATTATATAAATAAGAATATATATATATATTATATATTCAATACGCGAAATCGGTTGCTACAAGATAAGATATCGAGAGGGGATATAAAATACGGAACTTCAGTAGACGTTATGAAGTCAATTTTTTATAATTCTTTAACCAGTTATTCAGATTGTATGCTCCATTATACTCAACAAAGAAACAATTGCCAAATGTGTAAGTATTCTGGTATATGGCAGTGGGCAACTATAAGTATTTTGGTGAATCACACTTTGAATGCAATGTGCGCTTATTTTGGTGAATTACACTTTGAATTCAATGTGTAAATCTTAGGGTATAACAAGTACCCTTCACAATTGAGTTGTTTGGTGCCAAAATATGAGGAGCAACCAAAAAGAACACCACCAGGCATGATAATCCCACGGGGCATTTTATTTTTTGTCTATCTCTACTGATACAATAAGCACCCTTATGATTGAATGCAATGTGCACTTATTCTGTTGAATCACACTTTGAATGCAATGTGCAACTCTCATGGTATAATAACCACTCTTCACCATTGAGATGTTCAATTCCAAAGTATGAGGAGCAACAAAAAACACCACTAAACATGATAATAACATATAGCTGTTTAATTAGATGTAAATGACTAAAACAGTGGAAGAAAAGACGAGGAAGTCCACAACTGTAAACAAATAACTCTTTCTCAAATTTTCATACGAAAAATTTAAAAGTACATTACATCCAAGAATTTGAATAATGGAGCCAAATTTTGGGGTCCAATCAAGCACCGTTATAGATACACATCAACATGCACACATACATACAACAAACTCAGAAGCTGAGCGGAAGAGCTTTATGAACTTCATGAAGAATATGAAGAAGATAAAGTTGGTCAAGATAAAAACTAGCCAGCCAATGTAGCCAAGTATAAAGGGACAACCAACAACAACATCAATCAACTATCAGACTAGTGAATGGAAGTCCTCATTGAGCGATTAATATGTTAAGAACTAACACCGATCAACTCTCAAACCACTATATGATAATATTTTATTGATTTGACGAGATATTGTGTATGGGAAGTAACAATATAAACGGTCAACAAATGTAAACATTGTACATGTCAAACCCATATACAAGCTTTGTACTACTTAAGTAAACAATTGGTTGCCTGTTTACTCTCAGAGCAATGATGGCCTCTCATCATTGAATCAATAACAGAACAAGAACTACCTGAAACATTCATTTAAAGACTAAATAAACAACACAATATGCAAATACATATTCAATTTACGTAAAGTGCATGATAATGAGTCACTGTAACAGGTCAATCACAACCCTACTTGAAGAAAATCAATCAATTAAAATGTGACAAGGCAAGAGCCGCATGAAACAAGCATTTAAAGACTTAATAAACAACCATTTTATGCAATAAGAAGATTGAATATAGGTTAATTACATGGTAAGGAGTCACTGTAACATGTTAATCCACAACCCTAGTTGAAGATAATCAAACAATTAAGCCATGATAGGGCAAGAACTACATCAAACAAGCATTTAAAGACTGAATAAACGGCCACAATATGTATCAAACAAATTTAATTTAGTTAAATTACAGGGCAAGTAGTCACTATAACATGTCAATCCACAACCCTAGTTGAAGATAACCAAATAATTAAGCTGTGGCAGAGCATGAAATACATTAAACAAGCATTCAAAGACTGAATTAACAACCACAATATGCAACAAACATTCTTGTTTATAAGGAATTTGGATATGTATTGTTTTAGACTAACAAATAATGTTCGAATTACGGATAATTAAACCTAACAATATTATAGCAAGTACACAGATGGATCGGAGGCCAAAGAGAGATAAAGGTAGGGGTGGAAATAAGCAGTACTGTACTGCTGAAAGGGAGAGATAACTTGTTGGCATCAATTCAGCAATTCATAGAGAGTAATTGTACTACTCTGATTAATTTGTTATGAATGGAAGAAAGGATGTTCCTATTGACAGAACCCAAATGCAACATGCCTTATTCCAGCCTCCAAGCCCATAGAACTCGTGGCTCCCTGCGAGGTGATAGGTGCAAGGGATCTAGTCTCATGGTGCCTCTAGGTGTGAGATGGAATGATCTGGTACTTATGGAGCACGGAGGTGAGGACACCTGTTGGCTGCTGATGGTCCACGTGGAAGTGATCCGACGAATCATTCTTGAATGTCTGCATTTAACCCCCTTGCGCGTGAACTGAGCTTCACGAGGTATAGGCACATCTTGCAGCCCCCGGTCACGTCTTTGGAATTATATAGTCACTGGGTGCGCTTAGCATCCCCCTAGTAGTGATGATTCAACAATGATGAGAGGTTGATACTTAATAGATTAGTGATAAATGGACATATGTAGTAATTATGTGCTTTTCCAGACGGCGGGTGCGTTTTCCCATGTCGAAGTTGACAGTTTCCAGCGATTACTTGGTCGACCGTGCTTCACGCGATGTGGCCGATACTTGGAAGAGGAGAACGCATTTACGACCTTTTGGGCGTTGACCCCTTGATGGTTGACATATGTTCGTATGGTGTTTATTTGACGATGAAGATGAGCGTTGGATTGCGTCAACTGCTTCATTTTAGAGGTTCTTTCAAAAGGATTCCTTTTTTCTTCATTTGCAAGGTATTAGAAATGTAATTTTTTCCTATAAAATCAAATACCTTACTACCATTTCATCTCTTACGGAAACTTTCAGAAAGTCGTCTTGAGAAAGCTTTGATTTCATGAGAAATTTTCATCGGAGCAGTCGAGTTTCTTTCTTAGCAGTGTTCTGAACCATTATTCTAGACTTTACTCGATCCTCTTCTCCGGTGTGCCTTCTTCTTATCAGGTATTTTGCCATAGAAACCTTGTTGCATGTACGATTTTTTCTGTTTTTTAGGGTTTTGAAATTAGATTCCATTTATGGGGTTTCGGGGATGTTCACCTGGTGAACACCAACGCCTCCTGAAGCATTCTGGACGGAAATCAAGGGGGTGGAATGGTGATGCGAGACTCGACGGGGTTGTTCCTAGAAGGTAGACATCACTGGGTAGCGAGCAAAGATCAGCGTTGTTGGCAGAGTTAGCATCGGTCGAAGAGGACCTTCGACTGGCCATTGAACTGAACTTGCGCTCGAATGAGGTTCAATCTGAGTGTTTTGTAGCAGTAAGTTTATTGCAGGAAGGAGCACTTGGAACATTGATATCGTGAAACTCACAGGCAGAGATGAAAACTACAATTGAAGCTTGTCATCAACTCCAAACCAACTTTGATTTGATAGTTTTTTCTTTTGTGGGAAGAAACAGAAACAATCTAGCTCATAGTTTTGCAAAAAAAAAGTTGTAGAGGAAGAGGATGTCATATATTCTCGTGTTCCCCTTCGGGCAAAAGATGTATTCGATAATCGATCATGATCTACAGGGAGTGACTACCCAAGTTTAATGCAACTCATTTTTCCCTAAAAAAAAATACATGGTATATGTCAAAATATTAATATTGTTATTTATATTTTTTTGAAAAAAATATTTTTTATATTTTCAAAATTACATTTAATAATAAGAAAAACATGTTATTAGAGTGAAACGTTTTGGTCATTTAACGAGCACGCAAGGTGGCCATTTTAGGGAAGACAATCCCGATAGAGATAAGAGACTCTACAAAGAGAAGATCATGATTCATGAATCAAGGAGACTTCAAAAGATGAAAATACTGGTAACCATCGAACAACAGCATCTGTTTTTCAAAGTGTTTGAACCCCCTGTATGAGTAAAAATTAAAAAAATAAGAAGATGTAGAAATCACTAAAAAACAATAAAGTATGCAAATGAGTGCTAGCTCAGTGGTAGAGCGTTTGAACGCCCTACATGAGGTCCCGGGTACAAACCCGGTTATATGATGTAATTATAAAAAAACAATAAAGCATGGAGGTGATATACAAACGTACCAAATTCGAAAGATATGACTTGAAACAGAAATGAATTAGAGTGCATAACAGAAAAGAGATTATAACCGATAGGTAGTAGTACAAGTTTCCAACATTATAAAATAATTATGTAAATAAAAATCATCAAGCATTACATGAAACTATTTACTGAGTTTGAGATTTACCACATGAATAATACTCCATGATTAGCAATCATTGCGTATAAATCGCGAATATATCCTTTGCCTAACAGGTTAAAGTTGTGAAAGAAAAAAAATGAAATAAAAAATATTCCCTAAAAATTCTAACAAGAAATATATGTTATTGCAAAAGGATGATACAACTAAAAACAATCTCAAACTCAACTTTAATACTTGAGAATGAATCACTTGTGAATACTGGAATAGCTAAAATTACATGTGCCTGCGAGGTTGTAGATCATCAACAAAGGGATCAACTTGGTTTCATAAATAAAAACCTATAACAAACGAAAGAATAAAAAGAAAACAAATTAACAACTAAAAATAAAAAACACAACAAACAAAAGTGTCTCTCTAAATATTACCTCTTCACTTCTTCTTCATCGCCATCTTAAACATCCCCGAAAATTTTCCTACAATCTTCCTCACCAACGTAGTTATGGACGACATGCTTCTCTTGATTTTATTCTTCTTGTTGCTCATCGTGTATCTAGTAGTTGAAACTCCTTCCTAATCATCCTCAAAATACCCGACCGCTTCGTCGCAAACTCGAGTCGTCATCTTCGAAGATAACCGAAAACTTAAAGGGATTAAGAAGTCATGGAACTTTCTCTTATTTTTATTCTTCATGGTTATGTCTTATACGAGCAAATGTAGGGGAATTTTCGCGTACTTATGCCCCATGTCTTTGATTCTGATGCAATAGGTGGTACAGTTCTCGCCGAAAATGGCCAGAGATTCAAAAGAGACGTCCACGTCAGGCTATGCCATATTTTTGTTCTCCCACCCTCTCCAGGTACTGTTTATTTGGTTAATGACTTTCTAAAATAAATTGAGAAGGATAATAGAGAGAAGCATATACTCTAAAGATTCTGAATCTTATTGTTTAAAAAATGGATAATCTAACCAAGAAAAGATAAGTTATTACAAAAGAATAAAATACAACTAAAAACAATCTCAAACTCAAAATTTAATACCTGCGAATGAATCACTTGAAAATACTTGATTGCCAAAATCACATGTGCCTGCAAAGTTTTAGATCATAAACAAAGGGATCAAGTTGGTTCAATAAACAAAAATTAATAAATGAAGGAATAACAAAGAAAACAAACAAACTACTTAAAATAAAAATACAACAAACAAAAGTTCTGATCCAAAAGAAAACTACAACAAAAAAGAACGGATGATACAAAAATAGTTACGACTTCAGCAATGGCTTCTCGCACAAAGGTGGCGAAGGGTTTTAGAACACCTAAATGAATAACACAAATTTAGTAAACAAGAGTTCCTTATGTTTTGAAAGAAAGAAGAAACACAAGCAATAGAAATTAGAGGATTCATGTAGTAGTTGTTGTATAACGGTTTGGTATTTATTTCCCAATATTTAATGAATGGGGTTAACACATGTATAATTCATTTTTCATTCTAAGAACTAGTGACATAGATGTAGATCCAATAGAAACAAATCTAGTAATTAGTACAAATTCATGTAATTTATATTAACATTTAGAAGCTCTTCGTATCTATATCGTTCGAGATGAGGACAAGATTATGAAAGATTAGGGAGTTATCATTTTAAATTAGAATACATAAATCCGCGGATTAATACTATTAATCGTTCTCCTCTTTCTCGAACGATATTTTCGATTTAAGTCCTTTGGTAATTGGATGTTGCTGCAAAAAATACTTGTTGATTTCAACAATTCCAAGTTCAAGAAACCAATCGCGAAGCCCGTAGAGGTTTTCAACTCACATTTTCCTAACTCACATAATAGTGCTACATTTGTTTGTCAATTCGCAACATCTTCAACAATTCAAGCGCAACATAAACTTCGAATTAATTAGCTAAACTGCTGAATCCAAATAAGATTGATCATGAAAATTCCAAACCCTAAACCCATAAAAGAGGAAAATATCAAAGATAAAACTAGAACCTAAAGAACACAACTAATGTCTTGTTAGTTCTTCTCTCTAAATATTATCTTCTCACTTCTTTTTCATCGTCATCTTAAACATCCCTGAAAACTTTCCCACAATCTAGTAGTTGAAACTCCTTCATAATCAACCTCAAAATACCCAACCGGTTCGTCGCAAACTGGAATCGTCGTCTTCGAAGATAACCGAAACTTGAAGGGATTAAGAAGTCATAGAACTTTCTCTTCTTTTTATTCTTCATGGTTATGTCTGATACGAGCAAATGTAAGGGCGTTTTTGCGTACTTACGCTCCAAGTATTTAATGCCAATGCAGTAGGTGGTACAGTTCCCGCCGAACATGGCTAGAGCTTCCAAAGAGAAGTAACGTCTTGCTATGCCATATTTTTCTGCTCCCACCCTCTCCGGGTACTGTTTAATTGGTTAAAGACTTTCTAAAATAAATTGAGAAGGATAATACAAAGAAGCATATACTCAAAGATTATGAATCTTATTATTTTAAAAAATAGATTATTTAACCAAAAAAAGACAAGTTATTGCAAAAGGGTAAAATACAACAAAAAACATTCTCAAACTCAAAATTCAATACCTGCGAATGAATCACTTGGAAATACTTGATTGCCAAAATTACATGTGCCTGGATAGTTATAAATCATCAACAAAGGGATCAAGTTGGTTAAGTAAACAAAAATTAATGATAAATGAGGAAATAACAAAGAAAAAAAATAAATAACTTAAACAAAAAACAATACAAACAAAAGTTACACACTAAAATAAAACTAAAAAAATAAGATTGAATGATACATAAATAGTTACGAATTCAACAATAACTTCTCGCACAACGGTGGCGAAGGGTTGGTTAGAAAACCTAAATGAAGAACAAAATAATCAATAACTTGATCAGAAATTTGATAAACAAGAGTTCCATACGTTTCGAAAGAAAGAATTGGAGACTTCATGTAGTAGTTGTTGTATAACGATTCAGTATTTATTTCTCAATATTTAATCAATGGGGGGTTACAAAGGTGTAATGCATTTTGCATCTTATGAATTAGTGACATACAAGTAGATACAATGGTAACAAATCTGGTAATTAGTACAAATTCATGTAATTTATAATAACATTTAAGAGTACTATTGGAACTACCAAAAATGTAAGAAATGGAGAGAACACCAACAGTGTTAAATACTTAGATGCTTTTCGTATCTATATGGTTCAAGTTGGGGACAAGATTCTGAGATATTAGTCAGTTATTAATTTAAGTTAGAATACATAGATCCGCAGATTAATACTATCAATCGTTCCTCTCTTTCTCGAACGATATTTTCGATTTTAGTCCTTCTGCAATTGGATCTTGCCGCAAAAATGCTTGTTGATTTCGCCAATTCTAAGTTCAAGAAACCTATGCCGAAGCCCGTAAAGGTTTTTAACTCACATTTTTCTAACTCACATAGTAGTGCTACATTTGTTTGTCGATTCGTAACATCTTCAATAATTCGAGTGCAACATAAACTTCAAATTAATTAGCTTAAACAGCTGAATACAAATAAGAATGATCATGAAATTCTAAACCCTAAACCCAAAAAAGAGGAAAACATTAAAGATAAAATTAAAACATAAACAACAAAAATTAATATCTTGTTAGTTCTTCTCTCTAAATATTATCTCCTCACTTCTTCTTCATCGCCATCTTAAACATCCCCGAAAACTTTCCCACAATCTTCCTCACCAACGTAGTTATGGACAACATTCTTCTCTTGATTCTCTTCTTCTCATAGCTCATTGCGTATCTAGTAGTTGAAACTCCTTCATAATCACCTCAAAATACTCGACCGGTTTGTCGCAAACTCGGGTCGTCGTCTTTGAAGATAACCGAAAACTTGAATGGATTAAGAAGCCATGGAACTTTCGCTTCATTTTCTTCTTCATGGTTATGTCTAATACGAGCAAACGTAGGGGAGCTTTCGCGTACTTACGCTCCAAGTCTTCGATTCTGATTCAGTACGTGGTACAACTCTCGCCAAACATGGCTAGAGCTTCCAAAAAGACGTCTACGTCTTGCTATGCCACATTTTTCTCCTCCCACCCTCTCAGGGTACTGTTTATTTGGTTAATGACTTTCTAAAATAAATTGAGAAGGATAATAGAGAGAAACATATACTCTTAATATTCCGAATCTTTTTGTTTAAATAAGGGGATTATCTAATCAAGTGACGGATTAGATAAGAAAAGTGACGGATTCAACATTGCATTGATGACTCAACCACCTGAGTGTTTAGAAAACACCATCAATGCATTGGAGTTCTTTTAATCAACTCAAAATTTGAAACAAAATGCAAAAAATACCGTGAGTGAGCTAATTCATGAAATGTTGAAAGCCTTTGAGGCTTTGGAACCAACTACTTTAAATAGAGTATTCTTAAGGCTTCAAACTTGCCTTATTGAGAACATAAAACATAGAGACCACAATGGCTATAAGCTACCTCATATGGGTAAGGACAATTTGAAAAGAAGTGGAAAATTACCAATCAAGTTAAAATTTGATCAATATTTTAATAGGAAGCATTAACTTTGTTTTACAAATGGGGCATGAAGTTCATAACTAGCGCTCATGGAGGACTATTGATATGCCAACCATATTTGAAGTTGTAACTAATTCAGTTTTGGAAAGTGAAGGTATAACTATTTTGGTATAGTGCAGTGAAAATATAACTATTTTGGTATACGGTCGTCAAATGTGTAAATATTTTAGTATAGGGAAGTGAGCAACTGTAAGCATTTTGATGAATCACACTTTAAATGCAATGTGCAATTATTTTGGTGACTTACACTTTGAATTCAATGTGTAACTCTTAGGGTATAACAAGCACCCTTCATCATTGAGCTGTTTGGCGCCAAAGTATGAGGAGCAACCAAAAAGAATGTCACCAGGCATGATAATCCCATAGGCATTTTATTTTTTGTCTACCTCTACTGATACAATAAGCACCCTTATGATTGAATGCAACGTGCACTTATTTTGTTGAATCACACTTTGAATGCAATGTGCAACTCTCATGGTATAATAACCACCCTTCATCATTGAGTTGTTCAGTTCCAAGTATGAGGAGCAACAAAAGAACACCACAAAACATGATAATAACAGAGAGCTGTTTAATTAGCAGTAACTGGCTAAAATAGTGGAAGAAACGAGGAGGAAGTCCATGGCTATAAAAAAATAACCCTCTCTCAAATTTTCCCACCAAAACTTAAAAGTACATTATAGCCAAGAATCTGAACAATGGAGCCAAATTTTGGGGACCAATCAAGCACAAATATAGATACACATCAACATGCACACTTACATACAACAAACTCATAGAATGAGCTAAAAAACTTCATAAACTTCATGAAGAATATGAAGATGGTCAAGATAAATCCTAGCAGCCTAATGTAGCTAAGTATAAAGGGATAACCAACATCAACATCAATCAACTATCAGATCAATGAATGGGAGGTCCTCATTGAGCGATTAATGTGTTAAAAATTAACATCGATCAACTTTCAAATCACTTTATGGAGTTATATCACTGAGTTGAAGAGATATTGCGTATGGGGAGCAACAATGTAATAACAAATGTAAACATTGTACACCTCAAAACCATATACAAACTTTGTAATTCTTAAGTGAACAATTAGTTGCATGTTTACTCTCAGACCAATGATGACCTCTCATCATTGACCTAATAATAAGGCAAGAACTACATGGAATAAGAATTTAAATACTGAATAAACAACCAAAATATGCAAAGACATATTCATTTTAAGTAAATTTCATGATAAGAAGTCATTATAACAGGTCAATTACAACCCTACTTGAAGATAATCAAACAATTAAGATGTGACAGGCCAAGAACTGCATGAAACAAGCATTTAAAGATTGAGTAAACAACCACAATATGTAATGAGAAGATTTAGTTAGGTTAATTACAAGGTAAGGAGTCACTGTAACATGTCAATTTACAACCCTAATTAAAGATAATCAAACAATTAAGCCGTGACAGGGAAAGAACTACATGAAACAAACATTTAAAGACTGAATAAACAACCACCATATGCAACAAACAACGTCAATCTAAGTAAATTATAAGTTAAGGAATCACTGCAACATGTCAATCCACAACCCTAGTTGAAGATAATCAAATGATTAAGCTGTGACAGGGCAAGAAATACATTAAACAAGCATTCAAAGACTGAATTAACAACCACAATATGCAACATACATGTCTGTTTATAACGAATTTGGATATGTATAGTTTTATATTAACATATAGTGTGTGGATTACGGATAATCAGAGCTAACAATCTTATAGCAAGTACACAGATAGATCGGAGGACAAAGAGATATAAAGGAAAGTGTGGAAATAAGCAGTACTATACTGTCGAAGGGGAGAGACAACTTGTTGGCAGCAATTTAATAATTCACATAGAATAATTGTACTACTCTAATTAATATGTACTGTTGAAGGGGAAGAAACGACGGTCCTATTTATACTAGTCAGACTTGGGCAACCAATGGGAGACACGTGGGCGTACATATGACAAACAACCCATTATGATGCGGTGTACCCTAAATCCATAGAGGATCATCACATATGACATCAAACCTAGTATAAATAGGACAATTGAGCAAGAAGATCTCGTAGTACAATACTGGTCGCATATGCGGCGGAACCCAAATGCAACAGGCCTTATTCCAGCCTCCAAGCTACTTGAACCCCTGGCTGCCGTGCGAGATAATAGGGACCCTGTCTCATGGCCCCTCCAGGTGTGAGATGGCATAATCTGGTGCTTCTGGAGCACGACGGTGAGGACACCTGTTGGCTACTGATGGGTCTACGTGGCAGTAACGTGATGGCTCATTCTTAACTGTCTACATTTAGCCCCCTTGCGAGCGGGCTGAGTTTCTTGAGTTCCAAGCGCACCTTGCCGCCCCCTGGGCGCGTCTTTTGGACTTTCTGCAGTGACTGGGTGCGCTTCGGAGCCTTATAGTGGTGCTGAGTCAGCAATGATGAGTGGTTCCTACTTAATAAGTTTGTGAGAAATGGGACTCCGTAGTAATGATGTGTTTTTTCTGATGGCGTATACGATTTCCCATGTCAGATTTGATGGTTTCTAGTGGTTACTTGATCGACCATGCTTCGGGCGATGGGCCAATTTTTAAAGACGAGAAGGAATTTACAACCTTGTGGTCTTCGACCGCTTGTTTGTTGACATATGTTCGAATGGTGTTTCTTTGATGGTGAAGATGAATGCGTGGGTTGCAGCAACCGCTTCATTTTGGCAGTTCTTTCGAAAGGATACCCTTTCCTTCATAAGCAGGGTATTGGAAATGTCAATTTTTTTGTCTTTAAAAAGCAAAGGCCTTACTGCCGTCTGATATTTTACTTCAACTTTTCAAAGAGTCTTCTTGCAAAAGCTTTGATTTCGAGAGAAATTTTCATCAAAGCAGTTAGGTTTTTTTCTCAGCAGTGTTATGAACCCTTCTTCTGGACTTTACTCGATCATCTTCTCCGCTATTGCTTCTTCTTATCATGTATTTCACCATAGAAATCTTTTGCATGTACGACTTTTTTCATTTTCTAGGATTTTGAAATTAGATTCGATTATTTGGGTTTCTGGGATGTTCATGATCTTTGAACTTTCAAGGGTTAGTTCCGAACAGACATATGGGGTTGGAATGGTGATACGAGACTCCACGAGGTTGTGCATAGCAGGTAGACATAGCAGGATAGCGAGCACTGCTGTTGGCAGAGTTAGTAGCGATCAAAGAGGGCCTTCGGCTGGCCAATGAACTGCACTTGCGCTCGATGGAGGTTCAACCAGACTATTTTGTAGCAATAAGTTTATTGCGGGAAAGAGCGGTTGGAAAACTGATATCGTGAAACTCACTGGCAGAGATGAAAACTACAATTGAAGCTTGTCAGGAACTCCTAACTGACTTTGATCCGGTTGACTTTTCTTTTGTGGATCTAGCTCATAGTTTTGCAAAAAATAGTGTAGAGGAAGATGATAGATATGTCATATTATTCTCATGTTCTTATTTGGGTTAAAGATGTACTCGATCATGATCTACATTGGAGTGACTACCCAAGTTTAATGTAACTTTTTTCCCTATAAAAAAACATCATATCTGCATAATATTATTTTTTTGAAAAATTATTATTTATATTTTCAAAATTACGTTTAATAACAAGAAAAATATGTTTTTGGAGCGAAACGCTTTGAACTACATTTTGGTCATTTAACAGAGCACCCGAGGTGGGAATTTTCGAGAAAGACAGCCATTTTCTCGATGATTCTGTTGCAGCTGGTGGCGTTCCCGTTGGTCACTCGTTGATCGACAACACCTTCATCTTCCCCTTCCATTCGCGTATCTCAAATCTCAACAACCCATCTGTTATCACTTCCGTCTTTCCCTCACTCGATCTTCCCCTCTTTCAAAATTCCACCAATCCCTACTCAGAAAGACAGAGAAATCCCAATTAATTTCTTCTGGGTTTCGACCCACAAAAGCTCTCTTATGTGCTCTATTCAACTTACCAATTTCTGGGTTTCCTGAATCAAGATTGTCACTGAGAGATGGAAGCTCTACTCAAACCAAAAGGGCTAATCTCTCTACCTTCAAACCCCAGGTACAGACCTTTCAATCCACCATCATCAATTCATCGAATCCACACCTTCAAACCCAAATCCCTTGTTGGGTTTTCACTCTCCACCAAATCTCTTGATGGGTTTTCACTCTCCACAAATGGGTTCTCACAAATTTCGAAATCTCATGGATTTTTTGCAACGAAACCCCAACAATTCCGAAAACCCTCCTTCGTCTGCAAGGCCGAAGCTGATTCAAATTCGCCAAAGTTCATGGGAATAGAGGCCGTGACTCTGAAAAAGATCATCCCACTTGGGTTGATGTTCTTTTGCATACTCTTCAACTACACAATCCTCAGGGACACAAAGGATGTTCTTGTTGTGACGGCTAAAGGGTCCAGTGCTGAGATCATACCCTTCTTGAAAACATGGGTTAATTTGCCTATGGCTATTGGGTTTATGCTCTTGTACACCAGATTGGCTAATGTGTTGTCAAAGAAGGCATTGTTCTACACTGTCATTTTTCCTTTCATTGCCTTCTTTGGGGCTTTTGGGTTTGTTTTGTATCCTCTCAGTCACTACTTCCACCCTACTGAGTTTGCTGATAAGCTTCTCGCCGCGCTGGGTCCGAGGTTTCTCGGACCCTTGGCGATCATAAGGATTTGGAGTTTCTGTCTGTTTTATGTCATGGCTGAGCTCTGGGGGAGTGTGGTGGTCTCTGTCCTGTTTTGGGGGTTTGCTAATCAGGTATTCATATCATATATCCCTTTGAAAATGCTTCTTGTCTTGTTTATAATATCTTTTTGACCAGTTTATTACAGTCTTGAGTAAGAGCAGACATAGGGATTAGAAGAATGAAATTTACCCCCACATGAACAAAGGTTTAATTTTCCATTGATATGCTGTGTTTGTCAATATCATAGAGCTTCACAAGTCGCAGCTCTTTCGTTATTGTGTGATCTTCATATTTATGTTGGAGTTGTTTTTTATCTACCTTGTGTTGTCCTAAAGACTGTAAAGCAACTCAAGAGAATTGGATCATATTCTATTATTATTTATTATTACTATATATATGGCAGTAGTAGCGACTTCCTAGTTTCCTTAATTTGGTTGACTTACTATCTTCATTCATAGTCTATTGTTTTAATTTGATTAAAGAAGCTCTTTAAGTTGCTGAGGCTCCTTGGCGTATATGGTTGAGGCAATATTAATATACTTAATTATCACTACAACTACTACTATGATTAAAATTGACTAAATAATCATAGTAGATTCACATGTTTTCAATTGATGAAAGACGACCTACGAGTTATTGAGGCTCCTTGAAGTATGTGGCTGACGCAGTATTACATCCATGTTGATTAAACACTTTTGGTTTGACATTCTATACTTAGTAGATGTGGCATTGACTTACATCATTCAGATTCACTGTATTTTGTTTTCAGTGATTAAACATTTTCAGTTGTTGAAGCTCTTTGAAATCTGTAATTGACTCAATACCATTATATTTGCTATGGTGCTTATTCTGTGGCTATGTTTCTCTTTTACATTGACTGCAATTGCTTGTTCCAACTTCTACTGAGTTGAAAAACTCTGAATTGATTCTTTTTTTGTTTCATACGCATACTCGAACACAGAAAGTAATAGGTGTATGTTTGTTCTGCTCAGTATTGAGATTCAATAGACATGCCATTCCTATTCAAATTTTGCGATCAATTTTCATTACCTCATCGGCTACCGCTGTCTTAATCTAACATCTCTTTCGATCACTGCAACTCGCTGTTTTCATTATGCATGATTGTAAACTTCCAGGATTCAATATTGCTAGCTCCCTTGTCATTGTCTTTAAGTAATTGTCCTAATACATAGTTGTGAGTGGACCTCTTGTCTTTGTAGTTTTCTACTCTCTGTGGTAAGTTAGAAAATTGCTGCATGTAAAACTATCTATCTGGGTGAATTACCTAATCTCGAATTTACTCCTCATCAACTTCGTTTCTTGTTTTCGCACTGAAGTGAAGACAATCAGGGCAGTCATATTCATAATAACAGGAACATGCTGGCTTAGTGAAACTGGCCCTTCCATATTTTTTAGGTTGTAATTAATAAAATTGATATTAGTACAGGTAGTGGTTCGTTAGGAAGTTGGTGCATGAATTGTCATCAGTGGCGGAGCCAGAAAACTGGAACAGCTGGGGCAAAAAAAAAATTGTTGTATTTTTTTAAACGTACGAGTGCGAAAATGTGTAACTTAACCGGGGCATCTGTGTATATGTTAAAGGGTATTTTGGGTTAAAAGTCATAATAGGGGTAAAAATACAATTTTGAAAAAGTGAGGGGTGGCAAGTAGCTGTGCCACTGGTAGTCATGAGCGCTTTTCATGATGTATTAAATCATGCACTTATCAATCAGCATTATATCCGGAGTAACAAACTTATTATGTTCTAAATTTCATTCGAGAAATATTTCTCTCGTCCCTTCTTTTCAGTGGACCAGCGAGGGAAAAGTTATTGTTGCTGATATCACTGAGTAGTTGAGTAATGGTTGAGTGATCTTTCCCTGGTTCATGAATTGGTTTGAGCTGCATTAACTGTTCCATGATGGTCTTTGCAGATTACTACCGTTGAAGAAGCCAAAAGATTCTACCCACTTTTTGGATTGGGAGCTAATGTTGCCCTAATTTTCTCTGGTCGAACTGTGAAATACTTCTCAAATTTGAGAAAGAATTTGGGTCCTGGAGTTGATGGGTGGGCGATTTCCTTGAAAGGAATGATGAGTATAGTGGTACTAATGGGGCTTGCCATCTGTTTCCTTTATTGGTGGGTTAATACCTATGTCCCTCTTCCATCTCGAAGTAAGAAGAAGAAGGTAATCCTCTTCAAGATTGTTGCTTGACACTACTAATGTCTTCTTCCGAGGCCAAGCAATGGGTCCTTTATTATCTTTAGTTATTTATTTTTACTACTCAAGTATTTTTAACCGACGGTTATTATTTACTGTAAATTCATATCATGGCAGGAGAAACCGAATATGGGGACGATGGAGAGCTTGAAGTTCTTGGTTTCTTCAAGATATATTAGGGATCTTGCTACTTTGGTGGTTGCATATGGTATTAGCATCAACCTTGTTGAGGTCACATGGAAATCAAAGCTCAAAGCTCAGGTGTTGGTTGTAATTAGTCTTTTTATATACAGCACAGTTTCTTTTTATCCCATGACTTTGATAAACACATCTCTTGTTTATGTCTATTTCTCATACAGTTTCCAAGTCCGAATGAGTACTCTTCCTTCATGGGTGACTTCTCCACTGCGACTGGCATAGCAACCTTCACTATGATGTTGCTAAGCCAGTGGATCTTCGACAAGTACGGTTGGGGAGTTGCTGCCAAAATCACACCCACGGTATTGCTTCTCACAGGAGTGGGATTCTTTTCTCTCATCTTGTTTGGTGGTCCGCTCGCACCTGGTCTTGCAAAGCTGGGCATGACTCCACTACTTGCAGCCGTATATGTCGGTGCAATGCAGAATATCTTTAGCAAGAGCGCAAAGTACAGTTTGTTTGATCCTTGCAAGGAAATGGCCTATATTCCTTTGGATGAAGAAACCAAGGTCTGATTCTTTTATCTAATCTCAAGAAATAGAGTTGGATTTGTCTTTTGTTTTATTCTTAGTCTATCTTTTTGACTAATGTGACTAGTTTATTGGATGTTGCAGTTGCATCTTAGGCATTGGGTACGAAAAGAGAATAATTAAGGTTAAACAATCAATATACAGCAGATATGTCAAAACAGTTGTAACATCAACTCAACATGACTGAAATGCTATATTTTCCTGGTATTTGACATATATCTAATCGGGTAATTGGCTGCAGGGATCGATTCCTCAAATTTTGCCTTTCAAAAGCCATTCGGCTATAGTTCCAAAGATAGGCCATGACTAGCTTATAAACAAGAAGAGCGAAACTAGATTTAAATCACTTGATGACCACAGATGTGACTCGTAATACCCTTTCACTATTTTGGTTACTTTCATCAGCTTAACATGACTGGCATGCTATTTATTCCCAGCATTGACATTTATCTTATTTTCCCAACCATTTTTAACCCAACTCAACATGCTGTTTCCTAGTTTGATTGGGGGCGGCTACATGGATTAATTCCTCAAATTTGGTCTTTCCAAAGCCATTTGGCTAGAGTCCCAAATACAGGCCATACGTTTGACATGGGTTTAAACAAGAAGAACAAAACTAGGTTAAAATCACTTACTTTACCACAGGTGTGAGTGATATAGCACCCTTTCGGTATTTTGGTTACTTTAATCAGCTTAAAATGACTAGCATGCTTTGTGCTTTCCTGGGGCAGACATGTAGTACTATCTTATTTTCCTGTCATATTGTTTTATGTGATGTGATTTGTACATTTCCAAAGGTATGTACAAATTCACCATTCTGATTTTCAGTCCATTTTTCGTGGTGAGTCAGATTAAAGGAAAGGCTGCAATTGATGTGGTCTGCAACCCCCTGGGGAAGTCAGGAGGTGCATTGATCCAGCAGTTCATGATCTTAACTTTCGGATCACTAGCAAACTCAACCCCATACCTTGGAGGAATACTCCTGGGAATCGTTCTTGCATGGTTAGCCGCGGCAAAATCATTGGATGCTCAGTTCACTGCACTGCGTCAGGAGGAAGAGAACGAAAAGCAACTCGAAAGAGAAGAAATGGAAATGAAGGCTACTTTTGGGAAGGAAGGTGGAAGAATCGGTTCCCTTGGGGGTGACTCATCTCTGAAAGGTATCGGAGAAGATTTTTCATCAGGAAATTCTTCAACTAGCCGAAATATATGAATATTGTTATTGTTCGTTAGTTTGCTTATAAGGTAGAAAATAAGCAAAATGTTTGAACCCTTTGCCGATTTTAGGTTATCGTGTTTCTCATAATGTTAATCATAGGAAATAATTGTTACCCGGTAGACTATGTTACTTATTATTTAAACTCTTCCTTTATATGTATACAGGATGAAGAATCTCATTCTGGTTTTTATTTATTCACATCTCATTGAATTATAAATATTATTCCAATTGATTCATACTTCATGGTCAGATTTCTGGATTGCTAGCTGCTATAGTATCGCTTATAGCTGCACGTGCCGGGTTGTAGGGGGGCGGGCCGTGCAAGGGTCGTGTCGGAGACTCGGAGGGGCCTTGTTTGTGCGGGTCGTGCACGGCCTGGGAGGGGGGGGGGGGGGTGCGGGCCGGGTTGGCTAGGGGAGGAATGTGACCCGGCCGTGCCACGGGTTGAGCACGCCTTTGAGCGGGCTGTGCCGTGTCGGAGGGTGGAGTGGGCCGTGCTTGGGGCGTGTTTAGAGCGTGCCGGGGTGGGCCGTGCCAAATTGGCACGCGGGTCGGCTCATCTTGCCACCATGAGTGACAGAGTGTTGCTCTTGCTCGTGTTCTTCAGTTAATGTGATTTCAGATGACATGTCCAACAACTACCAATTAGTCGATGAGGGAGGGGACACGTCTCTTCTCATCCCCCTTTGGAATCATATGGAGAGCCACCATTGCTCTTATGCACTTGTTAAACGTTTTATTGCATTGATAATAGATTAACTTTTCAGTATTAATTCGGTCCGTTTGAATGAGCTAAGTTTTGTAGGGATTTTTTGGTCATCCAATTCAGAATATAAGTAAGAGCCGGTCTGGTAATTTTTAAATATTTATTATTATTACTCTAACATGCTGAACACCGAAATTCAGTTGGTACAAACTGGTTCCGGCTCCATCCATGCCAGTCTTGGTTCCTATGAAAGGAAACCGCGCATGTCTTGGTTCCTATGAAAGGAAACCGCGCATGTAACAAGCATGTCCCGGTTGACGAATATTAGGAGTCGGATCTTGTTGGCCCCCAACCGAATCCGTTTGCCCAACTGAATCTTTGTCATTTCGCGACAAATCTCGTTTTTAAACTTAGATGATCAAACATGGATCTGCCACTCATCCAAACCAGCCTCACAGTACTCCTGGTACCTGTACTTCAAGTCTGCAACCCAAATATCTTAGTTGTTAAGTGCATATTTGATCATGCATGCCATTTGTCTGAAATTCACTTCATCTTACTATCTTAGTGCATGTTCGGTAAGTGCATCTTTGGTAACCTTATCTTTATTTAGAAGAAATAAGTTTTTTTTTTTTTTTTTTTTTTTACTTCTAAAAAAATCTTTATTTAGATGTAATATTATAATTAATTTTTTTTTTGGGAAAATATTTTAATTAAGTTTAGATAAAACAACCCAAATATATAAACTGAGATAGTATCAAACAAATGTTTGAACCTTTCACTAGACACTCTAAAATCTATTTCCATTATTTGACATTAGCACAAAAAATAGCATCTCATTGAATATGCTCCAACTGTCGTCTCCTCAATAGCATGAGAAGCTGATACCTCCAACAGACGTGTCAGACACTTCTTCGTCTTCTCCAATCGACAACGACTCCTCCAAAAACTCACCATTACAATTCCGCCACACCATCACCACATTGATTACAACTAAAATCAAAATAAGTACTATTCTTACTCCTTTCACTGGCAGTGGACCAACCAATCTCAGCAATGGAAGATGAATCACCAACCCAAACAACCCCACTCCTCCGCCGTGAATGGTTTCGCCTCGAACCCAAAACCACCGTCTGGTCCGAACTCGGCGGAGCCGTCGGCGACCTGGGCACCTACATCCCAATCGTCCTGGCCCTCTCCCTCGTCTCCAAAATCGACCTCGGAACCACCCTCATCTTCACCGCTATTTACAACATCGCCACCGGCCTCCTCTTCGACATCCCCATGCCGGTCCAACCCATGAAATCCATCGCCGCCGTCGCCGTCTCCGAGTCCACCCACCTCACCGTCCCCCAGATCATGGCCGCCGGCATCTCCACCGCCGGAATCCTCCTCCTCCTCGGCGCCACCGGCCTCATGTCCCTCTTCTACCGCTTCATCCCCTTCCCCGTCGTCCGCGGCGTCCAGCTCTCCCAGGGCCTCTCCTTCGCCTTCACCGCCATCAAGTACATCCGATTCACCCAAGACTTCAACACCGCCAGATCTGGATCTCAACGCTCCTGGACCGGCCTCGACGGCCTTATCGTCTCCGCTCTCGCTCTCGCCTTCCTCGTACTCTCCACCGGCTCCGGCCAAGACCCAACTCCACACCCACCGAATCTCATCCAATCTCAGTCGCAGTCTCGCCGCCGTCTACGGCGGCGTCTGGTGGTTCTGTCGTCAATCCCCGCGGCGCTGATTGTGTTTTTATTTGGGTTAGTTTTCTGTTTCGTTAAAGACCCTTCAATTTTCACCGATTTGCAGTTTGGTCCTTCTAGAATAACACTAGTGAAGCCATCTTGGGAGGATTGGAAAATTGGGTTTGTCAGAGCTGCAATACCTCAAATTCCGCTATCTGTATTGAACTCCGTGATTGCTGTGTGTAAATTATCAGCTGATTTGTTCCCAAACAAGGAGGTTTCCGCTACTTCGGTTTCGGTTAGTGTCGGCGCGATGAACTTAGTAGGGTGTTGGTTCGGGGCAATGCCGGTGTGCCACGGGGCCGGGGGGTTGGCGGGGCAGTACCGGTTCGGGGGACGGAGCGGGGCGTCGGTGGTGTTTTTGGGGATTGGGAAGTTGGTGATTGGGTTGGTGTTTGGGAACTCGTTTGTGAGGATATTAGGGGAGTTTCCAATTGGGGTGCTTGGGGTTTTGTTGCTATTTGCTGGGATTGAGTTGGCTATGGCTTCAAGGGATATGAATTCGAAAGAGGATTCGTTTGTGATGTTGGTTTGTGCTGCTGTTTCGCTGACCGGGTCTAGTGCTGCTTTGGGTTTTGGGTGTGGGATTGTGCTGTTCTTGGTGCTGAAGCTGAGGGAGGTTGAGTGTTGTTCTGGATTGGGGTTTTTGCAATGCAAGACTAAATCTGATGATGATGATGATGATGATGATGATGTTGTTGTTGTTGATGAAGCTGTTGATCAAACTCGATCGCTCCAAGTATAGCGCGCGCTTGGTACTTGTGTATTGGTTGTACAAACATTTTTTTGTCTTCATAATTGTGGTTCAACATCTTAGTTGAAAGATAAATAAAAGCAAGTCAATCTGCCCTTTCATTGCATTCTTTAGGGCGTTGGGTTTGTTTTGTTTCCCCTCAGTAAGCTATGGTTTGGAGTTTCTGTATGTTCTATGCCATGGCTGAGCTCTGGGGGAGTGCGATGGTCTCTGTCTTATTTGGGCAGACCGGTGCAGGAAGCTCCCGCTATGTGCAGGGTCTGGGGAAGGGTCGGACGGGCGGACCCACTTGTAGCGGTCTATTGTACGCAGCCTTACCTTGCATGTCTACCAGAGGCTGTAAGTCCCTTTGAAATGCTTCATATATTGAGGTTATTCTCTGTTTGAGCAGTTCATTACATTCGCCCGTCACAGCTCGTTTCTTATTGTGTGATCTTCCTATTTTATGTTGGAATTGTTGTTTTATCTACCTTGTGCTGTCATAAAGACTGCAAAGCGACTAAAGCGAATTGGATCATAGCTAACTTTCTTAGTTTATTTCATTTGTCTGACATATCATGTTTGATTCTTTTAAATTTGACTAAAGAAGCTCCATACGTTGCTCAACATAACTGCCATACTACATAAAAATACAAAGAATAAACCAGGTTAAAACAATCAGTATACTGCAGATATGTCAAACAATTGTAACATCCATGTTTAGGTTTCTTTCATCAGCTCAACATTAATGGCATGCAATATAACAATACAGCTACATCTTCCATCGATCACGGATTATTATTTTTTCCAAGAGAATCGTGCCTTTGCAGCTACATACCTTTAATTCTCAAGCCTTCACCATTAAAGTGCTCGCATGGGGTTTCAATTTCTTTTCTTCATTCATTGCATTCTTATGAATGGTATCTTTAACCGAGTGTGTACATGGTGCAGAGAGGTAAAGATGAGATTGTGCCCTTGAAGATTGAATTTGAGTGCACACATAGCTTCCAAGAGCTTCAAAGCTAAAGACCAAACAATATCTAGTACTCTAGTAAATGCATAAAGATTGTTGTCATTTTCCAAAAAATACCAGCAATATTTGAACTTGGAGGATTAAAGTGCAGAAATAGCATTCAAGGATTGATTTTCTGGCTAATTTCTCACAATTTGCGAATTTTTATTGTAAGGAATTACTTGTTATGGTTGTCTGTCCTATTTTGGGGTTGGGGGGGGGGGGGGGGGGGGGGGGGGGGGGGCAAACAGCCATAACAAGATGGTTGTCTGTTCTATGTCATGGCTGAGTGTGGTGGTCTATGTCCTATTTTGGGGTTTAGCTAACGTGAATATACATCGTTATAGCATATATGAATGAAATAAGTGAAGAGAATTGATAATAATAGAAATTGTTAGGTTGTGATTTGAATTTACGTTGTAGGGTGAGTTGGTGGAATGTTTGTGAATGAAAATGAATATGATCGGTTGGTTGCAAATGATTTGATCCAAGGGTGTAGAAGGAAAAGAATATCCACACCCACGGTTCTTGTATAATTGATTATACTGTATACATGCTGGCAGCAGTGTCTTTCTTTAATTTCATTGACTGAGGCATCTTAGATTCATAGTACTATGTCGTTTTAATTTGATTGAAGGAGCTCTATAAGTTGCTGAGGCTCCTTTGAAAAGTACCGTGGTTGAGGAAAAATATTTCAATATTACCACACAGTACCTACCTACATGTTCGGACCAGTGCCTTCATTACTTGTACTCGCACAGTCTCGCACATATAAACATACTATTCCTATCAAAATTTGTGCGAGGCGATGATTTTACCTCACAAACTACCACTTTTTATTCTAATCTCTCTTTCAATCATTGTAATTCGCTGCAGTGCCGTAGATGGTACTTCACATTTTTCCATTAGGCATGATTGAAACTTCCAAACTCAATATTGCTGGTTTCTTTTTGTCATGGTCTTGATGTTGGTCTTAATGTACGGTAAAGATTGGACCTCTAGTCTTTGTAGCTTCTTCCACTCTGGGGTGTAAGTTAGAAAGTTACTGCATGTAAAACTATCAATCTGGGTGAACACCAAATCTGGAATAGACTGCATGTAAGACAAGAAGGAAACATGCTGGCTTATTCAAACCGGTACCTCGGTATAGTGCAGAATTGATCATGAGTGATTTTCATAATGTATTTGAATTACGCACTTATAAATCATCATCATATCCACAGCAACACATTTATTTTGTTTTTTTTAACATTTCATTTGATAAATATTCTCTTTCATCCCCTCTTCTAAACTTATCACTGCTGAAATTCATTGAGTAGTTGGGTGATCCTCCCGCTATCTAGTTTGTATATGGTGTTCAAGTTATTATATTGGTTCTTGAATTCGTTATGTTATGTGATTGAGCTCCCTTGGTTCATGAATTGGTTGAGCTGCATTAACTGTCCCATGATTTTCGGATTGGGGGTAATGTTGCCGTAATTCTCTCTGTTCAAACTGTGAAATACACTAATCTGATTTGACAAGGAATCTCGGTCCTGAAGTTGATGGATGGGCAATTTCCTTGAAAGGAATAATGAGTATAGTGGCAGACTGGTAGTGCTTACCAATTGCGCTTGCAATATGTTTCCTTTATTGGTGCGTTAATAAGGAAATCCCTCTTCCATCCTGAAGCAAGCAAGAAGAAGCTAATCCTCTTCAAGATTTCCTCTTTATATTACCAATATCTTCTTTCGTTCGGTGTCAAGCATTAGGTCATTTTTTTTTATCTAATCCTGATGGGGAGCTATTTTTTTTTTTCTAATCCACGTCGGGATGAGTACTCTTCCTTCACGGGTGACTTTGGCCACTGTGACTTGTATAGTAACTTTCAGTCCTTAACTATGATGTTGCTAAGTCAGTGGATCTTCGACAAGTATGGATGGGGAGTTGCTGCCAAAATCACACCCACACTCTTGCTTCTCACATGAGTTGGCTTATTTTCTCTGATCTTGTTTGGTGGTCCACTCGCACTTGGTCATGCAAAGCTGGGCATGACTCTGCTACTTGCAAATGTATACGTGGGTGGCAATGCAGAATCATATTTAGCAAGAGCGCAAAGAAATGGCGTATATTACTTACGGCGAATAAACCAAGGTTTGGTTCTTTGATCTAATCCCATAATTATAAATCTGGATTTGAGTTTCCAATCAATTAATATTTTATTCTTGGCCTATTCTTTCTTTCAATTGGATTTGAGTTCCCAATTAACTAATGTGTGCTGCTGCTGTTGGCAAAATGACCAACAAACAATATGAGAGTAGGCAGGCCATATCTTAGAGACTTAGACATTGGATACCAAAAGATAAAGAATAGTAAATCAGGTTAAAGTCAATCAGCATACTACTGCAGATATATGACAAACAGTTGTAACATTCTATGTTTTGGTGTTTCATCAGCTCAACATGACTGGAAATGGAATGCTATATTTTCCTGGCATTGACATGTATCTGATCGGGTTCGCTACATTGACCGATTCCTCTAATTTCGTCTTTCCAAAGCCATTCGGCTAGAGTTTCAAAGATAGGTGACTAGCAAATGCTTGGTATGTTTCGTCAGAATCTCTTCCCTGTTGATTTCCTGGGTCACATTCTGATTTTTTATACGATTGATTGTTCGTTGTGCGTTAGATAAAAGGAAAACCAAGCTGCGATCGATGTGGTATGCAACCCACTGGGGGAAATCGGGAGATGTATGCAGTTCATGATCTTAATGTTTGGGTTGCTAGGAAGCCCATATGGCCATACATACCTAGGAGTTATGGTGTTAGGGGGCCGGGCATTAGCGGGGGCTGGTAGGGAGGGGCCTGGCCGGGTCAAAAAGGATAGATTTTGAACCCATCTGGACCCGGGCCAGGTGGATATATTATTAATATATTAAAAATATATTTTTTAATATCATAAACTAATAAAAAAATATATATAAAAGTCCCATTTTTAGGGGGCCGGGCCGGGCTGGAGGGGGCAAAAGCATAACCGGGCCGGCATGGGGCCAGGCCGGGCTAGGCACCTTTTAGGGCGGGCCGTTCAGAACCTAGCGTGGGCCGGCCCGGGCTTACACCTGAATTTTTTTTGCTGAATGTCTTGCTCTTGCTCTTGCTCATGTTATTGTGTCTTTGCCAAAATTACAATAATTCCCTGAATATTTTGAATATTTTGCAAGAGTGTCCCATGTGTTTCGAATACACCTGACTCCGCCCTTGTGTCCAACAACTATTTATCGATGGTTTGAACGATGCAGTTGGTCACACACACACACATATACATTTTTGAAATTGTGATGACTTCTCGTAGAAATTAAATGGGGGAGCAAATCATGAAATGGCAAAAAGAATATTTCAGCTAGCTGTTCATCACATGCATATATGGTGGGTTCATACTTCATATCATACACAGCCACAATGAAAGACAAATCTCTAGCAACTATGCTTATTATGTGACCTTGGACACATCTCCCCTCCTCATTCCCTCCTTTGGAATCATCTAGTGAGTCATAGTTTCTCTCATGCACACTTCTTAACATTTTATTACATTATTACATTTTCCGTTTATTTCTGACAAGAAAGAAAATAAGTAAGAATCTTCTATGAGAGACGTATTTTATTTTTATTCCAATTGTCAGTAACTCAGTATCATACCGTTGGATGCTATTATAATTATGGTTTTTCAAAGAGTAAAAAATTCTCCAGAAGAACAAGCGGCTCATTTTGTTCACACGTATTTTGCGTCTTGGAGTGAACCGAGAAAGATGAGAGGATTGAGTTTCTTGGAGAGTTGGAGCGCACACTTAGCTATCAACTGCCTGGAAAGCTAAACACCAAAACAAGTCCTTATAGTAGTACTAAATGCATATTCCATCCCCGAGGACCCATCGCGGCTTATTCACCCGTCACCACCGTCTTACAACGAAAGGGACCTCACCTCATAACAATAACAATACCAATTTAGTAATTTATTAAGATTTCACCTTAAAAGTAAACAAGGTTTTGCAAGATACATGGTACTAAATACAAAATATACTTGATCTGTTTCGCCTCTTCTTCCCAGTTGATTTAGACGTCACTTTGACCAATTAATTTAAATACTGATATAATAACTAGTTTTTTCATATATTATTGTGGTGTTAAGAAAAATGTACAATATTATGAAAAGATTGACACATTTTCGTATCATATCGCTAGCAAAATTAGTCGGTAAAAATAATCCCTAAAAGCAACTGGGAAGAAAGAGGCGAAACGGATCCTTACTCTTCAAGTCACACTAAATGGGTTAGTTTTTTAAGATTTCAGTTAAGCTAAATATTATAAGTATGACATTCTCAGTTGAACAATACTACAATAAGTAAAATTCCAAAATTATACTAAACTAGAAATTATCTAAATATATTCTTCGTCTGTCCCACAATTTTTTGTTGAGAGTCTCTGTCCCACAATCTTGATTCTTTTCGAGAACGCTATCTAAGGTTTGGTGATTTTGTAAAAAAGAACCATTTAAGTGAATATATATTCATTACACTCTTATTAACTCTATATCAAGCCATTTACTTAAATATCCATTTTTTTAATCATTCGATGATAATGTAACATTTACTTTTTATGAACGCGTTAGAGAAACTACAATACTATGAGCTACAAAAAATAAAAGTGAATAAAAAATAACCAATATAGGAAATGAGACTAAAATATTGGGACATCTGGATTTTTTTTGTTTCAAAATCTAAAAAATACTTTTTTTTTTGTTGAAAAAATCTAAAAAATACTTACAGTTTCTGCATATGGTCAATTAAATATCCAGCGACCCCAAAAATTATCGAGTATGATGGAGTTTGAACATCAGATATTTGAGACAAGCCTCACTCTCTCCCTCGCTTTCTTATGAAAGGATGACACACTAGAAAATTAACTTCTCCTTCCTATTTAGTAGTACAACTATATAGTACTCTTCCTCCTACTAACTTTGAGACAATTCCATCCCCAAAAATGAAGAAGCTATCCTTGCCGGAATCCCACCAACCCCCGCAATTGGCACCCGATTGCTGGTTCGACGACGCCTCCATCCCCGACATGGACTACTTCGTCAAGACCCTCACCGCCATCAAAGCCAAAGGCATCCGCCCCGACCTCATTGGCTCCATCACCACCCACTACGCCTGCAAGTTCCTCCCGGAACTCACCACCGCCGAAGAACAACCACAACCTCCTCCGGCCACCCTCCAAGGATCCCCTGAAACGGTCACATCATCACTCACGAAAAAGCGGTTCTTCGTCGAAACCCTAGTGGGAATCCTCCCACCGGAGAGGGACTCCATCCCATGCAACTTCCTCCTGCGGCTGCTCCGGACGGCCAACATGGTCGGAGCCGAGGCGGCGTACGTGGCGGAGCTGGAGAAGAGGGTTTCATGGCAGCTTGACCAGGCTTCACTCAAGGAGCTGATGATACCGGCTTTTAGCCACACGTGTGGGACATTGTTGGACGTTGAGCTTGTGGTGAGGCTAGTGAAGAGGTTTGTAGGGTTGGATGAGGGTATTAGGAGCGGCTCAGCTGCGATGGTGAAGGTGGCGAAGGTGGTGGACGGTTACTTGGCGGAAGCCGCCTTGGACGTGAATTTGGGGTTGCCGGAGTTTGTTGAACTCGCCGGAGCTCTCCCCGGACACGCACGGTCGACGGATGATGGGTTGTATCGTGCCATTGACACTTACCTTAAAGTAAGTCTACACAAATTGTGATTTTCAATATTGATTCATTCATTTTTTTTTTAGTTCTGTGATTCCAATTCTACAATCATTGATTTCAATGGTGTGTTGCAGAAATAGACAAAAAAAAGTTGGATATTTTGATAGGTTTGTGTGGCTTCCCCATTTTTTATCTCTTGGTTTTAGTACTTGTCTTATTTGAACAAATATGTCAAAACAAAGATGACAAAAAAATGGAGTCATGGGGTCCTGAAAACTAACATTCCATGAGGGTGTTGAGTTCACTTGCCCATGAACAAAATTTGTAAATAGAATCGGTACGTTACGGATGAGATATTTAGCGAATTTATTTGAATTTTGAACAATGCGTAGTACTACTACTTTTAAACAGAACAATGTTGCAGTATAAATGTCGAGTAAATGACTGTTAGCTCAAATGGTAAGAGCATTGTAAGCTGTAGGAGTACGAACATGATCATTCCAAGAATTTTAAAACATGTGAAACTTGAGTTAAGTAGGAATTCTTGTAAACAAATGAGTATGAATGAATTCCAAGTGACAACATCTGTTACTTTGAATGAATTTTAGATGCATAAAATGTTAACGAATAAACATAAATAATAAGATTTATTATTTAATTTTACTGAAGGCTTAATTGAATTTATTAAACATAATATAAGATAGAATTGCAATTTCATAAAGTTGAATAGGGCTATAGCCCCCACATCTCAAAAAGTGAACCCGCCGAAACTGACATCCTCTACATATTCCCATCCCCTTTTGCAAGTTATCTTTGAGCATATGCTTTGTTAATCTTCTCTATATCGTTTCAGTTTTACCTGGTGAATCCGAAAACGCGCCTTTGTATTTCCAATAACACTTGATGCATTCCAAGAATATTAGTTCAAGCATAATCGAAGAAATCTATTTATCCTCTACACATAGTTTTAATTTTACATATTTTAGTAGTGGTACTATAATATTAATTACTCGAGTGTTTCGACTAATTTCAAACTCTTGCACTAGTGCTCCTATATTAGTTTATATTTAATTTTGCTCTGCTAATTCCTAACATCGCCAATGCGGCTCCTTTGCGCAATTCAGGTACATCAAGCACTGTCAAAGGAAGAAAGAAAATCCCTTTGCAAACTAATGGACAGCCGGAAACTCTCCGTGGAGGCCTCCCACCACGCCGCCCAAAACGAGCGGTTACCCATCCGAGCCGTCCTCCAAGTCCTCTTCTCCGAACAAACAAAGATCAACCGCCAATGCGACTGGAGCGGCGGTTCATTCAGCGAAACATTCAGAAGCCCCAATATCGGCCTCGACTCGTCAACACGGAGCCAGTCCAAACGCGAAGTCTCAGTTCAACATATGGAGATACAGAGGCTTAGGGACGACGTGCTGAGGCTCCAAAGCCAGTGTTTGTCAATGCAGGAACAGATAGATAGGCTCCAGTATGAGAAGAAGAAGGGTCTTTTCAAGTGGAAGAAACTTGCTGCGTTTGCAGGTGGTAGGAATGGGCCTAGAGCTGGTGCAGAAGGCGATGCTGAGTTTGCGAAACAGACGCCGAAGAACTCGGTGAAGCAAGTTCAGGGTGGGAGGAATGCTACTAAGAACTGGAGGAGATCTGCATCTTGATTTGGGCTTCATCATGGTCCATCACCATTGGGATAAAACCATACAGAAGTGAAACCAAAGAGTGTTACTTGTCAATTCTTAATTCTCTTTTTTGCTTGATTCGTTTTGTAATTTGTGTATGGTCCGTTTGTGTTCTTTTGTTAGGCTGATAGTTCCTCTTTTAAGAGTTTTTAAGCTAACCTATTTAAGGGGTGCGGAGAATGGATCTGGATCGCAACCTAATGAACTAGCACAAAATGCTCTACCACTCAGCGAACAGCCAAATTCAGCTATGCTGTCCAGTTAAATAAAAAACACGTGTTCAACACATGTTCGCGTTCCTTAAAAAAACACATGTTCGTGTAACAAAAAAAGACAACCTTCATCGTCTAAAAAGCGTACCCTTGTAAGATACATTGGCTAAGAAATTCATTGTAAAACGTGATCACATTCCCGAGTTCTCAATTACATTGTATGTTTTGTCAACAAATTGTCATTTTGACTTTTACCACTATTCACTGGGTCACTTTAACCCGGTGAATTGATTAGCAAAACGATGCAAGAATTAGGTAATATATCCATGGCGTTGTAGAATAAACGTTACTCTGCAACACCAAGATGACGGTTTGTGGGTGGGCTTCTCCGCTTCTACACCGCTGTGGTTAATGACTTCGGCCATGGTTGCTTTTCGGCGAGGCATAATTCAACTTCGATGTTCTTTGGCTTGGGGATCCAGTGGCAGGCTATCTGGATTTCAAAGTTCTTTTTGGCTTCTTCATTGTTCTAGGATACGAGAGACCATGAATCGATTTTACATCTTGATTTGAGACTACCATCACCATTAATTCACCAAAAAAGATTAATCGGAAAACATTTCGACATGAAATTGAAAAAAAAAGATCCTGCTTTTTAGAATCGAAAACAAGACAATGAGGAAATTCGTTGCATTGTTCGTAAGATTCCAAGGAAATTAGAGATTCAGGCGTTGCTATGATATTTGGTTTTCAAACTGTAGAGGAAACTGTAGTTGCAGAGGAGAGGAGAGGGAGATAAGTAGTAGATAACTAGGTGTTGCATAGTTCATGAGATGCACAACAACATGGCAAAATATGCTTTCTTAATATACTTAATTATCCAAGCCTAAGTTACATGGAGCGGGAGTGGGAGGGTGAGCAGGAGGGAGGGTGGAAATGCTAAGCCGCCTGCGACAAATTTCATTAAATATCGAAAAATAAATGATGGTTGAAGATGCTCTAATATTCTTATACTAAAACATCTAATGGTTTTACTATCATTTCACCAATAATGACTGTTGGATCTCTATAAGATGGACGATTGAGAGAGACTTCACTTCACAGGGCATAGTGTGACAGTCGCGTCTCTCTTGCCCCATGCTCTGTTGGCCCTCCTCTCCGAACACAGGTTATAGACGAAGCTATTTTAGAGTACGGACCGGAGAATAAGAACACTAAGCGGTGAATGTTGAGATACTTTGTTTGTTTTTTTTTTTTTTTTTTTTTTTTTTTTTTTTTTTTTATTTTTTTTTATTTTTTTTTTTGATTTGTTAATCGATCTGGTGTCTCTGCATGTAGCTGCTGCACAACACAAGCATGAGATGCAGTACATAGTAACCTTACGGAAGTTCTTGCTTATCTGGCGTCCTCGGAAAACTCACTTCCGATCAATTCACACACACACACACACACTCCCTCTTTCCATACACTATATTCTGCAATTTTGTAAAAAATTGATTCTATCTTTTGTCGAATTTGAATGTTTATCACGAGAGGGTTGTTAAGCAGTTATGCAGAGAAATCGAGATGATTAAGAATTTTGGAAGTGGCAAAACAGAAATAGCCCTAACGAAACAAGTTATTCCCAGTACTGATTAAGAAGCTAATACGAGCCACCAAACTAGGGGCATATATGTCGAAATATAAGAATGCTATGTGATTGTCAATTACTTCATCTGTTTCTCTCTTTCAGTCTATTTTTCTCATTTAGTAATTTTTATTTTGAAATAACCCTCACATTTTTATGTGTTCACGCTGTTTTCTTTGTTTTTGTTTGACGAGTAATAATTTTTTTATGTGTTCACTATAACTTTTTTTTTTTTTGGTATTAAAACGGGGCTAAAGCCCAAACAGAAACAAATTAACGTCTAATACAACCAAGCCCTTCCTGATCCAGTTCTAACACATTCAAACATTGATCAGGAGGTTGAAACAACACATTTCTATCAAACTCTAAACTCTTCTTCAGCCCAGCCAGACAATCTGCCACCATATTAGCTTCTCTATCAAATTTCTGCAGCAAGCTTCCAGTGGAAATCAACAAAGCATTGATCTTCTCAACCAGCAACCAAAAGGGAAGAGAAGGATTTCCACATTGAATCAAATTAACAGCATCTGAAGAGTCAGTTTCCACAATCAAATTAGCAAAACCCAGATCATCAGCAGCAACAAGACCCTCAAAGACAGCCCAGATTTCACCATTAAGCACATCCTTGCAACACACACTTCTTTGAGAACCCCAACACCAAGCACCATCATGGTTTCTGCACACAATCCCTACAGCTGCACCATGAGAATTTAAACCAAAATCCACATTAACCTTGAACAAACCAGCATCAGGTTTTCTCCACACAACTAATCTGGGTAATTTCAGTACTTCATTAGGAGACAAAGCCAGACCCTCAACCACCCTTTTAGCTTGACTTAAAAGAACATAATGCACATCACCAGGCATGGTCACAGTCTTACCATGAGATCTTTGATTGTGCCAAAGCCAGATCTGGCTTAAAGTGACCAAGAACTGAATTTGCCAATCAAGAGAACTGTTAATCCCCAAAGAGGAGGAGAGGTTCCAATCTAGCCAATCAACCAAATTCAGATTCCAGAATTTACTCCAATGCTGTCTCAACACCATCTTTTCCCACACATTTCTACTCAAATAACAGTCTCTAACAGCATGGATGGAATCTTCCACCCCATAACCACAAAAGGGGCAAGAGGGATCAGAAATAATACCTCTACTCATTTTCAACTTCTGAGTAATAATTCTATCATTTCTAAGCAGCCACAAAAAATATTTCCACCTCTGGTATCCCTGACACTTCCAAACTCTCTTCCATTTCTTAGATTCCATCAGAGAACCCTCAACACTTCTAATAACTTGATAAGAGAAGCAGTAGAAAATATACCTGAAGCAGTAGCCAACCACACTCTCTGATCTTCACCCACTGACCTCTCCACAAGAGTAACAGAATGAAGAAGATCAATAATATTAGGAGGGAGCTTATTTCGAAGACTATCCCACTTCCACCCATCTTGATCATCCCAGAAATGTCTAACTGACAAAAGTAACTCATCATCCTCCACATGATCAAGAGCCACATCTAAAAGCTTGAATTTCCCCAGCCACTGATCAACCCAAAATAGACTCTTTTCCCCAGAAACCACATTAATACCAATCCCATTCTTCACAGCAGCCAAACTTTTTTGAATATGCCTCCAAACTCTAGAAGTCTTCTTTCTACCCTTCTTAGTTGGATCACCATACTTCCTAGTCATCTCAGAAGCCCAGAAAGAGTTACCATTTTGCACCATGCCCCAACCAACCTTGGCAAGCAGAGCCAAATTAAAACTAGGAAGGTGTTTAAAACCCAACCCTCCAACAGTTTTAGGGAGAAGAGTCTTGTCCCAGCCAATCAAAGCCATCTTCTGCTTTTTCTCAGAGCCCCCCCCAAAGAAACTTTTTACATGCCTTATCCACCTCCTGAATTACAGAGCTAGGCAATAGAGTAGATTGCATAGAATAAGAAGGCAAAGCCTGCACAACAGTAGTAATAAGAGTAGACCTGCCTGGCAAAGAAAGATGAGGCACCATCCAACCAGCCAACCTTCTCCTAACTTTATCCACCAAGAATTGAAATTTAGCAGCATTGAACTTGTCATGAATCAGAGGGATACCCAGATGTAAATCCAAATCAGAGGTCAACTGAATCTCCAAGATCCTACTGATCTCTCTAGCCACACTCCTAGCCACACTGGGGGCCACCAAGAGCTGAGACTTCTCCAAACTAATAGTTTGACCACTCTCAGCACATAATTCATCAAGCACTTCTCTCATGGTTTCAGCTTGCTCCAAAGTCCCTTCTCCAAAAAGAATCAAATCATCTGCAAAGAAAAGGTGTGTCACATCCATACCCCCCTAGACAGTTTCACCCCCTTCCACTTACCTTCTTCCACAGCAGTTTGGATTTTTTGAGCTAATAATTCCATGGTGAGAAGGAAGAGGTAAGGTGAGACAGGATCACCCCGCCTCAACCCCCTTTCAGCCACAAACTCCTCCTGAAGTTCCCCATTCCAGATAACTCTAAAAGAAGCAGAACTCACAGAAACACCAATTAGCAGGCAAACCCATCTGAACCAGAACAGAATCCAAAACACTCCACCTCACCCTGTCATACGCCTTAGCCAAGTCAATTTTCACAGCAAAACCACCTTTTCTGCTCTTAGAAGACTTTAAACAATGAAAAACTTCTTGAGCAATCAACACATTCTCAGAAGCACACCTCCCAGGTAAGAAGCTATATTGGAAAGGATGAATCACCCTTTGCAGAATTGGTCTAAGCCTGTGAGCTACCAGTTTAGTAATTATCTTCAGAGATACATTACATAAACTAATTGGCCTTAGCTGTGAAAAAGAGGTAGGATGCTCAATTTTGGGAATAAGAGTGAGGAGAGTACCATTTATTCCACAAGGCAAATTCCCTGAGTCCAAAGCCAACTTCACCATAGAAACAACAGACTCCTTCACAGTACCCCATTCACTCTGATAAAAAGCTCGAGGTAAGCCATCGGGGCTAGGGCTCTTGTAAGCCCCCATAGAAAATACAATGCTCTTCACTTCAGCCTCAGTGACAGGAAGTAACAAAGAATGAAGTTCTTCATCAGTAAGCACTCCCCCCATCCAATTAACTGTAGAACCACTAGCACTTTGGTCTTCAACATACACACTTTTGAAATGAGTAGTAACCTCTTGCTTCAACACAGCTTCATCATCACACCACTCCCCTGTGCTAAGCTTAATCAAAGAGATTTTCCCTTTCCTTCTTCTAGCAATAGTAGATAAGTGAAAAAACCTTGTATTTTTATCACCCAAAAGAAGTTTACTATGTCTAGATTTATGAAACCAGAACATCTCCTCCTGAAGAAGAATTTTATTCAACTGATCCTGTAGCTTCACCTCCAGAGAAACAAGAAAAGGATTCTCACCATACTCAAGGGCTCTCTGAATACCCCTAAGTCTAGCAATTACTCTCTTCTTTCTGACAAAAATATTACCAAAATGCTCCCTGTTCCAAACCCTGATCTTCTCAGTGAAATCACTAATAGTGTGAGCAAAGTCCACCTGATTAACCCAATACTGCTGAACCACAGAAGAAAAACTATTATCCAGCAGCCAAGCAGCCTCTAGTCTGAAGGGTTTAAGATAAGCAACAGGAGGAGAGAGCCCCTCTGTATCAATAAGCACATGATGATGGTCAAAATTAACCCTGACTTCATGCTTAACCAAAGCTTCTGGAAACAAAACTCTCCAAGCTACATTACACAATGCTCTATCAATTCTCTGTTTAATATTTCTACCTCCATACTGAGAATTTGACCAAGTGAATCTAGGTCCAGAAAACCCTAGATCCATTAGCTGACAATCATCAAGACACTGCAGCATCTTCATACACTTGCTACTATTTGCAGTATTACCTCCTTTCTTCTCAGCAGAAGAAGTAACCTGGTTGAAATCACCTGCCACCAACCAGGGCAGATTATGAAGAGAAGCCAAACCCCTGAGATAACCCCAAAGCTCCTCCCTATGAAGAGGGCTAGGGCTAGCATACACTGCAGAGAAAAGCCAGTCCTGCTTATCCACTCTCTTCACTAACCCAGTCATAACTTGGTTATGAGTAGCAAGAACTTCAAAGCTAACAACAGCACTATCCCAAAAAACCCAAATACCACCAGTAAAACCCTGGGCTTCAATCACCTCATACTTATCAAATCTAGAACGGCGACATAGCACCTCAGCATGAGCACTAGAAACCCTAGGCTCAACAATAACCAACATGGAAGCAGAAGAAGAAAAACACAAATCCAAAATAGATCTCACCGTCTCCGCATTACCTATACCACGGCAGTTCCAAGTAAGAATCTTCATAGGATTATTGTTGAAGATTTTGCCGGCCACCCGGCATTGACTGCTTATTAGCAATGTTTCCAGAAGCGCTGGAACTGAATCTAAACCCTGGAGCAACATTCTCGTCCGGAACGGGACACAAAACTCCATTTCTGTGAACCAAATTGGCTCCACCGGTGGATGGAAGAGTTTCCGGCAACACACCTCCACTTCCCCAATCAACGGGTCTGCTTCTACCAGAACCGAAACCATCCACTCTTGACCGATCAGAAAATCTACCATCTCCCTTCTTAGGTACAGAACCCTTAACACCGGAGCTTCCTCGTGCTCCATGACTGGTAGACCCCGATTGGAACGAAGCAAGGTTGGGAAATTGATTGATGTCCAACGCCGAGAGAGGCGATTTGGGATTAGGGTTTACAAAACCCCCTTTCCCCAATTTTGACTTCCTATCGCCAGGAGTTGACCCCCAATTACCAATATTTCCCGAGGCAGGCTGGGCCAACCCCTTACCCTTTCCCCCTTCTGAACGCGGCCCATTGAACTTATCCATGGGCCTATCAGAAACACCCCCCTTCATGCTAGGCCCATTATGACCCGTCGAGCCTTCAAAAGCCAAGGCCCCAAACCGAGAACCCAAATCCGACCCAAACCCAAATAGACTTGGCTTCGGAGTCTGGGTATCCGACCCACCCGGCATATCAGCACTATTCGGAGCACCCGCTCCACCTGGACCTCGACGTGAGATCCGCTTCTTCCTCTTTGCAATCATCCAAGCTCCGTATACCGGCGCCACCGTCTCCTCTGGCCCCGGAGCCGCCTCTGCCGCAGTCTCCACCTCCTTATCATCCATATTCACCGGCGATTCCTCTGACGGCTCAGCCGATCGCGGACATTTCTCCTTCCGATGACCATAGACACCACAGCGGAAGCAGATTGGTGTAGACCCTCATATTCAACCAAAACCTTCCGGCCATTAATCAGCACCGCCGGCACCAGACTCCGCTCCAGATCCATCTCAACACATACCCGAGCATACTGCCCCCTAGCCGCAGCCAGCGTCGCACGATCCACCTTCAACGCTTTACCAAATCGATCTCCAACCCCCATCAGCGTTGGTTCATCAAAGTACTCGATCGGAGCACCCCTAAGCCTGATCCACACCGGAGTAGTGCGAATTTCCGGTCCAAATGGATCAAAATTAGGGATCCATTTCTGAATTAACACATAATTTCCTTGGATCATCCAAGGCCCTTTCAACAGAACCGTTTCATAATCTGCCTTACTGTAGAAACGCACACAGTAATGGCCGTTCGCTAGATCGGTGAGTTCAAAATCATGATCCAACTTCCATTGAGCCTCCAATCGAGCTCTAATTACTCCAAATCTCGGTTCCCTTCCCATAACATGGATGATTAGAGCACGACTCCAAGGCCTGTGCAAACGCCGGAGAGTTTCCTCACCAATCTGGATCGAGATCTGGCCATCCTCCAAAATCTCCGACGAGATCTCCACCGCCGAGCTTTTGAGATCCATAGAATCCACATCCTCCTCCATGTAAATTCCACCTGACGGTTGTAGCAGAACCTCTTCAAAGCTACGATTACCAGAAACAGACTCATCCTCATCCATTCCTGACAGAGTCGACACGAAACGCCGTTTGAAATTCATCTGGTTACGAATCAGATTTTTCCTTGTTTCCCCCGTCTCCAGCACGGCGGAGAACGGTGGGGGTTGAGGGGGTGGTTGTTGAGACGGAAAGGGGTTTTGAGAGCTCATAGAGAGAGAAAAAGTTCAAGCCCAGCTTCTTTTTACTTTGATATGATATGAAAAGCTTTTGCGTGTGTTCACTATAATTTTAGAAACTGAGTTATAAATGACATAAATTTCTTAGAATATGTGTTATGTTTCTAAAGCAAGGACTAAAATTGTAATTTAGTCCATTAAAATTGGTCCACTGTCGTTCTCATCCCTTCGCTTCAGGCATTGACTTCAACTACACGCCTAGACGGTGAGTGGTTGTTGTCTGTACCTCCAAATTGTAAATCGGAGCTCAGAGTGTGGTTGTTCTTCGTGTACTGCCCAATCACTACAAAGTAATCTACCCAGCTTCAGGTTAGTCCTTTCAACCGTATGATTCACCCTGTTGTAAGCTACACTCAATTTTCAATCTGAAAAAAATCACCAACAAAATCACTCGTCGCCGCCGATTTCATGACTGAACTCCACTAATTCGAACTTGATCTCTGCTGGGTCACTCTCAAAAACTGAAATTTCACATACCCATCTGCGTTAATAGCATCTGGGAGCAGTTTTCGTTGGTGGGTTTCTGCTAGTTTTAGAGATCTTGAATCACTGATTAGGGTTTATAGAATTTGAAGCTATGAAGGTTCATGTTGTGTGTTTGTTTGTGCTGCTGTGTATTGGTTTCACAAATTCATACTATGTTGATAAGTTTGGACCTAGAAATCAACAACCTTTGACCTATACTTACGATCGAATAGATGAAGTAAACAAAGAATGTGCCTCAGTTTTAGCTTCTGCTGTGGATTTGAAACGAGACCGTAGTAGAGGGTATGGCATTACTGAGGAGCTATCTTTCGTAAATGGAGATTGGTGGCAAGATGGTAAAGAGGCCCCATTGATGCCATTTCATGATATAGATCATTTGGGTGGATGGTCAGATCTCCAATCACCCGCACAATTGGCTTCATTTTGGGTTAATGATTTCGATCGTACTCATAGATCGAGGAAAGCAGTCAATGTGAGTGGGGTTTTGCGAGTAGATACAACACTAGAGGAAGCTGTCTTTGTTGATAAACCTTTAGAGGGAAGCCCACGGTTCGATCTATATCCTGGCCGGTCGCAACTCTCTATTCCCTTCCAGGGAATCTACACTGAAAATGGTGGGGAAAGAGTCATTTGTTTGCTTGGGAATGCAATGTTGCCTTCTAGAACACCCGATGCTAGTGATCCATGGGAATGGATGAAAGAGCCTGGTTTCACCCAACAGCCGCCTCTTCTGCAAGATGATCATATTCTTCTCATTCTTCGTTACCCCAAGAAATTCACCTTGACAAACAGAGCTATACGAGGAAGCATGAGGAGTTTGAATCCGAAAAAGAATCTGAAGTTCTTCGACGAAGTCCTCATTTCTTCATGGTTGGGAGAATCTGCTAACTATCAGTTTGGATCCGAAACAATCGTATCCAAAGCTTGCAACCCGTATCCATACAAAGATAGCTTGATGGAAACTGGAATCGATACATACAAAGGTCTGGACTTTTGCTCAATTCTTGAACGGTTTGCTCATGGAGATGCCATGACAATTGTGCCCAACTGGAGATGCAACGGAACTGATGCCTATTGTAGTAAATTAGGCCCCTTTATGTCAGATAAGGGGATCAATGCAACAGACGGCAGCTTTAAGGATGTTAAACTCGTCCTACAAGATGTTCGATGCACGACGGAGAATCTGAAGAATAACCTCGGAGTCTCCAAAGTGTCTGCTGTTCTCAGAGCCGTTCCTCCGTATGAGAATCAGTACAGTGCTGCACAGAGGACTGGCCTAAGTAACATGACCCTCTCGGCTGAAGGGATGTGGAATTCTTCCACCGGTCAGCTTTGTATGGTTGGATGCCTTGGGATTGTTCTTGATACAGAAGGCAATGGTTGCAATACTCGTATCTGCGTGTATGTTCCTCTAAAATTTTCGATTAAGCAAAGAAGCATAATTTTAGGGACTATATCGGATATCAATGAAACTTCTAGATCTTTCTTTCCACTGTCGTTTGAAAAGCTGGTGCGTCCTTCGGAGCTCTGGGAACAATACACTGCTGCTCATCCTTATTACAGCTATTCGAAGATGGATTCGGCCATAGCAGTTATGGAGAAGAATGAGCCTTTTGACTTCAGGACTGTCATCAAGAAGTCATTGCTCACCTACCCTAAACCAGAAGACAGTGAGTCCTATGAATCCAGCCTCTCTTTTCTCGCGGAAGATCTCACAGTACACACCTCAGCATTCCCTGATCCAGTACCCAGAAGCTCTCGTCCCTCGAGAACTGATATTGAGATTGAAATTATCTCACTTGGTCCCTTATTTGGCCGCTACTGGTCTCCTGAATTCAGAAATGACACTACAGAAGATGAAGAAGCTCCTTACCATGGAAAAGCTGAATACACAGAGAAGCAACTTCTCCTGAATGTGTCGGCGCAGCTCACTCTAACTGGAAAGCCCTACAACAATGTTTCCTTGCTTTTCCTTGAAGGGCTCTACGATGAACATGTTGGGAAGATGTATTTGATTGGTTGTAGAGATGTTCGAGCCTCGTGGAATATCCTTTTTGAGAGCATGGACCTTCAAGCAGGTTTGGATTGTCTGATCGAAGTGGTTGTAGCTTATCCACCCACAACGGCTCGATGGCTGGTTAATCCAACGGTTAAGATCTCTATTTCTAGCCAGAGAAACGACGACGACCCTCTTTATTTCACCCCCTTAAGCCTACAAAGTTCTCCACTTATGTACAGAAAGCAAAGGGAAGATATTCTCTCGCGTAGAGGAGTGGAGGGTATTCTCCGGATTGTGACACTCTCAGTGGCGGTTTCGTGCATCTTGACCCAATTGGTCTACATAAGAGATAACTTGGATTCGGTCCATTTCATCTCTCTGGTCATGTTAGGGGTTCAAGCTCTAGGGTATAGTCTTCCGTTGATCACCGGTGCAGAAGCTATCTTCAAAAGAGCAGGTTCTGATTCTTACGAAAGCTCTTCTTATGACCTTCAGAAGAGTCAATGGCTTGAAGTGATTGATTATACTGTGAAGCTTCTCGTCCTGGTTTCGTTTCTACTAACCCTACGGATTTTTCAGAAGGTGTGGAAATCGAGGTCGAGATTGCTTAAACGGGCTTCTGACGGGCCTCATCGGGTCCCGAGCGACAAGAGGGTTCTCTTCGTGACCTCGGCGATTCATGTGATTGGGTATATAATTGTTCTGGTTGTGCATTCGACGAAGAGCAGCCAGAGGAATTTTCACACAGACAAGTTTGTAGATTCCAACGGAAGCTCGCGGACACTTCATGAGTGGAAAACTGAGCTGGAGGAATATATCGGTCTTGCTCAGGATTTCTTCTTGCTTCCCCAAATCATCGGCAACCTCATATGGCAGATACATTGCAAACCTCTGAGGAAATTCTACTTTGTTGGAATAACTTTGGTTAGAGTTCTTCCTCACTTCTATGATTACATAAAATCTCCCATTGTGAACCCTTATTTCTCTGAGGAATACGAATTTGTGAATCCGCAATTTGACTTCTTCTCTAAGTTTGGGGACATTGCTATACCCGCGACGGCAGTTTTTTTGGCAATAGTCGTCTATGTGCAGCAGAGGTGGAGTTACGAGAGGCTAAGCCAAATTCTCACTTTTGGGAAGTTTAAGCTTCTGCCAATGGGTTCCACAGCTTATGAAAGATTGCCTTCAAAAGTGCAGGAAACCGAGCTTGTTTCTGGTTCAAACGACGACGTCAACACACACAAGAACGAGCAAGATCGGTCTGATCATGACTAAATGGGTTCTGCTGATGAGCAATTTGTATACGTTGGCTTTGTTTGGGGCTTGAAGTGCATGTTTAGTTTCAGTGATTAGTATTAGGGCTCAGATTTCCAGGACACAGATCACAATTGTAAGACCTAAACCTTTACACTTTTCAGACATTGTTTCTGTTCTGTAATCTCACCGAAGATTGTTGTGGTAATAACAGAGATTTCGTAATCTGTAGGTGTCTTGATTTATGCAGTCTGTTGTAGATTACTTACCAGATGCGCTGCAATGAAACACACCTGCTTATTTTATTGAAGAAGGTAAATTTTGATTACTGCTGTACTACTTCTTCCAGACAGTAGCGGAGCCAGGATTTGATTAGTAGGGTGGCACAATTTCACAAAATTGCTAGGGGCACGAGGGAAAAAAAAAATCTAGGGTGCACAAATGCAAATTATTGAAGGGCACTCTTGAAAACTTTATCTATTTTAAGGGGTATACTTGTACTTGTTTCAAACTTGAGTGGTGCGCGTGTCGCCCCGTGCCCATGTGTAGCTCCGCCTCTGCTTCTAGAGTCTAGACACGGTGTGAGAAGTCTGGTAGAGAAATCAGGCAGGCAGGCGGCGAAAGAACAACATACCTAAGACTACAACATACCCAAGACTTTCACCATCCAAATCGGCGACAAATGAATTAATGGTCTGACGTTGACATTAGATATTAGAACTAACATGGCTGGTTTCAACGTCAATCCTGCATGTTGGTAATCAATAAGCATGGTTGAGGAGCTGCTGTCAATGGCCAACCCAAACCCAGCCAAATAAATAATAAAAAAAAAAAATCTTTATCGTTGGGAAAATTTGCTCCTTGAGCACTGGAGCAAATTTTATATATATATATATATATATATATATTAAATAAAAAAAATAATAATTATTCTGCATACGGGGGGTGTTTAGTCCTATGTCTGTTTCTTAAGATTTTGATATTTCAGTAAGCATTTTAACCTGGCTTTAAAGCATCTGGTATTGTTCATGACTTGTTCATGCAGTAGAAGGAAACACAGCATTCATGTGGTCTCAGCAAACACATGGTCATCACAACCCCATTCCACATTGATAACCTAAGTTATCCGGAACGCGGATCGTTCCGGTTCGAACCGGAACGGGATCACGGAACGCCATACCCTATGGAATTCAGTACGCCAAGGGAAGGCTTCTTTGGATACCTTTATAGGAGTTTTACAAATTTCCAGAAATCATAAAGTATAAAACTGCTCAATATATACGATATTTAAAAGTCAATACTCTAAAACTAGACGCAACTTAACATATCTAAATTTAATTTTTCCTTCTACATAGATACTTTGGGTGAAAATAGTGAAAAAAATTAGGATCGCCGAATAAAGCGATCTGGATCGCTGGTGTTCCACGTTTTGGAACGCGCGATCCAATTCGCAATTCGCGGGGGGTACTAGTGAATTGTGGTAACACTGGACAATGACAGCTGTATCTGTTTCTCTATATAAACCATTGTTATTGAGAAAGGTTTAGAGCTCTCAGGTGGTTTAGAGCTTAGGAGTTCATTGTCTTTGTGCACCTCATAATGGAAGGTGGAGATGTTTATAGAGCAAGTAATAGCTTGAGGACCAACAGTTACTCGCTCTGGAGGCACGGTAGCGACGATGTTTTCTCGCTATCGTCGAGGGAGGAGAACGATGAAGAAGCTCTCAGATGGGCTGCCATTGAGAAACTGCCAACTTATAACCGTATGAGGAAAGGGATTCTGAAAGAGTCACTTGGTACAATCAATGAAGTTGATGTTCAGAAACTTGGGCTTATCGAAAGGAAGCATTTGATCGAGCGGCTAGCAGGAATTGCTGATGAAGATAATGAGAGCTTCTTGTTGAAGCTCAGGAACAGAATTGACAGGTGAGCGTCATTTTTTATGTTTTTGTTATTATTTTATTTTTTATTTTTTGTAAGTCTTGTGTCGTAGTCTGAACTATGTATGATATTTTCAGAGTTGGAATCGAATTACCCACAATTGAAGTCAGATTTGAGAACCTTGAGGTTGATGCAGAAGCTCATGTGGGAAGCAGAGCGTTGCCTTCTTTCTTTAACTTCATGGTTGACATACTGGAGGTAACACAGCATACAAGCTTCTAAATTCTGTTATAATGCTTAAGTTTATAGTTACAACTTGTCCTTCTTTATCATGAAAGGGGTTTTTGAACAAGATTCGTATCCTTCCAAGTAAAAAGAAGCCATTGTCGATCCTCCGTGATATAAGTGGAATCATCAAACCTTGCCGGTATTGACTTACAGTTATATTCGATTTACAAATTTGTAATTTTAACATAAAACTTTGATACTGATCTTTTTTGTTTCCTTAGAATGACATTGCTTTTAGGACCCCCAAGTTCTGGGAAGACAACGTTGTTGCTGTCTTTAGCTGGAAAACTCGATACTGATCTTAAGGTTAGTCGCCATGCAATCTATTTGTCATAATATAACATATCCTGGCCAGAATCCAGATTTAATATGCTATTTTTCTCTTTTTATAATTCTAGCTCTCTGGGAGGGTGACTTACAATGGCCATGGCATGGATGAGTTTGTACCGCAGAGGACAGCTGCATACATTAGTCAGCACGATCTCCATATCGGGGAAATGACTGTCAGAGAAACCTTAAATTTTTCGGCTAGATGCCAGGGAGTTGGATCCAGATACGGTTAGTGAGGAATTATATTTTAAATACGCTTCACCGTTTCAGTTATTTCACGTAACTAAGATTAATGTGTTTTTTTCCTTCTAAAACATAGACATGTTAGCGGAGATGTTAAGGAGGGAGAAGGAAGCAAATATTAAACCTGATCCTGATGTAGATATCTTCATGAAGGTACATAAAAAGAGATTTTGTTGAGTTCTTTGTTCTGTGAATTGTTTCCTACAATGATAAAATCACAATCTGTTTTGCTTTAATCCAGGCAATAGCAACAGGAGGAGAAGACACGAGTGTCATCACAGACTATGTACTAAAGGTACCGAATCCAGTACTAGAACATCTAAAACTATGTAAAACAAATGAAAAGCAACCGAATTTGGGTTTTTTCCTCAGGTTTTGGGATTGGAAGGGTGTGCAGATACCATGGTCGGTAACGCAATGCTCAGAGGTATCTCTGGAGGACAAAGAAAACGTGTCACAACGGGTAAAAAAGACCGAATATGAAATGCGTAAAACCTGTTTGGATCCGTTTAAATGTTGAAGTTCTGATGTTTGATGGATAAACAAATTTCAGGTGAAATGCTTGTTGGGCCGGCAAAGGCGCTTTTCATGGACGAGATATCGACGGGTTTGGACAGTTCGACGACTTTCCAAGTCATGAAGGCACTAAGGCAATATGTCCATATTTTCAAAGGAACAGCTCTCATATCTCTCCTGCAACCTGCACCCGAAACCTACGATCTATTCGATGACATCATCCTCCTAGCGGACGGGGAGATTGTTTATCAGGGTCCCCGGGAAAACGTTCTTGGTTTCTTTTCATCTTTGGGATTCCAATGCCCAGAACGAAAAGGCGTCGCTGATTTCTTGCAAGAAGTAAGCAATCGCAATAACAAGGTGTATAACTGATTTTTTCTATAGAATTCAAGGTCTAATTGAAATATGGAACTTTTCGTAGGTGACATCGAAGAAAGACCAGGAGCAGTATTGGGCTTGTCAGGACAAGCCTTATCGGTTTGTCACTGTAAGAGAATTTGCCGATGCATTTCAATCATTTCATGTTGGGCAGAATCTCCGAAACGAGCTCGCTAGTTCATTTGACAAGAATAGAAGCCATCCAGCAGCTTTGACGACTGATAAGTTTGGTGTCAGTAAGAAAGACCTTCTGAAAGCTTGCACCTCTAGGGAACTCTTACTTTTTAAGAGAAACTGGTTCGTCTACGTCTTCAAGTCTGCGCAAGTGAGTTCTTTAACGTTTCAAATTTCTCGAATTTTATCCCTATTCAAAATTGAGGTTAGCGATATAAAAGGTTTCTGATATGATTGTTGCAGCTCTTTATCACTGCATTGATTACAATGACAGTCTTCCTAAGAACCGAGATGCACAAAAGTTCCATAGCTGATGGAGGAATCTACAGCGGTGCTCTGTTTTTCAGCGTGATGACAATCATGTTTAATGGATTATCTGAAATTCCCATGACCACTTGGAAGCTTCCGGTGTTTCACAAGCAAAGGGACCTTCTATTCTATCCAGCATGGGCATATTCTCTTCCTACATGGATTCTCAAGGTGCCGATAACATTTGTGGAGGTTGCGATTTGGGTACTCCTAACATACTATCCCATCGGGTTTGATCCAAACTTGGGAAGGTAAAAAGTAGTAATCATCTTTTCAGTGTCTTCTGTCTGTGCTTATTTTCGTTCCAAACAGGACTAATGTAGTGGCTGCTATGCAGGTTCTTGAGACAGTACTTACTACTCGTACTCGTAAACCAAATGGCTTCAGGAGTGTTCAGGTTTATTGGGGCAGCGGGCAGGGATATGATCACTGCAAGCACATTCGCCTCTTTTGTATTGCTTATCTTCGTCGTTCTGGGTGGATTTGTCCTATCAAGAGGTAAGAATATATATTTACTTCAGAATTTTATATTTTTTTCACTCAAGCGTATTATTTGAACTTCTATTGGCTTTCCTCAGAGGAGGTGAAGAAATGGTGGATATGGGGTTACTGGATATCACCGATGATGTATGGACAGAATGCAATTCTAGTAAATGAGGTCTTGGGAGCTACTTGGCGACACGTAAGGTTTTTGTTTTTTTTGTTTTTTTTTGTTTTTTTTTTTGTTTTTTTTTTAACTATGCTGATGTTAAGCTTTTCTTTTTTATGTCAAAGGTACCCGAAAATGGAACAGAGTCATTAGGAGTACTGGTCCTGAAGACGCGAGGCTTCTTCCCTGCAGCATACTGGTACTGGCTAGGAGTTGCTGCATTGTTTGGATTCGTACTTTTCTTCAACTTATGCTTCACGCTTGCTCTCGCTTACCTGAAACGTTAGTATCTATGAATTCATCTCTTTTTGATATTTGATTAATCCTGAACTTATGAGCTAAAATACTCCCCCTGATCTAACAGCAATTGGGAAGCCTCGTGCTGTTATTCCCGATGAAAGATGTAACAATGGAGACGATGGACATTCCACTAGAGATGCCAATCACAGTCGAAAGAGAGGAATGATTCTTCCATTTGAACCGCACTCCATCACCTTCGATGACATCAAGTACTATGTTGATATGCCTCAGGTAACAAGTTGGAAAACATAACATAACTGAGTTTGTCGCAACTTCAAACAGAGGACTTTATCGTTAAGTTGTGAACTGCAGGAAATGAAAGATCAGGGCACAACTGAAGACAGGCTGGTGCTTTTGAACGGCGTTAGTGGAGCTTTCAGACCAGGTGTTTTAACCGCCTTGATGGGTGTAAGTGGTGCTGGAAAAACTACTTTGATGGATGTCCTCGCGGGCAGGAAAACTGGCGGTTACATAGAAGGTAACATTACGATCTCCGGCTATCAGAAGAAGCATGAAACGTTTGCTCGGATTTCTGGATACTGTGAACAAATCGACATCCACTCTCCTCACGTCACTGTCTACGAGTCCTTGCTGTACTCTGCTTGGCTGCGGTTGCCTAAAAAAGTCGATGCTGAAACCAGAAAGGTAAGGCTCCGCTTTCTTTAGCTAATTTTGGGGGACTTTTTATCATATTTTTGGGAAAAAGATAGAAAAGTTTCTTACTTTGAAAGTGTTAAATTTTCTAAGATTTTTTTTTTTTTTTTTTTTTTTTTTTTTTTTTTTTTTATTTTTCAGAAAAAAAAAAGTTGCTTACTTTCTTTCCATCGTCTCCTAAAAAGTGGATTTCATGAGTAAAATGTAAGAAAAGTTAAATTTAGATTAAGTCAATTTTTTTAGTCTAAAAGAAGGTAAAAAAAGTTTTCTGACATACGTTCTAAAAAATGAGCAAATTAGAACTTCTTATGACTTGAAAAAGGCGAAAAGTCACCTAAAATTAGGCAAAGAAAGAGGGGCCCAAGTCTGTTTTGTATAATAAACATTCTTTCATTTTCCACTGAGTCGAGCACACCACCAATTCATTACACTTTCCTTTTTTAGATGTTCATCGAGGAGGTCATGGAGCTTGTAGAACTAACGCCCCTGAAGGAGGCACTTGTTGGATTGCCTGGTGTGAATGGCCTCTCGACTGAGCAGCGCAAGAGGCTAACGATTGCAGTTGAACTAGTTGCCAATCCCTCCATAATTTTCATGGATGAGCCAACTTCTGGATTAGACGCAAGAGCAGCTGCCATTGTGATGAGAACAGTGAGGAACACCGTGGATACAGGAAGAACAGTCGTTTGCACCATTCATCAGCCAAGCATCGACATATTCGAAGCTTTTGATGAGGTATTTATTTACCCATCGATTAAATTACAGTTATATTACATCTGTTATGGGAGCTTCGTCTTGAAAGGCTATTTTATGTCGGCATACTAGATTTTCCTAATGAAAAGAGGAGGGGAAGAGATATACGTAGGGCCTTTGGGACGATATTCTTGTCATCTGATCAACTACTTCGAGGTGAGAAGCTCTTAACTATCTGAAAACCAAGTTTGTTTGTAGTGGAAATATTCACCGAAAACTTATCTTTTAATAAGGCAATTCAAGGAGTGAGGAAAATCGAAGATGGTTACAACCCAGCAACCTGGATGCTTGAAGTTACTTCTTCAGCTCAAGAGATGATTCATCATCTTGATTTTCATGAAGTCTACAAAAATTCCGAACTCTACAGGCTGGTTTAGCTAAAAACCCTAACCCTAATTTCTGATACAAAATTTGCAGATACCAGTTAAATCTTCAATGTAAAAGCCTCTATTAATTTGTTAAATTTATGAATTCCAGGAGAAACAAAACCTTGATTGCAGAACTGAGCTCACCTAGCCCCGGATCGAAGGACCTCTACTTCCCTACAAAATATTCACAGTCTTTCTTTACGCAGTGCATGGCTTGCTTGTGGAAACAACACTGGTCTTATTGGCGTAATCCGCAATACACTACAGTCAGATTTCTATTGACAACCTTCATCGGATTAATGTTCGGAACAATGTTTTGGAACCTGGGATCCAAAAGGTTAGCTAACTTCTACTATGTTAACAAGTCCAAATTAAACTTTTTTTCGGATGAAATATAGATGGTTATGGGTGGTTCTACAGGACAAAGAAACAGGATCTGTTCAATGCCATGGGCTCTATGTATACAGCCATTCTTTTCCTAGGAGTTCAAAATGCCTCATCGGTGCAGCCTGTGGTAGACATTGAGCGGACAGTCTTTTACAGAGAAAGAGCAGCTGGAATGTACGCTGCTATGTCCTATGCTTTTGCTCAGGTTAACAACCTCATCTTTGAAACTGAACTTCATTTTATTAGCACTGTTTTAATGTAGTACTAATGTTGTTTGTTAATGATTTGCCATTTGCAGGTTATTATTGAGCTTCCTTATGTCTTCATTCAAGCTGCAGCATACGGGGTGATAGTCTACACAATGATGGGATTCGAATGGAATGTCATCAAATTCTTCTGGTACTTGTTCTTCATGTACTTCACCCTACTCTACTTCACATTCTATGGCATGATGACCGTCGCTGTGACTCCAAACCACAACATTGCTACCATCATTGCCTTGGCATTTTACGGGATTTGGAATCTTTTCTCAGGGTTTATAATCCCACGACCGGTATTCCTTTCACTTATTCTATTTGACACTAGCTTTATTTACTTCTGGACGCGTATTTTGATTATTTTAATTTATCAGAGGATTCCGGTATGGTGGAGATGGTACTATCGGCTATGCCCAATTGCTTGGACCTTGTACGGATTGGTTGCTTCACAGTATGGGGATGTTACAGACATGCTCGAAACGAATGAGACAGTTGCAGATTTCTTGATGAGTTATTTTGATTTCAGACACGATTTTGTGGGAGAAGTTGCAGTTATAGTAGTTGGGTTCACCGGGCTATTTGTGTTCATCTTTGCCTTCTCCATAAAGGCTTTCAATTTCCAGAGAAGATGAACAAGTGTTTTGACAAAACTTTTTCTTGTGATGAAACGAGTGCCATGGTATCGTATGTCAACCATTTTGTGTAGTATGTATATGAGTTTATCGTTTTTACCGTCTTGGCAATTTTTCTTGTTTTATGTTTTTAGGCTTGAAGGTCTGTAGGCCTTTGGCCAGAACACCTTTTCCTTTTGACAATATAATTATGAATTTTTCCTTGAGAGAGTTCTTTCATCGTAAGGAGATTGACATTTGTAGTCTTCGAGTTCCCTGCGTCAGAAATAAGCAACAATATTGGTAAAAACCTTCACTCGGGCTAGCCCCACTTTGTGGCGCTCCTGAGTAGTGGGGCAAATCAATCAAATCTGACAAATTTATATTGGTCGCGTAGAGTTTTTTGGGATCAAGAGAAATACTAATACTCAAACAACTCAACGAATTGGTGGAGAAGAAAAGAAGACTTGCTTTATTTCATTTGACTTGAAAATGACTTATGTATATGACTGTATCGAGTATCTTCCATGACTTTTTACCTTCCCAATAACTACATTTACTTGGTTCATTTTTCATCAACTTCATTTATTAGGTACAAGTCTCACTACTAGATAATTTATTTCTGGTACAGCTGAAGCGATCGAAGACGAAATCGTCAATCTCCGCAGTATAAAAAGGACTCTCTCAAAGAAAAAATATATAAATTATATTGATTAAAAGAAAAAAGGTGTTCTGGCCAAAGGCCTACATTCGTTTAAGCCTAAAAACCTAAAAACAAGAAAATTACCAAGACGGTAAAAACGATAAAATCATATACAGGCTGCAAAAGATGGTCGAGAAACGATACCATGGCACTTGTCACATCAAATAAAAAAAAAAATCAAAATCCTTGTTCATCTTCTCTGAAAATTGAAAGCCTTAATGGAGAAGGCAAAGATGAACGCAAATAGGACAGTGAACCCAACTATTATAACTGCAACTTCTCCTACAAAATCGTGTCTGAAATCAAAGTAACTCCTCAAGAAATCTGCAACTGTCTCGTTTGTTTCGAGCATGTCCGTAACATCCCCATACTGTGAAGCAACCAATCCATACAAGGTCCAAGCAATTGGGCATAGCCGATAGTACCATCTCCACCATACCGGAATCCTCTGATAAATGAAGAACAATCAGAATATGCGTCCAAAAGTACATAAATCAAGGGTCAAGTGGGATAAATGAAAGGAACTTACCGTTCGTGGGATTATAAACCCTGAGAAAAGGTTCCAAATCCCATAAAACGCTGAGGCGATGATGGAAGCAATGTTGTGGTTTGGAGTCACAGCAACGGTCATCATTCCATAGAAGGTGTAGTAGAGTAAGGTGAAGTACATGAAGAACAAGTACCAAAAGAATTTAATGACATTCCATTCGAATCCCATCATTGTGTAGACTATAACCCCGTAAACTGCAGCTTGAGTGAAGACGTAAGGAAGCTCAATAATAACCTGCAAATAAAAAATCATCAACAAACAACATTACTACTACATTAAAACAGTGCTATTAAAATGAAGTTAAGTTTAAAAGATGAGGTTTCTAACCTGAGCAAAAGCATAGGACATCGCGGCGTACATTCCAGCTGCTCTTTCTCTGTAAAAGACTGTCCGCTCAACGTCTACCACAGGTTGCACCGACGAGGCATTTTGAACTCCTAGGAAAAGAATGGCTGCATACATAGAACCCATGGCATTGAACAAATCCTGTTTCTTTGTCCTGTATAACCCATAACCATCAACATTTTATCAGAAGAAAGTTGACGTTGAACTTGTTCGCATATATGTCGTACAACATAGTACAAGTTAGCTTACCTTTTGGATCCGAGATTCCAAAACATTGTTCCGAACATTAATCCGATAAAGGTTGTCAGGAGAAGTCTGACTGTAGTGTATTGTGGATTACGCCAATAAGACCAATGTTGTTTCCACAGGCAAGCCTTGCATTGTGTAAAGAAAGACTGCGAATATTTTGTGGGAAAGTAGAGGTCCTTCGATCCGGGGCTAGGTGAGCTCAGTTCTGCAATCAATGTTTTATTTCTCCTGGATTTCATAAATTTGACAAATTAATAGAGGCTTTTACATTGAATTTACTAGTATCTGCATTTTTTACTTGAAATTAGGGTTTAGGGTATTCAGCTAAACCAACCTGTAGAGTTCAGAATTTTTGTATACTTCATGGAAATCAAGTTGATGAATCATCTCTTGTGCTGAAGAAGTAACTTCAAGCATCCAGGTTGCCGGGTTGTAACCATCTTCGATTTTCCTCACTCCTTGAATTGCCTAATTAAAAGGAAAATTTTTCAGTAAAAAATCTCACCGCAAACTTGGTTTTCCAATAGTTAAGAGCATCTCACCTCGAAGTAATTGACCAGATGGCAAGAATGTCGTCCCAAAGGCCCTACGTATATCTCTTCCCCTCCTCTCTTCATTAGGAAAATCTAGAACGCCGACATAAAATAGCCTTTCAAGACAAAGGTCCATAACGGATATAATATGATTGTGATTTAGTTGATAGGTAAATACCTCATCAAAAGCTTCGAATATGTCAATGCTCGGCTGATGAATGGTGCAGACGACTGTTCTTCCTGTATCCACGGTGTTCCTCACTGTTCTCATCACAATTGCAGCTGCCCTTGCGTCTAACCCAGAAGTTGGCTCATCCATGAAAATTATGGAGGGATTGGCGACTAGTTCAACTGCAATCGTGAGCCTCTTGCGCTGCTCGGTCGAGAGGCCATTCACACCAGGCAATCCAACAAGTGCATCCTTCAGGGGTGTTAGTTCTACAAGCTCCATGACCTCCTCGATGAACATCTGAAAAAGGAAAGAGTAATGAATTGGTGTGTTCGACTCTACGAAAAATGAGAGAATGTGTATTAAACAAAACAGACTAAGGCCCCCCTTTCTTTGCCTAATTTTAGGTGAGTTTTCACCTTTTTTCAAATCATAAAAAGGTTATAATTTACACATTTTTTTAGAACATACACCCTCCGTTCCTCCAAATTCTTCATAGTTGACTTTCTTCAAAGTTGACTTTTTAGGGTCATTTTGACCCGTTGATTTGGTTAGAAAAACAAGGCAAGAATTTGGTAATTTTCACGGTGTTGTAGAGTAAACATTACACTACAATACCATGAAAAATTATCAAATTCGTGTCTTGTTTTGCTAACCAAATTAACGGGTCAAAATGAAACTGTTAAGTCAACCATGAAGAATCTGGAGGGACGGAGGGTGTATCTCAGATAACTTTTTTTATCATTTCCTGCCACTTTTTAGGAGACAAAATAGAAGACAAGTAAGCAACTTTTTTCCTAAAAAAAATCTGAAACTTCTTAGAAAAATTAACGCTTTTAAACTAAAATTAGGTAAAGAAAGAGGACCCTTACCTTTCTGGTTTCAGCATCGACTTTTTTAGGCAACCGCAGCCAAGCAGAGTACAACAAGGACTCGTAGACAGTGACGTGAGGAGAGTGGATGTCGCTTTGTTCACAGTATCCAGAAATGCGAGCAAAGGTTTCGTGCTTCTTCTGATAGCCGGAGATCGTAATGTTACCTTCGATACAACCGCCAGTTTTCCTGCCGGCGAGAACATCCATCAAAGTAGTTTTTCCAGCACCACTTACACCCATCAAGGCTGTTAAAACACCTGGCCTAAAAGCTCCACTAACGCCGTTCAAAAGCACCAGCCTGTCTTCAGTTGTGCCCTGATCTTTCATTTCCTGAAGTTCACGATTCAACGTTTAAGTCCTATATTTGAAGTTGTAATAAACTCTCTTGTGTTTTCCAACTTGTTACCTGAGGCATGTCAACATAGTACTTGATGTCATCAAAGGTGATGGAGTGCGGTTCAAATGGAAGAATCATTCCTCTCTTTCGACTACGATTGGCATCTCTAGTGGATCGTCCATCGTCTCCATTGTTACATCTTTCATCAGGAATAACAGCATGAGGCTTCCCAGTTGCTGGCAGATCAGGGGGAGTATTTTAGGTCATAAGTTCAGGATTGATCAAATATCAAAAAGAGAAGGATTTCATAGATACTAACGTTTCAGGTAAGCGAGAGCAAGCGTGAAGCATAAGTTGAAGAAAAGTACGAATCCAAGCAATGCAGCAACTCCTAGCCAGTACCAGTATGCTTCGGGGAAGAAGCCTCGCGACTTCAGGACCAGTACTCCTAATGATTCGGCTCCATTTTTTGGTACCTATGACATAAAAAGAGAAATTTAATATCAACATATTTATTTAAATAGAGAATATTAATACACAGCAAAATATATATATATATATATATATATATATATATATATATATATATATATATATATATATATATATATATATATATATATATATATATAACTTACATGTTGCCAAGTAGCTCCCAAGAACTCATTTACGAGAATTGCATTCTGTCCATACATCATCGGTGATATCCAGTAACCCCATATCCACCATTTCTTCACTTCCTCTGAGGAAACCCAAGAGAAGTTCAAAACAATTGCTTATTGGAAAAGAGAAAAATCTTGAAGTCAATATATATTCTTACCTCTTGATAGGATAAATCCACCAAGAGCAACAAAGATAAGCAATACAAAAGAGGCAAATGTGCTTGCAGTGATCATATTCCTGCCCGCTGCCCCTATAAATCTGAACACTCCTGAAGCCATTTGGTTTATGAGTACGAGTAGTAAGAACTGTCGCAAGAACCTGCATAGCAGTCAGTACATTAGTACTGTTTGGAGCAAAAATAACCACTGACAGAAGACACTATTACCACTCTTTACCTTCCCAAGTTTGGGTCAAAACCGATGGGATAGTATGTTAGGAGTACCCAAATCGCAACCTCAACACATGTTATCGGCACCTTGAGGATCCATGTGGGAATAGAATATGCCCACGCGGGGTAGAACAAAAGGTCCCTTTGCTTGTGAAACACCGGAAGCTTCCAAATGGTCATGGGAATTTCAGATAATCCATTAAACATGATTGTCATCACGCTGAAGAACAGAGCGCCGCTGTAGATTCCTCCATCGGCTATGGAACTTTTGTGCATCTCGGTTCTTAGGAAGACCGTCATTGTGATCAATGCCATGATAAAGAGCTGCAACAATCATATCAGAAACTTTAGATTGTTAACTTCAATTCTGGAATTTTAGAAATTTTAAACGCGAAAGAACTCACTTGGGCAGACTTGAAGATGTAGACGAACGAGTTCCTCTTAAAAAGCAGGACTTCCCTAGCAGTGCAAGCTTTCAGAAGGTCTTTCTTGCTGACACCAAACTTATCAGTCGTCAAAGCGGCTGGGTGGCTTCTGTTTTTGTCAAATGAATCAGCGAGCTCGTTCCTTAGTCTTTGCCCAACATGAAATGATTGAAATGCCTCGGCAAATTCTCTTACAGTGACAAACCGGTAAGGCTTGTCCTGACAAGCCCAATACTGCTCCTGGTCTTTCTTCGATGTCACCTATGAAAAGTTCCATCTTTCATTAGACCTTGAATTGAATAGAAAAAATGGTCAATTACTTATTCACCACTTTCAGTTTGGGGTAATAGTCCACATGCCACCTCCAGTTTGGAATTTAGCCCAGTTGTCGATTGCTTGCAATTATAAACTGGAGGTGGTAACAAGAAGGTTTCGAAATTGAAGGTGGTAGGTGGATTATTACCCCATACTGGAAGTGGGTAATATGTAATTGACCCTAGCAAAAAATCAGTTATTGCGATCGCTTACTTCTTGCAAGAAATCAGCGACGCCTTTTCGTTCTGGGCATTGGAATCCCATAGATGAAAAGAAACCAAGAACGTTTTCTCGGGGACCCTGATAAACAATCTGCCCGTCCGCTAGGAGGATGATGTCATCGAATAGATCGTATGTTTCTGGCGCAGGTTGTAGGAGAGATATCAGAGCTGTTCCTTTGAGAATATGGACATATTGCCTTAGTGCCTTCATGACTTGGAAAGTCGTTGAACTGTCCAAACCTGTCGATATCTCGTCCATGAAAAGCGCCTTTGCTGGCCCAACTAGCATTTCACCTGCAGTTTGTTTATTCATAAAACATCAGATTTTCAACATTGAAACGGATCCAAATGGGTTTTACGGGTTTCGTATTCGAAGTCCTTTTTACCCGTTGTGACACGTTTTCTTTGTCCTCCGGAGATGCCTCTTAGCATCGCGTTACCAACCATGGTATCCGCACACCCTTCCAATCCCAGAACCTGAATTTTAGGCAGAGGAAAAAAAAAAACTTCAAATTCGGTTGTTTTTTCATTTGTTGTACAAAGTTTTAGATGTTCTCATCCTGGAATTGGTACCTTTAGTACGTAGTCTGTGATGACACTCGTGTCTTCTCCTCCTGTTGCTGTTGCCTGGATTAAGGCAAACAAATTGTGTTTTACCATTGCAGGAAAACAATTGACAAAACAAAGAACATAAACAAAATCATCCTTTTAATGTACCTTCATGAAGACATCTACATCAGGATCAGGTTTAATATTTGCTTCCTTCTCCCTCCTTAACATCTCCGATAGCATATCTATGTTTCAGAAGAAGAAAAAAAAAACATTAATATTAGTTACGATTTGAAATAACTGAAATGGTGAAGCGTATTTAGGATATAATTCCTCACTAACCGTATCTGGATCCAACTCCCTGGCATCTTGCTGAGAAATCCAAGGTTTCTCTGACAGTCATTTCCCCGATATGGAGATCATGCTGACTAATGTATGCAGCTGTCCTCTGTGCTACAAACTCGTCCATGCCATGGCCATTGTAAGTCACCCTCCCAGAGAACTAGAGTTGCAGAAAAGAGAAAAATAGCATATTAAATCTGGAATTCTGGCCAGGATACGTTATATTATGACAAATAGATTGCATAGCGACTAACCTTAAGATCAGTATCGAGCTTTCCAGCTAAAGACAACAACAACGTTGTCTTCCCAGAACTTGGGGGTCCTAAAAGCAATGCCATCCTAAGGAAACGAAAAAGATCATTAGATCAGCATCAAAGTTTTACTTGTCAAAATTACAGATATGTAAATGGAGTGTAAGTGTAAGTCAGTACCGGCAAGGCTTGATGATTCCACTAATATCACGGAGGATCGACAAAGGCTTCTTTTTACTTGGAAGGATGTGAATGTTGTTCAAAAACCCCTTTCATGATACAAAAAAAGGACATGTTACAACGATGAACTTAAGCATTAGAAGTTGAAGCATTTAGAAGTTTGTATGCTGTGTTACCTCCAGTATGTCGACGATGAAGTTAAAGAAAGAAGGCAAAGCTCTGCTTCCCACATGGGCTTCTGCATCAACCTTAAGGTTCTCAAATCTGACTTCAATTGTGGGTAATTCAATTCCAACTCTGAGAACGTCATAAATAGTTCAGACTTCAGACACAAGACTTAAGAAATAAAAATTACAAAAAAATGACGCTCACCTGTCGATTCTGTTCCTGAGCTTTAACAAGAAGCTTTCATTATCTTCATCAGCGATTCCTGCTAGCCTCTCGATCAAATGCTTCCTTTCAATAAGCCCAAGTTTCTGAACATCAACTTCATTGATTGTACCAAGTGACTCTCTCAGAATCCCTTTCCTCATACGGTTATAAGTTGGCAGTTTCTCAATGGCAGCCCATCGGAGAGCTTCTTCGTCGTTCTCCTCCCTCGACGATAGCGAGAAAACATCGTCGCTAGCGTGCCTCCAGAGCGAGTAACTGTTCGTCCTCAAGCTATTACTTGCTCTATAAACATCTCCACCTTCCATTATGAGGTCTACCAAGACAATGAACTCCTAACTCTAAACTTTTCTGCATAAGGTATGCAAAGATGAAGCAATGGTTTAAATAGAGAAACAGATACAGCAGGCAATGTCTTTATCAATGTGAAATGGGAGGTGGAAAATTGTGATGACTATGTGTTTTCTGAGACCACATGAATGCTGTGTGTTTCTTCCTAGTGCATGAACAAGTCATGAACAACATGAGATGCTTTAAGGCCAGGTAAAAATGCGAAGTAAATGATTTCAAACTCGATGTTTACCAGCTAACCGATTTCTTCAATCTGTGTCTATACTTGCCACACAACACTAACTGAAATAGCGAACTCTTGAAGAAATAAACATGGGACTAAACACCCCCCCCCCCCCCCCCCCCAAAAAAAAAAAAAAAATACAAAAATAAATAAATAAATAAATAAATAAATAAATAAATAAATAAAAATAAAAGATCATTGCTCAAGGAGCAAATTTTCCCAACCATAAAGTTTTTTTTTTTTTAAATGTTTATTAGGTTTAGGTTGGGGTTGGGGTTGGGTTGGCATTTGACAGCAGCTTCTTATCCAACTATTTAAGTCTCAAGCATGCCTATTGATGACCTAAATGCAGAATTGTCAACACAGGTGGGCACATAGGTGTGTGCTGATTTAGGGATGGGACATTCCTTACAGTTGAGAAGCAGTTGACAACGAAACCAGCCATGTTAGTTTTAAAATCTAAACACATGACAACGCCGGAACATTTATTTGTCGACAATTTTTAGACGGTGAAAGTCTTAGGTATGGAACATAAAGATTTTGAAACCTCTCTTATTACCACATTAATCCTTAACAATTACAGAACAGAAACAATGTCTGAAAAGTTTAAGGTTCATAGGTCTTACAATTAGGATCTGTGTCCGGGAAATCTGAGCCCTAATACTAACCACTGAACTTCACTTCACGCCCTCAACTATGAAACTAAACATGCACTTCAACTCCCTAACGGTTACAAATAGAACCCTCTTGTCGCCCGGGACCCGATGAGGCCTGTCAGGCGCCTGTTTGAGAAATCTTGACCTTGATTTCCACACCTTCTGAAAAATCTGTAGGGTTAGTAGAAACGAAACCAGGACGAGAAGAGTCATAGTATAATCAATCACTTCGAGCCACTGACTCCTCTGAAGGTCGTACGAAGAGCTTTCGTAAGACTCAGAACCTGCCTTTTTGAAGTTAGCTTCTGCACCGGTGATCAACGGAAGACTATACCCTACAGCTTGAACCCCTAACATGACCATAGTCTCTTATGTAGAACAATTGGCTCAAAATGCAAGTAATCGCCACTGAGAGTATCACAATCCAGAGGATACCCTCCACTCCTCTGCGCGAGAGGATGTCTTCCCTTTGCTTTATGTACATGCGTGGATAACTCTGTAGGCTCACGGGGATGAAATAAAGAGGGCCGTCGTCGTTTCTCTGGCTAGAAATAGAGATCTTAACCGTGGGACTAACCAGCCACCACGCTGTTGTGGGTGGATAAGCTACAACACTTCGATCAGACAATCCAACCCTACTTGAAGGTCCATGCTCTCAAAAAGGATATTCCACGAGGCTCGAACAGCCCTGCAACCAATCAAACACATCTTCCCAACATGTTCATCGTAAAGCCCTTCAAGGAAAACACAGAAACATTGCTGTAGGGCTTTCCAGTTAGAGTGAGCTGAGCCGACCGGTGGAAGAATTCCACATCCCCTCGGCCAAGATGGTCATGTTACTTAGGCCAGTCCTCAGTGGAGCACTATACAGATTCTGATACGGAGGACGGCTCTGAGAACAGCAGACATTTTGGAGGTTGTTCTTCAGATTCTCCGGTGTTCATCGAACATCTTGTAGGACGAGCTTAGCATCCTTTATCCCCTCATCTGACATAAAGGGGCCTTATTTACTACAATAGGCATCAGTTCCGTTGCATCTCCAGTTGGGCACCATCTCTATGAGCAAACGTCCAGCCATTTGTAAGTATCGATTCCACATTCCATCAAGCTATCTTTGTAAGGGATACTGGCTGCAAGCTTTGGATACGATTGTTTCGGATCCAAAGTGATAGTTAGCAGATTCTCCCAACCAAGAAGAAATGAGGACTTGATCGAAACCAGTCATTCGAGAAGAATACTGTCATCTTGCAAAAGAGGTGGCTGTTGGGTGAAACCAGGCTCTTTCATCCATTCCCACGGACCACTAGCATCAGTCATTCAAGAAGGCAGCAAACAAATGACTTTTTCCCCACCATTATCTTTCGATTCCCTGAAAGGGAATGGAGAGTTGCGAACCCTCTACTACGGTCTCGTTTCAAATCCACAGCAGAAGCTAAAACTGAGGCACATTCTTTATTCACTTCATCGATTCGATCGTAGGTATCAACATGGTCAGAATTTGTTGATTTCTATAGGTCCAAAACCATCAACATGGTATGAATTAGTGAAACCAATACACAACAGCATAAACAAACCCACAACTTGAAACCTTCATAGCTACAAATTCTATAAACCCTAATCAGTGATTCAAGATCTCTAAAACTAGCAGAAACCCACCAATAAAAACTGCGCCCAGAAGCTATGAACGCAAATGGGCTATGTGAAATTTCAGTTTTTGACAGTCACCCAGCAGAGATCAAGTTCGAATTATTAGAGTTCAGTCATGAAGTCCGCGAAACGAGCGATTTCGCTGGTGATTTTCTCAGTGCAGCTTACAACAGAGTGAATCATTCGATTGAAGAGACAAACCTGAAGCTGGGTCGATTACTTTCTAGTGATTCCTCACTCCGTGCTTCGGTTTACAAATTGAAGGTGCAGACAACACCAACCACCGTCTAGGCGTGTAGTTGAAGTCAATGCGTTGTGGAGCGATTTTTATGGACTGAATTACCCTTTGAGGCTTGTATTTTTGACATATATGCCCCTAATTTAGTGGGGTCCGTTAGCTTGTAGCATCTTTCACCATTGATATGAAATTTTTACACCAAATTTCCTTAGAAAAAAAAAAAACACCAAATTCTATATATGGTGGAGAAAAATGGTTTGACATCTCACACTTGACCATCAAAAAACTATTTCACCATTTTTAGTAAAAAAAAATAGCATCTTGATCTCTCACATATTTCACTAATTTTTATATCAGATAGTTATCTCACCATTTCATCAAATTTCGAGAATAGTGTTTTTGAGCTCCTATAACAAATCATCATTTTATCACCAAATCATGAATTTCATAACTTTTATTACTGAATATATTACACGAAATTCTAAAATAATTAAATTACAAAATATTGTTCATTCAATCTTAAAAAACACTTCAAAACTAATATACTCCCTCCGTCCCATTTTGTTTGTCCTGTTTGCCTTGCCCCCAAAATGTTCCTTCGTTGAAAACATAACCACTTTTTACCACTATATTTCTACTATTAATCTATATTAACTAAATAATTGTAGTCTTTCTATATGGATTCATTCATTCACATTGTAAATTCAATTCAATTTCAAGACTTGAAATACCTTGAAACAGCTTTCAAAGGCTTCAAACTGACTGTGCTTTATATGCATGAACTTAGAGGGAGTTTTCTGATCTTAATCCAACTCCTAAACCCATGTGCTTGATTAGTTGATAAAGACAAAGTATTTTGACACAGTTTACAGTGTCTAACATTATGTGTTTGACTCAGTTTTGCAGGGATTTCTTGTTTCCTATTTTTCAGGATTTGTTTCCTAACCTGAGTTTTGCAGGAAAGGAAATTATATGATGAATTGATTCTGTGATCAATCCTGGTGTGTTTGGAAGTTGCCTAACAGTTATTCATACAATATCAAGTCAATATCCTTAAATATATTGATCAAACTATTCGTTGGAGAAGCTATTATAGAAGTCAAAGCTGAAGCTACATAATAGAAAGTTTGTAAAAGAGAAGATCATGAAGAAGATCATGAAGATCTTCATTTCAAACTACTCTATAAAAAGAGGGAAAGCTGAAGCATTCAAACGAGACAATTAGCAGCGACACTAAAAAACATTCAAGGATTGACTAGCAACAAAGAAGCAGATTCATCTCTCTCAATCCAATCATAAGAAGAACACTGCATACTCACTGCAAATTCAGTTCTAGTGTTATTCTCTTTTGAACTTCATTTGTATATCATTTTGATAATATTTCTAGTTCTCATTCTCAAGGATTGTTCAAAGTGAACAATAGAGAATTCTGAGTTAATCAGATAGCTAGAGCAGGTACTAGATATGTTAGTGAGAACCACAAGCTTTAACAGAGTAAGACATGTCTCTGTGCTTGAGATCTAGGGCTTAGCTGTGGATTAATAATTTTTGTGTTGAAAATCCTACAGGGAGAAGATCCCCGAGGTAGAGACGTAGGTCCAAGTGGACTGAACTCTATATATCTTGTGTCTCTTGCATTTACTTTTCAGTTCCATACTTAGAACTTTTGCAGCATTCAAAACAGTTTCATTTCAAGGGTTTGAAACTCATTTCAAGGCCTTGAAATAGACTCATTCTTTTTATACTCATTCCATCACTTTACAAATCTTTTGAAACCACTATTATTGCAAGTTTAGCAAAAGTTTGCACACTCTATTCAACCCCCCCCCCCCCTTCTATAGTATTGATCATGTATTTCTACCTACTGTACACCCCTTCCATTTCAAGGCCTTGAAATAGACTCATTCTTTTTATACTCATTCCATCACTTTACAAATCTTTTGAAACCACTATTATTGCAAGTTTAGCAAAAGTTTGCATACTCTATTCAACCCCCCCCCCATTCTAGAGTATTGATCCTGTATTTCTACCTACTGTACACCCCTTCACACATGAACTATCATCATCAAATATGTAAGGATAATTTTAGTAGTGCAGGATTTTTTTGACATTTTTTTCCAAGACTTTAACATGTGTGAAAAATCAAACAAAGCAAACAAAATGGGACAGAGGGAGTAATAAAATAATAGGCAAATTTATTGGTATAAAAAAAACTTAATAGCACTTCAAAATATAATTATTATTATTATATTAGTCACTTAAAATCATTTTCACTAATTATTTGAAAAAATATGGCATTATGTCTCTGATTATACAAAAGTAAACTAAAAACATGCCCTAAACACTAATTAAGAATTTGGTGAAGATTACACCAAATTCTATTTCTGCCATCAACTTTGATGGTAAAAATAGGATTTGGTGATATGGGATAGGATTTGGGGGATATTGTGGGAGATGCACTTCACCATTTCACAAAGCTACACCCAAATATAAAGAATATCTTTTTAAAAGAAATATATATATATATATATATATATATTGTTGGAATAGATTCCCTAGAGGCAATCTTATATTTAGTATGAACATTGTTTTGGCTAGAATATTCATTTATTATATATTATGATATTTAATATAATGAAGTCCTTAGATACAATGTGTTGTTTATCTTTAATATCCCTAGTCCACTATATTGATTAATAGGACGATCAAATATAGACTAGTATGTGTGTAGATTGATATGGAGATATCAAATCTAACACATGGGTATGCATTAGGAGTAATGGCATACTGGAATGACCCACAACGAGAAGGATACATTAGATTATGTTAAAGTCACAATCGCTTCTCGTAGTGCTAATATAATTGTAATCCTTAGACCTGAAGCCACTAGATACTCTAGTTGTGGAATATCGTGCTTTTATGTTATCAAACGTTACACCGTAACTGGGTAATTATAAAGATAGCTATCGGGCATGATAGGAAGCAAGCTTAGAGATCGTAGTGATGTAGATAGCATTTGTCCCTCCCACATAATGGGAGTAAATATCCACGGCCACTCGAGGGATGAGGCTTATTGAAAGTCTGGCAAGACTCGGATAAATCAATATAGAGATATTGATGTTATCTGCTTGCATAAGCATATTCCCAGGATCAAGGAACTATGGATTTGATATACGAGTGTGACTATTTATGTCTCGTGTCCAATCCGGATATGGAGACAAAGGGATAGTGCAATATGAGATATTGGGCACAAGAGGTTTGTCGGGATCACTGACTATTTCTATTAGTTGGGTGGCATGGATGTGTTGCTAGACACCGCTCCATGATAGTAATAAGTTACTACCAACTAAGTAGAAACCTATGGGGTCACACGTCAAATAGAGAAGAAATAGATTTGGGATTAATTAATATGATTAATTACTAAGAAGGATTATTATGCAACACCTTGCAAACTTAGTAGGACTAATTTGCAAGGAAGGGACTAATCCAAGTTCATGTAGAACTAGGAAGGACCTTTATGTAGTTAACAAGGAGTTGTTGGACTATGTAAAGGAGGCTCTAGCTTCCTTCCCACTTAATGTCATTAGACATAACAAAAGAGAGTAGGAGAGAGCAAAAGAGAGAGAGAAAGATAAGCCTAGAGGCCGACCGCCCCTAGGCCGTCCGCCCCTTCCCGTCGGCGCAAAGAGGAGGCCGAACCCTTCCTTGTCCTTTGGTTGCTTGATTCGTTCTCCCTCTTCCTCCGGTTCAAGCTAGCACTTGTTGAAGAAAAAATCTAGATCTCACCTCTAGACGTGGATCAACCGTAGAGACGATAACATCATTCTTCGTGTGATCTATCAAACCAAAAGGTACACAATTACTATGTCCTTTTATCATGTTATGATTTCTCTTCCTGACGATCCGTGGTGGGCTTTGAGTAGGATTAAATTTTTGTTATTCCGCTGCGTTACCTACATCAAAACCCAAAAGTGGTATCAGAGCCACATGTCGTAGAGCATAACATGATTTTATGTGTTACGATTTCAGTTTATACACCGTATTATTGTTATTACGCGAAAACTGAATATAATTGGCATAGTATATGCAAATTGAATTTGATTCAATGTAAACAAGATCTAATTTAACATTGGATGTTAGAATTTGTGAGTTTAATAGGATGTGAATTATTGGGTTCTTGAAAAATTAGGGTTCATGGGAACATAGTTGAAAAGGGGTTTTCAATTATGGAAACAAATTTATGGAAACATCCATAAGGAAACAACCATGTTTGGGCAACAAGGAAGAAAGGAAGGAGGCTAGGGCCAAAACCCTAACCGTCCACCCCCTTCCTTGCGCGCCAAGAAAGGGCCGCAGGTCACATTGGGCGGCCGGCCTAGGGTCGGGCCCTGTGGCGGGCGGCGGTCCTTGGGGTACGGCCTAGGCTTAGGTTGGACCCCTTGGATCGTTGTAACTCTAATTACCCAATTTAACTAAAATTGAACAAGCTCGTTTGATAACTCTCATTTGTGAGTTATCTATGAGATTATATTAGAATTCATAAGTTGAGTTTCCATAAGTTTGAGCACGTTTTAGCCAACATAGCCTCGGTGCTATGAAAAAGATGAGTTTGAGCTTAATTGTGAAATTCGAGCGTTTTCATGCATAAATTGATATTAAATGACATATGTAATCGCTTGGTATAGTTGTTCATGTTATATTGACACGAACGGATGCTTAGCGGTTGATTGGAGGCATAAAACGAACTTCGGAAACAAAGAAACGCTCAAGAGGAGTGAAGAGAGACAAAGTTGGAGAAGCTAGAATGACCAGTCTCCACTATTTTGATCATATATTGAGTTCTACAAAGAATTTTGGAGTGAGACCGGCGGCAAATGAAAGTAGACTCCAAGATCTTTCCAACGATAGGTCACGGAGCTAAATCGGAGATCGGGCGAAGAAGTTACGACGTTTTGAAGTTGGATTTGTCGCTGATGTGCGTTCAGACGCACAAGTTCTGCGTTCAGATGCACATTTGCGTTCAAACGCAGCCCCGATGTCAAAAACAACTTATGTCCGCATGCAAGATTGGTGTCCAAACGCAAAAACTGAGTTTCGGAGGCCGAAAAAGGGCGAAAATTGGTTAACGCAGAAAGTGCAGAAAATTGGCTAAGTATGTGCGTTCAGACCCATATTGTGCGTTCAAACGCACAGCACAGTGCAGCAACAGAAGAAAGGGAAAACTGGCCAGAAAATGACTAAGCATTGTGCGTTCAAACGCACATCCTGCGTTCAGACGCAGGAAACTTCAAATTTAAGAAAGGTCAGAATCAGGCAGAAGTTAACCAGAAGACCAAGTATGTGCGTTCAAACGCAGGACCAAAAAGTCAACGGAAGTCAAAGTCAAAAAGTCAACTCTCAGAATGTGCGTCCAAACGCAGCCGTTGTGCGTTCAAACGCAGGTCAAGATTTCCAGAATTTTCTGAAGACGGTGGAAAAAGTCAAACTTCGTCAGAAAAGTCGAAGGCGGCCAGAATTGAGGACAGAACAGGAAATTCAGCACAGGACTGTGGACAGCAATATATAAAGCAGCTCTGCCCATCAGTTTCAGGATACAACACAGGATACACAGACAGAGACACTGAATCAGAGTCAGACACAGCAGTGCAGAGCAGAAGCAGGAGCATCGGAGCAGTCCCAGAAATCGCCAGATTTCTGTCACCTGTTTGATTCTCTTCTCTTCTTTATGTTAGATTTTATTAGCTAAACTTTTGACCTAGGTTCTCGGTGAACCTAGGGTTCATGATTTCAGTACTTCATATTTTGATTTTAGATTCATGACTTGTTAAGTCTTAATACAGTAGAGGTTTTGTTTGTTATTCTGTCTTTGGTTTTTACTGTTTATGCATGAACGGAGTCACGAACCTGGATTGGTACAGACATGATCTGGTGCGCGAGAGTGGCCAGTGAGAGTTAGGAAGAGAAGACTGAATTTAGTACTCTGCCTTGATGGAATGAGTGGTGAAGAGAATCAGGGGACTAGCCCAGAAGCATTAGGCCAACTGCTATAAGTTTAGGGGGAGACCGAGAGGAGAACCTGTAACCCTAGCAGCCTTAGAACAAACCTGCAGATCTAAGTGAACCAAGGGGATCCGAAAATCTGCGGGAGAGTGATAGATGCATGTGACCGAGAGGAGATTGTATCATTGGTATGCTGGCATAAACAAAACTGATGTGTGTCTGAATCGAAAAAACTGAAAAGCTGAATAGTAACCCTAGGGGATCCTGGAGCTTAGATCGTTAATTTATCTGTTTCCTACTTCAATATATTTCCAGAAAATTACCAAAAAGATCTTTTAATTCTGTTATTACGTTCAGTACTTAGTTTAGATAAATCGACTAGAAATTCCTCCTACTTTTTACGTTTTTACTCTTTAAGCCTAGTTTCTGATTAAGCAGTAACACTGTCCTCGTGGGATCGATAACTCGGGGTTGAAATACCAGCCCTATATTACTTGAACCGTGCACTTGCGGTAACACGTAAGAAATCGTGTCAAGTTTTTGGCGTCGTTGCCGGGGATAGTGTTTTATTGTTAATTAGGAATTAATTTAGATAGTTTCAAAAATAAATAAATAAAAAAATAAAAAAAAATTGCAATTTTTCTTCTTCTTCTCATATTTACCTAGTTACCTCACATGTATTTCTAGAGCTTTGTTTTGACAGGAATACAGGTAGAGATGACAGAAGGCAAAGGGGTATTAGCTTCACAACAGAGCAGCTGCAACCTATGGTGGCTGCAGCCGTAGAAAAAGCACTGGCATCAACATCTAGACCGCACCCGATCTCAATGCCGTATAACCGTTCTGGAAGAGCTATAATTCAGGCATTTGAGGCGGATCTAAAGGGAACTGAGCCAGCAATTGTGGTGCCACCAATTCAGGCCGAAAGCTTTTGCCTCAAGCTATCCACAATTCAACTCATAAAGGATCAGTGCAACTTTGCATGTACAGATGAGGATGACCCTCATTCATTCATTGGAAGATTTCAGAGCCAATGTGGGCTAATCCGGTATAGTGGGGTGACATCTGAAGCGCTCAAACTGATGCTCGTTCCTTATTATCTCAAAGGAGCATCTATGGATTGGCTGGACTCTATGCCATCATGTTCGATCAAAACGTGGGAAGAGTGTGTCTCACAGTTCATGAGTAAGTTCTATCCCGTCTCACGTGTGATTCAGCTTCAGAATGAGATTTGGACATTTAGGCAAATGCAGGACGAATCACTTGTCAAAGCATGGGAGCGCTACAATCGTTTGCTACGAAAATGCCCCAACCATGGTTTTGACAAAGGACTGATAATCAAGGTCTTCTATCATTCACTTGCACAGCCCAATAGAGACAAGATGGATAGAGAAGCAGGGGGAAATTTCTTATCTAACTGCGATTCAGAAGGGGCATATGCATTGATGAGATGCTTGGTTAAGAATGAACAGAGCATGACTCAGGACATGGCGCTGTATGAAACGCCAACTCAACCAGTTTTGTCCTCAGATATGTCTGAATTAAAGTGTATGATGAAGGACTCTGAGAAATCAGTTTCAGCACACTTTGACCAAATTTCAGCACGCTTTGACCAAATTTCAGAGATGTCGGTAGGGGTGAGAGAGCTCAACAATGTCATTTTCCGAGTTGAAAAACAGTGTCAGAAAATTTCTCATCATGGATTTCAGCAGATACACAAGAACCACAAACAAAGTTCATGCCACCAACAATTGAAGAAGTGTAGACAGTGACATCATCAGGTCCAGTTGATCCAGAAACTGATCCAGTACCCGCACAACAGGAAACATACTCATATATTCCTCATTGGCTTCCAGCAGTGCTGGAGATGCAGACGGACTTCTTTGCAAAGATGGCGCAGGAACAACAAGAAGCTGCATCACAGGTTGATGTCATTGAAGAAGAGGTGTTCGAGCCCATAGAAGTGTGCAATATTCAGGAGCCAATTTTGATATTTGATTCTAATGAGGAATCAGACTCAGATTCAGATTTGGAGGAAATAGTGCACTGTACAGCTGGAACCTCAACCAAATTCAACTTCTGGGCATGATTTGAAAGACACTGATATTGAGCACTCAGGGTGTACTGATGAGGATGGTACTGATGAAGAAACTCCATCCACCGGTGTGGATGAACTTGATGTAGGAATCCCAACTCAGCCTATTGAAGAAATCACCATGTCGTATGTTTATCAAGTATGTGAGGAGTTGGAAAGACGGTTGTGTGAGGATTCTGACACGGAAGCTGGACATGAAGATTCCCCCGATCCTTGTTCTATGGACTGTTCTCGTGACATTGCACATGACATAGAAAAGGGATTGGAAATTACACAGTGTGGGGGTACTGATAAGATGCCTGCACGGGTTGTTCAGCATCAAGAGTCAACTGGGTATGAGCTGAAATTCCAGGGTCTTACGCAAACATCCAGGGATGAAGTTCATCGGCATGATTTCGTAAAAATATTCGCAGACAATCCGATGAATGATGAGTGGAAGCTGATCAAGAAGAAAAAGTGCAAAATCAAAGATATCATCATCAACAACTTTTCACCTCGTGAAAAGAATGACTGTGCACGTGAGATGAGGATCATTGAGAAGAGAGGGTGGAAGAAAAAGAAGTGGAGAGATAAAGACGTCATCAAATTTCTTAAAGATTGAGGTAACAGGGTCGGGCCGTTGACCGTAAATTACAAGCACTTGTTGGGAGGTAACCCAACCTAGGAGTAAGATTTAAATTATTAATTTATTTACTGTTTAATAAATTTTGAGAGGAAAGATGAGGGTAGCTAATAGTTATATGCAGAAAATTTCAGAAAAGAGGTGGCATGAAGCTGAAATACAGAAACTGGATCGCTGTCAGCATCCAGATGCAGACTGACGTTTAGTGGCAGCCTGCTAGAAAAAAGGCAGATTGCAAAAATCCAGAAGAATCGACCCCGGTGCACAGGATGCACTCGACCTTCACAGGGACTCGTATGAGTTGGGGATTTTTCAGGAACAATTTTTAGCAGGAACGGAGCAATCGACCTCGGTGTATGAAAATACACTCGACCATGTGGGAGCATATTGTCATACGGGATGGTGCTTGGTGATTGCACATTTAAGAGAGAATACAAAACCCGGAAGGTTGACAACTTCCGTTGAGAAATTTTCCAGCGACCGGTCAACGGTCCTTCTCTGCCGGAATCTACAGAAAAGTAGGCACCTGTACGAACTGACTTCGGGTGCACAGGTTCAATTTCTGTCTCTCGCTTTTATTTTTTCGGAGTATACTACCAGCTAGTCGACTGACGGCCAGTCTCGAGCCAGTAAGCCAGTTGCTCTATCAGGTCATCAATCAGTCGGTCGTCCCGATCCCAGTAGATGAGGCATGCCAGCTCATCAAATCGAAATTATGTGCCTGATGATTAGTACCATGAGGGCATGGCACCATCCAGTGTGGGGGTGGCGGCGTTGTAACTGCATTAGTTTTACTATACTGGAAAAAAAATATATAAAGAAAAATAAAAAATAATTAAAAAAAATCAAAAAATTGAAAATTTAAATTTTTGAGAATGGGCAAAGGATTTATTTTAAAACTGGAGAGAGATTAATGATAGAAATTTCCCAAAAATTGATGAAGCTGAGGTGAGGAAGAGAACCGAGAATCTGTCTAGGGGAGTTTATAGAGCCAATGCACATCAGAAAATGCAAGTAGCTGTCTCTCGAGCCATGTATCCTACTAGTTGTCAAACCACCGTCACCAGGTAGTCATAAACCCGCCATCACGGTCACCCCATCATTTGGTGGAGTGATAGGCCATAGGGGACCTCACGTCTTGTCTCGCGCATTAGGTCCATTAGTGAGACTCGTTGATCCATTGTCCTTTTTCTTAGTAACCTTTTGACCTAGGTAGCCGTTTTTTTGATAATCGCATCATTGTTAGTATGTTTTACCGTTCCTACGCGTCACTGCACGAGGGAGTTGAGTTGAGGGGATTTTCTGGTGTAGAGAAGATTTGGCATATTTGATAGTGGACGAGCTTCATTGTTTATATCGAAGGGTGTGTAAGGGTGAGATAGTGACGGCAGCACACTTCAGTGTGGCGGTGACTCACGACATTACACAGGAGGAGAGCCGTAGTGCGTGACATTTTTCCGCATGACATGGGGGACTTGGGTTGACAGGGTTATATGGAGGTTGTGCTATGCTATTTAGACATCCTTGGAGTGAGGAGGTTCGGTTGGAAAAGCGCAATTATTTTATAGATTGACTACATGGTTTGGATTAGTGTGGGGCTGGTCGTTTCAGATTTTATTTACAGTATTTTTCTGCCACCCCACATTTTTGGTTTATTGCAGAACTGGCCTGGTTTATATTATTGTTATTTACTGTGTTGCCCCGCATTGAAAAAAAAGAAAAAAATCGAAAAAAAAGAAGAAGAAAAAAAAAGAAAAATAAAAGAAAAAAAACAGCAAAGGCAGAGTTTCAGGGTGCTTAATTGATTTTTATTTCAAAACGCTAGGCCAGGCAAATTTTGTTACAGTTTCACATTCTTTCACAATTGTGGCCGCGAGAACGGCATTGACACCAGGATTAGGGAAATTGAGTTTCTAGAATCTTAGGTGATTTGGGTCAGTTTTTGTCTTCTTGGTGAGGGAGTGTGAAAGTTGGGTACTTGTGAGTGTGCTGTGACGTTTACGAATTCTCTTCTAAATGACTTATCCTACCGTCCCAAAGCCGTCAGATTTACATTACACCCAGAGTAAAAGCTCGGAAGGTGTGCGTTAGGGATATGTTCGGATTGCGTGCAAAAGAAGAAGTAAGTAGTGTTCGTGCTTGTTCCTAACCTAGGCTGGCCGCGAGTTCTTCCGACTGCAGTTTCAGAATTTTAGGGGAATATGAGAGATCGATGATGTCCAATTTGAGTTAAAGAGGTTGCCCAGTATCACCAAAACTTTTTTTATAGTATTTGTAATGTTTTTAAATAAATGCAGTTACAACGCTCTGGATTGATTCGCGATATTATGCAGTGATAGTATACAACTGAAGTTTGCTCGGGGCGAGCAAACTTCAGTGTGGGGTTATTTGATAACTCTCATTTATGAGTTATCTATGAGATTATATTAGAATTCATAAGTTGAGTTTCCATAAGTTTGATCACGTTTTAGCCAACAAAGCCTCGGTGCTATGAAAAAGATGAGTTTGAGCTTAATTGCGAAATCCGGGCGTTTTCATGCATAAATTGATATTAAATGACATATATAATCACTTGGTATAGTTGTTCATGTTGTCTTGACAGGAACGGATGCTTAGCGGTTGATTGGAGGCATAAACACACTTCGAAAACAAAGAAACGCTCAAGAGGAGTGAAGAGAGGCAAAGTTGGAGAAGCTAGAATGACCAGTCTCCACTATTTTGATCATATCTTGAGTTCTACCAGGAATTTTTGAGTGAGACCGGCGGCAGATGAAAGTAGACTTCAAGAGCTTTCCAACGATAGGTCACGAAGCTAAATCTGAGATCGGACGAAGAAGTTACGACGTTTTAAAGTTGGAGCTGTCGCTGTGTGCGTTCAGACGCACAGGTTCTGCGTTCAGACGCACATGTGCGTTCAAACGTAGCCCCGATGTCAAAAACAACTTATGTCCGCATGCAAGATTGGTGGCCAAACGCAAAAACTGAGTTCCGGAGTCCGAAAAAGGGCGAAAATTGGCTAAACGCAGAAAGTGCAGAAATTTGGCTAAGTATGTGCGTTCAGACGCTCATTGTGCGTTCAAACGCACAGCACAGTGCAGCAGCAGAAGAAAGGGAAAACTGGCCAGAAAATGACTAAGCATTGTGCGTTCAAACGCACATCCTGCGTTCAGACGCAGGAGACTTCAAATTTCAGAAAGGTCAGAATCAGGCAGAAGTTAACCAGAATACCAAGTATGTGCGTTCAAACGCACATTGTGCGTTCAAACGCAGGAGCAAAAAGACAACGGAAGTCAAAGTCAAAAAGTCAACTCTCAGAATGTGCGTTCAAACGCAGCCGTTGTGCATTCAAACGCAGGTCAAGATTTCCAGAATTTTCTGAAGACGGTGGAAAAAGTCAAACTTCGTCAGAAAAGTCAAAGGCGGCCAGAATTGAGGACAAAACAGGAATTTCAGCACAGGACTGTGGAAAATTCAGCAGTATATAAAGCAGCTCTACCCATCAGTTTCAGGATACAACACAGGATACACAGATAGAGACACTGAATCAGAGTCAGACACAGCAGTGCAGAGCAGAAGCAGGAGCATCGGAGCAGTCCCAGAAATTGCTAGATTTCTGTCACCTGTTTGATTCTCTTCTCTTATATATGTTAGATTTTATTAGCTAAACTTTTGACGTAGGTTCTCGGTGAACATAGGGTTTATGATTTCAGTACTTCATATTTTGATTTCAGATTCATGACTTGTTAAGTCTTAATACAGTAGATGTTTTGTTTGTTATTATGTCTTTGGTTTTTACTGTTTATGCATGAACGGAGTCACGAACCTGGATTGCTACAGACATGATCTGGTGCGCGAGAGTGGCCAGTGAGAGTTAGGAAGAGAAGACTGAATTTAGTACTCTGCCTTGATGGACCGAGTGGTGAAGAGAATCAGGGGACAAGCCCAGAAGCATTAGACCAACTGCTATAAGTTGAGGTGGAGACCGAGAGGAGAACCTGTAACCCTAGCAGCCTTAGAACAAACCTGCAGATCTAAGTGAACCAAGGGGATCCGAAAATCTGCAGGAGAGTGATAGATGCATGTGATCGAGAGGAGATTGTATCATTGGTATGCTGGCATAAACAAAACTGCTGTGTGTTTCTGAATCGGAAAAACTGAAAAGCTGAATAGTAACCCTAGGGGATCCTGGAGCTTAGATCGTTAATTTATCAGTTTCCTACTTCAATATATTTCCTGAAAATTACCAAAAAGATCGTTTAATTCTGTTATTACGTTCAGTACTTAGTTTAGATAGATCGACTAGAAATTCCTCCTACTTTTTACGTTTTTACTCTTTAAGCCTAGTTTCTGATTAAGCAGTAACACTTTCCTCGTGGGATCGATAACTCGGGGTTGAAATACCAGCCCTATATTACTTGAACCGTGCACTTGCGGTAACACGTAAGAAATCGTGTCAGCGTTAAAAATTGGTTTTAACTGTATTATGTGCTTTGTTGCATGGTGGATGGATATGGCCAAGGATTGTGGATGTTTATTGCTTTGTGGTTTGGTTTACGGCTGTGAGCTGATCAAATTAATGTAATAATTAATTGGGTTTTACGGCCTGCGAGTCGTCTTTTCTCCTCGACATGTGAGGCTTTTATTATTTATTTATTCTAGATGTAACACTAGAATTAGAAATATTTAGATGATAGCCAAGAGCATGTAGAAGAAGACCGGAGGACCAAAGGAGCCAAAAGACAAAGAAGACAAACCCCTAGGCGCGCGGCTATGGTGGAGCACATGGAGATGAGCTTGTCACTTTAGGGCAATTGGATATTATCATTGGCTTGATAATATCTTAGTCTAGGGGCCATATCCATGCCACATATTTTTATTTTGTGGATGTTTATTATTTATGTATTGTTATTGATTTTTGTGTGTATGGCGATACTAGCAAAACATTAACAAGATAATAATAAACAAGGTTGGTTAGATCAACCAAAAAATTAAGAAAGTTAAATCCCTTAATAAAATATTGTGTTTTGCCTTCTCTTGCCAAAACACCCTTCATGATCAGGGTTCATTAAAATTCGGGCTTGCCAAAGCAAGCCGATTTTAATTTACCATGGTGTGTTGCGGACGACACAAGCTAGTAATGTGTGTATGTTGAAGCAAGAGGTTGGACGCAACTGGGTAAGATTCAATTGGATTGATGAGCCTAGAGGCATGACAATTAGGCGTTATCCATGGGATAAAGAATAAAGAGTTATTCACCTAATTGGACCAAGAGTTGCATGGGATGCAATTGGAATGATTCCTACCTAAATAATCTATTCTTGGGTGACTTGCCAAAGCAAGCTCAAGAAGAAGTGAAAAAAGGATCTTGGACCTACGAGAAAATATAATGATATTTTCCGCATTAATGGTGAGGGCTATTAATCCGAGAAAAATAGTGGGAGCTATATTTGATGATCTAGCCATAGTTGAATATAGTTAAATTGTTCAAAATACTAAAATTGCACATTTCTCGTTTTTGTAGAATTCCAAATGGTAAACAACAACGCATCGACTTCACCCCTACGGTCTGTCATTGAGAAGGATAAACTGTCTGGAACGAATTTACTTGACTGGTACAGAAACTTAAGGATTGTCCTTAAGCAAGAAAAGAAGTTGTACGTCTTGGACACTCCGATTCCAGCCCCACCAAAAGATGAGTCTGTTCTAGCGAATGTGAGGGCACGTCATAAACATATTGATGATTATAATTACATGACTTGCCTCATGCTTTTTACCATGACTCCTGAGCTTCAGAAGCAACACGAGATTATGGAAGCCTATGATATGATCATACACTTGAAATAATTGTTTCAGGAACAAGCAAGGCATGAGCGCTATGAGGTGTCTAAAGCATTATTCAAGAGTAGTCTTGCAGAGGGGAATCCAGTAGGGACTCATGTGCTCCGAATGATCGGGTACATAGAGAACCTTGAGAGACTGGGATTCCTACTTGGCCAAGATTTGGTAACTGATCTTGTCTTGCAATCGTTGCCTGTCAGTTATAATCAGTTCATTATGAACTATAATATGAACGAGATCAGTAAGACTCTGCCAGACTTGTTGAACATACGAAAGACAGCGGAACAGAGTGTGAACAAAGGCAAGGGCAAGGCCATAATGATGGTGCATAAGAAGAAGGGCAAAGGAGTTGCCTCTAATTCCAAAGGAAAGCGCAAGAAAGTTGAGAAATCCAAGGAAGCCCTAAAGCCTAGTGGAGGCATGGCTAAAGGTGAGTGTCACTACTGCAGCCAGTCGGGTCACTGGAGGAGGAATTGCCCTAAATATCTGGAGGATAAGAAGCTTGGAATAGTGATTCCACCACCACCAGGTATTTATGTTGTAGACGTCAATCTTTCTATTTCTTCATCTTGGGTATTGGATACTTGATGTGGTTCTCACATTTGTCGAAATGTGCATGATTTGAAAAGAAGTAGAAGATTGAGTAAAGGGGAGATAGATCTGCGCGTCGGGAATGGAGCAAGAGTTGCTGCATTAGGTGGGCGCTTATGAGTTATCTTTGCCTTTTGAACTTATTTTAGAATTAGACAATTGCTTTTATGTGCCTGTTATGAGCAGAAACATTATTTCTATTTCTTTTTTGGACGAGAAGGGTTTTTCTATTTCAATAAAGGACAAGTGTTGCTCCATTTATTTTGATAGTATGCACTATTGTAGTGCGCGTTTGTCTAATGGATTGTATATTCTTGATCTAAATAGTCCAATCTATAACATAAATACTAAAAGGATTAAAACTAATGATTTAAATCCTACATATCTATGGCACTGTCGTTTAGGCCATATAAATGAGAAACGCATATCTAGACTCCATAAGGATGGACTTCTAGACTCATTTGATTTGGAATCATATGAGACATGTGAATCTTGTTTATTAGGAAAAATGACAAATTACCCTTTCAATAAGAAATGTGAGAGGACTAGTGAGTTATTGGCACTCATACATACCGATGTATGCGGGCCATTCCCCACGCCTGCCAGAGGTGGTTACACCTACTTCATCACATTTACTGATGATTTCAATAGATATGAATTTGTATACCTTATGAAGGCCAAATCCGAATCCTTTGAATTGTTCAAGGAACAAGAATGAAGTAGAGAAGCAACTTGGTAAAACTATTAAGGCTCTACGATCGGATCGTGGAGGAGAATACTTAAGCCAAGAGTTTGATGAGTATCTTAGAGAGTGTGGGATAGTATCCCATCTCAGTCCACCCGGAACGCCACAATGGAATGGCGTATCCGAGAGGAGGAATCGCACGCTATTGGATATGGTGCGATCTATGATGTCTCAAACAGATCTCCCGGTATCCTTTTGGGGACATGCTCTAATGACGGCAGCTTTTACCATTAACCGTGTTCTATCTAAATCAGTCATGAAAACACCATATGAGATATGGACTGGGAAGCGTCCGATAGTGTTGTTTAAGAGGATTTGGGGCTGCGATGTCTATGTAAAACGTTTACAAACAGACAAGCTTGGGCCCAAAGCGGATAAGTGTAAATTTGTGGGATATCCTAAGGAAACTAAAGGATATAATTTCCACAATCCCACCGAGAACAAAGTGTTTGTTGCTCGGACTGGCGTGTTTCTAGAAAGAGAGTTTGTCTCTAAAGAAGCAAGGGGGAGGGCTGTAGAACTTGAAGAAATTCAAGAACCACAAATCACTGAACCGATGATGGAATATGAACAGCAACCGCAAGTAGTTGTGGAAGAACCTGTTCAGGTAACAAAGGAACTCCGTAGATCAAGGAGAGTGCGTCATGAGCCAGAGAGGTATGGACTTCTCGTGACTGAGCCCGATGACATACCACTCATGGATGACGAGCCTGAAACCTACGGGGAAGCCATGAAAGGCCCAGACTCTAAGAAGTGGCTAGAAGCCATGAGATCCGAAATGGATTCCATGTACACCAACAAAGTATGGACTTTAGTGGAACCACCTGAAGGGGCTCGGCCCATAGGGTGCAAGTGGGTCTTCAAGAAGAAGACCGACATGGATGGAAAGCTAGTTGCCCATAAGGGGCGATTGGTAGCCAGAGGGTATAGACAGATTCATGGTATTGACTATGATGAGACCTTTTCGCCAGTCGCCATGACTAAATCCATTCGAATCCTACTTGCTATTGCAGCATACTACGACTATGAGATATGGAAGATGGATGTCAAAACAGCGTTCCTTTATGTGAACCTCCTCGAGGATGTGTACATGACACAAGCAGAGGGTTTTGAGGATCCAGAGAATGCCAAAAAAGTCTGTAAGATGCAAAGATCCATTTATGGATTACAGCAAGCTTCTAGGAGTTGGAATCGACGTTTTGATGATGCAGTCAAAGAGTTTGGCTTCATCAAGAACGAAGATGAGCCTTGTGTTTATAAGAAGGTTAGTGGGAGCTCTGTAGTATTTCTGGTATTGTATGTGGATGACATACTAATCATTGGCAATGACATTCCTACTTTGCAATCTGTTAAAGATTGGCTAGGAAAGTGTTTTGCAATGAATGACTTAGGAGATGCATCCTACATACTTGGTATAAAGATCTATAGGGATAGATCTAAAAGGCTGCTCGGCCTAAGTCAAAGTACATATATCGACAAGGTGTTGAAGAGGTTCAACATGCAAGATTCCAAGAAGGGATTCTTGCCCATGTCGCATGGAGTCACTCTTTCCAATAATGGTTTTCCCTCCAATGAGATTGAGAAGGACCGCATGAGTCGGATACCCTATGCTTTGGCCATAGGATCCATCATGTACGCCATGTTGTGTACTAGACCAGACGTATAGTACGCGTTGAGTATGGTAAGTAGATATCAGTCCAATCCGGGTGAGAGTCACTGGATTGCTGTCAAGAACATCCTAAAGTACTTGAGAAGAACTAAGGATGCGTTCTTGATATTTGGAGGTAAGGAAGAGCTAAGTGTAAAGGCTTACACTGATGCAAGCTTCCAAATCGAAAAAGATGACTACAGATCGTAGTCTGGATACATGTTTTGCCTGAATGGAGGAGCTGTGAGCTGGAAGAGTTCCAAGAAAGGGACAGTTGCTGATTCTACAACAGAAGCTGAGTACATTGCTGCTGCGAAAGCAGGCAGTTTGGATAAAGAAGTTTATCACTGAGCTCGGTGTGGTCCCTAGCATCGTGGATCCCATGGAGTTGTACTGCGACAACTCCGGGGCAATCGCACAAGCCAAGGAACCACGATCACACCAGAAACAAAGCATGTACTTAGGAGATTCCATCTTATTCGTGATATGATCGATCGAGGAGATGTGAAGATGTGCAAGATTCCAACGGATGACAATCTTTCAGATCCGCTCACAAAACCTCTTGCGCAACGAAAGCATGAAGGGCACGCCTGATCTATAGGCATATGAGATGCGCCAGATTGGCTCTAGTGCAAGTGGGAGACTGTTGGAATAGATGCCCTAGAGGCAATCTTATATTTAGTATGAACATTGTTTTGGCAAGAATATTCATTTATTATATATTGGATATTTAATATAATGAAGTCCTTAGATACAATGTGTTGTTTATCTTAAATATCCCTAGTCCACTGTATTGATTAATAGGACGATCAAATATAGACTAGTATGTGTGTAGATTGATATGGAGATATCAAATCTAACACATGGGTATGCACAAGGAGTAATGGCATACTGGATTGACCCACAACGAGAAGGATACATTAGATTATGTTAAAGTCACAATCGCTTCTCGTAGTGCTAATATAATTGCAATCCTTAGACTTGAAGTCTCTAGATACTGTAGTTGTGGAATATCGTGCTTTGATGTTATCAAACGTTACACCGTGACCGGGTAATTATAAAGATAGCTATCGGGCATGATAGGAAGCAAGCTTAGAGATCGTAGTGATGTAGATAGGATTTGTCCCTCCCACATAATGGGAGTAAATATCCACGACCACTCGAGGGATGAGGCTTATTGAAAGTCTGGCCAGACTCAGATAAATCAATATAGAGATATTGATGTTATCTGCTTGCATAAGCATATTCCCAGGATCGAGGAACTATGGATTGGATATACGAGTGTGACTATTTATGTCTCGTGTCCAATCCGGATTTGGAGACAAAGGGATAGTTCAATATGAGATATTGGGCACAAGAGGTTTGTCGGGATCACTGACTATTTATATTAGTTGGGTGGCATGGATGTGTTGCTAGACACCGCTCCATGTTAGTAATAAGTTACTACCAACTAAGTAGAAACCTATGGGGTCACACGTCAAATAGATTAGAAATAGATTTGGGATTAATTAATATGATTAATTAATAAGAAGGATCATTATGCAACACCTTGCAAATTTAGTAGGACTAATTTGCAAGGAAGGGACTAATCCAAGTTCATGTAGAACTAGGAAGGACCTTTATGTTGTTAACAAGGAGTTGTTGGACTATATAAAGGAGGCTCTAGCTTCCTTACCACTTCATGTTATTAGACATAAAAAAAGAGAGTGGGAGAGAGCAAAAGAGAGAGAGCAAGACAAGCCTAGAGGCCGACCGCCCCTTCCTGTCGGCGCAAGCCGAACCCCTCCTTGTCCTTTGGTTGCTTGTTTCGTTCTTCCTCCGGTTCAAGCTAGCACTTGTTGAAGGAAGAGTCTAGATCTCACCTCTAGACGTGGATCAACCGTAGAGACGAGGACATCATTTTTCGTGTGATCTATCAAACCAAAAGGTACACAATTACTATGTCCTTTATCATGTTATGATATCTCTTCCAGACGATCCGTGGTGGGCTTTGAGTAGGATTAAATTTTTGTTATTCCGTTGCGTTACCTACATCAAAACCCTACACACACACACACACACACACACACACACACACACACACACACACATATATGAAAACAGAATGGGTCAAGCAGTTGGGCCAAAGTGCAAAAGGGAAGCCCTCTCATACATACGCCAGCCATAAGGATCAAGCACAAGCCTCAAGAGGGAAGAATCCACCCTCGAGATCAAAGGGATTGGCTTGTGTTAGGCGGTTAGTTCGGGCCACTAGTCCACAATCTAGACATTCAAAGTTTCTACTAGTAGCTAGACAAGTAGATAATTGATATGTCTAGATATTCTATTTGATGATTATTATGTAACTAAATAATTCCAAGTTTGTAAAATTAAAGATTGTAGTCTTAGTATAAAAAACAAACACAAAAATAGCCGTAGGGTCACTAGTGTAGGATCCAAGGAACATCGAATTAGTGTCATCCTTCATATAGAAACAAATGTTCGAAATATGTAGAATTGACAAGAGGAACATGTTTTGGCCCAGTTCATGCTGTTAATTTAGAGAAGATAATGAATATCACGGGGATATGAGTGATGTGGTATCACGAGGCGCTTTAATTGGCGAATCATATTAATTATACCATTTTTATTGTATCAATGTATGAAAATAATCACAAAATCAACTAATTAATGTGCCTCGTGATACCACATCACCCACATTCCCGTGATATTCACTGTCTTCTCGTTAATTTGATGTCAAGGTCTAACTCCCTCATCTAGAGAACTCATTTGAAAACAGTTACAGGTTTGTAAGCTGTATTTTACCATCACCGAACGAATTGAAAAATCTTGCGAACCATTTAAGAAAAACAAACAGAAAAATCAGCGAAGAATATCTAAAAAGCATTGTCAAGGGGAAAAATTATTTATTGTTTTAAAATAGATGATGGCGAAACTGAAGAATGGAGAACTTGAGCTGTGCAGTTTTAACAGTTGAACTATGTTTCCGGTGTATGAGGCAGATAGCGGTTGGGGTAAGCCCGATTATGCGTCAACGATTGCCTTGCGGTTCAAAAATTTGATGATTCTACCATTTCATTGTATCAATGTATGGAAATAATCACTTAATCAACCAATTAAAGTGCCACGTGATACCACATCACCCATATCACCGTGATATTCAATATCTTCTTGATAACTTTATGTAAAGATCCAACTCCCTCATCCAGAGACCTCATTTGGAAATATTTACAGTTTTGTAAGTTGTATGTTACCATCACCGAACGAACTGCAAGATCTTGCAAACCATTTAAGAACAACAACCGGAAAAATTAACAACGGATATCTAAAAAGCATTGTCAATGGGAGAAATTACTTTACTGGTCTAAAATGGATGAGGGAGCAACTGAAGAAAGGAGAACATGAGTTGTGTAGTTTTAACAGTTGAACTAAGTTTCTGGTGTATGAGGAAGATATCAGTTGGGTTAAGACCGATTATGCATCGACGACTGCCTCGCAGTTCATAATTTGGTGATTTAATCATTTTTATTGTATCAATGTATGAAAATAATCACATAATCAACCAATTAAAGTGCCCCGTATCACCCATATTTCCGTGATATTCAATATCTTCTGGTTAATATGATGTCAAGATCCAACTCCCTCATCCAGAGACATCATTTGGAAACATTTACAGGTTTGTATGTTGTATGTTACCATCACCGAACGAACCACAAGATCTTACGAACCATTTAAGAACAACAACCAGAAAAATCAATGACAATTATCAATAAAGCATTGTCAAGGGGAGAAAATTACCTTAGTTTTATAAAATTGATAAGGGAGCAACTGAAGAAATGATAATTTGAGTTGTGTAGTTTTAATAGTTGAACTATGTTTCCGATGTATGAGGCATATAGTGGTTGGGGTAAGCCGGATTATGCGTCGACGACTGCCTTGCAGTTCAGAAATGTGATGATTCTGATGATTACAAGATGAAGGAAAGAAATTAAAGCTTTGATTAATTTTCTCCCAAAAGACATGGCTTTGCTAGAAGGGAATCCGGGTTTAGTCGTCAGAATGTACATATATAATTTTCTCAAAGTATTTCCTATGTGCATGTGTCGGTAAACATGTAAAGTGTGATACTAGTAAATAACTTGAGTTAAGGCCCTTTCCAAATCATATAAACACTTTTAAACTCGGTCTTGTATAAGTAATTGTATTCAAACTAATTATTCATAGGATGAAAATAAAAATATATAAATGGTATTCACCTCTACTACTATAAAAAGGTGAAGACACTAAAATTGTTTAACTTGTTTTCTCCGTTTCCTACATTTTTTGACTTGCCAAAAATACCCTTCACTAAAACCCATAAAAATTAACATGTTAACTATTTGTAACAGTCATAAAATTTCACTAAGTACATTTTATGTTTTTTCCATTTCAACTTTTCAAGTAAACAATAATTTCTGGTCAGTTACGGAGAATTAAAGTTGGCATTCATTGCCTTTAACTCACACAACTTTTAAGTGAAAAGTTGTCCATCTTCTTTACTACAATTACCATTGGCGTTTCACTTTACAGACAATTTCATAAGCATTATCACCTTCGTTCATTTTCTTATTATGATAATGGTATTCATCGCTACAACAGAACTCAACATGTACTATCGATGAGAGTTGGTTTATGCTTGTAAGTTCAACGAATTGTGACCCATGGGAAACGACATCGAACAAATGAAATCATCAGATGCATTATTAGGTGATAGTAAACTCATTCACTTATGTAAGTTGATTGTTCAAAATTTATGCAGGAATTTTCCATTTCTTTCTAAAATATATCAACCACCAAGAAAAGGGTGTTAAAAGGGGATGACTAAATCCAAGATGGATGTCATCAGTTAATTCAGGTACGTAGTTTTCTTCTTCTTTTTTTGGAGCTGTTTTATCCATTCGACATCTTTTTTCATTGAACCATTTTTTACTGACTTTCAAATATATTTTAGATGGTTTTGTTTTTCTTGTAACTTTCTATTAATATTTTTTAACTTTTATCTTTCCATTTTGTTTTCAAAATTACTTTAATAACATATAACGTTGATAAAAAAACATGAATCACGTACAATAGATTTATTCGGAAGGCTCACAAACTCACAATAGTTGTGAAAATGAAATTATCTGATTATGGATTAATAAACCTAGCAGAGGAAGCTTACAGTCCTTGTCTTCGTACTATGATTGGGGAAAGTGAGACTGGCTTGAAGGATTTGTTCAAAAGGCAGAGTTTTTAAGGGTGTTCGATTATGAGAGGTTTCACGGCGTAAACATTAGTCCTTTCTCGAATTTCAGCAAGAAATTATTATTTCACGGTAGAAAACACGTAAAGAAGACAATATTCAAAATCTAAAGATGGTGGGAGGAAATTGGAAGAACGAACTATTGTAACATGATTTCTTAATAAAGAAGTCAACAATCGTGATTATTTGTGATCATTCGAGGATATTTAAAAAAAAAAGTTTTGTGAACGAGCAAAAATTAATTATCAATTGAATTTTATTGACGTTCATACAGTTTTTGAGGATGTGTGGTGGAGAAATGCAGATGTAATATTTTTATTCCTTGGCGTTTTGGAGCTTCAATAGGCATAATTCAAGCTAGAAGGCTCCACAATTGGAGTTATACTCTATAGAAAAGTAAGTGTATATGTGGATCTGCAACTCATTGTAACTTCTAAGAATATAGTGCATACAATGCTTCTCCTATTTTCATATTTTCACATCCCGTAATTATTTTGTTAGTTTATATTCATAATGTCAGTTTACATTTTTGGCAGTTTGTTGTTTCATTACTTAGCTCTGTACTGCATAAAACGACACCAATAACGAAATAGTTTGATTTTTTCACATGAAAATTATCCATGTACATGAAGCATGTGTCGAGTGTGCTAACTATAATGATAGATTTTTACTCGCTACATTATTTAAGTTGAACTCTGAATAAAGATATTCACTACTTTTACTCAAGTTTGTACTCAAAACAATAATCAATATTCTTTACTATTTCCTAGCTTCTAACAAATGTTGAAGTAATCTATCTATATTAACTTGCAAGTTATGGAACTATGAAAAACTCAACAACTGTTTGATTTATTGGGAAAAATGTGCTAGCTTTGTTGGTCTTCATGTATTTTCCCTCTCAAGTACATGGGTCTACCTTTCTGGTATATTGTGCTAAAGCTAGAAATGTAGATCATTGCGTACGAGAACGTGTATTATAAATAAAAGAAATAAAATATAGAGAAAAAAAGATTTATTTCATGGTCTTTGCACTTAAATGATAGCTCGGAGTTGTTCATTTGTATGTTCGTAGAAGTTATAGTGATGTTTATCTTATTCTTCTTTTGAGAATTGATTATTTATATCTACAAGTACATTTAAATCCAGTATGCAATTTTTATATATTGTAAAACAGTGAGCATATAATAGGTTAATACTTTATGAATTTTAACTCCTAGAATTACTTTTGTGGATAGGCATGAGAGACACTACTCGTAACACATTATGCTCGATCATCAGATACAAAGGATGCACTCAGGTTGAGTTAAAGACTTCTTTTTTTTCTGTTCACTCGTATTGCCTTTTAATAGAACGACATGTCTAAAATCTGAACAAATAGATTGTTCGTGTAACCTTAAATTCCTTGACGAGAATTAAATTTGCATATAATTTATTTTTGGGAGTTCCTTACAAAATGTAGGGCTCGCAAATTTTCAAAAAATCAATAATCGTAAAATATTTATAAAAATCATAAAATCATAAGTTTAGTAGACCTTATCTGCTAAACATATATACGGTGTCGTTTACAAATTAAAGAGGAGTAATCAGGCAAGTACAGCGATTTTTCCTTTTACTTATCTTGGGTTTTCAAGTAAATTGTCCATATTATTACCTGATATCATGAATAATAACGTTATCAAGGTTCAAGAAACTAACAATCTATGATATGGGTTTTTATCTTATATTAAGCACGGTTCTGGATTTAACAGCCTTTTCCTCGAACCAAAGTTTGCCTCATGAGATTTAAGTTGTTCGCCTAGGGAATGACTAATGAGTTGACTGGTATCTTTAATACATTTGTTAGGTTAACCCATGTAACTTATGTTGTGTTCACGTATTATTCTTTGATATCATGTAACCATACAATTGTGGGGTTTTTTTTTGTCTTGGTATTGCTTTTTGAAAATATTATGAAATTCCTGTTTTTGAAAACTAGTAGAATTTGGAATTTATTAGTATTCCTTATTGATTTATTTTTTAGTATTTGTGCAATTAGAATTACATGGAGGGCAAGTCGGTGTAGCCTATTTATAGGTGGCTCTACAGTATTTCTAATTGAGTAAGTTGAGTGAGTCGAGTTGAGTAGAGAATTGGTTAGATATATCTTTGAATGTTGGAATAGATGCCCTAGAGGCAATCTTATTTAGTATGAACATTACTTTTTGTCTAGAATATTCATTGTATTATTTATGGAGATATTTAGTATAATGAAGTCCTTAGATTGAAAATGTGTTGTTTATCTTAAATATACCTAGTCAATTATACTGATTAATAAGACGATCAACTATAGACTGGTATGGGGTTGGATTGATATGGAGATATCACGATCCAACACATGGGTATGCATTAAGGGTAATAGCATACTAGATTGACCCATAACGAGGAGGCTACATACATGTTATGTAAAGTCACAAGTGCTTCTCGTAGTGACTACGGTATTGTCATCCTTATACTTGAAGTCACCAGATCCTCTAGTTGTGGAATATTGTGTTTTCATATCGTGAAACGCTACACCGTAACTGGATAACAATAAATGCCGAAGGGGTGTACAGTAGGTATAAATACAGGATTAACACTTTAGAGGGGGGGGGGGAGGTTGAATAGAGTATGCAGACTTTTGCCAAACTGTGCAAGAGTAAGAGATTCAAGGCCTTGAAATGAGTTTCAAGCCCTTTGAATGAAAACAGTTAGAGTGTGAAAAGAATAAGTCTGTTTCAAGGCCTTGAAATGAAACTGTTTTGAATGCTGCAAAAGTTCTAAGTATGAAACTTGAAAGTAAATGCAAGAGACACAAGCTATATAGAGTTCAGTCCACTTGGACTTACGTATCTACCTCAGCGATCTTCTCCCTGTAGGATTTTCAACACAATTCTTATTAATCAACTGCTAAGCCCTAGATCTCAAGCACAGAGAGATGCCTTACTCTGTTAGAGCTTGTGGTTCTCACTAACCTATCTAGTACCTACTCCAGCTATCTGATTAACTAAGAATTCTATATTGTTCACCTTGAACAATCCTTGATAATTAGAACAAGAAGTATTATCAAAATGATATATAAATGAAGTTCAGAACAAGAAGAACAGAGGGTATGAAACTGCAGTGAGTATGTAGTGTTCTTCTGATGCTTGGATTGAAAGAGATGAATCTGCTTCTTTGTTGCTTGGAAATCCTTAAGTGTTTTGTGTGTCTCTGCCAATTGTCTATGTAGTTCTGTATCGAATTTCTTCAGCAGTTCTGCTTCTAAACACTCAGTTTGAATTGAAGATCTTCAGAATCTTCTTCAACAAACGTTCCTGAAAAATAGCTTTAGATCTTGACTCCTCTAACTGCTTCTTCCAACGGCTAGTAGTTCAGTATCTTCCAAGATATTGATTTGATCTTGTTGGAAGTCTGTTGAGAGGCTTTAAAACATAGCAGATCAATCACAGAATCAAGTCATCAAGTAGTTTCCATACCTGCAAAACATAAGTTAGGAAATAGGTTCCTATAAAATAGGAAACACAATATCCCTGCATAACTGAGTCAAACAGATGATGTTAGATCCTGTAAACTGTGTAAAAATACTTTTTATTTCATCATCAAGTATCATCTAATCATGCACATGCGTTTAGGAGTTGAATCAAGTACAGAAACTCCCCCTAAGTTCATGCATATAAAACTCAGTCAGTTTTAAGGCTTTGAAAGATGTTTCAAGGCCTTGAAATAGACAAGCTATTTCAAGTCTTGAACTTGCATTGAACTTACAATATCCCCCTTGATGAAAGACAAAAACACAATCTTCCAATCTGTTTGATACTGTGATTCTGCAACAAATACTCATTAGCACATAACAGAATAAATCAAATAATGTCAATACATAATATCCAAGAAATCCAACTTATTAAACAAACTAAAAAGAGCAAAGTTTCAGGTAGTCCTACTAACCAGAACCAGGTCATTAACCACGAAAAGTAATGCAGAAATACCCTAAATTTCTCCCCCTTTTTTACTTTCATAAAAAAATAATGAGAAAATGATGGATCAGTCCTTGGAATGGTTTTTAAAAAATTGTTTTGAAGAAATAAACTTTTAAAGGCTTTGGAAATTATTTCAAGGCCTTGGAAAAGCAGAAGAAAGAGTAGGCAATAGTTAAGGGGTAGGATCTTCATCTCCTTGCTTCTCTGCATCTTTCTTCATGACTATCTCCCTCATCATCCTGTTCTTCTTCCTGTTGAGCCACATCATCACCTTTTCACCTTCTCCCTCAAACAAAACAGCATCAGTCACAATCTCTGGAATATTGGGCTTCTTAGATTTCTTCTTCTTGAGGTCTATTCTTCTGAATCTGGACTGTCTTCTTCTTGATCCTCATCCACTTGTTCAACAGCCACCTGCTTTCCTTTATCCTTAACCTGAAAATCCTCATCCTGAGTTGAATGTTCACTGGGTATATCCTTTGCTGGTTCAGTCTTTTTGGGTACTCTTTTCAGCTTGAGACACTTCCTCAGCCACATCAAACAATGTCATACTCCTGAACATGTTTTCAACCATATACTTCACCTGTCTGAGATCAGTGTCAAACCCATGTTGATTCTCCTTTACATTATCAATGTCCATCTGAAGTTCTTTCAACAACTTGAGAGTTAAGGGGTTGTCTTGAGACTGAGAGGTTTGGCTAGAAGTGGGAGTCAAAGATTTAGGTTTGAGAAATTTCTTGAAGCCCAACTCTTCCTCTGTCAAATCTGAGTATAGCTTCCAAATCTTAGAACTGGTTTTCACCATGCCAATCTTCTCAAAAGCCTTCTCATTAAGCATACCAAAACCAGTAGTCATTGATTCTTCCCTATCAGTTGGAATTTCAAAGTATTGGAAGAATAAGCTGAGCAAGTTGGCATATGGCAAAGGGTGTTTTCTCTGGTTGGTTTGGTTGTATAGCATGTGTTCCATCACAAAATTTGGAAGATCAATTTCATAACCATGCATAACCAAATACATTAAGTGTAACACCCTATCAGTTACCAGTTCCTTTGAGTGTTCCCTAGGTACCACACATCTTATGAAAATAGTAAACAAAACTTTGGATTCAACAGTTAGCATAGAGTGTGTTAACTGATTAGATGAGGCAGGGGTATTTGGTAGATCTGTAGTGCCTTCTCTATCTCATCTGGTTCATCTTCTGGTTCATCCTCTGTAACCTTTTTCTTTCCTTTTCCCTTGTGTGCTTTGTCAGCATTCTTCTTTGTCTTCTTAGATTTCTTCAGGGCTTCACTCTTAGGAGGGTAGTTACTGGTGTCATATCTCTTAGGAAATCCTAGAACATTTGCAAACTCAAAGTGATCTAGTTCCATGTCAATACCAGCTACCTTAGTCTTAATCAGTGGATTTGCAGTTTTACTGAGTTGCTTCATGTTTAGGTAAAAGACTCTGGTTAGTCTAGGGTAAGCTAACTCTGGAGGGTTTAAAATAAACCAAAGAGAGCTTTCTTCAACATTTCGATACAGTCCCGATTCATACCATGTAACATAGGCATACTGATCAGACTACATAATGCAACTGATCTAGAAGAAAATCCATCTAGCCACTTACCTCTAGCAACATTAGTTATGAATCATGTACTATCAGGGGCTAATTTCTTACCAGCGGATTTCTTCTTCTCTGAATAGATCTGTAGTGCCTTCTCTATCTCAGGTTCATCTTCTGGTTCATCGTCTGTAACCTTTTTCTTTCCTTTTCCCTTGTCTGCTTTGTCAGCATTCTTCTTTGTCTTCTTAGGAATGCCAATCTGAATTCCCTTTTGTTTTTCTGGTACATACTCCACTGGCTTCTTCTTCTTCTTCTTCTTCTTGCTGAACACTAGGATCTCATCTTTCTTGGCCTTCTTCTTGGGAGGAGGAGGTGCTACGTCTTATGCAGTAGGGGTCTTAGAGCTAGACTCCCCACTAATGTTCTCCACCTCTTCCACATGGGTCTTTCTTTTCTTCTCTGTTGCAGCCTTTGAACCACCAACCATCTTGATTCTGTCTGAGGCTCTTTTGGTGCTCATTAGGGTTTGGAGAATAAGAGAGAGGTAGGATAGATACGAAAGAAAGAAAGAAAGAAAGAAAGAAAGAAAGAACGAGATAAATAGAAGAGAGTGTCAGTTTGAAAAGGAAACTAGATATTCTCTCTGATCTTTGAAGATCTGATAAATCTAAAAGATTCGAAATTGTGTGTGTCGTTGGAAATAAAATATGTAATACTATTTTGGCTGAAAAGGGGTATTTAAAAATTGAGGGGCAACATTGAGCAATTATCTACAAAGATAACACCCAAAATTGAAAGATCCAGAGTTATTGACTATTTAGCATGCAGTCTTATTTTCAAGGCTTTGGAAAGGATTTCAGGGCCTTGAAAGCCTGTATGATGTAATGCACACATACTCAAAGCTTTGAAAGGATTTGCAAGGCTTTGAAAATCAGTTCAAACCTTTGAAACACATAAGCTTACCTGATTCTCCCCCTAAACCAATGATTCCTTATTTAGCATGCCTAATTCCACTCTTAAGGCTGAGAATCTTTCATCTGGCAATGGTTTAGTGAAGATGTATGCAAATTGCAAGTTAGTAGAAACAAATTCAAGAACAATATCACCTTTTTCAACATGATCTCTGATGAAGTGATGTCTAACATCAATATGGTTTGTTCTAGAATGCTGAACTGGATTCTTTGTAATTGATATTGCACTTGTGTTGTCACACTTGGTAGGTATATCTCTGAAATCAAATCCAAGATCTCTCATTTGTTGTGCTATCCATAACACTTGTGAACATCAAGCTGATAACTCCTTAGTTGGAGTCATCTTTCGTATGTAATACATTGCTATTTGTGTGCATTTCGGAGAAAAGTGATGGAATTTAGGCCAATTCTTGTGAAGAATGAGCTTGTTGTGATTTATTGTTAGTCTGGGCGATTCTATGCATTTTTAAATGTTATTTGTCAAATATAATCGCTTGGTATGCTTTTTCATGTTGTCGTGATAGGAAAGGATGCTAAACGATTAATAGGAGGCATGAAATGAACTTCGGAAGATGAGAAAAGCTCTGGAATGGCCAAGAAGAATGAAGAGAAGCAAAGTTAGAGGAGCAAAAGTGACCAACCTTCACTATTTTGATAATATCTTGCGTTCTACAAGACCTGCTATAGTGAGACCAGTGCCAAATGAAATAAGACACAAATATATTTCCAACGGTAGGTCACAGAGATCAATCAAAGGCCGTACGAGAAAGATATGGTCCGTCAAAGATGACGCAAAAATGAAGAAGAGCTGGAAAACGTCACTGGACCAGTATTCAGTATTTTGGATGTATCTCGAGTTACATATGATATTTTGGATCAAGTTCTAATCCATTATAAATAAGACATTAAGGGATTTCTAACGATATAACATAGGCCGAACAAAAATTTTGGATGAGGGAGAAAAGGCCCGTGCAAGATCAGCTTATGAAATCTGTCCGAGAATTGCAAACTAGAGGGGCTGAATTGCAAATTCGGCCACAATACATTAAAAATCGTTCCCAGCCCTATACATCACGATTTTTAGACTTAGAAGGCAGAGTAGGCTGCTGGAGAAAAAGAAGAAGAGGTTGGACGAAGGCTTGGAGATTGGAGTTCGTCGTGAGAGCGAGGATTCCATCGTTTGATCTCTCTTCTCTATCTTTTTCATTGTTTTTTTTTTTATCATGAACAACATAAAATTCATCTTGTTACTCATGAATCTCAGTAGCTAAGTTCATTATCCGGATTTCTCTATGGTAGCTAGGGTTTGAAGCCGTTTTGGCGGATTATAAATTTGATTCACGTTTTGCTTAAACTTAAGTCATGATGAATGGTTGTGCTATGTTTAATTCTTGTTCTTAACCCATCTTTGTGTAGTTTGATCACCCATATGAAGATCATAGGTAATACGTTAATGAAAGCAACGAATTTCCCGGATAATTGAATCAAGCATATCGTCATCGGTTAGAGAAATCAACCACAGACTGTGAGCATTGAGTAGAATTAGAAGATCACGATGCATGTTTAGACGTACGTAAGCTAGAGAAATCAGGTACGTACTCTTAGAATTCGGTTGAGAAATCTTCAAAGTACCCTTGCTCGTTTGGCAAATCAATTCATCATCTGTGTTTCAGACCGTAATTGTGGAAACCAAGTAAACCTAGAGAAAATCCTGATATTCGTCTCTCGTATTCACTCACAGTTCTAATAATTAGCTTGTTACTTACTTTCTTAGATTAGTAAACAAACTCAATTGCTAGCCCACATGAAGTTAAGCATCCTAATTGGTTCACGACTAGTCCTTTGGGTTCGATAAATCTGGATTTCCGGATATTACTACACGCGACAGCCGTACACTTGCGGTTGTATCGTGTCAAGTTTCCGACGCCTTTTCCGGGAGATCTTACCTGCTTCCAAGAGATTAATTGTGCAGGTATCTTAATGATCATGTGGGGGCATAATTCTTATGGGCAAGCTCCAGGATATTCACCGTACTACTCCTATGGAGATATGTACACCCCTCCTCCTTGCAATCAAGAAAATAAGGAGATGAAAGAAATATTGAAGCTCATGATAGCTAAAATGGACAGAATGGAGGAAGGGATTAATAGGATAGATGAAATTGTCCAGCTTCAAGGACAACACTTGGCAGAACTTTCAAGTGCATTGGCATATGAAGATAATAACTATGGGCCAAGTAGCATCATTCCTAACTTAGTTGGGGAGTGCGAAGAGGAAGACATTGAACCCCTAGAGTTCTATGCCTATAATATTGTTCATCATGAAGTAATAGATCCTCGGGCTGCTTCAGACTCAAATTCGGACTCAGATTAGGATGATATTGTGAAGCCTATACAACTTGTTCCTCGCATAATTACGGAGTCATGGCATGAATGGAAGAGTGTTAACATCGCGAGCTTATGACCTAAGTACATTGAAGAAGATTTTAATGAAGTACGGGCTCGTAAGTACATGGATAATGATTTCTCCCGAATCATTGAAGATCTGTGCATAGATGAACCATGCCATGGGTCTAGGGAATTGTTGCACGGAGAAGAAGAACGATCCCAATTTTATGTGGTTCATGAATTGCCACCTATGATTCCAAGACAAGAGCTAGGGAAGGAAGCAGTCAAGACGGCACTCCTTGCAATTATTGTTCCACTTGGGATTCTATTTCCACATAACCGATCCTTAATGATATTGATGTTGAAGAATTAGAAGAAGAAGAAGAAAAAGATGAGAGGTACAAGGGGTCATGACGTTGTGAATGAATTCTCGAGAAGACCGATGATCAAGGAGTGGAAGCACAAGAAGAAGAAATTTTTAAAGGCCGTCTTCTACAACTTCTTCGTGCCATATGTGTCTCATGCATGCTCACGTGAGGAGACAAAAATAAAAGCGATGGTGGAAGAAGAAAAAGTGGAGAGAAAAACCGTCTTAATCATATTTGAGGTAATTGGGTCGGGTCGTCGACCTTAAATTACACGACGCTTGTTGGGAGGCGACCCAACCTATTTATTTTGTTTACTTTAGGGAGTGCGTTTTAGATACAGTTGTGTTGCGTTATTTATTTATCTATGTGGAGAGATGAGAGAGGGAGAGAGAGGGACTAATGATGGTTTCCTAGTGACATTCTTGAGAAGGTTATGAGAGAATCAACCTCGGTGTGCCATGGCACATATGACCTTCACAAGGGCTTGCATTCGCGAGTTGGGATTCTTCAGACATGGATTTTAGCAGAGGAGGCAGTCGACCCCGGTGTGCGAGAACACACTGACCGTTGGGAGCATGGTGGTGCCACTACTGTGCTTGGGGACTGCTTGGCGTTATTTCTTCCCCTCCCTTGAGGTGGTTGTGAGTATCTTTTTCTTTTTGCTGGATTTTGTGTCCCTTTTAGTGTATATTTCATGCTCCATCTCATCTACTGGCCTTTCACATTGATTCTTGAGTTCTCTTGCATGATCTCTAAATTCGTTGAGGATAACGAAGCATTCAGTGTGGGGGTGGTTTTACTGTCTACTAGCCAATTGTGTCTTGCATAGCCAGTTAAATGTAGGATGTGTTTCGACTGTATTGTGAGTTAGTGTTGTGGTTTATGTTTAGTTTTTAATTATAATGTGGTATTGTGTAGTATGGATTTAGATATTGTCTGCATTTCTAAATAATTGAGTCTACCCACCAAAGAGTTGAGTTGTGTAGTGTAATTTTTTTTATTCGAGTCTAAGCCTCGCATTTAGAGTTAGAAAATACACAAAATCTAAAGAAAACATACAAAAAACCAAGAAAAAAAATCATAAAAAATTGAAAAAATTTAAAAGTTGTGAAAAGACAATTGAAAGAAGCATATACTTTGTTGATTTAGTGAGATGTGAAAAATTTAGGCATAGGATGGGAATTTTGACCGAGAATGACATTTTTAGTTCTCCCTAGTAAGTATAGAGAGAATCTCATTACGTGAATGCCTACCTATTTTCAAACTAAACTGAATTTTAAAAGCTAAAGTGTGTGCTGTTTTCTCCTAAAAGATTTGAGCTTGGTGTTTGCTAAACAAGTCGAACGTTCATGTTGTCCGTCTTAGGTAGTCGTCAGCCCGCCTCGTATTGGCACACAGAACAGCTGTGCGAGGATGTGTATTAGAGCACTCACTGCTTTTAGATCTTACCTAGTAGGACCACTAATAAACCCTAATTGAACCTTGGATTCATTGTTAGCCTTTATGACCTAGGGAGACGATTCTTGGCTTCATCATATATCATTCAGAATTTCCTTTATAGAGCGTCACGAGGGAGCAGTAGTTGAGGAGGTTCGTTGAGGGAGTACTTCATTACATATTTTGTGAGTCTGCAGATCGCATATACTTCATTGGATATCTACGTGGGGATGCGAGGGTGAGTGAGTCGGCTTGCACACTGCGGTGTGGCGGTGTTCCATGTCATTACATCGTGGACACAGTAGTGGAGAGCCAGAGTGCGTGACGTCTAATCCGCATGAAAATGGGGTTGGTTGTACTTAATTGGTGGATCGTGCTAGGTATTGGATTTCTTTCATCTTGGTGTGGGAGGTTCGGTTAGATTAGGCACGTGATATATATTATCTGACTACTGGAGAGGGGGATGTGACTACATTCTAGTGTGGGGGTGTCGACATTTGACTACGGACATTGATGTCGTGCATGGATGACTCCACCCCCATACATAGTTTGATTTGACTTTGACGGTTTGTGGCATCATGCGCTTCATGGAGTCAGGGGGAGATGAATTATTCTTGTGATACTTATTTGTTGTTTTGTTTATTTCCTTCCCATGATACTATTATTGTCGCTTGATTCTTGAAGGAGGACCACTCATAGTTGTTTGATTGTATTATGTTTTATTGAGAGAAAGAAAAGAAGAAAAAAAAAAGATAGAAAAAAATGAGAGGAATAAAGAAAGAATACATTATGCTTATTGGAAAACGAGTTGTGAAAGTTCCTAGTTCCAGATTGAAGACAAATATTGAGTTTTCCATATCATTCGCTTTGATGGCCGCGGGATTGACATGGTACCGGGGTTTGAGGGGATTGAGGGTCGGAGTCGGTGAGATTCGGGTTGTGGATTCCTATCATCAGGGTGAGGGTGTGTGAGATATAAGGTTTGGTGAGCTTATGTGACGCTTTAGGATTTTTGCTTCGTATAGTTATATCCTCTTTGTTCTTAAGCCTCATCATGTTTGACCATTAGCGGAATAGGAGCTCGGACTATGAATGTGGCTTAGCCTTGGTTAGCCTCTTATTTTTATCGGCACCCATGAAGAGGTAAGTTATTCTTTATAGTAAAGTTAAGCTTTCTATACTAACTATGAGGAATTACTTGTTGTCGAATTTAGTTGCGCTTCACACCTCTTGTCTAAATTTTTCATCATCCATGAGCATCAGTCTATGTTATTGAAATTGCCTGATCTCACAAAAAGAAAGAATTAAAAAGCTTTCATGTGTTTAAGATCGAGTCTACATGTGCATTTGCATCATCTTGCTACATTTATAGTGTCGTGAGTCATGTTAGAGTCGTTTGAGTCTTGTTGGCTAGTAGACACATAAATGCAGTAGACGAGAATTTGCTCGGGACGCGCAAATGGTTAGTGTGGAGGTATTTGATAACTCCTTAGTTGGATTCATCTTTCGTATGTAATACATTGCTATTTGTGTGCGTTTCGGTTAAAAGTGATGGAATTTAGGCCAATTCTTGTGAAGAATGAGCTTGTTGTGATTTATTGCTAGTCCGGGCGTTTCTATGCATTTTAGATGTTATTTGTCAAATATAATCGCTTGGTATGCTTTTTCATGTTTTCATGATAGTAAGGGGTGCTAAGCGATTGCTAGGAGGCATGACATGAACTTCGGAAGATGAGAAAAGCTCTGGAATGGCCAAGAAGAATGAAGAGAAGCAAAGTTAGAGGAGCAAAAGTGACCAACCTTCACTATTTTAATGATATCTTGCGTTCTACAAGACCTGCTATAGTGAGACAAAAGCCAAATGAAAGTAGACTCAAATATCTTTCCAACGGTAGGTCATAGAGATCAATCAAATGCCGTACGAGAAAGTTATGGTCCGTTGAAGATGACGCAAAAACGAAGAAGAGCTGGAAATGTTCACTGGACCAGTCCTCAGTATTTTGGATGTATCTGGAGTTACATATAAAATTTTGGATCAAGGCCTACTCCATTAGAAATTAGACATCCAGGGATTTCTAACGATATAAGATAGGCCCAAATCAAAGTCCGGATCAGGGAGAAAAGGCCCACGCAAGATCAGCTTATGAAATCTGTCCGAGAATTGCAAACTAGAGGGGCTGAATTGCAAATTTGGCCATAATACATTAAAAATCGTGCCCAGCCCTATACATTAAGATTTTTAGACTTAGAAGGCAGAGTAGGCTGCTGTAGACAAAGAAGAAGACGTTGGAGGAAGGCTTGGAGCTTGGAGTTCGTCGTGAGAGCGAGGATTCCATCGTTTCATCTTTCTTCTCTAACTTTTTCATTGTTTTTTATCATGAACAACATAAACTTCATCTTGTTACTCATGAATCTCAGTAGCTAACTTCATTATCGGGATTTCTCTATAGTAGGTGTGTACGAGAGAATCCTGCAGAGAGAATTCAATATACACCAAGAGTAGGGGATAGAAAGAACACAAGAAGAGTACGGTTGTGTGTAGGGAGAGAGTAAGACAATAGTACTGTATGAGAGAGAGACATGATTTTGGCAGAGCTTCCGCGTATCTTTGGTGATTCGCCCTTGTATAGAAGGGTTAACGATCCTTTATATAACGGAGAATGTGACCGTTGTAGTGTGGTTAATGCGCCCATTAATGGCGGCTTAATTAGCTTAACCACAACGACACGTTCGTCCGCGTATATAGGGACCGTTACGGCACGTTCGTACGCGTATACCAGAATCGTTATGAGGTTGGCCGGGTTTATGGAGCTCGTGCCATAAATCTCTCAAAGCAGTTACTAGGGGTCGCGCGCGGGCTTGGTTGTCGCTCGCGCGCAACAGGACTTACTCTAGCCTCCAAACCACTAAGTCCCTACAAGTCCCGTGTGGTGGTATGCGAGGGCCCTGTCTCGCAGCCCCCACGTGGATCAGCGCGGGTGGTGATCTAGTGTGTGTGGAGCACATCTAGGTGTGCTGAATGATCGCTACGTGGCTAAGATCTGCCTGTCTAGAAAGCACTATCTACATTATCCCCCTTTCTGCGCGTGAAGACACACAGCCGGATAGGCTTCAATGCGCAGGAACCAATGTACACGTCGCCGCAACGCACCAATTCAAATACACGCAAATTCAGCCCCCGTGCGTGTCATTACGACCTAAAATCCCTAGAGTCATGCCGTCTGGTCTTTTAGGGTTTTAGGCATGACGTCAGCTTGTCCTGTGATTGCGCGATTCGACGGTGACGGTTGCGATTCGACTACTGAAAGGACGCGACTCCTCATTGTTTTTGGATAAATACTCTGTGCTCTCCATTGTTGCAAAGCATCACTTCTTTCTCTTAAAGTGAATGATACCCGGAAGCCTTCAAGAGCAGATTCAAGTGATCAATCATCAGTTCTTCCTTGTCAATCGTCTCCTTCAACTGGCTTCATCTAAACAAGCTTTACCAAAACAAGGTTGGCTTTGCTCAATTCCATTTAATGTACTGATGAGTGGACTTCATGGATGAGTGGATCGACCACGTATTGACCCACCATGCCATCATATTGAACAATGCTGGCGTCTATTTCGCAATCCATGCTATGAAGGGTGCTGCCGTGAAGTTGGATCAGGCCATGCTTCTAAACCTTCTTTCCCGCTATTCGCCTGCGACTCATACCTTCCACTTTGCTGAGTTCGAGGCTGCTCCCACTCTGGAGGATGTGCACATGTTGTATGATCTTTCTCCCGTTGGTGAGGTGGAAACTCTTAGTCCTTTGAGGACTGATCCGGAACTTTCTCTGTACAAGCAGATGGAAGAATGCTTGTCCGAGGTAAAAGAGATTTCCACGCGGTGGACATCTGCGAAAGTTCTTCCCGACTGGCAGCTGGTTGATACATCTGCGAAGAACACCTAGGGAAAATGGGTGCAGTACTTCTTCCACGACTATGCGAGTAGCAGTATCACCAAGAAACTGCTGGGCCAGAACCCAAAGGCGAAGAATTATGTGAATGGGAAAGGGTACCATCTCACCTTGTGTGGCTTTCTCTGTGCATGGCTATCAAGGTACCTTATTGATGGTCACCCTCATGATGGGGTTTTCTACCATGTCCTCCCTCTTGCTGTGAGACTGACCCTCGGTCAGAGAGTCGCACTTGAGCCGCTAGTCTTGGGTACTTTGTACCACAGATTTGACCAATTGGTAGGGGCGACCAAGGACTCTCGTGGTTGCCTTGATGTGCGGACTTATGTTAACATCGCATTCCTGACCATGTGGGTTTTTGAGCGATGGCCCTCCTATGCTCCTGTTCCTTCTAAGCCCATCAAATGGTGTGTCCCAGGTGCGGAGGATGAACTTTCCAGTGGAAGAGCTGCTTGATGGTTTAGAACCAATCTTCCCAAGTTTACCTGTAGCCTGATATGCGATGACCGAAGCAAGTTTATGGCTAGGCCTTATGCCACGCGCATTGAAAATGTGCGATGGTTCCCAAAGTTGTATCCTGCCAAACCTCTTGCTTTCTCAGAAGAGCTTCTTTCCGAGGGTCATGAGCGCTTCCATGAGCGCTATCGCGAATTCTTCTGCTGGTGTCTAAGGGGCTCTCTTCCTTCTCTTGCAGACTATGTTCCTGAGCTTACTCCCAGGTATGAGAGGATCACAGTGGATGTCGATCCAACTCGCGTTTCTCCCCAGTTTTGGCTTTGATGCAGTGGCGCCATCAGTCTGGCCTAGATCCATTGTAAGAGGCTGCTACAAGCGGCTGTTGTCTGGCGAATGCCAAACAATCCTGAGAAGCAACCTGCCCTTTGATCAACCTTCAGGTGGCCGCGCAGGTCGTTTCTCCAAGAATTGGGTTGCTTACTGGACTACCCAACAGGCCAGATTCGAGACACAGTTGACCCCTCAACCCAGCAGAGCTCCTGTGATCAAGAGAAATTCCTTCCCCTTCTGTCCTAACTGCAGTTTGGACGACTCCCAGTATGGCTGCTACTCATTGCTGGACCATGAGAACCACTTGTGCCCATCCACCATCCTTGAGGAGAAGATGGCCGCAGTTAGGGGTGGTGCTTCGCATGTTATCAAGTACAGCGAAGATTTTGCCAAGGTAAACAATTTCCTTTGCGCGTGTTAAGTTTCTTTCCTTTGATGAGTCGAAACCTATGATCCATTTTTTGTTTTAGTGCTATCTGAGGAGGTTTGCATCTGGTGAGCGCTCCAAGTCGCTGATCAATACCATTGTTGCTGCGAGAAGGCAGGGTGAGCAAATTCTGCTAACAATGGGGATGGCTCCCGCGGTCAAGGCTCGGATTCGCGAGGTAATGGATGCATTTGCTGACTTGCTGATAGACAACACCCCAGTTTTGCCTCCTCTTAGGAACGCTCCATCTCCTCCTGCGGACGTTGCTCCAAGGGCGAAGAGACCAAGGCAGAAGTGAATCACTATCTCTTCCCCTAGGAGTGCTCCAGCTTCCTCTCCTGCGAAGTCCCTTACCTCTAAGGACAAAGGCAAGGGTCGCATGCCAAGCAAGGTGCGGAAAGAGCTCGCAGTCGAGACTTTTGTTCCGTTTGGTCAGGAGGAAGAGGAGGATGAGAGGAGAGAGGTGAGAGAAAGAGATGATGATGAAGAAGAAGAAAGAGTCGAAAGTGAAAGAGAAGAAGAAAGAGGTGAGATACAAGAAGAAGATTCGGAAGAAATCTCGAACGAACTTATCTTCTTAGTACTTTAGCTCTCACAATATTTATTGAACATTTTATCCTTTCGCAGATGATGACGCAGAAACCATCAGCGGCCTTCTGGCTAAGAAGCAGAAGAAGGGTTCTCACGCTGGCGTTTCCAGCAAAGCCATAGACGAGGACATCCTTTCCGAGTCTAGAAGAACAGCTGCGGAGGCTGCGGAAAGAAGAATGAAGCGAGAAGAAGATGAGATCGAACTCATAAAGAAGAGGAGTTTGGAAGAGCAACATGTTGACGACTTGGTGCAGCAAGCCGATGAGGAAGATGCGGCTGCTCTAGAGCAGGCTCAAGCGGACTTTGAGGAAATCGCAGGTGGCAATCAAGGTGAGATCTTTAATCTTGCTGTAACTTACCAAGAAGTGATTATCGGTGCATTAAAGCATGGTTTATCGAAAGCCGATATTCGCCGATGGCTAGTAAGCAAGTGTGGTGAACCCTCAGGTAGTTATTCAAGCAACATCTGTAAGCTAGGCCTAGCAACCCAATTATCATCATAACAAGTTTCTTCTCCCCCCAAGTCACGCCCACATTAAGGATACGCTTAATGAAGATACCCTAGTAGGATACGATGTCGCGTCTTTAGCATATGATGAAGATGCCACAATCCCACCTACGTGTGGAGGTGATTGCTCTTGATTTATAAAAATAACAAAACATTGTATGATACAAGTTGCCTCACATTTTCCTGTCTTGTATCGCAGGCGATGCTGATGAGGCCATGCTGGAACAGAGAAGTTAACCCCCTGCATCTTATGCTCCAGAGCGAAGCTCTCATGTTGAGAAGCCTGTCGCAGCTGCCGAGTATGCAGGAGAGCCCTTGTAGGATGTCATCGAAGTTTCTGATGATATCGAAGCTGACACTGTGCTGATCGAAGAAGATGCTGATGCCGCAGCTGATGAAATGGAGACAGATGCTGCCGGGGCTGAGATTCATGAAAATGAGCAGGTCGTGGAAGACATAACATCACATGCGAATGTGAATGTTCAAATGAATGCTCCCGAGCCACACGAGCCCCTCGCAACCGAAGGAGTTTCTGGTCGAGCAGCAGCTACTACTGTTGCCGTTCCTTCAACAGAGGTAGAGCTTCCAGAGGTTCCCCAAGCATGGAGTTTTTGGAGCTCGCAAGTGGGAGCTTCCGTCGCACCTGTTGCGGCCTATACCCTTCCTTCCAACTATGAGGAACTAGAGCTCGCAGCTGATAGACGAGCAATGGAGCGAGGACAGACTTCAGCTCTTCCAGCCATGCGCATTCCTTCTTTGCGCGAGATCCTTGAAGGAACCGGTATGTTACCATTTTTCGCATTTTACACCCTCATTTACAAGTTTCATGCTCTAAACTTGAATTAACATTGTTAGGATTGAAGCAAGCTGATGTGGACTGGCTAGTTCGGATGCGTCTCTCGTATCCCCGGTCATTTGCGAGATCTCTAGAGATAGAGCCATATAACAGAAGGCTGTTCTTGACCGAAGCCATCTGGATTTTGGAGCAGCTGTCTGTGGCCACTCCTGCGACCATTTCTCCTCAAAGTGCGCAGCTGCTTTTCAGCACATGCCAAGGCCTTCAAGCCAAAGTTCAAGGCAGGCTAGGCTTCGGGTATCTTCTCAACAGGGTCACCCGGATTCGCGCAGCTGTGAATTTGAAACGCGGCTTCCACAACCTCGCAGATGAAGCGCGAAAGGTAGAGGAGCAAAGGCAGAAGGCTGAAGAGGCTGTCAAACTCTTCCATGAGATTAACGCCAAGTACGAGCAGCTGAAGCGAGAAGTGGACCAAGTGAGAGATACATCACTCTCGTTTTCTCCCGATGACCCTCTGATTAAGGATTTGTTTTGAGAAACATAGAATATTTGTTTGAAACAAAAATATTATTGTAATGCTGCTAGGGTTTCCCCCCCCCCCCCCCCCCCGTTAAAAAAAAAAACTTGCATGCCCTGTTTTGCCCTTCTGGGGATTTGCTCAAATATTTTGTGCGTATCAATTATGACGTCACATGGTGACATATCTTCCTTGATTTTCGCGCTAACTACTTATTAGATGAGCACGATTTCCTTGGGAAGCCCATCCGTATTATTACCTACCGTCATTAATTAGGGCGTGCCATCGAATCGTCATAACCTTTAGTAGGGTAATTGAATGTTACCTCTTTTAACACGCAAGTTGATTCTTGCCCCTTTTCCAAGGTTTGCTGACTCAGCTAGGGAACCGAAGAGTTCCCACAGAGTCTATATAAACCCTGTCTCTTGCTTCTTAGGTTCTTCATCCCAAAATGTGGCTTGCCATGAGTCCTTACGACTGCTGGCTTCAACGTTTGTCTTTTGTTGATTCATGGCAATTTCAAGTTGTGAAACCTGAGTTTGTATCTTGTTCCATAGAAATAGCTTCCAAGATCTTCTTTATGAAGCTTATTAATCTTCATGACCATTGTAAAGAAGATATACATAATACCTCATGTTTGTTCGAAGATTTTTCTTCGTCCATTATGTTTGCAGGTTGTATCTCCGGCTGCCTTCCGGCGAGGTGCAGTGCAGTACTGACCTTCTTACCAACTCGTAATGAACGGAGTGTTTCTCCTCTAGCTTTCCCGGAGGAGAAATATTTGCCTCCACGTTCATGAACTAGGGGTGACGAGCCATTGTGCTCGTCTCCGTGGATAAGGAGCTTCCTGCCCCAGGAGTTGCTCTTCGCTTGTTCTTCACCGCCGCATCCGACTGAACAGGTGGTTCATCTAGCATATCTCTTGGGCAGAAGACCAGTCAGAGGCCTTGTTCAGATCCTGGATCCTGACGCTAAGGTCGCATAGCTTTGTTAGCGTTTGTAGACCGTTCTTTTTACAACAAGGCTTGTCTTGCTATAACTTTTGCTTGTAAGCTTCTATATCGCATAGCTTGTGTTAGGAATAGTAGGGCGATCATTTTATAGTAAGATTTTCCTTACTTATTAGCTTTCGCTTGTAAGCTGCTATCTAGACAGATAGATTGTAAGTCATTTTGACTCTTAATGAAATAGACTTTGAACAGTTGCTGTTCTCGTTTGATGGAACAGATTGTAATGTCGCATGCGTGTTGGCTATAAAACAAGTTATGTTTCTTTCGCCCTTTTGCACTTGAATGTGTGCGTGAATAAATATTTTATTTTAAGCTTGTCAAATTTTACATTCGCACGAGGCGTTGCTGCTATAACTGGCCATCTAATAGATAGGCTCGCAGACCGGTTAAGATCATACGTTAGAGCTGCTATCTTAGGCAGATACGTTTTTAGATCATTTAAGATCGTATTCGAATATCGCTGCTATCTCGGTAGATAGGCTTCAAAATCATTTTAGATCGCATTTGCATAGTGCTGCTATCTCGGCAGATAGGCTTCAAGATCACTTAAGATCATATTTCAATATTGCTGCTATCCCGACAGATAGGCTTTGGGATCAATTAAGATCGTATTTTATTAGTGCTGCTATCTCGGAAGATAGGCTTCGGGATCAATTAAGATCGTATTCGATTAGTGCTGCTATCTCGGCAGATAGGCTTTGGATCGCATGAGATCGTATTTGAATAGCGCTGCTATCTCAGCAGATAGGCTTTTATCGTAAATAAGCAGAGAAGTAAATAAAGCGATGAAAGACAACTAAAGTAATAAAATTCTTCTCATTTGGGAGAATTCTTTTATTATAAGAACCCTCATATGGGAGAGACAAGATTACAAGTCCCTCATATGGGAGAGGCAGGGTACAGATCCCTCATATGGGAGGAACGACGCATGGGTCTATCAAAATGCTAGTCGTAAATAGACACTGTAATCTGATGCATGTAAAGAGAGAAGTTAAGGATAATACTTATTAATCCAGCGCATGTTGACTGAGCTCGGGGTTGTGGCCGTTCCATGTAGCCTCTGTATATTGCAGTAGCCACTGTCAAAGACTTCTTTAACTTCGAATGGTCCTTTCCAGTTGGCTGCGAACTTTGGATGGGCCGCCTCCCGCATGCAGTGATCTGAAGCGCGCAGAACTAGGTCCCAACCGCGAAGTCTCGATGTTGGACTATTTTGTTGTATGCGCGAGCAATCATCTCCTTGTACCGTTTATTAGTTCGCTTGGCTTGCTCTCGCTTTTCCTCCAATAAAATCAAGTCATGATCGCGCTGATTATCATATAATGCGTGAAAGGCCGATCTCGCAGAGTTGATTTTCACCTCCGCCGGTACAACAGCTTCAGATCCATAGCATAAAAGAAATGGGGAGACTCCTGTGGGAGTCCTCGGAGAAGTTGGATACGCCCACAATGCTATGTTCAAAGAATCGGCCCATTTCTTGTGATCGTCCGCGACCATCTTGCTCAGGATTCTTAGCAGCTTCTTGTTGGTCGCTTCTGCTTGACCATTCCCTTTTGGGTAATAAGGAGTGGAGCAGACCTGCCTTATATTGTACTCCGCTAGCTTTGCGGCCACCTGACGATTTACAAAAGGGGTACCATTATCCGAGAGGATTGTGTTGGGAATCCCGAACCTATATATGATGTTCTCCTGGACGAAATGAACCACAGCAAGCGCATTTGCTGTCTTCAGCGGTATTGCCTCCACCCACTTGGTAAATAGCTCGGTCGCGGTGAGGATAAACTGGTTCCCATGTGAGGCTGGCCGGATGGGACCGACAAAATCTAGAGCCCGTGTGGAATGGCCATGGTGTCCCCAACGCATGTAGATCTACGGCAGGGGCATGTACGAGGTTGCCTTTGAATTGCACTCATGGCGTCTCCTTACTTTAGCGCGGCAATCTGCCTCCATGGTGGGCCAGAAATAACCAACTGTGAGAAGCTGTCTGCATAGTTTCGCACCTCCCTGATGCTCCACTTGGTGAGAGAGATCCATCACCTCTTGCGCTTCCTTGCTGTCTAGGCATCGAAGCAGATTACCCTCGTGACCCCTTCGCCATAGTATGTTTTCTTGTACTACGTACCGGGCTGCCTTCCTTTTCAGTTTCTCGGTTCCTTTCTCGACTCAGGCTCGACTCCTTGTGTGAAAAAATCGAAGAGTGGCTTCCTCCAATCTATGTCCTCATCGACCAGAGCAATTGTTAAAGAATCCTTGATCAATGCACAACTCTCGCAGTTCCCTTGAATAAACGCAGCTGCCGTTTACTTGTCCGGCCAGTGAATCCCATACCTTTGGGCTTTCCGATAGATTGACACCTCACTTTCTCCGCAAGTGTGCTGGTGAATCTTTTCCAATAGTGCTTGCCCCTCCTACTGCGAGACGCATCGCATGAGTATTCCACCTGGACCTTTGTAGTAGAGAACGTTGTCATGTATGTCGTACCCCTTAGTGGATGCCCAATTTTCTTTGCTCGTTCCCTCTGCGATGGAGTGCAATATTGGTTTCCTCCAGTCTGCATCGTCCATACATTCATCCTCACATGCGTCCTCTTTCAGCGCCGACGAAATTCGTACCTCAATCGAGATTCTCGCAGGCACTTATCCGCACTAACCTTAGATCCCAGAGTGGCTAAAGCATCAGCATGTCGATTATCTTCTCTAGGTGTATGCTCGTACTTGACATCGCAGAATTGTTGCACCAGCTTCTGTACCAAAGGCCAATAGGGCAATAAATTTACTTCTTTTAATCCATATTCGCCTGAAGCTTGTTTGACGATTAGCTTGGAATCCCCCATAACCGTCAAATTGCTTACTTCCAGTGCCCTGGCTGCGCGGAGACCTACAATGAGGGCCTCATACTCTGCTTCATTGTTGGTGACTGCGGAATCAAGTTTTGTGGACATTTGTATGACCTCTCCATCGGGTTTGGTCAGAACGATTCCAATTCCTCCACCTTTCCTTGTTGACGATCCATGAAAATGAAGCGTCCAATACGGTAAATCGACTGCATAGATCTAGGGTCCCTCTAGTTCTTCTTCGATCATGGGCTCGTAGCTGTTATCCGGGAACTGTGCCAGCAGATCCGCCACTGCTTGTGATTTGATTGCCCGCGGTCGAACGCACGTGATGTCATATTGGGAGATGGTCATATACCATTTTGCCAATCTTCCGCCGGGAGAAGTGTGGGTCAAGAGGTACAGTATGGGGTCACTCTTTGTAACGACCATCACTTTGTGCGAGGCGAAGTAGTGCTTCAACTTTTCTATCACGACGAATAGAGCGAGGCAATGACGCTCGATATCTGTGTACCTTGATTCGGCTGGTTGCACTATGCGAAAAATATAGTAAATCGACCTTTCTTGCCATTCATATTCCTGAGCTAAAAGTGCCTCTATAGACCTCTTTGTCGACGTTAGGTACAGCAAAAGCGGCGATCCGAACTGCGGTGCGATCATTACCCTTTGTGATGTCAGCAAGTCCTTTAACCTTTAAAATGCAGCCTCATGTTCCGCAGTCCAATTATACACAACATTCTTCTTGAGGACATCGCTGAAGCAGAAGGTTATTTTTGCGATCGCAGGGATGAACCTTCGCAGGTAAGATAACTTCCCCAAGAATGTTTTCAGAGCGCTTTGATTGTGCGGTGCCGTCATGCTAGTTATGGCTGATAATTTTGCGGGATCAGGCTCGATGCCCTGGCAATTTTTTTACACATCCCAAGAACTTCCCTGAGGTCACTCCGAATGCGCACTTCATGGGGTTCATCTTTAGCTGAAAACTTCTGCATCTTTCAAATACTTTCCGCAGGTCCCCCAAGTGGTCCGCTTCTTCCTTGGACTTGACAACCAAGTCATCAACATAAAACTCCACTTCTTTGTGCATCATGTCATGAAACAAATCCATCATGGCTCGCTGATAAGTCGCGCATGCGTTCTTGAGTCCAAACGGCATAACCGTGTAATTGAAGACTCCCACTGGCATGATGAATGCGATTTTCCGTGCATCCTCAGGGTCCATTTTTATCTGGTTGTACTCACTGAAGCCATCCATAAAGCTGAACATACGATGACCCGCAGTCGAATCAATGAGCGGATCGATGTTGGGCAGCGGAAAATCATCCTTAGGGAAAAAGCGATTGAGATCTCGGAAGTCTACACAAATGCCAAGGACTCCCACAGGAGTCTCCCCGTTTCTTCTGTGCTATGAAGCCGAAGCTGTTGTACAGGCAGAAGTGAAAGTCAACTCTGCGAGATTGGCCTTCCATGCACTATATGAAAATCAACGTGACCATGACTTGATCTTATTGGAGGAAAAGCGAGAGAAAGCCAAGCGGGCTAACAAGCGGTACAAGGAGAGGATCGCTCGCGCGTACAACAAAACAGTCCAACATCGAGATTTCGCGGTCGGGGACTTGGTTTTGCGCGCTTCAGATCATTGCATGCGGGAGGCGGCCCATCCAAAGTTCGCAGCTAACTGGGAAGGACCATTCGAAGTTAAAGAAGTCTTTGACAGTGGTTACTGCAAAATACAGAGGCTTCATGGGACTGTCACAACCCCAAGCTCAGTCAATATACGCTGGATCAAAAATTATTATCCTTAAAACTCTCTCTCTCTCTCTTTACATACATCGGATTCAAATGTCTATTGAAATGTATGTCTAATTACTCTGATAGATTCATGCGTTGTTTCCTCCCATATGAGGAACTTGTAATCTTGCCTCTCCCATATGAGGGACTTGTAATTTTGCCTCTCCCATATGAGGGCGCTTATAATAAAAGAATTCTCCCATATGAGAAGAATTTTATTACTTTAGTTGTCTCTTATCATTTTATTTACTTCTCTGCTTATTTACAACAAAAGCCTATCTGCTGAGATAGCAGCAATGTTCAAATACGATCTTAAGTGATCCCAAAGCCTATCTGCCGAGATAGCAGCACTATTCAAATGCGATCTTGAGTGATCTAAAAGCCTATCTGCCGAGATAGCAGCACTATTCAAATGCGATCTTGAGTGATATAAAAGTCTATCTGCCGAGATAGCAGCAGTGTTCCAATACGATCTTAAGTGATCTAAAAGCCTATCTGCCTAGATAGCAGCCATAATGTATGATCCTATGCGATCCAAAGTCTATCTGCCGAGATAGCAGCAATGTTCAAATACGATCTTGAGTGATCCGAAAGCCTATCTGCCTAGATAGCAGCCAGAATACAAGATCCCATGCAATCCAAAGCCCATATGCTAAGATGGCAGAAATGATCTTAATTGATCTATAAGCCTATTTGTTTCATAATAAGCTACAACACTAATGTCCCATGCGATGCAAACTTATTATCTTGAGAAAAGCAATTATTCAGGAAAATATCCGAATGCAAAAGACGAAAGAAACATAACTTGTTTTATAGCAAACACGCATGCGATATTACAATTTGTTGTATCAAACAAAAACAGCAAACGCTGCAGTACGCTTCATTAACAGTCAAAATGACTTACAACATCTGTCTAGATAGCACCTTACAAGCAAAAGGTCATAGTAAGGAAATTCTTACTATAAAACGATCGGCCTACTGGCCATAACAAAAGATATGCGACATAGCAGCTTACAAGCAAAAGCTCATAGTAAGAAAAATCTTACTATAAAATGAACGGCCTACTGGCCCTAACAAAAGCTACGCGACATAGTCGTCGAGATCCTAGATCTGAACAAGGCTCCTGACTAGTCTTCTGCCCATGAGATGTGCCAGATGAACCTCATGTCCAGGCGGATGTGGCGGTGAAGAACAAGCTGAGAACAACTCCTGGGGCAGAAAGCTTATCGTCCACAGAGACGAGCGCCATGGCTCGTCACCCCTTGTTCAAGAACGTGGAGGCAAATAGTTCTCCTCTAGGAAAGCTAGAGGAGAAACACTCCATTCATTACGAGTTGGTAAAAAGGTCCGTATGAAACTGCACCACGCCGGAAGGCAGCCGGAGATACGACCTGCAAACATAATAGACGAAGAAGAATCTTCTTACAAACATGAGGTATTATGTATATCTTCTTCACAGTGGTCATGAAGATCAGTAAGCTTTATAAAGAAGATCTTGGGAGCTATTTCTATGGCACAAGGAACAAAATCGGGTTTCACAACCTCAAACTGCCATGAGTCAACAAAAGACAAGCATTGAGGCCAGCAGTCGTAAGGACTCATGGCAAGCCACATTTTGGGATGAAGAACCCAAGCAGCAAGAGGCAGGGTTTATATAGAGCTTAGAGAGGCTCTTCAGTTCCCTAGCTGAGTCAGCAAAGCTTGGAAAACGGGTAAGAACCAATTACTTACGTCTCAAAAGAGGTAGAATTCAATTACCCTACTAAAGGCTATGACGACTCGGTGGCACGCCCTAATTAATGACGGAAGGTCATAATAAGGATGGGCTTCCCAGGGAAATCGTGCTTATCTAATAAATCATTAGCGCGAAAATCAAGGCGATACGTCACCATGTGACGTCATAATTGATACGGATTAAGATATTCGTGCAAATCCCCAAAAGGGCAAAATGGGACATGGAGTTCCATCCAGATAAAAAAGGGGAGAAACACCACCCCTACAATAATATTTTGTTCCAAACAGATATTTTTGTTTCTAAAACAAATCCTTGATCAAAGGGTCTTCTGGAGAAAACGAGAGTGATGCCTCTCTTACTTGGTCCACTTCTCGCTTCAGCTGTTCGTACTTGGCATTCATCTCATGAAAATGTTTGACAGCTTCTTCAGCCTTCTGCCTTTGTTCCTCTACCTTCCGTCTCTCAGATGAGAGTTTGTGGAAGCCGCGTTTCAAATTCACAGCTGCGCGAATTTGGGTGATCCTATTGAGAAGATACCCGAAGCCCAGCTTGCCTTGAACTTTAGCTTGAAGCCCTTGGCATGTGCTAAAAAGCAGCTGTGCACTGTGAGGAGAAATGGTCGCAGGAGTGGCTACAGACAGTCGCTCCAGAATCCAGATGGCTTCGGACAAGAAAAGCCTCCTGTCATACGGCTCTATCTCTAGAGATCTCGCGAATGACCAGGGATATGAGAGGCGCATCTGAATCAGCCAGTCCACATCAGCTTGCTTCAATCGTTATAAATTTGATTCAAGTTTAGAGCGTGAAAGCTTTAAGACAAGGGTGTAGAATACGAAAAATGGTAACATACCAGTCCCTTCAAGGATTTCACGCAAAGAGGGAATGTGCATTGTCGGGAAAGCTGAAGTCTGTCCTCGCTCCATTGCTCGTCTGTCCGCCGCAAGCTCAAGCTCATCATAGTTGGCAGGGAGAGTATAGGCCGCAACAGGTGCGACAGCAGCTCCAACTTGCGAGCTCCAAAAACTCCATGCTTGGGGGACCTCTGGAAGCTCTACCTCTGTTGAAGGAATAGCAGCAGTAGGAGCGGCCGCTCGACCAGGAACTTCTTCGGCTGCGAGGGGCCCTTGTGGCTCGGGAGCATTCATTTGAACATCAACGTTTGCATGTGATGCTATGTCTTCCACGACCTGCTCATTTTCATGAACTTCAGCTCCAACATCATCTGTTTCCATTTCCTCAACTGCAGCATTAGCTTCTTCCTCTATCAGCACGGTGTCAGCTTCGATATCATCAGAAACCTTGATGATATCCTCCAAAGGCTCTCCTGCATACTCAGTAGCTGCGACAGGCTTCTCAACATGAGAGCCTCGCTCTGGAGCATAAGATGCAGGGGGCTGACTTCTTTGTTCCGGCATGTCTTCATCAGCATCGCCTGCGATACAAGATAGGAAAATGTTGAGGTAACTTGTATCATACAGTGTTCTGTTATTTTGATAGATCAAGAGCGAGCACCTCCACACGTAGGTGGGATTGCAGCACCTTCATCATATGCTAAAGACGCGACACCATATCCTACTAGGGTATCCTCATTAAGAACATCTTTAAGGTGAGCATGACCTGGGGTGCGAAGAAACTTGTTACGACGATGATTGGGTTACTAAGCCTAGTTTACAAACATTGCTTGAATGATTACCTGAGGGTTCACCACACTTGCCTACTAGCCATCGGCGAATATCGGCTTTTGATAAGCCATGCTTTAACGCACCAATAATCACTTCTTGGTAAGTCACAGCAAGGTTAAAAATCTCACCTTCTTTGCCACCTGCGATCTCCTCAAAGTCTTTTTGAGCTTTCTCCAAAGCATCCGCATCTAAATCATCAACTTGCTCCACCAAGTCATCAACATGTTGTTCTTCCAAACTTCTCCTCTTTATGAGCTCGATCTCATCTTCTTCTCGCTTCCTCCTTGTCTCTGCAGCTTCCGCAGCTGTTCTTTCAGATTCAGCAAGGATGTCTTCGTCTATGGCTTCGCTGGGAACGCCAGAGTGAGAACCCTTGGTTTTCTTCTGTTTCTTGGCCAGGAGGCTGCTGATGGTTTATGTGTCATCACCTGCGAAAGAACAAACTGTTCAACAAATATTGCAAGAGCTAAAGTACTAAGAAGATAAGTTTGTTTGAGATACCTTCCAAATCTTCTTCTTGTATCTCACCTCTTTCTTCTTCTCTTTCGATTTCGCCTCTTTCTTCTTCATCATCTCTTCCCCTTACTGCTCCTTCCTCGACTTCCTCTTCCTCCTCTTCCTGACCAAAAGGAATGAAGGACTCAACTGCGAGTTCTTTCCGCACTTTGCTTGTCATGCGACCTTTGCCTTTGTCCTTAGAAGAAAGAGACTTCGCGGGAGATGAGGTTGGGGTACTCCTAGGGGGAGAAGAGATTGTAATGCCTTTTTGCTTTTGTCTCTTGGCCCTCGGGGAAACATCTGTTGGGGGAGACGGAGCATTCCTGGGCGAAGACAGAGCTGGGGTATTGTCTATCAGTGAGTCAGTGAATGCATCCATTACCTCGCGAATCCGAGCCTCTACTGGGGGAGCCATTCCCATTGTTAACAGAATTTTCTCACCCTGCCTTCTCGCAGCAACGATAGTGTTGATCAGCGATTTGGAGCGCTCTCCAGATGCGAACCTCCTCAGATAGCACTAAAATAGAAGAGGGGGAATAAGTTTGAATACATCAAAGGAAAGAGATTTAACATGCACGAAGGAAATTGTTTACCTTGGCAAAATCTTCGCTGTATTTGATAACATGCGAAGCACCATCCCTAACTGCGGTCATCTTCTCCTCAAGAATGGTGGATGGGCACAAGTGATTGTCAAGATCCAGCAAAGAGTAGCAGCCATACTGGGAGTCATCCAAACTGCAGTTAGGACGGAACGGGAAGGTATTCCTCTTAATTGTAGGAGCTCTGCTGGGCTGAGGAGTCGACTGCGTCTCGAACCGGGCCTGCTGAGTAGTCTAGTAAGCAACCCAATTTTTGGAGAAGCGACCTGCGCAGCCACCTGAAGGTTAAACGAAGGGAAAGTTGCTCCGGAAGATTGTTTGGCACTCGCCAAACAGCATTCACTTGTAGCAGCCTCTTACGATTGATCTAGGCCAAATTGAAGGCGCCACTGCATCAAAACCAAACTGGGGAGAAACGCGAGTTGGATCAACGTCGACTGTGATCCTTTCATACCTGGGAGTCAGCTCAGGAACATACTCAGCAAGAGCAGGGAGAGAAAACCTTAAAAACCAGCAGAAGAATTCGCGATAGCGCTCATGAAAGCGCTCATGACCTTCGAAAAGAAGCTCTTCTGAAAAAGCAACAGATTTGGAGGGATATAACTTCGGGAACCATCGCACATTCTCAATGCGCGTGGCATAGGGCCTAGCCGTAAACTTGCTCCGGTCATCGCAGATCAGGCTCCAGGTGCACTTGGGAGGATTGGTTCTAAACCATCGAGCATCTCTCCCACTAGAAAGTTCATTCTCCGCGCCTGGGACACACCACTTGTTGGGCCTAGAAGGAACAGGAGCATAGGAGGGCCATCGCTCAAAAACCCACATGGTAAGGAATGCGATGTTGACATAAGTCAACACATCAAGACGACCGCGAGAGTCCTTGATCGCCACTACCAACTGGTCCAATCTGTGATATAAGGTACCCAAGATCAGGGGCCCAAGTGCGACTTTCTGGCCGAGGGACAATTTGACAGCAAGGGGAAGGACATGGTAGAATACTCCATCATGAGGGTGACCATCAATCAGGTACCTTGACAACCAGGCATAGAGGAAGCCACACAAGGTTAGATGGTATCCTTTCCCGTTTACATAATTTTTCGCATCCGGGTTCTTGTCCAGAAGTTGCTTGGTGATACTACTATTCGCATAGTCGCGAAAGAAGTATTGCACCCATTTGCCCCAGGTGTTCTTCGCAGAAGTATCAACGAGCTGCCAGTCAGGAAGAACTTTCGCAGATGTCCAACGAGTGGAGATCTTCTTCAGGCATTTTTCCATTTGCTTATATAAAGCAAGTTCTGGATCAGTCCTCAAAGGACTCAGGGGATCCATTTCGCCAATCGGAGAAAGGTCATACAACATGTGCACATCCTCTAAAGTAGGAGCAGCCTCGAACTCAGCAAAATGGAAGGTGTGAGTCGCAGGCGAATAGCGAGAAAGAAGGTTTAGAAGCATGGACGGATCCAACTTCACGACAACACCCTTCATAGCACGGACTGCGAAGTAAATTCCAGCATTGTCTAATGCGATGGCGTGGTGGGTCAATATATGATCAATCCACTCATCCATGAAGTCCAACTTTTGGACAAACGCCTGAGTAGAAATTCCAGTATGAGGGAAAAACCCATTTTCAACTCCCAGCCTAAACACATCCTTGGAGCCGATTAGCTCTAACATGGCTGCATTGGTAGGCGGGGTCAATGTCCAAAATTCTCCAGAGGGGGCAGGAGTCGGTAGATTCTTCACCTTTACCCTAGCATGATAGAAATCTTTTCCACCCAAATAGGGGGCTTTTCTCCAAAAAGTCTTGGGAAGATCAGGTATTTCTTCGGCCTCCATAATGGGTCTAGATCCTTTTGTCTTGGCCATTCCTGCAGAAGAGCAAGAAAGGGGGGGGAGAAATATACACACTCTCGGTTTGAATTTCAAGAAGCAATTATGTTTTGTCAAAGAAGATGAACAGTCCGGGGTCAATTCTGGGTTTAGAAGTTCAGAATTCGCCTATATTGCTCAGAATTTCAGAAGATCTACATTCAAAATCGTCATAATCTGGTGATTGGTTCAGTTCTGGGTTTAAGGAAAAAGCCTCTTTTGCAGTTCTCAATGAACGATATATTTAAAATAGCCATGTGTTTACAGATCCAAGACAGTTCAAAGAATATTTTAGTACATTAAATGGAATTGAGCAAAGCCAAACACGTTTTGGTAAAGCTTGTTTTGATGAAGCAAGTTGAAGGAGACGATTGACAAGGAAGAACTGATGATTAATCACTTGAATTTGCTCTTGAAGGCTCCCGGGTATCATTCACTTTAGAGAGAGAAGTGATGCTTTGCAACAATGGAAAGCACAGAGTATTTATCCAAAACAATGAGGATTCGTGTCCTTTTAGTAGTCGAATCGCAACCGTCACCGTCGAATCGTGCAATCACAGGACAAGCTGACGTCACGCCTAAAACCCTAAAAAAGAACAGACGGCACGACTCTAGGGAATCTAGGTCATAATGGCACGCACAGGGGCTGATTTTGCGTGTATTTGAATTGGTGCGTGGCGGCGACGTGTACATTGGTTCCTGCGCATTGAAGCCTATCCGGCTATGTGTCTTCACGCGCAGAAAGGGGGCTAATGTAGATAGTGCTTTCTAGACAGGCAGAACTTAGCCATGTGGCGATCATCCAGCACACCTAACTGTTCTCCACACATACTGGATCACTACCCGCGCTGATCCACGTGGGGGCTGCGAGACAGGGCCCTCGCATACTACCACACGGGACTTGTAGGGACTTAGTGGTTTGGAGGCTAGAGTAAGTCCTGTCGCGCGCGAGCGACAACCAAGCCCGCGCGCGACCCCTAGTAACCGCTTTGAGAGATTTATGCACGAGCTCCATAAACCCGGTTAACCTCATAACGGTTCCGATATTCGCGGTTAACGTGCGTAACGGTCCCTATATACGCGGACGAACGTGCCATTGTGGTTAAGCTAATTAAGCTGCCATTAATGGGCTCATTAACCCACTACAACTGTCACATTCTCTGTTATATATAGGATCGTTAACCCTTCCATACAAGGGCGAATAACCTGAGATACTCGGAAGCTCTGCCAAAATCCTGTCTCTCTCTCATACAGTGCTATTATCTTACTCTCTCCCTACACACAACCATATTCTTCCTGTGTTCTTTCTATCCCCTACTCTTGGTGTATACTGAATTCTCCCTGCAGGATTCTCTCGTACACAATCGTCACTTGGAAAATAATAATTCGTTAAAAACGTAAAGTGGAACATCACATGTACTAGAAGCAGTTGGACTGTTACAAAATCGGCTCCGGCCGTGAACACCGATAACATGGAGTTTCCCTTGACTATTTATTGTGGTCTTGGACTATTGTTACAATGTCGGATCCAGCCAGAAACACCGATAGCAGGGAGTTTCCCTTGACTACTTGTTGTGGTCCTGGACTATTGTTATGTTGGCTCCGGACGGAAAAACAGACACTGGAGTTTCCCTTGACTTCTTGTTTAAGTCTTAGACTCGTTGGCTCCGGCTGGAAACACCGATTCGGGAGTTTCCTCTCTATGCCTTGTTGGCTAGGGATATCATTGTTTGGGAGGCCCTTCGTTGGCATTAATATAGACTGTTACTACGCATAACAATTGGATTCCTGAAATCTATAATGGGATAATTCTTGCTAGCACTGTTATTTATTCTGTGTCGTACTCGGATACTTTCTTTTACTTATATTCTGTTACTGTAATTTTATCTTGTAACTCAGCAATATATTTCATATTTCCCGTTTTTACATACTAAGGTGTATCCCACTCAGTATTTCCTGCTAAATTTCGTAACTGCGGTTCTTTTTTTTCATTCCCACCGCAGGTCTAGGAGCTGGGGTTTATGGCATAGAAGGGCGGCAACTCACATAGACGGTCAATGTCACGTAGTTCATATAGTAATGTTAGATAATTAGTGTGTAATAGTAATCGGCTAGTATGTAAGACTTAAAGTTTAATATAGTTATTTAATGTTATAAATATTTGGTGTGGATTATATTGTTTTTGATCTCCACCGCTTCTACTAAGCATCACCCTCCCGGTCTTGTCCCGAGCCGGATAAAGGGGGTTGTTGCAAACTTTCTGTGCCAAAGCTTTGAATCTTCTTTCAAGGCCTTGAGACACTTTAAGTTTTCTCCTGCAACTTTGTTAGTTTGAAAAGCATAAACATTGTTTGATCTAGAGGCTGTGAGGATACAATTTACCGATTTCTCATTTTGCACCACACATTTGTCTTTATAAAAAATAACCTTGTTGCCATTGTCACAAAGCTGAGATACACTAAGCAGATTAAATTTCAATCCATCAACTAGATATACACCAGAAATAAAGTTTTTAGAGTTCGTACCAACTTTACCAATACCAAGAATGTTGCATTTTCCTTTCTCACCAAGTGTAATTGATCCTTCTGATTTCTATTTCAGTTCTAAGAATAAAGATCTCTTTCCACTCATATGTCTTGAGCAACCACTGTCCATAAACCATTTTTGCTCTTTGATCTTGGTGACACCCTACAAACACCATTCACTTCCTTACCCAGCTGTTAGACCAAGTGCTGAATTTAGATTCATATTCAGAGTCAACCATGTTATGTGGTCTAACCTCTTTAGGAACCCAAATCTGTCCAAATTGTCCTTTGAGTTGGAAGGGAAAAGTGTTCCTCATTATGTGAGGGTCTCTTCTTCTAAAAGTACAAGTAATCTTAACATGACCAATCTTACTACAGTAATGGCATTTATGAGATGTTTTGCTTCCAGCTTTCACAAATCTGGTATTTTTATTCTTTGAAAAATTTGTATTGTATCCAATACCAGTTTTGTGAACAGACTTTAAGCTACCTCCAAGAATCAAGCTCAAGTTGTGTTCTGAGCCTGCAAGTTTTGCTTTGACCAATTCAGATTATTGAAGTTTCTCAGTCAGAATAGTCTTTTTTTATCCAATTCATCAACTTGATGTCTTAGATTAACAATACTGTCACTCAAGAGAGAGTTCTCAGTGACTACTTCCTTGACTTGTGTTTTCAAGGCTTTGAAACTGATTTTCAAGGCCTTGAAATCACTGTCAGTTTTCTTCTGAGAGATTTCAAGATTCTGATTCAGGCAAACAAGATGTAAATTTTCTTTTGCTTGCTCATGAACTTTTTCTTTCAACACTCTAATTTCTTTCAGATAGTCCTCTTCATTTAAAATAATTGTTCTAAGATAGTCAGAGAGGGCTTCTGTTTGTTTTAAAATCAAGCAGTTTACCGTTACCTCAATGTTCTTTTCAGAACTTTCATCATGCTTGGCCATAATGCATAGGTTTGCATGTTCTTCTTCAGATTCAGACACTTGATGTTTCTGAATCACTTCATGAAGCTATCATAGTTTTCTTTCTTCTATCACGATCTTTCTTATGAAAGTTCTTGCTTTTCTTGTGTGGACAGTCTCTGATCAAGTGTCCTGCATCACCACACTCAAAGTAATTCATGAGTTTAAGCTTATTACCATGTGAAGAAGATTTACCTTTGTAGTCTTTGCTACTGGAAGATCTATGTCTATCTCTGTTGAAGTCCTTGTTTCCAAAGATTTTCTTCATTTTCAGAATTCTGGTTAAGGCTTTGGAAATTAAGGCAATTGGATCTTCATCATCATCTTCAGTTTCAAGGCTTTGAAATGGTTCATTCTCCTTTTCCTTAAGAGCTAATTTCTTGAGACCTTCTGGTAGTTCTCCATCAACTTCATTCATGGATATCTGATGTGTGAGGAGCATTCCTTGTAAGTCATCAAGTTGAAGTGGTGAGAGATCTTGAGCTTCCTCAATAGCAGTAGTCTTTGGCTCCCGTTTTGCCTTTGGAAGACTTCTTAGAATCTTCCTCACCTTTTCTTAATTGGAAATATGCTTTCCCAAGGAGTCAAGGTTATTGACAATGTCAGTGAATCTGTTGAACATATCTTTGATTGAATCATCTTCATTCATCTTGAATAGCTCATATTGCCTAAGATATATGTTGATCTTGGTTTGCTTGACTTGGCTGGTTCCTTCAAAGGCTACCACAAGCTTATCCCATATCTCCTTGGCAGTCTTGCAACTTGAGATCCTGTTAAATTCATCTGCACTCAAAGCACAATATAAGATATTCATAGCTTTATAATTTTTTTAAAAATTATTCTAACTCATATAAAGAAAGAGATTCATCAGATTTGGGTGTTCTAATCCCATCCTTCTTTGTGTAGAAAGTATGAGGACCATTCTGGATGATGGTCTAGAGTTTCATATCTTGATCAATGATGAACATTTTCATCAAGGCTTTCCAGTGGACAAAATTTTCTCCACAGAAGAGAGGAGGTCTGTTAGCAGCTCTTCCCTGTGAGAAAACCACCATCACCTACAGTACTCATAATCACAAGATGGTTAAATCTATGCAGTGATACAAGCTCTGATACCAATTGAAGTGGTGTACAATAGGTAGAAATACAGGATCAATACTCTAGAGGGGGGGGGGTTGAATAGAGTATGCATACTTTTGCCAAACTGTGCAAGAGTAGTGGTTTCCAAAAGGTTTGTAAAGAGATTCAAGGCCTTAAAATGAGTTTCAAGCCCTTGGAATGAAAACAGTTAGAGTATGAAAAATAATAAGTCTGTTTCAAGTCCTTGAAATGAGTTTCAAACCCTTGAAATGAAAATGTTTTGAATGCTGCGAAAATTCTAAGTATGAAACTTGAAAGTAAATGCAAGAGACAGAAGATATATAGAGTTCAGCCCACTTGGACCTACGTCTCTACCTTAGGGATATTCTCCCTATAGGATTTTCAACACAATTCTTATTAATCAACAACTAAGCCCTAGATCTCAAGCACAGAGAGATGCCTTACTCTGTTACAGCTTGTAGTTCTCACTAACCTATCTAGTACCTGCTCCAGCTATCTGATTAACTAAGAATTCTCTATTATTAACCTTGAAAAATCCTTGAGAATTAGAACAAGAAGTATTATCAAAATGATATAAAAATGAAGGTCAGAACAAGAAGAACACAGGGGATGAAACTGCACTGAGTATGCAGTGTTCTTCTAATGCTTGGATTGAAAGAGATGAATCTGCTTCTTTGTTGCTTGTCAACCCTTGAGTATTTTGAGTGTCTCTTCCAATTGTCTATTTAGTTCTATATCGAATTCCTTCAGCAGTTATGCTTTTAAACACTCAGTTTGAATTGAAGATCTTCAGAATCTTCTTCAACAAACTTTCCTGAAAAATAGCTTTAGATCTTGAATCCTGTAACAACTTCTTCCAACGGCTAGTAATTCACTATCTTCCACGATATTGATTTGATCTTGTTGGAAGTCTGTTGAGAGGCTTTAAAACATAGCAGATCAATCACAGAATCGAGTCATTAAGTAGTTTCTATTCCTGCAAAACATAAGTTAGGAAACATATTCTTAGAAAATAGGAAACACAATATTCCTGCATAACTGAGTCAACCAGATGATGTTAGATCATGTAAACTGTGTAAAAATACTTAGTCTTTCATCATCAAGTATCATCTAATCATGCGCAGGTGTTTAGGAGTTGAATCAAGTACAGAAACTCCCCCTAAGTTCATGCATATAAAGCTCAGTCAGTTTCAAGGCTTTGAAAGCTGTTTCAAGACCTTGAAATAGACAAGCTATTTCAAGTCTTGAACCTGCATTGAACTTACAAAGACGCTTATCAGACACAATAGGAAGCAAGCTTAGAGATGGTAGTGATGTAGATAGAATTTGTCCCTCCCACATAACGAGAGAAAATATCCGCGACCACTCGAGGGATGGTGCTTATAGAATGTCCGGCCAGACTCACATAAGTCAATATGGGATATTGATGTTATCTGCATGGATAAGACTATTCCCATGATCAATAAACTATGGATTGGATATACGAGTGTGACTTGTATGTCTTGTGTCCAATCCGGATATAGATACAAAGGGATGAGACAATACTTGCACAAGGTTTGTCGCATTACTGACTATTTCTATTAGTTGGGTGGCATGGATGTGTTGCTAGACACCGTTCCATGTTAGTAACCGTTACTACCAACTAAGTAGAATCGTATGGGGTCACACTCCCTATGGATTAAACCGGACTTGAAAATTAATTAATATGATTAATTTAATAAAAGGATCAATATGCAACTACTTGCAAACTTAGTAGTACTAATTTGCAAGTTGGACTATTCCGTGTATGGACAGGATTAGGAGAGTGGCTAATATGTAGTTAACAAGGAGTTGTTAGACTATATAAAGGACACTCCTAGCTCATTTTCTCACTAATTCTCATAACACACATTGAGTGAGAGAGAAAAAAGCAAGGAGAGAGAGACAAGACAAGGAGGACCGAAATCCCCCCACCCCGTCAGCCCCTCTACCCGTCGGCCTCAAGAGAGGCGTGCCTCCCCTCTTTTGCTCTGGTTTGCGTGATTGTTCTTTTTCTCCTTCATCCCTAACTAGAATAAAGGTGTGGAGGCATCCGTAAACAATCCAAGGAGTGGACTATCCGTAGAGACGTGGACAATATTTCGCGTTTGAAGTCATTCAAGGAAACCAACAAGGTATTTGATACTAAATCCTTTACATCATTATGTTATCTAGTCATGTGATCCTTCGAGGTTCTTGTGCGGATGTTTGTTTATTTTATTCCGCTGCGTAATCCGTTATAAAACCCTACAGAGCGGATGTGTGAGGTTAGAGTATTAAAAATGTAGTCTATGGGGATGAGAGTATCACGTCGACGTGGTCCGTGGATTGTGATGTCTCTCCCCTACGATGTATTCCCTCATTGATAAAGTGAAATTCTCCTCCTCCAGTGGATGTATGAAGTTTTTCCAAACCACGTTAAATTCTCGTGTGTTGTTTTCTTCTCCTAATTGCGTGTGTTGAGTGAGTGATCGTGTGGCGCGTTTTTGATTCCTTTGCGGCGGAAATTCGGATCGACGAATAATTCCCAACAACAATAGATTGGTCACTTATCATTTTTTTCCACCAGCAACGAAATGATTTCATTCATAAAAATATTGAATACAAAGTAAAGGGGGTATATCCCCTGGAAAAGAAAAGACAAATCCCTAAGTGCACAACCTAAACCTCAAACAAAGCAGCTAGGAGACCAAGTGGTATCGGGCTCAACTGTCACCACATTACAACCCCAAAAACATCGAAATTGTCCTAAGGCCGCAAGAGCCTCCTATGCCTAATTCGAAACAGGAAAATAGTCCAACAAAAGCCAAAAAACATCAGAGCCCAAAAGCCAAGCCCAAAACAAAGAAACCAGCCCACAACAAACAAAACCTAGAAACCTATCTACCAAAAAAGCAAACACTTTGGTGGCCGGGGGCGGTGGAGGTGGCGGGGTGTTAACGGCTTTAAATTGCATATTTTAGTAGGTTATTGATCTCTATTTAACTTGATTTTATGTGTAATTTGCGTGTTATATCCCTAATTCTAGACTTATGCTTGCTCTTGTAGTTTTGGTTGTTTTTCTATTATTTTGTAGGTGAAGACATGGTAGGGAAAGCTTGAATAATGAATTAAGATGATTTGGAGGGCTAAGAGATGTGAAGAAGAAGATAGATATGCTTATTTTGAAGATATCGAGTGAAAAAGGGGTAAAGATTGAACCCAAAGCAATTCAAGAGGTCAAATTGCAAGTTAAAAGTGAAGTCAAGGGCCTAATAAACAAGATTCCAATGGACATGGGGCTAAACTGCAAGAATCTAAACATTTTAAAGGGCTGCAATGTAGAGTTCTTAACGGATTTTGGGTGTATTTACAAATTTCCAAACGTTTTAAGACGAACTGGGGGCATTATAAAGCCCCCATCAAACTAGAGGGGGCGATTTTGCAACTCTTTCCCCAACAGAAGAAACACACAGGAACGAACCAAAATCCATTGTTTCTTAACTGAAGCTCAGCCAAAGCTCACCCCATCCCCAAATCGCTCCCAAATCGCGTCAAAATGGTCCCAAATTGCTCCCAAGACCTCGCTCTATCTACACATGCCTTCTATTCGGCGCAAGAATGAATGGACAAAAAAGCCCCAAATTCTAAGGTTCATGTCAATCAACGGTGGAGGGTTTCTAAGTTCAATTCAAGGGATGAGATATGTGCTTGGAGGCTACACCATCCCTTCCCCACCCTCTATAAAAGCCGAAGTCGACGAAGAAGAAAGCGGTTCTCTCACACACCTTCGTTTCTACAGTCTCAAACGGGTTTTCAAGTCTCCTCTCTCTCTCTCTCACTCTCTCTCCGATTCATTCATTTCTGGGTTCATTCTTGAGTCCCTGAGCTCTCTATTGAGCTAACTAAGGGACAAGAATCGTTGCAAAAAGGAAGAGAGGGAGAGTGGAGGCAGATTTGATTCATTTTATGGGTTTTTTCTTGTGAAAATCAACGCTCTGTTTCTGCTGCTGGTACTCCTTTGTTTTGACATTCGATTACTATAGCAGTAACATTAGTGAGTGCTAGTAGCTTCTCTCAATTGGTTTGGTGTAGTTTTGATTCAAACTAGGTTGTTTTGCTCTTCCATTTGAAGCATAATCTTGTGTTTTGGGGTTGAATATAGAGATTAACTTGTGTATTCTTGAGTTTTGAGCTTGAAATATATGGAATTTTATTTGAATATGTTGGTGAAATCTCCTCTTCAACTCAATAACATGAGTAGCTAGTTGATTTGTTGGGTTAATTGATGAAGTCGGATGGCTTGTTGTGAGGTTTTCAATTTTTCTTCAAGTTTCACAAGTTCGGATGTCGAATTCATTGAATTCTTGTTCCGAAAGACAAATCCGAATTGTGGCTTGATCTTGTATGTGGACTCACTTAGATTAGTACATATCCTTGATGCTTGACATAACTCGATTTTGGGTTTCGCTCTTGAATTCATGAGCTAAACATTTATCTTTTCTTTAAAATCCATGCTTTGTCACTTGATACCTGTCTTGGGTGTTGGAATTCACTTGCAAGTTCTCTAGCAAAATCAATTGACCCAACTTTACTTTCCTATCAAAACACTCTTGAATCGTAGTGTTAGTAGTATTAGTAGTCATTTCTTTTATTTCGTAGTTTCAAATACAACTTGCTCCATTGCGTATGTGGGTGATTTGATAGCTTGGCGAGCTTTAAAGCCTATGAGAAATTTTCTTTATCGCTTCTGTTAGTTGTTGTCTACTCTCTATTCTAGTTTAGTGAGTCAAATTTTTAACCTTCCTTTCCTTGTGGATTCGACTCCGGTCTTACCGGATTACTACTTGTAGTGATATCCTATGCTTGGGATTCTCGGCGAACACAGGGCGACCGAGCGTGGGGACCAAAAGAAACCCAAGCCAGAGAAGAAGACTTCTAGTGGTGTTGGTGGGCGGTAAAAGGACTTCTACGGGAGGCTTGGACATGCCAACGAACAAATCCAAGGGGGAGGGGGAAGGAGAAGCCTCACAACTGGGGGAGGAGGATAACAGCAACATCAAATTCCAAAGCATCTGGAGGGAGGGGTTTCTTACCAGATCCTCACCAAACATCGAAAGGGGTGGTGTCGGCGGCAGTGGAGGGTGGTGGAGAAGCAGCAACGCAGTCGGAGAGCGGTTAGGCGAACATATCTGGATCGTCAATGTAACACCCCCATCCTAGAGTGCTGGAGAATAACACTTCGATCCCCTACACTCTCCGGAGATGTCCTTCGCCAAGCACGGAAATGCTTAGCAAGGAGTTATCTTAACGGTTCTGTTATCAGACAGAATTAAAGAAACTTAACTTAAAAGAAACTTACAGTCATAGCTTGCTTATGTTGGTGTGACAAATTCTAAATGATGACTATTACCCGGACTCCCGCGTACTCACTTGCCAAGTATAAAAGGCAGTGACGTCACGACATCAGTTTATAACCAAGATAATCTTCATATTGAAATAGATAGAAACAGTTTTGAAACATATAACAAGTATTTGTGACGCTTATACCCAGTAACCTGGCCGACGTCAGATAATAAGGAAACCTCAAACCAGTAATTCAAATTATCCAATATCACAGTTGCGGAAAAATCCATTCTCTTTTCCCCATTCCTGTACCACCCATTAATCCACCAAGACAAACTAGACCTTGAGTGTGCACACCCCCTACTGGATCGTTAGGGTAGTACTAGTTGCCTACAAGTCGGAAGCTAGCAATGTACCGACTTAGCCCGTAGTCAATGAATGTAAAGCCCGAAGAACGGGTCCCACACTTGTGTTAAGCCCGTAGACCGGGTCCCATAAATTTATCAAGCTCGTAGTCCGGGTCTCATGATATCTGACCATAAAGAGTTCTAGGGCATAGGAATCAGCTCTTTACTAAGTATTCTCAAACAATAATGCAAAATTCTCAAAGTTACCTGATTCATGTGTGTATATATAAATTTCCAAGATCGGTCTTTCTGTTATACCACGATTTCGTATCTCCTACTCATAGGGACATGCATGCATCCAATCTAGCATTCTTCAATAGTAACATAAGCATTAATATGCTTACCTGATAGCCTGCCCAGTACTCCTGACGAGCCACGCTAATTCTCTATCTCGACCACCTCTACACATATAAGTGTATAAATACTTATTAGTACAAGCCTTGTTAATGAGGTATAGCACATATGCAAGGATCTTGCTAGTATTCTAGCCCATAATAAATATTTTCCCCTGAAGTCTCCGTATTATCAGTACTGTCTCTGACTGTTCCTGAACCCCTTAATTGCGCCTGACTGGCTAGTCTTAAGAGTTACTAAGTCTACAATTGTATTTTAGTCCCTGTTGGAGCTTGAACTCCTCAAATAAGTCAAAATATGCTCCACAGTGTGACATCAACCTGTTTAACATTCTTGGGTAGTCACACAGTTGAAAACTACAACTTTTAGTTATTTGCACTTACGCCCCTGAAATTTAGCAAAATTACATAAAGACCCCCGAACAGCCTAACTTCTAGTGTTATGATCAGAGAGTCATCATACCAAATTCAAGCTCAATCCAATAAAAATTGTACTAGATATTCCCCCCAAAAACTGTGTTTTATCAACTATGTTCTACCTAGCATTTGACAGCAACTTTAGCTCGGATTTTACACAAGATTGAGTTCGAAAAGAGAGTTCCAATCAATCTGAATCTGTAGTGGAAGTTCCAAGGAGAACATAGCAACGATCCTCTTCCAAAAATCATCAAGAATTGAAGGAGGAATCACAAGGTTTACATGCGTCGGTGGTTCACCGGAAAAAAAAAAACCAATATTAATTAAAATCAATTCCAATGTGTTTATGTCATGAGTTTCAGGGTCTAAACTATTTCTAAACCTCCTAGGGAACATTTTGGTTGAATCTGAATGAAAAATGAAGAAGAAACAAAGGATTTTACCTTCTCCGACCATCGTTTGAAGAATTCGGCGAGTGATGTGCAAATTCTGGCGACGGCTCGGAAAACGGTCATGTCTTGGCCAGTTCTTGGTAACTACAGACTCGACACAATCTCAGGGTCATGAATACGATCTTAGAATTGGATGTATCACAATATGCAAAGAGAATTTGATGAAAACCCACCAAGGGTTCTTCGCGGTCTAACCCGATTTCCCCCCCCCCCCCCCCCCCCCTTTCTTGTTTCTGTAAATTGATTGGGGAATCCTCACAGGGCCGAGGCGCACCCATGGTAGGAGAAGCTCAGAACGAGTGATGGTGTAGGGAGTGTTTCAATGATGGTGGGTGATGTCGTCGGTGGTGAAGACGAAGTAGATGATGGAGTTGTAATTTTTTTCTTTCAATTTCTTTTTTTCTTGGTTCATTCCAATGAGAGAACCGTTCTACACAATTCTTCATCTCTGCTGAGGTGGTGACACCTCAACGGGTGAGGTGTCATAACCATTGTGAGGGTTTGCCACATGGGGGAGGGGGTGAATGTGAGATTTACAAAAACTTATGGTAGAAGGAGAATTATAATAAAATTAAATATTATGAAAATTAAACCCTTGCCCCACAATTACAGTTATTCTCTAAGTGTTACACAAATTTCGACTGATCAAAAATTCAGTCAGAAACTAAATTTCAAGAAAATTACAAATAAGCACCAGTTTTTCAGTAATTGCACAACTGGCTAAAATTAAATTCACATCGTAAGGATTCCCTGGTGATCAACTTTCAGCATCCACTGTTGAAAGAAAAAAAGTTTCACCCGTTTGAACCAGAATTTAAATTAATTGTAGTTTGACCCTATAAAATTTCAGGGAATTACAGTCAAGGCGCGTCTGGCGTCAGTTGGGCGGCGGAAACAAGGGGCAGCGGCGGAATTGGGCAGAGCTGTGGCTGGTCCGGCGACGAGCGGTGACGGTGGGGTAGTTGGATGGTCCAAAGGTGACCCCTCCATCCCGGAGAGGAGGGGAAAGGTGTGAAGAGGAGAAAATTGACTTCTTTCAACCCGTGATGCTAGCGACGCACTGGAGACGATAAGGACTTGATGGGTCATGACTCCCATCATAGATCCGGCGGGGTTCTGGGTCCTAGAGGCAGAGGCGGCTAGCAGAGGTCAGAAGCAGGCGACTAGGGAGGAGGGTGGCGGGCGGCGGCCCCATGGTGGAGGAGCTGACACCGCTGAGGAAGATGAAAGTAGGGTTTCTTTGGGAGTGTTTTTTAGAGAGAGAGGGGTGTGTATAAAAAGCTAAAGTTAAGTATGAATGGTAGAGTATATGATATATCTAACTCATCTTAATGATTTATGTTCTCCTTGTTTGAATAAATATATAATTGATCATAAGTTAGAAAGACTAAAAATGGAGGTGGTGAAACATAATTACTCTAAAAATAAGATACTTGATCAAAAACACCACCGCAGGTCAACATTGGTTTCAAGTGTGTTCTAACTTGCGAAACTCGCCCTTCCAGAAAAAAGGGTGCAAAATCCTAATGGGAGCAACGCAAAAACGGTGATAAATCCTAATGAAAGCGATGATGGCAAAATTAATGTAGCGAACTATGAAACTATATGGCACTTGTAGTGCAATTATAAATGTTAAAATACGGGACATCTCGCTCTCGGCTTTCAAAACTAAATATGGGCTATACTCCTGGGCATTTTAAACCTACACCTGGGAAGATTGAGGAACGACAACATTGAATTGGTGTGTTGAAGTATGGGAAGTCATCTACGATAATAGTGTAGCAAACAATCACGATCCTCGTATAATTCACAAAATGCAAGCACGTTTGAAGGTAGACTATCCATCTTTATTTTATGTTCTCGGACCATTGTTTGTTTAATCCTATGAGATCATTTTTCTTTTTAGAAGATTACGTTACCGTCAATACCAAACATATGAGAATCATCAATTTAATTTCCTTGTTGTGGAATGTTTATAAATACTAGTTAGGTGCACGTGCGTTGCATGTGAGGTAGAATTGTGTTGCTAACACTATCGGTTCGAAAGAATATATGAAACATACTACAAATTAAGCCATTGGCAACAAATTTATTTGACATTGAATGTCAGTTAACCTTGTTTTGCATACTAATATGTTAACAAAGTAAACACATCAATATTTACGTCAATGATATGCAATATGAATCATAAAAACATATTAAATGTTTAAGCAGCTTCAAGAACCTTTAACATTTTCGGAACTTCATAGACCAATGCACCTTTGAGACTTTGGTACGCCATTTTCTTCTCATTTCATATTGATCAGATCGTCTCCCTCCCTTTAAAGTCTTCATAGTTATATATCCTCTTGATTGGTTCAGAAGTCGATACAACGGTTCCAAATAGACGACTATGGTTGCAATAATTCCGCATCAATAATGTTGAGAATATTCATTAATAGAGGATGAATAATAAAAAATAGAAAAATTAACTCTATATTACAATAAATTACCTATCTAAAGTGAATTGGTAAAATTAACCTCCGAGTCTGATTTATTTGTGTCTTTCCAAGACTTTACAATTTGGCGATTTTGAAAACATGAATATATACATATATACGACGACAAAGAGATACTAAGAACTAGTTTGGTAATTCTGTGACATTTTAGAAAGATGTTGTGAAGAAGTCCTGTGAGAAACAGATGTGGAAATCTAAGCAAAAAGTGTTTGGTATATTCCATATTTAGGCTGCTGCGGAAAAGCACTTTTGATATTTTGTGTTTGGTAATTAGTGTTTTACAGTTATTGTAACTGTCGAAATGACAATATCAGACATGATGTAAGTAATAGTGTTATTACAATAAATAATTGTTTATATTTTTTAACGGATAATAATGTCATTAATACATTTATCGAAAAGCAGGTCCTGGAAAGAAACCCCTTCCCGTATTTTCAAAAGCTTCTGTGGAGAAGCAACTGTGGGAAAGCAGAAAATAATAATTTTACCAAACACATTAATACTGCTTTTAGATTCAAAAAGCAGCGTTCTAGAAAGCAAAAGCATTACCAAACGGGCTCTAATTTCCCTTTGAAATATAGTACGCAGTTAAAGTTTTTATGAAAAACCACTCCTAATGTTCAATGATTCCCTTGATTAGGAGTTCATAAGATAATTTCTCAACACTAATTAGACATAATGAAAACAGAGGCATGGAAACAAAGTTGTTGACTTGTACCTAAGGTGAAGTATATCATAGAATTCTAAAAAAAAATCATATCATAGTAGCTTCTCCAAGGAAGCTTAAGGGTGAGTTTGGGAATGCTTCTGCTGCCAGCACAGCTGCTTTCCGACAGCAGAAGCAGTTTTAGTGTGTTTGGAAAAAATAAAATTTCTGCTTTTCCGGACAGTTACTGTTGTCCCACAGCAATTTTCAGGAAGCAAGGGGGGAGATGTTTTTCCAGAAAGTGCTTTTGATTAATTTATCTACACCCGATTTTGACCTTACAATTTTTTAAAATATCGAAAGTTATCTTTCCAGAATTGACAGGTGTCATATATTTTTGTCATTTTACCCTCTCACAGCAACTTCGCAGTTGATTTTACCAAACACAAAATTACTATATCACTATTTCGCAGCAGCTTCTACGTAATATTTACCAAACAACATTTTATCAAGTTTCACAACAGCTATCTACAGTGTTTTCACACAGCAGCTTTCTACCACCGCCACAGCATTCCCAAACTAGCCCTAAGTAAGCGATTAACAGAGAATCTAAAGCAAGCCTCCAAAGTTCAGTAGCTAATGAATATCTTGGAATAAAGTTTGCTAGAGTAAGCCTGTTAGGTATTATCTCCTAATGTTGACAGGCTATTACTTATTGGTAACCAGTTAATAAGTGTCAGCAAATGGGTGCTAGTTCAAGTGGTAGCTTTTGATACCCCCTCCATGAGGCCGGGCTCAAACCCGGTAGACGACAAACAAGCAAGTCTAAAAACAATGTTAACACATGCCAATGAATCTTTCAGGCAACCTTCATGAAAAAATCAAATGTGTGAAAAATGGGCCATTCGCATACTCAAAATGGTACATTAATCATGTACTACACCAATGTATAGTTGTATTTGAAATCTTATCGACTCTGCTCTTGAACAGCAGGATAGTCAATGTGTTTATGACTACAGTTACTTCATAGTTCAACTATCCAACTTCTACGCAAATACATATGCTGTATAATTTCATAGTTCCTCAGAATGCATAACTATTAATCATTATACCATCCAAATAAAATCTTCCAATGTAAAGCAACTGAGCGTGAACTTCTGGTGAACTATAGAACTTATGAAGCTTTATCTAAGATATGTTCAGAAAACTTTGGTTGTCATACTGTTTGTACAATGGAAATCACTTATTCTCAAAGTCATAACATCTTATAAAAGTCTACATGTATTTTTCAAATGCCAATCGTGATAAAGTACTTGCTAATAAAATTTAAGATAATATACTATTATCATGAGGTACATGAATGTAATTGTGTACCGGTTTCGGATGCACCTTATAAAATTTTGAAGTTAAAGAAGTTCATCACTATGCATAAAGAAAACAACCAATAAACCAGATGTTACTATGTTTGTTACAATTAATATTTATGTCGACCTTTCTGTCAAAACTTTCTTAGTATTCATTTTTTTCCTTTTTTATGTTTAATGGATGAAAATAAAGGTAAAATAGACTATTTGGAAGTTTTAGTGGACACAAGTAAATAAAATGTGAAAGACAGTATGTAAGCAAGTTATACAGGATCAATACTCTAGAAGGAGGGATGGGTTGAATAAAGTATGACAACTTTTGCTAAAAGAGAGTTTTTCAAGCAGAGTGTAAAGATCAACAAGTGTTTCAAGGCATTGAACTCAAATTCAAGCCTTTGAAACTAAAACAGATAGTAAGAAAAGTTACTGATCTTTTTCAAGGCCTTGAAATGTCATTCAAGGTCTTGACTGAACTCTTCGATTGAAGCAGTTAACATGATGAGTAGAACAGAAATGCAAATACAAGGAACACATAGATTTTACAGAGTTCAGTCCTCAATGACCTACGTCTCTGTCTGAGGGACCTAATCCCTGCAGGATTTTAAAAAGAGTTCTTATTAATCAAAAGCTAAGCCCTATATCTCAAGCACAAAGATTTTTCTTACTCTATTACAAGTTGTGGTTCTCTCTAACCTATTTAGTACCTGCTCTAGCCAACTGATTCAATAAGAATCTCTTGTTTTTCCTCTTGAACACCACCACGAGATTAAGATATGAGAAGTATTAAAAGAATGATATACAAATGAAGTACAAAATGAACAACGCTGTAACACAGTAAAGCAGATAAATCTGCATTGTTCTTCTGGAATTTGGGATTGGATGAAATTAATCTTCTTCTGTGTTTCTTGTCAATCCTTGATAGATGTTTGAATCCCTGTAATGTTCAGTGCTCCGAATTTTCTCTCAACAACCTTCTTATTCGACTTGTTTGAAATGCAAAATATATAGGATCTTCTTCAACCAAATTTCCTAAAAATAAGCAAGAAATCTTTGACTCTGTAATAGCTCAATTCCAACGGCTAGTTGCTTCATATCTTCCAAGATATTGATCTGATCTTCCTTCTGCAGGCCTTAGAAAAGTTGATAGCGCCTCTTAGGAGCTATATATTATTGTAATTTTTCACATTATCACGATTGATTTGAGCTTAGTTGTAGATAATATGAGTCGCTTTGTCACTTGATGCTTCCTATGCGCTTTATTGTTAGTCCGGGCGTTTCTATGCATATTTCGAAGTTATTTGTCAAATATAATCGCTTGGTATATTTGTTCATGTTGTATTGGAAGGAACGGATGCTAATCGGTTGATAGGAGGCATAGAACAAACCTCGGAAACAATGGGAGCTCAAGTGGAGTGAAGAAAAGCAAAAGTTTGAAGAGCTAGAATGACCACCCTTCACCATTTTCAATTCTCAGGAAGATATAAAATGAATTTTGGATCAAGGACTCCGCCATTGGAAAGTAGACATTAAGGGCTTTCCAAAGATATGTGGTAGACCTAAATACGAGTCCGGATGAGGGAGATATGGGCCGCGCAAGATCAGCTTACAATTTTGTCCAGGAATTACAAACTTGAGGGGCTGAAATGCATGGCCAAGTTACATAAAAACTCGCCCCAAATGGTAAAAAAACGTGATAGACGACCTAGAGAGACATCATAAACGCATGGGACACCATTGGAGAGTATCTTGGAGCTTGGGGATTGCACGAATTCATCAACGCTTTGGCGATTTCACCGTTTGATCACATCTTCTCTTCTCTTTCATTATCTATGGAGAAACTTGTGTATCTTTTCATTGCCATGAGAAGATAGATACTTTGCTAGGCTCTATTAAGAGTGTATGGTAATGATTAGACATTTTTCCGGATTATTGTGATTGATTCATGTATTGGATTCATGACTATGAATATTCTTCAACTTCATTTGGTGTATTGTTGAATTAGGGTTATCGACACACCCTTGGTATGAGATGAATGACCATTAGAAGATGTTTTTGATGCATAATATTGATTCTTAATTATGATTTAATTGAGTTTAGTTATTTTTCATGTTCTGATCTTCAATTTTACCAACAATGGAGTAGCTACCCGGAATTGCTAGTACTTAGGTGGAGTGCTCGACGGAGACTTGGCTTAGGGTGATAGAGAATATGAACACAATCCATAAACAATGAGAATGAAATGTAATTTGAATAGGATTGGCCATTTAGGTAGACGGAGGTGGACCGAGAGGACCTGAAGTAGAACGAGACATGGAACTGCATGAGAAGATTGCAGTAACTAGTAACCTGGCATAACTGAATTAGGATTAGCATGTTTCAATACAGTATCCGAAATTGTCTAACAGCCCTAGGTGATTCATATATCACCTAGTATTTCTCCATATTTTATTAAACCGTGTTTACTTAAAGAAAATCCAAAAAGATGTTGTTTCAATACAGCCACTTGTTTGGGGGTGGAAACTCTTTAAACCAACAAACATTCCTCCCGGTTACTTCAATTTAAACTAACATTATAACTAAATAATCTCTTGATTGTCCTCGTGGGATTGACAAATCGGGGTTGAAATATTACCCTATATTACTTGAACCGTGCACTTGTGGTAACACGTAAGAAATCGTGTCAATTTTTTGGCGCCGTTGCCAGGGACAACGATAGATTGTTTAGTTAGAAATTAGTTTAGAGTTTTATTTTATTTTTGTTTTTGTTACTATCTGTTTACCTCACGGGTGTGCTAGTGTTAATTTCTCAGGTAGCAATGACGGAAGGCTAAGGGCTAATTAGCCTCACGACGGAGCAGCTGCAAGCTATGTTTTCTGCAGCAGTAGAGAAAGCAATGCCGGCAACATCTAGACCGCACTCGACCTCAATGCCTTATAACCGTTCAGGGAAAGCAATAATCCAGACATTTGAGGCGGATCTTAAAGGAAGGGAGCCAGCAATTGTGGTGCCACAAATTCTGGCCGAGAGCTTCTGCCTAAAGCTGAGCACCATCCAATTTGCTCAGGAACAGTGCACCTTTGCTGGTACACATGAGGAAGACCCACATGAATTCATGGGGAGATTTCAGAGCCATTGTGGGCTAATTTTCTATAGTGGGGTCACTTCTGAAGCAAGAAAGATGATGCTCTTCCCGCATTGTCTCGAGGGAGCTGCTGTGGATTGGCTAGATTCGTTGCCATCCAACTCCATCAAAATTGGGGAAGAGTGTGCCTCCCAGTTCATGGGTAAATTTTTCCCCATCTCACGCATGATTCAGCTGCAGAACGATATATGGTCATTCAGAAAAAAGCAACATGAATCTATGGTCAGAGCATGGGAGCGTCTCAACTTCTTGTTACGAAAATGCCCCAACCATGACATTGCCAAAGCCAATATCATCCAAATATTTTATGATGCACTTGGAAATCTTGACAAAGACAAGATCAATAGAGAAGCTGGGGGCCATTTCTTGTTCAAATGCGATGTGGAGGGTGCATATGAGTTGATGAGACGTGTGGTTGAGCAAGATGAGAGCTTGGATTTTGAGTCCCAGCATCAAGAACTGATAAAGCAAAATGCAATTGCTTATGGCACTGTTCAGGTGAATGCGGTGGAGGGAGTGCATGAAGCAGCTGTTTCAGAGTTGTAGCAGCAAAAACAAGAATTAGCTTCAGTGTTGGCTGAGATGAGAGTATTGATGAAAGTTATGGGTCAACACGTGATGACCATGATTTCCAAGAGCACTAGTTCTGCAGTTGCACTCCGAGAAGCTCTAGCAGAAGTTAAGGTTCTTAAGCAGCAACTCGAACACAGAACACTGGAACACACTGTTATTGCATCTGAGAACATGTTCATGCCATCACCACTCGCAGTGGTACAACACTCAAACACCCCCATACCCTAGTCATGCCAGAGTTGTGGAGTCAAAGGCTAAGGAGCATGAGGTTTTCGATTCTATGAAGACCCCTGTTATGGTCCCCCAATCAAAGGGCATGACTCAGCACGATGAGGAGGAACTCACAGAGGTACTACTTTCGTCTCCTCCTTCTTCTTCAGATCTTCCATACCCATTGCGTAGTAGGAAGAAGACGGATGATTCTGAGGAATACAGGAGCTTTATGAACGTCTTTCCTAAATTGTATATTAATATTCCGTTGATTGAGTCACTTCAAAAGATGCCTAAGTATGATCGGTTCATTAAGGATGCAGTCCTTGTAAAGAAAGTGGTGGATGAATTTCAGAGAGTGAATTTTAATGAACATGTTAGTTCATGTGTTTTGCATGGGCTACCTAAGAAAAGGAAGGATCCAGGTAGCTTTGTCATTGAAGCTACATTGGGTGATGCCTACATTGGGAGAGCTCTCTGTGATCTGGGAGCAAGTGTGAATTTGATGCCATTGTCGGTATTCAAAAAGCTAAGTGTGGGGGAGCCTCCGAAGACCTGGATCACTCTCCAATTTGCAGAAAAATCATCCAAGAGAGCATGTGGGATGATACATGATGTACTTGTGAGAGTTGGAAGCCTTATCATGCCAGCTTATTTTTTCATATTAGACATGCCAGCTGGTGATGTGCCTATAATTCCGGGACGGCCGTTCGTAGCGACTGGGCGTACCCTCATTGATGTAGAGAATGGAGAGCCGATTATGAGGGTACATGATGACATGGAGACTTTTCGGGTTTTCAACCGACGCCTCATTATTCATGGGAATATCAGCCAGGGGTTCCATGTGCTGTACAAGTGAAGCGACAAATCCCTGATTTATCGCAAGGGGATCAACCTGACTACTGGAAAGAAACAAGCCATCAGCTATGCAAGCACATGAAGCAGTTTTTCAAATTCAGTACAGGAAAGCTAAGCTGGAAGCGGCACAATTTTCCAGACCACCCTCGTGAGGTGGCAGAGGTAACCGGGTCTGGCCGTCGACCTTAAATTACAAGCGCTGCTTGGGAGGCAACCCAATGTAGAGTAGGATGTTTGCTATTTTGTTTAAGTTTGTGTTTTTGAGTTCTCCATAATTGGATGTGAGAGATGAGGGAGAGAGTGGTTTTAATATTTCCTATGAGTGTGCAGGACAAAAGTATCGAAGACCACTTCGGATTCCCCTTCTTGATGCATGTGCACGATGTTGCACACAAAACGAGGAACAACGAGCTAATCTGACTAATTGTGCATGAGAGATAGGCTACTCGAGGTTGAGGGGTATCTAATGATTTTTGAATATAATGGCTGTGAGTTGTTGTATCGGGTTTGCACGCATCGGAATCCGGAGTTGAATTGCAAACAAAGAGCTTAAAAGGCACGGTTCATGCACAAGAGAGAAGATTTGAGAAGAAATGTAAATTCCCAGAATTTTGGGAGTTTTCTAATCAAAAAAATGGACTCCCCGCAGTTTATGGAGTTTATCGGTGCAAGAATCGAAGAAATTGGAGGCCGGATGAAGAAAATAGAGCAAAAAGGAGTAGAAAAATCCCAATATTTGGCCAGAAATGCCAGCCGAAATGCTGGGATTTCGGGCCGAAATAAAAAGTGCTTATTGTTTTGATTTTTTCTAACCATATCGGGCACCATTTCAGACCGAAATGGGGGCCGAAATAGGCCGGAATGCTCCTTAATTGGGGGTAATTTTGATATTTTGGGAGGGTATCTAAGCTAAAAACTGGCCATCTAAGCCTCCCAAACCCTCATTTGGATCAAACAAAGCCTTCTTCATCTTCTTCCTCTCAAAACCTCAAGAACACAAACCTACCCAAAACCCAAAACTCGTCCAAATTAAGAATTTTTTGTTGGGTTTTGCTCCTTGCAAGCTCGTCTACAAGATTAATTTGGGATTTTGAGAGATAGTGAGTGGTTTGAGTGTGGCAGAACTCAAAGAGGAAGAGCTTCAAGAACAAAAAAATTACGATTCGTCGACTTGGAGTGGGATTCGGCCAAAGCTCAAGAAGAGTGTTTCGACGGAACACCTAGGAGCACAAAGTGGTATACTCCACTCAACTTGCTCGAGTTTTCGAAAAATTGGTCAACCAATTTGGTCATTTCTTGAACAATTTTTGGGAAACCGGCCCCGTAAGAACGGTACTCCGGGACGGTAGGTACCAAACTCTTTCCCTCGCCCTAATTCTTGTTTAGGCACTTCTAGGGCTTAAATTTCCCGCAAATTTAATTTTCTCTTTACTTGTACCCTGGGTTACTTGGTGTAGTCACTCTAGGCAAAATGCCCTGCAACACTTGACTCTTTCGCTCTTTACTCCTTTCACTTGGAGATCATGTCCTTTGGAGTGGACACTCTAAATTCAATGAGGACAATGATTATATCAAGTGTGTGTGTGTGTGTGTGGGGGGGGGGGGGTTACACATATCTTTGCTCGCCTAAACTTGCATAACCATGTTACATATAGATTAGTGAATCAGTTTGCACGTAGGATATATACATATATATATATATATATATATATATATATATATATATATATATATATTGTTTGCACTTTTAATTATTGATCCCACCTACCCATATGTGTTTTTAATCGAGTTGGCCCAAGCATGTAGAGTTAGGAAAATTAAAATAAAAAAAAAAAAATTAAAAACCCTAAAAATTGAAAATTTTGAGAAAGGGAAATCGAAGAGAGTGAATGTGGTGAGGGCTCAGTGATTGAAATTCCTTAGGAGTAGGAAAATCTGAGGTGAGGTAGACACGAGAATCTGGAGTAGGAAGGGTATAGGGCTAATGCACTTTAGAATTATGAGTAGCTGTCGCTCAGACTAGTTATCCTACTACCGTCACGTAGGTAGTCGTCAACACTCCTCGTAGTGGCAACAGAACAGCTGTGCGAGTGATGCTTATGGGGGCCCCACGTCCCGTCTCACAGCCTAGGTCCACTAGTTACCTCAATTTGATCAATTTACCCCATTTATTCATAGGCTCTAGCCTAGGAAGCCGTTCCTTGTGACTTGCATCACTAGTTATAATGGCCCCTTCCTATGCGTCATGATATAAGGAGTTGAGTTACGAAGGTTCGATGAGGGTGAGCTGATTGATACATCTTGAGTGGATTCTCTTACATGTCGTCTTTTGAGGGGATGTGAGGGTGAGTTAGAGACGGTAGCACACTTCGGTGTGGCGGTGAGTCGTGTCCTTACACCACGATCACAAGTGGAGTGTCGGAGTGCGTGATATTCTTTCCGCACGTCATGGGGTTGGGGTTGATTGAGCTTATAGAAGGTCGTGATTGGTTTTTCACGTATATTCTCTATATCTTAGGTGATGAGGAGGATGGGTTGGAAAAGCACGTTTCATATTGACTACCAGGTTGCGAGAGTTGGTTTACATTGAGTGTGGGGTTGTCGACGATTATTGACTTTGTTCTACGATTTGACGCATTCCACCCCCATATTATCTGCTTTGACGTTGATCTATTGTGACTTATTCTGTTGAAAAAATGAAAAAAAAAAAAATAAATTAGAAAAAAAAATTGAAAGTGAATGGAATAAGGAGTAGAAATTGAAATTCATGAAGACCGGGGAGATTAGCTATTTTTCGATATCACTTCTTCACTTTCGTGGCGCGAGAACGGCGTTGCACCAAGAATGAGGGAATGAGGGTCGGAGTAGTTAGATTCGGTGGGGTTCCTTAGATTTTGGTGAGGGAGTGTAAGAATCAGGTTTTGTGAGTTGTATCATGACGTTTAGGACTACGTTTCTAAATATCCTATCCTACCCGTGCTAAGCCGTCAACAATTTAACACGTGGATAAATAGCTCGTATGGTAAGTGCTAGGGATACGTTTGATGAGTTTGCGAAAGCAACTTATTGAGTGTCCGTGCCTGTTCTGTCTGACGAATCTGTTCGCAAGTAGGGGTGTTCGCGGTCCGGTTTGGGCTCATAGCACAAACAAAACCGAAAATACCGGTTTAGTGATTCACCAAACCGAACCAAACCGTATGATATCAAAAAACCAAACCAAACCGTCCAATCTTTTATCGGTTTGGTAAGGTTTGGTTCGAACGGTCCTCAATAGTAGTATGTTTTACTTAACTCCGTAACCAAACAACATCAGTAATCAAAAAAATTGTAACCACGATAGAATTTTCGCTTACCATCCAAGCAACAATTATGATCAGACCATTGATAAGATAAGCAATTGATTTCTTCAAACACGCAGTGTCCAGATACCTGCATTAACCCCCAACCCTGCACTAAAATCGAAGAGGATTGATTAAATGAAGACCGTATAAGTGATTTTGATTGGTTGATTTACAAATATTAAGACCAAAGAAGAGGAAAATAGACAATGTTGCGATTTAGGGATGATTTCACATTTCTAAAGGTAAAGACAGTGAATGAATATGCTAAAATTTGGGTGAAGTGATTTATACTACATGTATATAAATCATATTATATGTAATAATAATACAGTTACTATATTATATACAATATTTTGGTCGGTCGGTTAACCATGGTTTTTTGGTCAGATGTACCAAAAACCGAACCGATTTCAGCGGTTTGCCAATTTTTAAACCGAATTTGAACCAAATTAGTCATTAAACCGATCAAAACCAACAAATTCGGCCCGGTTTGGCCGGTTGGTCCGGTCCGACCGGTTTTTTGTACAGCCCTAGCCGCAAGTTCTACCGATCACCAAAGTTGTAGAACCTCAAAGGGAATATGATAGCCTTATGACATGCCGGTTTACTTTCTGAGATTGCCCAATCTCTAACTAAAAAAAATAATATATGTTCTTTTCTTCGTTGTATATTTTATAATCGAGTTGCATTTTTTAAATTCATGTAGATTGCATAGTCCGGTGTTTGAGTCGTTGTGTCCAAGGCAATGTAAAGATATATGTGAATCTTGGAAGCAAGTGTTGCTCGGGACGAGCAAGAAGGTAGTGTGGGGGAATTTGATAGTGTCTTTTTGGAGCTATATATTATTGTCATTTTCCACATATCACGAGTGACTTGAGCTTAATTGTAGAGAATATGAATCGTTTTGTCACTTGATGCTTCCTATGTGCTTTATTGTTAGTCCGGGCGTTTCTATGCATATTTCGTTGTTATTTGTCAAATATAATCGCTTGGTATGTTTTTTCATGTTGTCTTGGCAGGAACGGATGCTAACCGATTGATATGAGGCATGGAACAAACTTGGGAAACAATGGGAGATCAAGTGGAGTGAAAAAAAGCAAAAGTTGGAGGAGCTAGAATGACCGGCCTTCACTATTTTAATTTCTCAGGAATATCTACAATGCATTTTGGAGCAAGGCCTGTTCCATTAAAAAGTAGAAATTTAGGGCTATCCAACTATATGTGGTAGGCCTAAAGACGAGTCCGGATGTGGGAGATGTGGGCCGCGCAAGATCAGCTTACAATTCTGTCCGGGAATTACAAACTGGAGGGGCTGAAATACAATTTCGTCCAAGTTACATTAAAACTCGTCCCAGCTGGTAAAAAAACGTGATAGACGACCTAGAGAGACATCATACATGCACGGGACACCATTTCATCTTGGAGCTTGGGGATTTCACGGATTCGTCAACGCTTTGGTGATTTCACTGTTTGATCACTTCTTCTCTTCTATTTCATTATCTATGGATAAACTTGTGTATCTTTTCATTGCCATGAGCAGATAGATACTTTGCTAGGCTCTATGGAGAGCCTAGGGTTATGATTAGACATCTTTTCCGGATTATTGTGATTGATTCATGTATTGGATTCATGACAATGAATATTCTTCAACTTCTTTTGGTATATTGTTGAATTAGGGTTATTGACATACCCTTGGTATGAGATGAATGACCATTAGAAGATGTTTTTAATGCATAATCTTGATTCTTACTTAATTCTTTAATTGGGTTTAGTTATTGTTCATGTTCTGAGCTTCGATCATAGCAACAATGGAGTAGCTACCTAGAATTGCTAGTACTTAGGTGGGGTGCTCGCCGGAGACTTGGCTTAGCGTGAAAGAGAATATGAACACAATCCATGACCAATGAGACTGAAAGTTAATTTGAATAGGATTGGCCATTTATGTAGACAGAGGTGGTCCGAGAGGACCCGAAGTATACCGAGACATAGAAATGCATGAGATCGACAGAAGATCGCAGTAACTAGAAACCTGACATAACTGAATTAGGATTAGCGTGTTATAATACGGTATCCGGAATTGTCTAACAGCCCTAGGTGATAGATAACCTAGTCTTTCTCCATATTAGATTAAACCGTGTTTAATTAAAGAAAATCCAAAACGATTGTTATTTTAATACAACCACTTGTTTGGGGGTGGCAACTCTTTTAAACCAACAACCATTCCTCCCAATTACTTCACTTTAAACTAACATTATAACTAAATAATCTCGTGATTTTCCTCATGGGATCGAAAACTCGGGGTTGAAATATTACCCTATATTATTTGAACCGTGCACTTGCGGTAACATGTAAGAGATTGTGTCAAAAGTCCATACGTTATTCCATAATTGTAGGATCAATCAGCAAGTTGGATTTCCTTCTCTGCATATCAGTAATTAAGGAAACTTACCCTCTAAAATAGATAGCTAATAACCCTGCAAATACTTAAAAAAAATAATGAGATTAACACATAATAAAACACCATATTAGTTTTATTTCATCATCATAAGTAATATAATCAAGTACAAGAGATTTCAGATTGATTTGAAGGATGAAATCCCCCTCAGTTTCTGCGTATGAATGTTTGTTCAGTTGCAAGGCCTTGAAAATAGTTTCTAAGATTTGAAACTAAAACTCAGTTTCAAGGCTTTGGATTCTGTTTGAATTCCTTGAAACAGGCTGTGAAATTACAATCTCCCCTTGTTGAAAGACAAAACTATTGATCTGATTATCCTGAATCTCTCCAAAAGATAAACATTAGCAATCCAGTAAAAATATATAAAAGATCAAACAGTTATAAATCCTAATCCATAGCTGAATAAAAAACAACTAAGTTACCAAAAATAGTGTACTTAAGGACTTCACAAACCAACTGCTGCACATCCAAACCAAGAAAAATAAAGTATCTCCCCTAATATCCCCTAAATTTCTCCCCTTTTTGACTTTCATCAATAAGGATGACAACATGTTGGATCAAATTGTTCTGAAAATACTGAAATAAAATTTTGAAAGAAGAAGAAGGATGATGTCAAGGCTTTGAAAGAGGCTCAAAGCTAGGGATGGCAATATGGTCCGATCCGATCTGAGATCCGAGCATTCCGAGCCGAATGGATCGGATCCGAATCCGATCCAATTGAAAATGGATCGGATTTGGATTCGGAAAGCCAAACCCGAACGGATTTGGATCTAGATTTGGATCTGAGGGTAGATCCACCTGCATCTGACCCGATCCGATCCGACGTATATGTGTATTTTACAAATATACCCATATTACTTCCCCACTTACACTTACAAGAAGAATACTATAGTAACTCCAACATACAAAGCTATTTCTTTTGTTTTTTAAGTTTCATAACTTATGAACATGCCTTAGCATATAAAATAGTGTTTATTTTTTATGTTATCTTTCTATTTTTATTGCAAACTCGAGCCGGATTCGACCCGAATTCAATCCGACCACGTACTATATGGATCTACGGATGGGGTTTGGATCAGCTGAATGAAACCCGATCCGTTCTAATCCGAATCCGGTGATGATCCGAACGGGTCTGGATCGGATCTGGATCCCATTTCTCCTAGTCGGATCTGGATCGAGAAGGGTCTGATCCTATCCGGATCCAACCCGTTGCCATCCCTACTCAAAGCTTTGAAAAAAGAAAGAAAGAAATGATATAATCAAGGTTTTGGGTCTTCATCTCCCGTAGTCTATGGATTTTCCTCCTGATTACTTTCGGCTTCATCCTCTTCACCCTCTTGTTGTTACACATCGTGTGCTACTTCTTCACCAGTCTCATCACCAACCACATCACTTTCAAACAATTCTGCTTAAGTGTTAATTGTTGGAACTTTTGCTTTCTTTTTCTTCTGATTCAGTTCTTTGAAAGGCATATCAGAGTCGACACTGTCTTCTTCCTATTCCCCATCCCCAGTAGTCTTTGCACCTTCATCTGTATCTCCAGCAACCTACTTTCCAGCACCCTTATTCCCAGCTTCATCCTTAGTACTATGTTCATCAAACAAATCAGCTGTAGAACCTGCCTTCTTCGATCCCTCTGGAACTTGTGAGACTTACTCTTCCACATGGATCAAGTTGATACTTCTGAATACAATCTCAAGCATATACTTCATTTGTTTGAACTCATAACCAACTCATATTGACCATGCCTCAAATCATCCAACTCATTGTATATGAAGTCTAACCTTTTAAGAACTGTGGATTGATCTTGAGATTGAGAGGGTAGGGTTGATGGTGAGGGTAGAGATTTAGTTTTAGAGAACTTCTTACCCTATAACTCTTCTGCAGAAAAATCATTATAGAGTCCATGTTCCTTCACTAGATTTTACAATTCCAATCCTTTGAGAAGTCTTTTCATCAAGCATTCCAAAACTAGTGGTGATTGTCTCTTCCCTATCAACTGGAATTTAAAGGTGTTTAAAGAAGAGTGTAAGGAGTTTTTCATAGGGTAAGGGGTGTTTCCTTTTCTTGGTACATGAGTAAATCATGTGCTCCATCACAATGCCTTGCAAAATCAACCTCATAACCATGCATAGCAGATACATCAAATACAATACCCTATCAGACAACAACTATTTTGAATTCTCCTTAGGTACTACACACCTCATCAGAATAGTGAATAAATCTTAGCTTCAGCAGTCAAAACAGAGTGAGTTAACTGTTTTGAGGTTGTAGCACATTCGATAAAAATAATTCCTCTTTAGCCAACTTCAATTCTTCAATCTTACTAGGATGATTTTCTGTATTGTACCTCTTTGGACATCCTAAGACATTGGCAAACTCAGATTGATCTAGCTCCATGTTAACCCCAACAACCTTAGAAGATATGGTCAAGGATAAGGATTTCTCTTATTTTATGTTCAAAATAGTCTGGTAAGCCTAGGATAAACAACTTCTGAGGGATTAAGGATTTTCAAAGAGAACTCTGTTTCAATCTCCTTATGCATTCCTGATTCATACCATTTGACATACTAATACCGATCATGCAAGGTATATTATATGAGTTGAAGAAAAACCATCTAACCAATTTCCTCTTGCAGAATGACATAAACCACTTGCTAGAAAAAAAATTCTTACCAGTAGGAGATCTCTTCTCTGAGTAGACGTGTAGCACTTTCCCAGTGTCTTTCTCTGTTTCTTGAATCTCCAAAATTGAAAGCTTCCCTTTTCCTTTGTCAGTTTTCTAAAGCTTATTCTTTACCTTCTAAGGATTCCAATCTGAATCCCTTTCTGTTTCTCAGAACCACTTGTTGGATTTGAATTCTTCTTCTTGCTGGAAGCAGCAATCTGTTCTTCCTTGTCCTTCTGTCTCTTCTTATTTGGAGGAGGAGAGGAGGGTTTTGGTGGAGTAGGAATTCTGGAACTAGATCCATCACTCATGGTTTGAATATCATCCTCTGTAGCTTTTCTCTTCTGACATGTGCTTTTCTTTGATCCACCAGCCATCTTGATTATTTCAGAGGCTCTTCTTGTGCTCATTAGGGTTTGGAGGGTTTTTAGAAGAGATAGGCTATAGTAAAGAATAAGGGAGAGAAGAGAGAAGATAAATACTGAAGAGTTTGAGTTTGAAAAGGAAACTGAATATTTCCTGAATATTTGAGGAAGGAAAGTTTGAGTAAAATTCAAATTCTGTGTGTGACGTGTGGAAGGAAATAAAATAAAATTGACTTTAAAAAGATTTGTTTTAAAAGGTAAAAACAATGTTAGGAAATTATCTACCCAGCATTGGAGATCCATTTATTGACTATGTTGTATAGAGATTTATTTTTAAATATTTGAAAAGAATTTGAATGCCTTGAAAAACTATAGTACTGAAAACAGATAAAATCAAGGCTTTGGAAAGCTTTTCAAGACTTTAGAAAGCTTTTCAAGGCTTTGAAACACATATACCTTACCTGATACTCCCCTTAAACCATTGCTTCATTGTCTAACATGCCCAATTCTAATCTCAGGGCCGTGAATCTATCTACAAACTGCATGTTAGTAGGCACAAATGACAAAGATACATCACCTTTCTCCACATGATCTTTGATGAAATGATGTATGGCATCTATGTGTTTATTTTTCGAGTGATGAACTTGATTCTTAGTAATTGAAATTGCACTAGTGTTGTCACATTTGATGGCAATATATATGAAGTCATAACCCAAGTCTCTCGTTTGTTGAACTATCCACAACACTTGTGAGCAACAAGCTCCAGCTGCTATGCATTCAGCTTCTGCTACTGATAGAGCTACTGAATTTTGCTTCTTAGAATGCCAGCTTATCAGGGATGATCCAAGGAACTGGCAACACCCTAAAGTGCTTTTTATATGAACTTTGTAACCTGCAAAATCAACGTATTAATAGCCACACAGAGAGAAGTTAGATTGTTTAGGATACCAAAGCCCTAGGTCTTTGGTACCATTGAGATATCTAAAGATTCTTTTTACAGCCACTAGGTGTGATTCTTTAGGATCACCTTGAAATCTAGCACACATACAGACACTAAACACGATATCTAGACTGCTTTCAGTTAGATAAATTAGTGAACCAATCATACCTCTGTGTTCTTTCCGGTTCACACTCTTACCATTCTGATCTTTGTCTAACGACAATGTAGAAATCATGGGAGTTTTAGCCGCTTTAGATTGAGACAAGTTATACTTGTTCAGTAGATCCTTGGTGTACTTACTTTAATTTAGAAACATTCATTTATTCATTTGTTGCACGTGGAGTCCAAGAAAGAAATTTAACTCTCCCAACAGGCTCATTTCCAATTCCCTCCTCATAAGACTTGAAAAAATCTTTGGAAAGAGAATCATTAATAGCAACCAAACAAAATGTCATCAACGTATATCTGTACTACTAGACTTTCTTTCTAATGAGTCTTTATGAAAAGAGTTTTATCAACCATGCCTCTTTTGAAACCATTATCAAGCAGAAACTTTGACAATCTTTCATACCAAGCTCTTGGAGCTTGTTTCAAACCATAAAGAGTCTTGTCAAGTTTATAAACATAGTTGGAAAACTCATCACTTTCAAATCTAGGTGGTTGAGCAATATAAAATTCTTCTTGCAGATAGCCATTTAAAATGCACATTTAACATCCATTTGAAAAAGTTTTATGTTCTTATGAGATGCAAAAGAAAATAAGATTCTAATTGCTTCCAACCTGGATACAGGAGCAAAAGTCTCCTCATAGTCTATACCTTCTTCTTGGTTATAACCTTGAGATACTAATCTTGCTTTATTTCTGATTACCTTACCCCTTTCATCTAGCTTATTTCAGAGCACCCATATTGTTCCAATCACAGACTAATCTTTGGGAGGAGGAACTAGATTCCATATCTTGTTCCTCTCGAATTCATTCAGCTCACTTTGTATAGCAATAATATGGTCTGCCTCTTGAAGTTCTTCTTTCACATTCTTGGGCTCTATAAGAGAAACAGAAGAATTAAAAGCATACAAGTTCTTTAATTGAGACCTTGTTTGTGTACTAGTTGATGGATCTTAAATGATGGTTTCTGATGGATGAGCAGACATATATCTGATCTTCTTTCTAGGTGTCCAGGGTTCTGGTTTACCAGGAATCTTTTCAAGACCTTGAGATCTTGATGTTGTGGCTTCACCACTCTATGTTTCTTGAGATTCTGTTTCAAGGATTTGAAATCAATTTTCAAGGCCTTGAAAACTTCTTCTGTTTTCATGCATGTTATTCTTGGAACCATTGTCTGGATCTGTTTCATTTTCTGATTCATGCTTGTTCAGATTCAATTTCTGCAAAATCATCACTCAAAGAACCATCATAGCCTTCATAAAAAATAACATGTATACTTTCCTCAACAAACTTTGTTCTTATATTGTAAACCTATAAGCTTTGCTAGTTAAGGAGTAACCAAGAAATGTACCTTCATCACTTCTCGCAACAAATTACCAAGATTGTCCTTACCATTGTTGTGTACAAAACAAGTACAACCAAAAGATTTGAAGTAAGAGATGTTTGGATTTCTTCCTTTGAAGAGCTCATAAGGAGTCTTCTTCAGAATAGGCCTGATCAAGCACCTGTTCAAGATATAGTTTGTTGTGTTTACAGCTTCTGCAGAAAAGAATTTTGGCAGCTTGTTCTCCAAAAGAATTATCCTCTACATGTCCTCAAGTGTTCTGTTATTTTCTTTCAACAACACCATTCTTTTGAGGAGTTCTAGGAGAAGGTAAGTTGTGAGAGATACCAAATTTAGCACAAAATAATTCAAACTCTAGTTGAATAAATTCTCTTCCATGATCACTCCTAATATAAGCAATTGGCAGGTTTTTTAAGGTTCGAATCTCTTTGCAAAGTTTTAAAAATTCAGATAGAGCCTCAGACTTGTCTTTGAGATTCATTAACCAAGTAAATCTAGAGCATTCATCTATAATAACCAGCATATACCTCTTAACCTTTGGAGTTGGAACTCTCATAGGAACACATAGACCCATATGCAATAGTTCAATAGGTCTAGTTGTACTTACAAATTTATTTGGATTGAAAGAATTTCTAGTCTGCTTACCTTGAGCACAAGCCTTACATACCTCTTCATCCTTGAACTTGATAGAAGGCAGACATCTGACAAGATCTTTGGAAACCAGTTTGTTCAATGTATGTAGGCTAATGTGTCCAAGCTTTCTGTGCCAAAGCTTTGAATCCTCTTTCATGACCTTGAGATACCAATTTAGTTAGTACTAAAATAGTGGACATTCGTTGACCTAGAATCAGTAAGGATGCAATTGCCAGATTGTTCATCTTGCACCACACATTTTTCTTTGTCAAATACAACTTTATTACCTTTGGCGCACAGTTGTGATACACTAAGCAAATTAAACTTTAAACAATCTACAAGATAAAAATATGAGATAGACGTTTCAGAACCATTACCAACTTTACCAATACCTATGATGTTGTATTTTCCTTTGTCACCAAGTGTGATTTTTCCTCCTGATTGTTCTTTCAATTCAAAAAATAAAAAATTTTGCCCCTCATGTGTCTGGAGCAACCACTATCCATAATCCACTTGTGTTCTTTTCTCTTGGTGACAACCTGGAAACACCATTCACTGCATTATCCAGCTGTTAGACAAAGTGTGATATTTAAATTCATATTCAGGGCCAGCCATGTTGGGGTGGTTTAACCCCTTTAGGAACCCAAATCCGTCTCACTTGTGCCTTAAGATGTAATGGAAAAGTGTTCCTCATGATGTGAGGTTCTCTTCTTCTAAAGGGACAAGTCATCTTTACATGACCAGTTTTGCTGTAGTAATCACATTTTGGAGAATGTTTGCTGATTGCTTTTACAAATTTGGTATTGTTCCTTCTTAGAAAATTTGGATTGTATCCAATACCAGTTTTGTGAACAAATTGCAGACTTCCTCCAAAAAACATGTTGGGATTGTGTTCTGAGCCAGAAAGTTTTGTTGGAGTTTTCTTAGTGTCTTGAAGTCTCTCAGTCAAGCCATTGTTTTCTTCCTCTAATTCATCATATTGATGGCTTAGAGCAACAATGTTGTCACTCAAAATAGAGCTTTACTGTGACAACTGTTGGAATTGTGCCCTAGAGGCAATCGGTTTATTGTGATAAATATATGAATTTACGATTCATTATGTTATCGATATGGAGATATGATAACATGAATGAAGTCCTTAGAATATAAATGTTATATTCTTAAAATATCCCTAGTCAGTTATATTGATTAATAGGATAATCATCTATAGACTAGTATGGGGTTGAATTGATATGGAGATATCATGATCCAACACATGGGTATGCATTAAGGGTAATGGCATACTGGATTGACCCATCTCCGAGAAGGCTACATACAAGTTATGTGAAAGTCACAAGCGCTTCTCGCGGTGACAACGGTATTGTCATCCTTAGACTTGAAGTCACTAGATTGTCTAGTTGTGGATTATTGTGATTTTGGTAACGTCAAACGCTACACCGTGAATGGGTAGCTATAAAGGCGTGTACCGGATACAATAAGAAGCAAGCTTAGAGATCGTAGTATACGTAGATAGAATTATTCCCTCCCACATAACGGGAGCAAATATCCTAGGACACTCGACGGATAGTGCTTATAGAATGTCTGGCCAGACTCAAATAAATCAATATAGGATATTGATGTTATTTGCACGAATAAGGCTATTCCCTTGATCGAGAAACTATTGATTGGATATGCGAGTGTGACTTGTTTGTCTCGTGTCCAATCCGGATATTGAGACAAAGGGATGAGACAATACTTCCACAAGGTTTGTCATGATGACTATTCTAATTGTTGGCTAGAATGGATGTCTTGCTAGAGGCCTCTCCATATTAGTAAATGGTTACTACCAACTAAATAGAACCTATGGGGTCACACGCCATATAGGGGTGAACTAGACTTGGGAATTAATTATTTAATATGATTAATTAATTAGAAGGATCAAATTGCAACAACTTACTAACTTAGTAGGACTAATATGCAAGTTGGACTAATCCATGTATAGACATGATTAGGATTTGCCAAGGTGGACTAATTCATGTAGAGACATGATTAGTATTAATTTTCAAAGAGAACTAATCCATGTATGGACATGATTAGGACTAGTTTGCAAAAAGGACTAATCCTTATTTGAGTAGGATTAGTAGCGGGGTTCTTTATGTAGTAGGACAAGGAGTTGTTGGACTATATAAAGAACACTCCTAGCTTATCTTCTCTACACACATTTACTTACTTGGAGTATGAGAGAATAAAGCAAGGAGAGAGAAAGCAACGTAAGGAGGCCGAACCCCTTATGTCGCCCCTCTACCCGTCGGCCACCAAGAGGGTCCGAACCTTCTTCCTTGGTGATTCGTTGCATGATTCCTTCATCCTCTTCCATTATTCCTAGCTAGCACAAGGAGTTGGAGGATCTAGATCTCACCTCTATGCGTGGATCAACCGTAGAGATGTGACACAATTCACGTTACAAGTCATCATAGGAGACCTCTAAGGTGTGTTACTTTTTTTCCCTTACCATCGTTATGATTCTCTTCATGTGATCCTTGGAGGTTCATGAATGGATAATTCTTTCTTCCTCTGCGTATCCATGATCAAAACCCTACAGACAACTTCTTTGACCTGAGATCTCAAGGCTTTGAAATTGATTTCCAAGGCTTTGAAATCCCTGTATGCTTTTGCCTGAGAAATTTCAAGATTCTTGTTTTGGCAAACTAGTTGCAGATTTTCTTTTGCTTGCTCATGTACCTTCTCCTTCAAATATTTGATTTCATATAAATAATCATCTTCATTCAGAAGCGTTGTGTTCAAAATATCAGAAAGCATATTTGAAGATTGAGACATAAGACTTTTCACCATTACCTCAATGTTCTTCTCAGAACTTTCATCATGCTTGGCCATGAGACATAGATTGACTTGTTCTTCTTCAGATTCTGAATCACTTGATGAATCTGAATCACTCCAAGAAGCTACCATAGCTTTCTTATCTTTTTCATGATCTTTCTTCTGCTTTTTTTTTTTCTTTTCTTGCGTGGAGAGTCTCTGATAAGTGTCCTGCATCACCACACTCAAAGCAATTCATAAATTTAGATTTATGAGAATAAGATTTACCCTTGTAGTCCTTTCTGCTGGAGGATCTGAACTTGTCTCTACTGAAATCCTTGTTTCTAAAGTTCTTATTCACCTTGAGAATCCTTGTAAAGGCTTTGGAAATAAAAGAAAAATGATCTTCTTCATCATCTTCTTCTTTTTCAAAGATTTGAGACTGTTCACTCTCTTTAGCCTTTAGGGCCAGATTCTATACACTTCCTGGTAATTCTCAATCAACTTTTTTTATGGAGATATCATGTGTGAGTAGCTTTCCTTCTAAATCATCAAGCTGGAGGGAGGATAAATCTTGAGCTAATTCAATAGCTGTGGTCTTTGGTTCCCATTTGGCTTTGGGAAGACTTCTCAAGATTTTTCAGACTTTTTCTTCATTGGAGAACATCTTTCCCAAGGACTCCAGATTGTTGACAATATCTGTGAATCTTTTGAACATGTTTTTGATGGATTCACAACCATTCATCTTGAATAGCTCATACTGTCTTAGAAAGATATTGATTTTGGTTTGCCCATTGTAGATAGTGCTTTCTAGACAGGCAGATCTTAGCCACGTGGCGACCATCCAGCACACCTAGCTGTGCTCCACACACACTGAATCACCAGCCGCGCTGATCCACGTGGGGGCTGCGAGACAGGGCCCTCGCATACCACCACACGGGACTTGTAGGGACTTAGTGGTTTAGAGGCTAGAGTAAGTCCTGTCGCGCGCGAGCGACCACCAAGCCCGCGCGCGACCCCTAGTAACTGCTTTGATAGATTTATGGCACGAGCTCCATAAACCCGGTCAACCCGGTCAACCTCATAACGGTTCCGGTATTCGTGGATAACGTACCGTAACGGTCCCTATATAAGCGGACGAACGTGCCGTTGTGGTTAAGCTAATTAAGCCGCCATTAATGGGCTCATTAACCACACTACAACGGTCACATTCTCCGTTATATATAGGATCGTTAACCCTTCCATACAGGGGCGAATCACCTGAGATACGCGGAAGCTCTGCAAAAATCCAGTCTCTCTCTCATACAGTACTATTGTCTTACTCTCTCCTTACACATAGCCTTACTCTTCCCGTGTTCTTTCTATCCCCTACTCTTGGTGTATATTGAATTCTCTCTGCAGGATTCTCTCGTACACATTTGGTGAACCCGACGTGAAACTTACCATTGCAAGCAACCATGTCTCATGAAGATGATGTCAGTAACAGATCGCCCTCCACGGAGACCACCTCGGGAGAGGAGACCCGTCACGCTTTTGCGGCCGCTGGAGAGACTCCGACGTTGGAGGCTCTGAACGCTGCCATTCAAATCAAGGAAACGCCCTTCAGGCTCAATCCGCACAGATGGAGCGGATAATGGCCATTCTGGGAACCCTTGCCTCGAATCCTACATCAGGCACTGCCGTCTCTCAGGGAGGCGGCGTCTCCACCACCCAAGGGACTGGAGTGATACCCATGCCACCTAATCCCAATCTGCAAACCCCTCCGGCAACGGTGCAGTTGCCCTCGATCCAGGGGCAAACGGCTCAAATACCGCCTTTTACCGCACATGTTCCTCAACCACCAACTGTGGCACCCAACTTGTCCTCACAATACCCCTTTTCTTCTCCGCCGGCACTGTTGGGCAACGTGAATTCACAGTACGTTCCTAGCCCGACCGCGGCATATGTGTCGCCTCCGACTACAACAACCCTTCCTCCTGCCGCTGAGGGGAGTGCACCGGAGTGTATGACATCACTGCGGCGACGCATGGAAACCTTCTTGGCCATTCAACCATTCGCTGACACCATCATTCCAAAGGTGGATAATGATCCGCCCATCCCACGAGAAATTTATCTCATGCCTAACCCCGCAGGGTACAAGGCTCCTAATTGGGACAAGTTCGAAAGACGTTAACGGGAATGCTCACGAGCATGTCATGCGTTTCATCGACGTGATGGGGCCATATGGAGCTGATCCCAAGTTACTGATGCGCGAGTTCCCCAAATCTTTGGGAAATGTGGCCTATAAGTGGTACAGGACGTTAGAGGCCGGATCCTTGAAGACCTGGGATGACATGGTTTAGAAGTTTTATACCAAATTCTTCCAGGTGGAAGAAAATGTTACAATGATCCATCTCTCTCGTATGTACCAGAAACGCGAGGAGGATGGAGTGACATTCATTAAAAAATTCAGGGCCAAGTCCTTGGAATGCAGAGATGAAGTGCTTGAGGGCAGGCTCGTGGAATATGTATGCAAGGTATGCGAGACGAGTACAAAGGTATGCTTATAAACCTACAAACTCCTACCTTTTCAAAATTGACGGAGTGCACGAAAAACATAGAGCCTATAGTGGAAAGACAGAAGAAGAAACACGCCCCTGAACGATCCCCGAGTGGAACTACTTTTAAATTTGGAAGATTCAGCTACAAGAGGGGGCGCGAAGCCGAGGTTAATACAGTCTCACCGCAAAATCAGCCCAGGGTTACAAACTTGGATGCGCCACCTCTACCATGTTCAGTAGAGGAAGCGACTGACTTGTGTAAGCAGTGGCGTAAAGACGGTATCTTGCCACCGCTCGAAAGGATACCCTCTAAGGAGATGATGAGGGACCCAAAGTGGTGCGAATGCCACGGAAAGATCATGCACCCCACGGCCGATTGCAAGAATCTCAGAAACATGGTGAGCCGAAAGATGAAAGATGGCAAGTTGATTGTCAGCGATCAGAGGCAGGACGTGCGAAACAATCCACTGCCCGTCCACGCGGAGCAAGAGCCGAAAGGCAAAGAGGTGGCTATGATCGCGATTATGGATCTCGAAGAGATTGCAGAAGACGGTCTACCCATCATTGCCGAAGTCTACAATGAGGAGGACTACAGTATAGACACGGAGGACGAACGTGCCGATCGGATGAAGGGGTCGCACGGGTTCAGAAGGTTCTTCGATGAAATGAACTTTTCGGAGAAATGCCGGAAAGAAATGACAAAAGCAATTCTAAGGATAGCAGAGGATTACGAAGAAGACATCGTGGTCTCCAATGGGAAAGTCTTCAGAGCATCTCGTTCCACAGAAAAGGTCATGACCTTTTCCGCAAGCGACAAGAAGACAGATGCGAGCCACCAGAAGCCTTTGTATGTAACAGTAGTAATCAATGGTGTCGAGTTCAAAAGGGCGTTCGTCGACGGAGGAGCGGCAGTTAACGTAGTCTCGCTCAGCACTCTAAAGTTGGCGGGAATCCCTGAGCAGAAGATTGTCAGACATCCATCCCCGCTAATGGGATTTGGAAGCGATTCTAGGATGACGATAGGATGGATCCGTCTGGGCGTCCAGATAGGAAAAATCAAATGTTCAGCCAAATTCTACGTCATCGATGCGAACACTACGTATCATATGATCATAGGGCGAGCTTGGATTCATTGCTTCGATGCAGTTCCCCCGACAGCCCACCAGGTGATGAAAGCTATATGGAACGACAGAATAGTGGAGATACCAGCTTCGGTAAACGCTTTCAATCTGGATGAGGCGCACCTCACCGAAGCGGTGTGGTTCACCGAAATGGCACACGAGCAAACGCTAGGGCCGTTCAATCCGACTCCTTTGCCTCGATGGGAGGACATCAAGGATCAATCACCAGCAGGAGTAATGGTGACGAGGGAGGAGGCCAAAGAAAAGTCGTCTGTGCGAGAAGAAGCACCGCAGGTCGACTACCAAAGAAAGAACGTGTATACTCGGAAAAGGATAGTGAAGCACGATCCTGCGGGCAAAGAGATAGAAAGCTTCTACTCTGACGGGAAGAAATGCTACCGCATATGAAGGTGCGCGGGGATACCCCCGTGCGAGCATGGGGATATCCCTAAGAAAATCAATCAAACCGAACGTGTCATGGAATTAGACAAGCCAACACTAGACGTTTCGGAGGATAAGCTAAAAGAGGCACCTGAATGCATGGAGGACAAACCAAAACCTCAGAAACAGGATTTGAGGGAAGTATTCCTGAGCCCATGCGAAGAAAAGAAGAGGCCCTTCTTTCTAAGTGCAGATCTCGCAAGCGAGGAAGAAGCAAGGTTGCTGCAACTTCTGACTGAGTACAAAGATGTGTTCGCATGGGAATACGATGAGATGCCGAGCCTGGACGCGAGCATTACCATGCACATGTTAGATGTAATCCCGGGATCCAAGCCGGTAAAGCAGAGCACAAGGAGCTTCAGGCCGGAGATAAACGTGAAAATAAGGCAAGAAATTGTCAAGCTGCTGACTACCAAATTCATCGAGCCAAATCACCATCCTACATGGTTGGCTAACATCGTGCCTGTGGTAAAGAAGAATGGGCAGCTTTGCATTTGTGTAGACTTCCGAGATCTTAACCGTTTCTGCCCTAAGGATGATTTTCCGCTGCCCAACATCGATCTACTCATCGATTCGACTGCGGGTCATTGCATGTTCAGTTTCATGGATGGTTTCAGCGGGTACAATCAGATCAAAATGGACCCCGAAGATGCACGGAAAACTGCGTTCATCACACCGGTAGGAGTCTTTAATTATACGGTTATGCCGTTTGGACTCAAGAACGCAGGCGCGACTTATCTGCGAGCCATGATGGCTCTGTTTCATGACATGATGCACAAAGAAGTGGAATTTTATGTTGATGACTTGGTTGTCAAGTCCAAGGAAGAAGCGGACCACTTGGGGGACCTGCGGAAAGTATTTGAGAGATGCAGAAGTTTCTAGCTAAAGATGAACCCCATGAAGTGCGCATTCGGAGTAAATTCGGGAAAGTTCTTGGGATGTGTAATACATCGCCAGGGCATCGAGCCCGATCCCGCAAAAGTATCAGCCATCACTAGCATGACAGCGTCGCTTAATCAAAGTTCTCTGAAAACATTCTTGGGGATGTTATCTTACCTGCGAAGGTTCATCCCTGCGATCGCGGAGATAACCTTCTGCTTCAGCAATCTCCTAAAGAAGAATGCTGTGTACAATTGGACCACGGAACATGAGGCCGCGTTCAGAAGGCTAAAGGACTTGCTGACATCACAAAGGGTAATGATCGCACCACAGCCCGGATCGCCGCTTTTGCTGTACCTAACATCAACAAAGAGGTCTATAGGGGCACTTTTAGCTCAGGAATATGAAGGGCAAGAAAGGCCGATTTACTATATTTCTCGCATCGTGCAACCAGCAGAATCAAGGTACAGAGATATTGAGCGTCATTTCCTTTCTCTATTCTTTGTAATAGAAAAGTTGAAGCACTATTTCGCCTCGCACAAAGTGGTAGTTGTTACAATGAGTGACCCCATACACTACCTCTTGACTCACACTTCTCCTGGCGGAAGACTGGCAAAATGGTATATGACCATCTCCCAATACGACATCACGTGCGTGCGACCACGGGCAATCAAATCGCAAGCGGTGGCGGATTTTCTAGCACAGTTCCCTGATAACAGCCATGAGCCCATGATCGAGGAAGAACTAGAGGGACCCGAGATCTATGCAGTTGAGTTGCCTTACTGGACGCTTCATTTCGATGGATCGTCAAGAAGGAAAGGTGGAGGAATTGGAATAGTTTTGACCAAACCCGATGTGGAGGTCATACAAATGTCCACAAAAACTCGATTTCGCAGTCACCAACAACGAAGCGGAGTACGAGGCCCTCATTGCAGGTCTCCGCGCAGCCAGGGCACTGGAAGTGAGCAATTTGACGGTTATGGGGGATTCCAAGCTAATCGTCAAACAAGCTTCAGGCGAGTATGGATTAAAAGAAGTAAATATATTGCCTTACCGGACTTTGGTACAGATGCTGGTGCAACAATTCTGCGACGTCAGTTACGAGCATACACCTAGAGCAGAGAATCGGCATGCTGATACTTTGGCCACTCTGGGATCTAAGGTTAGTGCGGATAAGTGTCCCGCGAAGATCTCGATTAAACTACGGGTGTCTTCGGCGTTGACAGAGGACGCATGCGAGGATGAATGCATGGACAATGCAGACTGGAGGAAGCCAATATTGCACACCATCGCAGAAGGAACGAGTAAAGAAAATTGGGCATCCACTAAGGGGTACTGTATACATGACAACACTCTCTACTACAAAGGCCCAGGTGGAATACTCATGCGATGCGTCTCGCAGCAGGAGGGACAAGCACTGTTAGAAAAGATTCACCAGCATACTTGCGGGGAAAGTGAGGTGTCAATCTATCGGAAAGCCCAAAGGTATGGGATTCACTGGCCGGACATGTCAACGGCCGCTGCGATAATTCAAAGGAATTGCGAGAGTTGAGCATTGATAAGGGATTCTTTAACAATTGCCCTGGTCGATGATGAGGCAGATTAGAGGAAGCCGCTCTTCGATTTCCTCACGGGAGGAATCGAGCCTGAGTCAGGAAAAGAAGCCGAGAAACTGAAAAGGTAGGCAGCCCGGTACGTAGTGCAAGAAAATATACTCTGGAAAAGGGTTCACGAGGGTAACCTACTTCAATGCCTAGACAGCAAAGAAGCACAAGAGGTGATGGATCTCTCTCATCAAGTAGAGCATCAAGGGGGCAAGAAATTTTGCAGACAGCTCCTTACAGTTGGCTATTTCTGGCCCACCATGTAAGCAGATTTCCGCGCTAAAGTAAGGAGATGCCAGGAGTGTCAATTCAAAGGCAACCTCGTACATGCCCCTGCCGTAGATCTACATGCACTAGGGACACCATGGCCATTCCACACTTGGGCTCTGGATTTTGTTGGCCCTATTCGACCAGCCTCGCATGGGAACCAGTTTATCCTCACCGCGACCGAGCTGTTCACCAAGTGGGTAGAGGCAATACCGCTGAAGACAGAAAATGCGCTTGTTGTGGTCCATTTCATCCAGGAGAACATCATATACAGGTTTGGGATTCCCAACACAATTCTCTCGGATAATGGTACCCCTTTTGTAAATCGCCAGGTGGCCGTCAAGCTAGCGGAGTATAATATAAGGCAGGTCTGCTCCACTCCCTATTATCCAAAAGGGAATGGTCAAGCAGAAGCGACCAACAAGACGCTGCTAATAATCTTGAGCAAGATGGTCGCGGACGATCACAAGTAATGGGCCGATTCTTTGAACATAGCATTGTGGGCGTACCGAACTTCTCCGAGGACTCCCACAGGAGTCTCCCCATTTCTTTTATGCTATGGAGCTGAAGTTGTAGTACTGGCGGAGGTGAAAATCAACTCTGCAAGGTTGGCCTTTCACGCACTATATGAGATTCAGCGCGATCATGACTTGATCTTATTGGAAGAAAAGCAAGAGCAAGCCAAGCGGGCTAATAAACGGTACAAGGAGAGGATCGCTCGCGCATACAAAAAAACAGTCCAATATCGAGACTTCGCGGGTTGGGACTTGGTTCTGCGCGCTTCAGATCATTGCATGGGGGAGGCGGCTCATCCAAAGTTCGCAGCCAACTGGGAAAGACCCTTTGAAGTCAAAGAAGTCTTTGACAGTGGCTACTACAACGTACAGAGGCTACATGGGACGGCCACAACCCCAAGCTCAGTTAACATGCGCTGGATTAAGAAGTATTATCCTTAACTCCCCTCTTTACATGCATCAAGTTACAATGTCTATTTATGCTTAGTATTGTGATGGACTCATGCGTCGTCTCTCCCATATGAGGGATTTGTAACCTGGCCTCTCCCATATGAGGGAATGTAATTTTGCCTCTCCCATATGAGGGTGCTTATAATAAAAGACTTCTCCCAAATGGGAAGAATTTTATGACTTTGGCTGTCTCTTGTCGCTTTATTTACTTATCTGTTTCTTAAACAACAAAGCCTATCTGCTGAGATAGCGGCACTAATCGAATACGTTCTTAATTGATCCAAAGCCTATCTGCTGAGATAGCAGCACTAATCAAATACGATCTTAATTGATCCCAAGCCTATTTGCCGAGATAGAAGCAACATTTAAATATGATTTTAAGTGATCTTAAAGCCTATCTGCCGAGATAAAGCACTATGCAAATGCGATCTAACGTGATCTTAAAGCCTATCTGCCGAGATAGCAGCACTATGAAAATGCGATCTAAAGTGATCTTAAAGCCTATCTGCCGAGATAGCAACACTATGCGAATGCGATCTAAAGTGATCTTAAAAGCCTATCTGCTGAGTTAGCAGCAGTATTCGAATGCGATCTTAAATGATCTAAAAGCCCATCTGCCTAAAATTGCAGCTCTAATGTATGATCTTAACTGGTCTGTGAACCTATCTACTCGATAGCCAGTTAAAACAGCAACACCCTGTGTAAAACGCAGAATTATGCAGGCGAATATCCAAATGCAAAAGGTGAAAGAAACATAACTTGTTTTATAGCCAACTCGCATGCGATATTACAAACTGTTCTATCAAACGAAGAACAGAAAATACTCAAACGGTATTTCATTAAGAGTCAAAATGACTTACAATCTATCTGTCTAGATAGCAGCTTACAAGTGAAAGCTAATGGTAAGGTAAATCTTACTATAAAACGAACGGCCTGCAAACGCTACAAAAGCTATGCGACGCCATCTTCAAGATCCCGGATCTGCACAAGGCCTCTGTCTGGTCTTCTGCCCAAGAGATATGACAGATGAACCACCTGTTCAGGCGGATGCGGCGGTGAAGAACAGGCAGGCATCAACTCCTGGGGCAGGAAGCTCCTTGTCCACGGAGACGAGCACAATGGCTCGTCGCCCCTAGTTCAAGAACGTGGAGGCAAATAGTTCTCCTGCGGGAAAGATAGAGGAGAAACACCCCGTTCATTACGAGTTGGTAAGAAGGTCAGTACAGCACTGCACCTCGCCGGAAGGCAGCCGGAAATACGACCTGCAAACATAATAGACGAAGAAAAATCTTCGAACAAGCATGAGGTATTATGTGCATCTTCTTTACGATGGTTATAAAGATCAATAAGCCTCGTAAAGAATATCTTGGAAGCTATTTCTATGGCACAAAACACAAACTCATGTTTCACAACTTGAAATTGCCATGAATCAACAAAAGACAAGCGTTGAAGCCAGCAGTCGTAAGGACTCATGGCAAGCCACATTTTGGGATGAAGAACCCAAGCAGCAAGAGGCAGGGTTTATATAGACCCTATGGAGACCCTTCAGTTCCCTAGCTGAGTCAGAAAAGCTTGGAAAAGGTGTCAGAATCAATTACTTGCGTCTTAAAAGAGGTAACATTCAATTACCCTATTAAAGGCTACGACGATTCGGTGGCATGCCCTAATTAATGACGGAAGGTCATAATACGGATGCACTTCTCAAGGTAAGCGTGCTTATCTGATAAGTAGTTAGCGCGAAAATCAAGGCGAATATGTCACCAGGTGAAGTCATAATTGTTGCGCATAAAATGTTTGAGCAAATCCCCAGAAGGGAAAAACGGAGCATGCAAGTCTTGAATAAAAAGGGGGAGAAACCCTAGAAACATTACAATAATGTTTTTGTTCCAAAGCAATACTTGCTGTTTTTCAAAAGAAATCTTTGATCAGGGGGTCATCAGGAAAAAACAAGAGTGATGTATCTCTCACTTGGTCCACTTCTCGCTTTAGCTGCTCGTACTTGGCGCTCATCTCATGAAAGAGTTTGACAGCCTCTTCAGCCTTCTGCCTTTGCTCCTCTACCTTTCGCCCCTCAGCTGCGAGGTTGTGGAAGCCGCGTTTCAAATTCACAGCTACGCGAATCTGGGTGACCCTGTTGAGAAGATACTCGAAGCCTAGCTTGCCTTGAACTTTGGCTTGAAGGCCTTGGCACATGCTGAAAAGTAGCTGCGCACTTTGAGGAGAAATGGTCGCAGGGGTAGCGGCAGACAGCTTCTCCAAAATCCAGATGGCTTCGGTCAAGAGCAGTCTTCTGTTAAAAGGCTCTATCTCCAGAGATCTCGCAAATGACCGGGGATAGGAGAGACGCATCCGAACTAGCCAGTCCACATCAGCTTGCTTCAATCCTAACAATTTTGATTCAATTTTAGAGCATGAAACTTGTAAATGAGGATGTAAAATACGAAAATGGTAACATACCAGTTCCTTCAAGGATCTCCCGCAAAGAAGGAATGCGCATTGCTGGAGCAGCTGAAGTCTGTCCTCGCTCCATTGCTCGTCTATCAGCTGCGAGCTCTAGTTCCTCATAGTTGGCAGGAAGGGTGTAGGTCGCAACAGGTCCAATTGCAGCTCCCACTTGCGAGCTCCAAAAACTCTATGCTTGGGGAACCTATGGAAGCTCTATTGGAGGAATGGCAACAGGGGTAGCTGTTGCGCGACTCGAAACTCCTTCGGGTGCTAGGGGCTCGTGAGGCACCGGAGCACTCATTTTAACATTCACATTCGCATGTGATGCTATGTCTTCCACGACCTGCTCATTCTCATGAACCTCAGCCTCGACAGGGCTCTCCTGCATAATCGGCAGCTGCGACAGGCTTCTCGACATGAGAGCTTCGCTCTGGAACATAAGACGCAGGGGGTTGACTTCTCTGTTCCGGCATGGCCTCCTCAGCATCGCCTGCGATACAAGACAGGAAAATGTGAGGTAACTTGTATCACACAACGTTTTGTTATTTTGATAAACCAAGAGCGAGCACCTCCACGCGTAGGTGGGATTGTCGCATCTTCATCATATGCTAAAGACGCGACACCGTATCCTAATAGGGTATCTTCATTAAGCACATCGGCGTGACCTGGGGTGCGAAGAAACCAGTTATGATGATGCTTGGGTTACTAAGCCTAGTTTACAAACACTGCTTGAATGATTACCTGAGGGTTCACCGCACTTGCTTACTAGCCATCGGCGGATGTCAGCTTTTGACAAGCCATGCTTTAACGCACCCGTAATCACTTCTTGATAAGTCACAACGAGGTTAAAAATCTCACCTTGTTTATCAGCTGCGATTTCCTCAAAATCTGCTTGCTTGTTCCAAAGCAGCCGCATCCAAATCATCCGCCGCATCTTCCTCACCGGCTGGCTGCACCAAGTCGTCAACATGTTGCTCTTCCAAACTCCCCTTTTTTATGAGTTCGATCTCATCTTCTTCTCTCTTCCTTCTTCTTTCAGCAGCCTCCGCAGCTGTTCTTCTAGACTCGGCAAGGATGTCCTCGTCTATGGCTTCGCTGGAAACGCCAGAATGAGAACCCTTCTTCTGCCTCTTGGCCAGAAGGCCGCTGATGGTTTCTGCATCATCATCTGCGAAAGAACAAACTGTTCAGTAAATAGCGCGAGAATTTAAGTAATGAGATAAGTTCGTTCGAGATACCTTCAGAATCTTCCTCTTGTATCTCACCTCTTTCTTCTTCTCTTTCACCTTCGACCCTCTCTTGTTCTTCATCATCATCTCTTTCTCTCACCTCCCTTCTCTCATCCTCCTCTTCCTCCTGACCCAACGGAACAAAAGTCTCGACTGCGAGCTCTTTCCGCGCCTTGCTTGGCCTGCGACCTTTGCCTTTGTCCTTAGAAGTAAGGGAATTCGCAGGAGAGGAAGGTGGAGCACTCCTAGGGGAAGAGATTGTGATTCCCTTCTGCCTTGGTCTCTTTGCCCTTGGAGCGGCAGTTGCTGGAGGAGATGGAGCGTTCCTGGGAGGAGACAAAGCTGGAGTGTTGTCTATCAGCGAGTCAGCGAATGCATCCATTACCTCACGAATTCGGGCCTCGATTGCGGGAGCCATTCCCATTGCTAGCAGAATTGGCTCACCTTGCCTTCTCGCAGCGACAATGGTATTGATCAGCGACTTGGAGCGCTCGCCAGATGCAAACCTCCTCAGATAGCACTAAAACAGAAAATGGAGCATAAGTTTCAACACATCAAAGGAAAGAAACTTAACACGCGCAAAGGAAATTGTTTACCTTGGCAAAATCTTCGCTGTACTTGATGACATGTGAAGCAGCATCCCTAACTGCGGCCATCTTCTCCTCAAGGATGGTGGAGGGGCACAAGTGGTTCTCATGGTCCAGCAAGGAGTAGCACCCATACTGGGTAGTCCAGTAAGCAACCCAATTCTTGGAGTAGCGACCTGCGCGACCACCTCAAGGTTGATCGAAGGGAAGGTTGCTCCTCAGGATCGTTTGGCACTCTCCAGACATTAGTCGCTTGTAGCAGCCTCTTACAATGGATCTAGGCCAGACCGATGGCGCCACCGCATCAAAGCTGAACTGGGTAGAAACGCGAGTGGGATCGACATCCACTGTGATCCTCTCGTACCTGGGAGTAAGCTCACGAACATACTCTGCAAGAGAAGGAAGAGAGCCCCTCAGACACCAGCAGAAGAATTCGCGATAGCGCTCATGGAAGCGCTCATGACCCTCGAAAAGAAGTTCTTCCAAGAAAGCAACAGGTCTGGCAGGATACAACTTTGGGAACCATCGTACATTTTCAATGCGCGTGGCATAAGGCCTAGCCGTAAACTTGCTGCGATCATCGCATATCAGGCTCCAGGTACACTTAGGAAAGTGGGTCCCAAACCATCGAGCAGCTCTTCCACTGTAAAGTTCATCCTCCGCACCTGGGACACACCATTTGCTGGGCTTAGAAGGAACAGGAGCATAGGAGGGCCATCGCTCAAAAACCCACATGGCCAGGAATGCGATGTTAACATAAGTCAACACATCAAGGCGACCGCGAGAGTCCGCGGTCGCCACAACCAGTTGGCCTAATCTATGATACAGGGTGCCCAAGACTAGCGGCCCAAGTGCGACTCTCTGACCAAGGGTTAGTCTCACAGCAAGAGGGAGGACATGGTAGAAAACCCCATCATGAGGGTGGCCATCAATTAGGTACCTTGACAACCAGGCGCAGAGAAAGCCACACAAAGTCAGATGATAACCTTTCCCATTCACATAATTCTTCGCCTTTGGGTTCTGTATCAGGAGTTTCTTGGTGATACTGCTACTCGCATAATCGCGAAAGAAGTACTGAACCCACTTGCCCTAGGTGTTCTTCGCAGATGTATCAACCAGCTGCCAGTCGGGAAGAAGTCTCGCAGGTGTCCATCGTGTGGAAATTTTCTTTACCTCCGACAAGCATTCCTCCATCTGCTTGTACAGAGCAAGTTCTGCATCAGTACTCAAAGGACTCAGAGGATCCACCTCACCAATGGGAGAAAGATCATACAACATGTGCACATCCTCCAGAGTGGGAGCAGCCTCGAACTCAGCAAAGTGGAAGGTGTGAGTCGTAGGCGAGTAGCGAGAAAGAAGGTTTAGAAGCATGGACTAGTCCAACTTCACGGCAGCACCCTTCTTAGCACGGACTGCAAAATAGACGCCAGCATTGTTCAATGCGATGGCATGGTGGGTCAATACGTGGTCAATCCACTCATCCATGAATTCCAATTTCTAAAAAAATGCCAGGGTAGAAATTGCAGTATGGGGGAAAAACCCATTTTCAACCCCTAATCGAACCACATCCTTGGAATCGATCAATTCAAGCATGGCCGCGTTAAAAGGTGGGGTCAATGTTTGCAACTCTCCAGAGGGATCAGGAGTCGGAAGGTTCTTCACCTTAACCCTAGCGTGATAAAAATCTTTTTCGCCCAAATAGGGGGCTTTTCGCCATAAGGTTTGGGGAAGATCAGGTATTTCTTCGACCTCTTTAACGGGTTTGGTTCCTTTTGTCTTTTCCATTCCTGTGGAAGCGGAAGAAAAAAGGGGGGGGGAGAAATACACACACTTTCAGTTTGAATTTCAGGAATCAGTTCGAATTTCAGTTTGAAGCAACTATGTTTTGTCAAAAGAAGATGAACAATCCAGGGTCAATTCTGGGTTTGGAAGTTCAGAATTGCGTTTATGTTGCTCGGAATTTCAGGAGTCCAACATTCAAAAATCATCACAATCAGTAGTCGAATCGCAACCGTCACCATCGAATCGCGCAATCACAGGACAAGCTGACGTCATGCCTAAAACCCTAAAAGACCAGACGACACGACTCTAGGGATTTTAAGTCATAATGACACGCACGGGGGCTGAATTTGCGTGTATTTGAATTGGTGCGTGGTGGCGACGTGTACATTGGTTCCTACGCATTGAAGCCTATCCGGCTATGTGTCTTCACGCGCAGAAAGGGGGCTAATGTAGATTGTGCTTTCTAGACAGGCAGATCTTAGCCACGTGGCGACAATCCAGCACACCTAGCTGTGCTCCAAACACACTGGATCACCAGCCGCGCTGATCCACGTGGGGGCTGCGAGACAGGGCCCTCGCATACCACCACACGGGACTAGTAGGGACTTAGTGGTTTGGAGGCTAGAGTAAGTCCTGTCGCGCGCGAGCGACAACCAAGCCCGCGCGCGACCCCTTGTAACTGCTTTGAGAGATTTATGGCACGAGCTCCATAAACCCGGTCAACCCGGTCAACCTCATAACAGTTCCGGTATACGTGGATAACGTACCGTAACGGTCCCTATATACGCGGACGACCGTGCCGTTGTGGTTAAGCTAATTAAGCCGCCATTAATGGGAGCATTAACCACACTACAACGGTCACATTCTCCGTTATATATAGGATCGTTAACCCTTCCATACAGGGGCGAATCACCTGAGATACGCGGAAGCTCTGCAAAAATCCTGTTTCTCTCACATACAGTACTATTGTCTTACTCTCTCCTTACACACAGCCTTACTCTTCCCGTGTTCTTTCTATCCCCTACTCTTGGTGTATATTGAATTCTCTCTGCAGGATTCTCTCGTACACACCCATATGACTAGTTCCTTCAAAAGTAACCACCAGTCTATCCGATATCTCCTTAGAAATCTTGCATGTAGATATATTATTGAATTCATCTGCACTCAAAGAAAAATATAAGAGATTCATAGGTCTATAATTCTTAGGAAGTTGTTCTATTTCAGAAGCAGAGATAGCTTTCAGATTTGGGAGCTTTAATCCCATCATTTTCTGTGTAGAACATGTGAGGACCATTCTGGATGATAGACCAGAGTTCAATGTCTTGATCAATGATGAACATTTTTATCAATGCCTTCAAGTGTACAAAATTATCTCCACAAAATAAATGAGGTATGTTAGCAGCTCTTCCTTGTGAGAAACCACCATCATCTACAATACTCATGATCACCATATTATTAGATATATGCAGCGATACAAGCTCTGATACCCATTGAAAGACAGTATGTAGAAAAGTAATACATGATCAATGTTCTAGAAGGGGGGGTGAATAGAGTACGAAAATTGTTGACTCAAAGAATTCTAAGTGTGTTTTGAGAAGTAACTGTTTAGAGTGCTGAAAGACAAAGACAAATTATTTCTAAGGCTCCAAGGCCTTGAGATACTAATCAGAGCTTCAAAGCCTTGAGAGTAGTTTTTATTATACTGTGTGATCTAATAATCTTGTGATGCAGGTGTTCTATCTGATATTTATGATCAGAGATTTGCTGCTAATATCCTTGTTATACATTATTTATATATCTAACACAAATGCAGATATCCTAATCAGAGTGAATCAAAGGTTTCTGGTCTTAATATTGAAATACTGTGAAGCATGTTCAGAGCTCCAATGCCTTGAGATGTGCCTTAAGCTGCTGACAGTTTTACAGAATTAACTTTATTCTCTCTTGCAAGATTTGATCTTTGTTATTATGTTAGTTTAATGACTTTTACAAGTATTAAACTGGTTTATTATGAGTAATGTGTTTCAGAAGTTAATCAGATTATTCTTTTATTCATATGATCCAGTTTTTATTCAGAAACTGTAAATCCAAACAGACTTAGTGCTGTTATATTTTTGTATTTTGTTTGTTGTTGTGTTTAATGTTGTTGTAGGTTCTTCAAACGTGCAAATGCAATCTCAACAAACTCCAACGGATATCTACTCAAAGCCGTTTTGAATTGCAATTAGAAAGGATGAGGATTTGCAGGAACAGAGATCCTAAAATCTCTCATCCAGTTGCAGAGAGTGGATAAAAGACTGGTTTGAAATTTGAAAGACATAGAAGCTTAGGAGAACTGAGAGAGGTGTGATACATTCATGGAAGATTAGACATTCAATCCCTCACAAATTAAGGCTTCAATTAAAGCTTTCAGAAGATCAATCATTCCAGTTTTCCTGAAGAACACATCCAGACCTTCACAAGCTTATTCTTCAACTGTATTGTAATCTGCTTATCTTTTGTATATCTTAAACCTCACAAAATCTAGTGGTTGGTTGTTTAAGTGAACAACAAGAGGTTCTTGTTAGCTCAACAGTTACTAGCTGATACTAGATAGGTTTGGAACCACAAGCTTTATAGGTGTAAGGGAGTTCACTTAGGCTTGAAGATTTAGGGCTGTTTCTGTGTGAGTAATAAGAAGTGTTTGCCAAATCCTGGTGGGATTAGATCCCTCAGGCAGAGATTAGGTCCATTGGGACTGAACTCTGTAAATTGTCTTGTGTTCTTTACTTTACAGTTTTGCTATTTACTTCTGCAAGCAACTCAAATCAAACTAAGGTTTTTAAACTGTTTAGAACGGGTGATTGTTCAATGCCTTGAAGCTTTCTGTTTGTCTTAGAAAGTTTCTGACTATTTTGTAAAATATCAAGGCCTTGAGATTTTAGTCTTTCACTTGTTCACTTAGATAAAACTTGTGTTTTAGCAAAAAATTTCCATACTCTATTCAACCCCCCCCCCCCCTTCTAGAGTATTTCGGTCCTGTATTTAGTCTACATTACAAACTTTCAACTGGTATCAGAGTTTGGATCACTACTATAGATCTAAAAATCTTGTGACTATGTGTAATGTAGGAGATGGTGGCTTCTCACAAGGAAGGGCAGCAAACGGACCTCCATTGTTCTGTGGTGATAGCTTCATGCACTGGAAGGCGTTGATGAAGATGTTCATCATAGATCAAGACATGGAATTGTGGTCAATAGTTCAGAATGGTCCTCATGAGGATTACACTACCATAGATGGAGTTAGATGCATCAAGTATGAGGAAAATATCTCAGTTACTGAACTGGAAAAGGTATCAAAAAATCACAAGGCTATGAATATGTTATATTGTGCTCTTAATGCAGATGAGTTCAACAGAGTGTCAAATTGCAAAAGTGCCAAAGAGATATGGGACAAACTGGTTGTGACATATGAAGGAACAAGTCAAGTTAAACAGACTAAGATTAACATACTTCTGAGGAAATATGAGTTGTTCAAGATGAACTCAGATGAGACCATCAAGGAGATGTTCAAAATATTCACTGATGTGGTGAATAATCTGGAGTCATTGGGAAAAGATTTCTCAAATGAGGAAAATGTCAGGAAAATTCTGAGGAGCTTGCCAAAAGCCAAGTGGGAGCCAAAGACAACAACTATTGAGGAAGCTCATGATTTAAGTCTTCTTCAGCTAGATGATCTACAAGGAAAGCTGCTCACTCATGAAATGTCTATGAAGGATGTAGAAGGTGATCTGAGTGAAAATACCAAGAATTTAGCACTCAAGGCTAAAGACAAAGAAAAATCTCAAAGCCTTGAGACTGAAGATGAGTGATAACTCTTATTTATGAGTTATCTATGAGATTCTATTATAATTCATAAGTTGAGTTTCCATAATTTTGAGCACGTTTTAGCCAACAAAGCCTCGGTGCTATGAAAAAGATGAGTTTGAGCTTAATTGTGAAATCCGGGCGTTTTCATGCATAAAGTGATATTAAATGATATATATAATTTCTTGGTATAGTTTTTCATGTTGTCATGACAGGAACGGATGCTTAGCGGTTGATTCGAGGCATAAAACGAACTTCGGAAACAAAGAAACGCTCAAGAGGAGTGAAGAGAGGCAAAGTTGGAGAAGCTAGAATGACTAGTCTCCACTATTTTGATCATATCTTGTGTTCTACAATTAATTTTGGAGTGAGACCGGCGGAAATTGAAAGTAGACTTCAAGAGCTTTCCAACGATAGGTCACGGAGCTAAATCGGAGATCGGACGAAGAGGTTACGACGTTTTGAAGTTGGAGTTGTCGCTGATGTGCGTTCAGACGCACATTGTGCGTTCAAACGCAGCCCCGATGTCAAAAATAACATATTTCTGCATGCAAGATTGGTGGACAAACGCAAAAACTGAGTCCCAGAGGTCGAAAAATGGCGAAAATTGGCTAAACGCAACAAAGTGCAGAAAATTGGCTAAGTATGTGCGTTCAGACGCACATTGTGCGTTCAAAAGCACAGCATAGTACAGCAGCAGAAGACAGGGAAAACAGGCCAGAAAATGACTAAGTGTTGTGCGTTCAAACGCACATCCTGCGTTCAGACGCAGGAAACTTCAAATTTCAGAAGGTCAGAAAATCAAGCAGAAATCAACCAGAAGACCAAGGCATGTGCGTTCAAACGCACATGTGTGTTCAAACGCAGGAGCAAAAAGTCAACGGAAGTCAAAGTCAAAAAGTCAACTCTCAGAATGTGCGTTCAAACGCAGCCGTTGTGCGTTCAAACGCAGGTCAAGATTTCCATAATTTTCTGAAGACGGTGGAAAAAGTCAAACTTCGTCATAAAAGTCAAAGGCGGCCAGAATTGAGGACAGAACAGGAATTTCAGCACAGGACTATGGAAAATTCAGTAGTATATAAAGCAGCTCTGCCCAGCAGTTTCAGGATACAACACATACAACACATAACAGAACAGAATAGACAGACACAGACACAGAATCAGAGTAAGATACAGCATAGCAGAGCAGAAGTAGGAGCATCGGAGCAGTCCCGGAAATCGCCAGATTTCCGTCACCTGTTTGATTCTTTTCTCTTTTTTTGTTAGTTTTCAGTAGCTAAACAATTTACCTAGGTTCTCGGTGAACCTAGGGTTTATGATTTCAGTACTTCAGATTTTGATTTCAGATTCATGACTGGTTAAGTCTTAATACAGTAGAGGTTTTGCTTATTATTCTGTCTTTGGTTTTTACTGTTATGCATGAACAGAGTCATGAACCATGATTGCTACTGACAGGATATGGTGCGCGAGAGTGGCCAGTGAGAGTTAGGAAGAGAAGACTGAATTTAGTTTCATGCCTTGATGGACCAAGATGTGAAGAGAATCAGGGGACTAGCCCAAAAGCATTAGACCAACTGCTAGAAGTTTAGGGGGAGACCGAGAGGAGAACCTGTAACCCTAGCAGCCTTAGAACAAACCTGCAGATCTAGGTGAACCAAGGGGATCCGAAAATCTGCAGGAGAGTGATAGATGCATGAGACCGAGATGAGATTGTATCATTGGTATGCTGGCATAAACAAAACTGTTGTGTGTTTCTGAATCGGAAAAACTGAAAAGCTGAATAGTAACCCTAGGGGATCCAGGAATTTAGGTACTCAAAACCCTAGTTTTTACTGCCATACTCTATTATTAAAAAATTACCAAAAAAGATTGTTAATTCTGTTTTTACGTCCAGTACGTAGTTTAGATAAATCAACAAAATATTATTCCTTTTACTTTTCGCGTTTTTACTCTTTAAGCCTAGTTTCTGATTAAGCAGTAACACTGTCCTCGTGGGATCGATAACTCGGGATTTAAATATCAGCCCTATATTACTTGAACCGTGCACTTGCGGTAACACGTAAGAAATCGTGTCAATGAGCATGATGATGAAGAGGCTTTAGCATTGATCTCCAAGGCCTTGGCCAGGATTCTCAGGAAGAAGAGAAACTTTTGTAACAGAGACTACAACAGAGAGAGATCAAGACCTTCAAGCAGCAAGGACTACAAAGCTAAGTCTTCATCACAGTCACATAAAACTAAAGTAATGAATTGTTTTGAATGTGGTGATGCAGATCATTTAGTAAGGGATTGTCCACAAAAGAAGAATAACAGGAACTTTCAAAAGAAAGACAGTGACAACAGAAGGAAGAAAGCCATGATGGCCTCTTGGAGTGATTCTGATTCATCAAGTGATTCAGACACAGAAGAAAATCAAGCATATTTATGCTTCATGGCTAAACATGATGAAGAAAAGTCTTCAGACAGACATATTGAGGAAATGGTAAAAAATCTTCATTCTAGTCCTTCTAATGTACTTCATGAAATTCTCAAAAGCATGTTTTTTAATGAGGAAAGTTATAGAAATGAGATTTCTTCTTTAAAGATTAAGATTCATGAGCAGGTAAAAGAAAACGGGACCTAGTTTTTGTCAACAAAACTGTTGAATTTTCTAAGACAAAAATTGAAAAGGACTTCAAGGACTTGGACAACAGATTCAAAAGCCTTGAAGGAACTGATAAAAGAGATTGTTGATCAAAACACTCTCTTAACTGAAAGGTATGTTGATCTAAAGACTCCTTCAGAGGATTTAGAACAACAAATCTGTTCTTTGACTGAGAAACTTCAAGAGTCTGAAAAGGTCCTAGCCAGTTTTACAGGCTCAGAACATAATCAGAATTTCATTCTTGGAGGAAGTCTGAAATCAATGCATAAAAGTGGAATTGGCTACAATCCAAATTTTCCAAAGAAAAGCCAAACTACTTTTGTCAAATCTGGTAGCAAACATTCTCCAAAATGTCATTACTGTGGAAAAATTGGTCATATCAGATTAACTTATCCCTTCAGAAGATCAAAACCTCATATTATGAGGAACATTTATCCTTATCAGCTTAAGGGACAGGTTAGGCAGATTTGGGTTCCAAAAGGAATTAGACCACTAAACATGGCTGATTCTGAGTATGACTCAAAATTCTGCACTTGGTCTAACAGCCTGTTAAGGCAATGATTTACTTTTGCAGGATGTCACCAAGGTCTTGAAAGATCAGAAATGGATATTAGACAGTGGCTGTTCCAGACATATAAGTGGAAAAAAGTCTCTTTTTACTAGCTCACAGAAAAATCTGGAGGAACAATTACACTTTGTGACAAAGCAAAATGAAATATTATTGGTATAGGTAGTATTGGTAACGGTTCTACCAACTCTATCTCTGATGTTTATCTTGTGGATGGACTTCAATATAATCTGCTTAGTATTTCACAGTTATGTGATAAAGGTTATAAAGCTATATTTTACAAGGAGAAATGTTTGGTGCAAGATGAGAAATCTGGAGATTTCATACTCACTGCTCCTAGATAATATAATCTATATGCTATGCGTACTAACAGTGTTGAAGGTGACAAGTTGAAATGCCTCAAGGCCTTGAAGGAAGACTCAAAACTTTGGCATAGAGAGCTTGGGCATATTAGCATACACGCCTTGAATAAAATCATCTCAAAGGATTTGGTAAGAGGATTACCATCACAAAAAATTTCAGATGATGAGGTCTCCAAGGAATGTGTACAAGGTAAACAAACAAGAAGCTCATTCAAGCCAAAGAACTTCGTAAGTACTTCTAGACCCTTAGAATTGTTGCATATGGACTTGTGTCGTCCTATGAGAGTTCATACTCCAAAAGGTAAGAGGTATATGCTTGTGATAGTAGATGATTATTCTAGATTTATATGGGTTATGTTTATTAGAGACAAAACTGAAGCCTTATCTGAATTTTCTAGACTGTGCAAAGAGCTTCAAACTATGAAAAATTTGCCTGTTGCATCTATTAGAAGTGATCATGGTAGGGAATTTGATCAGCTTGAATTTGATTTATTTTGTGCAAAGCATGGCATATCACACAACTTTTTAGCACCTAGAACTCCACAGCAAAATGGAGTAGTTGAGAGGAAGAATAGGACACTTGAGGATATGTCTAGAACCATGCTACTTGAAAGTTAATTTGCCAAAGTTCTTGTGGGAAGAAGCTGTTAATACTGCCAATTATGTGCTGAATAGATGTTTGATTAGGCCTATTTCTAAAAAGACTCCTTATGAACTATTTAAAGGTAGGAAGCCTAGTGTCTCTTATTTCAAACCTTTTGGTTGTATTTGTTTTGTGCATAATAATGGTAGAGACAATCTTGGTAAGTTAGATGCTAGAAGTGATGAAGGTGTATTTCTTGGATATTCTCAAACTAGCAAAGCTTATAGAATTTACAATAGAAAAACCAAGATTTTGGAATAGAATATTCATGTGATTTTTGATGAAAGTACTAAGGATTCTCAGAGTGAAAGTTTTGCAGATCTAAATTTGAACAAGCATGAGTCTGATGATGATGCTGTGAAAGAGGACAAAGGCAAAACTAAAGTGCAGAATCAATCAGCAGAATCTCAAGGCCTTGAACCTCCTGCAGAGCCAAAATCTCAAAGCCTTGAGACTGAAACTGAAACTTTCTATGATGCTCACTCTACTGTTTCAAGAACTCAAAGCCTTGAAGGAACATATTCCTGGACACCAAGGAAGAAGTTTAAGTATCCTGCAGATCATCCAGCTGACAATATCATATCTGATCCAACAACTGGAACTCAGACAAGAGGACAGTTGAAGAACTTGTGTGCTTTTAGTGCTTTTGTATCATTTATTGAGCCTAAGAATACAAAGGAAGCACTGGAAGATGTAGGCTGGATCATTGCAATGCAAAGTGAGCTGAATGAATTTGAAAGAAACAAGGTATGGAATCTGGTTCCTAGACCAAAAGAGAAATCAGTTATAGGAACCAGATGGGTGTTCAGAAATAAGCTTGAAGCAATGTCAAATGGTAAGGCACAAAGCCAGACTTTTGTTGCTCAGGGATACAATCAGGAAGAAGGTATAGACTATGAGGAGACATTTTCTCCTGTTGCCAGGTTAGAAACTATTAGAATACTTCTTGCATTTGCATCTCACAATCACATAAAGCTTTATCAAATGGATGTCAAATGTGTTTTTCTGAATGGTTATTTACAAGAAGATGTTTTTGTAGCACAACCCCCTGATTTTGAAGATGAAACTTTCCCCGATCATGTTTACAAATTAGAAAAATCTCTTTATGGTTTAAAATAAGCTCCAAGGGCTTGGTATGATAGACTTTCAAAGTTTTTACTTGACAATAATTTCATGAGAGGTCTAGTAGATAAAACTCTTTTTATTAAACATCATGAAACTGATTTGTTAATAGTTCAGATCTATGTGGATGATATCTTGTTTGGTGCTACTAATTATGCTCTTTCAAAAGAGTTCTCTAGTCAGATGTACAGGGAGTTTGAGATGAGCTTAATGGGAGAACTGGATTTCTTTCTTGGACTTCATATTTTGCAAATGAAAAAAGGGATATTTGTACATCAAGGAAAGTATACCAAGGACTTGTTGAACAAATACAATATGACACAGTCCAAGGTACTCAAAACTCCAATGAGTTCATCACTCTCATTAGACAAGGATTCAAATGGTAAGAGTGTAAATCAAAAGGAGTATAGAGGTATGATTGGATCACTTTTGTACTTAACTTCTAGTAGACCTGATATTATGTTTAGTGTTTTCATGTGTGCAAGATTTCATGCAGATCCTAAGGAAAGTCATTTAACTGCTGTCAATAGAATTTTTAGATATTTGAATGGAACCAAAAACTTGGGGCTTTGGTATCCAAGGAGATCTAACTTTATGTTGAGTGGCAATTCAGATGCAGATTTTGCAGGATATAAAGTGGATAGGAAGAGTACTTCTGGATGTTGTCAGTTTCTTGGATCTTCACTAATCAGTTGGCATTCCAAGAAGCAAAATTATTTAGCATTATCAATTGCAGAAGCTAAATACATTGCAGCTAAAGCTTGCTGTTCACAAGTGTTGTGGATTGCTCAACAACTTAGAAATCTTGGCTATAATTTTAGAAATGTGCCTATTCATTGTGACTACACAAGTGCCATATCAATCTCTAAGAATCCAACACAACACTCAAGAACCAAGCATATAGATGTAAGGCATCACTTTCTTAGAGATCATGCAGAAAAAGGTGATGTTGTTCTATCTTTTATTTATACTTCTATGCATATTGCTGATATTTTCACTAAACATCTGCCCGATGATAGGTTTTCATCCCTAAGGCTTAAACTAGGTATGTTAAACAAGGATGCATTGGTTTAGGGAGAGTATTAGTACTTACTTGTGTTTATGTATTGAAATCTCAAAGACTTGAGATTATACTTTCCAAAGCCTTGAAAGTATAGTTCAAAAATTTGAAATTTCTAAAACTGCAGAAAATCTCAAGGCCTTGAGATTGTTCTCCAAGGTCTTGAAACATCTGTATTTTCCTTTAATAAAAAATGGATCACCAAATATTATATGTTATCTTTTTAGATAATTGTATAATATTTGAATTACTCAGATATTTTTCTAAAATATCCGAAAATATCTTGTAGATATATTTTGCATGTTGATTTCAGTAGAGTCCTTTTTAAACTCAATTTTTCAACCTACTTAAGCTGAAAGTCAGGGCTTTTCTTCTTCATTCTCTCTCAATTCTCTACGTCTCTCAGCTCTCACTCTATCTCTCTCAATCTCATTCTTCTCTCAAAACCCTAATCCCACAATAGAGCGCAAATCAGCCATGATTCAACAACAGAGAAAGCCTTCTGGTAGATCTAAGAAGAGGGCAAACAAGAAGGAGAAGATTGTGATCTCTGATTCAGATTCATCAAACACATCGATTTTGCATGAAGACTCACCTCCTGCAAAGAAGATCAGAACAGAGAAAGGGGATGAAGGGGCAAGTATTGATCCACAGAAGGAGACAAAGGTTCAGGGTGATGATCAACCTAGGTTAGACAAGAAGAAAGGGGGAGAGAATAAAAAGGTTGTTGAAGAAGAAAAAGGGAAATATGCTAAGGAAAGCAAGAAGAAGTCTGCTGAAGGAGAACAAAAGAAGGAGAAACCTGCTGAGAAGAAATCAAGGGTTAAGAAAGTTGCAGCTGCAACCAAAAAGGGTTATCAAGGTAAAAATGTACTTCCTTCTGATTGGTTTGTAAGTTCAGAAGTTAGGACAGTTTGGATGCAAGGGTATGCATCATCTAAGGTTGCTTTTTGTAGTTTGATTTTTGAAGAGTTATTAGATAAACTGGATATTGACTGTATGAGGAAGTTAAGGGATTCTGCAGTTTGGAAGGTTTTAAATCCTAGTTCTAAAGCCTATCCTAGGTTAACTAGGTTGTTTTATCTGAATTTGGTTCAAGAAGGGGAAGATAAAATGGTGTTAACCTCTAAGGTGGCTGAGATAAATTTAAGGCTAGACCACAGGGATTTTGCCAAGATCTTGGGCATTCCTAAGAAGTATAATGTTGCTGATTATCCTTATAGGAAGGAGTGTCTAGAAAAAGCCAAAGCTATGTTCTTCATTGATGGTGTTCCCACTGGTCCTAAATAGTTGACACACTCTGTGCTCAACTTTGAAGCTAAAATTGTGTTTACAATTCTGATGAAAAGTGTTGTTCCTAGAGAAAACTCAAGAGAGTTGGTTACTGATAAAGTTCTTATCCTGATGTACTTGATATGTCAAGGTTTTGAGATTGACTTGCCAACAGTGATCATGGAGCATATGATCTACTGTGCTACCAGAACTAGAAACCATCCTCTTCGCTATGCCAACCTATTACCTCTTTTCTTTGAGCATTTTGATGTACCTGTGAAAGGAGAGGAGAATATAATTGGTGATTTTGGGTTAATTGATGAGACTGCTTTACAGAGAATTGGAGTGGTTCAGACAGGAAAGGGAAATTGGAAGTTATATTCAGAGTTGTCCAAAGCTGAGCTTGAGGAGAAACATTTTATCAAACCTAAGGGGCTACAACATCAAGGGGAAAAGAAAATGAGGATTACTCTCAGTTGGTTGAGAAGTTTGAAGAACAGGAGGTTGAAATTGAAGATCTTAGACAGAGGTTGTTTGATCTATCTTCTGAGTTTAATCAGTTCAAAGGCTTGATGAATGTGATGAATGGCAAACTGGATGTTGTCATCAAAGTTTTGAATTTGGAGAAGATCCCTTCTGCTACTAGTCATGACACTAGTGTTGAATAAGATGAAAAGCTAGGTGAATTCATGAAGAAGAAGAAGAAGCCTATTCCAGTTGTGCTCACTTCAAAGGATCTATATGAGCAAACTGATGAAGAATAAGCTGGAGAAGCGCAGGTGTTGATGCAGCTACAGAGGGTGATTTAGTGCAGGTTAAGAACAAGAAGGTGGATGAAATCATTGAGGAAGTTGTTGCTGAGGTGAATGCTGAACAAGAAGAGAATCAGTCTGCAGAAGAAGCTGAAAGTGATGAAGAGGTTGGAGAAGGCTCAGAGAAAGGCCAAGCATCAAAGAAGAAGTGAAGATTTAAGAAAGACAAAGCCTTGATACTTTCTTTCTTTCTTTCTTTCATTTCATTTTCTTCTTTCTGATCTCAAGGCCTTGACATTCAGTAGGAACTTATTTTGTTAAGTTTTTTTTTAAGACTCTGAGTAATGATCCAACATTTCTTCACCTTCATTTGATGAAAGTCAAAAAAGGGGAGAAGTTATATGTGCTATTTTTTGTGTTAATCAGTTGTGCTCAGTGATTATTGATTATCTGTGATTACTGGTTATCTGTGCTAATTTGGTTTAACCAGTGTTACTGTTTATTATTTCTGCAAATGATGATATCTAATTCTTACAAAAATTTGCAGGGATATTTACACAAGATTATGAGTTTTGTCTTTCATCAAGGGGGAGATTGTTGACTCAAAGACTTCTAAGTGTGTTTTGAGAAGTAACTTTTTAGAGTGATGAAAGACAAAGACAAAGTATTTCTAAGGCTCCAAGGCCTTGAGATACTAATCAGAGCTTCAAAGCCTTGAGAGTAGTTTTTACTATACTGTGTGATCTAATAATCTTGTGATGCATGTGTTCTATCTGATATTTAAGATCAGAGATTTGCTGCTAATATCCTTGTTATAAATTCTTTATATATCTAACACAATTGCAGATATCCTAATCAGAGTGAATCAAAGGTTTCTGGTCTTAATATTGAAAGACTGTGAAGCATGTTCAGAGCTCCAAGGCCTTGAGATGTGCCTTAAGCTGCTGACAGTTTTACAGAATTAACTTGATTCGCTCTTCCAGGATTTGATCTTTGTTATTATGTTTGTTTAATGAATTTTAAAAGCCTTAAAATGGTTTATTATGAGTAAAGTGTTTCAGAAGTTAATCAGATTATTGTTTTATTCATATGATCCCGTTTTTATTCAGAAACTGGAAATCCAAACAGACTTAGTGCTGTTATATTTCAGGATTTTGTTTGTTGATGTGTTTAATGTTGTTGCAGTTTCTTCTAACGTGCAAATGCAATCTCAACAAACTCCAACGGATATCTACTCAAAGCTGTTTTGAATTGCAGTTAGAAAGGATGAGGATTTGCAGGAACTGAGATCCTAAAATATGTCATTCAGTTGCAGAGAGTGGATAAGAGACTGGTTTGAAATTTGAAAGACATAGAAGCTTACAGAAAACTGAGAGAGGTGTGATACATTCGTGGAAGATCAGACATTCAATCCCTCACAAATTCAGGCTTCAATTACAGATTTCAGAAGATCAATCATTCCTGTTTTACTGAGGAACACATCCAGGCCTTCACAAGCTTATTCTTCTACTGTGTTCTTCTGCTGTATTGTAATCTGCTTATCTTATGTATATCTTAAACCTCACAAAACCTAGTGGTTGGTTTTTCAAGTGAACAACAAGACGTTCTTGTTAGCTCAACAGTTAGTAGCTGGTACTAGATAGGTTTGGAACCACAAGCTGTATAGGTGTAAGGGAGTTCACTTAGGCTTGAAGATCTAGGGCTGTTTCTGTGTGAGTAATAAGAAGTGTTTGCCCAATCCTGGTAGAATTAGATCCCTCAGGCAGAGATTAGGTCCATTGGGACTGAACTCTGTAAATTGCCTTGTGTTCTTTAATTTACAGTTTTGCTATTTACTTCTGCAAGCAACTCAAATCAAACTAGGGTTTATAAACTGTTTAGAACTAGTGATTGTTCAAGGCCTTGAGCTTTCTGTTTGTCTTAGAAAGTTTCTGACTAGTTTTGTAAAATCACTTGTTCACTTAGTTAAAACTTGTGTTTTAGCAAAAAGTTTCCATACTCTATTCAACCCCCCCCCCTTCTAGAGTATTTTGGTCCTGTATTTAGTCTACATTACAAACTTTCAAAAACTTTTGATAAAAGAGTGATTTACAAGAAAAGTATGAAGATCATCAAGTGTTTCAAGGCCTTGAACTCAAATTCGAACCTTTGAAACTAAAACATTTAATAAGAAAAGTTACTGATCTTTTTCAAGGTCTTGAAATACCTTTCAAGGTTTTGACTGAAAACTTGGTTTGAAGCAGTTAACGGGATGAGTAGAAGTGAAATGTAAATGCAAGGAACACAGAGATTTTAAAGAGTTCAGTCCTCAATGACCTACGTCTCTGCCAGAGTGATCTAATCCATGCAGAATTTTCAACAGACTTCTTATTAATCAAAAGCCAAGCCCTCGATCTAAAGCACATAGATTTTCCTTACTCTGTTACAACTTGTGGTTCTCTCTAACCTATCTATTACCTGCTCCTGCTAACTGATTCAATAAGAATCTCTTATTATTCCTCCTTGAACAACACGACGAGATTAAGATATGAGAAGTATTAAAAGAATGATATACAAATGAAGTATAGAATAAAGAACACTGTAACACAGTAAAGCAGTTAAGTCTGAAGTGTTCTTTTGGAACTGGGATTGGTTGAAATTGATCTTCTTCTGTGTTGCTTGTCGATCCTTGATAGCTATTTGAATCCCTGTAATGTTCAGTACTTCGAATTTTTTCTCAACAGCCTTCTTATTCTGCTTGTTTGAAATGCAGAATATATAGGATCTTCTTCAACATAATTTCTTAAAAATAAGCAAAAAATCTTTGACTCTTTAACATCTCAATTCCAACGGCTAGTTTCTTGATATCTTCCAAGATATTGATCTAATCTTCCTTCTAGAGGTCTTAGGAATGTCCAGGCAATATTCCATAATTGTACGATCAATCAGCAAGCTGGATTTCCTTCTCTGCATATCAGTAAATAAGAAAACTTTCCCTGTAAAATAGATAGCTAATAATCCCTGCAAATACTTAGACATAATAATGAGATTAACACATAATAAAACACCAAATTAGTGTCTTTCATCATCTAAAGCAATATAATCAAGTACAAGAGATTTAAGATTGATTTGAAGTATGAAATCCCCCTTAGTTCCTTCTTATGAACTTTTGTTCAGTTTCAAGGCCTTGAAAAAAATTTCAAAGCTTTGAAACTAAAACTCAGTTTCAAGGCTTTGAATTCTGTTTCAAGTTCTTGAAACAGGATGTGAAATTACAAAAATTATGAAAACTGAATGATAAGATGACATGTTCCCTCCTGCTTGTGTTCGAGCTTTAAATTTAATTGAATAAAGGATGCCTAGGACTTTATATAATTTTCTCTTTAGAAATTTTAAAGTCTTGGGCCCGTGTTTCATGTCCCTTAATTTATGTTAATCATTGCAGCAAGACTTCAAGTTTCCCAACTACGATCTGTTACTCAATGCAGAAGAAGATTAAACTAAGCCCAAGCACTGTGAAGTAAAAAATTTGAATGGCTAGATGACGATGTGCTTGACGTGCTTTCTTGGATTTGTCAAGACAAATGAAAGAAATAGCACCATGGAACAATTCCCAACATTCAAAATTTTCAGAAATTCTTTGAAATGGATTGAAATGTAGCCTCACAAAACAACCCAAGCAGAATAAGTTAGGGACGACAATCGGTTTGATCCCATCCGAAATCCGAGTTGTTCGATCCGAATGGATCAAGTCCGAATCCAATTATGGATATTAAAAATAAAACTTTGATCCGTATCCGAATTCGATCCAAATATATTAGGATATCCGATGGATATCCGACCCGAAAGGATCCGAACACACAAAGTTTTACAAAAATACCCTTAGAGTTATAAAAAAGTTATGTATTAACCTACATATATATAAGTACATTACACAACTCACTTCACATTTTCCTAAAAAAATATTCCACTACACATAAGGAAACACACATAACACATTATTACCTAAAGAAAAATGTCCACTAAACATTAGTATGTTGTTTTGATTGAATTTGTAGACAAATTTTAGACATTATTGGTTCCCTAAACTTTTGAATGGCTTGCCTATATTTCTTGATATATTTGTGCTTGTCATATTGGTAAAATATTTTGAGTATAGTTTTACTTTTTAGGCACACTTATATTTTGTGTGGTGACTGTATTTTACATATATATCTAAATTGTTGGGTATTTTTTATGAGAAGTAAAAAGAATTGCTCGGGATCCGTATCCGGATCCAAATTAGACCCGTTTATGGATATTCGGATTGTCGGATCGAATACGGATATTACAAATTAAATCTGATCCGTATTCGATCTGAATCCGTTTCGGACCCGGTCAGATTCAAATCGAATATGGATCCACTTATTTTGATCCGATTCGGATATGGATATAGGTTGATCCGATTCGAATCCGATCCGTCACCATCCATAGAATAAGTGTTTTCTTTTAATAAAGCAAATACGAGTAGAATAAGTGTTAGGTGCCCAAATCATTCTTATTTGGTGAAATTAACCCATCCGAAAGAGAGAAAAAAAGTCAGAGTATAAAAGAAGGGAATTGATTCTTACACCGGTCGTTATTGATGGTTACACCGAATTTTAGTTTGTGTGACATTTTTACCCTCATTTCTTATTTAGTAACATTTGCTTAACTTAATAGGTAATAATTTACTTTAAGTAACTTCAGATTTTCTCATATTTGTGCATTAACTTAATTAGACGTTCAAGTAATTTTATTCCCCCACACCCAATTTTGATGGTTTATTATTTTACTTTTGTTTTTTAGATTGGGTTATATTGAGTAAGTATATGAAGAGCGGAATGAAATCCAACAGAGAAAATAAAAACTCCATTGCCCTACCTCCAGTCACCTTAAATCTCTCGAGGTGCGCCGCTCTTGCCCCAATAGCTCGCTCAGGTGTTTAGGAGAAAACGACGCTCTGAAGCGATAAAGCGCAATTTTGTAGGCGCATTATCTTCAAAGACGGTTTACTAATATTTTGGACTATGCATGACGACTCACAGCAAACTTATTACTTATCAATTTAGTTAGGAAATTGATTCTTACACCGGTCGTTATTGACGGTTACACAGGATTTTAGTTTGTGTGACATTTTTACCCTCATTTTTTATTTAGTAACATTTGCTTAACATAATAGGTAATAACTTACTTTAAGTAACTTAAGATTTTCTCATTTTTCTCACGCATGAAGTCCCGGGTTCAAACCCGGTTGACGACAAAACAATTTCTAAAAAAATATCTCTCCATTTGTTGCATTGGAAATTACATTCCCATCCTACCTCCTTGATCAAGACAAAAAAATTATCTACTGATTTAGTTTGGGACCCATTTAGTTTTTTGGTCAAAGGCAGAAGCAATATGGTTTGTTACTTTTACAGAAAAACCATTTCTAATGGCAGAGTTTGGATTTCCCTAGAAAAGCATCACCAGGGCAAAATTCAAAAAGAAATGACTGTAAATATGGAATCAAAAAAGAATGACAGTAAATACAGAAATGTGAGAAAATATTAAATATGTAATATTACTCAAAGTAAATGATCAGAGATTAAATAGAGTAAGTGTTAATAAATAGGGGTAAATAAGTCACACCAACGAAAATCCGGTGTAACCATCGATAAAGACCGGTGTAAGAATCAATTCCCTAAAAGACTGGCCAGATTAACAACTGAATAAAGCAAATTAATGAGCCCATAACTTAACCCTCATATAGCAGATCCTACTACTTTTGTCCACACTGTGTATCTAATTGGTGGTCAAAAATTTGTAGAGAAGAAAATTGCTACCCTGCGCAAAAGCCATTTAACTTAAATACCATGTCTGCTATTACCTTGGGTGTGATACATATATAATCCATCGTACGCTCTTGGTAAACATCAATCCATCACGAGTTAACTACAAAAGTATAGCAAAAGGTTTGGTTCTGCTGCAATTGCATCAAAGAGACTCTACTGATGCTTGATCAAAAATAAATACTAACACTATCTAGGTCTTGATTTCTGCTCAATCACCGATGGTTTGTTACTATGTGTATTGATCTTCGGCAGAAAAAAGTAATTTTTTTCAGAGTTGCTTCTCACCTCAACAGATATGAAATCTTTCTTAATTTGAATTATTTGACTTCCAAATTGCAATGAAATTCAAGAACTCTGGCTGCGGAATAACCTCTACTTATTAAATGAATCTACATTCTACCTATCTCCTTCACGTCTGCATCAAAAATACAAAATACAAAGGCCCGTTCTCGTATCTCTAGTTTTAGTGGCGACACAAATAATGCCCTTGAAACGTCTCTAAACATGGTCAGAAAATAGTAGTTTCACTTCCCTAATCTAGACTTGCACCTCAATTTTCTTGTTTGGAAAAGGAACTGATTTTTTCCTGTCCATATTCTTTCTAAAATGAGTGCTTCCATCAAGTAGATATCATGTTTATGGGATGTGACAGTTCTTGAAGAAGAAAAAGACTTCTTTTAGCCCACCGTCTTCAGTTCCCCCATTACAGATTCTCCTAAGTTCATTACATGTCTAGTGTGATTTAATTGTGCGGGAAATCCATACAATTGGACCACTACACGTAAGGTAAAACTGAGATGACAGAACCACAAAAAAGGATGTTTGAAATAAAATGAAGTTAAACTACTCCTGGAAGATCTGTTTATGCGCTTCATATTACCCTTTAAATGAGCTTAAATTGCTCTTGCAAGATGAAGCATGTTTTTGTGGGTTGTTTTCTTTTATAAACGGTGCATATGAGCTTAAGTAGATGAATTCAGGCATGTGCAAATTTAAACAGGGAAGCAGACTTTATGTTCAAATTCAGAACTTAAGACGATTCAAACTTTTGCAACTTCCGGAACCGATAATTGATAACTCAACAAAAGTGGACATACCTGGTTCAATGTGTTATTGAGGGATAAGAGATCCACTATGCAACAATTGATTGGTGGTAATCGTACTCTCGTGTACCAATTCCCCATTCGGTGATGGAAGATCGATTGGGATCAGAACTACGTGCAGAAGGTGCTTGGCCATGTAAACATTCTGACGATCAGGCCAACGATGCAATAGCAGTGGGTAGGAGAAGAATGCTTAGAGTGAAATCTTCCTGATGCAACGGCGTACGAATCCCATAATATTTTTTTTTGTATGTTTGCAACTATTCGTCGCGTGTGGTTTGTCCGGATGAATCATTTCGGAAGCGACTCGTTGATTTCCGAGTTGGGGATCGGCGGCCGGTGGATGAACGGCAGACGAATAGGCGCGAAGCAGCGTCGTGGCCTATTTTGCAGGGGTACTTTTGTACAATCAAAAAGGTTAGGAACACCAAAAAAGTTAGGAACAATGAAAGTGCAACGACCCGTGGATTCCCAAGCCTTCCGTTCCGGACCGGAAAGCCCAGGAGGGCGATGCTATAAGTAACGGCGGAAATCAAAAGCATAACATCCCAAAATATTTATTTATTAGATAATATTAAACATCTCAAAGTCTCTAGATATTACGCTAGCGTTTTCAAAACTACAACATTGTTCTTGCTAGCAAAACCAGATTCTATTCAAAGTGAAATCTAACTAAGTGAGTCTCGTACCCAGCTACACCTTAGTCTCCAGCTCCTAAACCTGCGGTGGTAAGGAAAACAGGAACCGCAGTTTCAAAGTCAGCATTGAAATACTGAGTAAGTGACACCCAAGCTCGTAAAACAGAAGATGAAGCATAACTTTCTTTTCTCAATAAATATACAGAGAAAAATAAAAATGTAAGCTTGCAGAGTAAATCAGGAACTCAAACGATAACTGTAAAACTGTAAACTGAACCTGATGCATCCAGAAAGAACACTTATAAAATTCTCATTCTTTTGATCTTCCTTTCTCAACTTTCCAATGGGGAGAATTAGTCCCAAACTCTTTCTTCTTTTCTTTTCATAAACATCCCAAATCTCAGAGAACTGTATTATTAATTGTGTTGCTACGGGGAAGAATCTACTATCCATCTCGCATACTCCAAGACCTTAAGTGACGGCACCCCTCTAAGACTTCTTTCGGCTAGAGAGGTGAGTACAGGGAGCAATAATAACCACGGGCCAAGTCAAGCTCGACGATACTAAAATAACAACCACGTGCCGAGTCAAGCTCGACAATAATAAAACAATAACCACGGGCCGAGACAAGCTCGACAATAAAAAGCTTCTCCCGCACAACTCTTTCCACTTTACGTTATTACGCATTATTAATTTTGTGTGACAGTATCAAATCAAATCAACTTGTTTAAAATGTAAAGTAATCACAAATAAGACATATAAATGACAAACACATTTTGAGACAAGTATTAAAAATCAAATGACGACCCGAAAGGAGCTTGGCACGCAAGGCTTGGCATGTTCACTTACCATTAATCCACAGCAATTAGCATGTAGAGCTCCTACGAATGTTCGTCATCCTTGTCTATGACCCTGTCGTATAGGATTACCAATTTCTAATTAAAATAAGGTTATATCTAAATAAAGTGAGCATATATATTGTATCGACGTTTGACTACGTCGCGTAACTTGGTCAATCCCTCACGGCTTCCAGAAGCCCCATAAAACCCGACTTGCACCATATGCTGCTATATTTGAAGTATCTTGATATTAAATGATCAAAACGATATTTATAAGTATTTATCAAAATAAGCTTATCACAATGAAAATAACATTTTCTATAACTATAAAGAGTTAATTAATTCTTAATAAAAGTTTGATGAGAAATTATTTCAACTCACTATTTATTTAAACAAAAGCGTCATAATATTTATATATTCCCCCAAATATCTCTTTTAGCGTATTTGTTCAAGAAAATAATTTATTACATCCAAAACATATTTTTATTACCAACCCATTTCCATTTTATGTTTATTTGAAATAATATTTAAGAAAATACTCATATATAGTCTTTAAACAAAATAATAATGTATATACAATGTAGATACTAATGCAGCCCCCCTATAGCTTTCATAAAATACCACCAACACCCACCCCCTTCTATAATTACTTTATATAAAAGACACTTTAACCCCCTTTTAACAAAGCTCCAATTTCATCCATCTAAACTTGGATTGAGCAAGCAAAATTCATCTTTGATCATCTAAAACAACTAATTGAGAGTTTTAGGACATACCTAGGCCAAAAATGGCCGGAAACCGTTAAGAAACGAGTCGGGTCGAAGTATCACGTCGGAGTCGCCGGAGGTGAGCTTTGAGGCCGGATTTAATGGCTTCCCCCGCCTATTCTGAGCCTCCTAATGAGCTGGTCGGGGTCTAAGGAGGCTACTGGAAACAGCTATGGAGCTGGGTGACATTGGTGGAGCTCATCCAAGTTTCCCGCCGGAAACAATGGAGGGACGGTAGTGGCGGTGATGGCCTCTGGTTGCAGCTGCTGCTGCCACTTTGCCTTTGTTTCCTTGTTCTCTTTCTTGTCTAAATCAGATTTTATAGGGAGAGAGGAAGGAGGGAGAGAGAGTGGTGAAGCAGCACTCTCGGTGGTGGTCTCTTGATGGTGGTTTCCGACGGAGGTGGCGGCTCCTGGAGAGTTTTGGCTGCTCCTCTCGGGTCCTTGCAGATGCTGTTGTCTTCTGAAACAGTGAGAGACAGAGAGAGAAAGAGGTACGAAGAGTTGAGGGAGGTGGAGGTGGTGCTTCCTCGTTGGTTCTTGCCGCCGGTAACTTCGGTAGGTGTGGTGGTGGTTGTGGCTGCTGCCACCACTAATCTGCTGCTGCTATTAACTTCAATAAACAGAGGGTTAGTGAGAGAGAGATGGGGCAGGGAGTGAGATTGGTGGGTTTCTCATTGTTTTACCGAGGGTGGTGGTGGTATTGAGTACGGTGGTGATGATGATGGTGGTGATGTTGACGATGGAGGGTGGCTGTGGTGTGGTCGCTGGGGGTGAGGAGCTTTTAAAGCTCACTCTACTTGGAGGCCAAGGCAAGTAGGGCGGTGGAGTTTGGGGCAGTGAAGTGTGATGGTGACTGTGGCGGTGTTGCTGAGATACTTCCCGAAGAAAAATTGGCTTGTAGGGGAAGATGGTCTCAAGAGGAACTGTAATATGTGGTTGGGTACACCAATTACTTAGGTGATTGGGTGTGACAATTGCACGACGCCTCGTGGTGGTCGGATACGTGTTAAAACTAAATGTTAACTAAAATTTACGAACACTAATCTAATATTCTTCTAAAATTTTCTACAAACAAAACTCAATAATTTACTCAAATATTATTTTGCAAATAAGATTCTTATTAGGCTTTTAAAATGACCGTTTTACCCCTAATAATTAAACACGGTATTACAGAAAGGTTAGGGCATCTCCAACCTTATGGGGGGAGGGGGAAAACATGTCCAACCCTGTGGGCGGAGGGGGAGGGGGTGATATGGGGATAAATTTTACCTGGGTGTGGGATGGTTAGGGAGAATTTTTCCATGGACATACCTCCCTCACCTTACATGGAGTGATTAATTAATTTAATTTTTGACAATATTAATTACACATATTTATTATGATTATGTTATGTATTTTTTTAATTATCATTAATAAATTTTATTTTTTCAGGATTAAAAATATTAATAATGTATTTAGGATTGTTGAAAAGTATATTTACGAAAAGTTATCGTTATCTTATTTTGTTAGAAATTTATTAAATATGTTCTATACAATTAACAATTATAATAATTAAAAACACGATTAAAAAGAGTAAAATTTATTGAATCATAACGAGACAACATTATTGCAGGGCCGACCCTATAGGTAGGCAGCCGAGGTGACCGCCTTAGCCCCCCGGGCTGGTAGGGCCCCGTGTTTTATCTTTGTAGTTTTTTTACAAATACCTGTACTTAAGTTCATTAAATACTTTAATGGAATATTTTACAAAATTGTGTGATAGTTTGGTGGTAAGCAACATTTTTGCCACTTGTTTGACCGAAGTTTGAATCTCATTGATGTGTACGTGTTTTTTTTTTTTTTTTACTTGCCAAAAAAAATATATAGATAAAAGAACAATAAATAAAACTAACTTAATATATTCTCTAAAAAAACAATCTAATATATTACGCACAAGTATGACAAGTTAAAAAAAATCGTTCCAAATAAACCATTTTATTGACTAAGGGGCCTCAATTTTATTCTTCGCTTTAGGCCCCCAAATGTCTTGGGCCGGCCTGCATTATTGTTATTATCGTTTTTGTATATATATATATATATATATATATATATATATATATATATATATATATATATATGTATACATATATATACATATATACATATATATATATATATATATTGGTATATAATTTTGTATTTATTTTTTTAGTACTAACAATTTATTTTAAATTTTTCAAAATATATTAAAATATAATTTTGCTAGGCGAGGGGAAAGGAAATAGATTGGAGATCAGTAGTAATTTGGGAGAGGGGGAGGGGGAGGGAAGGGGAAAAATGACATGAGACAGAGATGCCCTTAGGAACACTACAAACTTTTTAGTGGTAGAGAAGATTTGATTTGGAAATGCATCAAGATATATCAAATTCTTAGTTGGGAAAATGTATCTGAAAAATATATTATTCAATGTCACGTGCAACGCACGTGCACAAAATTAGGTTTAGTAAAAAACAATTATGATAGTAAATCCAAAAAGAAGCGCCTGCAGCGACATAAACATTCCGGTTCATGCATGTATAGAATCCTTATACACAGCTCTCGTCCACAAAAATTGGACAGTGGTTGCGGCTGCATTTATGTCTACGCACCGGGCTGTCATGTAGCGACGGATAGCCATTTTCAAGGAGCAGTCGATAGAGGATGTGTTCTAAGGGTATAGATGGTCATCATCATTATCTGCTTCGTTGATCACAGGGGATTGCTATGAAAATAAGCCTCAGAAAGATGTATCTAACTCTCAACAGTGTCTTCTTCTTCACAATAACAACGAAATCCTCCATTCAGCGACAGAGAGTGGGGGTTGAATGTGATAAACCAATCATTGACCTCGTGCACAACCTTATCTTGCTCCTAAGTGGTAGTATGTAGTATCACCACTGGCCGCGTACATAGTCCTTTCAGCCGCGTATGGAAGTCATTTCATCCAAGTGTACTTGCATCTGAACTTCGTTCTAAAAATACATCCGAATCCTCTCGCATTTTAGGTTTTACTAACTCTAATCCATATTACTCTATGAACAATTCCCGCTTACTGTACGCTAGAATTCTCATTCATAACTGATATGAGATAGGATATTACAATAACAAAGATGTAGAGTAGTAAGGTGGAGACATCAAATAGGGCAAAGATACAGGACCGGTCCTATCAGGGGCGGAGCCAGCCCTCGGCACGGGTAGACAAGTGCCCTACTCGATTTAGGAAAAAATTGAAATTTTGCCCTTATGTTGCCAAGATTATTTTAAAGTGCCTTGACCATAATTGTAATAGTGCCCTTGTTCGATTTTATAATTGCAGTATTGCACCGGTAAGTTTGATTTTTTTGGCTCCGCCCCGGGTCCTATCATGTGGCAGGTGGGTAGGTCGCATAGCCGTAAAACTCTATGTAATGTCAGAATGAATATTTTGAAAAAAGAGTTAAGACTCGGTATTCGATACATCTTCTTACTTTTTGATAAAAATGATTTATAGAGAAAGACTACGAATTAACCAAAACTGCCTGGACTCAGCCCTTCAAAACCTCACATGGAGCATCGTGTGAGCAGACCAAATTAATTTATCTCTGTAATTTATAAAACTTTCAAGGACTATCATGCAAATATTGTAACTTGGGTTAAGTATATGTACTTGTGTATGTATAGCCATAATTAAGCAGCAGTACTAAAAAGGGTGTTGTAAATTGTAATGACGCATCAAGATGAGTAGTTGTTCCACCTCGCCATTTTCTATCCTCTATGTTTTGTCTATTTCTCTGAAACCCTAGCTAGTTAGGGTTTCGTACTCTGTTGAATCCTTTTACCTAGTTAAAACAACAAGAACCCATTTCGTGTTGACCATGAGTCCATGACCAGTCATTTTCTTGTCACTTTTCATGCTTGATCTTTGAGAGGCCAAATGAAGTTATTTTCAGGAGTAACCTAATAACCATAAAGTGGACAATCGAGTCTTTAAAAATTGTGTGGTTACCTGTGTTGGATTCTAGGGACGATTCAGAATCTAAGAAGAAGAAGAAGAAGAAACAGAAAGTTAAAACAATAATGAAACAAAAACACATTACTTACAGGCCCTGTTTGCATACAATGGTTTGGTTAACCTCACAAAAAAGTTAACAAAAACCTCAACCCAAAATTTGTAGGACCCACTTTCCACTCATTTTTCTACTCACATAAAAGTCAACACTTTAAAAACCAAAACCCTCTAATCCAAACATCCACCTAGTTTGGTTAACCAAACCTGCCCAACCTTGTTATCCAAACAGGGCCACAGAGTTGTGAGAAGCGCTGCAAGAAGTTGGAGAAATCAGAGACAATCTCGAACATAGGCCGATATCCTTAAGGCGAAATTCGCTCTCTTTAGGTGCCTTTGATCTGGAGCGAAGGCCTCCCAGGATAATTGTCCCTCACTGTGTAATCGGTAGGCACCGTAGGATTACACCCTACGAACCCGCAAATAAAATGATAGCACTCAGGAAATTTGGAAAAGTTTCTGAAATTGGGAATTTCGGAATGACTGAAACAGGGAAGGGTGTTCTGCTTTTAAAGAAGCAGAGACAACCGTTGGAGCGGTTGGATCTGTTCACGAACGGTTACGAAACCGTTCCAGAACAGTTGGAAAACAAATTCAAAATTATGGTAAATTTCGGCTGAGAGCAAATAAACTTGGGCAAAAAAATTAAATGGGCCTGAACCTAATAACCAGCCCAGCCCAGCCCACAACACAACACATTGCGCCACGTCACGGCCCAGCCCGTGCCCGAACCCGAACCTGAGACTGAGCCGAGCCGGCCGGACGGCGGCGGCGGCGTGCGTGTGCGTTTGGTGGTTCGGACCATAGCTAGGTCCTCTCTCCTACACAAAATGTTTATCACCCAAAGAGCGGGCCCTATAGTGCAATCTTGAACTACATAAAGTGAACAAGATTGTTCCACCCTCCAATGTGGATGAATTAAATTCCCTCTTGGAGTAGTATCTTAAAAGCCATCTTTACCCACAAATTTTTCATTCACTCGATCACGATTTTGGACGAAGTAAAGTTGTAGGATGTTTACCTAGCTCTAAGGAATCCATAGCAACTTTCGGTTTAGTTAATCGATTAGCCGATTCTTCAAAATCCTCTTCCAAAGTAATGCGAAAAACGGTTTTTTTCCAACAATCCCCACATGAATGATAAAATTGGCATAAGAGTCGGAATAGCAAAAAAGGAAGAAAGAGTGCCATCTTGTGAACAATAATCGCATCGAAAAGGTGGCCTGAGACCTTGAACGTTCTCTAGTGGAATACTACAGGGTATACTGGCTTGTCAGTGGCGAACCGCCTTGAACTGCTTGCCGTAGTGTATACCTAGTCAATAGTACCCACACGGTTATTATCCTTTCTATATTAGGTGATCATGATTGTTCCCGTTTTGGCCATGGAGCACTTAATTCTGGTTTCGTGAGTGGTCTTGGAGAATTTAGCCTCGTCATTCTCCTAGAACCGGCCCCCAGTTCCCACTCATATAGGTGAGTCTCATAAAGAGTATCTTGCCATACCCCACTTGTTTTCCATTCAAGATATGAGCTCATTAAAAGCCAAATGCTTATCCTTAACCAATGAAAGTGTCACTCGGTGTCGCCCTAGGAATGGGTTTGGAAATAGAAATTTCCTTACAACGACTGTCTTTGCACAGTAGTTAGGTTGTCCCTTTGAACCTAGTTCTTGGGATCTCCAATCATCTAGGTTGGGTTTTCCGCTACGTGCAACTCGGTGATATAGGCTTTAGTCCCATTCCCCTTGACGAACTCAAGACTTGCTCTCTAGTTAACCCCTTTGTTAGGGATCCGCTAAGTTTTCCTTAGACTTCATATAATCGATCGATATTATTCCGTTTGAGAGCAATTGCTTAATGGTGTTATGCCTTCGATAGCCGACTGGCTATCACAATGAATGCATACAGCCGTCATTGCTTTGGGACACATTGGAAGTTCCTCCAGGAAGTGTCAATGTCATTCCGCTTCTTCACCTGTCTTATCCAATGCAATGAATTCATATTCCATGGTGGATCTTGCAATGCAAGTCTCTTTGGAAGATTTACATGATATCGCTGCACCTCTTAGGGTAAACACATACCCACTCGTGGATTTAGAATCCATTGTATCAGATATCCAATTGGCGTCACTATTGTTGGGTTTTGACGTAGGTAACGCAGCAGAGTAACAAAATTTTCCTACTCAAATCCCACCAAGGATCACATGAAAAGACAATCATAACATGATAAGAGCACATAAGATGTGTACCTTTTGGTTCGGGAGATCACACGAAGAATAGTGTCTTCGTCTCTACGGTTGATCCACGTCTAGAGGTGAGAGCTAGATCTTCCTTCTCCTAGTGTTATCTTGGACCAGAGGAAGAGGGAAGAATGAATCACACAACGAAGAAGAAAAAGAGGGTTCGGCCTCTCTTTGTGGCCGACGGGTAGGGGCTTCGACTTCTTGTTGTCTTGCTCTCTCTCTCTTGCTTTCTCTCCCACTCACTTATGTTATGATCATTAGTTTTGGGAAGGAAGCTAGGAGCATCCTTTATATAGTCCAACAACTCCTTGTTAAATACATAAAAACCCTTCCTAATACTACATGAACTTGGATTAGTCCCTTCGTTGCATATTAGTCCTACTAAGTTTGCAAGGTGTTGCAAAGTGATCCTTCTAATTAATTAATCATATTAATTAATTCCCAATTCTAGTTCAACTCTATTAGACGTGTGACCCCATATGTGTCTACTTAGTTGGTAGTAACTTATTACTATCTGCTGAGTTAGCAGCAGTATTCGAATGCGATCTTAAATGATCTAAAAGCCCATCTGCCTAAAATTGCAGCTCTAATGTATGATCTTAACTGGTCTGTGAACCTATCTACTCGATAGCCAGTTAAAACAGCAACACCCTGTGTAAAACGCAGAATTATGCAGGCGAATATCCAAATGCAAAAGGTGAAAGAAACATAACTTGTTTTATAGCCAACTCGCATGCGATATTACAAACTGTTCTATCAAACGAAGAACAGAAAATACTCAAACGGTATTTCATTAAGAGTCAAAATGACTTACAATCTATCTGTCTAGATAGCAGCTTACAAGTGAAAGCTAATGGTAAGGTAAATCTTACTATAAAACGAACGGCCTGCAAACGCTACAAAAGCTATGCGACGCCATCTTCAAGATCCCGGATCTGCACAAGGCCTCTGTCTGGTCTTCTGCCCAAGAGATATGCCAGATGAACCACCTGTTCAGGCGGATGCGGCGGTGAAGAACAGGCAGGCATCAACTCCTGGGGCAGGAAGCTCCTTGTCCACGGAGACGAGCACAATGGCTCGCCGCCCCTAGTTCAAGAACGTGGAGGCAAATAGTTCTCCTGCGGGAAAGATAGAGGAGAAACACCCCGTTCATTACGAGTTGGTAAGAAGGTCAGTACAGCACTGCACCTCGCCGGAAGGCAGCCGGAAATACGACCTGCAAACATAATAGACGAAGAAAAATCTTCGAACAAGCATGAGGTATTATGTGCATCTTCTTTACGATGGTTATAAAGATCAATAAGCCTCGTAAAGAATATCTTGGAAGCTATTTCTATGGCACAAAACACAAACTCATGTTTCACAACTTGAAATTGCCATGAATCAACAAAAGACAAGCGTTGAAGCCAGCAGTCGTAAGGACTCATGGCAAGCCACATTTTGGGATGAAGAACCCAAGCAGCAAGAGGCAGGGTTTATATAGACCCTATGGAGACCCTTCAGTTCCCTAGCTGAGTCAGAAAAGCTTGGAAAAGGTGTCAGAATCAATTACTTGCGTCTTAAAAGAGGTAACATTCAATTACCCTATTAAAGGCTACGACGATTCGGTGGCATGCCCTAATTAATGACGGAAGGTCATAATACGGATGCACTTCTCAAGGAAAGCGTGCTTATCTGATAAGTAGTTAGCGCGAAAATCAAGGCGAATATGTCACCAGGTGACGTCATAATTGTTGCGCATAAAATGTTTGAGCAAATCCCCAGAAGGGAAAAACGGAGCATGCAAGTCTTGAATAAAAAGGGGGAGAAACCCTAGAAACATTACAATAATGTTTTTGTTCCAAAGCAATACTTGCTGTTTTTCAAAAGAAATCTTTGATCAGGGGGTCATCAGGAAAAAACAAGAGTGATGTATCTCTCACTTGGTCCACTTCTCGCTTTAGCTGCTCGTACTTGGCGCTCATCTCATGAAAGAGTTTGACAGCCTCTTCAGCCTTCTGCCTTTGCTCCTCTACCTTTCGCCCCTCAGCTGCGAGGTTGTGGAAGCCGCGTTTCAAATTCACAGCTACGCGAATCTGGGTGACCCTGTTGAGAAGATACCCGAAGCCTAGCTTGCCTTGAACTTTGGCTTGAAGGCCTTGGCACATGCTGAAAAGTAGCTGCGCACTTTGAGGAGAAATGGTCGCAGGGGTAGCGGCAGACAGCTTCTCCAAAATCCAGATGGCTTCGGTCAAGAGCAGTCTTCTGTTAAAAGGCTCTATCTCCAGAGATCTCGCAAATGACCGGGGATAGGAGAGACGCATCCGAACTAGCCAGTCCACATCAGCTTGCTTCAATCCTAACAATTTTGATTCAATTTTAGAGCATGAAACTTGTAAATGAGGATGTAAAATACGAAAATGGTAACATACCAGTTCCTTCAAGGATCTCCCGCAAAGAAGGAATGCGCATTGCTGGAGCAGCTGAAGTCTGTCCTCGCTCCATTGCTCGTCTATCAGCTGCGAGCTCTAGTTCCTCATAGTTGGCAGGAAGGGTGTAGGTCGCAACAGGTCCAATTGCAGCTCCCACTTGCGAGCTCCAAAAACTCTATGCTTGGGGAACCTATGGAAGCTCTATTGGAGGAATGGCAACAGGGGTAGCTGTTGCGCGACTCGAAACTCCTTCGGGTGCTAGGGGCTCGTGAGGCACCGGAGCACTCATTTGAACATTCACATTCGCATGTGATGCTATGTCTTCCAAGACCTGCTCATTCTCATGAACCTCAGCCTCGGCAGGGCTCTCCTGCATAATCGGCAGCTGCGACAGGCTTCTCGACATGAGAGCTTCGCTCTGGAACATAAGACGCAGGGGGTTGACTTCTCTGTTCCGGCATGGCCTCCTCAGCATCGCCTGCGATACAAGACAGGAAAATGTGAGGTAACTTGTATCACACAACGTTTTGTTATTTTGATAAACCAAGAGCGAGCACCTCCACGCGTAGGTGGGATTGTGGCATCTTCATCATATGCTAAAGACGCGACACCGTATCCTAATAGGGTATCTTCATTAAGCACATCGGCGTGACCTGGGGTGCGAAGAAACCAGTTATGATGATGCTTGGGTTACTAAGCCTAGTTTACAAACACTGCTTGAATGATTACCTGAGGGTTCACCGCACTTGCTTACTAGCCATCGGCGGATGTCAGCTTTTGACAAGCCATGCTTTAACGCACCCGTAATCACTTCTTGATAAGTCACAACGAGGTTAAAAATCTCACCTTGTTTATCAGCTGCGATTTCCTCAAAATCTGCTTGCTTGTTCCAAAGCAGCCGCATCCAAATCATCCGCCGCATCTTCCTCACCGGCTGGCTGCACCAAGTCGTCAACATGTTGCTCTTCCAAACTCCCCTTTTTTATGAGTTCGATCTCATCTTCTTCTCTCTTCCTTCTTCTTTCAGCAGCCTCCGCAGCTGTTCTTCTAGACTCGGCAAGGATGTCCTCGTCTATGGCTTCGCTGGAAACGCCATAATGAGAACCCTTCTTCTGCCTCTTGGCCAGAAGGCCGCTGATGGTTTCTGCATCATCATCTGCGAAAGAACAAACTGTTCAGTAAATAGCGCGAGAATTTAAGTAATGAGATAAGTTCGTTCGAGATACCTTCAGAATCTTCCTCTTGTATCTCACCTCTTTCTTCTTCTCTTTCACCTTCGACCCTCTCTTGTTCTTCATCATCATCTCTTTCTCTCACCTCCCTTCTCTCATCCTCCTCTTCCTCCTGACCCAACGGAACAAAAGTCTCGACTGCGAGCTCTTTCCGCGCCTTGCTTGGCCTGCGACCTTTGCCTTTGTCCTTAGAAGTAAGGGAATTCGCAGGAGAGGAAGGTGGAGCACTCCTAGGGGAAGAGATTGTGATTCCCTTCTGCCTTGGTCTCTTTGCCCTTGGAGCGGCAGTTGCTGGAGGAGATGGAGCGTTCCTGGGAGGAGACAAAGCTGGAGTGTTGTCTATCAGCGAGTCAGCGAATGCATCCATTACCTCACGAATTCGGGCCTCGATTGCGGGAGCCATTCCCATTGCTAGCAGAATTGGCTCACCTTGCCTTCTCGCAGCGACAATGGTATTGATCAGCGACTTGGAGCGCTCGCCAGATGCAAACCTCCTCAGATAGCACTAAAACAGAAAATGGAGCATAAGTTTCAACACATCAAAGGAAAGAAACTTAACACGCGCAAAGGAAATTGTTTACCTTGGCAAAATCTTCGCTGTACTTGATGACATGTGAAGCAGCATCCCTAACTGCGGCCATCTTCTCCTCAAGGATGGTGGAGGGGCACAAGTGGTTCTCATGGTCCAGCAAGGAGTAGCACCCATACTGGGTAGTCCAGTAAGCAACCCAATTCTTGGAGTAGCGACCTGCGCGGCCACCTCAAGGTTGATCGAAGGGAAGGTTGCTCCTCAGGATCGTTTGGCACTCTCCAGACATTAGTCGCTTGTAGCAGCCTCTTACAATGGATCTAGGCCAGACCGATGGCGCCACCGCATCAAAGCTGAACTGGGTAGAAACGCGAGTGGGATCGACATCCACTGTGATCCTCTCGTACCTGGGAGTAAGCTCACGAACATACTCTGCAAGAGAAGGAAGAGAGCCCCTCAGACACCAGCAGAAGAATTCGCGATAGCGCTCATGGAAGCGCTCATGACCCTCGAAAAGAAGTTCTTCCAAGAAAGCAACAGGTCTGGCAGGATACAACTTTGGGAACCATCGTACATTTTCAATGCGCGTGGCATAAGGCCTAGCCGTAAACTTGCTGCGATCATCGCATATCAGGCTCCAGGTACACTTAGGAAAGTGGGTCCCAAACCATCGAGCAGCTCTTCCACTGTAAAGTTCATCCTCCGCACCTGGGACACACCATTTGCTGGGCTTAGAAGGAACAGGAGCATAGGAGGGCCATCGCTCAAAAACCCACATGGCCAGGAATGCGATGTTAACATAAGTCAACACATCAAGGCGACCGCGAGAGTCCGCGGTCGCCACAACCAGTTGGCCTAATCTATGATACAGGGTGCCCAAGACTAGCGGCCCAAGTGCGACTCTCTGACCAAGGGTTAGTCTCACAGCAAGAGGGAGGACATGGTAGAAAACCCCATCATGAGGGTGGCCATCAATTAGGTACCTTGACAACCAGGCGCAGAGAAAGCCACACAAAGTCAGATGATAACCTTTCCCATTCACATAATTCTTCGCCTTTGGGTTCTGTATCAGGAGTTTCTTGGTGATACTGCTACTCGCATAATCGCGAAAGAAGTACTGAACCCACTTGCCCTAGGTGTTCTTCGCAGATGTATCAACCAGCTGCCAGTCGGGAAGAAGTCTCGCAGGTGTCCATCGTGTGGAAATTTTCTTTACCTCCGACAAGCATTCCTCCATCTGCTTGTACAGAGCAAGTTCTGCATCAGTACTCAAAGGACTCAGAGGATCCACCTCACCAATGGGAGAAAGATCATACAACATGTGCACATCCTCCAGAGTGGGAGCAGCCTCGAACTCAGCAAAGTGGAAGGTGTGAGTCGTAGGCGAGTAGCGAGAAAGAAGGTTTAGAAGCATGGACTAGTCCAACTTCACGGCAGCACCCTTCTTAGCACGGACTGCAAAATAGACGCCAGCATTGTTCAATGCGATGGCATGGTGGGTCAATACGTGGTCAATCCACTCATCCATGAATTCCAATTTCTGAAAAAATGCCAGGGTAGAAATTGCAGTATGGGGGAAAAACCCATTTTCAACCCCTAATCGAACCAAATCCTTGGAATCGATCAATTCAAGCATGGCCGCGTTAAAAGGTGGGGTCAATGTTTGCAACTCTCCAGAGGGATCAGGAGTCGGAAGGTTCTTCACCTTAACCCTAGCGTGATAAAAATCTTTTTCGCCCAAATAGGGGGCTTTTCGCCATAAGGTTTGGGGAAGATCAGGTATTTCTTCGACCTCTTTAACGGGTTTGGTTCCTTTTGTCTTTGCCATTCCTGTGGAAGCGGAAGAAAAAAGGGGGGGGGAAATACACACACTTTCAGTTTGAATTTCAGGAATCAGTTCGAATTTCAGTTTGAAGCAACTATGTTTTGTCAAAAGAAGATGAACAATCCAGGGTCAATTCTGGGTTTGGAAGTTCAGAATTGCGTTTATGTTGCTCGGAATTTCAGGAGTCCAACATTCAAAAATCATCACAATCAGTAGTCGAATCGCAACCGTCACCATCGAATCGCGCAATCACAGGACAAGCTGACGTCATGCCTAAAACCCTAAAAGACCAGACGACACGACTCTAGGGATTTTAAGTCATAATGACACGCACGGGGGCTGAATTTGCGTGTATTTGAATTGGTGCGTGGTGGCGACGTGTACATTGGTTCCTACTCATTGAAGCCTATCCGGCTATGTGTCTTCACGCGCAGAAAGGGGGCTAATGTAGATTGTGCTTTCTAGACAGGCAGATCTTAGCCACGTGGCGACAATCCAGCACACCTAGCTGTGCTCCAAACACACTGGATCACCAGCGCGCTGATCCACGTGGGGGCTGCGAGACAGGGCCCTCGCATACCACCACACGGGACTAGTAGGGACTTAGTGGTTTGGAGGCTAGAGTAAGTCCTGTCGCGCGCGAGCGACAACCAAGCCCGCGCGCGACCCCTAGTAACTGCTTTGAGAGATTTATGGCACGAGCTCCATAAACCCGGTCAACCTGGTCAACCTCATAACAGTTCCGGTATACGTGGATAACGTACCGTAACGGTCCCTATATACGCGGACGACCGTGCCGTTGTGGTTAAGCTAATTAAGCCGCCATTAATGGGAGCATTAACCACACTACAACGGTCACATTCTCCGTTATATATAGGATCGTTAACCCTTCCATACAGGGGCGAATCACCTGAGATACGCGGAAGCTCTGCAAAAATCCTGTTTCTCTCACATACAGTACTATTGTCTTACTCTCTCCTTACACACAGCCTTACTCTTCCCGTGTTCTTTCTATCCCCTACTCTTGGTGTATATTGAATTCTCTCTGCAGGATTCTCTCGTACACACCCATATGACTAGTTCCTTCAAAAGTAACCACCAGTCTATCCGATATCTCCTTAGAAATCTTGCATGTAGATATATTATTGAATTCATCTGCACTCAAAGAAAAATATAAGAGATTCATAGGTCTATAATTCTTAGGAAGTTGTTCTATTTCAGAAGCAGAGATAGCTTTCAGATTTGGGAGCTTTAATCCCATCATTTTCTGTGTAGAACATGTGAGGACCATTCTGGATGATAGACCAGAGTTCAATGTCTTGATCAATGATGAACATTTTTATCAATGCCTTCAAGTGTACAAAATTATCTCCACAAAATAAATGAGGTATGTTAGCAGCTCTTCCTTGTGAGAAACCACCATCATCTACAATACTCATGATCACCATATTATTAGATATATGCAGCGATACAAGCTCTGATACCCATTGAAAGACAGTATGTAGAAAAGTAATACATGATCAATGTTCTAGAAGGGGGGGTGAATAGAGTACGAAAATTGTTGACTCAAAGAATTCTAAGTGTGTTTTGAGAAGTAACTGTTTAGAGTGCTGAAAGACAAAGACAAATTATTTCTAAGGCTCCAAGGCCTTGAGATACTAATCAGAGCTTCAAAGCCTTGAGAGTAGTTTTTATTATACTGTGTGATCTAATAATCTTGTGATGCAGGTGTTCTATCTGATATTTATGATCAGAGATTTGCTGCTAATATCCTTGTTATACATTCTTTATATATCTAACACAAATGCAGATATCCTAATCAGAGTGAATCAAAGGTTTCTGGTCTTAATATTGAAATACGGTGAAGCATGTTCAGAGCTCCAATGCCTTGAGATGTGCCTTAAGCTGCTGACAGTTTTACAGAATTAACTTTATTCTCTCTTGCAAGATTTGATCTTTGTTATTATGTTAGTTTAATGACTTTTACAAGTATTAAACTGGTTTATTATGAGTAATGTGTTTCAGAAATTAATCAGATTATTCTTTTATTCATATGATCCAGTTTTTATTCAGAAACTGTAAATCCAAACAGACTTAGTGCTGTTATATTTTTGTATTTTGTTTGTTGTTGTGTTTAATGTTGTTGTAGGTTCTTCAAACGTGCAAATGCAATCTCAACAAACTCCAACGGATATCTACTCAAAGCCGTTTTGAATTGCAATTAGAAAGGATGAGGATTTGCAGGAACAGAGATCCTAAAATCTCTCATCCAGTTGCAGAGAGTGGATAAAAGACTGGTTTGAAATTTGAAAGACATAGAAGCTTAGGAGAACTGAGAGAGGTGTGATACATTCATGGAAGATTAGACATTCAATCCCTCACAAATTAAGGCTTCAATTAAAGCTTTCAGAAGATCAATCATTCCAGTTTTCCTGAAGAACACATCCAGACCTTCACAAGCTTATTCTTCAACTGTATTGTAATCTGCTTATCTTTTGTATATCTTAAACCTCACAAAATCTAGTGGTTGGTTGTTTAAGTGAACAACAAGAGGTTCTTGTTAGCTCAACAGTTACTAGCTGATACTAGATAGGTTTGGAACCACAAGCTTTATAGGTGTAAGGGAGTTCACTTAGGCTTGAAGATTTAGGGCTGTTTCTGTGTGAGTAATAAGAAGTGTTTGCCAAATCCTGGTGGGATTAGATCCCTCAGGCAGAGATTAGGTCCATTGGGACTGAACTCTGTAAATTGTCTTGTGTTCTTTACTTTACAGTTTTGCTATTTACTTCTGCAAGCAACTCAAATCAAACTAAGGTTTTTAAACTGTTTAGAACGGGTGATTGTTCAATGCCTTGAAGCTTTCTGTTTGTCTTAGAAAGTTTCTGACTATTTTGTAAAATATCAAGGCCTTGAGATTTTAGTCTTTCACTTGTTCACTTAGTTAAAACTTGTGTTTTAGCAAAAAATTTCCATACTCTATTCAACCCCCCCCCCCTTCTAGAGTATTTCGGTCCTGTATTTAGTCTACATTACAAACTTTCAACTGGTATCAGAGTTTGGATCACTACTATAGATCTTAAAATCTTGTGACTATGTGTAATGTAGGAGATGGTGGCTTCTCACAAGGAAGGGCAGCAAACGGACCTCCATTGTTCTGTGGTGATAGCTTCATGCACTGGAAGGCGTTGATGAAGATGTTCATCATAGATCAAGACATGGAATTGTGGTCAATAGTTCAGAATGGTCCTCATGAGGATTACACTACCATAGATGGAGTTAGATGCATCAAGTATGAGGAAAATATCTCAGTTACTGAACTGGAAAAGGTATCAAAAAATCACAAGGCTATGAATATGTTATATTGTGCTCTTAATGCAGATGAGTTCAACAGAGTGTCAAATTGCAAAAGTGCCAAAGAGATATGGGACAAAATGGTTGTGACATATGAAGGAACAAGTCAAGTTAAACAGACTAAGATTAACATACTTCTGAGGAAATATGAGTTGTTCAAGATGAACTCAGATGAGACCATCAAGGAGATGTTCAAAATATTCACTGATGTGGTGAATAATCTGGAGTCATTGGGAAAAGATTTCTCAAATGAGGAAAATGTCAGGAAAATTCTGAGGAGCTTGCCAAAAGCCAAGTGGGAGCCAAAGACAACAACTATTGAGGAAGCTCATGATTTAAGTCTTCTTCAGCTAGATGATCTACAAGGAAAGCTGCTCACTCATGAAATGTCTATGAAGGATGTAGAAGGTGATCTGAGTGAAAATACCAAGAATTTAGCACTCAAGGCTAAAGACAAAGAAAAATCTCAAAGCCTTGAGACTGAAGATGAGTGATAACTCTTATTTATGAGTTATCTATGAGATTCTATTATAATTCATAAGTTGAGTTTCCATAATTTTGAGCACGTTTTAGCCAACAAAGCCTCGGTGCTATGAAAAAGATGAGTTTGAGCTTAATTGTGAAATCCGGTCGTTTTCATGCATAAAGTGATATTAAATGACATATATAATTTCTTGGTATAGTTTTTCATGTTGTCATGACAGGAACGGATGCTTAGCGGTTGATTCGAGGCATAAAACGAACTTCGAAAACAAAGAAACGCTCAAGAGGAGTGAAGAGAGGCAAAGTTGGAGAAGCTAGAATGACTAGTCTCCACTATTTTGATCATATCTTGTGTTCTACAATTAATTTTGGAGTGAGACCGGCGGAAATTGAAAGTAGACTTCAAGAGCTTTCCAACGATAGGTCACAGAGCTAAATCGGAGATCGGACGAAGAGGTTACGACGTTTTGAAGTTGGAGTTGTCGCTGATGTGCGTTCAGACGCACATTGTGCGTTCAAACGCAGCCCCGATGTCAAAAATAACATATTTCTGCATGCAAGATTGGTGGACAAACGCAAAAACTGAGTCCCAGAGGTCGAAAAATGGCGAAAATTGGCTAAACGCAACAAAGTGCAGAAAATTGGCTAAGTATGTGCGTTCAGACGCACATTGTGCGTTCAAAAGCACAGCATAGTACAGCAGCAGAAGACAGGGAAAACAGGCCAGAAAATGACTAAGTGTTGTGCGTTCAAACGCACATCCTGCGTTCAGACGCAGGAAACTTCAAATTTCAGAAGGTCAGAAAATCAAGCAGAAATCAACCAGAAGACCAAGGCATGTGCGTTCAAACGCACATGTGTGTTCAAACGCAGGAGCAAAAAGTCAACGGAAGTCAAAGTCAAAAAGTCAACTCTCAGAATGTGCGTTCAAACGCAGCCGTTGTGCGTTCAAACGCAGGTCAAGATTTCCATAATTTTCTGAAGACGGTGGAAAAAGTCAAACTTCGTCATAAAAGTCAAAGGCGGCCAGAATTGAGGACAGAACAGGAATTTCAGCACAGGACTATGGAAAATTCAGTAGTATATAAAGCAGCTCTGCCCAGCAGTTTCAGGATACAACACATACAACACATAACAGAACAGAATAGACAGACACAGACACAGAATCAGAGTAAGATACAGCATAGCAGAGCAGAAGTAGGAGCATCGGAGCAGTCCCGGAAATCGCCAGATTTCCGTCACCTGTTTGATTCTTTTCTCTTTTTTTGTTAGTTTTCAGTAGCTAAACAATTTACCTAGGTTCTCGGTGAACCTAGGGTTTATGATTTCAGTACTTCAGATTTTGATTTCAGATTCATGACTGGTTAAGTCTTAATACAGTAGAGGTTTTGCTTATTATTCTGTCTTTGGTTTTTACTGTTATGCATGAACGGAGTCATGAACCATGATTGCTACTGACAGGATATGGTGCGCGAGAGTGGCCAGTGAGAGTTAGGAAGAGAAGACTGAATTTAGTTTCATGCCTTGATGGACCAAGATGTGAAGAGAATCAGGGGACTAGCCCAAAAGCATTAGACCAACTGCTAGAAGTTTAGGGGGAGACCGAGAGGAGAACCTGTAACCCTAGCAGCCTTAGAACAAACCTGCAGATCTAGGTGAACCAAGGGGATCCGAAAATCTGCAGGAGAGTGATAGATGCATGAGACCGAGATGAGATTGTATCATTGGTATGCTGGCATAAACAAAACTGTTGTGTGTTTCTGAATCGGAAAAACTGAAAAGCTGAATAGTAACCCTAGGGGATCCAGGAATTTAGGTACTCAAAACCCTAGTTTTTACTGCCATACTCTATTATTAAAAAATTACCAAAAAAGATTGTTAATTCTGTTTTTACGTCCAGTACGTAGTTTAGATAAATCAACAAAATATTATTCCTTTTACTTTTCGCGTTTTTACTCTTTAAGCCTAGTTTCTGATTAAGCAGTAACACTGTCCTCGTGGGATCGATAACTCGGGATTTAAATATCAGCCCTATATTACTTGAACCGTGCACTTGCGGTAACACGTAAGAAATCGTGTCAATGAGCATGATGATGAAGAGGCTTTAGCATTGATCTCCAAGGCCTTGGCCAGGATTCTCAGGAAGAAGAGAAACTTTTGTAACAGAGACTACAACAGAGAGAGATCAAGACCTTCAAGCAGCAAGGACTACAAAGCTAAGTCTTCATCACAGTCACATAAAACTAAAGTAATGAATTGTTTTGAATGTGGTGATGCAGATCATTTAGTAAGGGATTGTCCACAAAAGAAGAATAACAGGAACTTTCAAAAGAAAGACAGTGACAACAGAAGGAAGAAAGCCATGATGGCCTCTTGGAGTGATTCTGATTCATCAAGTGATTCAGACACAGAAGAAAATCAAGCATATTTATGCTTCATGGCTAAACATGATGAAGAAAAGTCTTCAGACAGACATATTGAGGAAATGGTAAAAAATCTTCATTCTAGTCCTTCTAATGTACTTCATGAAATTCTCAAAAGCATGTTTTTTAATGAGGAAAGTTATAGAAATGAGATTTCTTCTTTAAAGATTAAGATTCATGAGCAGGTAAAAGAAAACGGGACCTAGTTTTTGTCAACAAAACTGTTGAATTTTCTAAGACAAAAATTGAAAAGGACTTCAAGGACTTGGACAACAGATTCAAAAGCCTTGAAGGAACTGATAAAAGAGATTGTTGATCAAAACACTCTCTTAACTGAAAGGTATGTTGATCTAAAGACTCCTTCAGAGGATTTAGAACAACAAATCTGTTCTTTGACTGAGAAACTTCAAGAGTCTGAAAAGGTCCTAGCCAGTTTTACAGGCTCAGAACATAATCAGAATTTCATTCTTGGAGGAAGTCTGAAATCAATGCATAAAAGTGGAATTGGCTACAATCCAAATTTTCCAAAGAAAAGCCAAACTACTTTTGTCAAATCTGGTAGCAAACATTCTCCAAAATGTCATTACTGTGGAAAAATTGGTCATATCAGATTAACTTGTCCCTTCAGAAGATCAAAACCTCATATTATGAGGAACATTTATCCTTATCAGCTTAAGGGACAGGTTAGGCAGATTTGGGTTCCAAAAGGAATTAGACCACTAAACATGGCTGATTCTGAGTATGACTCAAAATTCTGCACTTGGTCTAACAGCCTGTTAAGGCAATGATTTACTTTTGCAGGATGTCACCAAGGTCTTGAAAGATCAGAAATGGGTATTAGACAGTGGCTGTTCCAGACATATAAGTGGAAAAAAGTCTCTTTTTACTAGCTCACAGAAAAATCTGGAGGAACAATTACACTTTGTGACAAAGCAAAATGAAATATTATTGGTATAGGTAGTATTGGTAACGGTTCTACCAACTCTATCTCTGATGTTTATCTTGTGGATGGACTTCAATATAATCTGCTTAGTATTTCACAGTTATGTGATAAAGGTTATAAAGCTATATTTTACAAGGAGAAATGTTTGGTGCAAGATGAGAAATCTGGAGATTGCATACTCACTGCTCCTAGATAATATAATCTATATGCTATGCGTACTAACAGTGTTGAAGGTGACAAGTTGAAATGCCTCAAGGCCTTGAAGGAAGACTCAAAACTTTGGCATAGAAAGCTTGGGCATATTAGCATACACGCCTTGAATAAAATCATCTCAAAGGATTTGGTAAGAGGATTACCATCACAAAAAATTTCAGATGATGAGGTCTCCAAGGAATGTGTACAAGGTAAACAAACAAGAAGCTCATTCAAGCCAAAGAACTTCGTAAGTACTTCTAGACCCTTAGAATTGTTGCATATGGACTTGTGTCGTCCTATGAGAGTTCATACTCCAAAAGGTAAGAGGTATATGCTTGTGATAGTAGATGATTATTCTAGATTTATATGGGTTATGTTTATTAGAGACAAAACTGAAGCCTTATCTGAATTTTCTAGACTGTGCAAAGAGCTTCAAACTATGAAAAATTTGCCTGTTGCATCTATTAGAAGTGATCATGGTAGGGAATTTGATCAGCTTGAATTTGATTTATTTTGTGCAAAGCATGGCATATCACACAACTTTTTAGCACCTAGAACTCCACAGCAAAATGGAGTAGTTGAGAGGAAGAATAGGACACTTGAGGATATGTCTAGAACCATGCTACTTGAAAGTTAATTTGCCAAAGTTCTTGTGGGAAGAAGCTGTTAATACTGCCAATTATGTGCTGAATAGATGTTTGATTAGGCCTATTTCTAAAAAGACTCCTTATGAACTATTTAAAGGTAGGAAGCCTAGTGTCTCTTATTTCAAACCTTTTGGTTGTATTTGTTTTGTGCATAATAATGGTAGAGACAATCTTGGTAAGTTAGATGCTAGAAGTGATGAAGGTGTATTTCTTGGATATTCTCAAACTAGCAAAGCTTATAGAATTTACAATAGAAAAACCAAGATTTTGGAATAGAATATTCATGTGATTTTTGATGAAAGTACTAAGGATTCTCAGAGTGAAAGTTTTGCAGATCTAAATTTGAACAAGCATGAGTCTGATGATGATGATGTGAAAGAGGACAAAGGCCAAACTAAAGTGCAGAATCAATCAGCAGAATCTCAAGGCCTTGAACCTCCTGCAGAGCCAAAATCTCAAAGCCTTGAGACTGAAACTGAAACTTTCTATGATGCTCACTCTACTGTTTCAAGAACTCAAAGCCTTGAAGGAACATATTCCTGGACACCAAGGAAGAAGTTTAAGTATCCTGCAGATCATCCAGCTGACAATATCATATCTGATCCAACAACTGGAACTCAGACAAGAGGACAGTTGAAGAACTTGTGTGCTTTTAGTGCTTTTGTATCATTTATTGAGCCTAAGAATACAAAGGAAGCACTGGAAGATGCAGGCTGGATCATTGCAATGCAAAGTGAGCTGAATGAATTTGAAAGAAACAAGGTATGGAATCTGGTTCCTAGACCAAAAGAGAAATCAGTTATAGGAACCAGATGGGTGTTCAGAAATAAGCTTGAAGCAATGTCAAATGGTAAGGCACAAAGCCAGACTTTTGTTGCTCAGGGATACAATCAGGAAGAAGGTATAGACTATGAGGAGACATTTTCTCCTGTTGCCAGGTTAGAAACTATTAGAATACTTCTTGCATTTGCATCTCACAATCACATAAAGCTTTATCAAATGGATGTCAAATGTGTTTTTCTGAATGGTTATTTACAAGAAGATGTTTTTGTAGCACAACCCCCTGATTTTGAAGATGAAACTTTCCCCGATCATGTTTACAAATTAGAAAAATCTCTTTATGGTTTAAAATAAGCTCCAAGGGCTTGGTATGATAGACTTTCAAAGTTTTTACTTGACAATAATTTCATGAGAGGTCTAGTAGATAAAACTCTTTTTATTAAACATCATGAAACTGATTTGTTAATAGTTCAGATCTATGTGGATGATATCTTGTTTGGTGCTACTAATTATGCTCTTTCAAAAGAGTTCTCTAGTCAGATGTACAGGGAGTTTGAGATGAGCTTAATGGGAGAACTGGATTTCTTTCTTGGACTTCATATTTTGCAAATGAAAAAAGGGATATTTGTACATCAAGGAAAGTATACCAAGGACTTGTTGAACAAATACAATATGACACAGTCCAAGGTACTCAAAACTCCAATGAGTTCATCACTCTCATTAGACAAGGATTCATATGGTAAGAGTGTAAATCAAAAGGAGTATAGAGGTATGATTGGATCACTTTTGTACTTAACTTCTAGTAGACCTGATATTATGTTTAGTGTTTTCATGTGTGCAAGATTTCATGCAGATCCTAAGGAAAGTCATTTAACTGCTGTCAATAGAATTTTTAGATATTTGAATGGAACCAAAAACTTGGGGCTTTGGTATCCAAGGAGATCTAACTTTATGTTGAGTGGCTATTCAGATGCAGATTTTGCAGGATATAAAGTGGATAGGAAGAGTACTTCTGGATGTTGTCAGTTTCTTGGATCTTCACTAATCAGTTGGCATTCCAAGAAGCAAAATTATTTAGCATTATCAATTGCAGAAGCTAAATACATTGCAGCTAAAGCTTGCTGTTCACAAGTGTTGTGGATTGCTCAACAACTTAGAAATCTTGGCTATAATTTTAGAAATGTGCCTATTCATTGTGACTACACAAGTGCCATATCAATCTCTAAGAATCCAACACAACACTCAAGAACCAAGCATATAGATGTAAGGCATCACTTTCTTAGAGATCATGCAGAAAAAGGTGATGTTGTTCTATCTTTTATTTATACTTCTATGCATATTGCTGATATTTTCACTAAACATCTGCCCGATGATAGGTTTTCATCCCTAAGGCTTAAACTAGGTATGTTAAACAAGGATGCATTGGTTTAGGGAGAGTATTAGTACTTACTTGTGTTTATGTATTGAAATCTCAAAGACTTGAGATTATACTTTCCAAAGCCTTGAAAGTATAGTTCAAAAATTTGAAATTTCTAAAACTGCAGAAAATCTCAAGGCCTTGAGATTGTTCTCCAAGGTCTTGAAACATCTGTATTTTCCTTTAATAAAAAATGGATCACCAAATATTATATGTTATCTTTTTAGATAATTGTATAATATTTGAATTACTCAGATATTTTTCTAAAATATCCGAAAATATCTTGTAGATATATTTTGAATGTTGATTTCAGTAGAGTCCTTTTTAAACTCAATTTTTCAACCTACTTAAGCTGAAAGTCAGGGCTTTTCTTCTTCATTCTCTCTCAATTCTCTACGTCTCTCAGCTCTCACTCTATCTCTCTCAATCTCATTCTTCTCTCAAAACCCTAATCCCACAATAGAGCGCAAATCAGCCAGGATTCAACAACAGAGAAAGCCTTCTGGTAGATCTAAGAAGAGGGCAAACAAGAAGGAGAAGATTGTGATCTCTGATTCAGATTCATCAAACACATCGATTTTGCATGAAGACTCACCTCCTGCAAAGAAGATCAGAACAGAGAAAGGGGATGAAGGGGCAAGTATTGATCCACAGAAGGAGACAAAGGTTCAGGGTGATGATCAACCTAGGTTAGACAAGAAGAAAGGGGGAGAGAATAAAAAGGTTGTTGAAGAAGAAAAAGGGAAATATGCTAAGGAAAGCAAGAAGAATTTTGCTGAAGGAGAACAAAAGAAGGAGAAACCTGCTGAGAAGAAATCAAGGGTTAAGAAAGTTGCAGCTGCAACCAAAAAGGGTTATCAAGGTAAAAATGTACTTCCTTCTGATTGGTTTGTAAGTTCAGAAGTTAGGACAGTTTGGATGCAAGGGTATGCATCATCTAAGGTTGCTTTTTGTAGTTTGATTTTTGAAGAGTTATTAGATAAACTGGATATTGACTGTATGAGGAAGTTAAGGGATTCTGCAGTTTGGAAGGTTTTAAATCCTAGTTCTAAAGCCTATCCTAGGTTAACTAGGTTGTTTTATCTGAATTTGGTTCAAGAAGGGGAAGATAAAATGGTGTTAACCTCTAAGGTGGCTGAGATAAATTTAAGGCTAGACCACAGGGATTTTGCCAAGATCTTGGGCATTCCTAAGAAGTATAATGTTGCTGATTATCCTTATAGGAAGGAGTGTCTAGAAAAAGCCAAAGCTATGTTCTTCATTGATGGTGTTCCCACTGGTCCTAAATAGTTGACACACTCTGTGCTCAACTTTGAAGCTAAAATTGTGTTTACAATTCTGATGAAAAGTGTTGTTCCTAGAGAAAACTCAAGAGAGTTGGTTACTGATAAAGTTCTTATCCTGATGTACTTGATATGTCAAGGTTTTGAGATTGACTTGCCAACAGTGATCATGGAGCATATGATCTACTGTGCTACCAGAACTAGAAACCATCCTCTTCGCTATGCCAACCTATTACCTCTTTTCTTTGAGCATTTTGATGTACCTGTGAAAGGAGAGGAGAATATAATTGGTGATTTTGGGTTAATTGATGAGACTGCTTTACAGAGAATTGGAGTGGTTCAGACAGGAAAGGGAAATTGGAAGTTATATTCAGAGTTGTCCAAAGCTGAGCTTGAGGAGAAACATTTTATCAAACCTAAGGGGCTACAACATCAAGGGGAAAAGAAAATGAGGATTACTCTCAGTTGGTTGAGAAGTTTGAAGAACAGGAGGTTGAAATTGAAGATCTTAGACAGAGGTTGTTTGATCTATCTTCTGAGTTTAATCAGTTCAAAGGCTTGATGAATGTGATGAATGGCAAACTGGATGTTGTCATCAAAGTTTTGAATTTGGAGAAGATCCCTTCTGCTACTAGTCATGACACTAGTGTTGAATAAGATGAAAAGCTAGGTGAATTCATGAAGAAGAAGAAGAAGCCTATTCCAGTTGTGCTCACTTCAAAGGATCTATATGAGCAAACTGATGAAGAATAAGCTGGAGAAGCGCAGGTGTTGATGCAGCTACAGAGGGTGATTTAGTGCAGGTTAAGAACAAGAAGGTGGATGAAATCATTGAGGAAGTTGTTGCTGAGGTGAATGCTGAACAAGAAGAGAATCAGTCTGCAGAAGAAGCTGAAAGTGATGAAGAGGTTGGAGAAGGCTCAGAGAAAGGCCAAGCATCAAAGAAGAAGTGAAGATTTAAGAAAGACAAAGCCTTGATACTTTCTTTCTTTCTTTCTTTCATTTCATTTTCTTCTTTCTGATCTCAAGGCCTTGACATTCAGTAGGAACTTATTTTGTTAAGTTTTTTTTTAAGACTCTGAGTAATGATCCAACATTTCTTCACCTTCATTTGATGAAAGTCAAAAAATGGGAGAAGTTATATGTGCTATTTTTTGTGTTAATCAGTTGTGCTCAGTGATTATTGATTATCTGTGATTACTGGTTATCTGTGCTAATTTGGTTTAACCAGTGTTACTGTTTATTATTTCTGCAAATGATGATATCTAATTCTTACAAAAATTTGCAGGGATATTTACACAAGATTATGAGTTTTGTCTTTCATCAAGGGGGAGATTGTTGACTCAAAGACTTCTAAGTGTGTTTTGAGAAGTAACTTTTTAGAGTGATGAAAGACAAAGACAAAGTATTTCTAAGGCTCCAAGGCCTTGAGATACTAATCAGAGCTTCAAAGCCTTGAGAGTAGTTTTTACTATACTGTGTGATCTAATAATCTTGTGATGCAGGTGTTCTATCTGATATTTAAGATCAGAGATTTGCTGCTAATATCCTTGTTATAATATCTAACACAATTGCAGATATCCTAATCAGAGTGAATCAAAGGTTTCTGGTCTTAATATTGAAAGACTGTGAAGCATGTTCAGAGCTCCAAGGCCTTGAGATGTGCCTTAAGCTGCTGACAGTTTTACAGAATTAACTTGATTCGCTCTTCCAGGATTTGATCTTTGTTATTATGTTTGTTTAATGAATTTTAAAAGCCTTAAAATGGTTTATTATGAGTAAAGTGTTTCAGAAGTTAATCAGATTATTGTTTTATTCATATGATCCCGTTTTTATTCAGAAACTGGAAATCCAAACAGACTTAGTGCTGTTATATTTCAGGATTTTGTTTGTTGCTGTGTTTAATGTTGTTGCAGTTTCTTCTAACGTGCAAATGCAATCTCAACAAACTCCAACGGATATCTACTCAAAGCTGTTTTGAATTGCAGTTAGAAAGGATGAGGATTTGCAGGAACTGAGATCCTAAAATCTGTCATTCAGTTGCAGAGAGTGGATAAGAGACTGGTTTGAAATTTGAAAGACATAGAAGCTTACAGAAAACTGAGAGAGGTGTGATACATTCGTGGAAGATCAGACATTCAATCTCTCACAAATTCAGGCTTCAATTACAGATTTCAGAAGATCAATCATTCCAGTTTTACTGAGGAACACATCCAGGCCTTCACAAGCTTATTCTTCTACTGTGTTCTTCTACTGTATTGTAATCTGCTTATCTTATGTATATCTTAAACCTCACAAAACCTAGTGGTTGGTTTTTCAAGTGAACAACAAGACGTTCTTGTTAGCTCAACAGTTAGTAGCTGGTACTAGATAGGTTTGGAACCACAAGCTGTATAGGTGTAAGGGAGTTCACTTAGGCTTGAAGATCTAGGGCTGTTTCTGTGTGAGTAATAAGAAGTGTTTGCCCAATCCTGATAGAATTAGATCCCTCAGGCAGAGATTAGGTCCATTGGGACTGAACTCTGTAAATTGCCTTGTGTTCTTTAATTTACAGTTTTGCTATTTACTTCTGCAAGCAACTCAAATCAAACTAGGGTTTATAAACTGTTTAGAACTAGTGATTGTTCAAGGCCTTGAGCTTTCTGTTTGTCTTAGAAAGTTTCTGACTAGTTTTGTAAAATCACTTGTTCACTTAGTTAAAACTTGTGTTTTAGCAAAAAGTTTCCATACTCTATTCAACCCCCCCCCCCCTCTAGAGTATTTTGGTCCTGTATTTAGTCTACATTACAAACTTTCAAAAACTTTTGATAAAAGAGTGATTTACAAGAAAAGTATGAAGATCATCAAGTGTTTCAAGGCCTTGAACTCAAATTCGAACCTTTGAAACTAAAACATTTAATAAGAAAAGTTACTGATCTTTTTCAAGGTCTTGAAATACCTTTCAAGGTTTTGACTGAAAACTTGGTTTGAAGCAGTTAACGGGATGAGTAGAAGTGAAATGTAAATGCAAGGAACACAGAGATTTTAAAGAGTTCAGTCCTCAATGACCTACGTCTCTGCCAGAGTGATCTAATCCATGCAGAATTTTCAACAGACTTCTTATTAATCAAAAGCCAAGCCCTCGATCTAAAGCACATAGATTTTCCTTACTCTGTTACAACTTGTGGTTCTCTCTAACCTATCTATTACCTGCTCCTGCTAACTGATTCAATAAGAATCTCTTATTGTTCCTCCTTGAACAACACGACGAGATTAAGATATGAGAAGTATTAAAAGAATGATATACAAATGAAGTATAGAATAAAGAACACTGTAACACAGTAAAGCAGTTAAGTCTGAAGTGTTCTTTTGGAACTGGGATTGGTTGAAATTGATCTTCTTCTGTGTTGCTTGTCGATCCTTGATAGCTATTTGAATCCCTGTAATGTTCAGTACTTCGAATTTTTTCTCAACAGCCTTCTTATTCTGCTTGTTTGAAATGCAGAATATATAGGATCTTCTTCAACATAATTTCTTAAAAATAAGCAAAAAATCTTTGACTCTTTAACATCTCAATTCCAACGGCTAGTTTCTTGATATCTTCCAAGATATTGATCTAATCTTCCTTCTAGAGGTCTTAGGAATGTCCAGGCAATATTCCATAATTGTACGATCAATCAGCAAGCTGGATTTCCTTCTCTGCATATCAGTAAATAAGAAAACTTTCCCTGTAAAATAGATAGCTAATAATCCCTGCAAATACTTAGACATAATAATGAGATTAACACATAATAAAACACCAAATTAGTGTCTTTCATCATCTAAAGCAATATAATCAAGTACAAGAGATTTAAGATTGATTTGAAGTATGAAATCCCCCTTAGTTCCTTCTTATGAACTTTTGTTCAGTTTCAAGGCCTTGAAAAAAATTTCAAAGCTTTGAAACTAAAACTCAGTTTCAAGGCTTTGAATTCTGTTTCAAGTTCTTGAAACAGGATGTGAAATTACAAAAATTATGAAAACTGAATGATAAGATGACATGTTCCCTCCTGCTTGTGTTCGAGCTTTAAATTTAATTGAATAAAGGATGCCTAGGACTTTATATAATTTTCTCTTTAGAAATTTTAAAGTCTTGGGCCCGTGTTTCATGTCCCTTAATTTATGTTAATCATTGCAGCAAGACTTCAAGTTTCCCAGCTACGATCTGTTACTCAATGCAGAAGAAGATTAAACTAAGCCCAAGCACTGTGAAGTAAAAAATTTGAATGGCTAGATGACGATGTGCTTGACGTGCTTTCCTGGATTTGTCAAGACAAATGAAAGAAATAGCACCATGGAACAATTCCCAACATTCAAAATTTTCAGAAATTCTTTGAAATGGATTGAAATGTAGCCTCACAAAACAACCCAAGCAGAATAAGTTAGGGACGACAATCGGTTTGATCCCATCCGAAATCCGAGTTGTTCGATCCGAATGGATCAAGTCCGAATCCAATTATGGATATTAAAAATAAAACTTTGATCCGTATCCGAATTCGATCCAAATATATTAGGATATCCGATGGATATCCGACCCGAAAGGATCCGAACACACAAAGTTTTACAAAAATACCCTTAGAGTTATAAAAAAGTTATGTATTAACCTACATATATATAAGTACATTACACAACTCACTTCACATTTTCCTAAAAAAATATTCCACTACACATAAGGAAACACACATAACACATTATTACCTAAAGAAAAATGTCCACTAAACATTAGTATGTTGTTTTGATTGAATTTGTAGACAAATTTTAGACATTATTGGTTCCCTAAACTTTTGAATGGCTTGCCTATATTTCTTGATATATTTGTGCTTGTCATATTGGTAAAATATTTTGAGTATAGTTTTACTTTTTAGGCACACTTATATTTTGTGTGGTGACTGTATTTTACATATATATCTAAATTGTTGGGTATTTTTTATGAGAAGTAAAAAGAATTGCTCGGGATCCGTATCCGGATCCAAATTAGACCTGTTTATGGATATTCGGATTGTCGGATCGAATACGGATATTACAAATTAAATCGGATCCGTATTCGATCTGAATCCGTTTCGGACCCGGTCAGATTCAAATCGAATATGGATCCACTTATTTTGATCCGATTCGGATATGGATATAGGTTGATCCGATTCGAATCCGATCCGTCACCATCCATAGAATAAGTGTTTTCTTTTAATAAAGCAAATACGAGTAGAATAAGTGTTAGGTGCCCAAATCATTCTTATTTGGTGAAATTAACCCATCCGAAAGAGAGAAAAAAAGTCAGAGTATAAAAGAAGGGAATTGATTCTTACACCGGTCGTTATTGATGGTTACACCGAATTTTAGTTTGTGTGACATTTTTACCCTCATTTCTTATTTAGTAACATTTGCTTAACTTAATAGGTAATAATTTACTTTAAGTAACTTCAGATTTTCTCATATTTGTGCATTAACTTAATTAGACGTTCAAGTAATTTTATTCCCCCACACCCAATTTTGATGGTTTATTATTTTACTTTTTTTTTTTAGATTGGGTTATATTGAGTAAGTATATGAAGAGCGGAATGAAATCCAACAGAGAAAATAAAAACTCCATTGCCCTACCTCCAGTCACCTTAAATCTCTCGAGGTGCGCCGCTCTTGCCCGAATAGCTCGCTCAGGTGTTTAGGAGAAAACGACGCTCTGAAGCGATAAAGCGCAATTTTGTAGGCGCATTATCTTCAAAGACGGTTTACTAATATTTTGGACTATGCATGACGACTCACAGCAAACTTATTACTTATCAATTTAGTTAGGAAATTGATTCTTACACCGGTCGTTATTGATGGTTACACAGGATTTTAGTTTGTGTGACATTTTTACCCTCATTTTTTATTTAGTAACATTTGCTTAACTTAATAGGTAATAACTTACTTTAAGTAACTTAAGATTTTCTCATTTTTCTCACGCATGAAGTCCCGGGTTCAAACCCGGTTGACGACAAAACAATTTCTAAAAAAAATATCTCTCCATTTGTTGCATTGGAAATTACATTCCCATCCTACCTCCTTGATCAAGACAAAAAAATTATCTACTGATTTAGTTTGGGACCCATTTAGTTTTTTGGTCAAAGGCAGAAGCAATATGGCTTGTTACTTTTACAGAAAAACCATTTCTAATGGCAGAGTTTGGATTTCCCTAGAAAAGCATCACCAGGGCAAAATTCAAAAAGAAATGACTGTAAATATGGAATCAAAAAAGAATGACAGTAAATACAGAAATGTGAGAAAATATTAAATATGTAATATTACTCAAAGTAAATGATCAGAGATTAAATAGAGTAAGTGTTAATAAATAGGGGTAAATAAGTCACACCAACGAAAATCCGGTGTAACCATCGATAAAGACCGGTGTAAGAATCAATTCCCTAAAAGACTGGCCAGATTAACAACTGAATAAAGCAAATTAATGAGCCCATAACTTAACCCTCATATAGCAGATCCTACTACTTTTGTCCACACTGTGTATCTAATTGGTGGTCAAAAATTTGTAGAGAAGAAAATTGCTACCCTGCGCAAAAGCCATTTAACTTAAATACCATGTCTGCTATTACCTTGGGTGTGATACATATATAATCCATCGTACGCTCTTGGTAAACATCAATCCATCACGAGTTAACTACAAAAGTATAGCAAAAGGTTTGGTTCTGCTGCAATTGCATCAAAGAGACTCTACTGATGCTTGATCAAAAATAAATACTAACACTATCTAGGTCTTGATTTCTGCTCAATCACCGATGGTTTGTTACTATGTGTATTGATCTTCGGCAGAAAAAAGTAATTTTTTTCAGAGTTGCTTCTCACCTCAACAGATATGAAATCTTTCTTAATTTGAATTATTTGACTTCCAAATTGCAATGAAATTCAAGAACTCTGGCTGCGGAATAACCTCTACTTATTAAATGAATCTACATTCTACCTATCTCCTTCACGTCTGCATCAAAAATACAAAATACAAAGGCCCGTTCTCGTATCTCTAGTTTTAGTGGCGACACAAATAATGCCCTTGAAACGTCTCTAAACATGGTCAGAAAATAGTAGTTTCACTTCCCTAATCTAGACTTGCACCTCAATTTTCTTGTTTGGAAAAGGAACTGATTTTTTCCTGTCCATATTCTTTCTAAAATGAGTGCTTCCATCAAGTAGATATCATGTTTATGGGATGTGACAGTTCTTGAAGAAGAAAAAGACTTCTTTTAGCCCACCGTCTTCAGTTCCCCCATTACAGATTCTCCTAAGTTCATTACATGTCTAGTGTGATTTAATTGTGCGGGAAATCCATACAATTGGACCACTACACGTAAGGTAAAACTGAGATGACAGAACCACAAAAAAGGATGTTTGAAATAAAATGAAGTTAAACTACTCCTGGAAGATCTGTTTATGCGCTTCATATTACCCTTTAAATGAGCTTAAATTGCTCTTGCAAGATGAAGCATGTTTTTGTGGGTTGTTTTCTTTTATAAACGGTGCATATGAGCTTAAGTAGATGAATTCAGGCATGTGCAAATTTAAACAGGGAAGCAGACTTTATGTTCAAATTCAGAACTTAAGACGATTCAAACTTTTGCAACTTCCGGAACCGATAATTGATAACTCAACAAAAGTGGACATACCTGGTTCAATGTGTTATTGAGGGATAAGAGATCCACTATGCAACAATTGATTGGTGGTAATCGTACTCTCGTGTACCAATTCCCCATTCGGTGATGGAAGATCGATTGGGATCAGAACTACGTGCAGAAGGTGCTTGGCCATGTAAACATTCTGACGATCAGGCCAACGATGCAATAGCAGTGGGTAGGAGAAGAATGCTTAGAGTGAAATCTTCCTGATGCAACGGCGTACGAATCCCATAATATTTTTTTTTGTATGTTTGCAACTATTCGTCGCGTGTGGTTTGTCCGGATGAATCATTTCGGAAGCGACTCGTTGATTTCCGAGTTGGGGATCGGCGGCCGGTGGATGAACGGCAGACGAATAGGCGCGAAGCAGCGTCGTGGCCTATTTTGCAGGGGTACTTTTGTACAATCAAAAAGGTTAGGAACACCAAAAAAGTTAGGAACAATGAAAGTGCAACGACCCGTGGATTCCCAAGCCTTCCGTTCCGGACCGGAAAGCCCAGGAGGGCGATGCTATAAGTAACGGCGGAAATCAAAAGCATAACATCCCAAAATATTTATTTATTAGATAATATTAAACATCTCAAAGTCTCTAGATATTACGCTAGCGTTTTCAAAACTACAACATTGTTCTTGCTAGCAAAACCAGATTCTATTCAAAGTGAAATCTAACTAAGTGAGTCTCGTACCCAGCTACACCTTAGTCTCCAGCTCCTAAACCTGCGGTGGTAAGGAAAACAGGAACCGCAGTTTCAAAGTCAGCATTGAAATACTGAGTAAGTGACACCCAAGCTCGTAAAACAGAAGATGAAGCATAACTTTCTTTTCTCAATAAATATACAGAGAAAAATAAAAATGTAAGCTTGCAGAGTAAATCAGGAACTCAAACGATAACTGTAAAACTGTAAACTGAACCTGATGCATCCAGAAAGAACACTTATAAAATTCTCATTCTTTTGATCTTCCTTTCTCAACTTTCCAATGGGGAGAATTAGTCCCAAACTCTTTCTTCTTTTCTTTTCATAAACATCCAAAATCTCAGAGAACTGTATTATTAACTGTGTTGCTACGGGGAAGAATCTACTATCCATCTCGCATACTCCAAGACCTTAAGTGACGGCACCCCTCTAAGACTTCTTTCGGCTAGAGAGGTGAGTACAGGGAGCAATAATAACCACGGGCCAAGTCAAGCTCGACGATACTAAAATAACAACCACGTGCCGAGTCAAGCTCGACAATAATAAAACAATAACCATGGGCCGAGACAAGCTCGACAATAAAAAGCTTCTCCCGCACAACTCTTTCCACTTTACGTTATTACGCATTATTAATTTTGTGTGATAGTATCAAATCAAATCAACTTGTTTAAAATGTAAAGTAATCACAAATAAGACATATAAATGACAAACACATTTTGAGACAAGTATTAAAAATCAAATGACGACCCGAAAGGAGCTTGGCACGCAAGGCTTGGCATGTTCACTTACCATTAATCCACAGCAATTAGCATGTAGAGCTCCTACGAATGTTCGTCATCCTTGTCTATGACCCTGTCGTATAGGATTACCAATTTCTAATTAAAATAAGGTTATATCTAAATAAAGTGAGCATATATATTGTATCGACGTTTGACTACGTCGCGTAACTTGGTCAATCCCTCACGGCTTCCAGAAGCCCCATAAAACCCGACTTGCACCATATGCTGCTATATTTGAAGTATCTTGATATTAAATGATCAAAACGATATTTATAAGTATTTATCAAAATAAGCTTATCACAATGAAAATAACATTTTCTATAACTATAAAGAGTTAATTAATTCTTAATAAAAGTTTGATGAGAAATTATTTCAACTCACTATTTATTTAAACAAAAGCGTCATAATATTTATATATTCCCCCAAATATCTCTTTTAGCGTATTTGTTCAAGAAAATAATTTATTACATCCAAAACATATTTTTATTACCAACCCATTTCCATTTTATGTTTATTTGAAATAATATTTAAGAAAATACTCATATATAGTCTTTAAACAAAATAATAATGTATATACAATGTAGATACTAATGCAGCCCCCCTATAGCTTTCATAAAATACCACCAACACCCACCCCCTTCTATAATTACTTTATATAAAAGACACTTTAACCCCCTTTTAACAAAGCTCTAATTTCATCCATCTAAACTTGGATTGAGCAAGCAAAATTCATCTTCGATCATCTAAAACAACTAATTGAGAGTTTTAGGACATACCTAGGCCAAAAATGGCCGGAAACCGTTAAGAAACGAGTCAGGTCGAAGTATCACGTCGGAGTCGCCGGAGGTGAGCTTTGAGGCCGGATTTAATGGCTTCCCCCGCCTATTCTGAGCCTCCTAATGAGCTGGTCGGGGTCTAAGGAGGCTACTGGAAACAGCTATGGAGCTGGGTGACATTGGTGGAGCTCATCCAATTTTCCCGCCGGAAACAATGGAGGGACGGTAGTGGCGGTGATGGCCTCTGGTTGCAGCTGCTGCTGCCACTTTGCCTTTGTTTCCTTGTTCTCTTTCTGGTCTAAATCAGATTTTATAGGGAGAGAGGAAGGAGGGAGAGAGAGTGGTGAAGCAGCACTCTCGGTGGTGGTCTCTTGATGGTGGTTTCCGACGGAGGTGGCGGCTCCTGGAGAGTTTTGGCTGCTCCTCTCGGGTCCTTGCAGATGCTGTTGTCTTCTGAAACAGTGAGAGACAGAGAGAGAAAGAGGTACGAAGAGTTGAGGGAGGTGGAGGTGGTGCTTCCTCGTTGGTTCTTGCCGCCGGTAACTTCGGTAGGTGTGGTGGTGGTTGTGGCTGCTGCCACCACTAATCTGCTGCTGCTATTAACTTCAATAAACAGAGGGTTAGTGAGAGAGAGATGGGGCAGGGAGTGAGATTGGTGGGTTTCTCATTGTTTTACCGAGGGTGGTGGTGGTATTGAGTACGGTGGTGATGATGATGGTGGTGATGTTGACGATGGAGGGTGGCTGTGGTGTGGTCGCTGGGGGTGAGGAGCTTTTAAAGCTCACTCTACTTGGAGGCCAAGGCAAGTAGGGCGGTGGAGTTTGGGGCGGTGAAGTGTGATGGTGACTGTGGCGGTGTTGCTGAGATACTTCCCGAAGAAAAATTGGCTTGTAGGGGAAGATGGTCTCAAGAGGAACTGTAATATGTGGTTGGGTACACCAATTACTTAGGTGATTGGGTGTGACAATTGCACGACGCCTCGTGGTGGTCGGATACGTGTTAAAACTAAATGTTAACTAAAATTTACGAACACTAATCTAATATTCTTCTAAAATTTTCTACAAACAAAACTCAATAATTTACTCAAATATTATTTTGCAAATAAGATTCTTATTAGGATTTTAAAATGACCGTTTTACCCCTAATAATTAAACACGGTATTACAGAAAGGTTAGGGCATCTCCAACCTTATGGGGGGAGGGGGAAAACATGTCCAACCCTGTGGGCGGAGGGGGAGGGGGTGATATGGGGATAAATTTTACCTGGGTGTGGGATGGTTAGGGAGAATTTTTCCATGGACATACCTCCCTCACCTTACATGGAGTGATTAATTAATTTAATTTTTGACAATATTAATTACACATATTTATTATGATTATGTTATGTATTTTTTTAATTATCATTAATAAATTTTATTTTTTCAGGATTAAAAATATTAATAATGTATTTAGGATTGTTGAAAAGTATATTTACGAAAAGTTATCGTTATCTTATTTTGTTAGAAATTTATTAAATATGTTCTATACAATTAACAATTATAATAATTAAAAACACGATTAAAAAGAGTAAAATTTATTGAATCATAACGAGACAACATTATTGCAGGGCCGACCCTATAGGTAGGCAGCCGAGGTGACCGCCTTAGCCCCCCGGGCTGGTAGGGCCCCGTGTTTTATCTTTGTAGTTTTTTTACAAATACCTGTACTTAAGTTCATTAAATACTTTAATGGAATATTTTACAAAATTGTGTGATAGTTTGGTGGTAAGCAACATTTTTGCCACTTGTTTGACCGAAGTTTGAATCTCATTGATGTGTACGTGTTTTTTTTTTTTTACTTGCCAAAAAAAATATATAGATAAAAGAACAATAAATAAAACTAACTTAATATATTCTCTAAAAAAACAATCTAATATATTACGCACAAGTATGACAAGTTAAAAAAAATCGTTCCAAATAAACCATTTTATTGACTAAGGGGCCTCAATTTTATTCTTCGCTTTAGGCCCCCAAATGTCTTGGGCCGGCCTGCATTATTGTTATTATCGTTTTTGTATATATATATATATATATATATGTATACATATATATATATATATTGGTATATAATTTTGTATTTATTTTTTTAGTACTAACAATTTATTTTAAATTTTTCAAAATATATTAAAATATAATTTTGCTAGGCGAGGGGAAAGGAAATAGATTGGAGATCAGTAGTAATTTGGGAGAGGGGAAGGGGGAGGGAAGGGGAAAAATGACATGAGACAGAGATGCCCTTAGGAACACTACAAACTTTTTAGTGGTAGAGAAGATTTGATTTGGAAATGCATCAAGATATATCAAATTCTTAGTTGGGAAAATGTATCTGAAAACTATACTATTCAATGTCACGTGCAACGCACATGCACAAAATTAGGGTTAGTAAAAAACAATTATGATAGTAAATCCAAAAAGAAGCGCCTGCAGCAACATAAACATTCCGGTTCATGCATGTATAGAATCCTTATACACAGCTCTCGTCCACAAAAATTGGACAGTGGTTGCGGCTGCATTTATGTCTACGCACCGGGCTGTCATGTAGCGACGGATAGCCATTTTCAAGGAGCAGTCGATAGAGGATGTGTTCTAAGGGTATAGATGGTCATCATCATTATCTGCTTCGTTGAACACAGGGGATTGCTATGAAAATAAGCCTCAGAAAGATGTATCTAACTCTTAACAGTGTCTTCTTCTTCTTCACAATAACAACGAAATCCTCCATTCAGCGACAGAGAGTGGGGGTTGAATGTGATAAACCAATCATTGACCTCGTGCACAACCTTATCTTGCTCCTAAGTGGTAGTATGTAGTATCACCACTGGCCGCGTACATAGTCCTTTCAGCCGCGTATGGAAGTCATTTCATCCAAGTGTACTTGCATCTGAACTTCGTTATAAAAATACATCCGAATCCTCTCGCATTTTAGGTTATACTAACTCTAATCCATATTACTCTATGAACAATTCCGGCTTACTCAGTGGCGGAGCCAGGAAATCAAGTCAGCCGGGGCAAGATTCGCAAAGTCAAAAGTCAACAGTCAAAAGTCAACAGTCAACAGTCAAAAGTCGGTATATTTCATAAGCAATAACACATACAAACATCAAATTAATAATGAACACAACTCACAAGTCACAATTTGTTCTTTTTTTTTGAGTTAATGGTAAAATGGTAAATGGGCAAAAAAATGAATGAAAAAAAGTAATTGTCTGGGAGGAGAATTGAACCCGTGTACTGCAATTTGCCATTTACACCAACTAACCACTTGGGCAATTGGGAAGTTTAGAATTTCAGGGGGGGCAAAATCCTATATTCCTTTCAGTTTAGTCATAAAAAATCTATAAAACTAGGGGTATTAGTAGAAATTTTAAAATTTCAGGGAGGGCAACTGCCCCCCCCTTGCCCCTACATAGGTCCGCCCCTGGGCTTACTGTATACTAGAATTCTCATTCATAACTGATATGAGATAGGATATTACAATAACAAAGACATAGTGACATCAAACAGGGCAAAGATGCAGGACCTGTCCTATCACGTGGCAAGTGGGTAGGTCGCATAGCCGTAAAACTCTATGTAATGTCAAAATGAATATTCTTGAAAAAATAGTTAAGACTCGATATTCGAAACATCTTCTTACTTTTTGATAAAAAAGAATTATTTCTCAAAAAATAAAAAGGAATTTATAGAGAAAGACTAAGGAATTAACCAAAACTCCCGGGACTCAGCCCTTCAAAACCTCACATGGAGCATAGTGTGAGCAGACCAAATTAATTTATCTCTGTAATTTATAAAACTTTCAACGATTATCATGCAAATATTGTAACTTGGGTTAAGTATATGTACTTGTGTAGCCATAATTAAGCAGCAGTACTAAAAGGGTGTTGCAATGACGATTGATTAATGATCAAGATGAGTTAGTTGTTCCACCTCTCAATTTTCTATCCTCTTTGTTCTGTCTATTTCTCTGAAACCCTAGCAAGTTAGGGTTTCCATACTTTGTTAAATCCATTTAGCTAAACAACAAGAAACGATTTCGTGTGAACCATGACCAGTCATTTTCTTGTCACTTTTCATGCTTGATCTTTGAGAGGCCAAATGAAGTTATTTTCAAGAGTAACTTAATAACCATAAAGTGGACAATCGAGTCTATAAAAATTGTGTGGTTACCTGTAACGATTGCCTCCCCGTCACCTAAAACGAAGTGCATGTACGGTGACATAACATTGTTAGATATTATGCTTAAGGCTAAATTGGATCAGCGGTATCCATACACATAGTTTCAATTGCAGCATCCATAGTATTCCTACTTATAATTTGTTGTAACGGTGGTACCTTCCGTTAACTTTTCATCCATATGTTGGATAGAAATGTGTAAAAAGACTAATTTACCCCTCATTTTCACTCCAAATTTTATAAAATTATAAATTTTAACTACAACTTAAAAAATTACATAAATTAATTTTAAAAGTTTATATAATCGCTAATATATTAATATAATATCATATATTTTCAATAAAAAATTACACTTTTTACCACAAAGTATAAGTTATCACAATAAATATTTCATTTGATGTATTACAAGCAAATTATTACATTTAATATAATCAAAATTTTCTAAAAATTAGACTCGTTAGTAGAAATGATCCGAATAAACCGGTCAAACTGACCGAACCAAACCGAAATGCTTGGTTTTGGATGTTTTTTTGGATGTTCGGTTTATCAACGGTTCAATTTTTCACAAACCGGTATATTTGGTTGGTTGTTGGTTTATAAAAATATCAAACCGCACCATATCAAACCGAACTGTTATGTGCTTGACGTACTCTTACTACAATGTATATTGGGTAAAGTATATTAAATAATCTAGCAAAGATAAACACGAGTAGATAAATTCAATTAAAATGATTATATTAATCTTAATCTTCTCAATTTCTCTCATCTTTCATCATATTTTCTCTCTAAAACGATAGTTGTGTATATCTTTTTAAGTCTATTTAGTTCACTTTCACTTAAAACTTGAAGTTCGTTGACAAAGTAATATTCATTCAACAACTTTTATGCAAACCAACAGCACCGAACAGAACCAAACCGATGTTTTTCGGTTTGGTTTTGGTTCGGTTCATCGTTTCAAATGGGTTGGTTTGGTTAAAAAAATTAGTAAACCGATGTATTCGGTTCGATTTATGGTTTTAGCCAAAACCGCACGAAACTGAACCGCTTACACCCCTAATATATATATATATATATATATGTGTAAGTAAATAAATAAATAAATTAATCAATTCAATATTCTATAAAAAAAGTAAAAAATTGTAGGGGTGAGAATTGAAGGTACACTAATTTTTTTATGAGTTTTCATCCAACATACGGATGGAAAGTTAACGGAGGGTACCACAGTTGTAACAAATTGAAAGTATGGGTACCACGAATGCTGCATTGAAACTATGGGTACCAAATCCGCACATAAACCAAACTGTGGGTGCCACCGGTGCAATTTAGCCTATGCTTAAAAAAACTCATTGTTGTTTTGTCCCACATTATCACTGTTAAAGACACTAAAGAAAAAGATGTAGTGTAGTTAGTCTTATCTTCAGGGACTGGTTTGTAATTAGTAAGAGTTAGTAACAAAATTAGCTAGTTGAATTGTAATGAATGAACATTAAGAGAAGTTTTCTCTCCATCTGACAGTCCCTCTCATTTTCTTCGTCTTCTTCTTCATCTTTCTCTTCTTCTTCAACTTCTTCAACTGTAAATCCATGGTTGAACTTGGATTTCTACATGGTATCAGAGCCTTCTAAGGCTTGTCGCCAGTTTTCTTCTGATCTATCTGTTCTGCACTTTGCTCTGGTGCCGTATTCTTATCCGCTCCGGTTCCGTTCGTCTTTGACAGGGTTTCTCGAGCTTCGCTGCTAATTAATGGTGTCTGCATGCTCTCGCCGTTGTGTATCGCATTAATATTGTCCCAGGTTCGCTCGCTTTCAGTGCTATGACGGTTTGATTTCTTTTCTGAGTTCGATTCGAGTTATAGTCCGAGTTTTGCCGGGTTGGAGGTTTTTCAACTGAGTTTTGCCGAGTTGGAGGTTCTTGCACTGAGTTCTACCGAGTTACTGAGTTCTGCTCCTTTCAATTACTGATTTACTCTGAGTTCTGCTATGGCTGAGCTAAGTCCACCAAGTTTGAAGTTTATTATTCAGAATCTCACATCTCTATTTCCAATCAAGATTGACTCAACCAATTACAGTGTTTGGAAAGCTCATATTTCTACTCTTCTTCAAGCAAATGACCTTCTCTTATTTCTCACTGACTCTGCAAGGATTCCTTCCGAAACAATCATTACTGATACAGGTTCTGTGATTCCTAATTCTAAATTTATTGTTTGGAAATCAATTGATCAACATTTGAAGAGCTGTCTCATTACATCTATATGTTCAGCTGTCATTCCCTTTGTGTTACATTTGAAGCATGCTTATGAAATCGAGAATGCTCTAGAGGTTAAGCTTGCCTTATTGTCAAGGTCTCATGTGCATAAGTTGAAGATGGAGCTTCATACTGTGCAACAGAATGACTCTCCTGTGGATGTCTATCTAGGTCAAATTAAAGCCATTACTGACAGTTTTCTCAAGTGAATGAGTTCATTTAAGAAGAAGATCACATTCTACATATTCTAAAGGCCTATATCCACATTTTGACCATTTCAAGTCCTCTGTCAGAATTAGGTCTTCACCTATTTTTGTACAAGAACTCTCAGCTCTATTGATGTCACAAGAACTCAATCTTGATTTGTCCAAGCTCACATTGCATTCTCCTGTTATAACTGCACCTCCAGCTCCTGACACAACTACTGCACGTTTTGGGGAAAAGCCACCTCATAAATATGCCCCTAACAGTGGTGGTCAGTACAGACACTCAGCATCATCTTCTGGTCATCAAAATAAATACAAGCCCTCCTATCAGGCCCATGCTCCTCCTCAACATGGATTCTTCCACATACAACTTTCTTGTGATCCCACCCATGTTGTATGCAAAATATGTTGAAGATCCAAGCACTCAGCACTTAATTGCTGGTATAGGTTGAAGAATACAAAATTTGCTTCTAAAAAGAAATCTCAGCCAAGATATCCTAGGCCTCAAGCCTACACTGCTGCACATCACTCAACTTCCGGTGGCTACTCTGGTCAACCTTCATATGGAAGCTCTTCTACTGGTATCCTTGGTTCTTCTCCTTCTTTCAGAGCTCCCTGGCTGTTTAATAGTGGTGCGAATCACCACATGACTCATTCTACTACAACATTTACTCATCCACCTGCCCCTAATCATGGAGCTGAATTTATTCAAGTTGGAAATGGCACTCACATGCCTATCTCTGGTGTTGGTACTTGTACTTTACATACTCCATTTCACTCCATTCATCTTCAAAAAATCTTACATACACCTTCTATTTCCACTAATCTAGTCTCAATTTCTAAGTTCACAACCGATAATGACTGCTCTATTAGTTTTAATGCTAATGGTTTTCATGTTTAGGACAACAAGTCCAGGACTACTCTGTTGAAGGGCCCGTGTAACAATGGTCTCTATCACAAGCCTTTCACCTCTCCACCCTCTGTGATCTCTCTTGCAGCTCATGTGTCAGTCTCTTCTAGCACTCCACCTGCTCATCTGTGGCATCTCATACTTGGCCACCCCTGTAACACCCCCAAAACGACCAAGCCGGAAGCCCGGGGATGTCACTCCGTACCCGAGATTAAACCCGGATACAAAGAGGTTTAAAATATAGAATCCAAACATAACTTTATTAAAACTCCAATCTTTGCCTGATACAAATGCGTACAATTTAACTAGAATCTAATGATACCAACAGAAGTTCTATGAAATTGAGTGTGATATTACTAAATGACTAAGTGATGATTCGCGTCCCCGCTAAGCTATGCACCCATCATATATACCTGTGGTGCAGAAAACAAAAGAGAACACCACAGTTTCCAAAGTCAGCTGAGAGTAAGTAACACCCAAGCATGTAAACAGATTTTGAAGTAATTTGAAAACCAGTTTGTAGTAGTTTCTCTAAAACAAAGTGAAAGTAAAAGCTTTGAACATTTTATAAAAGAAATAAGATGAGAGATTCCAAGTTCATTTATATTTTTCCAAATCACGTCCATTATCCAAATAATGGGATTCCAAAACTCATGACATTCCATTTTCCATTAACAGCATCCAATCCAAAAACCAGTTTGTTAATTTGTTGATACAGGGAACAACCAACCACTTCGCAAGCATTCAAGACCTTAAGTGTCGACACCCCCTTACAGACTTCTTGCGGCCAGAAGAGTGAGTACAAGGAGATATCCGGGGACTTGCAACCGGATTAAATAAAATAAATTGGACGACAGACCGAAGTCAATACGCCCAATGCCAATAGTAACCATACAACAACAATCCCCGCACAACTCTTCCACTTTACGTTATCGTCGATTAATAGATTGAGATTTTCATAGAAACATTTCAACAATTTGAAACAAGTATTCAGGTAGCAATATTTCACATAAAAATCATTTTGAGACAAATAGAAATGAAATCATTTGACGCGAAAAGAGAAAAGGGCGCTAGGTCTGGCATGTTTACTTACCTTGAATCTCAAGCAAAAGCAATTCACTTCCTAGTAATACTCGACGTATCCTTTGTCAACGAAATTGCCGCCTACAAATTTAATAATATCCTAATCAACACATTAAGCACGAAGTCCTATAGGTAAGTGAAATAAATCTCTTACTAACTTTCCCCAACCTTTGCTAAGGTGAACAACCACACTTTATAATAAAATACACTTTATAAAGTTAACGTTTATCATTTGTAAAAAGATATCAAAATATACTTATATAACTTACAAAGAGATTAATAAATATCTGATTAACCAAGAATGTTATTTATCCCAAACGTGATAGCGTAACATACTACTACTATCTAAGGTATGATTTATATAAAATTTGTTTATAAAAATGTATTATAATTATATAACCTAAAGTAGTAAAGTTTTATTGTTCTTTTAAAAGAATTTAATATAACAAATAAATATTATTTTTCAATAGATTAGCTTTATACAAGAAAAAAAAAATCCCAGAGGAAATATCCCCCAAGAGTTTTTAAATGACTTTCATCCCCCTACTTCTTCCCTTTTAATTGTGAGTATTTTTACTAAAAAAACTATTGCTGAGTAAAAAAAATAATTGTCTCTGGTGAAACTTGAACCCAAGATCAACTCCCATATAAGCATGCACTTTCACGACTGGGTCAACTACCCATTTCGTTCTTTTCTTTCATCCCCACCATTATCATCTACCCACTAATCAACTAATGAAAAAAGAAGAAAACAAATACAGAGGGAGAGAGAGAGAGAGAGAGAGAGAAATGGGTTTTTACCCGATGGAGGAGAAGAGGAGACAGGTCCGACGGGGGCGCAGACGCACGGCGACGGCGAGGCCGACGGTGGCGCTCGGAGGGGCGGCGGCGCTCGGGGGTGGCGGAGCTGGGCTCGGCCTGGCTTGGTCGATCTCGGCTGGGCTCAGTCGGGCTCAGGCGACCCGAACAAAAAACGAGAGAGAGAGAGAGAGAGAGAGAGAGAGAGAGAGAGAGAGAGAGAGAGAGAGAGAGAGAGAGAGAGAGAGATTGAAGGAGGGATTGAGCTCGAGGGTGACGGGGAGAGAGAGAGAGCTGATTTGGTGTGAGAAATCTCTGAGATTGAAGGGGTTTATATAGGCTTTGGGTGTAGAATTTGCCGCCAAAGAGGAGACCCACGATTTGTTCTTCGATCCCGAATTGGGTTGTGTTTTAGGACGAAATTGATTTCCTTGAAGCTAAAGATTTGATCTTTGTCGAATTTACAGCGGATTGGGAGTGAACCGGGATGGTTTTTGGATGGAAAGAGGCCATGGTGGCGGTGATGGTGTTGGCGTTGGAGGAGGAAACCGACGGGAGAGTCTTCTCCTGCTAGTTAGAGAAGATGATACCGAATTATTGATAAAATACACTTCCCCCCCCCCACATGTTTTGGTAAAAGACCACTAACAGCCCCTTAAGTTAATTAAAAGACACTATGTAAGTTTAGGAAAACTACATGAAAGCACCTAGTGATTAATAATAATAAAAACTAACTTTTAAATAATTAAAACTAGTAACCCAACTTATACTAATGTCGTATTAACACCCAATAATATATTAAATTACCCGTATCTGAATAACGGGGTATTTCATCCTTCCCCCCTTAAAGAGAGCTTCGTCCTCGAAGCTTAAACCAACTTCTCAACAATCGATAAGGCATGAGCCTCCACTCTAGGGTATAAACACTAAACTCAATGCATGATGGCCAATATTCTATAAGGAATACTAAAATGACGCGCTTCTAAAATGACGTGCTTCAAAACCGATGCTTCAAAACCGAAGGATTACATCTCTGCATCAAGCTCTAACTTTTTGGCGGCTAGTCAACTTAAATTTTCTAGTAGTATCATTTTTATTTGTGTACTCACTGTCAAGTTTCAAAATGTCATAAACTCCCATTTTCTTCTTCTCTTGCTCATGCTTCTCAGTGCGTTTATTTGTACATTAAGATGTATGGGGACCATCCCCTTTTCCTTCTTTTAAGAAATACAAATACTACCTTACCTTCATTGATGATCGTTCTAGGATTTTCTGACTTTACCCTCTCAAGTTTAAGTCAGATGCTTATACTGCTTATTTGGCTTTCTTGCATTTCTACACAATTTGGTGCCACTCTGAAAGTTTTCAGAACTGACAATGGTGCTGAATATGTTAATAACTTTTTTGGCTCTAATCTTCAATTTTAAGGGACTATTCATCAAACGACATGTTCACACACTCCTGAACAGAATGGCAGAGTTGAGAGGAAATATAGACATCTCATTGAAAGCACTTTATGCTTGTTACATCAAGCTTATTTGCCCATTTCTTTTTGGTTAGAAGTACTAATTACTGCCAACTTCTTAATCAACATACTTCCTAGTGGGGGTGAAATCGTTCTTAAGGACAGCGATTTCGATTCCGTGCCTCGACATATTTGATAAGTATATCTGAATTGTGTTTACGTTTCGTATATCAAACTGTTTTCCTTGAATGTGTCCAACAAACATGTCTGAGAACATGCTACAATTTGGAGGGATTCGTAAAAATTGTAAGAGGAAATGACAAGTGGTGCCCCATACCCCCGACATTTTCTCATATCAAATAAAAGTTAGATCAATGAACAAGAAAAAAAATATTCGTATAGAAAACTATTTTTAAAAAAATATTCGTATAGAAAACTAGTTTTTCTTTAACCTTCATGAACAAGTGAACCCTAATAAACCTATTTGTCCGTTAATTAATGATATAGAACACAGTAAGACATGCTAATTTGATACTTCTGGAACAACCAAAAGTTTCTCCACAATTTGTCACTATTTAACTCAACTTTGATCAAAGCTTTTTTAAAGACTACGGTTGGAGATAAAACGGAATTTAGCCCAATAAATTAAAGACCAAAGTGTTCTATCATTACTAATAGTTAATAATCCAAATATTATGCTGTTTGAAGCCGAATTGTATTAATTAACTACTGGACCTATTATGTTGGTAGTAGCCTAAAATAATTATTTTGTCCAAGTTCATTATATTTAGTAGGAGCTTTCTATTAAAGAACTTATGTAAAATGTTACAGACAAAGGTCACAGATTGTAGAGGAAGTCATCGATATTTGGTGGAAGAAGGTTGTGAAATGAATAGTGATAGGAATATTCATTTCACACATCCGTGTAAATAGTTTGTACCTCCACCACTTTATATGAAGCAAAACAACTGAAGCTCTTCTTCCAGACATTGTTCTATTCTCTATCTAAGTGTTCAATCTCTCTCCTCTTCCATAAACACCCTCACTAATCTTCCAACTTCTAGCAACTACAACTTGTTTTCTAGAGACATGCAAGTAATCCATCCCATTACAAAATTTGACATGATATTTTCACTATTATCCTTGATTTTGTTTTTTCAAATGCTATGTACATTGAACATGAATAGATAGTATTGCTCATTCATTATAATTTTAACCTTGTAAATATAAGTGAACAATCATTTTAGGACAGGTAAAAGTGAAAATATGGAATGTTATTATGCGACGAAGAGAGTACTAATTGAAAGCGTTGTTGTTTTTCAGCAAACTATTTGAAATAAGGTTGCCAATCCTGCATTAAAACATTTTATCGGTGAGAAGTTTTGGCAAGGTTATGTCGTTGATATCAACATGTTATATTTTTATACAAATCACACCTTAGTCCTCACTGGCAACTTTGTTTCATGTCATCTTACAGTCAGTACAAGTGACCAACTAACTTTAACTTGACAGGCATTTCACACGAATAAGGACATGAAAAACAAGTCTCTAACAAAAGAAACAATAATCAATATAATTTTTTATTCTTGGTCGGCAGATAATTCTTAACAAAGGGGGCAAACAGATGTCGGCTACTTACTACAAATATATTTTTTTCTTGGTGTGACTGTGTGAGGCTGCAGTGTTCCTCAATCGATAATTTTTCAAATGCGTAGAGATCACTGAAGTGAATTTTACCCGTGTTATGCCGGTTATTGTTGGTTGCCTGCTTTTAAGTTTTCAAAAACCCAGCCACTACTTCGATCTAAAATATGACTTTAATTTGACAAAATGACAAAAAAGGCCATCAAGGACTATTTTGTTGCAATCATCCTTCAACAATCATGCAACGTTATCATCTAAATCATTCCAAAGCTACAAACAAAGCCTCATTTTATTAAAAGAAAAAAAAAACATATATATACTCTTAAAAGTACAATAAAAGCGAGAAAAAAACTATAACTTCGTTATGACCAACCGACTTCGACGTTGTTGCAATCCTTAGAATCGCCCATTGCTCCGACTGAAGGGGCACATAGACGGACGGAAGAAAGTGCCTTGTTAAAATGCTTTGCTTTCGTACCAAGGTACTCCGTCCATGTCACGGCCCGATATAGCGGTGGGTTACTAGGGTTTACTAATTTAGGAAGGGGTGAAACTTGGATATTGCCCGGCGGGCCATAGAGGAAGGCGACGGATAGCCGGTGGTGGGTCCGGTTCACCACGGCCCGGTGGAATACACTTGTGTACAACCCGTTGGATAATATGTGGAGTAGGTCGCCCACATTCACAATAAGGGCACCGGGTATTGGTGGGACTGTGACCCAATCCGATCCAGCTCGTTTGACCTGTAATCCGCTTGTGTTGTTCTGATACAGAAGGGTGAGTAGGGTAGAGTCCGTGTGGGCCGCTAGACCCATGGCCCGGTCCGGGTCCGGACACGCCGGGTATGAGTTGAGCTGGACTGCAGCGCTTGCTCCTGCAAAGTCACCCTTCGGACCAGCCCATTTGATGTCGTCTTGGGTTAAGTCCAATGACCCCAGCATTATCCACATCAGCCTCCGGGCTACTTGGTGCATCTTTTTCTCATATTCTTCGATTACATCGCTATACAAGATAAAAACATAATCATAAGTCACTTGAACTATTTGATTCTCAAAATAAAAGTGTTCGATATGAGTGTTCTCATGCATGAATCAGTTGTTAACGGAAAGACACGATAAGACACGCAAAAAATAACGAAACCGCGGTCTCCAAAATGAGGAAAACACTGTTTCTGAAGATAAAAAAGAAGGCATGACATAATGATGAGAGATTAGAGCAAAGAAAAACAAGCTGGATTTGATTCTTCATGAATGCTCTAACCATATCTTATTTGTAGGACCAAGCCATTTTTTACCTTTTACTTTTTAATAATTGAACTAAAACAGAAGAGAATCAGTATGTTGTTGTAATGAACATCAGAAAATAGCAGTAGGGCACTTCGATCCAGATCATCTAAGTCGTGTGTGTGGCTATACTAGCTAGTTGTAACTTGTTTTATCGTGCACGAGAGCTCGGAATTTACCAGAATTTTTGGTAATCGTTTGGCCAAAGTTGGCGAGCGTGCTCTTGCGGGGATCCATAAATGGTGAAGCCTTCGGACCACATAAGCTTGGGGAAGAAGGAAGAGATCCGAGCCACACCGTATCCGGTGATGCCGTCCGCCAAACGGGCAGCTTTGAGCTTCTCTTGTAGAGGGAGAGAGAAGAGGCTCTTACCAGCAGATTCAATGTCATTAAGGAGACTTGTATCAACACCGTGGTTAATAACTTGGAATGCCCCCCAAGTCCTGCATGCATGGCCTACAAGTTCAGGGGCATTTGGGTCATTTAGGTCTACCACAGGCACACCCTCCTCAACATTACTAGATCCATGAAAATGAGGAGAAGAAGATGAAGAAGGAGGCTCTTCTAGGGAGGTAGTCCATGCATGGGACTCTGGTAAGACTTTGAGTGAGTTGAAGTCCAGGTGTTTGTGGGGAACCTTAACTGGGTGGCTTGTAAAGTCATGAGACACTCTTGACATTGCTGATGAATAGAGAGATAAGGGAGAAGGGCAAGGGTTTTGTGGGAAAGAGAGGATTGTGAGGGGAGGGATTGATTATGGAAAGATGGTTTGTCTAGTGAAACTTGTGGTGGAAACATATCATGGTGTTTGTGTAGTGTATGATATATATAGGAGATGATGGAGCAGATGATGACAAAAGTGGAGAGACAACAAGCTTATACATTTTATTTATTTCTTTTTTTTACAGAAATTTTCGTTAGCTGTGTTTACCAAGTCTTGGAGTATACAATGTTCTCAATCTTTAGTGACTCTAAGAATAATTGGCGTTCTCGACATTCAAACTTGATACATGAAAGAGATCATGTCCCTCAATCTAAGTTTCACCCATTGGCCAACCCCTTGGGGTTGACATCTTTTATATATATAGATAATATATATACACACATATTAGATGAACATTTTATATATTTTTAATTTGGTAAAATAATTCTAAAAGAAATGAAGTAATTGCAATTTCTCTCTTTTTGAAAGAAAAAATTTATGGTAGAGCGTTAGAAGTCCCTGCATGAGGTCCCAAGTTTCACGACAAAACAATTTCTAAACAAAAAATTATAATGGGCAATTTCTCACAAACACCCTTGTAGTTTAATGCTATTACCAACTTCTCACGTATGGCATAACAAATTGAGGTGTGATTGTAATGAAGCATGGAACTAAGAGTATCTCTCACGATAAAACCTTTTTTGGATTAGATTTGATTATGTCTTATTCAACACCTTAGGTTGTTGCTCTAGCAGTATGCTTAAATATATTGTATCATCATTATTTTATTACATTCTAATTTTAATCATCAGACAATCAACACTTTTACATCAAGTTTAGATTTCTTTCTGGGGTAGAAGACAATTTCCACCCCTCGAGTTTGGATAAAACACCGGTCTTCTATGCTGTTTGAATAGAGATCGTTACCCCCTGTTAGAGGATGGAGGTAACAGAAAACTAGCGGAGGGGAAAAAAAACCTGTGTACCCTAACATTGAAGAAAAATGACACACTATAAATACAATTTTTTTTTCACTTCCCGTTATTCTTTCTCTCTCTCTCTCTCTCCTAACTTGAACCCTAGCCGTCACCTCTTTTTCTCCGATCGACCTATAACCACCGAGCAATCCAGACCCCGATTGACCCACTACCACAGGAATCTTTGCCTTCCTATGTCTCTATGCAATTACAGGAGCTCTCTGATATGGCCTCTGATAACTCCTTAATAAGAGTTATCCTACGTATGTTTCACATTGTTATTTGTGTGCGATTCGGTGCAAAGTGATGGATTTTTGGCTAATTTGAGAAGAAAATGCACTTCTAGATGTTTTTGAGCTTTAATGCACAATCCGGGCGTTTCTTAATGGTTTTCAGTATGATTTTGATAATTTATCACATTTGATCTTCGCGGTAGTGTTCATGTTGTTTTTTGACAGGAATTACGTATGCGGGAATCAAGTGGAGAGAAGAAACGAGCTTCGGAATAGAAGAAAAGACGAATTTGGCGCGTTTTGGATGTTTTCGCCAAATATTAGGCAATAATTGAGAAAAACGAGAAAATGATACGAAAAAACGGGAATTTCTCTACATGGATGAAGTCTACGTCGCAAAAGGAATCTAAAGGTGCAAAAATCACATTTATCGGAGTTCGGACGAAAAAGTTATGTCAAAAAGGATGCTCAAAGAGATAATAGGCGGCCACAAGCATCCGGAAATGCCAAACACGCCTTTCGAGGAGCTAAATTGATGAATGAAGGGTTCCCCGGAATTTGGGAATGTTTTATAGCATAAAAGGAGTCTCGAGGTCGAGGAGATACTTAAGGAAGCAAAGGCGCGGGCAAGGAATCAAAAATTAGTCGAAAAAGGATGTTTTTGGGTGACCCAGACTTCTCTTCGTACGAAGAGATTTGTCTTCGTACGAAGAGATTATACTTAGCCAAATTTTGAGTTGCTGAAAAAGTCTTCCTAAAACAGCTTGCAGTATCTATCTGGGAAGACCTTCCTACGAAGAGAAAATGTCTTCGCAGGAAGACTCTTCCTACGAAGAGAAAAGTCTTCGTACGAAGACACTGTGCAGAGGCGGACAAAATTAAGGAAACGATGCTTAAAACTTTCCTAATTGACCCGGGACTCTTAGGGAACGTATTTTAGACATATTAGGTCATATTTTCAGAGGAGAGACGCATTATTGAAGGACGGGACATCAACTTGGAGCTTGGATCACATCGTGGAGCTTGGGAAATCTTGTTTGATCTCTTTTCTCCTTCTTTTCTTTGTTTTTGATCATGATCACACAAACGCTTGTATTTGTGATCATGAATATGCGTAGCTAAACTTCTTAGATCAGGACCCGAGTTTGGGGTTAGGGTTTTCACATTGATTATGCGTTTTATGAATTGAGATTCATGTTTTGATAAACCTAATTGATGATTTTACGTTTGCTATGATTGTTTTGTGATCTTCATCCTATCTAGTTAATTGGAGACGTCTTGTTAGCTAGAACTTAGTTTGCAATTATTTGGTAACTCGGTCATTGTTAAACCGGAAAATCAAACAATCACCCGTTCATAGGCTTGGTAACTCGGCTGCGTCGAATGGGATCGTTAGAGTAGAATTCATCGTTAATGCATGTTTAGGGATAATTAGAACTTGGTAACTCGGTTTTAATCTAACCTAGGCATAGGATGCTCACTTGGTAACTCGGTGAGTTAGTATTGCTCGATTAGCAAAGTAAAATTTGTCTGTGTTTCACAAATCGTAGAACGACGTCAACAAGAGAATCCTAACAATCCCCCAAACGAGGTGTCCTTGTTGGTTCTCCCATATTAAATCTTAATATTTAAATACTTAATTCGTCTTTTTAATTATTTAGTTCAGAAAAAATCTCTCAATTGCTAGCCCACATAAAGTTAATCATACTAATTAGTTCACGACAAGTCCTTTGGGTTCGATAAACCCGGATTTCCGGATATTACTACACGCGACAGCCGTACACTTGCGGTTGGATCGTGTCAAGTTTTTGGCGCCGTTGCCGGGGACTTCGGTTGAATTAGTTAGAATTATTAACTTTAGGGAATTTTATTTTTTCTTTTGTTTATTTATTTGTTGAACTCACCTGCTTCCTCGAGATTAATTGTGGGTATCTTGGTGATCATGTGGGGGAATAATTCTTATATGCAATTTCCATGCTATTCACCATACTACTCCTATGGAGATATGTACACCCCTCCTCCTTGCAATCAAGAAGATGAGCATATTAAAGAAGTATTGAAGCTCATGATAGCTAGTATGGACAGAATGGAGGAAGGGATTAATAGGATGGATGAAAGTCTCCAGTTGAAGGGACAACACTTGGCAAAACTTTCGAGTGCATTGGCATATGCAGATAATGACGATGGGCCAAGTAGTATCATGCCTGACTTAGTTGAGGAGTGTGAAGAGGAAGACGAAGAACTCCCAGAGGTCTATGTTTATAATGTTGTTCATCGTGAAGTAATAGATCATCGGGCTGCTTCAGACTCAGATTCGGACTCAGATTGGGATGATATTGTGAATCCTATCCAACTTGTGCCTCGCATAATTCCGGATCCATGGCATGAATGGGAGAGTTTGGACATCGCGATCTTATGGCCCACTGAAGATATTTGCTGTAAAGAACAAAGCCATGAAGCTAAGAAATTATTGCATGGAGATGTTCACATGGACATATATAAAGAAATTCCTGAGTCTAATCCATATCTCTTTGAGATCATAAAATGGGGTGAATCACATGAGAAAGACCAAAGACCCCTGTTTTATGCAATACATGATTTGCCACCTGTGATTCCAAGACAAGAGCAAGGGAAGGAAGCAGTCAAGACGGCACTCCTTGCCATTACTGTTCCAACTGAGGTTCTATTTCCACATAACCGATCCTCGATGATATTGATTCTGAAGAATTGGAAGAAGAAGAAGAAGGGGAAAGGTACTATGGGTCATGATGTGGTGAATGAATTCTCGAGAAGACCGGTGATCAAGGAGTGGAAGCACAAGAAGAAGAAACTTGCAAAGACCGTCTTCTACAACTTCTTCTTGCCATATGTGTCTCATGCATGCTCACTTGAGAAGAGACAAAAAGAGAGACGATGGTGGAAGAAGAAAAAGTGGAGAGAAAAATCTCCTTAAACTCTTTTTGAGGTAACTGGGTCGGGTCGTCGACCTTAAATTACAAGGCGCTTGTTGGGAGGCAACCCAACCTATTTATTTGCTTTAGCGTAGTTGTGTTTTCAAATTCAGTTATTTTATTATGTTATTTGGAGAGATGAGAGAGAGAGAGGGACTAATGATTTTTCCAAGTGACATATTTGAGCAGATTATGGGAGAATCTACCCCGGTGTGCGATGACACACATGACCTTCACAGGGGCTTGCATTGGCGAGTTGGGGATTCTCCAAGACACATATTTTAGTAGAGGAGGGCAGTCGACCCCGGTGTGCGAGTACACATTGACTGTATAGGAGCATGGTGGCACCACTACTGTGCTTGGGGACTGCTTGGCGTGATTTCGTCCCCACCCTTGAGGTGGTTGTGAGTATCTTTTTCTCTTGATAAATTTTGTGTTTCTTTTATATAAGTATGTCATGCTCCATCTCATCTACTGACCTACACATTGATTGCTGAGTCTTCTTGCATACTCTCTGAATTCGTTGAGGACAACGAAGCATTCAGTGTGGGGGTGATTTATCTGTTTGCTAGCCATAGTGTCTTGCATAGCCAGTTACATGTAGGATGTGTTTAGTTCGTATTGTGAGTCAGTATTGTGGTAAAAGTTGAGTTTTTATTTATATAGTCGTATTGTGTAGTGTGGTTTACATATTGTGTGCACTTTTACATAATTGAGTATACCCACCAAAAAGTTGAGTTGTGTTGTGTCAAATTTTTTTCGTGTCAAACCCTTGCATATAGAGGTTGGATATTGAAAAAAAATACAAAAAAATGAGAAAAGAGAAAATTCATAAAAATTGAAAAATTTGAAATTTGAGAAAAAGGCAATTGAGGATCTTGAAACTGAAGAGAGCTTAGTGAATGAATCCTTTTGAGTAGGAAGTGCCGTAGTAGGGAAATTTTTATTCTTTAAATATTTTGTGTGGAGGTTTCACTAAGGATGTCCCGGGAATTTTTGGAAGTTGTGAAAGAATGACATGAAAAAGCATACCTAAGTTTCCTATAGTGTGCTAATTAGATTGAGTTTTGCTTGTAGCTGAATATTCTGTTTTCAAGTGGAAACTTGTGGTCTCTAGTTGATCTGGGGTGGACCTTCGTGTAGAGTTGGTTTCATGTGGTACGGTTGTCTCAGCCTAAGTGAAGTTGAGGGGCGTACACCACCATCCCTTACGGTGGTCACAAGAGTTAACCGAAAAAGCCCACGCTCTTTATGCTCTACTGCACGGTTGTAAAAACAGTGGAGGAAAGAAAAGAAAAATGAGAAAATATGAAAAAAAAAAAAAGAAAAAAAAATTGTGCTTCAAGGAGAAACAACCTAATGTGCTTCCGGTCACACGGAAAATTTGGATTCCATCCAAGTAGAGCTTAGGGAGGAAAACTAGAGTCAAGCCTTATTTCACAGGAGTTGTGACTCCCTTCACCGGGACAATTTGCATTCAAACGCAATAAAGGCTAAGAGGGTCTGAAAACCTCAGATGATTCGGCGAAGAAAGGCTACAGTGAAGTTTGAGCTTAATTAGACCCAATGAAGCTTAGGACGTGCTTGTGTCTTGGTTTGAATTGGTGGACGAAAGGGGACGCCTGAGTGAGCTTTTGCACTGAATCAATTTTATTTCAAATTCTTGCTACGTGTATATGAATTTCAAAAGGATTAGTGAGAGCTTAATGATTTTCAGTTGATGAGAGGGAGATTGCCTGATTTAACCAAAAAGAAAGATTTAAAGCGCTATGTGTGTTGTGTTAAGATAGAGTCTAGAATTTGCATTTGCATCATATTACTGCATTGTTGTGTCTTGAGTCATGTTAGAGTCGTTTGGGCCTTGTCGGCTAATATACAGTTAAATGCAGTAGATGAGACTTTGCTCGGGACGCGCAAATGGCAAGTGTGGGGGTATTTGATAACTCCTTAATAAGAGTTATCCTACGTATGTTTCACATTGTTATTTGTGTGCGATTCGATGCAAAGTGATGGATTTTTGGCTAATTTGAGAAGAAAATGCACTTCTAGATGTTTTTGAGCTTTAATGCACAATCCGGGCGTTTCTTAATGGTTTTCAGTATGATTTTGATAATTTATCACATTTGATCTTCGCGGTAGTGTTCATGTTGTTGTTTGACAGGAATTACGTATGCGGGAATCAAGTGGAGAGAAGAAACGAGCTTCGGAATAGAAGAAAAGACGAATTTGGCGCGTTTTGGATGTTTTCGCCAAATATTAGGCAATAATTGAGAAAAACGAGAAAATGATCCGAAAAACGGGAATTTCTCTACATGGATGAAGTCTACGTCGCAAAAGGAATCTAAAGGTGCAAAAATCACATTTATCGGAGTTCGGACGAAAAAGTTATGTCAAAAAGGATGCTCAAAGAGATAATAGGCGGCCACAAGCATCCGGAAATGCCAAACACGCCTTTCGAGGAGCTAAATTGATGAATGAAGGGTTCCCCGGAATTTGGGAATGTTTTATAGCATAAAAGGAGTCTCGAGGTCGAGGAGATACTTAAGGAAGCAAAGGCGCGGGCAAGGAATCGAAAATTAGTCGAAAAAGGATGTTTTTGGGTGACCCAGACTTCTCTTCGTACGAAGAGATTTGTCTTCGTACGAAGAGATTATACTTAGCCAAATTTTGAGTTGCTGAAAAAGTCTTCCTAAAACAGCTTGCAGTATCTATCTGGGAAGACCTTCCTACGAAGAGAAAATGTCTTCGCAGGAAGACTCTTCCTACGAAGAGAAAAGTCTTCGTACGAAGACACTGTGCAGAGGCGGACAAAATTAAGGAAACGATGCTTAAAACTTTCCTAATTGACCCGGGACTCTTAGGGAACGTATTTTAGACATATTAGGTCATATTTTCAGGAGAGAGACGCATTATTGAAGGACGGGACATCAACTTGGAGCTTGGATCACATCGTGGAGCTTGGGAAATCTTGTTTGATCTCTTTTCTCCTTCTTTTCTTTGTTTTTGATCATGATCACACAAACGCTTGTATTTGTGATCATGAATATGCGTAGCTAAACTTCTTAGATCAGGACCCGAGTTTGGGGTTAGGGTTTTCACATTGATTATGCGTTTTATGAATTGAGATTCATGTTTTGATAAACCTAATTGATGATTTTACGTTTGCTATGATTGTTTTGTGATCTTCATCCTATCTAGTTAATTGGAGACGTCTTGTTAGCTAGAACTTAGTTTGCAATTATTTGGTAACTCGGTCATTGTTAAACCGGAAAATCAAACAATCACCCGTTCATAGGCTTGGTAACTCGGCTGCGTCGAATGGGATCGTTAGAGTAGAATTCATCGTTAATGCATGTTTAGGGATAATTAGAACTTGGTAACTCGGTTTTAATCTAACCTAGGCATAGGATGCTCACTTGGTAACTCGGTGAGTTAGTATTGCTCGATTAGCAAAGTAAAATTTGTCTGTGTTTCACAAATCGTAGAACGACGTCAACAAGAGAATCCTAACAATCCCCCAAACGAGGTGTCCTGGTTGGTTCTCCCATATTAAATCTTAATATTTAAATACTTAATTCGTCTTTTTAATTATTTAGTTCAGAAAAATCTCTCAATTGATTGCCCACATAAAGTTAATCATACTAATTAGTTCACGACAAGTCCTTTGGGTTCGATAAACCCGGATTTCCGGATATTACTACACGCGACAGCCGTACACTTGCGGTTGGATCGTGTCAGCCTCCTCCAACCACCACCATCTTCTTCTCTCTCTCTACTCCCCCTCCTCCGCCTCCTCTACCTTGGGAATCTCCTCCAATCGGAACCAGCACCACCGGCCATCGGCACTCCCTCTCTCTCCTTCACCAACGACCTCGTTCTCCTTCACCAACGACCGTGTCTCCTTCTCTTTCCTTCACTAACGACCCGAGTCCTCAGAGATCTCCAATTTCAGGTTTCAACTTGAGGGAGTGACGATTTGGATTTTCATTGAAGGTAGAATCTGATATGGATGAGGAGGAGATATGGGGGTCGGTTTGGGATTCGATTCAGATGTTTGGGATTCGATTCAGAGCTGCAGTTGAAGTAATTGGAGAGGGAGAAATGGTGTTACATAGATCGGAACGAAACAAGAGTCAGAAATTGGGAGAGGAAGAGAGAGTTGCTCTATTGCTTATGGCTCTGTCTTACGACTATGTCCTATTGATAGGTGGTTCTGTTAGGTTCTGATTGTTGGTTCTGGGGGTTGGTTCGTGGGTTTCAATTGACCCAGTTTGATGGGTCTAATGTTGTTTTGCAGTGTTCTGGTTGTTGATTTGTGGATTTGATTTGACCTAAGCCTTCAAGGATTTGGGGCTTTGATTTGTTTTATTTTTTACACATATGTCTGTGGCTTTGATTTATTTGTATCTTGATTTTCCCCCTGTATTAGGCGATGATGAATTCGATAAATTTAACTCAGTTGCGTAGAAATTGTTACTTTGTTGGCGGGGCAATTAGTTTTGCATCCATGGTAGGTGCAATATTCTTTGCTTATTTTCAATTATAGATCCGAGTCTTTTCTTCAATTTGATGTTGTTGTTGTTGTTGTTGTTGTTGTTGTTGTTGTTGTTGTTGTTGTTGTTGTTGTTGTTGTTGTTGTTGTTGTTGTTGTTGTTGTTGTTGTTGTTGTTGTTGTTGTTGTTGTTGTTGTTGTTGTTGTTGTTGTTGTTGTTGTTGGTGGTGGTGGTGGTGGTGGTGGTGGTGGTGGTGGTGGTGGTGGTGGTGGTTTGTTTGTTTTTGTGGTGGTGGTGGTGCTGTTGGCAGTGGTGGTGGTGGTGGTGGTGGTGTTACTGATGGGGTTTTAGTGGTTGTGGTGGTGTTGCTGCAAAGGATTTGGTGGTGGTGGTGGTGGTGTTCAAGAACATCAACAAAATGAACACAAAAATACAAATAGGGACAAAATGGTCTTAAAAAATAAGATTGTACCATTCACTAACTGACACTAACATGAGGGTGGTATTCGTCTAACGTCCATCCACCGACAGGGAATCTTTTTGTCTCTAGCTAACAGGGGGTAGTGGTCTTTATCCTAACAACGTGGATCAGTATTTAATTCAAACTCAAGGGGTGGAAATTGTATTTCATACTTTAATTTTATTTTTTCCTCTATGTTCAGTTTACCATTTGCACCGATTGATTTATGGTAAAATTCACTTACACCCCCTCAGTTTTGGTCGATCTTCACTTACACCCATTCTTCTTTGGAAAACTGCACTTACACCTCTTATGACTACTAAACATGTTGTCACTTACATCCCCTATATGCAATCACTAAATCAGTTCTTGTGGTAACTTCTCAAAATCAGTTTTTTAGACAATCTTGCATTTGCAGAGGCTGCAAAGGTCAATTCAGCCCAATGTATATTCGTAACACATGCAAAATACTTTTATTCTATTACATGTTTCATATGCAGTTATGAACGTGGTGCATCTACTATAAGCGATAAGGAATAACTCGAGGTAGAGTTTACAAAATTAAGGGTGGATTTACCTTTATAGCATTTGCAAGGGTAAATCTTTTCCAAAAAAATGACTTTTGAAAGTTACCCAACCAACTAACATAGTAAAAACACGTAGGGGTGTAAGTGACAACAATGTTTGGCAGTCATAAGGGGTATAAGTGAAAATTTTCAAACTAGAAGGGGTGTAAGTAAAGATCAACCAAAACTGAGGGGGTGTATATTAAAATTACGTGTTGATTTATGTGCAAAACAAGCCTAGATTTATTTCAAAATGTTCCACCAGCTATTTTCCACAGTGCACCAGATCCCAAATGTTCCACCAGCGGTTGAGGTTGCTATAAGAGCATCTCCAGCAATGTCATGAAAAATTAATGCAAATTTGACATAAAATCATAATTTTGTATTTTGCATGTCAGTAAAATCCATGCCCAAGTCTAGTAGTGGCATCTAAAAAGTAGGCCTATCGGTTGAATTTTAATTTTTTCATCAATATCTCAACTCTCCTAAAAACTAGCGGCAACCCAAAAAAATAAGAAAACAAGATGGAGGGGCAACTTTATCGCCAAATTTGGCGAGGTAGATGCATGACATCTATTTTGCATTTGCAGATGCATGCTCTGTTGGACTTCATTTTTTGTCCAAAACCTTTATATTTTGCACAAACAACCCGTTTGCATTACCTGATGGAGATGCTCTAAGAGCATCGTTTATAGTGCACAAAATTCTATATTTGATAGTAAAATTTCATATTTCTGGCCTCCCATAGCAAATCACCAAAACATAACAAAAAATAGTGACTTTTTTTTAAGTCTCCCATAGTCGTTGACCAAAAAATACGAGTCACGAAATCTTATATATAGTGTAGCTTTTGTGAAATGGTGAAGTGCATCTCTCACAGTATCACCAAACCTTATCCTATATCACCAAATCCTGTTTTGATCATCAAATCCAATGGAAAAATATAATCCGATGTAATCTACATCAGAATTTTTATTTGTGTTTATGTCATGATTTAGTTTACTTTTATATAATTAGAGACACAATATTATATTTTATAAATACTTAGTGTTAAAATTAATTTTTAAAGTGACTCATATAATTATAATTAGATTTTTCAAAGTGTTATTCATGTTTTTCTTATTCAAATAAATTTGCTTACTATTTTATTATACTAGATATAAAGTGTTTCTTAAGACTTTGTGATTTTTTTTACAATCATTTTTTTAATTTTGTGTAATATTACTACTGTAATAAAATATTATTTTATTTTTATAGTTAGGAAATTCATTATTTCATGATAAATCTAATGATTTGTTTTGGGAGACCGAAACATCATTCTCCATGATGAAATGGTGACATAACTATCTGATGTAAAAAAATGGTGTTATATGTGGGAGACCAAAAATACTATGTTTACACCAAAAATGGTGAAATTGTGTTTTTGAGGGTCAACTATGGGAGGTAAAAAAAATTCCACCAAATATAGGATTTGGTGTAAAATTTGATATTAACTGTCTAAGAGCATCTTTCACAGTCCACCAAATATATTTGGTGTTTTCGTCCTCCAACAGCAAATGACCAGATCATAAAAAAATGTGATTTTTTGTAGGCCTCCCACAGTTGTTGATTAGAAAAATATCAAGTTGTCAAATTCTATATTTAATATAGCTTTTATGAAATGATGAAGTGCATCTCCCACAGTACTCCCATATCCTATCATATATCACAAAATCTTATTTTTACTATCAAATAAGATTTAGTGTAATCTACAACAAATTCTTTTTTTAGAGGTCTACAGCAAATTCTCAGTTAGTGTTTACGGCATATTTTTTTACCACACTTTTATATAATTAGAAACATAAAGTCATGTTTTACAAATAATTAATATTAAAAATAATTTTAAGTGACTGATTAACAACTAAAATTCCTTGATTTACCACTGGACACTTATTGTAATTCCTTGATTACCAAGTGTTGACCAATAAATTGGATAACATTGAATTTGTGATATTCGCCACGTTAGCATGTCGTACTAACGATGAACTTTTATGATGAATATATGTGAGAACGTGAGAAGCATCAAAAGTAAAAGTGTTTTTTTTTTTCTCAACAAAAAAAAAAGTAAAAGTGTTTAGATACTTTCAATGTTTTCATCGACTATCATAGAAAAAAGTCTAGGCGAACAAAAAGTTGTACAAAAATTAAACATAAAATGATGTGGGTAGAAACATGTTATAAATAAGATCCCAGTGGGAAAATTAGGAGAAAATTAGAAATATTAAATCAAGGTGAACATTGGACATCTACTTATGTGTCATATGCCACATCACTTTTTGTTTAAATTTTTATTTGTATTTTTGTCCCTCTAGGACGGCTCATCATAATATTGTGCATGATAGTACATGCTAACATCATATTGTTAATGCAGTTAGGGTGATAGCTCAAGTGGTAGAGCGTTGGAAGCTCCTGCATCAAGTCCTGGGTTCAAACCTTAAGGTATTACTTGAGTTTGAATTTCTGTTTGAATTTGTGTGCCTCTAGGACGACAAAACAATTTCTCGAAAAAATAATAATCATATTGTTGATTATGATTTGTTGTGTCATTTGTCTGGTTTGTTGTTATTTTCATTAACCATGTATATTATTAAGTAGTATTTCAAAAAAAAATGCATATTATTAAGTAGTTTATCGTTTTGTATATTATATTCAAGTATTACTTGTGTGATCTATTTTGTATATTATACTCAAGTATTACTTTTATGATCTATTCTCGTTCATCTAAATTTATAACTAATATTTATATTCTCATTTACTTAAATTTATGACCAATGTGTTCTTCTTGTCGTTTTTTTTATATTTTATATTTTTAATCAATATTTTTTATTTCTTAAAGCGGTTTACTATACCGAGACGTCAGATTCCTCTATGTTAGTCCGTGTACTTTTTAATAGCAATAAATTAACTTAAATGAACTAAAAATAACTAAATACTTAAAAAAGTACTACTAATGTTTTGTAGTAATTAGTAAAATTTACAAGTGTATCAGTAATAGTTACATTTTTGTCACCCTGATAATATTTTTTACGTCTTTTATAATATAACAATAGACTAACGGAGCAAGCCTAAACACTAAGTCACTAATTGCGAATTCGGTGCAGACTACACGAAAACCTATATTTGTCATCACATTTAATAACAGGAATAGTTTTTTTTTTCTTTTTTCTTTTTTTTTTTTAGAGGGTGAGGAAATGAGCAATAGGGTTTTGTGATGTGTGATATGATATGACATGATGCCATTTGTAGGATATGCATTTCACGATTCACAAAATTTGGACCAAATATAAGATTGTTATCCACAACTGGGAGGCATATACCAAAACTATCCATTTAGCAGCCAAATCAACGAATGTTTCTTTTAATTATGTTTATTGAATAACTTTTGGTAGGAATATTGAATCAGAATTTTCCTATTGGAGAGTTCTTATAATCTTTCACTTACATAATTTGCAAGAATTATTTTCACTTTTGATAGATACTGTGTATTTTATTATTTTAATATTTGAACGATGTAAATCATAAGGTAAATAACACTCCTTTTTCAAAACAAAATGAAGTTTCTTTCGTTTGAGAATTGTTTTCAACTTATGAAAATTGTCCATTGGCTTCTTCAATCATTTCAACTGCGTCGGAAATTTGCGGCATTCCGTCACCAGTTAGCCTCGGGAGTATTCAACTATAACTTATATCCGAAGAATCGAGGCCGGTGGCATGCATGATAATATTTTGTTTCAAAAATTGATGTTGGAATGAGTGTCGATAGTAGGGGGCACTAGATCATACAGAGAAATTGTATTGGGCAAGAGAATAAATAAATAAATAAATAAATAAATAAATAAATAACAGTTTTCTCCCTCACAAACCATGTTCAATTTCTAACATTTAAGAGGGCTCCAAACAAAGGAAGGGTCTAGCCCCTATCTTCATGGGTTGGTGTCATTTTCCTCAAGTTGGAGAAAAACATGTATATCTCCCACCACCACCCTCCACTATTGTTGGCCCTAATGAGTACATATATCTCTTTATATGTCACTACAAAAGAACAGTCCCAAAAACATTCAAAAACCACAATTAGTTAACCTTGTTCTTGCCCTTTCCAATACCCATAGGGACCTATTGAAACTTGAAGCTGGAACCAAATGGTAGGCTGAGCAAACTCAAGAAGTTGTAATGACGTGAGTAACCATCAATAAAAGATAAGAGACACGACAAATTTAAACTTTTCTTTTGGTCACGGAAGGGTATTTTTGTCCGCGGCAAAATATAAAAAGAAAAACAATAATCAAAAAGAAAAGATGGGCTTATTTCAATCAATACATACGCAGTGTACACCGATTTCATTTAATACCATCACATTTTGCACAATTTTTTACATAATCTCACGCCCTCTAAAATTTACTACAAGAAAACCCGCTCGAAATTCGACATGTGAAGTTGAAATCTTATTTTGATACTACATTGGCTGATTTAGTATTTGGTCATCGCTGTGAATTATAATATATTATTTTAGTATTATTAATTTTTTTTTTTTGAGATTTAGAGTTTTATCGTCCTTGTTATCGGTCCCTTTGTAAATGGGCAATTTATATGAGCTGAGAGAGATGCAACTCGGGAAATTCTACTGAAACATCATTCACTTCAACTTTAGACATTTAGTACCAAGTACATTTCAAAGGTTGTCCCTCACTACCCGATCATCATTCATAGAAGTGTCTGGCTATTTCGTCTGATTAGAAATCCAATTAACCACTGTCTTATGATTTTCTCAACATAACATGGTGTGTCTATACCAACAAATATGGTTGTCTCTTTCACTCCATCTTATCTGGAAAAAAATTACCCACAATTACGGGACAGGCGCTGGTGAGCACGCATAGATCGATTATATCATAGTACATGGTTTCAAATTTGTCCTAATACACGTGACACCAACACATACTGTGGGGTTGAGTGACTTTTGGATGTGATAGCGATAATTAGAGCTTCTTGTATTATGAATAACTAGAATAATGGGCACACCCATTGTGTGTGCAAACACAAATTTTCCCTTATTCTAACAACCAATGTTAGATCCACTGCATAGAGTTTTTAGGAATTGATAAATGTTGGAGGATAGTGGGTGAAAACTAATGTGTTAGTGGGTAGTTATCAAGTGATGGGTTTCTTTTGATTTTTAATTTTACCCCCCCCCCCCCCATCATAACTTTTTTTTTCTCTTTAGTGAGAAGGGCATTCATGTCTAGTAAAAAAAGGCTTCACCAAAATTCTTATTCCCTTTATATATTAGATATAAGATTAAAGTTAGGCAACAAGTACAAAATCATCTCAAAACAAATTGACAATAAGGAGTATTATGCTCTAGAATCTTTCAAATTGCACATATTTAAATCAAATCTAGTGTGCAATACTTTTAGTTAACGCGAACGTCGGAAATCGTTTAGATGCGTTTAAAATTTCTCTAAGAATGGTTGTTGTGAATATGAAAAAAATAGAGTAATCATTACGAATTCGATTCGTGCTCAATTAGTAGACTCCATAAAAAAAGATCAAAAGTTGAAATTATTTGTAAGTAAACGCTTTAATAAGACAATTAAACGTGTTCTTTAAAGCATGGAGAAAAGAGCCTCTCAATTTGGGAAAGAGAAAACTATGCCCTAACCCAATGACGGAGGCGATTGGAAAAAGGATGGCCCAACTAAGATTGACAGAAGAAGATATCGAGTTTAAGGCGTGTTTTCAAGACAAGCTATAATGCCACGGCCCGGATCCTCAAGACCCGATAACGTAACTATATTCACAAACAATACGCTGAAAATGGACAATTTCAACAGTTCGGTTTAGAAATTTTATATCTCCTACACGGCTCGGTGAAAATATGAAACTTGGTCGGAGGAATTTTATATATGTATAATTACACCATCTAAAACATTTTTGAAAAGCGTGTAGGGGTTCGGGATATACAATTCCAAACGTACTGCTGGTCGGCAGAAAATTCAGAACTATAACCCAAACTTTCAAAATTCAATTACTCATAAACTATAAGCCTAAATAACATATAATTTTACAGAGAGGTTCCCAAAAATGTCTAATATGCCCATCTAAAACATTTTTTGATTCAGAGATACCTATATTTTTTTATTCGGAGCGAAAATTTTCAGAGTTGTATAACCAACTTAAAAAATGTTTCTGGGCAATCTAACCGTTAACTATCTACCAAATTTAGCTGGAAAGGACTCATACGTGTCTAGTTTACAAATTTTTTTGAATCACTTCGATCCGTTGGACGGATCTGCTATAAAGTGCAAAATCGTTCCAGCATGTATAATCTGTCCAGTTTAAGTAAAACAACTAAAATTGTATTCCAACGCTATTCAATTAACATGCACAGAATGTATACGCCAATGGCCAATGGCCCTCCGAAACGTGCACAGAATGTATACGCCTCTACGCATTTCACATTATTGACAAAACAACTAATTTCACATCGCAAGATGATCTAGCTCCAAAAAAAACTTCTAACAATAAACTCTAATGCAAGAATCAACTCAAAGCTTCCATGTCTTCAATGTGTCGCATTCTCACCTGAAAAATAGTAGGGTGAGCAACCACAACCCAGTAGGAAAAAAAACTAAAAAAGGCATTACCACAAGTATAAGAGTGAAATACATTACATATTTAAACCGATGCCCACAATGTATAAATAAAACAACTATTGGTAACATATGCTCGACCAAATACCAAACCATGAACAACTAGGGGATGTTTACCAAACACACGGTCGTTTACGGACTGAAACCGAGGGACCAAGCAACCCAAATGCACGACCATTTACGGTATCAAACCGAGGGAACAGGCAACCTAAATACACGGCACAGCTTTACGGGTTACTAACCCGAAGGACAGTCAGGCACCTCCAGCACGGGTTTACGACCTTTCTCCGATTGGCACCAAGTCCAACTTGCTCAACGGGTACACTCTCCCAAGAAAAACACACCATATGACTCAATCGGGTTCTCACACCCTACAATGCATCAACTCTAATCAAAACAGCCCGTCAATTTCCAATTACACTAACATATAACAAACACAATACTTCGGCAACTTTCACGCATCCGTATATAATCACATTCACGTAGCACAAACACCAAATTTCTTATCAATCGAATGACATACACTTCACACATTCAAATCACACAATTACATGAAAACATAATGTAAGCATATCACAAGTATACAAATTGCAATGTTCAAATCAGTTAATTTTCCTACCTAGCGTGAAACGCGTGATTTTTCGACTTCACGGAGAGATGGAGATTTTGGTATCGTTTCGAAGCTCTTGACGCGCAGACCAATATTCTCTTCTACAAAATTGTGATATAATGAGTTTAAGGTCACCAATTCTATACTTTTATTTGACTGCGTGACAGATAAACTGAAAAATGACTGACAAATATGGATAAGTACAATTTACAAAGATTAGATCATATTGAAAGAGGGAGAATAAAACTCACGATAATTGGAAAAGATCGACGAAAGCTCCTTGTCGCGATGCGTGGGAAGAAGAATTAAGAAGCAACAATGGTGGTGGAAGGGTTTCTGTGAACGTGTCATGCGTTCCTACTGTTATTTTTTTTTACTTCTACTGTGTTTTAATTTCAGCCCACATGTTATGGAGTTTCTAAAAAGACACTACAATCCCCCTGACTGTAGACTATATACAAATACATACCCCTCCCCCCGAACAAAAAAAGAATGTTCTAACTATAGATAATACATATTAACACACTTATAATTATTAAACACATATGATCATACATATATCCACCTTTTAAAACAAATAATTTGTCAAATACCACACGATCACATCAACCAACAACGAAAAAAAATTAGAAGAAATATTAATAGTCATAATTATAAGAATTATAGATCTTTACATATAACGACTGCATTTCTGAACCTTTTATTACTTATGAATTTCATAGGTATAAGTATTTAGTATTTTGATAGAAGAACTCATAACTTCAGAACTATAATAGTTAAGTTTGTCCAAAAATACATCAAAGCCTAATCTTATTTAACTGCTAAATTAAGGATGCAAATACTTGGAATATAATTAGTATTATTAGAAAACAAATTAAGTTTAAAGTGATGATTAAGTATCTTTTATGTATCTTGTGAAATACAGCTTTTATATGCTTAACGTGATCAAATTAAATATTTATTTAATATAGTTGAGGATAAAGGAGGATAAGCATTTATAATTTTTCAAATGAATGTTTGACATGTAGAGGGACACGTCTCGCAACATCTATGATTGTCCTTGCATGTGTGACATGTAGGAGCACATTTGTAGCGACACAATGGACTATGGTGCATGCTTGACACACATAGGGGACATGTGTCACACACATGAGCCTACACCCTGCATGATAGCCACATAGGGGACATGTGTCAGCGTGTGGTGGCCTTTTTGCTTCCATGTCTCCTGATGACTCAACATGATATGATTGGTCGCTTACATCCCTCATTCTTGTCTCGTTTTAAAGACTAATAAGTGGGAGTGAGGTAATGTATATATTCTGAGATAATATAATTGGAGGTAGTTTATCATTTCAAAATTGTTATAATGAAACTAATATTGAGGCTGGGGATATTTTTTGCGTTTACTTTAATTACTGTTTATACGTGATATTATATGTTCGTATTTTATCTTTTAAGTTATTATTGTCATTCATATGATATCTAGAGCACGATAGTGATTTCAATCGTGATTGATGTGCTTGTTTGAAAACCTGTTATACTATAATAAATTGATATATTTATAAGTCAGTGGTTAAGCAGCACTTACTGGGCATTTTGATCACCCTATTATATTTACAGATACTGGACCGGTTCAAGTTGAGAGTATAGAGGATTTAGATTTATTCTATTTGACAATGTCAAGATTCACCTTTTTTATATATGTAAACGATTATGGGCCAAATGATTAGAAAAATAACATTTTGTTTAATTCGAAAAGAGTTGTATAATTTTATTTTTCTTGAATATTTATTATAAACTAATACACTTTGTCCTTTAATAGCCGAGAAGCAAGTGTTTTATCAAATTAAGTTATGAATTAACTCAAAAGTCATGCCGTGACACGAGTACTGTGAGAATCACAGTAAGAGTTTGAATTATGTTTGAAGAAGTTCCAATGAAAAAGTTATGAAAACATTGGAGCTATGGTCAGTTTCTTTTGTAGAATCTAGATCGACGCGGAACAGATTAGGATTCTGAAGTAGGATTTAATACTTTGTTGTTTAAATTCTAGTCAAAGTGTGCAGGATTGGGTGTCAGCAGGAGGCCTATGGGTATTTGACAGAAAAGTAATGATTATGAAATCATGGGAATTGGAAATGGACATATAGATGTGGTCTATGTTGACCCTATCAAAGTGTAGATCCAATTTTTAGTCTACACATCTACTTAATTGAGGAATAATTTGGTTAAAAGGTTTTTGGGGAAATTTGAGGTGTAAGTGCTTGTAACTCACGAGTGTGCCACAATGAGCGTTACACATATGTTAGACTCCAAACACGGATACCCTACTCGAAACCTCTTTACTAAGGGAATTATTCTTGGATCAAAGGGGAAAAGGTTTTGATGGACATTTGAAATAAAATAGTGTTGCGTGCATTCCAGTTTTGTGGGTTCGTTGCCCACTACCGGTTAGCTTGGGCACTACACGAAAAGAAAAGGAGAAAGAATGAAAAGTCCGTCTACGGGGGCCTTGTTGTTGTATCATTCACATGTACAGACGAGCTACGGGGTAAGCTTTCTTGTTACATGTATGCATGGTCACAAAAGCAGGAGACACTAAGACCCAAACCAAGTCAATCGATGGAGATGAAAAGAGTGGTAACGGTCTGGGGGAGCGTGCTGAAATGCATGCTATAAATATGGATGGTGATGACATTTATATGAATGTTCCCATGGAAGAAAATGTCACACAGCCCAGCGATGTGGAACCAGGAGCAAAGGATGAATCGGGGATTAATATGTGCACGCCTTGAATCAGCCAGTACTGATACATACCAAAATGAGCTCTTACTGTCAATCAATGTGGGGGATATACAAAGGGAACCATGGTAACTGGACATGCAAGAAAAGAGAAAAAGATAGAACATGCACAAGGTACCGCAAATAATATAAAATGCTTTGAGTATAATGGAGGGGGGTGTGGCGGTAATGATCTAAAGTATAGAAGAAGGTGATGAAGCCAACCGTTCACTAGGGTTTCTTTTCGTCATGGAAGGGCATTTTTGTCTGTGGCAAAATATAAAAGAAATACAATAATCAAAAAGAAAATTTTGGCTAATTTCACTCAATACAAACTCAGTTTACACCAATTTCATTGAATACCATCGCATTTTGCACATTTTTTTGCATAATCTCACACCCTCTAAAATTTACTACAAGAAAACCCGCTCGAAATGCGACATGTGAAGTTTGCAATCTTATTTTGACACTACATTGGCTGGTTCAGTATTTGGTCGTCTCTATGAATAGCAATTTATTATTTTAGTAATATTAAATTTTTATTTGAGATTTAGAGTTTTATCGTCCTTGTTATCAGTCCCATTGTAAATGGGTAATTTACATGAGCAGAGAAAGATGCAACTCAGAAAATTCTACTGAAACATCATTCACTTCACCTTTGACATTTAGTACCAAGTACATTTCAAAGGTTGTCCCTCATTACCCGCTCATCATTCATAGAAGTGTCTGGCTATTTCTTCTGATTAGAAATCCAATTAACCACTGGCCTATGATTTTCTCAACATAACATGGTGTAACTATACCAACAAATATGGTTGTCTCTTTCACTCCATCTTATCTGGAAAAAATTACCCACAATTACGGGACAGGCGCCGGTGAGGACAAACACATCGATTATATCATAGTACATAGTTTTAAATTTGTCCTCATACACGTGACACCAACACGTAATGTGGGGTTGAGTAAATTTTGAATGTGGTAATACTTTATTGCTTGTATCGATAGGAAGATGTCTTCTCGTCTTGGGTGCCGTTGAGACCAATCCACAAAAAAGGCCTACACATCGGCCTTAAAAGCACCCCTTGATCGGAAAAGCCTTTTCATACCAAAAGAAAGGTAAAGGCACTGGTAGTAGATCTCTTTGACTCCAGATGAGTAGGTCGTTGATTAAACTGAGTTCAATAAGAATTCTGCAGCAATAATTAGAGATTCTTGTATTATGAATAGCTAAAATACTTGGCACACCCATTGTGTGTGCAAACACAATTCCCTTATTCTAACAACCAATGTTAGATCCACCGAATAGAGTTTTTAGGGATTGATAAATGTTGGGGGATAGTGGGTGAAAACTAATGGGTTAGTGGGTAGTTATCAAGTGATGATTTTCTTGTGATTTTCAATTTTACCCCCCGTCATAAGTTTTTTTCTCTTTAGTGAGAAGGGCATTTATGTCTAGTAAAAAAGGGTTCACCAAAATCCTTATTCCCTTTATATAGTAGCTTAATCATAGATAATAAGTACAAAATCATCTCAAAACAATTGATAATAAGTAATATTGTTCTCTAGAATCTTTCAAAGTGCACATATTTAAATCTAATCTAGTGTGCAATACTTATAGTTAACGCGAACTCCGGAAATCGTTTAGATGCGTTCAAAATTTCTCTAATAATGGTTGTTGCGAATATGAAAGAAAATAAAGTAACCGTTTCGAAAATAATTCACGCTCAATTATTAGGCTCCATAACAAAGATCAAAAGTTGAAATTAATTGTAAGTAAACGCTTTAATATGACAATTAAACGTGTTCTTTAAAGCATGGAGAAAATAGCCTCTCAATTCGGGAAAGAGAAACTCTGCCCTAACCCAGTGAAGGAGGCGATTGAAAACAGGATGGTCCAACTAAGATTGACAGAAGAAGATATCGAGTCTAAGGAGTGTTTTCAAGATAATTTATAATGACTGCGTTTCTGAACCTTTTATTTCTTTTGTGAATTTCATAAGTTTAAGTATTTAATATTTTGATCGAAGAACTCATAATTTCAGAAATACAATAGTTAAGCTTGTCCAAATATACATCGAAGTCTAATCTTATTTAACAGCTACATTAAGGATGAGAATATTTAGAAAATAATTAGTATTATTCGGAAGTTTTTAAGTTTAAAGTGATGATTAAGTATTTTTTATGTATCTTGTAAAATACGGCTTTATATGCTTAACGTGATCAAATGGAATGTTTATTTGATACAGTGGAAGAGGATAAAGGAGGATACGCATATATAATTTGTCAAATGAATGTTTGACATGTAGAGGGACACGTGTCGCATCATCTGTGATTGTCCTTACATGCGTGACATGCCGGAGCGCATGTGTAGCGACACAGTGGACTATTGTGCATGCTTGACACACATAGGGGACACGTGTCACACACATGAGCCTATACCTTGCATTATTGCCACATAGGGGACATGTGTCAGCATGTGGTGGCCTTTTTGCTGCCATGTCTCCTGATGAATCAACACGATATGATTGGTCGCTTAGAGCATCTCTAATGGGCTAGTTTAAATAACTTTTTCATAAAAAAATAAAGAAGTTTAAGAAATATCAAACTCCAATGGGATAGTTATCCAGTATTTTAAAAAAATAGATAGTTATTCACATCGCTATTAATAGCGAGGGAGATAACTATTTCAAGATGTGTTTTTCCTAGATTTTAGGCGGTTCCTATTACCCCTAATTTTTTGGCATAAAATCTTGAAACTAGTTCAATGTATTACCGACAAAAACATGGCAGTTAATTGTTTTTTAAGAAGTAGTTGCAATTTTAACCGTTAAAATATAAATTTAGCTAATTTTTACATGATAGCATTGGAGTACAACATAAAATATCTCAAGAGCTAAAATAAAAAATTATAGTTTTAGTTAAATTATAAATGAAATATAGCTATTACCATTGGAGATGCTCTTACATCCCTCATTCTAGTCTTGTTTTAATGACTGATAAGTGAGAGAGATGTACTGTAGATATTCTGAGAAAATATAATTGGAGGTGGTTTATCATTTCAAAATTGTTATCTTGAAACTAATATTGAGGTTGGGGATTTTTTTATTTATTTTTTTGTTTTGCGTTTACTGTAATTACTATCAGTACGTGATATCATATGTTTATATTTTATATTTTAAGTTATTATTGTCATTCAAATGATATTTCGAGCATGATAATGATGTCAGTCGTTATTGATGTTGTTGTTTGATAACCTGTTATAGTATAATAAATTGATATATTTATAAGTCAGTGGTTAAGCGATACTTACTGGCCATTTTGATCACCCTATTATATTTACAGATACTGGATAGGTTCAAGTTGAGAATAAAGAGGATTTAGATTTATTTTATTTGACATTGTCAAGATTCACTTTCTTGATATATGTAAACGATTATGGGCCAAATGATTGGGAAAATAACATTTTGTTGAATTCGAAAAGAGTTGTGTAATTTCATGTTTCCTCTATATTTATTATAAACTAATACACTTCTTCCTTTAATGGCCGAGAAGCAAGTGTTTTATCAAATTATGCTGTGACTTAACTCAAAAAGTCGGGTCGTTACACGCGTACTGTGAGAACCAAAGCAAGAGTTTGAGTTATGTTTGAAGAAGTTCCAATGAGAAAGTTATGCAAACATGGGAGCTAAGGTCAGTTTATTTATTAGAAACTGGATCTACGCGGAACGGATCAGGATTCCGAGGTAAGATTCAATACTTTGTTGTTTAAATTTAGTCAAAGTGTGCAGGACAGGGTGTCAGCAGGAGGCCTATGAGTCTTTGAATGAAAAGTAATGATTATGAAATTATGGGAATTGGGAATGGACATATAGATAAGGTCGATGTTGATCCTATCGAAGTGTAGATCCAATTTTAAGTCTACACATCTACTTAATTAAGGAATAATTTGGTTAAAAGCTAAACATGGACACCCTACTCGAAACCTCTTTAATGAGGGGTTTATGATTGGATCAAAGGGGAAAAGGTTTGGATGGAAATTTGAAATTAAATAGGGTTGCATGCATGCCAGTGTTGTGGGTTCATTGCCCACTATGGATTAGCTTGGGCACTAAACGAAGAGAAAAGGGGAAATAATGAAAAGACCGTGTACAGGGGCCTTGTTTTTGTATCATTCGCATGTACAGAAGAGCTACGGGGTAAGCTTTCTTGTTACATGTATGGATGGTCACAAAACGGCAGGAGACACTAAGACCCAAACAAAAGTCAGGTGAGGGAGAAGAAAAGAGTGATAACGGTCTGGGGGAGCTTGCTGAAACACATGCTATAAACATGGATGGTGATGGGAAATATATTAATGTTCCAATGGAAGAAAATGTCACACAGCCTAGCGATGTGGAACCTGGATCAAAGGATGAATCGATTAATATGGGAATGCTCGAATCAGCCAGTACTGATACATATCAAAATAAGCTCTTACTGTCAATCAAGGCGGGGATATACAAATGGAACCATGGTTACTGGACATGCAAGAAAAGAGAAAAAGGTAGAACATGCGGGTACCGCAAATAAGATAAATTGCTTTGAGTAGAATGGAGGAAGGTGTGGTGTTAATGATCTAAAGTATATAATAAGGTGGTGAAGCCAACCGTTCCCTAGAGTTGAGCCCCAAGTAAAGAAGGACCAGTAAGAGGGATGGGCTGGAAGGATGCTTCACGTGAATCTAGGCGGATAACAAAGGGAAATCAAATCCCTTATCTCCTAAAAGGATGTCTGGTGAAAACTTCAGCTCACCAAGCTTTACTGAAAATATCCCGAAGGGTGGCGATAAAAGTAGAGATATAAATATGGAAAAGAAAGTCTTGGCAGAAATGACAAAGAAAAACAATGGCGATGGAATCTATCCAATGACTCAAAATGCACGAACTGCATGAACTACATAGCAGTCCGATCGAGCACAATGAGTCTTATATAATTGAACGTATGTGGGTTTGGGAAACCATGTGAGGTCCGAGAAATTTGAGAGTACAAATAGCTCTGTATCCCCAATATCGCCTTCTTGATGGATATGAAGCTTCCGAGTTTTGAGATGGAAAAGGAAAATTCCAAGGTAGAGTATGAAAAATTTTATATATACAGAGGCACAAGAGTGAAAAGAACGATTAGTGCTACCTTGGGATAATCAAGTCAAGGTAACTCTTCATTCATTCTTGAACTTCCATATTGATGCATATGTTGAAGAAGTTGATGGTTAGGTATGGACGCTTACAAGGTTCTACGGGGACCCAAGAAGGTGCCAAAGAGGCAAGTCATGGGAATAATTCTGAAGAATTTCCCCATTGCCCAATACGGATGGTTTTTCATTGGTGATTTTAACGCATTTATGTCCAACACCGAAAAGATGGTGGACCGGATGTGCCTTACAACTAGTTAAATGAGTTCAAAACTATGCTTCAAGTTGTGGGTATGCTCGACATGGGTTTTGTAGGGCTCCAATTTACATGGACAAATAATCATGACAAGAATCAAACATGAGGGACAAGCTGGTACATAGTTGCTAATGTGCTATGGATGGATAAGCTCTGGTCTAACACCCACAAATTGCATGGAATTGAACACGACTATGGGACGTGTCCTGTGCCTGAGGTGATGAACCTCCTTGAGAACAAATGAATGACCTCTGTTCTAGTGTAACCAACGATAACCAAAGAAAATACTTAATTACATTACATAAAATCTCCAATGAAGAACATTTAACAAAATAAATTCAACATCCTGTCTTAAAAAATGAAATATATTACTACTAATTAATATATAATGTCTAGAGTACTACTAACTTCCTCGCTCGATGGATTGTCCCCAATTCTGGCACTATAAACATGCAGTGTTATGAAAAATGAAACCGTAGTTGCAGGCAATGAGATTTACTGAGTAAGCCATGCTACAACATGTGAACATATTTTGGACACAACGAATGTTAGTTCAAAACAAATGGAAAAAAGTAGTACCAAAGTATTCATTAACCATTTCTTGTTAAGTTTGGTTGATTAATATGCACGAGCCAACAGTAGGAACAACGTAGACTGAAGAACCTAGCAAACCCCATTTTCCCCTAAGCACAGTGGGATTGCTCCATAAGTCAATCGCCACCAAAATATAACTAAAAGGCCTTAAATTTCAACAACCATTTAGACTCTAGCCCAGAAAGGTGAGAAATAGGAGCATACTCATGGCAAATTGCAGCCGTCTTGAGTGTCTGTGTGACAGCAGTCACGTACCACCGCAAATAATAAGAGTCAGTTTGACCACAGTCACCAACGGACAAATTCATAAACATAATCAACCATATCCCCGTACGACTACTTTCCAATTAGCGTTACTGCATGTATTAACGGTGTGGCTTTTATCCATTTTATTTGGTTTATAAAGGGAACTAAAATATTCTGAAATTTCACTTAAGTATTCTATTTTTTGTATAAGTTATTTTAATCTAAAATATTATATTTTCTCCCATAACAATATTTTGAGAATCTAAATCGGAAGGTTTTCTTCAATTAAGAATTAATTTAACAAAGTTTTGAAATAGGGATAACATCATAGGAGGAAAGTACTAGCTGGCATGCCCACATCATGTTGGAATTTGATATGTATCAAGAGTGTTGGTTATGTACTAATTAGGATTATATTTATTAAATGTGGATGACCAGCTCGTCAATCAGTATGTAGAGTACGACTTCTAGACCCCACTTGCTACATGTGCAGTGCTCTAAGCAATTCCAAGTAAGTGCATATGTGCAGCCCATATTTATCAAATGTGTTAATTATGTATGTCATTCTCCAAATGGATTGAGTTTTACATTCCTTTGAAGCAGGGAATTCTATTTGTTATACTTGAAACCTAAAGTGTGATTTACATTATTGTTAACCATGCCTTGGATTGAAAAGTCAATGAAGGTTTGGTTTTGGAATTATTGGAGTAGTGATGCCATCATAGGTCAAAGGTTGCTATGAGTCAAAAGAGGCCACAAAGTTGTTTCCTAATCTCTTTTAGAAACATTTGGTGGGCAGTGGGTTATTTCCTAATGACGTGAGGTTTCTTTTGTTCAGAGCGCTATATAAAGGATCATAGGGGTCACTAGCTATGCATGCAATACAAGCTGTAATTGTTCCTCTTAAGTGAATAAAGAGTACTTTTTCGCCGTGGAGGTAGTTAGAAAATATTTTTCTAGCGAACCACGTAAACTACTCGTGTTCTTCTTTATTCGTTCATTGTTCGTGAGGTGATTTGTCATAACAAATTGGTATCAGAGCCAAGGTTGACGGTGTTTCAAGATCAAGATCAAGGCGGAGCAAAGCTAGGGTTTCACAACTTGGTGAAATCAAAGCTAGGGTTTTGCGATCTAGGTGGAGCACGCGACTAGGGTTCAAGATCCACCAAAAACGATGTCCGGATCAATGTTGAAGATCGACAGGTTCACAAGAGGGAACAGCTTCAGTCTGTGGAAGATAAAGATGGAGGCTTTGCTCAAATCGCAAGGCTTTTGGGCACCTTTGACCGAGGAAAAGGGAGGCATGAATGTTGCATCAGCGGAGTTCAAGGCAATGGAGGAGAAGGCACATTCAAAAATTATGTTGTGCTTTTCCGATGACGTGATCATCGATGTCGCATATCCGAAGGAAACAGCGAAGCTCTGGCTCAAGTTGGAGAGTCTCTACATGACGAAGAGTCTCACCAGCAAGTTGATGCTAACGAAAATGCTCTTCACTTTGCGGATGCTCGAAGGTACGACTCTCAAAGACCATCTTGATCAATTGAACACAATTCTCCTTGATTTGCGTAATATTGAAGAGAAGGTGGGTTATGAGGATGCCTCACTATTGTTGTTCATCTCGTTACCTCCATCGTATGAGAACTTCGTGTAGTCATTCATTATGAACAAGGATGAATTATCTCTAGAGGAGGTCAGATCGGCACTCCTTGCTAGAGATTTGCGCCATAAGGGTGCAGGCACAGGTACAGAGGATCATGCTTCCGGACTGATGGCAACGGGGGTAAGCAAGAAGGGTAAGAAGAACAAGAAAAAGCAGTTTTCTGGTTCTAAGTTGCCCAAGGATGAATGTGCTTGGTGCAAGGAAAAGGGGCATTAGAAGAGAGATTGCCCGAAACGAGGACAACAGGGGAAGAACGGATCAGCATCCGTATCAGAACAAGGTAACTCGTCCGAGGATGATTACGTTCTAATGGCGGATGTTGTCACGCACTCTCAGGATGCGTGGGTCCTTGATTCCGGAGCTTCCTATCATATTTGCTCTAACAAGGAGCTATTCTCGACGTACAACCAAATGGATTGAGGGTCTGTCTACATGGCAAACAGAGCCGTCTGTAAGGTGATTGGGAGCGGCTCAGTTAGATTGAAGACGAATGAAGGGAAGTTATGTACTTTATAGAAAGTCAGGCATGTACCACTTATTAAGAAGAATATGATCTCCTTGAGTCTACTCGACAGCAAGGGATACAGTTTCAAAGGTGAAGGTGGAGATCTACAAGTCTGCAAGGGTTATAAGGTGATTCTCAAGGGAGTCAAGAATGGGACTTTGTACATGTTTCAAGGTTCGACGAACACAAGGTCTGCTGGAGTTGTCTCAGCCGAGATTAAGTAATCTGATCTAACTAAGCTATGGCATATGAGGCTCGGTCATATGAGTGAACGTGGAATGCAGGAAATTCACAAGAAAGGCTATCTCAAAGGACATGTGTCCAAGAGCTTAGGTTTTGTGAGCACTACGTGTATGGGAAGCTACAGCGTAGCAAGTTCCCTAAGGCGGTTCATAGAAAGAAAGGTACTCTTGATTATATCCATTCGGATTGCTGGGGTCCATCTTGAGTTGAGGCGATTGGCGGGTACAGGTATTTTCTAAGCATCATAGACGACTACTCCAGGATGACTTGGATATTCGTGATGAAGCACAAGAGTGAAGCCTTCGCAAGATTCAAGGAGTGGAAGGCACTAGTAGAGAATCAGGTGGGAAAGAAGGTGAAGGGCTTCGCACAGACAACGGATTAGAGTTATGTTCATCAGAGTTTGATGGATTCTGCAAGGATCAGGGAATAGCACGCCATCGCACCGTTCGGCACACATCGCAGCAGAACGGTGTAGCCGAGAGAATGAATCAGACACTTTTAGCAAAAGCAAGGTGCATGCTTTCGAATGCAGGTCTTTCTGGAGGTTTCTGGGGAGAGGCAGTTTCCATGGCATGCTATCTCATAAATCGGAGCCCGCACACAGGTATAGGATGCAATATTCCTGTGGAATTCTGGTCCGGTAGAGCAGTGGATTACTCAGATTTGAGAGTTTTTGGTTGTGTTACCTATTATCAAGTTGATGATGGCAAACTAGAACCAAGAGCTAAGAAGGGAGTATTCATGAGATTCGGAACAGGTGTGAAGGGATACAAGATATGGGCAGATAACAAGATTATACTTAGCAGAAGTGTAGTCTTTGATGATACTCATATGTTGAAGAACTCTGTGGAGGTGGAGCTTGGAGGTGAAAAGAAGAAGGTGGACGGAGAGTCAGATCCTACTGATCCTAAGGATTCCGAAATCCCTACACCGCTGCCAGAAGCAAAAGAGGAAGAAGCAGAAGAGTCTGATAGTGAGGATGCGTCTACACCAGAAGAAACGGTTCATTAAAGTATTAATGAAGGAAGAACAAGGAGAGACATAAATCCTCCATTGAGATACAAAGATGATGGTATGGTGGGATATGCATTACAGGTAGCGGAAGAGGTAGAGGATGAGCCATCCTCCTACAAGGCCGCTATATCAAGTTCTGATTCAACACAGTGGATTGCCGCGATGGGAGAGGAGATGGAGTCTCTTAGCAAGAAATCGACTTGGGATCTTGTTAAATTGCCAGCGGGAAGGAAGATAGTCAGTTGCAAGTGGGTTTTCAAAAGAAAGGAAGGAAATACATCTGGAGAGGGCATCAAGTATAAGGCAAGGCTAGTTGCAAGAGGGTTCAGTCAGACAGAGGGAGTTGACTACAATGATATCTTCTCACCGGTGGTCAGACATACTTCTATCCGGGTGCTACTAGCAATGGTGGCACACCAAGACCTAGACTTGAGAAATTGGATGTCAAAACATCTTTTCTACATGGAGAGTTGGAAGAGGAGATATACATGAGCCAACCGGAAGGGTTCCAAGTTCCCGAAAGAGAGAACCACGTGTGCAAGCTGAAGAAATCTCTCTACGGACTTAAGCTGTCGTCGAGGCAATGGTACAAGAGTTTTGACAGCTTCATGTTGAAGATTGGTTACCACAAGTGCGAGTATGATTGCTGCGTTTATCACAAAGAGTTGCATGGTGGATCACGTATTTACCTAGTTCTATATGTGGATGATATTCTGATTGCAACTCGAAATATCAAGGACATTAAAGAACTGAAGAGGTTCCTTAGCGCGAAATTCGAGATGAAGGATCAGGGAGCTGCTTGGAAGATATTAGGAGTTCAGATCTATAGAGACAGGAAGAAGAAGTTTTTCTTGTCACATCAGGAATACATCAAGAAGGTCATGGCAATATTCGGGATGTTATCAGCTAAAGCTATAGATACTTCTATGGAAACTAACAGCAAGCTAGGAATGTACATCGTTCAGACCGAGGAGGAGAAGGAGTAAATGTCCAAGGTTCCATATGCTAGCGCACTTGGAAGTCTCATGTATGCTATGGTCTGCACTCGACCAGACATAGCATTCGCTGTTAGTGTGGTTAGTCGTTTTATGGCTCATCCGGGCAGGGACCATTGGCAGGCGATGAAGCTCATATTCAGCTACCAAAAGGGTACGTCAGACATTCACCTATGTTATGGGGCTAGTGAAAACATCTTGGTAGCTGGTTTCTCGGATGCGGACTATGCAGGGGATATTGATAGTAGAAGATTAATGACAGGCTATGTATTTGTTATGGGAGCATCTGTTGTGAGTTGGAAGGCGACGCTACAGCCGACGATGACTTTGTCCGCCACGGAGGCGGAGTACATGGCTCTAACGGAAGCAGCGAAGGAGGCAATTTGGCTTAAGGGAATGGTCAATGATCTAGGGCTATATCAAGATCAGGCGATAGTCTACTGTGATAGCTTGAGTGCGATTTGCTTGACTAAGGACCAGGTTCATCATGAAAGGACCAAGCATATCGACGTCAGGTATCATTTTCTGAGAAATGATAGCAGGATCAAGGTAAAGAAGGTGTGGACAGCTGACAACCCCGCAGATATGTTCACCAAACCGGTTCCGGAGAACAAGTTCCAGCATTGTCTGGAATTGCTCAACATCTTGAGCCAGTGAGGCCCTTAGGGGCATGTCAGACCCGGTGGGGGTCCAGTGAGTCTCTGTGACGAGAGACAATCGGGTACGGAGAAGACGTAGCTTTGTTTACGAGAAGAGGAGCAACTGCTGTTGACGAGACAATTCAAGGCAAGGTGGAGATTTGTTGAGCATGCCTTGGATTCAAAAGTCAATGACGGTTTGGTTTTGGAATTATTGGAGTAGTGATTCCATCATAGGTCAAAGGTTGCTATGAGTCATAAGAGGCCACAAAGTTGTTTCCTAATCTCTTTTGGAAACCTTTGGTGGGCAGTGGGTTATTTCCTAATGACGTGAGATTTCTTTTGTTCAGACCACTATATAAAGGATCATAGGGGTCACTAGCTATGCATGCAATACAAGTTGTGATTGTTCCTCTTAAGTGAATAAAGAGTGCTTTTCCGTCGTGGATGTAGTTAGCAATTATTTTGCTAGCGAACCACGTAAAATACTCGTGTTTTTCTTTATTCGTTCATTGTTCGTGAGGTTGTTTGTCACAACAATTATGAATATCTTTGTTTGTTGAGGACCCCTGGAAAATATCTTAGAAATGTCTCAGTACGAATCAAATGGTATAATTTTTGGATCAATGGACTATTAATGTAAGTCTAACTGAATTAGACTATGTATCGGGTTGTGTGTTGACTACTACGCTACGGAAATTCTCATGTTACATGGGAAAATCGGGGGCTCCGTAGAGATCCTCCAATTACTTTGGCTACGACTAGGGGCACTACCACAATCCTACTGTTACTTATGGATTAACCCGATGGAGGTTATTTTCCCGCTCACGCGGTTGGACAATATTTATGAAGGTAATGCGGCTATGGGTTAGTTATGACATCTATGAGAGCTACCTGAATTTGTAAGAATCACTTTGTTATCGTTATGGGGGTATCCAATATTAAGGCCTCTTAGCTATAATTTGGAGGGTATTGACGTATGGAGCAATCCCGCAACGTTGAGGGAGAAATAGAGTTTTTTAGACCCCAGAACGTACCCCGTTATTGTTCTTCCCATGTCTGCATCGGTTCTACTGCTGGCTCATTCAATACCTCAGCCGTACTTAACGAGAAATGGTTACTAAATACTATCTCAGTTTCTTCTCTATTATACCAGTTTGACTTTTTGACTCGTACCTCGGTCACCTTGACCGGGTGATTTGGATAGCAAAACGATGCAAAAAATTATCAAAATATTGCATCGTTTTGCTATAGAAATCACCGAGTCAAAATGACACAGTGAATGGTAAAGTCAAACTGGTGTCATACAGAAGAAACTGAGGTATTGTTAATTCCCATCTCTTTTCAATTTATACATGTTGGGAACAACATCTGTTACAAGTTGTAGCATGTCTTACTCATCTAATCTAACTATTTGCAACTGTGGTGTCCCTTTTCTAAACGACCACAGCTTTATAATGCTAGGATTGTGAGCGATTCACCGAGGGTGGAAGCTAGCAGTACTCTAGACATTATGTAGTAATCATGTGTTATGTTTTTCCTTGTTAATGTTAAAACTGGTGATCCCCTAACCTGGCTCGGATACCAGTTTGTTATGACAGAAATCCTGCTTCAGATCTCTGTTACCAGTTTGTTATAATGTGTGGGTATTCAAGCAAGAACGACGAAAGCAAAACAAGAACGAGACAGATACTTAACGTGGTTCACTAACGAATTCGTATATTGAGAAGAGAACCCGATTACAATACACGCCGTGGCCACGACGGCCACGGCAGCAACCCGATGACACACCACCCGACACACCAAAACAAAAGCTTCTCAATGAACCCGTGTGTGTATACAAACCAAAACCAAATGGTGGCTATATATACTGCCAAAGAAACCCGCTGTCACTTTGTTTCCTACTTCACTAGGAAACAACCTTGCTTCCTAAAAGAGTTGTTTCCATAAGTCAAGCTTTTGACTTTTCTTCTTTGTTGCCTAAATTGATCCAAGTCAAATTCCTAAAAAATCTCCACCTTGACTTGAATCATCTCAGCAACCCAAAACCAGGATCTGATGCTTCTCTTCTCAAACCTGAACCAGATGCGTCTCCCTGAACCAGAAACGAGCACGCCTTCTCAAGCAGATTTTTCGCAGCTGTATGCGAAACCCGAATCGCCAAATCTTTGCTCCAACTACCATGCGTTCCTGCAACGAATGCGCCCGATGTGGTTGCAGTTCCGAAAACAGAAACAAGTGCTCCATCAAAAACCAGACTCGAATACATTCACTGAGAAAACAGGACCGAACGTATTCCAGATGCGCCCAATTGCGCGAGACAGATGCACCATGACAAGTGCCCGGATGTCATTCAGACCAGATGCACCAATGACGAGTGCTACAAATTGTCATGTCAGATGCGCCCCGTATGCGTCAGATGCGCCAGATGCGAGCTCAATGCGTGTCATGGTACACGCCCCAAAACCAGATGCACGCCAGAACAAACCCGTGCATAATGTGCGCCAGAACTAGAATCAGATATGCGTGCCATAAATCTCACGCGCCAGATGCTCCATGTTGTTGCTCCAACTCCAACGAGTTCTTACAACGCATGAGCCAAAACCAGATTCAATTCACATGCCAGATGCTCCACGCCGGGAGCCGGATTGCGCCTGAACGTCAATCGCCATAACGCCAGATGCGTGTGAACCGCCAGATTCGCGCCAGTACTGAATGCGTGCTGGATTCGCCAGATCCCTTGCACGCCTAATCAGATGCGCGCCAGATTGCTCCGACAGGAGCCCGGACAGCCCCCTCCACGGGGCTTCAGATGGTGGGTGTACCTGCTTCTCTGTCACGAACAGATCGATCTTGATCGCCAAACCAGACATCGTTCTTGGCGGAATCTCGAAACCCTACTCCCGATAGCCTGCTCCACCTGAATCGCGAAACCCTAGCTTTGAGTTCCACCAAAACATGAAACCCAAGCTCTATGCTCCACCCGGATCTTGGAACCCCGGCTCTGATACCAGTTTGTTAAACTGGTGATCCTTTGACCTGGCTCGGATACCAGTTTGTTATAACAGAACTCCTCTTTCAGAGCTCTGTTACCAGTTTGTTATAATGTGTGGGTATTCAAGCAAGAACGACGAAAGCAAAACAAGAACGAGACAGATATTTAACGTGGTTCACTAACGAATTCGTAACGAACCCGCTAGCTAATCCACGGCCAGAACCAGATATTTTATTGAGAAGAGAACCCGATTACAATACACGCCGTGGCCACGACGGCCACGGCGGCAACCCGATGACACACCACCCGACACACCAAAACAAAAGCTTCTCAATAAACCCGTGTGTGTATACAAACCAAAACCAAATGGCGGCTATATATACTGCCAAAGAAACCCGCGGTCACTTTATTTCCTAGTTCACTAGGAAACAACCTTGCTTCCTAAAAGAGTTGTTTCCATAAATCAAGCTTTTGACTTTTCTTCTTTGTTGCCTAAATTGATCCAAGTCAAATTCCTAAGAGTTAAGGTTGGATGTTGAATTCCTTGTATTAAACGTTCCTCGTTGGAGGTCTTCTTTAATGTAATAAAGCATTTGCTTTGGTCGTTGCGGATTTCACTGTCCATTTTCTTTATTTTGTGCTCATCACCTCGGTTCAATGGACAATGATGCTAATATACCAGAGTTATTTAGCACTAGTCTATATTGATTTTTATGCAAACTTACATCAACAACTTCCACTCCAACTAAATTTGTTTCCTTAAATTTGTATCCTACTAAAAGTGGAGACCTAAATAAGACACGGAAAACACATCTTCTAGGTGCTTTGACTCTCGAGTCCGAGTCGTCAACTTTCTAGTTCCATTTTTGAGGTATCTATTATTAGACTGAACATGCAATTGTCTGGTCACAGACGATAGCCTCACAATCAATCTAAATGTTACTAGTAGAATATCATACGGAAGTACTACATACTTTGTGAGTGTGACTGTTGCAATCAAAGATGAACAAAAAAAACATTCCACTATTTGTAATGAGTGTTACTAGGAAATACCCCGTGGGTAGAGCCACCGTTAATCTTGAGATTAATGAACGATTGTAGTTTGGTCAAGGAGTCAAATGAACAATAAAATGGATGAGTTCCTTCAGTATATAGACTATAGGATCACCGTCCCGTTTGGACTACTACAACTTATCGGGATAGTATATTGACAAATTACTTTGAAATATTTGTGGCAAAAAGAAAAAGAGAAAGGGGCAACATGTTAGAGGTGATTGGCAGTGAACCACATGTAAATTCACGTGGCTGCCAGAAAGACGGGTATTGCTGGGCACTAATTTGGGAAATGAGTGTTACTGTGTTTGGCAAAGAAGCATCTTAATCCTAAAACAATTTAAATGTCTCTTAAAAGAAGGGTTAAAATGAAATAAAAGAAGTACGAGATTTTTTTTTTTTTTTTCTTGTGGTTAAGGACTAGAGAGTTCGTAACCTAACTTTGTTTGGACCTAACTTAGGATAGGCTAAGATTTTACCTCAACAAATGGTGTTGGGTAAGGCTTTTGTCCCCCTACTTGCCGTGTGAGTTGTATTCCTCTTTTCTATTGTACATGGTATATTCTGTCATACCTCTTTATAGATATCTCTTAAAAAAGAAACTATAGTGGTCCAAGATTAGAATTGAGAAAATCATTGAATATTGAAAAACGAACAACAAATAGAAAAACTCCGGACTGAATTTTATTTGATTCAACTTTTTTTTTTTTTTTTTGTGAATTTTCAGGACTCAGTTTCATCATAGGCAACTTGAGCTGAGTTGTGAGGCACCGGTCACGATGAATCAAATCTCATTCCAATTAGAATGCTAGTTTTGAACTTTATCTCACATGTTTATTGAACGGGGCGATGCTTATTCCCTAAAGTCGCGGGAAGTAAGATTCGCTGAAGAGAAAACTCAGAAGAAAACATACTAAGAAAGGTTGGAGCAAGCCTTTTTCTTATCTTACTAAAGTAGTCTCTAGCTATGTATGATGTGGTAGTAGTACAATACTACCAGTACAACTCTATTCCAGGAGGTGAAATGGTTTGATTGATAAAGACTCTCTCGAGTACAAGACCTACAAGTTGAGTGAATTGGGGATCGAGTGTTTTCTGTTGTCGTTCACTGATCGGTAGTGGTACAGCTGATTGTGTTACTTTAAGCATATAAATCTCTATATCTAGAGTTGCCAACTCAGTGTCCGCACTCTGCGCTATCGTAAATATTAATTTCATTTTTATTTTTATGAGACAGTCTTATATATTTTCACGATTTCACAAAAATGATGTAGGTACGTAGTAAAATTTTCAAATTAACTAGGTCATTCATAATAGGTTTTCCCAAAATAATCATCTTTCACAATAGGTTTTAGCACAAAGAAACATATGGTGAAGTGATTAAACATGATTGGACAGCTCTAGACTGGTATTGGGGGGTACTTGTTCCCCAATTAGTGCCAAACGATACCCAATATCTTTCTGGCAGCCACATGAATTTGCATGTGGTTCACTACCAATTACCTCCAACAAGTTGCCCCTTTCTCCTCTTCTTTTTGCCACAAATATTGCCCTTTGTTAGTAGAATACATTTCAGACAATGACATGCTCTGTACTCACAAATTGGCATCTACCTATCCGGCTCGTTTGGGTAAGAGATAAGTAAGGGTGACAAGAATAAATTTGTACATTCTGCTCCTTATCTCCTGTGTGGGTACAGGATAAAGAGCATGTGTAAAACTCTCTTTTTATTCATATACTAGGAATGCCTCGCGTGCGTTGCGCGCGCGGCACCGGTTTTATTGGGGAGGCACTACGTTATCGGTTACAATTTATACACGATGCTAAGACATTTAAATTGGTTGTGAGACAGCTGCGAAAGAGTATACTGCAATGATACATTATACAAATACATTATTGCAACATCGAGAACGTAGGAAAAAGCGAAATACATCATCATAGTAATAGAAACAGCACAGTAGTACAGAGGCGCAGAAATGACAGAAACCTAAAGGTTTATACTGTAATAGTCTTGCATTGTCATACTCATGGCTGTTTATTGGGTGATTCGAACTTCACGAACTACCCACCTTGTTAATCTCGTATTCCTGTTTTGTGTGCATCTGAGAATGCGTACATAGAATTTTGAGGTTGTGCTCCTTGCATTCGCAGCGAAAATGAGATCTTGCCGTTCCTGTGAATGAAGTAGGTAAATTACTGAAGCAGTACTTGTTGTGTGTTTGGATCATAAGTGTTGTCTATATTAGAAGATGACAATACCTGTTCAGTCATTGTTGATATTGTTGCAAGAGTGTTCTCCAGAACAGTTTCTACAGGTAGGCCAAATATTGTAGCATCCATAATTCCGGATTCATCTTCTAGCTGCACGTATAGGCGACCACTGTATTAAAATATTGAGTTTCTATCTAGGTTAATGGTTAAGAAATTATAGATGCAGATATATATATATATATATATATATATATAAGGAAAAATAGTTGCAATGTGTTGTAGAAGGAGTGATGCTCATAATATATGCTAGGTTTGTGTCTGACCATAGGATTGTGTTGCACTCAGCATTGCTACATTTAGTGCAGGTTTGATGGATGCACTCTTGTTTGCAGTTGCGACAAGCATTGAACCATGGTCGTTGAGTTGTTGGCATTGCGGTTATGGATACCTTTAACCATGTCTCACCATATAGAGGTTGTTACATAATTCAGTACTTAGTAGCTGAGTTATAGGTATTGCATTGTTAATGGGATAATTGAAATGAACAAATAACTTACCAAGCTTGTTCTGGCAGCTGATATGCTGTTCAGTTCCATTATAAATTGTTGCAATGCTCTGATTGAGCAATATAGGGTTTATATAGTGTCTTTTGTTTAGTGGCTTCTTTCAATTCTGTCATAAGTGATATCGTGGCACACAGTTCAACGTTCATTGAAATTTGAAGTCGTCATATCTGGATGAGATTGACGCGTGGTATCACGCTGGCAAAGATAGAGCATTCAGTCATGGCACGTGGCAATGCTGAAAGAGTTATACTACCTAATTTAGATTGACCTAGTGAAAATATCCATTGTAACTGTAATTGTGATATAGTTTGTATGAAGAAGCATTGTATGCAGTAATGAAAATATCGACCGTAAAGGAAAATGGAAGTTGAGATTTTGTATCAAATTTATTTTTCTCCGATAATGTGCAGTATTAGTATATATGATTTTCGGCAAGGGAACATAAGAACTTCGAATAGTAAGAAGAAGAAGTGAAGGTTTGCAGATGTTTTGGATTCATCTAATGTGACTGTATCGAGAAATCGATATTAAATCATAAGTGTGCATCATGATTATTCTTTGGTAACATAGTTGTTACAAATCGTTATATGTTAGAAATTGTAATATGATTCGTATTGAGATCCAATTAATAGTTCGCGTAAATTGTTAGGGTTATCATAGATATGGTATATTGTTTGGTAGCATGTTAAGCTTACTGGTCAATTTTTGTAGCATGTGGCTGGGAAGTGTCAAGCTTTGCTAGCTGTGACTATCTACCCAGATATTTGGTTGTAATGATATAAAATAAGCGCAATCAAGTAAAGAAATTCTGAAATCTTACACGACCGGATGATAAACGTTTATGCAAGTTGTGACACAATTAGCTACAAATATACAGCTAATCTGTATCACTGGGTGACACATAACGACTACAGGCTTCTAATTTTTCTTCCATAATTAGATCTTGTATTATTTCTGGGGCTTCATACAGGATTTTGCATTCCTTTGATTGCTCTGCCCCGATACTTGCAAGCTGCTTGGCTACGCTGTTTTCTATGTAATCAATATGATTCAATACTATATGCATATCTCGCAGCAGGATATATCCTCTATTGATTTCATTCCTCATACATGGAGGATAATTTCTGAGAAAATGGAAGACTTTTATTGCTTCGTAGCATGAAGTCTGTATTTCTATGTTACTCCAGTTCTTATCGAAAGCTAAGTGAATGATGTGGTATATTGCCCAAAGTTCACTTTCCAATTTGTTTGTCCCATCTAGTTTTCCAATCAAACCAAGCAACCAGTTATCTTCATTGTCTCGGCATATTGCGCCGATACCACCACTGCTGGTTGCGGAGGATGCGAAACCGTGTACACTTATCTGGCAATTCCTGTGTTCATGATAAATTATCCACAAAATTGCAATATGTGAGCATAAATTAGAGAACTTGTTTGCATTAATTTTATTGGGGATTAACATGAATAAATAAATTAGTACTTACTTTGTGTGTTAGGAGTGGGTCTAGGAGGTATTTCAGCTCGGAAAGTTGTTGCGCTTAGCAAACTTGGGGACGTGGGAGATGAATCTGATGAGCTTTCCTTGGGTGTTGACATTGCAGGCAGTGGTTGTGTAGGTTCTTGATTTGCTTAACTGGTCTTTGTGGTAGTGTTTATTTGATGTTTTTTGAAGGAAGGGCATCTCCTAATATACTGACCAAACATTGACACGGATTACGACATGACTATTTGGATAGCTTAGCAGGTTGTTTGTTTTTTCTGTAGTCTGTTTGTTGATACAAATTTGTTGATATTTATCTGTATTTGCTGGGAGGTATGTGGCCTTCATTAAATGTAGGTATGTAATATATATTTAGTTGGATATGAGTGAATTTGTTAAGCTTGTGTCACTGTAAATTTGCAATAAATAATATCTGTTTATTTGTACAGTCGTAGTTATATGTGATAGCTGTAAGTTGTTATATGAACTGTTGTTTCTGTAGAATGTGTTGCGCACAACAATAACTTTATGATGAAAGACACATGAAACTTTATTTAACATGTCAAAATGTCAGAAGCACAAAATTACATCACAAATTACATAACATAACGAAATAAAATAAACTACATAGGTATTGATAGAACTTTATTTCCACATAGATGCATTCTCAGATCTTATTCACTATCCTTGCTGCTGGACTTCTTCGGTTATGCATTTTCAACCTGGCGGACTACGCATCTAGTTATCCTGCGATTGGTTCGTTGAGTGCATTTGAGAACACGGATATAGAACGATTTTGATGCACTGTTGGTGTTGAAGTAGATGATGAGAGCTTGGCATTCTTGGTGTAATATTAGTATACATGTGGAAAATAAACTCTGTTGTAAATATGTTGTGTATGTATTAGTATACGGCTATATGATCTTATATGTTGGGGAAGCATATTAATACCTCTGCAGTCATTCCTGCTAAAGTTGCAGCTGTTGTATTGAGTACAATTTCAGCATCATGGCCAAAGAGAATGACATCCGCTATTCCAGTGTCATCTTTAAGCTCAAACATCAGACGACACCTGAATGGAATTAGTGGTTATAGGACTCTTGTTATTGGAGAACAAGAATGCAAAAATTCAAAATATTATATTTGCATATGCAGAAGTGTGTTTAACCTGGGACTACTCTTCGGTTGAGAACTGTCACAATTAGAACAGTTAAAATGGTTACGCTCCCGTTGGCAAATGTCACATGCAGTGAACCATCCCCGCTGAGTTTTTGGGATGATACGAATACAAACTCTTATCCAGGCCTCATTGTGCATCTCCTGAGAATGATCGCAAAATAAATTCAAATTAATATCACATACAGATGAATTAGGACCACAATTGGCGTAATGCTGGAAAACTATATCAAAAGCAATGTTATATGAGGAAATGTTACCACTGATGCACGAAGCTCTGCAATTGTGGAGGGTGTCATGTTTTCTATTGTGGTGCCCGGATAGTTTTAGTGGAAATGCAGCTAAGACTACCAGACGTATGAAATAGTATTTGATGTGGGCATTATTTGGAGTAGCACTGCCTTATATAGCGTATTGGTGTTGGATGGAGTTAGTTATTAAGTCTACTGACCATGTTATCATATTAATATGTTATCGTCAATAGTAATTCCAAGTATTGTGAGTTAGCTAATGAGTGATTGTATTATGTAATAGGAGTAGCCTGAATTTCTTTGGTACTGGATTAGTGAAATATAACCTATAATTATAGAATCATTACATTGATAACTTTCTCATATTCATGCTGTTTTGATAACAGTGTTTTACTTGCATATATGTATTCATGCATCTGTGGATTATAGTTGGACGATAATGACTTTAGCAACAACATATTAGGTGATAATACAGAGCTGTGAATATTGGGGTAGTATCTTCCAAATCTGATGTGAGTCAATGACTGCAGTAGTTACAGAAATGTTATCAGCAGCCAGTGCATTCTTTCAGCCAAATGTGCGGACACAATAATGTTCTATGCCAAGTGTTTGTTCTGCATGTGAACTAACAGCTTTGTTAGGCTGCATGTGATGACCTTAAATTGTCAAGGAGGAATAGCAGGTGTTTCTGTTTGCAGTGGAATTGCCAGATTGAGCATATCGAAGCTGTATATATGTTGGCACACATTTTTAGGTCATCGAGAAGCTACTCAAAAATTTGAATGAGCTGTTCAATTACTGGTAAATAGATTGAAAATAGATACTACATGTAATAAATTTATTATTCATATGCTACAGTTGTTGACTCTGAGTACGTCTTTGTAGCAGTGTAGGTTCAATACTTATTGCCACGGTAAACAGTAATATAGGAAATTAATAAACGCATTTTATTACTCTATTTTCCTGTGTATGTAAACTATTTATGTGCTTTCACTTCTTTATGTGTTTAACTGGATCAGGAAGACTATTTTCTCAGATGGCGGAGAACAGTCAGTCAACGAAAGTTGAGATGGCATCCAGCGATGATGAACAGCAGGAACAAGAACAATAAGAAAGATTGGAAGATGTTGGTGAAGCAACTCAGACACAGGAAGAAGAAGTAAGCGATGAGAAGGATATATCTGAGGAGGAAAGTACATGTGGGAGTGTCTATCTACTGGGTAAAGGTTCAGAGACAACAGTGTACTCTGATGAGGATGAAGATGACGATGGTTGGGGGTTTACCACGGCTAGTTCCACTTCTCCTTGCAGTACACCATATATGTGTTCAATTGTCTCAGGGACATTGAGCTGAAGGATGGAGACATGAATCATCTATGGGGTCAAAAAAATTTAGCAGATGGACATTGTCGTTTTAATGTATCTCCTGAGTGCTTTTTGTTTCCTATCTATCTGTGATTTCTTTTGTATTTGTCTTCTGTATCAGCAGTTGCTTAACCGTAGATTCAATAAATATTGAGTGCTGAATTAGCTATTCATTCTTACCAGGTTTTATCAGATTTTAAGTTTATTTTTGAATTACTAAAGGTGACTGGAATAGATGTACTAAGTAATTGTAGCAAGTTCAGCTTAATTGTTACCGGTCAGTGTCATCACAAAATATTATTGAGTCCGAACTTTATTCCATGCATGAAGAAGAAAATACATTCATCTGCTAATCTGAAACTCCTGAAATTCTGTGTGGCATGTTGTTTGTTATGGTTTGACTCTTTAATGTACCCTCTAGTGGGAATTGTATACATCCATATGGAGGAGTAAGTACATGATAAGGGGGTTGTATTTCCATAGATACACTGGATGCAGACAACATCAGTTTATAGGCTGTTTATCTTCCATTAAGATGTTGTGGTTATAAAAGCACTCCCAATTGTTTGAATACTCTCAGATCAGCAGAGCAATGGACAAAAAAAGTGAATCCGTAAAAAGCTTCGGTAAAATTGTGGAAGATAAGTCAAAGAGCAAGGGAAATGAGCATAATGAAGATATCAATGAAGATGAAGACACATATACTGAAAGCATGGAAAAAACTGACAACGAAAGCGAGTCCGACTTAGAAAGTTGGCATGAGCACGGTTATGTGGTTGGTAATGGATCTGAAACAACGGTTTACTCAGGAGAAGAAGATGAAGATGATGGCTGGGCAAGTGACACAAAAAACTCTTACTCGCGAAATGCTAAGTTAGTAGAAGCTGTGTTGCGGCGACAGAGGGAGGCGGGACGAAAGAGCAGAGCACAACGACGGGCACAACAAAAGAGGAGAGCCGACAAGACTGATGTAAATGTCTCAAAGAAGAAGCCTAGGTCGTAATTTCATTGTTGCATCGTTATGAGTAATATGTAATATATTCTAAACCATGGATCTAGCAGTTGAATATGATTGGCTATTGTAACTTGCTTATTTGATATTGACGATGTTTAATATTATTGCTTGCATTTTGGGTTTCTGAGTTTGTTCGTTTCATCAAATATTATTATCAGTGCTTACGGTCCATTTATATATTAGCTCTCATGCTTCATATATTGCATTTATTCGTTAAGTTTCAATGAGACAAAGCGAAGCAGTCTTTCTCCAGGGCAACCTTACTGTTGAGCCTGTCCCCGTAATGTACCTTCACACAAAATCATTTCAAATTTTATAGTGATACAATCATATGTTCACACTATAGGTACTGTGTCCAGCAATTACTCCTGTGAAGTGTTGCAAATATGACATAGATGATTTCGCAAACAGTTGATGTCAAATGTAACGTATCTCGGTTAATCCGGAAGCAGATGATGGCATCACAGTGTTGAAGATGGTGACGCGGGGAGAATCAACCAAAATACTAAATACTGAATATAACATATTATCACGCTTTGTTAGATTCGCAGAGGATTCAATTATATTCCAAGCATTGCTCAGAATTAATGTGAAAACGACACAGATTAGAATATACTAACAAATTATACCATACCAAAAAATTTAATTCTGAAATCTGAAGCAAACATTCGATTACATATTTTCGGCAGAAGATATACGAGGTAGAAACAGAGTTCAGAGGGTGACAATAGCAAAATAGAAAACAGCATATTACTTCATGACGGATCATAGCACACATAGATCATGTAAGAAGTCCTTCTCGATGAATTTTTATGGCCGGAAAACTGTTGCCCGGAATCTTGGTTTCGCTGGATCACTACGTTCGAGCACACATGCATTGTTCAGAGCAAGTTCAGCGTGCACGACGAATTCGAACCAACTCAGGCGTCTCTGGAAATCATTGCCCACATGAGGAAATCCACATCAAGTTTTCCATGTCTTGTAACCATTCTCAGCTGTTTCAAGCCATACTTCTTTTGGGATGCCAAGAAGGTGTTCCCTCACAAAATAAGCAGGTATATTCTACATAAATTTAAATAAGTTGGTAAGATCGTATGGATATATCAGAAATCAAATTTCTGTTAACAACAGATCTTACCACTCCACATTTTTTGGTGGTATGAGAATGAATGATACTGAATGCGAAAGATGGGTTTGTTGATATGAAAGCATGGGCATGAGCCAAAGAACGATCTTCTTGTCGAATTAGTGGAAAGCTTCGAGGATTTATGCTGTAGTTGATTTCAACAGCAGATTCATCCATGATACGGAGCTTGTAAATTGAGTCACCTTTGTATTTGAACATAAGTACAACTTTAGCAGGGATTTCATGCATTATTATAAGTTCTATCCATCCGCGACCAAAATATAGATCACCGTTGACTTCATCGATGCATATAGTGCACAATGGACCATTAGGCACACGAACACAAATAGTTGGCGTAATTTTGTTGCGGTGGAAGGACACAAATTTTGGAGGAATTCTCTGTAATATAACACATGGAGCAGAGAAATACACATACGTCATAAAGAAGAAAGCAAGTAAATTCATAAATTACTCTAACCAGTGCTGTGAAATTTATGTAGGAGGATCTAACTGCGTTATATGCATCAGTTGAAGATAATAGTTACCAGTGTAGAATCTTTAGCATCAAAAGGGTCGTATAGCTTGAAGAAGCAAGCTGTCGTTGTTGCTCTGCTACTGGAAGCATGTTCTTCTTGCTTCAGATACCTGGGATACTTGATTTCAGTGCAACTGGGTTCCATGATCCTCATATCATAGCTTAGGTTGCTCTGGAATTCGAAGAAAACAAAATACCCCTGGTGATTGAATTGTATCTGATCACATTCGCCCACCCATTGCTTAGATATAGCTCATTGTTTTGCGTACAAATAGTCGTACTGAACGTTGAACCATTGGGAGTTCTAAGCTGCAACACATCTCCGAAATTTTTTCGGTATACATCAAACAGTAACCGCGGGAGGAACTGTTGACACGACAATATATACAACAAATAGGTAGATCAGTTATATCCTTAATATAATATACATACTTGTTTTGAGAAATTGATTATTTCATATAGGTTACCTATATATTGAATAGATTAGAAGTATTTACTCATCATCTCTGCAACTAATACGGGACGGTGGTTTTGATGCAGAAACTTACCAGCATGTTGTTCTCCACAGCACTGGACAAGATGACCTTGAAGAAATTCATAGTGATTCCAGCAATTGACTTTACACTGATATTAAAATATAAAAGAGATAAAAGTTTATTCGTCACTCTGAACCACACAAACGATTACAGAAGCTGATATCCATTAATTAAATATCCAGGTTAAGTGAACACGGTCCTCGATTGCTGCAACAACTAAGAAGCAGCAACATCGTATGGGTATAATAATTAGCAGTGTAAAAATATTCTATTACGTTTTAAAACGACTACATCTCATGCAGCATACGTATATCCGAATTTATGAAGATGGCATTTTATGATTCCGCTATATTTACCTAACTCATCAAAGGACCAAAAAACAGAGGTCGAATATACTATTATCACTGTTAATATTCTGCCTAAAATTAGCTACTATTATATGTCAATGCTGACCTATTTTGTTTAATCAGATAGTGAACCTAAAAGATTTGAGATCACATCTGAAGGATATCTAATTATTCCAGGAGTATGTATCGAATTGTTAAATGCAATATATTTGCAATATTAATTTCGGAAGAGGACTGCAGTGAGGTAGTTTTCTCAGAGTTTGACACAACCCATATTTGTGTTGTTGATTAATTTAAGAAATTTGTAATAAAATAAAATATAACAACGAACAAATTGACGGCTCAAAGACAGCATTTGAGAAGAACTTTATAATTTCTACATATAATATACAGTTGAAATTTTGCAAATATAGATGAGCCTTTTACAATAATCCCTAATTATTCAATGTACTGAACTAATAAACATCAGCTGATGGAAGAGGACAAAACAACAATGAATTTGGCACTGTATTTTTAGCTTTGACAATAGGAATCGAGGAATGCAGAGGACATGATTACGTGACATGAATCATCATAGTAAACATGCAACTACAAATCCTACGAGTAAAAATATTGAACAAGTACATCGGAAGTTATAATATTTTTACTGTAATTATACATACAAATTTCAGCAGGAGATGTATATCGAAATCGTTCCTTCCAATCACTTCAAGAAGCTCAATAGTGCATTTCACAGTACTCGTACACGAGAGTAATCAATTGCGGATAAGAAGAACAAACAAACTCAAGAAGAAAAGGAAGATTGTAAATATATGATACCTGAAAGGAGATAAGCCTGGAGACGAAACTTGAGATTTGTGAGCTGAAGGGGCAGGCGTGAAACTCGGCAGCCTTTAAGCATACCGAGTAAAGGAAGGGAGGTATTACTTTATAGTTGTTTAAATACAATTGCACTGCAAGTCCTCTTAGAGTCAAATATTAACAAATCTGCATACTACTCACTGGAAATTGTATAATAGTTATTAATAAGACATATTGACTAAGTATGAGAACTACAAAATATTTGAGTGTTTAACAATTCAATGAAAATTGGTAGATACATAATAACAAAATATTTGTGATTTCCTCTCTGTTTGTTTGTAAGCAAGTCAATTAAGAACACTAACAAATTCTACTTTTCAAATATATAAATTTTTTGGAATATATTCATTTATCCGGTTATTATATCTCATTTGCTTATATAATGATAGATTTAACTAATATAACATATTTGCAGCGTCGTTAACTCTTCTTAGAATCCAAGTTGTGTGAAATTCCTAATCACTTTAACTCGATTTCGTTCACACACCTCACAAGATTTCTGTACCAAGAAGAAGAATAAGAATGTACAATAAAAGTAGCAAATGTGCGATTCTTAACGGTTAGAGGATCTCTGGTTTGAATACATCTACTGTTTGGTACTTCATTATCTTTAATGAAGTTACTTTCTTTACAATGTTCACAGACTATTTATACATGTGGAGTTGATAACCAGAAAGATGTGTGCGAAGCATCTATCTGTCAACGCTCAAAACAATAGCTATATACATGTTGTACTACAAAAAAATCGTTGCTATCTGTAAGCAGAGATCCCGGCCATTGATTCAACATATCTGGAGTTCAGTAGCACAGAAAGAGCATATAGATTTTAGTCTTCCAAACTCTGGACACCATCTATATGCATGTTCTGTGAGCAAAAGTAATTACCGATTGTCTTGCATCTATGCACATAGGTAGTAGCTAACAACATCACTATTCCCATAGTAGTAAGAGCGGAATCCTTTATCAGGCACGTTCCACCTGCCGCACACTACACTTGTTCGTCCAGCGTTCATTTTTGCTCTTTTGATGCACCAAGACGGAAGTAGTATTTTGTGTTTGAGCTGCTTGCATTGGCCTTTGATATAACATCAGTTTGCTTCTGTGAGAAATAAAGAGGGAAAAATGCGGACATTATTCAACAGTTTACACACAAAACAGCAGTCTCGCAAATAAGGTCTACATGTTATATTATAATGATATAATGGGGAAGTACATACGTTCTCCGTCATAGCTGATAGAATTGCTGAAGTTTGCTGTAACACAGTGTTGACATCATGTCCAAAAAGGGTAATCTCAAGTTCACCACTGCCGTTTGTGATGCGAACATTTAGCCGACCCCTGTTAACAAAAAAATCTTTCTAGTTGCAAAACATCAATCCAGTCAAATCGAAACACGGTGTAAGACAATGGCAAAAATATAAATCCGAAATTCAAGTATTAGGAGACTTATTAGGCAGATTCAGAGATTTTACTAATAAAATAGAGCACCAACAATTACCAAGCTATAGAAATGCAACACTATGACCGCAGCTACCACAATCTACTTCACCCATTATGTGCCCAGTAGCACGATTGCAGCGGTTGCAAGCATGGTACCATGGTCGCTGATTTGGTGGCGATACCAGAATAGAGGCTTTCACCCACACTTCATCATCTGCAGACTGTAGATTAAGAGTAGGATACATGTTAATACATTCATGATTTAATATATCAAGCAGACAAATGAACAAATTAGGATATTGCATTTGTACCGGTGTAGGGGATAAATCTGCTATCTTACACAGCTTGAACTCTGCATTAGCATTTTTGACGCTCTTTCTTGTTAGGAAAAATTCTGAGCCCTTCAGATCATATATTTTATCGTGGTTGGCATCACGCCTGGGAAATAAAGGTTAACAGTTAACAGCGATTTTATTCTCAGACAACATGAAAATATTGTACCCATACCAATCACACAACTCCTCAATTCGCGCATCTTTGACACCATGCATGAACATGGAATACTCTGTTGTTTTTAGAAAAAAATCTGCATACACCAACAGTTTGAGTGAACACTAATATTGATAGCAGATTAAAATATCCCATATTACATATTCAATATATGAGATATAATCCATTTTACCTAGATACTTCGTTGCAGCAACATTGGTGACAACAACAACAACAGGCTGTGTGGATGCTATCACTGCTAATTTTTCAGCATCACTTACTGCAGCATCATCCCATGCTGAGAGACAGGTAGGAGAAAGAGTGCAGCCAAAACTACACATTTACTTCTGTTTCACTTCTCAAGCCGATTTAGTATGTAAATATTCTATATCTGGACTGAAGATCCATATGTAAGAACTCTTACGATTCATCGACAATCACAATGTCTCGGACGGTGGAACGGTCTGTAGAATCTTTGCGGCCTATTGTCCTGGTCGACATCACAGCAACCACAACTACAGCTATATCTGGCCAACAAGAAACTCATAGAAGCATCAACGTTCAAATATATAAACCGAGCAAAGTTCGACGACACATATCAAATAAACAAAGATAACTTACCAAATTTTTCACGGCTGTTGACGCATGACCGTGCATCTTTCAAACATTTGAAGTTGAAATTACTGCTACATATAGCATCTTCTACATCATCATCAGGAACAGCTTTCATTCGCTGATCAAGCACCAGTACGAAATCATGATCGATGTAACGATGCTGCGGATTGACAGGTCTGACGATACCCTCACTAAACCACTACGAACCAAATGGCTTGAGTTTTTTTTATCAAAAGTTGGAATATTTTCCTCAAAAGCAGTCCCTTGTATACGAGTACCCTGGAACCACATAAACCAAGAAATCAGATGTGGATAATAGCAGGAATCATGAGGTAGCAATATAACCCCGGTGACCCGGAGAAGTTAAAGTAGAGAAGTTGTGGGATTAAGAATTGTTGTACCTCGCTATCACAGAAAACATATCGCTGGTATTTTTTATCACCATACCGAGCTCTAAGTACACGGGATTTTTCAGCAACACGGAGTCGGACTTTCCTGTCTTTGCTTTTGTCGGTTAAGGCCGATAACTTTATAATGCTGCTGGCCATTTATTTCTTGTATATAATCTGCACAGTGAACATCTTGCAAATTATTTTTACTGCAAAGTAAAATCAATTTCTGAATAGAACTCGACAGAAACCTCAGTTTCAGGAACATAACATCAAACAAATGAACATTGTATCATGCAAACTAACGCGGCAATCAAAGCAAACACAACTACAATAGTAAGAATATTCAGAGAACACTGTATATTTTGTTGCCAAAAGAATAATATAACAGAATGCATAAGATGTAGTTAAGGAATACTAACCACAAAATATTTTTAATGCTACAGTTCTGAATGGGATGCTCTACGTAACAAATCTTTGTACACAACATTTTGTGTACTACATGAAGTTTGGGCACGTGGTATAGGATGTATAAGAACTTTAACTGTCGCCGATAATTTGGCTAGAGAGAGAGCGACATAAAGTTGACCGTGTGAAAATACTGGTTGAGGTAGATAAACACCAACATAGTCTAATGTCTGGCCTTGTGACTTGTTAATTGTCATAGCAAAACATGGTCGTACTGGAAATTGCTTTCTCTCAAAGTCAATAGGGAAATTATCTGTTTGGGAAGGCCTAAGAGGTATTATGGGGATAAAAACCGATTTACCCTTGTTAGAACCTATTGCTATTTCAGCATGAATGATATTAGGCAGCATATTTTTACAAATAAGTTTAATACCATTTTAAAGACCAGCCGATGGATCTAGATTTCGAAGAAGCATTAAAGGACAACCAGGTTTTAAGCACTAATTCATGCGGTGGCAATCCATTCGGAGTAAGTGAGTGCAAAAATTCTAAAGGATGATTTTCATGACTACCAGGTATACAACTATCAAAACTATCATAAGTATCAGCTTCAGTAGGAAATCTACTCAACAGAGTTTGATTTATCTCATCAACCCAATCATTTCCGGGAGTGAGAATAGAACGACCAATGAGATAGTCGTGTTTGTGGCATTCTCGCTCAAAATTAGGATAAACACTGTTTATCAATGCATCAATTGATGAGCTTTCATCTGTAAATGGTACGATCATAGATCACGGGAGTTCTATTAACGATTCATCCTTCTGTTGTAGAGTCCCATCACCAACTTACAGAACGAATCGGAAAAAATATGGATCATGGAGTGCTCGCATGTTCTCTGTCAAACGTAATTTGCGCATTTTACCCCATAAATGAGAGTCAACAACACTATTTGATATGCACTCCTCCTTCGCTGCACGCACTGTTACCGGAATAACTTGTTTGAAGTCGCCACCAAATACTACAACTTTTCCACCAAAGTCATCTTCATTGGAACAAATATCACGAAGCATGCTTTCAAATGCCTCTATGTTCTGCTTCTTGGCCATAGTAACCTCATCCCATAATATTACTTTCGCTTTCCTTATAAGATGCGCTAGAGCAGTCTGCTTGTCAATATTGCAGTAATTTTTCTCTCTTGTATCCAGAGGCAGCTTGAATCGAGAATGTGCTGTACGCCCACCAGGCAGATTCGATGCTGCAATGCCAGTGCTAGCTGTAGCCAGTGCAATATTTCCAGATGATCGAACATACGCCAGAATAGCTTTATACAGGAAAGTTTTTCCCGTTCCACCTGGGCCATCAATGAAGAAGCATTGACCTCTGTCATCCTCAATATGATCAACAATGATATCATAGGCTATCTTTTTCTCTTCATTTAGTTGCTTCATTGCTGCAATATCTTCTGCATGTATAGGAATTGACAACTCCACATCAATTTCGCGATTAGCAGAATTTGCATTGTCAGCAGATTCCACGCATGCTGGTAAACCAAAATCCACTAAGTGTTTGCCCATCGACTCAAGAAACATGCCAACCCCTTTGATCGTCTTCGATAAAATCTCGGTCTCGGTCCGACAGTTCCCACGGCGATAATCTTCACTGAGATCATTATAAAATCGATCCCAAAGAAATCGTGGATTCATTGGTTGGCAAAATACGAGAAGTGTAGCAAACAAACGACGCAATGTTTGTGGCATTTGAAAAGAAGCAGCCTCAATTAAGGAATGTTCCAAGGCACTATCCTTTTCCAGCAATCCCAATCTTTCACAAGCTTCACGAAATGTACTACAGAGATGATTGTTGACGGTGCGAAGATGTTCATACGACTCTGCGCCTCGTACATGCATGAGAAGAATCCGAAGGAAAAACCGTTCACCTTCCCCCGGGTTAGCAGCAACGATACGACCGATACACTGTCTCTGTTGACGCAGCTTCCAGCATAATGCATCTGAATCCCACACATAGTGTTCTGGAAACTCGCTATAAAGCCACCGCTTCACACTCTTATCACGCTTATTCATTTCAAAATACTCAGTCAACATTGTTTTTGTGTGCTTCTTATCTGTGGCAATGTATGGCAAATTGCTATACTGATTCAACGCGATCGATTGCATTCCCGGAAGATGGAGTGGCAGAGAAATCACAGCGGATATATCTCATTCATGGGGAATTTGAAGAGGCGCCAAGCAGCTTCAGGGGGAGAGATCCATCTAGCAGACTGAAAAGCAGCGATTTCATCAATTCCCGATTTCTGATTCGATACTACTTGAAATATAATCTTGTCATGACCTTTGTAAATATACTTGTACAAGTACTTCACAGCTTTCACAGTTGAACAAATCTCAACATTCAGGTGGCAGTCATATTTAGCCAGAAGATACGGATTGTAGGGCACAACCCACCTGTTATCCAACGTATGTCCTCTGACCTCGACAGTACGTCCATTATTCTGGCGCTGATATATGGGAAACGCATCATCACCAGATTTCGTGACTTCAGCAAGATCTCTCGGATATTATTCTTACAACCAGTCTTCGGAAGCATGCAAGGTCTTTGACGGTTACGATATCCACAAGGACCATGCATCATGTGTCTCCTAACAGCATCGTGAATGTGAGGGTTCGCCTTCGGGTCCGGAATTTCAGCCGACATATACCTATCATACTGATCAGGTCGCATTAACTTTGCAAATTTCTTCAATATCAGCAGGAAATGTACGTGTGGCAGACCACGCTTTTGATACTCAATAACGTAGGTATACGCTGCAATGGGACAAAGAATCTCCATATCAATCAAGTCATGTTTCAGCTCAACGGTTTTCGCGCGAAAAATCTGAGCTACTAAATCAGGCCGATTCTGAGCATGCTCATGCCTCAAAAGCTCCGACTGTATCTTAGCCCAGTTGGGATTACATGTCATTATAAGAAAGTAATACGGCTTCCCAAACTTACGAACCAAGGCCATTGCATCCTGATAGCGACGCTTCATACCGCGAGGCCCACCAACAAACGAAGGGGGTAATACTACACTCCGACCAACATTAGCAGGATCAGTTTCACCAGCAGCTAGGCTATCTAATATTCCCTGATACAATTCAGATCGAATAATATGCTGATGATGACGCACAAAATCAAGGCGACTTGTCTCCAGCTTGATATACATGTCAACAACATATTGTTGTAGAAGCCGACCAAAAAGCAGCAGCGACCATTCCCGCACACTTCTGATTTGCAACCTGTAACAGTAGTATTCACGGCAGCTGACAGTGTCACTCTGAGACTCAGAATCCTTTGGTCCTGAAATTAGTAAACCAATAAATCAGCAAAACATGGATACACAATATTATTATTAAAAAATCATAATGACTTCGGATAGACAATAACACAGACAGGAGAGTATAAATAACTCCTCGTTTTCGCCACTTGGAAGGTTTCTTCTCAATTCAAGTTTGCCATCCTGGTTGGCCTTGAGGAAACACTATAGGATATTGCAGCGGATCAAAACAACCTATGTGATACTGTATTTTTATGATACCACCTCCCTGACGGTGAACCAAGATATTCCGCGAATACTGGCCAGCCCGCGATTCATCTTCAATCCAGATACCAGCAACTTGATCAGAAGTGGGCAAATTGTGCGTTCGCTGATCCAAACCTGGATCACATTTTATGCGGACATCATACTCCGCCAACTCGCTATTCTCGTACATTGACCTGAAACGCTTGCGATAGGGATTAATATCCAATATTTCAGTCAGGCAAGCAATGATAGAAGGGTCAAGATTTTCAAAGGCTTTCACCCAGCATTGCAACTGGTACTCAGGATCATAGAAATAAAGCTGCAGATATCTTGGATTTGTCACACGGGGCTCCAAGTCGTTAATATAGTGATATATCTGGCCCTGAACGTGGAATGTGTAAACACCCTTGCTCTTGTTCTTCGTGTTGGGATCCGATTTCACACCCATAGAGGTAAAAGCAAACACAGAGTTATATGCGCGGATATTAGTCCGAAAAACTTGGATGGCCTCATCATCAGACAAAAGTAACCGGAGAAGAGCATCAGGTATTTCATGCGATGCCAGGACAATACGACCTTCACTACATCAGAATCCATCAGGTTCATAAGCAAATAACTTGGCATTGCAATACCGGCATCTCCGCGGTGCAGGAAGCAAGCTTGGCTCAGACGGAGGAGGCGGAGGATCCCGCTCCCAGCTCTTTGTTCGCGGCCGCCCTACAACCGCACAAGCATATAATCAGACAACACCAAACTACATGGCACCATCTCATAATCAGAAACATATAACAAAAATATAGGTAGTTACGTTGCGGTCTCTTGGATCCACTCGATTCACCGAATTCAGTGGTAACCTGACCCAATGAATTTGACCCAGAAGTGGAAACATTCGCATGCGAGGACGACACATAACTATTACCACGCGTAACTGGCGTCCTGCTCGGCAGAACCTGTTTCGGAGAAAGAACTGGATTTGCAATATGTATCCCCCCATTAGCGGTAGATGGACCAACTTCACTCCTACCCTGACCCAAGGAATTACACCCAAAGATGCAAACATCAGCATACACATTACTATTACGACGTGTTACTGGAGCACTGCTGGATAAAACCTGTCTCGGAGCAGGAGCTGAATTTGCAATATCTATCCTCAAATTATGGGTGGCAGAACCACCAGCTGGAGGAAAACCCAACACATCACTATGAAAACCATAATAAGAACCCAATCCTGGCATACCACCACCTGCAACCCCTATCTGCCACCACGTAGCAGCATTCGACGGCATACTACAGTGACTGTACAGCGGAAAACCGACACCAGTTGGTAGTCCACATAGATTGCCAGAAAGACCTGCAGCAGCAGTCATTGAGGATGCTTGAAGAACATTGTTGGTTGAATTCATTGACCCCACTACCACATTATCAAAAGGCAGTGCAGTCCCGGGAGGCACATTCATATAGGAAGAGCAAGTCCCCGAAGAACGTTCGAGATGGTCTCTAAAAAACATATTAGTAATACCTCCGCGATCAACAGTCGAGGGACCCCCATCATACTTGCGGCACTTTGAAGACCTACTGGAAGACATAGCTAACATACTACACATATATTAAATCCCACAAAACAAAGGAAATCTCAGATAACAGAAGAAGATCATACAAACACAAATATCCATATTTGCCCGCACAATAGGAAAACATAACAACAGGTGTTGCAAACTCTATGACACAAACAACTCCAACAGAAACATTCACAGTAATTTAACAACTTAATAATGCAGCAACAACCATTCTACATAATATATTCAGTGTCAAAAATACCAGGAGAATATGTAATACCGTTTATCGGAACAACTTTGAAACGAACACACACACCAGACCCAGCATCGTACACAAAGCTGCAACCAAAAATTGCACAACACATCAGCAAACCACAACCAATAAGCCAGCGAAAACCACATCCAAAATAACTGAACCATTAAAAATATAAATGATAACATTAATAGGAAACACATGCAGTTGGCATACCCAGCACACATACTGACACCAAACCTAAATTTAAAACCCAACAACTTCAACCACCACATGCATACATTAAGACAATATCGGAAGCAGAGTACAACAACATACAGAGCAATGATAAACAATACAAGGCCAAATAACCCACTTGACCATTGCACAAGCACGCCGCCGATTCTGAATTCAAAAAATCTACCAATTTTTGAAATTCACAAACCCAGTCAAAATCAAGGCATAAAACAACCCACGCATGAGCAACATATACAGATATACGAAGGAATTGTATTGCATGCATCAAATCACACCCCAAAAAACTCACCGAGGCCTTCGAACTCCCTTCAGCGCTGCCGATCTCCGACCACTATTCTCTCTCTTCTAAACCATGTGCTGAATCAAACCACCCAAAATATATACCAGAGGGGAGAAGAAGACACAGCTGGCACCTCCGTCTCTCGCCACACTGCAACGCACTCACCCCGCCCATGTGACTCCAAGCCAAACTGAGGGTATGTAATAAACCCCAACACCAAGCCAAACTCCACTGCCACTAACCCACAACCCTCCGTAATTAACATCACCTATAAGGGCAGAAGACTAACCCCGCCCATGTGGCTCCAAGCCAAAGTAAGGGTATGTATTAAACCCCAATAAGAAGCCAAACCCCACTGCCACTCACCCACAACCCTCCGTAATTCACATCACTTATAGGGGCAGAACGGTCAAATTAAGGGATGCATCCGAAGCTGAGTGGGCATGAAACCATTGGGCCACAGTGGAATCCAAGCCTACATGGCGCTGAGCTGTCGAGGGCAACTCCCTCTTTTATATAGGTAGTTATATAATTTTTTTCTACAACCTTACATCGAGGAATTTCCCAAAATACTCCTATTTAGTACAAAAAATACCATATTACCCCCGTTTTAACTAAAAATCTCAAAATGCTACTCTTTTGAAGACCCGGTTTGGAATTCTTTTTGAGGATAAAACCAATTTTATTAGGGGTGTGTCGCACCCGTAAAATCGTCCTGAATTACATCAATAGCCCAATTTGGCGTTTCCGAATAATAACTAGATTCACCTGCATCTAATCCCTTATTGGCAAAACAGTGAGCTGATTTGTTTCCGTCGCGGGTAACGTGTGAAAATTCCACCACCTCAAAATAAAAAAGTAACTTTCTTCTTTTCACCATGAGCTCCCTGAGTTCCGATAAAGCATTGAGGCCTCGGATTTTGCCCCAGTGACCATGTTTGAGTAGCCCGAATCCTACTAGGGAATCTGATTCCAGTTGTAACTTATGAACCTTCATATCCCTCACGAATTCTAGACCAACCACCAAAGCCTCCATTTCTGCCAACAGCGGGGTTCTTGTCTGAGTTGTTCTCTGCGTTCGACCACCAACAAAAACTCATAAGCTATTTCGAAGGAAAGCTCCTACACCTATAGCGACTCTGTTCATTCTCCAAGCCGCGTCTGTGTTAATCTTCATAAACCCCGTCAGACGAGGTACCCAGTGGTCAGAGCTCCGGGGTCAAGGTTGGCAACTATCCTCAAAGGTTCCACGAATTTGGCATTCTTTGTACCATTCTACCGTCTTAAGAGCAATATTGTCCATCTCATCCGAGGTGCTTCCAATTCCTTCAAATCTGAGCTTGTTCCTACCGTACCAAATAGCCCAAATTCCAGCCACCATTTTCTCACACTGAACCGAAGGGGATCTTTCCAATTCTAAGACCAACCATTTTCTGAAGTCCATCGTTTTCCTCTCCAAAAAATTTGAACCCAACATTTTTTCCCATACTAATCTCACTGTTGGACATGCCGTGAACAAGTGATTTTCATCCTCTTCATCTTCATTACAAAACTTGCACCGTGTATCAACATGAATTCCCCTCTGCAGCAGCCTGGTCATAACCGGTAGAGAATTGTGATAGAGTCTCCAAACCGGAAAGATTAATTTTTTAAGGATTTTCAAAGACCAAAGCTTGCTCAAGTGTTTGTTGTGATTATTTCCCCATGAAGAAGAAGCTATTGGAACTGATCTCCGCCGCTGAGCTTCATAACCAGTGGCCACAGTGTATAATCCATCTTCGCTATGTTTCCAATAGAAAGAATCGTAAGAATCCCTGTGCTGATAGGGGATGGAGAGATTACATCTACATCAGTCGGCCATAGTACCTGGCGTAGACGTTCGACATTCCAGTCCTGGGTATTTTCATATATTAGCCAATTAACTCTGAGATTGTCGTATCCAGCTGGGCATGGCGTAATGACCTTATTGATGGATTGGCGGGGGATCCGACAATCACCGAAAACTTTAACATTGTTACCGTTTGCTATGTTCCACATGATTCCTGTCTTTATTAAATCTCTACCGGAAAGCATACTTCTCAAAGCAAAAGATATCGACGCATTTTCCGGTAATTTTTAGTCGAGAATATTCGAGGACTTGAAATACTTAGCTTGGAGAACTGTACTCACCAGGGTGTTTGGGAAACGAAGCATTCTCCAATTTTGTTTTGCTAACAAAGCAACATTGAAGTAATGAAAACCGCGAAAGACAATCCCCCCCTTCTGTTTTGTCTTGTTTCATCTTATCCCAGGACACCCAGTTCATCTTCTTTCTATCCTCTGTTCCTCCCCACCAAAACCGGCGGACAATCTTCTCCATGTCTTGACAAACTTGCATGGGGAGTAAAAACAACTCATAGCGTAGTTTGGAATCGCCTGAGCCACCGCTTTAATCAAAATTTATTTTCCTGTAACGGATAGAAGCTTTCCTTTCCAACCTTTCACTTTATTCCAAATGCGCTCTGTAATATGGGCAAAGTTGATCTTCTTCTTCCTACCAAAGGTAATGGGTAATCTGAGGTAACTGTCATGCTGGTCTGCTAACTGTATTCCGCAGAGATGGCTCATAGTTACCCTGTCAAACAAATTAACATTATCTGAGAACACCACAGAAGATTTCTCTAAATTCACCTTTTTTCCTAAAGCAGCCTCGTAATCCTGTAAAATATAACGCAAAACAGATATCTCATTCAGAGTAGCTTTTCTAAAAAGCAAACTAACGTCAGCAAAGAACAAATGTGAGATCAATGCCCCCCCTTGAGGCCGCAACCCCTGAGAGAGATCCCTCCTCCACCGCAGCTGAGAGATGGCGTGACAAAGTCTCACTAACAAGCAAAAAGAGATAGGGAGATAGGGGGCACCCCCGTCGAAGACCACGTTCATGGATAATGTGGCCATGTACTTTGCCATTAACTATCAAATTGTACGTAGGAGTAGAGATGCAGTTCATAACAACATTAACCCATCTCTCCCCAAAACCCATGCGCTCCATAACGGCCCTTAAAAGCCACCACTCCACCCGATCATAAGCATTGCTCATGTCAGCTTTAACAGGCAGATAACCAACGATTCCTTTCTTCCTGTTTTTCATAGAGTGGAGAACCTCAAAAGCCGTCAAAATGTTGTCAGAAATAAGACGACCCGGCACAAAAGCACTTTGATTCTCCGAGATCAAAGAATCAAGAATGTTTTTGAGCCGATTTGCCATCGTCTTAGTTATTATTTTATAGATCGTAGAACATAGACTAATAGGTCGTAAGTCACTCGCTTTGCGTACCTGCTTGATCTTTGGAATCAAAGCAATAAGAGTGTGATAGAACTGACTAATATCATCCAGTCCAATTCAAAATTCTAACGCAAATATTTTCCACATCTTCATCCACAATGGACCAATAACGCTGATAGAAGAGAGGTGGAAAGCCATCCGACCTTGGAGCCTTTCATGGAGCCATCTGCTTTATTGATACCCGGACCTCTTCTGCGTTATAAACCTGATCCATATAGCTTCTTTGTTTGGCTGTAAGTAGTCCGGTGACCCCTTCTAGAACCGCACCCATCTGGCGCTGAGTAGGATTGGAAGAAGAGAAATAACTCAGAAATAACCCTCAAGGGCTGAGATGATCTGACCTGATTCTGTCATCCAGTGTCCAGAATTATCTTCTAAACCCATAATCATGTTCCTATTGCGTCGAATCGAAGATTTACGGTGGAAGCAGCCAATATTTTTATCCCCTTTACGGAGCCATGTCTCTCTTCACCGTTGCTTCCACATCTCCTCTTCCTTAAGAACGATGTGGAGAATATGGTTGCGGATCTCCTTCGTTTCTGATATGGCACTACCTTTCTATGGACCGTCCATAAAAACCTGGAGTCTAATTCGAAGCAACCTCAGTTGTTTTCGTATATTGCCGAAAACATTTTTGTTCCAGTGCTTTAAAGTCGAAGTTGTGGCGCTGAGTTTGAGGTCTACTGTGGCCCCGGGTTCACGCCAAGAATTTCTAACTACATTCTCGCAGTCATGATGATGAAGCCACATTGCTTCAAACTGATACCTTCTTCTAACCGGAGCCATTCTAAGTATACTAAGATTCCACAAGATTTCCAATGGTATGTGATCAGACACCTCTGCGGCGAGGTATTGGACTTTTGCACCTCCAAAAATGTCAGACCAGCTATATGTCGCCAAGCAGCGATCTAAACGCTCCCGAATGGAAGCCTCATCCCCTTGATTGTTTGTCCAAGTAAAACGTGTACCTGAGAAGCCTTGATCTCGCAACTAAAGTAAATCAATGGCATGACGGAAATCTTCAATTTGTCTGAAGGAGACTGGTCTTCCTCCTTCTTTGCCTGACATAGAAGAAAACGCATTGAAATCCCCAACCACACACCAAGGCAGGTTACGTGGACAAAGTTTTTTAAGTAACAACCAAGAGTTTTATCTCTCTTCTCTAACAGGATCTCCATAGAACCCCGTCAGAAAACCAAGCAAATCTTTAATAGAAAAATTACCCTAAATATGAAAATCTGACCAATTAATCAAATCAAATTTTCCCTCAGAGTCCCACAACATGGCTAAAACGCCACGACTCTCAACATAGTTCCTGAAAATCCCGTTCTGAAAACCAAGCAAATCTTGAGTTCGCTTCATCTTCGTTGCATACTGTTTTGTCTCCATCAAGAAGACGATGTTTGGCTTGTGTCTCCTCACGATTTCGCGAAGAGAGACAACGCTACGGGGGTTGCCAAGCCCCCGTACGTTCCAACTTATGAGACTCATTGCTCTTGGCTAGGCTGTATCACAGCCTCATCCACTTTAGAGTTTGGGTACTTTTGGGCTCCCCCTTCCACACACGGAATCCGCACAGAAACCTGACTAGCCTTGTTGACGTCAATCTTCTCCTTCCCCTTTGGAATAACAACCGGGGGCTGCCCATACACTGCTGGATTTTGAAGATTCCTCGGATTTGTTGCATTATGCGTGGCTTCTTGACTCTTTGTCCTTCCAACCGATCCTCGGCCTCTTTCTCTTCCTCGACCCCCGACTTCTACTTTCTTCCCCCGGGGGTTTGGACTGAAATTAGCTGAACTCGTAGGTCGTTTAGTTCCCAAAACCGAACCAAGAGCAGTTGCTGGAGCTTTGCCGTTATCTTGCGTCGTCGGAGCTGTATTGGTGGGACTATGGTCTCCCAATCCGAGAGGGTTGTTAAAAACTGAATCCCTTCTTGTTGGCTAACTGCGTCCGGAACCGCTTCATCCCCTCCACTATTGTACTCCCCCTCAGTACCATCCATGGGATCTTCATCATTATAGAAATATTCATCAAACAATTTGCTTGGTTCATTGTTGATCGAGGGTTCCTTCGGGAAGTTGAAACTTCCTTTCTTCTTTGGAGGGGGAGGACGGAAAGTTAACAACTCTCCATACCCCGGTACTTCCCCGGCCTCTTCCTTCGCCATTCTAGCCGGACAGTCTTCATGTAAGTGCGTGATCCTCCCACACCACTGGCAAACATGAGTAATTCGTTCGTAAACGTAATCCAGCCATATCTTTTCACCAAGAACGCTAATGTAAGCACCTCATTGGAGAGGTTCATTAGGGTTCAAGGTTACTTTGCACGATAGTAATCTTCAGTCTTACTAACAAACTTTCTATCGCCAGTGTCTAGTATAGGACCGAGCTTCTTTGTAACCCTCTTAAGATCGCCTTCGTTCCTCATATTGACAGGTATATTTTTGACTTGAACCCAAACGTTCAACTGCTTGAACTTAACATCATCAACCCCTGGACCTGGTACCCATGGTTTAAGGAAGAGTAGGATACCGTAGAAAGACCAAGGGCCGCCGCTAAGCACCCGTTCCAGATTTGTGGATGACGAGAATTGGAAGATAAATCTATTGGGGCAGACATGATCAATTGTGAAGCTTTCTTCTTCCTTCCAAATCTTCGCAAGAATCTTCTGCATAGCCCATGTGTTGAAATTGATCGGGAGCGCAAAGCTTCCGATTAGACAAGGACCCAGCAACTGCAGCGTTTCGTTACAGTAGTCGTCATTAAAGACTTCTACTTGTTCTTCAATCTCCGTGATGGAAGGCAATTGCCAGTTGTTTGTTGTAGAACTCCGATGATCCATTCCTCGAACCTTGAGATCTCCGACAGACTCGGAGCCGCTAAAACCCTAAAAACCTTTAATATGTATTCGGAAGGACCTGTTTTGGAATTGAGGTTTCAGTCAATGAAACCATCTTTTGTTCTTAAGGTTTTAAACAGATTCGACAATTAGGCAATTTGAAAATGTCTTATGAATTATTTTCTTTATTTTTAAACAAAGTCTTATGAATTATTTATCAGATAAAAAAATGAACCAAATCTTCAAAGATACTATAAGAAAAAAAAATGAAAAACACGCATCTTTCTTATTCATTCCGATTCATCTCAAAAGAACACCCTCAGAAGTCATAACCGTATGCACGGGCTTGCAACCGGTCTCATGATTTCTAAATCACATTATCAGTATAAAAAACTAACTATCTATGACGCATTGGCTATTTCTTTTTTGAGAAGCTGACTTGTTTTCATCCATCTAAAGCCCTTCACCATTCAAGGAATACTACACTAATTTTGACTAATTACATGGACATGTCATCTTGTTGTGGGTCTGATAGGTTGTTGTTCTTGAGAACGAGCAAGAATTTTTTAGGGAAAAAGTGATCATTCACATAGAGAAGTTGTAACAATTTAATTATTAGTAATAAAATGAATTTCATCTACAAGAGATTTTATATATATATATATATATATATATATATATATATATATACATATATATATACATATATATATATATATACTGTTTTTGAGAAACTGTAAAAATATATTTATTGTGTCTTTAAAATATGTATTTATATTTAGTTTACTTAAATAAGGGTACATAAGTCATTTTTATTGCTTAATTTTAAGTTTTTCTTTGTAACTGATACTTCTATTCAAGTATATTTTCTCATTTAAAAAAAAATACAAGTGTATTTTGTAATAACTATTTCGTTTTTACTGTCTGTGCAAATTATATTCTAATTCGCTGCCTTAAAAATACAAGTTTATTTTGAAAGCAAAGTTTCTGTAAATAATGGGCGGGCAGAGCAGAAAATATAGGTTTTACTATCCTTGCTTTCAAAACGGGGTTTCTCTGGTTGAAACCTCAAGACGAAATATATGTTTTGAAATAGTGGCATTCTAGGATTATTGGTTCAAGTGGTGGTATTTTGATATTTCTTGTACATAGTAGTGGTAGTTTGGGAAGATCCTCACCTTACATCGCCCTAGAGGGGTACAAGAAATGATAAGGGGGGAGGGAGATAAGTTAGGTGTTTAAAAATACAATATTGCCCTCGTTATAATGTGGGTGTTTTGTGGGAGTGTGTGTGTTAGAAAGCTCAATCTTAGTCTTATTTCATGATTAATAAAAATTAAATTATTAAATACAATCAGAACGTTATTTTTTAATGAGATGAAAAAACATGAAAAACTTAAGCAAATACAAATTTGGAACAATGAATCAAGATCATCAACTAATACAAAACAATAATGAAGGGCAATACGATCATTTACAGACATATTCTATCACTTATCATGCACTACCCGGACATGTCGATAGATGTACATGCATCTTATCATATCTCATGTCATGCTTTAATCAATCACTTTGAAACAAAAATCAGTTAACATGTCTTATCCCAGTACAATCATAACCTGCATCATCCCAATCATAACCTGCATCATCCCAGTAACGCTCTTATTCCCATAATTTTTATCCATTACCGAAACGAGCTCATCATGTACTATTCACCACCAAAAAAACCAAAGGTTAAAACTCAACCTTAAAGACATATCCATGTGTTGAGGCACCACGATAGAGTGCAAGGGGCTTTGGGGCTCTATGGTTAGAGAAGGGGTGAGACAAGACATTGTTCAATATTAAAAATAATAATATATTATATATATATATTTTTTTAGAGAATAATATATTATATTTAGTATTGTAGTTGAATTTCTACTTATCAAATATATAAATTTTAGTTTCCAATTGCTACAAACACTTTATGATCATGAACAATATTTAAATATAATTTTCTATTATATTTATGCATTATTTTATATTAATTAATATACAAAATCTAGTCAAAATATTAATATATAGATATAAAATTCTAAAATCTGTACTATACAGCCATTTTAGAAAGTCAGTGTTATAAACATAGAATTATATTACTATAGCAATGCGTTACTACTGTTATTAGAGTTGCAATAACTATACACTACAACAAAGTTTATCAGAACTAAACACAATATTTGTCTAAAAAATACAATAAAATAAACACTCTAACAGCTACTAGGGTGATAGAAAGTTGGTATGAAGTTGTATTCCTGCACTAGTATGGGTGTGTGACAATTGAGAATGCACAATTGTGGGTGGAAGGTATATATGGCAAAAGAGGTAAGAAGACAAGGCAAGAGACCAATATTGCCAAAACTCTTGCTTTAGGGTACTTCTAGACTTGGCTAGAACTGATGGGTGAAGTATGAATAGTGGGTAGAATAGGTTGGTGAGGGCTAAAATGAGGTAGTGCCAAGGCTAAGCAAATAGAAAATAAAAAACCCTAATTTTAGGGGTGAAAGTTGCAGAGAATAAAGATGAAAGAAGAAAAAGAAAAATGTACAGTAATTCATTAACCATTATCTAAGCTAGAAAGAAGGCTTATATACATAGGCAAACCAACGGTCATAATATGAACAGTTGGATCAAGAGATAAGAACAGACATACACATATGCCTAGAAGCAGCAAGTTCATTCAAGTCCTCATAAATATTACATGGGTAAAAGACAAAAATCACCCTCTATTTATGGGGAAAATACATTTTGCCCCATGATTTATGGGGAAAATACCTTTTGCACCCCTGCTAACTGATGGAGCTAACGGAATAGGCTAAATGACATATTTACCGTCACTTTGAAGTTAAATTACACTGCTATATAAACATTTTCTTCACCTCATCCCCCCCATTTGTAATCCTAGCCTCTCCCTCTCTTATCCCTCTCTCTCTCCCGTCGTCGGTGGTGAAAGAGAAGAAGAAAAAGCAGACGGTGGTTCTGTTTCCGCCTATCTCTCCCGTCGGAGGTGCGGTGGTGGCAGTCTCGGCATGGGTCGCTGCCGACTTTGCCGACGGTGGCTGCGGCTGGGTACTGGTGGTCGGGACCCAACCCAACCACCTTTATTTGCTTTGAACAAATTCGACGAAATCGTCCACAACCCAACCACCTGGCTTTGAACAAATTTGACGAAATCGTCCACAATCTACCGTCGATTCAACAAAAGAGGCCCCTCTTTCTCCTCCTCGCCTCCATCCATCTCTGTCTCACCTCCATCCCTCTGTCTCTCTCTCCCGTCTGACCACCAGACCCAGCTTGGGGCCACCACCGGCAAAGCCGGCAGCAAGCCAGACGAAACCACAAATGAGCACCAGGCCCCCATTCCACCTTATCCTCCTGCTAGGTGCTTGATTCGACTTTATGGGTTTAAATTGAGGGTTTTGAAGCTCGATTCTGTGAACTCGCGCTCGAATCTGTGAAGCTCGAGCACTATGGAGTTCCAGTACCAGATTTTTGAAGTTGCTAATATACTGCTGTTTTCCAGGATGTGGTATTTGCAGGTTTTGTTTCTACTTGTTGGATTTCAGGGTTCATAGAACGTGAAATTTGTTGTGTTTAGTATTAGATACATGATTCAATGGTTTCGTTGGTCGAGATTTAGTGGTATGAAGACTAGTTTTCTTTAGATGTTTTGTTGAAGAAAATAGTTGGGAATTTGCTTTCTTTCTTCGACCCATTTGCGTTGAAAGCTTCAATTTGATACAAAAAATCAACATTTTTTGGATCTAGGCTGTGTAATAGAGGAGGTGGTGGTGGTGGTGGATGTGGTGCTCAAGAACACCAAGAACATCAAAGTTGTTGTTGTTGTTGTTGTTGTGGTGGTTGTTGTTGTTGTTGGTGTTGGTGTTGGTGTTGGTGTTGGTGGTGGTGGAGATTAGGTGCTAGTGGAGGTGGTGCTCATGAACACCAAGAACATCAAGAACATGATGAATGCAATAATAAACAAAACGAAGGGTGTTATTTTTCCACAATTTGTAAGGGTAAAATGGTCACAAAAAGTCACTTTGCACCCCTCCACTAACAGATTGTAACAGAAGGGTGTTATATGTCCACCCTCCATCCGTTAACAAGGGTGCAAAAGGTATTTTCCCCATAAATCCGGGGGCAAATTGTATTTTCCCCGTAAATAGAGGATGGTTTTTGTCTTTTACCCGTATTACATTAGCCACAATAGTTTCGAATAATATTATTTCTAGCCGGTGTTGTAATTTATTTTCCAGTCCTCCAAGTCTTGGTTACTAACAAGTGGTATCATGCTTCCGCATTCATTTTCTAACAAGTGGTATTAGAGTCTGGTTGTTGGATTAGGGTTTATTGATGAGGAATGATGGTGATTTCATTTAGGATGAAGATTGATCGTTTTGATGAGAATACTGTTGATACACCCACCACCAACCCTTTATTGGGGAAGGTTCTTGTGTTCCTTGTTGTGGGAATTATTGGGTTCATTGTTGGGGGAACTATCGGGTTTCTTATCGGGGAAGCTATTGGGTACATTGTCATGAAGCATCAGGCGCGCATTCCAGCGTAAATATGGAGGTTCACGTGAAATTGGTGTTCACGCGTAATCGGGCTTCTGACGTGGAGCATTGGGCGTGTGGATCTCGATCGGGCTCATCCGTCGCAGGAACTCTCAATGGAGCATCGCCATGGAACGATCCTGTTCTTGGCGCTAGGAGGATTCAAGTCCAGGTGGAGATGAATCGAATCAACTGGCAGATTTGGCTCGTGGCACCGAGAAATTGACGAGTGTTGTTGACACACAATTTGATTCGTAGCGCGTCATTGGGCGCAGATTGGTCGGTTACATGTTATTGGGCATGTATTGATCAGCGGCATGTTATTGTCCACGCATTGATTGTTGGCACGTTATAAAGCGTGTCTCAGTTTGCGCATTGGTACGGTCTTTTGGTTTCACAATTGGCATGACTTTGATTGATTGATATGCACTTTCATCATCAAGTGTCATTGTGATGATATGGGGAAGATGCATTATGTCATGGTGCATTAAAGGTGTGTTGATCAGGACACACAAGTGTGGGTGACCGCTATGGCATTTGGTCATAATGTGGTGATCGTTGATTGTAATTGGCTCTCTCATCAATAAATTGGTACTGTTTGGCCGTGGGCGTAGCTAGTCTCAAAACTAGTGAACAACGTTAAATCGTTGTGTGTTGTTTCGTAACATCACTCTTCTTGGTTCCTAACAAGTGGTATTCTTCTGCATTTTCTTTCTAAACACAAGGCTACGGTTTCGCGATACAGGTGGAGCAGACTATCCGAATTTGGGGTTTCAAGGTTATGTCAAGGACGATGTCTAGTTCAACAATTAAGATAAATATGTCTCTGACGAGAAACCGGTTGCGTTCTTTTCCCTCTGAAATATGAGGCGCGGGTACAACCACCATCTGAAGCCCCATGGAGGGGGCTATCCGAACTCTTGCTGGAGAAATCTTGCACGAATATGGTTTAACGTGCATTTGGGGTGCATGTGCATCTAGCATCTGCAACATAAAGCGTGCATGTCGCGCATCCGACACGTACGAAGTTATGGCGCCAATCTGGTGGTTAGCCATTCGCACGAATGGATAAGCCTTTCGCACGAATGCTTCGTGCGAATGGTCGGGCCTTTCCTATGACTGGAGCTTTTTTGTGGTTCACATTCATCTAAGGAGTGTGAATATGGTTCTGGCGCGTGTTATGTACCTATTTCTGTTTTATGTACTTTCATCTGTTTGTGGGGCATTCCATGACACCCAACTGGCTGACATCTGGAATGATCTGTTCTGGCGAGCATTTGACGTGGCCAAGGGAATCGGGCGTAGTCTGGCACGACAATCTATTTGGGCACTCGATAATGGTGCATCAGGTCTGAGTAACATCTGGCTCTTGTCGTGGTGCATTTATCTGGCGCAAGTGGGCGCATCAGAAATGTATTCGGTCCTGTCTCAGTGAATACATTTGATTATGGGTGGAGCACTTGCTTCTATTTCTGGAGGTGCATCCACGTCTGGCGCATACATTGTAGGCACACATGCTAGTTGGAGCAACGTTTTGACGAATCTAGTTCCGCATATAGTTGAGGAACATCTAGCTCTGCTGACATACTCATTTCTGATTTTGAGAGACGCATCCGGTTCAGATTTGAGGAGAGAAGTATCAGGTTCCGGTTTTTCGAGTGGTTAAAATGATTCAAAGCAAGGTGGAGATTTGTCTTGAATTGAAGTACCTAAGACTCAGTGAGGATTCAGGTTTCTAGGTCGATTTGAGTTAAGGTGAAGATTTGTTAGAATAAGTCAATCAACTAGCACGATTTGGGGCGGCTTGAATTGTCTCCAACTCCGTTTGCAAACTTTCTTAGGTTGCTTTAGGCACAAGTTATGGTCTTGGGTCTATATAAGTGTCCTAGCTCGTCGCTAGACTTGATGTGGTGTGTAAATTTGTATTCCCTCTCAATAAACATCGGGTTTTGAGAGTGGATGTAACTAGCGGATTCGTTTGTGAATCTAGTAGCGAACCACATTAAATGTTGTCTCGTTCTTATTTATTCTTCATCGTTCTTGCTCGAATACCCCTTGAATTATAAAAGATGCCCAAACAAAATGTAAATCTAAAATGCTTCTTTTAAATGTTTGAGACTATACCGTCCTACCCGTCCGTCCCAGCTCTTTCTTCCCATCTGACTTTTTTGACTCGTATCTGGATCACTTTGACCGGGTGATTTGGATAGCAAAATAATACGATTTTTTGATAATTTTTTCACCATATTATAGGGAACCTTTTACTCTACAACACCATGAAAAAATTATCAAAAAATTACATCGGTTTGCTATTCAAATCACCGGGTCAAAGTGACTCAGTGAATAGTGACAAAAGTCAAATTGAGAAGAAAGAGTTGGAACAGAGTGGTATCCTATTATATGAAATAAGGAATGTGACTGCGGACCAAATTGCAAATGCGGGGAAAAGATTTACCCATGTAAATCTAAAATACTTCTTTTAAATGTTTGAGAACTATACCGTCCTATCCTATTAAATGAAATAAGGAATGTGACGGCGGACCAAATTGCAAATGCGGGGAAAAGATTTACCCTTTCGTTAGACTTAGGGGCAGGTTTGTGTCAATTTGATGAGGAATGAGCCAGTCAAGGAACACCGCCATGTTTTGGGGTCAGTCGAAGCCTTCAAATCGTCCATTTGTTTATTTATGGGAATAACCTGGGATTGTAGCTACGTCTTCTAGGAAAATGCAGTTCCAATTCCGCAGGTTTGAGTTAGCGCGAGAAATTTTATTTATTTCTAGTTTGTAGTGGGTTTTATGTCGAAATTCTATCTTTCAATTTTCTTTTTGTGACAACTATAATTTCAGAGAGATTGATGATTGTCATCTTCGACCATTTCGACTGCAAAATGACAGTTGAAAAACCAATCACGGAGCAGCAAAGAATCCAATTCAGCAAAAGTAATGGGTCGAAGATATACTAGTTGCAGACTGCTGCACATGCATCTGCTTAAACTAGACAAAATATGGCAGAATATACTACTCCTAAATCCCAATTATATTTTGGACAAAGAAAACCCAATTATTGGTCTGCTACAAATATGATAATATTGATGCAATTATAAGTGTGTGTGTGTGTGTGTGTGTGTATATATTCATTAAATTATATATATGACTACTGTTTCTCTACATTAGATGTTTTGTCAAGTTATGTTTGATCGCCCATTTTTGTCTATGGATAATATTTGGAGTTGGCGGAATTTGTGAAGGAAAATGACCTCTTAATTCTCGTGATTGTAGTTTTTTTCTTTTTTTTTTTTTTTCGATCTTTCCTTGACAGTTGTAGTATATAATTGTTAAATTTTGAAATTAATTATACTATGACGGTCATAGTCAGTTTCCTCGACAGGGTAGAATAGTTGATATGACCAACTTTATTCTTCATTTTCCCTTCCGCGTTGCTGTGTCTTTTAGCATAAAAAGAAAAGAAAAATCCAAATTTTAGTTCGACGATAAACTCTCTCGTACAAGTCCTTCCATTTTAGTTCGAAGAAAAATATATGAAATGTCTTGATTTACAGACTGACAATGTAATTATCATTTACCCACTTAAAACTTGTGAAATTGGCAGCTAGGGTGGTAGCTCACGTAGTAGAGCGTTGGAAGCCCCTGCATGAGGTCCCGCGTTCAAACCCGGTTGACTACAAAAAAAAAAATCTCCAAAAAAACTTGTGAAAGTATTAATGTTAATGAGAATCATTCTTCTTTCTCTATTTATTTACAGAGTTGTTGTATGAATTTGTGTGGATTTATACTCATAAATTGAGTTGAAGCAACCAAGTACTAAACTTTCATTTTGTCGTATAAAGGTACAATCCGTTAAGTTTTCATCTATATATTGGATGGAGCTTTGTTGAAAGACTAGTTTGTCCTCACTCATACTTTTTTTTATTTTTGAGGGAGAAAGAATTATATTTCAACTAGCCGAAAGGCCAACAAGATCGTTCTCCAATACATTCATCGCCCAATCTGGTGGGCGGGTATATAAGCTTAACTAGGAGACACTAAGTGATATATGGGCGAAACAATCCGCTACCTTGTTTGCACTATGCCTAACATGACGAAAAACTACTTCCTTAAAAGATGGCAAGAATCGCACACAATCTTGAACTAGCTGAAGAAGGTTGCTGCCACCTTCTTCGTTTTCAACTCGTCCACTCTGATAAGCCTTGAGAAGGTCAATGTTCAATTTCGAATCAGACTCCAACACAGGCCTCCGACATCTGGCATCAGCCGCCATCTCCAGTCCCCTCTTAATGCCATCAAGCTCCATTAGTTGAGTTGAGTAATGGTATTGGATTCTCGCGAATCTGCCGGCCAAAAACTCTCCGACTGAATCGCGTAGCACCAAACCACACCTAGCCAACGAGTTTGAGCTCCTACACGTAATGTCCGTATTGACTTTCAGCCAGCCTTCGGGTGGAGGTTCCCACTTCTCTTCAGATTCCCCACCGTGGACAATGATTACACCATTCTTGCCGGCGATGTGCAGAGCTTTAAGGTGGAAGTCAGCTCTGTTTTCGATTGCCGAAACATTGAAAGCTTCATTCTTGAATCTCTTCGCATTCCTCACTTGCCAGATGCACCACATAATCACTGCCCATTGTTCTCTAAATCTTGTGTCTTTCTCGACAAAAATCCATGAAATCATTTCTTGAAGAGAAGCCCACTGATCTGGATTGATATCATCGTTGAAAAAGTGTTTCAAGGTCTGCTTGATTATGGCACATCTCAAGAAAAAGTGCTCACTTGTTTCTATTCCCCTGCTACAGCCACAACAAGAGAGGGGGACGTGAACCCCTCTGTCCCGAAATCGTGCTGTCGTAGGAATCGAATTGTTCCACATTCTCCATGTATGAAAAATTATATTTCTCGGGACCTTTGTACGCAACATATTGTCGAGCCAGCTTCGTTTACTTCCATCAGAAGCTTCGACAATACCGTTAGTAAGTGATCTTCTTAGCTTGTATCAAGTTGCAGTCGTATAACCACCATTCTGTGAAAAACTCCAAGAAAACGAATCCTCCCCCGCTGGGTTCGGGATGGGGATATTAAGGACATCGTGAACATCCACCTCCCAAAGATATGTACTCAAGCGATTCTCGTGCCAACCTCCATTCACAATGCATTGAGAAACTTTAAGACTAGCGTGTTCCAGACTGATTGTGATGACCTTTGCCGTGTGTCCCCTTGGGATCCACCGATCTTTATAAAGATTAATCTGCGAACCCGAACCCAACTTCCATTCCAACCCTTGCTTTAGGAGCTCACGACCCACTAAAATGCTCCCGAAACCACATGAGACTTGACCTTTAGGTTTAGAGTGTAGGAACTCCCCCCTAGAAAAGTATTTGCCGCGCAGAATTCTGCTTAGCAAACTTGTCGGGTTCTTCAATATCCTCCAAGCTTGCTTGGCCAACAACGAAACATTGAAACCTTGGAAGTCTTTGAATCCGAGACCACCTATCTCTTTTATTTGCTTCAACATGTCCCAACTTGTCCAGTGAATCTTCCTCCTATCCGGCGAATCACCCCACCAAAATTGTCTGATTAGCTTCTCTATGTTGTTGCACGTACTCGCTGGCAATAGAAAGCAGCTCCTAGCAGAGTTAGGTATTGCTTCCGCAACAGCTTTAATTAAGATCTCCTTTCCTGCGATGGATAATGTTTTCTCCTTCCAGCCTTTAAGCTTCACCGATAAAATCTCAATAATTCGTTGGAAATGCACCTTATTCTTCCTCCCGAACACATTCGGCAATCCCAGATAATTGACATGGCTATTTTATATCGGAATTCCACAAATATGACCGAGCTGAGTTTGCAAATCTTCAGAAACGCTATCAGAAAAAACCAAAGCTGATTTCTAAATATTAATGCACTGACCCGACGCTTTTTCATAAACCTGTAACTGGTTCATCAAAATCATTAATTCAGATACACTAGCTTTTGTGAAAACCAAGCTATCATCGGCAAAAAATAAATGGGAGACAACGGGGCCTCGGCGAGAGGCTTGGGCTCCTGAGATGAGACCTTGTGAAACCGTGCGTGTAAGATTTCGTGATAGCACTTCGCTTACGAGCAAGAAGAGGTAAGGTGAAAAAGGGCACCCTTGCCTCAAACCACGTTGCGGCATTACATTACCTTGACCCCAGCCATTGATCAAAATATTGTAAGTCGGCGTGGTAATGCAATTCATTACCGTACTGATCCATCTATTACCAAATCCCATGTGCTCCATAGTCGCTCGGAGGAAGTCCCATTCGACTCTGTCATACGCCTTGCTCATATCTAGCTTCTTCTCCACTGCCCCTTGCTTATTTTTCCTTGTCTTCATCAAATGTATAATCTTTTGTGCTGATAAGATAATGTCAGAGATGAGTCGCCCTGGAACGATGGCACTGTGATTTTCTGAAATAAGATCACTAAGAACTCTCTTCAATCGGTTAGCTAGGGTCTTCGTAATAATCTTATAAAGTATAGAGCAAAGAGATATTGGACTAAAATCAGATACCCTACGTACTTGCTTCACTTTGGGGATAAGCGCTATCAGCAAATGATTGAATTCTGAAACATTAGCACCTTCATTCAGAACTTTTAAACAAAGATTAGTTACCTCATTACCGATGTCAGACCAAAACTGTTGATACAAGAGCGCCGGGAATCCGCCCGGACCCGGCGCTTTCTGAGTCGGCATTGACCGAAGAGCTTCGAAGAATTCTTCAGCCGTGTACTGCTTCTCTAATAAACTTCGACTATCAGACGATAAGATCCCTCCAACCGAATCCATTAAGGGATCCATATCTATACTGAGCGGTCCTGAAGTAGCAAAGATATCAATGAAATAACTCTCAATAACTTTGATTACCTCTGAAGGTTCCTCCGTCCACTTGCCGTGATTGTTTTCAATCCCCCCCAATTCTATTCCGAGCTCGCCTGTTCGATGCCTTTCTGTGAAAATATTTCGTGTTACGATCCCCATGCTTCAACCATAACTCTCTCGACCTTTGACGCCACATAACTTCCTCTTGTCGCAGGAGGTCGGAAATCTTCTGTTTCACTGCATTCAAATCTTAAAGAACCCGAGGCGTTTGCTGAACATCCCCAAGTTCGTCTAGCCGCCTGCGAAGGCTCATAAGCTGTTTATGGACATTACCGAATACCTGGGTATCCCAAGACCGCAACCTGCCAGCCACTGTCTGCAGTTTCGATCCCACCATGCCCGACCTTTGAACCCAACATTATGTTATCATCTTTCGACAATCCTCTCTTTCCAACCACATAGCCCCCATTTGGAAACGACGTGGAGAAGAACGAGTACTATGTCCTTCATCGCCCACCAACACCACAAGTGGAACGTGATCTGATGTATCCACAACTAGATGGTTGACTCTAGCCCTCCCAAATTTTTCAATCCAGCAGTCTGTAGCAACGCATCGATCAATCCATTCCTAATCGACCTCCCGTCAGGTTGCTTATTGGACCAAGTAAACCTGTTACCCGAAAACCCAAGATCCCTGAGCTGTAGATCACTAAGAACGTTATTGAAATATTCAACTTGTCTAAGGGTGACTTCTCTCCCACCCTCCTTCTAGACGTGAGAAGATATAGCATTAAAGTCCCGTACCACTAGCTAAGGCATGTGAAAGGCCTTATCCTAGAAAGTAGAGACCAAGAATGCTTCCGCTTGCTTCTAACCGGATCACCGTAGAAGCCTGTGAAACATGCTGGTCAGATCCTCCCAACATAATCGAACCTTTGATAAAATGCCTGTTCTTGCGAGTTAGGGAGAAACTGATTTCCCTATCCCACAATAAGGCAAGACCACCTCTCATGTCATCGCAATCAACGTAGACTCCCATTGCATACCCGAACCTGTTCTTTAACACTTCCATCTCATCAGAAAAAAGTCTAGTTTCCATCAAGAAAACTAGGTTGGGCATTTGCCTCCTCACGAGATCTTGAAGAGAAGTAACGTTACGGGCGTTCCCAAGCCCCCGCACGTTCCAACTTAGTAGATTCATTGTGCATGGCAGTGCTGTTGAGTAGTCACTGCCAATCGTGCATTAGGGTCTACTGTGGCGCCCTTCTCCGGGTTAGGAATCCCATTAATGGAAACCTGGGTAGTGTTCTGGCGTCTTTCTCCATTCCCCCCAACCTGCCTTGAGTTGTCTGTGTTGGCTGCCTTCCTTCTCTCACTAGGGCTAGGGGCACTGTCGCGCTGCTTCCTCTTCTCGGGTGGACGACGGGGGGTGCTGTTGTTCTCAGTCTTCTTCTTCTTATTCTTTTCCACCGCAGACCCACTCGCATGGAGCAGCCCCTTCCCTTTTGTCGGACGTGATTGGTTTATGGTTGAACCCGAGGAACCCAAGGGATTGTCATGGATCGTGACTCCCTTGTTTCCCTTCGGGCTGGTGTTGGCGTGATCTTCTACCTCCATGTCAGATTCACAAGAGTTGAAATTCGAGCCATTATAGTTGTTACCCGCCTCAGTTTCACCCTCACTGTTAAGATATTCAAACGACCCTTCCCCATCCGGGTCTGGGTTGACAAACAGCCTATTTCTTGGTGGAGGTTTGAACATCATCCATGATCCATAACCATGCTCCTCCCTCTTTTTATCTTCCCCTTCTTTGTGCTCGCACCCATCGGTGAAGTGATTAATTCTTCCACACCATCCACATACATGAGTTAGGCGTTCGTACTTGAAATCTAACCAAACCTTTTTATCGACAATCTTTATGAACTTCCCCCTTCGCAATGGCTTTCTCACATCCACCCGAATGCGAACCCTAATGTAGTCACCACTGTCCCCAGACATAACTCTCTTATCAGAGTCGATCACCGTACCTACAGACCGTAGGAAAGCCTTCGCATCATCTTCATTCAGGAGATAGATCGGCAGATTAATAACTTGGACCCACAAATCAATTTGGTCGAACTTGACCTCCTCCACCTTTGTTCAGTGACCATGGTTTCATAAGCAACATGTTGCCCTCAAAAAGCCACGGGCCACCCCCCAATACGCGGTCCATCGATTCCTTCGTTGGGAAACTCAGTATGAAAAAGTTTGGCCATGATTCATTGATCACAATATCTTCGCCGTCCATCCAGATGCGCTTGAAGGCCTGTTTCATTGCCCATACATTCATCTTCTCTGGGAGAAGGAATGATCCGGCCAAACAGTGGGCGAAAGCTTTCTCGGCCGCAAGGCATCACTCTCTATCAACTTCGAATATATCGTATTCCTCTTCAATGGTGAGTAGTCCGAAGCTTCTTCGCATAGCCGCCATCGCAACCTCCGGAGGCTGTCCACAGTCCGTAGTCTGATTTTCGATCGCCGCCATCGCAAGACTTACAGTCGTCGCCCTAGATCAAAACTTTCGCTTCTCGCCACTCCGACTTAGTCGGAACTAAAAAAAACTAAATTGGCCCTTTGTTCTTGGAGAACACCTACTTTGAATTGAAGCAGTTAAGGTACCAAAACTTTATTTTGCTGCAATAAGTACCCTTCCCTAAATTTCTCATTTTTTTTTTAGGGAATTTCTCATTTTTTATCTTGGACCAAATTTTCTAAAAAGACAAGTTCGTCATTCCTTCTCATTCCTAAAGTTGTATTAAATTAAAACTTCACCCAGACTCCGTCTCTCTCACTCTCTCAATGTGTCTCGTTCTCTCTGTTCGTCTATCACTCCCTCTTTAGGCAATCAAGATTATACCACGGAAATTTATTATTTACCACTGCTTCACATAAGTTTTTTATTTTAAATAAATGTAGTCTAATTCAATGGGGCCACATAATTAAATTGTAAATTATAATGTTATTATATTTAAAATTTACATAAGAAAACGAAAAAGAATAAAATAAATATTCACTCGAATGAAATCCGCCGGGACCAAATTGAAGAGGTAGAAGAACAACAAAACAAAGGGATCGAGAGAGATTTTGGGAGTGGGGGAATGGAGGAAGACTGAGAAATATGATTTATGTTGGTTAAAGTTGTAATATATAAAACTTAAAGGTGAGAGTGAAGGGCAATGTAATACCCATAAGTTGAGGAAAATATGTAATAAAATCAATTTCTGGCAATCAAGCTTAGCTTGGTTATGGTGGGCATTACTATATAGTGTAGGAGGAGTTTTATAATTACTGGCAAGTGTTTTCAGATTGCTGCAATTACAAAGTAATAGTGGGGTAGATGTGTAAATATTAAACTATATTTTCAGACTGAAATTTGGCCAAACTGGTGAGTAACTGGATTGTGGGGTAGTGGAATGTCCTAGAGTGGTGGGGAAGAAGTGCAATTATCAGAAAGCGAATGAAATCATAATCCTTAATGTAGTCCTGTAATTTGAAAAACTACATTCACCCTCCCCCCAATGTGAATGCAACCTAATCCTACTCTTGCCACCTCACCTATTTGGGTGTCCACTCTTTTCTTCCCAAATTCTCATAACATTCAAACGATTTCTTAGAGGGAAAAAACAAACTCATCCATCCTTCCATCTCTGGCCAACCTGCTATGTAACTCTCATTGGCATGGGTAATTAAATCCCCCAATGAATTTAAAAAACCAGCAAATATGGAGGGAGGAATTGGTGTGAGAAGTCTAAGAACTCTAGTTACTGTTTTATCTTTTTCTTCAAAACCAATAGAAAACTTGATCCAATTAAACACTTCTAACATGTCCCTTACGTTCAGACGAGTCGGGGGAGCATAAGCTCGACCCTCAAATTACCTGAAAACGCAGTAGTCGCCGAGATATGGGCTTAATCACCATCGGGAACCACCATTGTTGTTGGAAAGTTGTATCTCTCTCTACCCTTTGATCAAACTACTTTCATCTCGCATCATTGTGGTCCGTGTAAGCTGTAGAATCATGTTTAGTACTTTAAATGTTCCCATAACCACATTCTATCATGTTTTTATTCTTGTGTCACTCACTTTTCCAGCGGGTAAACATGCATGTTCATGGCCCTGTAACTCTCTGCCCGCTTGATGAAATGGCTAGCTATTCGTTGCTTCTTGAATTGTCTTGTTCTTGCCGGAGAATTTATCCAATTATGTCCACTTTGTAACTTGCTCATTTCTTGGTTAAACGGGCTCTGTTTGATCCTAAACAGTCTTTGGGAATCCAGCTGCATATTCATGTTAACTTGGAAACCTAATTCAATCCTTAACCCTCCCAAAATCAGTCTCAAAGACTATTGAATGCTATTATAGGAACTGTCATAGGTAATCTAGTCATCTTTGACACTCTTCTTGGGTAAAGCTCAAATTACAATCTTTTTACTCGTGTATAAAGATCGCGATGAGTACTACAAATTGTGTTCTCTGAGTCACATTCAAAACCTTAACCAGTTTTCATAAATCAAGCTCAAAAGAGGCTCATTGAACACTTGGGAAACTCTTGATTCTTCTGAGTACTAGGACTTAAATTTTACCCAAACTTTGACTTGCTTTATTTCTTTGGTAATTTGGTAATTTTGATTTATAGAACCTGGTCGGAAATTTCAAACATTTGTCTTCAAAATCCTGAAACCAAATTTCTAAATCCCTTTTCAATTGGCAAGAAATCATCTGTAAAGTTGACTTTGTGAACCAATTTCACACCGAAATTTGAATTTATGATTTGACTTATTAGATGGTCAAACGGACCTAAATGCTCTTCATGAAAGTTATTCAAAATGAAATTTTGGGTCCAAGGATGTAGTTTGACCAAAGTTGACTTTTTTTGAAACCCTAGTTTGACTGAACACTGTATGAGGGGTAAAATTGTAATTTTACTTAAAGATATAATTGAAGTCAATATATTGACTTGGAGTGTGTTATCATGTCTTGCATGAAGTTTCATGACATTTGGAGTTAATCTGTGACGATCTAAGTTAGAATGGACTAAAAGCCAACTATGAGGGCTTTTCTACAGTTATGTTAAATTATAGGGTACCTATATACAATTGACTAAAATTAGTTGATTTAAATGTTGGGTTTATCTTGGAGAGTTAGAAATAATGCATACATTTTGTCGAATTGGTATAAGTATGATTTGGGGGTCCAGACACATTCTGAGACTGTCCTGGACATACTGGACATTAGGGGAAATTTAGTCATTGACTCGCATAGCCTGCATTGCATAGCTTCATTGCATAAAGCCGCATAAAGATGACATGCATTGATAAGAATACACACTTGACTTGTGTAGATACTATTGGTGTTGAGGAACATCTCGAGATAAACGTCTGTGTTTAATTCGCTGAACTGGTCATGAGAGAGAAGTTTACTTGATTTTCCTTAAATACAAGTATAAACAACTAGAACTGATGTTCAGAAGAGATCAATGAGTTTATCAAGGTACTGCCTCATGTGACAACTAATTTCTGAGTAATCTAGAAGCTCTACTTGGTTTAGCCGTTGTGACTGGATTTAGTTATATTGGATGGATCTTCAATTTAAAATGGGTCAGGGGTCTGAAGGTACCATAATTGGAGTTATATTCTATATTGATAATCTATCTATTTGCACGATTTGCCATATATTTTGATGGGTATCTGGCCGGATAAGTGAAATATTCGTGAACGTAAGCTTTATGTGTTTTATTGTAGAATCCGGGAGTATTTGTTTCTTATTTCGAACATTTTACATGTTGGATATGATTCCCGCTAGTTACTGGATTATTATATTCATAGAAAAACGTGATATAAACTATTACAAGATTGGAGGTATTTACCATTATTAACAACTTGTTTAATAATTCCTGGGGAGCAACTTAAAAGCAACTAGGAGCATCTCCAACCTTCCTCCATTTCTCTATATTTGGTGATTTTTTGAAGATTTTAGTCTCCAACCTCAAATCTTCATTTCTCTATTTCTCCAAAAAAAAATGGAGATTTTTTTTTTAAGACTCCAACCATGATTGACCAAAAAATCTCCATTTCTCCATTCCCTATTTTTTTCTCCATTTATTTGGAGGTGGAGATTGTTAAGGAATGAGATAATATCTTATTATCTCATCCCTTAATTTGTGTAGTTAGTTATTATCTCTTACATGATTTATGGAATCACCCATTATATTTTTATTATTTGATTTCCTAGTTTAGCAGATTATACCTTGTATGTAACCACTCTTACGAGTATATATATGGACCATTGGTCTCCATGAATAACTATCATTCATTCAACACTTATATGGTATCAGAGCTCTGTAGAAATTTTTTCTACACGATCCCCCTCTCTTGTCACTAATCGTAAGCCGACTACCTTGCTCTTCGGTCTCAGACGCAGACCATCACCATCATGACTACCACCACAACACCATCAGTGATGCAACTAAATGCCCCAACAAACTTCCTCATCAAACTCTCGTCCGTCAATTTTCTCGTTTGGCGTCGACAAATCGAAGCCACTCTGATTGGTTTCGATCTACTAGGGTTCATTAACGGATCCACCAAAGCACTGTCACTCTACACTAATACTGCGAAATCAGAGGCTAACACAGCCTACTCTATCTGGTATCGTCAAGACCAGATCATTGTCAGTGACCTCCTCGGTATTTGCACCGAGTCGATTCAGCAACTGAGCTCCTCTTCGTCCACTGGTCGTGAAGCTTGGACTAGTCTCATGGAAAGCTATGCTAGCACCTCTCCTGTAAGAGTCATCGCACTCAAGAATAAACTTGCTCGCAATCCGCGCGAAAATCGCTCCATTTTAGAATACATCAAGGATATGAAGGACATAGCCAACGATCTTGCTCTCGCGCATAGACCAATATCCAACACTGATCTTCTCATATCCATCATCAAACAACTTAGAGTCGAGAACTCCCCTATTGTCGCAGCTCTTCGAGTTCGCAACACAGCAGTCTCAATGGTTGAACTCGCATCCACTCTTGAGGAACACGAGCGATATCTCCAAATCGCAGAACCAGAACCTACACCGCTTCTTGCAACATCGAATGCGATGTTGGGTTTTGACATAGTTAACGTAGCGGAATAACAAAAATGTAATCCTACTCAAATCCCACTTAGGATCACAGGAAGAGACATCATAACATGATAAGAGACATAGTAATGTGTACCTTTTGATTTGAGAGATCACACGAAGAATGATGTCCTCGTCTCTATGGTTGATCCACGTCTAGAGATGAGATCTAGATTCTTCCTTCTCAAGTGCTAGCTTGGACCGAAGGAAGAGGGAAGAACGAATCAAGCAACCAAAAGGAAGAAGAGAGGGTTCGGCCCTCTCTCTTGGCCGACGGGGATGGGGCGGACGGCTAGGGGCGGCGGCCTCTAGCTTGTCTTGCTATCTCTCTTTTCTTCTCTTCAACTCTCTTGTGTATGTCTAATAATATTAGTGGGAAGGAAGGTAGAGCCTCCTTTATATAGTTCAACAACTCCTTGTTAAATACATAAAGGTCCCTCCTAGTTCTACATGAACTTGGATTAGTCCCTTCCTTGAAAATAAGTCCTAGTAAGTTTGCAAGGTGTTGCATAATGATCCTTCTTATTAATAAATCATATTAATTATTCCCAAATCTATTTCTATTCTATTTGAAGTGTGACCCCATAGGTTTCTACTTAGTTGGTAGTAACTTATTACTAACATGGAGCGGTGTCTAGCAACACATCCATGCCACCCAACTAATAGAAATAGTCACTGATCCCGACAAACCTTTTTGTGCCCAATATCTCATATTGCACTATCCCTTTGTCTCCATATCGAGATTGGACACGATACATAAATAGTCACACTCGTAGATCCAATCCATAGTTCCTCGATCCTGGGAATATGCTTATGCAAGCAGATAACATCAATATCTCCATATTGATTTATCTGAGTCTGGACAGACATTCAATAAGCCTCATCCCTCGAGTGGCCATAGATATTTACTCCCATTATGTAGGAGGGACAAATCATATCTACATCACTACGATCTCTAAGCTTGCTTCCTATCATGCTCGATAACTACATTTATAGTCACCCAGTTACGGTGTAACGTTTTCTAACATCAAAGCACGATATTTCACAACTAGAGTATCTAGTGACTTCAAGTCTAAGGACTGCAATTATATTAGCACTACGAGAAGCGATTGTGACTTAACATAATCTAATGTATCCTTCTCGTTGTGGGTCAATCCAGTATGCCATTACTCCTAATGCATACCCATGTGTTAGACTTGATATCTCCATATCAATCTACCCACATACTAGTATATGTTTGATCGTCCTATTAATCAATATAGTGGACTAGGGATTTTTAAGATAAACAACACATTGTATCTAACGACTTCATTATATTAAATAACACAATATATAATAAATGAATATTCTAGCCAATGAAAATGTTCATACAAAATATAAGATTGCCTCTAGGGCATCTATTCCAACAGTCTCCCACTTGCACTAAAGCCGATCTGGCGTATCTCGTATGCCTATAGATCTGGCGTGCCCTTCATGCTTTCGCTGCGCAAGAGGTTTTGTGAGTGGATCTGAAAGATTGTCATCCGTTATAATCTTGCACATCTTCACATCTCCTCGATTGATCATATCACGAATAAGATGGAATCTCCTAGGTACATGCTTTGATTTCTGGTGTGATCTTGGTTCCTTGTCTTGTGCGATCGCCCCTGAGTTGTCACAGTACAACTCTATGGGATCCACGATGCTACGACCACACCGAGCTCAGTGATAAACTTATTTATCTAAACTGCCTCTTTTCCTGCTTCCGCAGCAGCAATGTACTCAGCTTCTGTTGTAAAATCAGCAACTGTCCCTTGCTTGGAAATCTTCCAGCTCACATCTCCTCCATTTAGGCAAAACACGTATCCAGACTGCGATCTGTAGTCATCTTTGTCGGTTTGGAAGCTTGCATCAGTGTAACCCGTTACTCTTAGCTCTTCCTTACCTCCAAATATCAAGAACGCATCCTTAATTCTTCTCAGGTACTTTAGGATGTTCTTGGCAGCAATCCAGTGACTCTCACCCGGATTGGACTGATATCTGCTCACCATACTCAACGCCTATGATACGTCTGGTCTAGTACACAACATGGCGTACATGATGGATCCTATAGCCGAAGCATAGGGTATCCTACTCATGCGGTCCTTCTCAATCTCATTGGAGGGACAGTCATTCTTAGAAAGAGTGACTCCATGCGACATGAGCAAGAATCCCTTCTTGGAATCTTGCATGTTGAACCTCTTCAACACCTTGTCTATATATGTACTTTGACTTAGGCCGAGCAGGCTTCTAGATCTATCCCTATAGATCTTCATACCAAGTATATAGGCTGCATCTCCTATGTCCTTCATCGCAAAACACTTTCCTAGCCAATCTTTAACAGATTGCAAAGTAGGAATATCGTTGCCAATGATTAGTATGTCATCCACATGCAAGACCAGAAATACTACAGAGCTCCCACTAACCTTCTTGTAAATACAAGGCTCATCTTCGTTCTTGATGAAGCCAAACTCTTTGACCGCATCATCAAAACGTCTATTCCAACTCCTATAAGCTTGCTTTAATCCATAAATGGATCTTTGCAGCTTACAAACTTTATTGGCATTCTCTGGATCCTCAAAACCCTCTGGTTGTGTCATGTACACATCCTCGAGGAGAAACCATAAAGGAACGCTGTTTTGACATCCACCTGCCAAATCTCATAGTCGTAGTATGCTGCAATAGCAAGTAGGATTCGAATGGATTTGGTCATGGCGACTGGTGAAAAGGTCTCATCATAGCCAATACCATGAATATGTCTATACCCTTTGGCTACCAATCGCCCCTTATAGGCAACTATGTTTCCATCCATGTCGGTCTTCTTCTTGAAGACCCACTTTCACCCTATGGGTCGAGCCCCTTCGGGTGGTTCCACCAAAGTCCATACTTTATTGGTCATGGAGTCCATTTCGGATCTCATGGCTTCTAGCCACTTCTTAGATTCTGGGCCTTTCATGGCTTCCCCGTAGGTTGCAGGCTCATCATCCATGAGTGGTACGTCATCAGGCTTAGTCACGAGAAGTCCATACCTATCTGACTCATGACGCACTCTTCCTGATCTACGGGGTTCCTGTGTTACCTGAACAGGTTCCTCCACAACAGTTTTCGGTTCCTGCTCATGTTCCATCAATAGTTCAGTGATTTTTGGTTCTTGAATTTCTTCAAGTTCTACAGCCCTCCCACTTGCTTCTTTAGAGACAAACTCTCTTTTTAGAAATACGCCAGTCCGAGCAACAAACACTTTGTTCTCGGTGGGATTGTAGAAATAATATCCTTTAGTTTCTTTAGGATCTCCCAAAAATTTACACTTATCCGCTTTGGGCCCGAGCTTGTCTGTTTGTAAACGCTTTACATAGAAATCGCAGCCTCAAATCCACATAAATGACACTATGGGACGTTTCCCAGTCCATATCTCATATGGTGTCTTCATGACTGATTTGGATGGAACACGGTTAATGGTAAAAGCTGTCGTCATTAGAGCATGTCCCCAAAATGATATAGGAAGATCTGTTTGAGACATCATAGATCGCACCATATCTAATAGCGTGCGATTCCTCCTATCGGACACGCCATTCCATTGTGGCGTTCCGGGTGGAGTGAGGTTGGATACTATCCCACACTCTCTAAGATACTCATCAAACTCTTGGCTTAATTATTCTCCTCCACGATCCGATCGTAGAGCCTTAATACTTTTACCAAGTTGCTTCTCCACTTCATTCTTGAATTCCTTGAACAATTCAAAGGATTCGGATTTGGCCTTCATAAGGTATACAAATTCATATCTACTGAAATCATCAGTAAACGTGATGAAGTAGGTGTAACCACCTCTGGCAGGCGTGGGGAATGGCCCGCATACATCGGTATGTATGAGCGCCAATAACTCACTAGAGTCCTCTCTCCTTTCTTATTGAAAGGGGACTTTGTCATTTTTCCTAATAAACAATATTCACATGTCTCATATGATTCCAAATCAAATGAGTCTAGAAGTCCATCCTTATGGAGTCTAGATATGTGTTTCTCATTTATATGGCCTAAACGACAGTGCCATAGATATGTAGGATTTATATCATTAGTTTTAATTCTTTCAGTATTTATGTTATAGATTGGACTATTTAGATCAAGGATATACAATCCATTAGACAAATACAAATGCGCACTACAATAGTGCATACTATCAAAATAAATGGAGCAACACTTGTCCTTTATTGAAATAGAAAAACCCTTCTCGCCCAAACAAGAAATGGAAATAATGTTTCTGCTCATAGCAGGCACATAAAAGCAATTGTCTAATTCTAAAATAAGTCCAGAAGGTAAAGATAGCGCATAAACACCTACAACTAATGCAACAACTCTTGCTCCATTCCCGACGCGCAGATCTATCTCCCCTTTAGCCAATATTCTACTTCTTTTCAAATCCTGCACATTTCGACAAATGTGAGAACCACATCCAGTATCCAATACCCAAGATGAAGAAGTAGAAAGATTGACACCTCTAAAATAAATACCTTTTGGTGGTGGAGTCACTATTCCAAGCTTCTTATCCTCCAGATATTTAGGGTAATTCCTCCTCCAGTGACCCGGCTGGCTGCAGTAGCGACATTCACCTTTAGCCACGCCTCCACTAGGCTTTAGGACTTCCTTGGATTTTGAAACTTTCTTGCGCTTTCTTTTGGAAGTAGAGGCAACTCGTTTGCCCTTCTTCTTATGCACCATCATTATGGCCTTGCCCTTGCCTTTGTTGACGCTCTGTTCAGCTGTCTTTAGCATGTTCAACAAGTCTGAAAGAGTCTTACTGATCTCGTTCATATTATGGTTCATGATGAACGTATTATAACTGCTAGGCAACGATTTCAAGACAAGATCAGTTGTCAAATATTGGCCAAGTGGGAATCCCAGTCTCTCAAGATTCTCAATGTACCCAATCATTCGGAGCACATGAGGCCTTACTGGGTTCCCCTCTGCTAGAATACTCTTGAATAATGCTTTAGACACCTCATAGCACTCATGCCTTGCCTGTTCCTGAAACAATTGTTTCAAGTGTATGATCATATCATAGGCTTCCATATTCTCATGCTGCTTTTGAAGCTCAGGAGTCATGGTGCAAAGCAAGAGGAAAGTCACATCATTAGAATCATCAATATGTTTCTGACGTGCCCTCACATCCGCTAGAACAGACTCATCTTGTAGTGGGGCTGGAATTGGAGTGTCCAAGACGTACAACTTCTTTTCTTGCTTAAGGAAAATCCTTAAGTTTCTGTACCAGTCAAGGAAATTCGTTCCAGACAGTTTATCCTTCTCAAGGACAGATCGTAGGGATGAAGTCGATGCGTTGTTGTTTGCCATTTGGAATTCTACAAAACGAGAAATGTGCAATTTTAGTATTTTGAACAATTTGACTATATTCAACAACGGCTAGATCATCAAATATAGCTCCCACTATTTTTCTCGGATTAATAGCCCTCACCATTAATGCGGAAAATATCATTATATTTTCTAGTAGGTCCTAGATCCCTTTTTCACTTCTTCTTGAGCTTGCTTTGGCAAGTCACCCAAGAATAGGTTATTTAGGTAGGAAGCATTCCAATTGCATCCCATGCAACTCTTGGTCCAATTAGGTGAATAACTCTTTATGCTTTATCTCATGGATAACGCCTAATTGTCATGCCTCTAGGCTCATCAATCCAATTGAGTCTTACCCAGTTGCGTCCAACCTCTTGCTTGAACATACACACGTTACTAGCTTGTGTCGTCCGCAACTCACCATGGTAAATTAAAATCGCCTTGCTTTGGCAAGCCCGAATTTTAATGAACCCTGATCATGAAGGGTGTTTTGGCAATAGAAGGCAAAACAAAATATTTAATTGAGGGATTTAACTTCCTTAATTTGTTTGGTTGATCTAATCAACATGATCTACTTATTTGGATTGGGCAATCCACAATAAAAGACCAACCTTGTTTATTATTATCTTGTTAGTGTTTTGCTAGTATCACCATACACAAAAAAATAAATAACAAGACATGAATAATAAACATCCACAAAAATAAAAAACGTGGCATGGATATGGCCCCTAGACTAAGATATTATCAAGACAATGATAATATCCAATTGTCCTAAAGTGACAAGCTCATCTCCATGTGCTCCACCATAGCCGCGCGCCTAAGGGATGTCCTCTTTGTCTTTTGGCTTCCTTGGTCCTCCGGTCTTCTTATCCATGCTCTTGGCTATCATCAAAATATTTTTAATTCTAGCCTAACATCAAGAATAAATAAATAATAAAATCCTCACATGTCGAGGAGAAAAGACGACTCGCAGGCCGTAAAAATTAATTAATTATCACATTAATTTGATCAGCTCGCAGGCCGTAAACCAAACCACAAAGCAATAAACATCCACAACCTAGGCCATATCCATCCACCATGCAACAAAGCACATAATACAGTTCAACCCAATTTTTAACGCGCTTGTTTAATTTTAATTGAATTGGGTAATTAGGGTTACAACGGTCCAAGGGGTCCAACCTAAGCCTAGGCCGAACCCCTAGGAGCACCGCCGCCCGCCACGTGGGCCCGGCCCAAGTCCGGCCTCCCTATGTGACCCGCGGCCTTGCTTGGCGCGCAAGGAAGGGGGAGGACGGCTAGGGTTTTGGCCCTAGCCTCCTTCCCTTCTTCCTTGTTGCCCAAGCATGGTTGTTTCCTTTATGGATGTTCCATAAAATTGTTTCCATAATTGAAAACTCCTTTTCAACTATGTGCCCATGAACCCTAATTTTTCAAGAACCTAATAATTCACATCCTATGTGATTAAACTCAACAATTCTAACATCCAATGTTAAATTAGATCTTATTTATGTTGAATCAAATTCAATTTGCATCTACTATGCCAATTAATTTCTGTTTTCGTGTAATAATAACAATACGGTGTATAAACTAAAATCGTAACACATAAAATCATGTTATGCACTACGACATGTCGCTCTGATACCACCGTTTGGTTTTGACGTAGGTAACGCAGCGGAATAACAAAAATTTAATCCTACTCAAAGCCCACCAAGGATCACAGGAAGAGACATCATAACATGATAAGAGACATAGTAATGTGTACCTTTTGCTTTGATAGATCACACGAAGAATGATGTCCTCGTCTCTATGGTTTATCCACGTCTAGAGGTGAGATCTAGATTCTTCCCTCTCAAGTTCTAGCTTGGACCAGAGGAAGAGGGAAGAACGAATCAAGCAACCAAAAGGAAGAAGAGCGGGTTCGGCCCTCTCTCTTGGCCGACGGGGATGGGGCAGACGACTAGGGGGCGGCCTCTAGCTTGTCTTGTCTCTCTATTTTCTTCTCTCCCACTCTCTTGTGTTATGTCTAATAACATTAGTGGGAAGGAAGGTAGAGCCTCCTTTATATAGTCCAACAACTCCTTGTTAACTACATACAGGTCCCTCCTAGTTCTACAAGAACTTGGATTAGTCCCTTCGTTGCAAATTAGTCCTACTAAGTTTGCAAGGTGTTGCACAATGATCCTTCTTATTAATTAATCATATTAATTAATCCCAAATATATTTCTAATCTATTTGACGTGTGACCCCATAGGTTTCTACTTAGTTGGTAGTAACTTATTACTAACATGGAGCGGTGTCTAGCAACACATCCATGCCACCCAACTAATAGAAATAGTCAGTGATCCCGACAAACCTTTTTGTGCCCAATATCTCATATTGCACTATCTATTTGTCTCCATATCCAGATTGGACACGATATATAAATAGTCACACTCGTATATCCAATCCATAGTTCCTCGATCATGGGAATATGCTTATGCAAGCAGATAACATCAATATCTCCATATTTATTTATCTGAGTCTGGCCAGACATTCAATAAGCCTCATCCCTCGAGTGACCGTGGATATTTACTCCCATTATGTAGGAGGGACACATCATATCTACATCACTACGATCTCTAAGCTTGCTTCCTATCATGCCCGATAACTACCTTTATAGTCACCCAGTTACGGTGTAACGTTTGATAACATCAAAGCACGATATTTCACAACTAGAGTATCTAGCGACTTCAAGTCTAAGGATTGCAATTATATTAGCACTACGAGAAGCGGTTGTGACTTAACATAATCTAATGTATCCTTCTCGTTGTGGGTCGACCTAGTATGCCATTACTCCTAATGCATGCCCATGTGTTAGACTTGATATCTCCATATCAATCTACCCACATACTAGTCTATGTTTGATCGTCCTATTAATCAATATAGTGGAATAAGGATATTTAAGATACAAAACACATTGTATCTAAGGAATTCATTATATTAAATATCACAATATATAATAAATGAATATTCTAGCCAATAACAATGTTCATACTAAATATAAGATTGCCTCTAGGGCATCTATTCCAACAGGCGACACAACGACACTCGGGAGCACCTTCGCAGCAAAGTACATACTCCCTGTCGTTGTACAAAGGTGGCCACTCAGGAAGACAAGATCGTCTCAAACACTCATCAAATGCGCGCAATGTATCGCGCGCCGCCCCAGCTGCTGCAACTCAGCATGGTCATCTCGAGACGCGATGTCAATTCTGTAACATTCGAGGCCATGTTGTTCGGGAGTGTCGCAAACTCAACCGCTTCTTGAGTGAACACAACCATTCATCTGCGACCAACCCACCTGCGATCAACACCACAGTCAGTCAAGCCTCTAGATATGCTAATGCGTGGATGTTCGACAGTGGAGCTTCTCATCATGTCACTCCTAGAACAGCTTCTCTTGAAGACTTTGCAACCTATGATGGCCATGATGAGATTCGTCTTGTAAATGGTAAAAGTCTCTCTATCTCTCACATTGGTAGCACTACTCTTCCCACCTCTAGTCGTCCCCTTCATCTGTCTAATGTTCTCTGTGTTCCCCAGCTACGTCGCAACCGTATCTCAGTCTCTCAACTTTGCCATACTAAGCATGCTTCTGTTGAATTCTTCCCTTCTCATTTTGTTCTGAAGGATCGCTTCACAGGCACCCCTCTTCTACGCGGTGAAAATCGTGATGGAGTCTACTATGCACCTAGCCTCGGCCCTCTATTCATTAACACAGCTGTTCTCTCAAACATCGAGCGTCTTCACCACAGCTTTGATCATCCGTGTAATAGAACGCTAGGGATTATCTTGCAGAAGTGTAATCTCTCTTTGCCTCCGTCTAGCTTTAAGAATTTCTCATGTACTTCCTGTCACATCAATAAAATCCATAAGCTACCCTTTTCAGAAAACTCTCTTACTAGCTCACGCCTACTTGAATTGATTTACAGTGATGTCTGGAGTACTAAACAGATCTCTCGTGACGGCTACCTCTACTATGTAGTCTTTTTTGATCACTTTACCAAATATGTGTGGCTCTACCCCCTCAGAAGAAAACCTGGAGTTGATTCGATTTTCTCTCAATTTAAACGCCTTGTCGAAAAAGGTTTGCACAATCCATTGTCACACTCTACTCAGACAATGGTGGTGAGTTCATCAAACTCCTACCACAACTTAACCTCCATGGCATCACTCACCTTACTACCCCTACCCATACCCCCGAACACAATGGCTCTGCCGAACGTAGGCATCGCCACATTGTTGAAACTGGTCTCTCCCTTATCCATGTCGTATCTCTTCCTATAGGTTATTTGCCGCATGCATTTCAAACTGCACTGTACCTGATCAATCGCATCCCCACTCCTATTCTTCGTAATGACTCCCCACACTTGAGACTCTTTCGCATGTATCCTAACTATCGGTCCCTCCAACCATTTGGATGTCAATGTTTCATCTGGCTTCGACCTTACACCACCAACAAACTTGATCCACGTTCGATACCATGTGTCTTATTAGGTTATTCAGTCACTTAGTCAGCCTACAAGTGTCTCGAACCCTCTAACGATCGCATCTACATCTCTCGCTGTGTGCGCTTTGTCCCACATCTTTTTCCCTTCGCGAACATACCCCTTATCAAGTTTGCTACCAATGCTGACTCGCATACAATGACGGACTCAGTTGCTCCAGCAGCATTTGTGCTTGCACCCTCTATGGCTCATGCCCCACCTCCTTCAACACCACATGTGCATGACGCTACACCAGCACCTGCACATGCGCCCCCTACAGCGCCAATTCATGGTCTCGCACCTGAACCCGCTTCTCCTCCAGCTGCAGTAACGTCACCTGTGCAAGCACACACTCCTCCCCGAGGTTGCCCCTAATGAAGTTCATGCTCCACCTCCTGCGCCTGCACCAACGCGCACTCGCAACCCTAATCCCAAGTACTTCAATTCCCAATTTGTAAAAACCACCACCGTTCATCCAGCTCCATCTACCATTGAGACACGAACAGTGGACCAGGCCACAAAAGATCCTCTTTGGAAACAAGCAATGGACTATGAAGTTGCTGCTCTCGCACGCAATCACACATGGGATCTAGTTCCTCATCATGGCCAACCTGTGGTGGGATGCAAATGGGTGTTTCGGATCAAGTGCAAAGCGGATGGTACTATTGACAAGTACAAGGCACGACTTGTGGCAAAAGGCTATTCGCAGGAGCTCGGAGCGATTACTCAAAAACGTTCAGTCCCGTCATGAAGCCTGTCACGGTTCGCATTATCATAACATTGACACTCTCGCATGGATGGCCAGTGCGTCAACTGGACATCAACAACGCGTTTCTCAATGGCATCCTTACTGATAAAGTCTTCTTAGCGCAACCTCCGGGATATGTAGACAGCTCCAATCCCACTCATGTCTGTCAACTTCGACGAGCACTCTACGGTCTCAAACAGGCTCCTCGCGCATGGTACAATGAGCTATCTGCCTTTCTGCTCAGTGCTTGGGTTCCAACAGTCGCGTGCATATCCATCTCTATCCTGCCTCTTCGCCAATGGGGTGTGCTTATTCTTCCTGGTATATGTGGATGATATTGTGTTAACAGGAAACTCTCCGACACCTCTATCACAGTTTGTGGCTCGACTTGTTGCTCGATTCTCTCTCAAAGACTTGGGCTCACTTAGTCACTTTTTGAGAATGGAAGTTATCCCTGGTAAAGGGGGTATTTTCCTCTCGCAGGCTCAATATATATCGGACATCCTGGAGAAGTTTCACATGGAAGATTCCAAGACTGTCTCCACTCCTATGAGCTCCAATGCTCCCCTTCTACCAGCAGAATCCACAAAGGCTCTTGGCATCTCTAATTATCGCAGCATCCTTGGTCTTCTTCAATATCTGAGCCTCACGCGACCTGACATCTCCTTCGCGGTGAATCGACTCTCGCAAGTCCTCCATGGTCCACTTCCTCCACATTGGCTAGCTGTCAAACGCGTACCTCGTTACCTCAAAGGCACAATATGTCATGGCTTTATCTGCGCCCAGGGGCGCGCATGGAGCTCTCAGTCTTCTCCGATGCTGACTCGGGTGGTCATTCTACTATGGGGCACTCCACCACTGCCTACGCACTATTTTTGGGCTCCGATGTCATCTCTTGGAAATCCGCCCTCCAGAAGTCAGTTTCCCGTTCGTCCACAGAGGCTGAGTACCGCGCTCTTGCAAATGCTACAGCTGAGCTACTTTGGGTCCAACACTTGCTTCATGAGATTGGTATACCTCTCAATCGCTCTCACACACTCTTTTGTGATAATCTCAGTGCAACGTATGTCTGCAAGAATACAGTTTTCCACTCTCGCATGAAGCATGTTGAACTCGATTACTTCTTCGGGCGCGATCTGGTCACATTCGGCAAACTCAACGTGCGACATGTTCCCAGCAAGCAACAACTAGCGGATCCGCTTACCAAACCACTTGATCGCACTCTCTTTCTCCATCTGCGATCTAAGATTGGAGTCTCTGACGGATCCTCCATCTTATGGGGACGTGTTAAGGAATGAGACAATATCTTATTATCTCATCCCTTAATTTGTGTATTTAGTTATTATCTCTTACGTGATTTATGGAATCACCCATTATGTTGTTATTATTTGATTTCCTAGTTTAGCAGATTATACCTTGTATGTAACCACTCTCACGAGTATATATATATGGACCATTGGTCTCCAGGAATAACTATCATTCATTCAACGCTTATAGAGATGTTCATCTTCAATCATCCTCCATTTCTCCAAAAAAAATCTCCATTCTCCATTTTTTACTCCAATTCTGGAGGAAAAATGTAGAATGGAGATTCATCTCCATTTCATCGATAGCGTGTAAAATGAATAATTTAACTCTAATTGTGTATATTAGTGACTTAAAACATATATATTATTGGTAAAATATAATATTTTTACAATTGTTAACTATTACGAATAAAAAATAATAATTTAAGTTTATATTCATGAAAGTGGAACAAGAGCGCGATCAATATCTAAATGGTTACACTTTTGATGATGAGCAACAAGCCACTAACCTTGACTACGAAATTTCATCTTCGGTGCCTCCTGTTGTGCTTTCCAGAGATTATAATAGGACAACATTCATGGATTTCCTTCATCGCCGTCGAGATTTGATAAATGAGGGTGAGCATCATGAACTACGAAGAACACTCGTTGCACACTTGTGGGATATGCGTGATCAAACAGAAAATGATGGTGAATGAGATGTACTTTGTAAAATTTTAATCATTTGATGTATGCTTCAATTAAATTTGTAATTTAGATTATCGTATTGAAATTAAATTGCTAAAAATTATGTTGAAAAATTATGCTGCTCCATTTTTTTTCCACCAAAAATAGATAATGGAGGAAAAAATAGAGATAATGATCGAAGATGCTCTAAAAAGGGGAATAATTTGTAATTACCGGGGCATAGATATTGAGACTTTCTAACTTTTAAAATATCAACTACAAAATGAGATTCCTACTATTTTTTCAAGCATTTTGAGGAAGTCATTTTCATGCGCAAAAGGAATTCGCAAGTCAAATGCCCTCAAAATGCTTGAAGTGGCTTAGTTTGGCAAAGATAGATTACTGGATAGATTATTGAATGAGTGGTTGAGATGAAGTGTTTTTGTCTCTTTCTCCTCATCTCAACCACACATTCAATAATCTATCCAATAATCTATTTTTCCCAAACTAGGCCTATGAGCATGGGCGGAGCTAGCAAAGGGACAGGTGGGGCTATAGGCCCCACTCTTTTTTCTCTTTTGTCAAATTGTATCCTATATTTTTCCCTTTAGTTCGTTTTAGTCCCAGTGACTTAACAACAAAATCTCAAGGACGTGAACCTTTTTCAGTTTAGCCTCCACTGGCCTGAAATTCTGGCTGCGCTCCTGAGTAGGGCTGCAGGTTAAACCGCCCAAACCGCAAACCGGACCGAACCGTGGTAATTGGTTCGGTTTAAGTTCGTAAAATTCCAAACCGAAATTAAAAGCTTCGGTTTAGGTTCGTAAAATTTTCAAACGAAATTATATGGTTCGGTTTAGGTTTTAGTGTTTTATAAACCGTTTATATTAATAAATAGGATAAAGGACAAAATGTACCCTCCTTAAATAGGTTATATACAAAACAGCCCTATTGTTCAGAAATATACAAAAACCACCCCTGACGTTGGACAAATACCACTCTTCTAATTTTTTATGACCATTTGCCCCTATTTCTATTTGTGTGTTCATTATTTATGTTCTTGTGTTCTTAGTGTTCTTGAACAACAACAACAACAACAACAACAACAACAACAACAACAACCTACAAATCAGCACCAATAACACCACCACCACCACTGCCAACACTACAATCACTACAGAAACTCTAAAACACAATTGAGCAACTTCAACTTCAGACCCCAATCGAAACCCACCACCACCTCCTCTCTCTGAATCGTCCATGACGAAGAAAACCCACCCCCCTGTTCGAGAAAACCCAATCAAACCCAGTGATGAACCCAACACCACATAACCATCACCACCATCTCCAGCCCCTGCAACAAGCCATGTCCGAAGAAGAAGAAACAGAGGGTTTGAACGAAGAAGGGAGACGAAGAAACAGAGGGTTCAATCGAACAAACCACCAGAAAATCCCAATTGATTAGGGTTTCGGATCCGACCAAATTTCAGCCAACAATTCGAACGGGGAGAGACGAATTCGCCGTCGGTGACCCAGCCCTGACAGTATCAGCGACGAATTTGCCGCTGGAGACGAGAACCAGATCAGGCTTCTTCTTCCCCGGAGATTCGAGCAGCGATGGTGAACCCACAGGCAGAGTCCGATGCGGCGAAGGAGAAGGAGCCGGCGTTCGATCTCACGGAGCGGATGCCTCAATTTACTGACCCGAAATTGATTGCTTCCATGCGAGCCGCCATCTCCGAGGTCCATCAGGTCGATGGGTCATCAAAACCGATCGAAGGGAATGAGAAGAAGCAGGTAAGGAAGGAGATGGACGAGGATGGAGGTGGGCAACGGTGGTTGAAGAAGGTTGTGGCCGGTGAAGGAGAGGACGGGGATGGAGAGAGAGAGAGGTGGGGAAGGAGGGAGGCGCAGGGTTAGAAAGTGAGCAAGAAGTAGAGAAAATTATTTATAGTGTGGCATTTTTTCCCAAAATGAGGGTTTACCCCTCCGCTAGGGTTCCGTCAGCTTCCGTCCACTGCCAGGGGTGGTTTTTCTTTATCTCCGAACAATAGGGTTGTTTTGTATATAACCCATCTAAGAATGGTGCATTTTGTCTTTTACCCTAATAAATATAATGACATGTAATTATATATACTTAGTTCTCTTTTTTCTTACCCTATATGTTCTCTTTAACTTGATGAGTTCATACTACCCAATCTAAAATTCATATGTTGTGACGTTCTGTTGGGTTCTATTCATTTCGTTGGTTTGACTTTTCCCGTTGTGATGTTTTCAGGTAAATTTGTAAGTTTTTAAAGTTTTCAGGACTAAAATTCAATTATAGTTAATGTTATTAGGTTAACCGTGGTTCGAACCGGAACCGTATATAGGTTAACCGAACCGAACCGTTTATAAATGGTTAGGTTTAAGTTCGGATTTTTCCCAGACCGAGAATTTAGGTTCGGTTCTGATTTTGGTGCAAACCGAACCGTTTACACCCCTACCCCTGAGTATGAGGAACAAGTCCACAGAGAAAGGAATTTCGAAATTAACTGAATGTATATCATTAATAGGAGAAGAGAAATCCCAATTTGTTGCTAAGTTAACACTGCACAAGATGGTCAGTAACACAACAATAACAAAGACCTCAACAAAAAACTTGATTCGGAACTCCCAACACCACAGCTCAAGCAGCAAAGCAAATACAGAGAATAAGAAGGAGACAATCTCATCTGAAAAAAGAAAAGATTGTGACAGAAGGTTGTCGCCGCACTTGACCTCTATGCGGAGCCGAATTCCGAAAGCCACTTCTCGTGGCGTTCTATATCAGATGCTGAAACACTGGTTTGAACCTTGGCTATGGCCTCTTCAAAGTCGCACATTGCGACCGGATCATTGGAAATCTCATCCTTGGGCATGTTCTTGATCTCATCACGCGTCTTCCCTGCTATCTTGCGCCGCATGCCATTTAAAGATGCATCACGGCAAACATTTGTTAGATCGTCCCCACTGTAACCTTCAGTTCGACGAGCCACCTCATCGAGATTCACATCAGGAGCCACCTGGAACATATAGAACAGAATGCAGTCAACAATCTAGGGAAAGTAATTTGACCTGTAAAGTTTAGCAGGCTTTTCAGAAGATTAGGGTCATCGATGACTACTTCAACTGAATAGTACGGTAGACACAGCATAAGTAAAAGGGAAAAGCAAGTACGACGAAATCTTTAGATAAGCAATTTGAGGAGGTAGAATTCCTAATGGTTCTAGACCAAATCCACTTTGAGGAGGTAGACTTTCTAATGGTTCTACCATAACTAGATGGTTTCTGGAATAATTCATCTCATTAATGATTCCTACATATGGAACATTAAAATGCACAAACACGGATTAACTATCTATCACTATATTATCTAGCACTATACATTTATCTACCCTTAAGTAGATACTATATCCATATGATTATGACTAATTTGAGTTCGGAGTAAAACAGCTGAACAATTTCACAAAGGGTAGAAACAATGAGGACACTTCTTTTGGCACTTCGGTGCTGAGACTTGAGCACTTTAGGACTTCTAGCAAGTTAAAACCCAACCGAGTGGGTCCAGTGGGCTGTTTGGATGGTCGTGGTTACATCAATGTCCACCACTTCTCTAATAAGAATGACAATAGTTTTTTTCATATTTTCTTAAAATGAGTTCCTGATTCTGTTTTAGGAATTGTTAGTGTAAAGCAGAGTCATGCTGGTTGGATATATTATTTCAAATATTCAGAGTCAAAGAACACCATGGCTTTTCCAATATATGAGCCCTGCATTGGGTGAGAGAGACAGTATTTTAGTTCAGCGAAGGAAAACGTAACTTCTGATAGAGAGCAAGATGCAAGAACACAAGCAAAACATAACTTCTGATTGAGACAGGCTGTGGCTACATATTCATGGCCCGTAACTCTTCTTATAGAACATCTACAGATGAAAAAAAATTCTGAGTTCACATTAGTAATTCGGACATGAATTGACCAAAATCCTCGAAACTCTTGACTGCTAATCTGGTAGGGAATTCATGCCACCTCTTTGAATTACTGTTTGGTCAAATGTATGGACCTTAGTTATCCAGCCCAGCTTTTTCATGCATCAACTTGGAGTCTCCGACTATGAAATAAGTCACAACAAGAGCACACAAAACTACACTAAAAGAACGCAGTCATCATTTCCTTCGAGACTGCAGCTACACCATTTGTACAGTGTTCTAACCCCTTAAGAAGAAGATGCCTTAAGTTCAAGTGCAAGAAAAGATAATTCAGTGGAGAGTCTGCATATGCTTCCACGGTCTACACTGTAGCCGCATAATAACACAAGGGATTGAGAAACTCCACATTCCTTCACCAATACATTCCAAAAAGAAAGTTTTTTAGAATAAACATACATAAACATGCTGTATCCTTTGAGGCACAACCCGCGCTATAATTAATAAACCAGCATTATGTTCCATGAAAAAGTCCACCACTTCCTAAATCACAATTACTCATTTCGCAGTGATTTTCCAAAGGTTTTTCCTAGTTCCTACACTAAGTCAGCATGGATGGTGAAAATGGCTTCACAAAATGTCTGTAAAAACTACCACCACAAATTACAAACCTCGGACTCGCTTCCAAACGAAAGAAACTAAATCAAGAAATTGGCCCACCTTCAAATAATGCATATTTAACAAGCCAACAACCCACAATCCTCCTTTAAGATCCTCTTCACATCCTTAACTTAAGCGAAATGGAGACCATCAGAGTTCAATGGACCACAAGGAACCTTCTAAATCAACCATCCCACCCGTCACAAGACATGAACACAATTAGAAGCTCAGTTATCTCCTTGTCTTGTTATCCCTTTCTTATTGAAACATTATTTTACCAGTTGTTTTTATCTTGTATCTGTTTTTCACAGTTTTCCGATCTTGATTTGACAATTCCTTGGTTATCCAAACTTTTTTCTCAGTTAACCTACTTTTACAGATTTTTATTTCCCGTTTATAAAGTCCATCTCTGTTGAATAATCAATCATAAATGATATCTGATAGTTCACCTTCTTCGCATTCAACTATCTTGACACCAGATGATCTGGTCATACCTGTTGTCTACACATATTTCCTAATGCTCTGAGCTCTTTTCCGATGGTCATGTAGACTAGATGTTGGTTCGTACACGACATTCCCAGTTCTCAACTTCCAATCGGAAGCTTGCACCCACCTTGAGTTTGAGGGCAAGATAGAACATATAAGGAATCATACACAGATTAACAAATTACCTATCAAACAGAATTTTTTTCCTTAATTAAAATATAATGATTAGGAAGAGTCGCACAGAAGCAACTTTTGTGATTATCTAAAGCAAATCAACAACAGATTTTCTTAATTCTTTTACTGTGGGAAAGCCATTCAAATCTTTTACTAAGTTCTATCAGTAGCATTGATAGAAAACTACCGAGATGATAAACTAATTGGGTCAATTACTTATTACCTACCTCCAGTATGGCATAATAATCCACGTACCACCCCCACTTTAGAAACTATCTAATTAACCCCTAATGTTTAATATTGTGATCAATTAACAACTGGGGCGATTTTCCATCCAAAAACCGTCCGGCTGCGAAGGACACAGTCGAAGATCCTCCAGATCGAGATATGTCTTATCGTCTGTGTAAGAAAAATGGGAAGTATTGGTTGGCTCACAGCTTCGGCCAGATTGGTAAGTCATTTGACTTCTTTCGATTTGAATATTATGTTGTATTGTTTGGGATATGGGAAAGCCACCTGGGTAACCCTAATTCTTGGACTGTGGTGGGCAAAGACTGTATAACTGGGTTTTTTAAGCATTTTTTTGGGGAATACTTTAGGAATGAAGTGTGCCAACACTGTGACCTAAGGATAAATCAGGAAGAGAGTGTATAACTGTATAATTTAGACTAGTTCACTGCCATAAGAGACTGTATAACTGTATAAGATTGTGTTTTAAGAATCTATTATGATTGATTTGTAACTGTAAAAAAACACTTTAAAAACGTGGAGCCTTCTAACTGTCCAAGAAAGCTTTTTTCCTTTCTTTACCTTCATTGGCAGAGCATTTTTTTGAAAGCACGGCATGATAAACTGGCAAAACTGTGAACTAAATCTTGTCTATCCTTTCCTGATTCATTGTATTGAAGGGGAATTGGACTGCACCAAATGGAGAAATTAATTTGAGTTTTTATGTTTAGTCCCATTCCAATTTGACATGTTCTGATTTTTTTCAACTTCTTCCTATGAGTGTTATACTCATATGCTTGTAAGTCAAGGAGATTGTTATGTAACTTGCTAAGAGTAGGGAGGAGGCAATGAGTTATTGTCAAATGCAGAACTGGGTAGTTTGGTTGTGAAGAATCATCAAGTCATGGTACTCCGAAATATATTTGTGCTTGTGTCTTTATATAAGTCTGGGTAGTTAGTTTATGATAAAGTATTGAATCTGGGTAGGAATCTGGGTATTGTTTCTGATCATCGATACCTTTACAGGGAGCAGGGAAGAAAGTTGAAATCAAGCTTCCTAACATTCCTAAAAGAAATGTGCAGTCCACTAAGGTTAGTAACCTGACTCAAGAAACCGAATTTTTTCTTTGTTCAAAAGGTTGGCTCAAATGACTAAAGTGAATGTTTTTGGCCGGCAAAGGCAAAGGCAACTTGGAAGCAAACAACATGGCCTTTAGGCCAATCTCTAGCCAACCTACAAGCTCCTCTGCAACTGTTGATATAAGCAGTCAAACCACATGTAAGGTTCCATCTTCCAGCCAGCCTACTACTAGAGGAGCCCCAGAAAGTTGCAGCCAACCTACAGTGCAACCCAGCCATCAAATGTTGGAGTTTCATCATCCAAGACTAGCAATGATAAGAAAAATCAAGCAGGAGAAACTAGAATCATTGAAGAAGTAAACTTAGCAGTAGTTAACTAGTTGATCCAAGAGCGTGGAAACAATTTTTTTGTACATCAGCTACTTAGTATGTCAAATTCGGATGACATAATTTTGGATATGAATTTTTAGTGTAAGGATATGTTTTGATCATCTTAAGTTGTTACAATGTTATTTTGGTGCCGTGTGATGATGTGAAGTTATTTTGGATCCAACCTACAGTATGGAATATGTTTTGACGATGTTAAGTTATTTTTTCAAGTATAAGCGGTCGACATATTTAGTCTCCGATCACGATATTGTGCTTTTGTTAGGTATAAACGGATGATGTATCTCGACTCCGTGCACGATATTGTGCCTTTTTTAAGTATAAACGGTTGACGTATTTCATCTCCCTGTACGATATTGTGTTTTTGTTAGGTATAAACGTCGACATTGTGCATTATAAATGGTTGACTTATATCGTCACCGGTCGACGTATCTCGTCTCCTCATAAAGCTTTCATTTACCAGGGGAGGCAGTTGATTTCAGAAAGTTTCAAAAAATACATCTGGTTACCCCCTGATTGCAACACTGGGTTGCAACATCAAAATCACCTCTCTGCTTCTCTACCTGCAACACCCAACTGCAACTCTCAACCCAAAACCACCGACCAACACCACTGCCCTCCATCACAGCCACTTCCATCATCTTCCACAACAAACCTAATACCCAACACAACAGCCCGCAACCCAGCCATCACCGCAACCAACACCAGAACCGACCCCCTTCACCTCCATTAATTCCGACCTCCTCAACCACCCAACATTCTACCGTTCCTCATCTCCGACCCTCTCTCTCTCCACCTTTGCCTGAAACCCCTCCATCTCCGCCTCCATTTCCGCTGCCAACAAAACCGCTCTGCTCACCTGAGACCCAGAACCATTCTCTCAAACTCCGGCAAAAAAACCCAACCCGAGACCTCAGCCCACGCCTGATTTCACCGCAGCCCACAACCACCGCTGCTTCTCCTAATCAATTCCGGCAAAAATCCATTTCCTTCTTCTTCGACCACCAAACAACCACCCAGACCACCCAATCCACCCCGAGACCGAACTCCCTGCTTTATCACCTATCTTGAGCTATCGATCCATCTCTCTCTCCCTCTCACTCCATCCCTATCTTGAGCTATCGATCCATCTCTCTCTTCGAATTCAGTACTCATCTTCTACGATTATTATACTCCTTAAAGTCAAACAAGCAACAGTAAAGACATTAGGTGTTAATTAGGTGGAGTACAATTTGGCACAAATACCTTTACACCGTCAGTTAATTTGGACTGAAAATCACCCCAGTTGTGAATTGATCACAAAATTAAACATTAGGTGTTAATTAGATAGTTTCTAAACTGGGGGTGGTACATGGATTATTATGCCATACTGGAGGTGGGTAATAAGTAATTGACCCAAACTAATTAAACGTTCTGAGATAAATAGCATCCTTCCCATATTCGGAAGTCATATAAATTAGCCATTCAACCTATATGATATTCCCTTCTACATGTATTTTCCTTTTAAGGAATCTAGCTATTAAATGAAACAGTTATTTAAAAATATTTTGTTTCTTTCTTTCGTGATGGTGAGGTTTTATGCGTAATAGCTTTGGCAGTCCACAGACCGCCAGGAAATTTGAAGCAAGTCTGGTTTCTAATAATGAGCCCTCAGAATCGGCTTCTCCTTAGAGTTTTGTTAGTGCCATAGAAGCGATCTACCAGAAACACCTGTGAAAGCTGTGTTGCAGTAACAAAGGAAATGCAACGAGAGGAAGAATTCCCTCTTAATAATAACAGGCTATAGTACCAAAAGAAAGCTGAAGAACCACAATGTTTGCAATTGCTGCTAAATAAGCTTTACACTTCTCGCTGCTCTAGGCAAATTGATAACCTAACCCACACTTCAACCTTTCTCTACCATAACATTCAAAGGCTATTGGTAAGATAATTCCAGAACAGCAGTGGCAGATGGCAAAAAAGGTGGCAATCTTCAGTGGCGGAGCCACATAGAGGCCTGGGGAGGCAAGTGCACCCCTAAAGTTTTGATTAACTACTACTATATCCCCAAAATCATGCAACATTTTCAATTGTGTCCTTCAATAAATTGCATTTGTGCACCCCTAAAATGTTTCGTATGTGCCCCCTACCAGATTTGTGCCACCCCTCCGACGGAATCCTGGCTCCGCCACTGGCAATCTTCATCAATGAATCAGAACTTTTTCAGTTTATATCTGCTGCACAACAGTTTTACCATTAACCTCACCTCGTATACTGCTAGTCTTATCAAAGAATTGCAGATAACATACCAGTATAACACATATAGCCAAGCTTCATGCTTCTCTCACCAAGGCATGTCCTTGCGTCCAAACTCCTAATCGTTTCTGATCTGGCAAAAGAAATTTTACAAATATCCTCGCATTGACTTGAAACAGATGTTAAGAGAGAGGGGAGAAAGGGGACTAAGTGATGTAGGACAGATTCTGGAGGCATGTGCCTATAGTGAATGCTTGCTACTTTCAGCAATCTGCAGGCACCGAAGAAGAATTTAGGGTTCCGCTTGGAGGGTTACCTGTAGAGGTTGCTTTAGCCATTTAGGAAGGGGGGAGAAGGAATAGGCTAGGGTTTTGGCTCAAAATGGTGACTGTTTGCTAATGTGAACAGGACCTATGTGGACAGTAAAATGGCAGAGAGAAAGAGAAAGAAAAGAATTCAGCTAGGGGTTCTGAAATCATCATAACATTATTTCACAATAACCAATCTAACTACTCTTACTGGAATACAAAGTATTTAAAAGACTTTAGTGAGATTCGTAAGACGAAACTCCATCCTAATTCAATCAAAATCAGCAACTTATCAAATACTGAAATTCTGGAAACTGTGAAAATACTAAATACCCTTGGGACCCTTGGGAAAGTTCGGATTTTTTAAATCATAGGGTTGGACTGGACTGGACTGGACTGGACTGGATCGAATTGGGTTAGCTGTACTGCATTTACTACTGTGTACGTTTTTGTGTAGTATTAAATTCTGATTGCACTATGATTAGTCCAATCTAGCAACTACCCTCCTGCAGGAGGGTACTAAAATAGGGTATTTTATAACAACTTTTTACTATTTCATAGCGGTACTAAAGTTAGGGAGGACCTAATCAAAAAAATGTATTATTAATACACGTACTGTAATTAGTCCAATACTAGCTAGTGCGGCTGATACCGAGAAAACCAAACATGCCATTGAGTTACTATTTAATAATCCCTAACTGCCATGGACACTTTACCCAAGACCAAAATGACTTATTGCTACATTTAGGTTTAGGACTCCATGGTGGATCTGTCTTCCCCAACAATTCACTGGCTGCTGTATCACTAAGAGTTGGTAAAGTTATCAATTTAGGGAACTAAGCATCTATAAAGTGTAACCATCTTTAGTAACAGATGCACTTGTGGAGGCTCTTCGGTTCTCTTTTGAAACTATTACATTCAACTATGAGAGTATCTATGTGATTCTGTCCCTCTTGCATCAATATATTTAGCAGCTTTTCCTATTTCTTCAAATCATCAATAACCAGATGGATTTAAGGCAACAAACATTCTGGGAGATCCAAATAAGAAATTTCATTTAACATGGAAAATGTGAAATCAAGATGTGATTCGACTCCTGCACAACTAGGGAATTACCCTCTTCAACAAGCTCATTCTATATCTCTTTCGAACTCTCCCCCACAATCATTTAAAGAACTTCCCGAACTCCACTAATAACAAACAGATAACAAAACTGAACCATCATGAGAAGAACAAAATAAACAATCACCTCAGTGTAACAACAGCTAGCTCTAGATCTAAATCTCAGAAATTTTAATAAAATAAATTAGTTTCAAGAGATCAGCACTACAACTTTGGGTTGGGAGGCCATAGGCTGGTGCCTACACAATTCCAGGTGTGGCCTTAGCCCTCAGACCAGACCATCTTATCCGTAATGGAGCGCTAGGTCGAGTAGCATTTTCTGACGCAAAATTATTGCAGGTATTAAAAGAGAGCATTAAAGAAAAATCCATCAAATTTTTTCGGCTAGCAGTTATCAATGATACTTTACCTCGACACTTCTCAAATTGATTCGTATGAGTTCCTTCCGGCTGTCAAAGTCTGGAAGAGGTATGTATATTCGCTTTTCAAGTCTTCTCCTGTTATGAACATAAAATTAGAACAAGTGGCATAACTTAGTGAAATCAAATACAATCAGGACTCAGACAGCTCAGCATGACTCAGATTGGTTAACTAAATAATGATCAAGTATAAGAAGCTACTGAGACAATAAAAAAGAGAACAAACCTCAGAGCCTCATCTATGTCCCACGGAAAATTAGTAGCAGCCAGGACCATCACTAATTTGCGGGAGCCATCTTCATTAGTAGAACTATTGCTAACGCCATCTACTTGAACTAGCAGTTCAGACTTCACCCTTCTGGATGATTCATGCTCCCCAGATGCCCTGGAAAAACAAGGTATTGTTTTGTTTTACATGAGGTCTCACACACTTGCACAAAGAATCTAGATATCAACAAATGAGACTTACCCCCTAGCATTGCACAGAGAATCAATTTCATCAATGAAAATTGTACTCGGGGCGTAAGCCCGTGCAAGATCAAACAATACTCGCACCATGCGCTCACTCTCCCCACGCCATTTGGAAGCCAAAGTGGCAGAAGAAACATTGAAGAATGTTGTACCACACTCTGTAGCAACTGCTTTTGCTAAAAGTGTCTTTCCAGTACCAGGAGGACCAAACATGAGCACACCTTTCCATGGTCTCCTAATTCCCTGCATAAGCAGAAGAGGAAAAATATATTATTTCGATAGACTACAAGCTCCATATTTGTTGACCGAAACTGCATTTCAGCGTCAAGAGACTCCTTCAGACGTTTGATATTTTATGCAACTTCAGTACCCGCTACAAAGGTTATAAAATAAGTGTTTTCGACGTATGTCTAACGTTATAATGAAATGGTGTGATATTTGAAGTGTTCATTCTCTTATGAGAGAGCGCGTTGTTCCGATTGCAGGATCACGTGCACTTTTCAGAACAATTGGGGTTATATCTTCCAGACTTGCAGCTTGGGTTTCATGTGATCAGCATTAGACCATTTGTCGAAATTCCAGATAAGTAAGCTTTCAAAATTTAAATTCTCGATTTTTTTTATCCTGCTAGTTGAAACATTTTCTGAGTTGGTTATGGCAGTCATCTAAGAGGACGAGTGATGGGTGGTTTGGGGATGTTCAGCTGCCAATGGCTACTCTGATAAGATTACGGAGAGGCCTTGAAAAGAAGTATGGCTTACTGATAATGAGACGCAATCAGAACTGGGTGTTAGCCTTGGTTTGATCATGGATACTTACCATCCTTAAAAAGTCTTCTCAATGAAAAGAAAAGTAGAGATCTGAATTTGAAACTCCTTAATTAACAAAACTACTTCTTCAGAATAACATCATTCTATTTAAATTTGACATTAAAAAGATAATATTTCATGAGGCCAAAGCAAACAATCAAGCAAAAGCCATTGAAAAAATCCATCACGGGTATATTAAGTTTGTGAGCTAAATGGTGTTAGGAAAATAAATAAATTACCTTCCTCACCTGGTTAATGATAAAGGTGCTTCGCATTTCTATACAATTTTTAGTTTTCTGAGTGAAGGAACTCGAAAATAACTTTTTACTGGTGGCAGGTAATCTAACTATCGCGCTGGATTTCAACAGAACATCCCGCGTTCATATTTTCATCTATAAAGGTTGATTGCTGATAAGGACACCAATCTCAATACTACTGTTTTGCGTGACTCCAGAAGATTTTTGCTTAGCAATGCCAAGAACCAAAACATAGGTCTATCTTTCTCACAACACAAATACATCAAATGAATAGTTTGACACCAGAAGATTTTGGCTTAGGAATGCCAAGAACCAAACCCTAGGTTTATCTTTTTCACAACACAAATACATCGAATGAATAGTAGAGTAACCCCACCCTGCTGCCGTGTGCAAGAGAATATAGACAAAAAATTATACGGTGGTTGAGACTAGAGACCTAAGATTTTTGCCCTTTTTGTAGACTGTAGTTTCTATTAATCAGTACTGCGATACATCATAATCTGACAATTGAAGAAATTAATGGTTTGTTTTTTGTACAGTATGGAAATTAAATATCATTTCCTCTTTAAGATATTGTTTCCGATCCACTACCCGAAGAAGCATAAACTCAAATGCTCTGACAGAAACAAAGTAAGCTTTCAATTAGACAGGCCGTATTGTAAATCACCTGGAAATATTCAGGCATCCAAAGAGGAAGCACAACAGCTTCTTCCAGAAGCCTTTTTGCTTCAGTTAAGCCAGCAACATCCTCCCACTTCACTCCAGGAGTAGAATCCAAGACATCTCTTTCAAGCATTGCAGCCAAGTCAGCATCAGGCCCCTCATACTGCCCACGTTTAGACTTACCTTCTTCACCATCACCATTCTGCATTGAAACAGAATGAGTAACTGGAAAACAGATGACCATGCTGAAGCAGAATGTGCGAATTAAAAAAACAGGTAATCCACAGATGTATCACTCAAGTAGATCACATTTAGTCAAACTGAAGCAATGTTATTTTATGATGACAAGTCTGCCAAACTAAGGAAACAAAATAATGTCAATGGGAATATAGTTTACAAATTACAATTATTGCACGAGGTAAGAAATCTCAATGAAGCGGTATCAGGTGATATCACCAACGTGCCAACATACGATCAGGGCAAGCTGTTGCTACGAACAGAGGTGGGCTTGTCACTCGCTAGCTACTTTGCCTATTCTATAGATGAAGCTCCACTGCCTAAAGTCTTGAGCACTTTCTTTAATCGCAAATAAAGTCAAATCAATGCAAGTGACAACCAAACATTTTAAGACTTCATCTTCCCGGTGCTATCGAGAGGAAATTTCTGATGTGCATTATCAAGTGAAGAGAAATCAAGAAGACCTTCTAAGTATGGTACTACATTTATTTTAGTTTCCTTTGACTGAATTCAAGAACGTAAAGAAAGTAAAACAAAACGACTGTTCCAATCAATAAAGCGGAGGAAACTCAAATTTTAACATTTCCCTACAGCCATTCAAGTGGAACCATATGGTTCCAGAAAAAGGGCTGTGAAGCTAAATAGAATATGAAAACATATCATATGCAACACCGCAGAAAACAGACGGCGCCACGGGGATAAATGCTTCATCCCGGACCTTGTAAAAGGACCTGGCATTTCTAGGAAGCAGTTCATCCATGTTGGAGATAACACTCCAAATACGTGTCAGGCATGTCCCTAACTGTATCCTACTATTTAAGGAATCATCAAGTCAAAACCACCTCGGATTCTTGAACAACACACTTTCATTTTTCTTGCATCCTCTTAAATGTTGGAAACAAAGACATACTTACTTTGCGGCAGGACAAAGGAGGGGTCTTTTATTACACTCTGTAAGTAGGTTAAACTTATGGATATATGTTTTTTATTGTCATTAAGTTCACTGTTCACTTTGTATGCATTTCTGTTGCTCCGTCTATAATGTAACTAAATCATCGGTTCAGTGTTGGTACTAGTTTTTAAAGCAAGATGCGTACCGATCTTGAACCTCTTCATCAACTCAAGTTGAAAAATATGTATTCCAGTTGAAAGCTGTAAAGATATACCAAAAAGTATCTACTAAATCACCGACCATCAAGATGAAAGCGAAAGCCATTATAAAACTAAAAACACCAGTGTGTGAAAAGTCGTGATGAACTACATAAAGTGTAACACAAAGCATGTGGAGATTATGCCTACGACGACATTGTCAACCAGAACATACCGCTGAATCTGTCTTGCCAGATTTCCCTGATCCAGCGCCTTTCTTCCCAGGTGCAGAAGTACGGGCTCCTGTGTTTGACCTAGTAGAACCACCAGATTTTGCTCCACGCCCTGTCGCCCCACCCCTTGTTGGCCCACGAGCCCAGGCTCCATCTTGAGGCGACTTCCTCGTACCTCCTTGACCAGCTCTTGCGGGTCTTCTACCTGAATCATCTCTACTGGGTGGTCTCCACACATCAGGATCATCCATTGGACCGCTAGAGGAAGTAGGGTACTCATCTAAAGGTTGAAATACAAAAGAGGACTTGGTAGAAATTGGAGGGGAAGATGGCCTTCTACCGAACCGAATTTCCTTGAGAGACTTCCTCTCTGCATCCAACTGTTTCACAACCTCTGCCTCTTCTCCAAGAGCTTTTTTAACATTCATCCATTTTGAACGTATTATTGGATCATCAAGTGTGTTTAAATGCCTGCCGAAGGGTGACAAATAAAACAGATCTTAACTAACTAATTAACAAAAAAATTTAACAAAACTCACCATCACCAACACAACAGAATTTGACGGTCATGCATTCATCTCCTAGAACTTTCTAGGACAACAAACAATTTCTTGTTAAAATCCCAACTATTATAATCTGTAAATGGACAAGATTCTGATGCTGGTTAGACTGAATTTCATGTGACTTCTCCAATTCTATTCAACTCAAAATGAAATGCTACATTTATGCCTTCTATGATCTCCACAAAGTTGGCAAAAAGCAGTGCTTACTATAGGAACAGAAAAACAATTTCTTGTTAAAATCCCATTTTCTATAATTTAGAAATGGACAAGATTACGATGCTGGTTAGATTGGATTTCATGTAACTTCTCCAATTATATTCAACATCAAAATGAAATGCTACATTTATGCCTTTTATGGACTGGAAATGATCTTCACAAAGTCTGCAAAAAGCAGTGCCTACCATAGGAACAGTATGATCCCTAACTGACGACCAGTGAAAACATGAATAGTTGAACTCTCAGCAAGCAAATAGAGGATCAACGTAATCAAACAAGGCCATAGTCCTCTCCTACTAAATGAATTTAAATCCCAATTATCAGCAATTATAGATCACTGACCACCGCTACTGAAACCCCCAAGCAATGTACGGAAAAAGGGAAAAAACTTTGAACTTTCGTAACCTAGAATCGCATACAAATACAGAAGAGTAGCGAGAGGAGAATTACTTGTTGATCTGAGCGATGGCGCCATCAAAGAAGATAATGGAAGTGTCGTAGATGCCTTCAAGAGCGTAATCTCTGGCCAATTTCAGGTGATCTTGCAAACCCGCAATCGTCGTGCCTACCATTTCAGATGTAGCTGCTCAATGGCGTCCAGTCAATGTGTTCAGGGGCTAATTAGGGTTTCGGAGGAGGAGGAGCTTGCTCCGAAGCTCGGTCCCTACTCTCTCTCTCTAAAACAGTCTTCTCCGATCTGCAACTTCTTCGGCCAGTGACGATGACGGCGACGAGTAAACGGTTATTACGAGGAGTCTTGTGTGACCAAATTACCCTTCACCTTTTAATCTCGGATGAAATTCAAAATTCGATTACACACCTCAATGTTTAACTAGATAGGGTTTTATTATCAAGAAAAAAAAAACTAGATGGGGTTTTGGATATTTTCTCAAACATACTTCACCAGCTCTCAAATTAGTGTCTTGCGTTTTTTCCTCAATTTAGGGGGTGACTTAATATTGAAATCCTAAAAAAACAATTGTTAATCATGTTATCTTCTATATAATAAATCAGGTAGGTGTTTCCCTCAAAAAGTGTCAACAAAAACATCGTAGTTATTCAATCCTAAAAAATGTCTCAAGACATTTTGAGCCGTTGATTAGCATTTCTCTTTTGTTAAACAAAACCAGTTAAAAATTAGTAAAGCAAATAAAGGACAAGATATAGTTTGTATTTTCAAAAATCTTTATCTTATCTAACTAATTTAAATCGATCTCTTATCTAACTAATTATTCTAACTAAAGAAGACACTCGGGACCCCTTGATGCGTAATAGGCGACTTCAACGTTTTTGTCACGGCCAGTGACAAGCAAGGGGTCTCCCGGCTAATCAGCGGCTTATGGAGGATTTCAGGTATGCTCTTTCTTCCAACGAGTTGTTTGATTTGGGTTACAGTGGTTGCAGATTCACGTTGACAAGTAATTCGCGTAACGGAATACGTATTCGCGAACATCTAGACAGAGCAGTGGCCAACCCAGCTTGGCTTGATATTTTCGGGAGTGCAAGAGTGACTCATCTCACTGCGGCTGTTTGGGATCATATTTCGATTGAGCATTGCTGGATCCTGATGCGAAGAAAAGCTCTGCAATTCCATTTTGAGGCCATGTAGCTTCAACACGAAGACTGTAAGCCTTTTATTCGATCACACTGGGAGGAGTTACAGGATTCCGATATGAAGTTAAAGCTAACATCTACAGCCATAAAATTGAAACAGTGGGATCGCTTAGCTTTTGGAAGCGTGAAAAGGAATACTGCCTTTATTAGAAGCTGAATTCAGTCCCTTCAAGAAAAAGACAACGTGGATGATGTCTCTGAAGAGATTAGACAACGTAAGAAGGAGTTCAATGCTCTTCTATCCAACGAGAAGGTCATGTGGTTGCAAAGATCAAGGGTTCAGTGGATGAAAGAAAGAGACCGAAACACGGGTTTCTTTCACCGAAAAGCCTCCATCTGAAAAGTGATAAATCACCTAGCGGGCTTGGAGGATGCTAATGGAGTCTGGCACACGTCCACAGAGGCTATTGGTGCAATTATGTAAGAACACTTCGGCTTTATTTTTGCGTTTGTGAGACCTTCGGACGATGTTATGGCTGAGATGATCAGCCACGTGCAGCCAGTCCTCCCGGATAGTCAAATTCAGGGGCTTGACAGCTCGTTCACTAAGGAAGAAGTTAAGATTGCTCTCAGTGAGATAGGCCCGACAAAAGCTCCTAGTCCAGACGGATTTCCGACCCTCTTTTTTTAAGGAAAATTAGGTCTCGGTTGAACGGAAGTATTAAACACTTGTCTCAATATTCTGAACAACAATGGGAGAATGACAGGTTTTAAAAAATACGATAATTGCTCTCATTGAGAAAATGAAGCAGGTGCGTACCCCAAGTGATTTACGTCCTATCATTTTGTGTTTAGTCATTTATAAACTGATCGCAAAGACTATGGCAAACAGGATGAAAGTAGTTCTTAATGTTTGTATATTGGAGTTTCAGAGCGCCTTTGTCCCAGGCAGACTTGTCTCCGACAATATTCTGGTTGCCTTCGAAATGCTGCATTCTATGAGAACGAGAAAGAAAGGGAGAACGGGTTATATGGCAGTCAAACTGGACATGGGAAAGGCCTACGACACAATTGAGTGGTGTTTCCTAGAGGCAACTATGTACAAGATGGGTTTCAGCGACCGATGGTTAAAGCTTATTCACGAATGTATTTCCTTAGTTTCTTTCACTTTTGCTAGCCATGGGGAGTGCAAGGGGAATTTTGTTCCTGAACGGGGTCTACGGCAAGGCTGCCTACTTAGTCCGTACCTTTTCTTGTTTGTCTGCGATACCCTGTCGCGTGCACTCACGAACGCAGTCCAAGAGGGGTTAATTTCTGGAGTCTTAGCTTCTCGAGGAGGTCCAGTCATATCCCACATCCTTTTTGCGGCCGACAGTATGGTCTTCACTAAAGCTACTACAGAAGAGATCTCCTTTCTTTATCAGCTTCTTCAAAAGTACGAAGCTACATCGGGCCAGAAGGTAAACCTGACAAAATTAGCTGTTGTGTTTTCTTATAACGTTTCTTCAATTGACAGAGCAGGCCTTAGTATCTAATGGGGACTCAGGAAGTTCCAAGTCATGAGAAGTACTTGGTATTGCCCACTTCTATAAGGAAGCAACGCATGCCCAGCTTCGGAAATTTGTCTGAAAAAGTGGAGAACAAGATGAACGGGTGGAAGATCAATCACCTAGCACATGAAGAGAGAAACTGATCAAAGTCGTTGTTCAAACAGTTCCCGTGTATACAATGATCTGTTTCAGGATCCCACTTTCTCTTTGCAACAAACTGGAGTCTCTAACCAGCAGATTATTTTGGAGCAAGAAAGATAACCAACGAGGTGATCATTGGATCGCTTGGGACTCGCACAAGAACCCCAAAGACGAAGGAGGCATTGGTTTCAAGGATCTTGAAGATTTTAACACGACACTACTTGCTAAACAATTCTGGAGGCTCCTAACTTCTAATTCCTTGGTTCGCCGAGTTTTTCAACACAAGTACTTCCTTAATGGTGACATTATGGGTGCTACGGCTCAGAATAATGTTTCTTATGCTTGGAGGTCAATTTTAAGTGCAAAATACCTTATTCAAATAGGAGTTTGTTGGAAGGTAGGAGATGGTACAAGTATTCGTATTATTCATGATCCGTGGATTAAACGGGGTCCAAGCTTTCGTCCAATTATAATTTCCTCTGAAGCTGAGCATATGAAAGTAGCTAATTTTATTACGGAAGACCGCACTTGGAATAGCGACTTACTACATAAATCCTCAAAGTCTCGATTGCTTGCTCGCCCCGGCCCGATGAGCTATTGTGGAATTTTTCTGAGGATGGCAACTACAATGTTGCCTCGGGCTACAAGTTGTTAAGGTCATCAAAAACTCAAGCTCAAGAATAGCCATCGTCGGGTCAGTTAAAATATTGGTTGAAGATGTTGGGATTTGACGTAGGTAACGCAGCGGAATAACAAAAATTAATCCTACTCAAAGCCCACCAAGGATCACAGGAAGAGACATCATAACATGATCAAGGACATAGAAGATGTGTACCTTTTGATTTGTGAGATCACACGAAGAATGATGTCCTCGTCTCTACGGTTGATCCACGTCTAGAGGTGAGATCTAGATTCTTCCTTCAATCAAGTGCTAGCTTGAACCTTGGAGGAAGAGGGATGAAGATCAAAGCAACAAATCACCAAAGGCACAAGAGAGGGGCGGCCTCTCTTTGCCGTCGGGTAGGGGGCGGACGGGTGGCTAGGGTTTCGGCCCTAGCACCTTGTCTTGCTCTCTCTTTTTGCTCTCTCCCACTTTTGTGTTATGACTAATAATAACTCATCAAGTGGGAAGGAAGCTAGAGCCTCCTTTATATACTCCAACAACTCCTTGTTGTTTCCATAAAAGAGTTTCCTAATTCTAGATGAACTAGAATTATTCCCTTCCTTGCAAATTAGTCCTACTAAGTTTGCAAGGTGTTGCACAATGATCCTTCTATTAATTAATCCATATTAATTAATCCCAAATCTAGCTCTACTCTATTTGACGTGTGACCCCATAGGTTTCTATATAGTTGGTAGTAACTATTACTAACATGGAGCGGTGTCTAGCAACACATCCATGCCACCCAACCAATAGAAATAGTCAGTGATCCCGACAAACCTTTGTGCCCAATATATCATATTGCATTATCCCTTTGTCTCCATATCCGGATTGGACACGAGACATAAATAGTCACACTCGTATATCCAATCCATAGTTCCTCGATCCTGGGAATATGCTTATACTTGCAGATAACATTAATATCTCTATATTAATTTATCTGAGTCTGGCCAGACATTCAATAAGCCTCATCCCTCGAGTGGCCGTGGATATTTACCCCCATTATGTGGGAGGGACAAATCCTATCTACATCACTACGATCTCTAAGCTTGCTTCCTATCACGCCCGATAGCCACCTTTATGATTACCCAGTTACGGTGTAACGTTTGATAACATCAAAGCGCAATATTTCACAACTAGAGTATCTAGTGACTTCAAGTCCAAGGATTGCAATAATATTAGCACTACGAAAAGCGATTGTGACTTCACATAATCTAATGTATCCTTTTCGTCGTGGGTCATCCAGTATGCCATTACTCCTAATGCATACCCATGTGTTGGATCGTGATATCTCCATATCAATCCAACCCCATACTAGTCTATAGATGATTGTCCCATTAATCATTATAATTGACTAGGGATATTTAAGAATATAACACCTTATATTCTAAGGACTTCATTCATGTTAGCATATCTCCATATCGATAACATAATGAATCGTAAATCCATATATTTGTCACAATTAATTGATTGCCTCTAGGGCACAATTCCAACAGTCTCCCACTTGCACTAGAGTCAATCTCCTGCATCATATGCCAATTGATCTAGCGCGGTCCTCCACGCTTACACTGCATAGGGGCGAGACATATGCTGGCACCTTGCAAATATTCACATCTCCTCCATCAACAATTTGATTGAGATTGAATATTCTGAATAAATGCATCTTATGCATTAATTTACTCAGTCCTCCATGTTAGAATCAGTGACTGAATCTTGCCTGGAACCTTTCCAGCTCACAGTCACTCCCTCTAGCACAAAACATAAAACTCGACTATAATCTGAAATCTTCTTTGTCAGATGGAAGTTCTCATCACTGTAACCCCTTACAGTAAACCTTTTCCCATCCTCCATTAATCAAGAGTTCATCCTTTATTCCTTCCCAAGTACTTAAGGATAATCTTGATAATTATCAAGTGACACCTCACTTGGATTTGATTGGTATCTTTGTGTCATGCTTTATGACATGTCTGGCCTAGTACATCTCATGGCGTATCTCGTGAATCTAATTCATACGGTCCATTCCCAATCTAATTGGTAAGACAATTAGCCTTCCAAAGACTAATTCCATGTGACATGGGTAAGAATCAATATTCTTTTCACGTTGAACCATTTCAACACCTTGTCAATATATGTACCATGACTCAGGCTGAACAATTACTTTAATCAATCTCCATAGATTTTATAGATTGTCTCGCCTAAGTCAATTATTGGAAATCAATTTCTCTAGCCAATCTCTAATAGATTTCAGAGACATTGTTCCCAATGATTAGTATGTCTCTACATACAAGACCAGAAATTTAACTATGCTCCCACTAACCTTCTTGTAAACACAAGTATCATCTTCAATTTTGATGGAACCAAACTCCTTTGATTGCATCATCCATATGAAGAGTCCAACTCCAAGAAGCTTGATCCAATCTATAAATAGATTGCTACAAGCAAGATGCGAATGGAATTAAGCATCACAACTGGGGAAAGATTTTGTCATAGTCTATACTATGAATTCTCATGAAACCCTTTCGAAGCAGTTGTCCCTTAAAGTAATCATATTACTATCCATGTTGGTTTCCTCATAACCTACTTGCACCCTATGGGTCCTACCCATTCAGGTGGTTCCACCAAAGTCCATACTTTGTTGGTATACATGGATTCCACATCGTATCTTATGGCTCCAAGCCATTTCTGAGAGTATGGCCACTCGTGGCCATCTCATAGGTTGTAGGCTCATCTTGATGAGAAATATATCACGGGTTATGAGAAATCCTTATTTCTCTAGTCCCTTGACATATCCTACCTGTCCCACGAGGTTCTTGTGTTATCTGAGTAGGTTGCTCCACAACACCTTGTGATCCTGCTCATGTTCCATCAAGCGGATCAATGTTCTGTTGTGGTTCTTGAACACCTTCAAGTTCTACAGTCCTCCCACTGTTTCTTTTAGAGACAATTTCTTCCTAGAAACACTGTGGTTCGAGAAACAAACAGTTTGTTCTCGATTAGGTTGTAGAAATAATATCCTTTTCAGGATATCCCACAAAACATTTATCCGACTCGGGTCCAAGTTTATTTGTAAACTCTTTTACATAAACATCATAACCCCAAATATTTATGAATGACATACTAGGACACTTCCTAGTCCATATCTCATATGGTGTTTTTCATAATCCGTTTTTGATGGAATAAGGTTAAGGGCGAAATTTGCTGTAATTAGAACATAGCCCCTAAAAGTAAACTGGAAGTTCTGTTTGACTCATCATGGTCCGAACCGTGTCCTACAAGGTTCGAACTCTCCTTTTAGACACGCCAAACTCATGTGGTGTGCTAGGTGGAGCGAGTTTTGGATCATATCCAATACTCCCATAGATTCTTGTCAAACTCTTGGCTCAAGTATTTTTCTTCTATGATCCAATCGTAGAGTCTAAATACTTTTGCCAAGTTGGTTCTCTACTTCACTCTTGAATACTTTGAACGATTCAAAGGATTCTGATTTGTTTCTTCATAAGATACACAAATCCATATTTCTCTGATCCTATCAGTAAATATGATGAAGTACTAAAACCATCTTTAGTATTTGTGCTTAGTGGCCCTTCATACATCAATATGTATGATTCCCAAAAGATCATATCTTTGCCTAATAAGTCTTACATGTCTCATATGATTCAATAATCAAATGAGTCCCAGAAATCCATCCTAATGGAGTTCTAGTTATGTATCTCTTATTTATGGGCCTAAACGATAATGCTAAAGATAAGTGAAGTTCATATCATTATATGCAAACCTCTAGGTATTAATGTTATAGATGAAATTATCATGATCATGGATATAGAATCCACTTAGACAAAATTGCATTACAATAATGCATACCATAATAAATGGAACAACATTTGTCCTTTTATTATGATAAGGAGCTTTCTTGTCCAAATAAGAAACTATGATAATGGTCCTACTCATAGCAGGGACATTATCCCTTTTTGTCTAATTCATGAACAATTTCTGAAAGGTAGAAATAATTCCCTACGGCTTTTCAGCAACCCTTTGCTTCATAGCCCCACGTGTAGGATTATTTCTTCCTTATCCAATTGTCTTCGTCTCTTGAGATCCTACACATTTCTATAAATGTGAGATCCTCATCTAGTATCATATACTCTTGATGATGAGATAGACACATTGAATTTTATAATAAAAATACCCAAATCGGAATTCATAATTCCTTTATTATTTACTTCCATGTACTTTGGGTAGTCTCTCTTCCTCTACACCACCTATGGGACTTCGAGGCAACTTGGTTTTAGCAACAGGCTTGCTTTATACTCATGGGTTCGGCGCAAACCATTTGCCCTTACCCATGCTGTTAACTATTAACAGATTTTGCCCATGCCCATTATGAGTGTTTTGTTTAGTGATTTTTCAATCATATTGAGTAAATCAACTTTAAAACAAAACTGTAATTGCATCCAATGCAATTCTTGGTCCACTTGGGAGAATAACTATATATTCTTTATCTATCTTATAGATAACTCCCAATATCTAAGCTTTCAATCCTATTGAGTTAGTTTAGTTTGCGCTTCACCTCTTGCTTCAGCAGCCACACATTACTAACTTGTGTCGTCGCGTCATATCTCGATGAAGTAAGTCACCTTGCTTTGGCAAACCTGAACTTATTCCATCTTGACCATGACGAGTGCTAAGCAAGAGATTGCAAAGTGGAGCAACTCCTTAAGCCTTTCATGACAAGCTCGTATGATCATATCATATGCCTCTAAATTTCTCATCTTGCTTCCAAAGCTCAGAGTCCATGGGAGCTTGACATGAGACAAGTTACATCCAAAGAACCATTCTTTGATGTTCCTTCCATAAGGCTTTAGTGTGTTTTGGAAGAGAAATTTATGCTCTACAATGTACAACATATTTCCTTTACTTGAGAACAATTCTCGATTTATACCAATCTAAAAAATAGATTCCAGACATCTTGTCCATCTCATGGACATAAAGTCGCGTTTGTTTGTTTAATGCGATGGGTATTAACACTTATAGGATTATGCAAAGCATCGTGACGTATAACTATATTCAACAAGGATTTAAATTATTAAATATAGCTCCCACTATTTTTCTCGGATTAATAGCCCTCACCATTAATGCGGAAAATATTTTATTTTCTAGTGGGTCCAAGATCCCTTTTCACTTCTTCTTGAGCTTGCTTTGGCAAGTCACCCAAGAATTGGTTATTTAGGTAGGAACCATTCCAATTGCATCCCATGCAACTCTTGGTCCAATTAGGTGAATAACTCTCTATTCTTTATCCTTTAGATAACACCTAATTGTCATGCCTCTAAGCTCATCAATCCAATTGACTCTTGCCCAGTTGCGTCCAACCTCTTGTTTTCAACATACACGCATTACTAGCTTGCGTCGTCCGCAACACACCATGGAAATTAAAATCGCCTTGCTTTGGCAAGCCCGAATTTTAATAGGCCATGATCATGAAGGGTGTTTTGACAAGAGAAGGCAAAATGCAATATTTAATTGAGGGATTTCTTTTAAGTTGTTTGGTTGATCTTATCAACATGGTCTACTTATTTGGATTGGGCCATCCACAATAAAAGACCAACCTTGATTATTATTATCTTGTTAACGTTTTGCTAGTATCGCCATACACACAAAATAAATAACAAGACATAAATAATAAACATCCACAAAAGAAAATAACGTGGCATGGATATGGCCCCTAGACTAATGATATTATCAAGCCAATGATAATATCTAATTGCCCTAAAGTGCCGAGCTCATCTACATGTGCTCCACCATAGCTGCGCGCCTAGGGATGTCTTTTTGGCTCCTTTTGTTCTCCGGTCTTCTTCTCCATGTTCTTGGCTATCATCTAAATACTTCTAATTCTAGCCTAACATATATAATAAATAAATAATAAAAGCCTCACATGTCGAGGAGAAAAAGACGACTCGCAGGCCGTAAAACTTAATTAATTATTACATTAATTTGATCAGCTCGCAGGCCGTAAACCAAACCATAAAACAATAAACATCCACAATCCTAGGCCATATCCATCCACCATGCAATAAAGCACATAATACAGTTAAAACCAATTTTTAACGCGCTTGTTTAATTTTAATGCAATTGGGTAACTAGGGTTTTTACAACGGTCCAAAGGATTTACCAAAGAATGGCCGAAATCAACCAAAGAACCGCCACACTAGGCCCGGGCCGGCCGGCCCCTAGCCCACACGGCTAGGCCGTGTGCTAGGGTGTGCCGGCCCCTCTTGTGCCGTGTGTTACTTGGGCGGCAAGGAGAGAGAGGGGCGGTCCCTACATGGGCCACACCTCCTCATGGAATTGTTTCCATTAACAATCCATGGAATTATTTCCATAAACAATATATGGAATTGTTTCCATAAACAATTCCTTCCTTGTTGGGTTGTTTCCAAAACACCCTTATGGTATTGTTTCTAAAATAATTTTTTTCTTTGGTTCCCAAGTTTAGTTGTTTCCATAAACAACTTCTTACTTGTTTCCCAAGTTTAGTTGTTTCCAAAACAACTTCTTCCTTGTTGCCCAAGTTTAATTAATTCCATACTTGGAAAACCCCTTTTCAAAGCATGTGCCCATGAACCCTAATTTTTTTATAAGAACCCAATTATTCACATCCTATGTGATTAAACTCACCAATTCTAACATCCAATGTTAAATTGGGTCTTGTTTGTTTGAATCAAATTCAATATTGCATCTACTATGCCAATTTTTCAGTTTTCGCGTAATAAACAATAATACGGTGTATGAACTGAAATCGTAAACACATAATATCATGTTATGCTCTACGACCTGTGGCTCTGATACCACTGTTGGGATTTGACTTAGGTAACGCAGCGGAATAACAAAAATTAATCCTACTCAAAGCCCACCAAGGATCACAGGAAGAGACATCATAACATGATCAAGGACATAGAAGATGTGTACCTTTTGATTTGTGAGATCACACGAAGAATGATGTCCTCGTCTCTACGGTTGATCCACGTCTAGAGGTGAGATCTAGATTCTTCCTTCAATCAAGTGCTAGCTTGAACCTTGGAGGAAGAGGGATGAAGATCAAAGCAACAAATCACCAAAGGCACAAGAGAGGGGCGGTCTCTCTTTGCCGTCGGGTAGGGGGCGGACGGGTGGCTAGGGTTTCGGCCCTAGCACCTTGTCTTGCTCTCTCTTTTTGCTCTCCCACTTTTGTGTTATGACTAATAATAACTCATCAAGTGGGAAGGAAGCTAGAGCCTCCTTTATATACTCCAACAACTCCTTGTTGTTTCCATAAAAGAGTTTCCTAATTCTAGATGAACTAGAATTATTCCCTTCCTTGCAAATTAGTCCTACTAAGTTTGCAAGGTGTTGCACAATGATCCTTCTATTAATTAATCCATATTAATTAATCCCAAATCTAGCTCTACTTTATTTGACGTGTGACCCCATAGGTTTCTATATAGTTGGTAGTAACTATTACTAACATGGAGCGGTGTCTAGCAACACATCCATGCCACCCAACCAATAGAAATAGTCAGTGATCCCGACAAACCTTTGTGCCCAATATATCATATTGCATTATCCCTTTGTCTCCATATCCGGATTGGACACGAGACATAAATAGTCACACTCGTATATCCAATCCATAGTTCCTCGATCCTGGGAATATGCTTATACTTGCAGATAACATTAATATCTCTATATTAATTTATCTGAGTCTGGCCAGACATTCAATAAGCCTCATCCCTCGAGTGGCCGTGGATATTTACCCCCATTATGTGGGAGGGACAAATCCTATCTACATCACTACGATCTCTAAGCTTGCTTCCTATCACGCCCGATAGCCACCTTTATGATTACCCAGTTACGGTGTAACGTTTGATAACATCAAAGCGCAATATTTCACAACTAGAGTATCTAGTGACTTCAAGTCCAAGGATTGCAATAATATTAGCACTACGAAAAGCGATTGTGACTTCACATAATCTAATGTATCCTTTTCGTCGTGGGTCATCAAGTATGCCATTACTCCTAATGCATACCCATGTGTTGGATCGTGATATCTCCATATCAATCCAACCCCATACTAGTCTATAGATGATTGTCCCATTAATCATTATAATTGACTAGGGATATTTAAGAATATAACACCTTATATTCTAAGGACTTCATTCATGTTAGCATATCTCCATATCGATAACATAATGAATCGTAAATCCATATATTTGTCATAATTAATTGATTGCCTCTAGGGCACAATTCCAACAGAAGATACTCTGGAAAATCAAAATTTGGTCAAGAATCCTTTACACTGTACGAAGAGCTCCCCAAAATTCGCTCGTTACACGTGTTAAAATTCGGAAATTCAATCCAGACATTAATGACTCTTTTCCCTTCTACAAATCCGCGCTGGAAACATCCTTCCACCTTTTCATGGAATGAGAGTATGTTGTCCGACTATGGCGCAGAGTACTGGGTTTGGATTTTCTTTTGAGAAGAACTGGTGATATAAGTTGTTGGATTCCTAATGCTCTTATGGCTTTGTCAACGGCTGAGTGTAAAACAGTTTCTATCATTGTGTAGAGAATTTGGGGTAACCGCAATTCAGCTATATTTTGACAGTCAGCTCTAGGATGTTGATAGCGCTGCTACCCTTATTGCTCGGATTTTTAGCAGATATGAAGTTGATGCCCCCTAAAGTTCAGTCCAATGACCAAATTAGAGTCCCCAGAGCCTACTGGAGGCCACCAGAAATGGACACTGCCAAGGTCAATACCGACGCGTCTTGGCAGCCGGTTGAGCGGAAGGTAGCTTATCGAGTAGTGATGCGCGACCACGAAGGAAGTCTCTTTGCAGGTTTGCCGTCTCCCTTAACCACTGCGTCCTCAGCTCTTGAAGCTAAAACAATGTGTGACGAACCGTCACACTTTTAAATAGAAATTATCGATTATTCGATAAAAAATACCTTTTACAGTCAACTCGTCTGACACTTTCAGATGTTCACAACTCCACCAGCAGGAGACACAACCCTCTGAAACAACATTTTTGTTCAAATTACTTAAAAAATGGTATATGACTGATTTCGCTAAAAAAATGATACTTTTATAAAAATATAACGATTTAGCTATTATTTACAACTTTCACTAAAAATGCTAAAAACTACAGTTTCGACTAAGAGTATAATATTTTAGCAACGACACCGCGATCTGGTCGCGCTCCGCCTACACATGTAATACAGAGGAGTGAGCCAAAACAGCCCAGCAGGTACCGCTTAGCCATTGGCGTAGAAATCTAAAAGCCAATTAAACTGCACCGGCTATACACACAATCATATAGCACGAATCACATAAACATAACGACTTATCACTTAACAATCACCATATATAAAGTGGTATAACAACAACAATATATACACTGAAATTAATATCATAGGTACACCAATACAGTAAATGTGAGAATTAGATTTTCCGTACCTGTTATAAGAACAAGTTGATATGAAACCTTGACAGTCGCTGAACGACCTCACCAATCCGAAGTTTCTGTTTTTTTTTTTTTTTTTTTTTTTTTTGAGGAAAATGATATTTCATTAAACAACTTGGGAGATAGTTACAATATCATAATCAATGAGTTTTTAAACCCAAACGGGTCCTTCTTCTACCGAAGCTTCGAAATCTTCAATTTGTTCCTCGTATTTAGCCAAACCCCGTGCCACCTAGTTTGCTTCACGCCATGTGTAAACCACTTTGGCTTCTTTGAAACGATGAGTTAACTCCTTGGTCTTCTCGAGGTAAACCCCAGTTAACGAGTAGTCATGGTCATTACTCTGGAACCAACTGCAGAGAGCTCGAGAGTCACCCTCAATAGTTATCGAGAGGCACTTCATTTCCAGAGCAAAGTTTTCTCCTTCCCATAGTGCTCGTGCCTCTATATCCCTCGCACTTGAGCTACGACGAACTCTTCTCGTCATAGCAGCTACCAATCGTCCATACTCATCTCTGATTACAACACCCACCCCTCCATCAGTCGTAGATGAACTGAAAGAGGTATCGACGTTGACTTTGAATATGCCCGGTGAAGGTGGTTTCCAAAGATGTTTCGGTGGATTTGATGTCGGATCGGAAGGATTCTCAAAGCGATCTGGGTTTTCATTACAATCGTATGTGGGAGCGGGAAAGGGGGTAAGGCCATTCTGCGTATTTCCTCTGTATCAATTGGGTGGAAGATACTTGAATATTTCTACTCATCCCATTGATTTTGATCATTAATCAACGTACTAACTTTCTGAGCTTGTTTCAGGGTGTTGAAATAGGTGCCCTAGAGGCAATCTATATTTAGTATGAACAATGTTCGGCTAGAACATTCATTTATTATTGATTGTGATATTTAATATAATGAAGTCATAAGATACAATGTGTTGTTTATCTTAAATATCCCTAGTCCATTATATTGATTAACGGGACGATCAACTATAGACTAGTATGTGGGTAGAATGATATAGAGATATCAAGTCTAACACATGAGTATGCATTAGGAGTAATCGCATACTGGATTGAAGCACAACGAGAAGGATACATTAGATTATATCAAAGTCGCAATCGCTTCTCGTAGTGCTAATGATATTGTAATCCTTAGACTTGAAGTCACTAGATACTCTAATTGTGGAATATCATGCTTTGATATTATGACATGTTGCGCCTTAACCGGGTTACTATAAAGATAGTTATCGGGCATGATAGGAAGCAAGCTTAGAGATCGTAGTGACGTAGAGAGGATTTGTCCCTCCCACATAATGGGAGAAAATATTCATGGGCCACTCAAGGGATGGTGCTTATAGAATGTCTGGCCAGACTGAGGTAAATCAATATGGAGATATTGATGTTATCTTCTCGCATAAGCATATTCCAGGATCGAGAAACTATGGATTGGATATACGAGTGTGACTAATATGTATCGTGTCCAATCCAGATATGGAGACAAAGGGATAATACAATACATGAACATTGGACACAAGGTTTGTCGAGGTCACTAACTTATTTCTATTAGTTGGGTGGCATGGATGTGTTGCTAGACACCGCTCCATGTTAGTAAGTAGTTACTACCAACTAAGTAGAAACATGTGGGGTCACACACCGGATGGGTTAAATTGGATATAGGTATTAATTAGTTGGACTAATTAATAAAAGTATCATAACGCAACCACAAACAAACTTAGTAGGACTAATTTGCAAGTAGACTAATTCATGTAAGGACATGATTAGTATTGGGGATTTTATGTAGTTAATAAAGAGTTGTTACTAAATAAAGGTTCTCTAGCTTGTTATTTATCAACACTAGAGTCATTATTGAGAGAACATAACAAAGCAAGAGAGAGAGTAAGTTGGGAGGCCGGAACCCCCCCCCCCAACCCGTCTGCCCCCTTGTCGCCGTCGGCCCTCTTTGGGCGATTGGTGGTGCCTTGTTTTGCGTGATCCGTTCCTCCTTCTTCCGTTGCTATCACTACACGGTGGGAAGGAATCCAATCAAGAATCCAAGGTGTGGATATTCATAGAGACGAAGACATTATTCTTCGTGTGATCTCCCAAACTAATGTACACATCTTTTATGCCCTTATCATGTTATGAAGGCTTGCCTGTGATCCTTGGTGGGATTTGAGCTGGATTAATTATTGTTACTCCGCTGCGTAACCTGCGTCAAAACCCAACAGTGGTATCAGAGCCACATGTCGTAGCGCATAACATGATCTTATGTGTTACTGTTTTCATTTTATACATCATATTATTTATATTACACAAAAACTGAAATTAATTGGCATATTAGATGCAAATTGAATTTGATTCAAGACAAACGAGACCTAATTTAACATTGGATGCGAAGATTGGTGAGTCTGATCACATAGGATGTGAATAATTTTGGATCTAGGAACTAGGGTTTGGGCACAAGCTTGGAAAAGGGGTTTTTCGAACTTGGAAACAACTAAGCTTGGGTAACAAGGCAAGGAAATTTTTGGAAACAATTCTATGGGAGGTTCAGCCCCTATGGGGACCGCCCACCTTGCCTTGCCGCCCAAGCTAGGGCTCGGCTAAGGGGTTGGGCCGGCCTAGCGTGCGGCCTAGCTGCACGTGAGGCTCGGCCGACCGCCCCAAGGCCTTGCCTTGGTCCTTGGGTGTTTCGGCCATGGTGGATGCTGGACTCCTTGGACTATTTGAACCATAGTTGCCTAATTTCAAACTAAAATTGAACAAGCGCGTTAAAAATTGGTTTTAACTATATTATGTGCTTTGTTGCATGGTGGATGAATATGGCCTATGTTGTGGATGTTTACTTTTTGTGATTTGATTTACGGCTTGCGAGCTTATTAAATTAATGTAATAGTTAGTTAATTTTACGGCCTGCAAGCTGATCATATTCTCAACATGTGAGGTTTTATTTGTTTATTTATTCTAGATGTTAGGCTATAATTAGAAATTTTTAGATGATAGCCAAGGGCATGGAGAAGAAGACCGGAGGACCAAGATGGTCACAAAGGCAATGAGGACTCCCATCCTGGGCGCGCGACTATGGTGGAGCACATGGAGATGAGCTTGTCACTTTAGGGCATATAGATATTATCATTGGCTTGGTAATATCTTAGTCTAGGGGCCATATCCATGCCACGTTATTTTTCTTTTGTGGATGTTTATTATTTATGTCTTGTTATTTATTTTTGTCTGTATGGGTGATACAAGCAAAATGTTATCAAGATAATAATAAATAAGTTTGATCTTTTATTGTGGATTTCCCAATCCAAATAAGTAGACCATGTTGATGAGATCAACCAAACAATTAGATAATGACTATTAAATCCCTCAATGGAAATATTGCGTTTTGCCTTCTCTTGCCTAAACACCCTTCGTGATCAAGGTCCCACTAAATTCGGGCTTGCCAAAGCAAGGCGTTTTAATTCACTTTGGTGTGTTGCGGCGACACAAGCAAGTAATGTGTGACTGTTGAAGCAAGAGGTTGGACGCAACTGGGCAAAGTCAATTGGATTGATGAGCCTAGAGGCATGACAATTAGGTGTTATCTAAAGGATAAAAAATAAGAAATTATTCACCTAATTGGACCAAGAGTTGCATGGGATGCAACTGGAAGGGTTCCTACCTAAATAACCAATTCTTGGGTGACTTGCGAAAGCAAGCTCAAGAAGAAGTGAAATATGGATCCTTGACTCACTAGAAAACATATATATATATATATATATATGATATTTTCCGAATTAATGGTGAGGGCTATTAATCCGAGAAAAATAGTGGGAGCTATATTAAATGATCTAGCCATTGTTGAATATAGTTAAGCTGTTCAAAATACTAAAATTGCACATTTATCGTTTTGTAGAATTCCAATGGCAAACAATCACGCATCAACTTCGTCCCTGCAATCTGTCCTTGAGAAGGACAAGTTGTCTGGAACAAATTTCCTTGACTGGTAGATAAACTTAAGGATCGTCCTTAAGCAAGAAAATAAAATGCACGTCTTAGACAATCCTAGACCAGAACCACCCTAGGGTGAGTCTGTTTTAGCTACCGTGAGAGCTCATCAGAAACATGTGGATGATTCTAATGATGTGACTTGTCTCATGTCTCATGCTTTTCATCATGACCTATGAGCTTCAGAAGCAACACGAGAACATGGAAGCCTACGATATGATCGAACACTTGAAATAGGTTTTCAGGAACAAGCAAGGCATGAGCGGTATGAAGTTTCCAAGGCACTGTTCAAGAGCAATCTTGCAGAAAGGAACCCAGTTGGACCTCATGTGCTCTGAATGATCGGATACATAGAGGACCTCACGAGGCTGGGATTCCCACTCGGCCAAGAGTTGTCAACTGATCTTGTCTTACATGAATGAGATTAGTAAAGCTCTGTCGGACTTGCTAAACATGCTAAGGACAGCTGAACAAAGCATCAATAAATTCAAGGGCAAAGCCATAATGATGGTAAATAAGAAGAAGGGTAAGGGAGTTGATTCTACTTCTAAAGGAAGCGCAAGAAAGTTGCAAAGTCCAAGGAAGCCCTGAAGCCTAGTTGGGGCGTGGATAAAGGTAATTGTCACTACTGTAGCCAGCCTGGTCACTGGATGAGGAATTTCCCCAAGTATCTGGAGGATAAGAAGCTTGGAATAGTGATTCGACCACCACCTGGTATTTTTGTTATAAACGTCAATCTATCTATTTCTTCATCTTGGGTATTGGATACTGGATGTGGATCTCACATTTGTCAAAATGTGCAGGATTTGAAAAGAATTAGAAGATTGGCTAAAGGGGAGATAGATTTGCGCGTCGGGAATGAAGCAAAAGTTGCTGCATTAGCTATAGGCGTGTATGAGCTATCTTTGCCTTCTGGAATTATTTTAGAGTTAGACAATTGCTATTATGTGCCTCCTATGAGCAGAAACATTATTTCCGTTTCTTGTTTGGATGAGAAGGGTTTTTCTATTTCAATAAAGGACAAGTGTTGCTCCATTTATTTTGATAGTATGCACTATTGTAGTGCGCATTTGTCTAATGAATTGTACATCCTTGATCTAAATAATTCCATCTATAACATAAATACTAAAAGGATTAAAACTAATGACTTAAATCCTACATATCTATGGCACTGTCGTTTAGGCCATGTAAACGAGAAACGCATATTTAGACTCCATAATGATGGATTTCGAGACTCATTTGATTTGGAATCATATGAGACATGCGAGTCTTGTTTATTTGGAAAAATGAAAAAGTACCCTTTCAATAAGAAATGTGAGAGGACTAGTGAGTTACTTGCACTCATACATACTCATGTATGTGGGCCGTTTCCCACGCCTTCTAGAGGTGGTTAGACCTACTTCATTACGTTTACTGACGACTTCAGTAGATATGGATTTGTATACTTTATGAAGGCCAAATCCGAGTGCTTTGAATTGTTCAAAGAATTCAAGAATGAAGTAGAGAAGAAACTTGGTAAAAGTATTAAGACTTTACGATTGTATCGTGTTCCATCCAAATCAGTCATGAAGACTATGAAATACCCCGTTTTATGACTATGGGTATTTTGTGATATTATTATAAGTGTTGGGTGTTTAATTGAAATATCGAGAGTTAATTATAAAGGTTTGCTAGAGTTTGGCGGTCGTTGTGACTTTATCAAAAGTTGTTAGTAGTTTTAATTAAGTTGGGGGGAGGTAGTTGTCTTTTTACCAGAACTTGTGGTGGTAAAGTGTCTTTTCCCACAGATTGGTATTATTTTGACCCAATTTTCTTCATACGTAAAGTTTCCTATTCAAGAGAGTTTCCTTCCTTCTGAGTATGATTTTTTTTTCCAACTCTCATAAAACCCTCAAATCCCTATTTTTCTCTATCTCTCTCACGTCTCTCTCTCTCACTCTCCCATCCCTCTCTCTCTCGGATCTCTCTCCCTCTCGGCAACAGCAGCAGCAGCGGCATCACCACCGCCGTCGCCGCCTCTCTCTCTCCCCGTGCAGGTAATCTCTTTCTCTCTCTCTCTTTTTCTTCTTCTCTTTTCTCTCTCCCCGTCTGTCCGTTTCTTTTTCTTTTTCTTCTTCTTCTTGTTCTTCGGCTTTTTCTTCTTCTCCTTCATGCTTTGATTTTTCTTTCTCTTGTTCTTTATTCACTTTAATCATCAAGTTGTACCATATACTTCATCATTATCACTTGATTTATTCTAGTTCATGATAACCATAAACTCTAGTTTGTATAGGAGGTAAAATCAAGTTGAAACAATAGGATTAACTAGAAGTTATCACTTGTTTCATGTGTTGGGTTGGTAGGACGAGTTGTATTTTTCGGGTAATTTAATTGGAGTTGAAATCGAGACCGTTAGACACTTAATGTGATGATCTAGAGTTGATATACAATATGTCCGGTCGCCAAAAGGTGGGAATTGGTCGCTATAGGACTGTTTTTTAGTCACCAAAAGATGCTGAATTTGTCACTAATGCTGGTGAATTTATTAAAGAGTGTCTAGACATGGAAATTAGTTGGATTTGGGGAGTTTTAACACTCGTTTCGTGACCTTGAACATAAGTACATGTGTTTGAGTGAATTTGTGAGTTGTGACTAGTGTAATGTAAGTCTAAGTTGTTAGTGACCTCCTTGTTTAAGTTAATTGGCCTAGTGAATGTGAAACTTGAACTGGTTAGTAGAATAGTGTTGTCGACTTAGAACCAATCATCCTTACCACTTGTGTTTTGGGTTATTTGGGAACGTTGGGATGATGTTAGGACCCAAACCATTGAGCGTCATATGCATATAATATAGTTATCACTAGTATTATTAAAGTATTGTAATTTGAATAGAGTATTGTTAACTTGTAGGCGACGAGTTCACAGACGACGGGTACGTTGAGTACTACGAGTGAGTCGCCGTAGTTGATTTGCTTTGAGGTAAGTAAACATGCCACGCCTGTGCCTATCTTCCTTCGTGTCGAATGATTTATTAATTTACGTCTCAGAATGATTTTATGTGTTACGTGCAAACGAAAATATCTGTTTTTACTTGCTAAATGATTTTCTTGAAAATATCAAAAAGATAATAATAATGGAAGATAATGTAAAGTGGAAGAGTTGTGCGGGGACGTTTATTATTGGTTACTTTTGGCATTGGACGTGTTGATCTCGGTCTTCCGTTCAATTTATTTTATTTAATCCGGTCGCACTTAGCCCCCGATAGCTCCCTGTACTCACTCCTATGGCCACTAGAGTCTTTGGGGGGTGTCGACACTTAAGGTCTTGAATGCTTGCGAGATGGTTGGTTTCCCCCGTCACAACAAATTATTAAGATGGTTTTGGTTTTGTTAGTGGGAAAGGAATTAATGTGTGATTTTGGAATTTCCCCTAATGGTTATGGAATTGGTTTGGAAATATCATGGAATTGGGAACTCACTTGTTTTGTTACAAGCGTCAGAACTTTATTTCCGCTGTGTTTGAAAAGAACTCCTACTTGTAAATGGGTCATTGTTTTATAACTATCTCGTCATCATTTTACATGCTTGGGTGTTGCTTACCAGTATTTATATGTTGATTTTGTACTGTGGTGTTTCTTTTTATTTCAGCTCCACAGGTTTAGGTGGTGAGTATTTGTTTTAGCAGGGGACGCGATTCATCACCAAGTTAATTAGTTAGTTCATTCCAATAATTAAAACTCATGTGTTTATTTTGATACACTAGTTTGTTTTATGCCCGGGTTTGAGGCAAGAATGGTTGGACTGTAATAATGTTTGGTTTAATTATTTTATGGATGATTTTGCTTGAGAACCATGTTATAAAATCTCCTTGTATCCGGGTTTAATCTCGGGTACGGTGTGACATCCCCGGGCCTCCGACTTGGTGGTTTTGGGGGTGTTACAAGTGTTATCAGAGCCGACATTCCAAAAAGGAAATCGAAACCTGTTAGGGTAACTAAAATGAATATACGAAGAGTAATTAAAATTTGACAAGCCGTTGGGGATTTGGGTAGTCTTGGATAGGACTATTAAGTGAGTGTGTAAGTGATTAGAAAATAGGATAGAAAGTAAGTACAACCACCCACCCACTCCTAAGCTTTGGCCTACCCAAGATACTATATAATTTGGTTTTGAGGCGTTTCTTTGGAGTTCGAGTTAGAAACCTTTGATCACCCAACCCTTTTGAGGCGTTTCATTGGGGGTTATTTTCAAAAGTCTTGTGGTCATAAATTTGAAGTCTTGGGAATATGTATCTATTTGATGAGAGTAGTCATATTGTTTACGCTATATACTTTGTGGAGTAAGAGACTTATGAATTTGTTTTCTTTTGTAGATGGGTAGAACCAAAACAACCGCTAGGAAGCGTGTGTTGCCCGTCGAGAAGCACCCGATTGTGACACCTTGGGTCCAGGGTGATGATCTCACAACGTTTCGTGATCGCGTCGTTCAGTTTTGTGAGCAAAGGTTCGTTACATTGGAGTTTCCTCGGTACCGGAATCCAGCTTTTAAGGCTTATTGTATGGTGAAGGCACTTCCTATGGGACCCATGTTTGAAGATATAATAGCGAAGTATAGCAACCTTATGGACAACTTCAACCGAATGAACGCTAGGGATTATCTCTACCAAGCTGAATGGAGGGTGAGCACCGATTTCATATGCAAATTGTTAATGGAGGTTCACTTGAAGTGGCAAGGCTACACGGTTATTGAAGTGAATCCTATTAAAGCCAAGGAGGTGATCAACATAGACTCTAGTGATGATGAAGAGATGATCGTTATAGACTCCGGTGATGATGAAGAGGTGATCGTTATAAACTCTAGTGATGATGAGGAGGTCGAAGAAGACCATATGGAAGATTATGAAGTTGATGAAGACCCCAGGGAGAATGATGGGAGTGAATAAGACCCAAGTAAGGGTGAAGAGATCGAGTATGATGCCGATGAAGATGAGGAGTTGGATGAGAGCGATGAAGACGAGGATTAAGCATGTTAGAACTCCTTTAATTTCCTATATTTTGATGCACTTTTGAGTTTCATTATTAGTTTTAATAAGGCTATGGTGCCAAGCAATACTTTGAAGTTTCTTGAATGATTTTCGTTTAGCCGCTTTTGGGCTAGAGTTAATTTCTCGGCGATTTTCTTTAAGAAGGATGAATATTGTTCATGTTTTGAGGACCCGATTTGGGAGTTTAATAAATTTAGTTTTCTGATTTTGAAGTATGATTTGATTAATTAAGATTGGCTTGTGTATTGTTAGCATTGGTTAAATGCATTGAAAGTGTTCATCGAGTTAGAACGCAAGAGCAATGATTTTGGTGTAGTTTGATTCTGCGCAGCAGTGGGTAATTGTTGCAGCAGACAAATTTAACTATGAATTTATTTTTCTCTCAATTTTTCCCAGAAAGTAGAAATACCCAGGTATCTCCCATAAAAATTTCATACCTATATGAGTTCTGGAGACTCAGTTAGGAATTTTCAAAGTTGGTGGTGTAGTAGCAGAATTGCAAGGTGGCTAGCTGTAGAGTTTTTGATGTTTACCTATCTTCCTGACCTTTTTTGGTTCTAAATTTTTTATGGCAGTTAGTAGACACGTATGGATAATTCTGGGTGAAAGCCTAGCTCATTTTGAGGATTTTAAAGTCAGTTTAAGACTTTTCAAAGTCAAAGTTTTTGTTCTGGTGGTCTGTGACAGCAGCTGTAGTATTTTTGTTGCAACTTGAGTTCTACAAATTATTTTGAGTTGATTCTTCTTGATTATGAAACTAGACTCAGAGAGGTTGTGTCACACCAAAATTCATAATTTTTACTTGTCCTATTGATCATTTTTCCAATTTTTTAAAAAGAATGAAAAATGAGACGTGATCAGCCTATGTGTAAATGCATGATTAATTGATTTGAATGATGATCAATGCGTGACATTACTTGCCTAATTGCGCGTTAAATTACATGTATTCATGATTACTTGTACTTCATGATACTCTACGAATAATACCATAGGCTATAGTGTAGGCATTATGACTGATAGACCACATCAATACTGCACCAGGAGAAATCATCAAGTACCGATGGCAGCCCCAAACAACAACAACAACATGGAGCAGTTCTTTGCTCAATTTGCTCAAATGGCTCAGAATTGGAACCAAGGAGAGCCGAATGCAGCCAACTGGGCGAAGAAAGTGGCTGACATGAAGCCTGGAAACTTTACAGGCAATGCGGATCCTGTTGAACTTGAAAACTGGATCGATGAGATGGATAAGATCCTTGAGTTGGTTGAGTGCCCTGAAAACCGCAAGGTTATTTGCGCGGCATTCTACCTGAAGAATGAAGCAAATATATGGTGGAGGAGCACACGTCAGAACTTCTTGGCTCAACCCAATTTCAATTGAGAGGCTCTTCAGACTGCACTTCGTACTCGCTTCTATCCGGATCATGTACAGGATCATAAGTACATCGAATTTGTGAATCTGACACAGGGGAATGGTTTTGTGACCGAGTAATTTAAGAGATTCAAGGAACTATCCCGATTCGCAGGTCAGCTGATGCCTGATGAGCGACCAAGGTTAGGAAATTCATGTGAGGTCTGCAACTCCATCTGCAGAAAGACTTGATGTGCAGAACGTATGATACTCTTCAGGAGGCATATGATAGAGCTGCAGCCGTTTGGCGTATTCAAGAGGCGCAAGATGAGAAGCGAGGAAAGCGCAAGATTGAGAGCGCTGGGGGCTATGGCAACAATCAGGGTAGGAACAATCAGAATAGTCAGGACAAGAGTTTCAAGCCCAACGAAGGAGGAAGTAACCAGGGTCAGTACCGTGGTAACAAGCAGAAAAATGGATACGAACCACCTCGCCGCTACATCTGCAAGAAGTGTCAGAAGAATCATCCTGGAAAGGACTGCCAAGGAAACCTTGATAATTGCCACAATTGCGGCAAGAAAGGTCACCTTGCTTTTGAGTGCCGAGTGCGACCAACTGGAAACAAACAGGGGATCCAGGAAGGAAATTATCAAGGAAACCGGCAGTTCAACAACAACAATCAGGACGGAAACAGGAATTATGGGAATCGCAACTACCAGAATAATGGAGGCAACAATTATGGCAGGTAGCAAGTGAACAACCAGGGTAATGGAAGGAACAGTGGAGTTCAGAACAGGAATGTGAACAACAACGCACCAGCGAATGCAAATAACAACAATGGAAATGGTTGAGCAGGAACCACAACGCCGAACGGGAATGTTGCACGGATTGCTCTGATGAATAGGACTGAGGAAGAAGCAGCAAATGGAGTAGTCACTGGTACATTTCTTGTCCATGATCAACCAGCATTTAATCTATTTGATTCTGGAGCATCGTATTCATTTATTTCATCATCATTTGTAGAAAAGTTGAGTCTCAATAAGCCGTCTAAAATATCCCTCCCTGTAGCTACCCCAAACGGTCATATAACAGTATGTGATACAATTTTTGAAGAAGTAGAAGTTAAGATCCTGGCTAGTACCTTGCCAGCGAATATGATAAAATTTGATTTTGGGGGGATAGATGTTATATTGGGAATGGATTGGCTAGGTAAATATCGAGCAGTTATAGACTGTCACGATCAGAAGATCAGGCTAAAAGGTCCAAAGGGAGAAAATATTTCTTACTGTGGCATCACGAAGGAACCATGTATCAGACTAGTGTCAGCCCTGACCATAGTCAACCAAGTGAAGAAGGGGAATAGTGCTTATTTGTGTTATGTCCAAGACGTCTCTAAGAAGGAGAACGTGCTAGAAGAGATACCAATAGTAAAAGACTTTCCCGATGTGTTCCCGGATGAGATTCCAGGAATGCCACCTAAAAGGGAAATTGAGTTCACTATGGACTTAGCACCGGGAACAGCTTCAATCTCAACGGCGCCGTACAGAATGGCACCAGTAGAGTTGAAAGAACTAAAGGATCTGTTGCAAGAGCCACTTCAAAAGGGTTATATAAGGTCAAGTGTTTCACCTTGGGGCGCACATGTATTGTTTGTAAAGAAGAAAGATGGAACTTGAGGTTGTGCATCGACCATAGAGAGTTGAACATCGCAACGATCAAGAAAAAATACCCTTTACCCCGAATTGATGACTTGTTCGATCAGTTGCAAGGGGCAAGTATCTTCTCAAAGATAGACTTGAGATCAGGGTATCACCAGCTTCGGGTAGCCGAGAAGGACATCCCGAAGACAGCCTTTAGAACGAGGTATGGCCACTATGAGTTTACGGTTATGCCTTTTGGTCTAACTAATGCTCCTGCAGTATTTATGGATCTAATGAATCGTGTTATGAGGATGTTTATGGATCGGTTCGTAGTCGTCTTCATTGATGACATCCTCGTTTACTCAAAGAGCGAGGAAGATCATGAAGAACATCTCAAGGAAGTGTTAGAAACATTGAGACATGAGAAGTTGTATGCTAAGCTCTCGAAATGTGAGTTTTGGCTAAGTCATGTTCCATTTCTGGTCACATAATCTCAAAGGAAGGGATATCCGTGGATCCACGAAAGATTTCAGCAGTTAAAGATTGGCCGACTCCGAAGAATATCAGAAATAAGAAGTTTTCTGGGATTAGCAGGATATTACAGGCGTTTTGTAAAATATTTCTCGAAGATCGCTAGACGGATGACTACGCTAACCAAGAAGACGATAAAGTATCAGAGGGGCAAAGATTGTGAAGAAGCATTCCAGAAATTGAAGGAAAAGTTGACTACAGCACCTGTGTTAGCTTTACCGAATGATTCTGGCGAGTTTGACGTTTACAGCGACGCATCGAAGAAGGGATTAGGATGTGTGCTTATGCAAGAAAGAAGGGTTATTGCCTATGCTTCAAGACAGCTGAAAACTCATGAAGAGAACTATGCTACGCATGATTTAGAACTTGCAGCAATAGTTTTCGCACTGAAGATATGGAGACATCACCTATATGGATCAGTGTGTAGATTGTATACTGACCACAGCAGTCTCAAATACATCTTCACTCAGAAAGAGCTAAACAACGGGCAAAGTTGTTGGCTAGAGATCATAAAGGATTATGACTTGAGTATCCAATACCACGAAGGAAAGGTAAACGTAGTAGCTGATGCGTTAAGCCGAAAATCGAGCCATACTTTAGACACTATGCTAGTTTTTCCAGAACGGCTATGCCATGAGTTCCGAAAGCTCGAGATTGAAGTGGTGGACCAAGGTGGAGTAAAGAATATCCTTGGGAATATGACATTTTTTCCTGATGTCTTAGAAGAAATAAGAAGTAACCAGCCAAGAGACGTGAAGTTGGAAAGGATAAAGAAGAAGATTGCAGAAGGTCAAGCAAAGAATTTTAAGATCCATGAGGATGGAAGTATCCGCTACAAGGGGAGATGGTGTGTACCACATAAGTGTGCGGAAACCAAGGAAAAGTTGATGCGTGAAGAACACAACACACCCTACTCAGTACATCCAGGGGGTGACAAAATCTATAAGGATCTAAAGAAGAATTTCTGGTGGCCCAACATGAAAAGGGAAGTAGCAGAATTTGTGGCAAGATGTCTAACTTGTCAAAAGGTGAAGTTTGAACATAAAAGAATGAGAGGCTTAGTTCAACCATTGGGTGTCCCAGATTGGAAGTGGGATTCAATCTCGATGGATTTTGTGACTGCTTTACCGACATCGAAGAATGGACTGAATCAAATTTGGGTTGTAGTTGACGGATTGACCAAGACAGCAAGGTTCATTCCGATGAAGGATACATGGAATATGGAACAAAGAGCCGATGCATATATGAAGAACATTGTGAGATACCATGGAGTACCAAGCTCTATAGTTTCCGACAGGGATCCCAATTTTCTTTCTCACTTCTGGAAAGCACTCCAGGAGGTATTGGGAACCTAGTTGAAATCAGCACGACATTCCACCCTGCTACTGATGGACAAACTGAGAGGACGATTCAGACATTGGAGGATATGCTAAGGGCTTGTGTTATGGACTTTCAAGGTTCATGGGTTGATAGATTACCTTTGATACAATTCTCCTACAACAATAGTTACCACGCCAGTATTGGGATGGCACCTCACGAGGCGTTGTATGGAAGGAAGTGTAGAACACCACTGTGTTAGAGCGACATAAGCGAGACAATAGTAATTGGTCCACAACTAACTGAAGAGATGATGGATCAGGTGAGACTGATCCAGCAGCTAATGAAGACAGCTCAGGATAGACAGAAGTCCTACGTTGATCAGAAAAGGAGACCATTGGAATTTTAAATTGGAGAAAAGGCATTTCTTAAAGTTTCGCCGACTAAGGGAGTCATGAGGTTCAATCAGAAATGGAAGTTGAGCCCGAAATTCACTGGACCATACGATGTCGTATAGAAGATTGGGGAAGTGGCTTATCGATTCGTTTTACCATCAAATGTGGGTCGTGTTCACAATGTATTCCACGTATCTCAGCTGAAGAAGTATGTGCCTGACCCATCTTATGTATTGGATCCCGAACCAGTAGAATTGGAACCGTCTTTAAGTTATGAAGAACATCCTGTTAAGATTCTAGACACCAAAACAAGGGACACCCGCAACAAGAGTGTCAATATTGTAAAGGTCTTATGGACAAATCACCTCACTGAAGAGGCAACTTGGGAAGCGGAACAGGATATGAAGAAGACATACCCTCACCTTTTTGACGAGGTACTTTGAGTTATGAGGACGTCACTCCTCTAAGGGGGAGAGGATGTAATCCTTCGGTTTTTAATACATTATTCCTTATAGTATATTGCATATCATTCATGACCTTACGTTTGCATTTAGTTGTTTTACCATTGAGTGAATGTTCATGCCTTAGTGGTTTTGAGGATTTTGGTTTAAGCTTCGAGGAAGAAGCTCTCTTTAAGGAGGGAAGGATGAAATACCCCGTTTTATGACTATGGGTATTTGTGATATTATTATAAGTGTTGGGGAGTTTAATTGAAATGTCGAGAGTTAATTATAAAGGATACCTAGAGTTTGGGGGTCGTTGTGACTTTATCAAAAGTTCTTAGTACCTTTAATTAAGTTGGGGTGAGGTAGTTGTCTTTTTACCAGCATTTGTGGTGGGAAAGTGTCTTTTCCCACAGATTGGTGTTATTTTGACCCAATTTTCTTCATACGTAAAGTTTCCTATTCAAGAGCGTTTCCTTCCTTATGAGTTTGATTTTTTTTCCAACTCTCATAAAACCCTCAAATCCCCATTTCTCTCTATCTCTCTCACGTCTCTCTCTCACTCTCCAGTCCCTCTCTCTCTCTCAGCTCTCTCTCCCTCTCGGCAACAGCAGCAGCAGCGGCATCACCACCGCCGCCGCCGCCTCGATCTCTCCCCGTGTAGGTAATCTCTTTCTCTCTCTCTCTCTCTCTTTTTCTTCTTCTCTTTTCTCTCTCCCCGTCCGTCCGTTTCTTTTTCTTCTTCTTCTTGTTCTTCGGCTTTTTCTTCTTCTCCTTCATGCTTTGATTTTTCTTTCTCTTGTTCTCTATTCACTTTCATCATCAAGTTGCATCATATACTTCATCATTATCACTTGATTTATTCTTGTTCATGATAACCCATAAACCCTAGTTTGTATAGGAGGTAAAATCAAGTTGAAAAAATAGGATTAACTAGAAGTTATCACTTGTTTGATGTGTTGGGTTGGTAGGACGAGTTATATTTGTCGGGTAATTTAATTGGAGTTGAAATCGAGACCGTTAGACACTTAATGTGATGATCTAGAGTTGATATACAATCTGTCCGGTCGCTAAAAGGTGGGAATTGGTCGCTATAGGACTGTTTTTTTAGTCGCCAAAAGTTGCTGAATTTGTCACTAGTGCTGGTGGGTTTATTAAAGAGTGTCTAGACATGGAAATTTGTTGGATTTTGGGAGTTTTAATACTCGTTTCGTGACCTTGAACATAAGTACATGTGTTTGAGTGAATTTGTGAGTTGTGACTAGTGTAATGTAAGTCTAAGTTGTTAGTGACCTCTTTGTTTAAGTTAATTGGCCTAGTGGGATGTGAAACTTGAACCGGCTAGTAGAATAGTTTTGTCGACTTAGAACCAATCATCCTCACCACTTGTATTTTGGGTCATTTGGGAACGTTGGGATGATGTTAGAACCCAAACCATTGAGCATCATATGAAAATAGTATAGTTATCACTAGTATTATTAAAGTATTGTAATTTGATTAGAGTATTGTTAACTTGTAGGCGACGAGTTCACAGACGACGGGTACGTTGAGTACTACGAGTGAGTCGTCGTAGTTGATTTGCTTTGTGGTAAGTAAACATGCCAGGCCTAGTGTGCCTATCTTCCTTCGTGTCGAATGATTTATTAATTTACGTCTCAAAATGATTTTATGTGTTACGTGCAAATGCAAATATCTGTTTTTACTTGCTAAATGCTTTTTTGAAAATATCACCAAGATTATAATAATGGACGATAACGTAAAGTGGAAGAGTTGTGCGGGGACGTTTATTATTGGTTACTATTGGCATTGGGAGTGTTGATCTCGGTCTTTTGTTCAATTTATTTAATTTAATCCGGCCGCACTTAGCTCCGGATAGCTCCCTGTACTCACTCCTTTGGCCGCTAGAGTCTTTGGGGGTTGTCGACAATTAAGGTCTTGGATGCTTGCGAGATGGTTGGTTTCCCCCGTCACAACAAATTAATAAGATGGTTTTGGTTTTGTTAATGGGAAAGGAATTAATGTGTGATTTTGGAATTTCCCCTAATGTTTATGGAATTGGTTTGGAAATGTCATGGAATTGGGAACTCACTTGTTTTGTTACAAGCGTCAGAACTTTATTTCTGCTGTGTTTGAAAAGAACTCCTACTTGTAAATGGGTCATTGTTTTATAACTATCTCATCATCATTTTACATGCTTGGGTGTTGCTTACCAGTATTTATATGTTGATTTTGTACTGTAGTGTTTCTTTTTGTTTCTGCACCATAGGTCTAGGTGGTGAGTATTTGGCTTAGCAGGGGACGCGATTCATCACCAAATTAATTAGTTAGTTCATTCTAATAATTAGAACTCATGTGTTTATTTGATACACTAGTTTGTTTTATGCCCGCGTTTGAGGAAAGAATGGTTGGACTGGAATAATGTTTGGTTTGATTATTTTATGGATGTTTTTGCTTGAGAACCATGTTATAAAATCTCCTTTTATCCGGGTTTAATCTCGGGTACGGAGTGACATCGCCGGGCCTCCGGCTTGGTGGTTTTGGGGGTGTTACAGACTCCATATGAGATATGGACTGGGATGCGTCCCATAGTGTCATTTATGAAGATTTGGGGTTGCGATGTCTATGTAAAGCGTTTACAAACAGACAAGCTTGGACCCAAAGCGGATAAGTGTAAATTTGTGGGATATCCTATGGAATTGAAATGATATTACTTCTACAATCCAACCGAGAACAAAGTGCTCGTAGCTCGGACCGGAGTGTTTCTAGAATGAGAGTTTGTCTCTTAAGAAGCAAGTGGGAGGACTGCGGAACTTGAAGAAATTCAAGAACCACAAACCACTGAACCGATGATGGAGCATGAAAAGGAACCGCAAGTTGTTGTGGAAGAGCTTGTTCAAGTGACACAAGAACTCCATAGAACAGGTAGCGTACGTCATGAGCCAGAGAGATACGGACTTCTCATAACTGAACCCGATGACATACCAATCATGGATGATGAGCCTGCCACCTACGGAGAGGCCATGACAGGCCCAGACTCCAAGAAGTGGCTAGAAGCCATGAGATCCGAAATGGAATCCATGTATACCAACAACGTATGGACTTTGGTGGAACCACCTGAAGGGGCTCGGCCCATAGGGTGCAAGTGGGTCTCCAAAAAGAAGACTGACATGGATGAAAAGGTAGTTGCCTACAAGGGGCGGTTGGTCGCTCAAGGTTATAGACAGATTCATGGTATTGACTATGATGAGAACTTTTCACCAGTCGTTATGACTAAATCCATTCGAATCCTACTTGCTATTACAACCTACTATGACTATGAGATTTGGCAGATGGATGTCAAAACAGCGTTCCTTTATGGGAATCTCCTCGAGGATGTGTACATGACACAACCGGAGGGTTTTGAGGATCCATAGAATGCCAATAAAGTCTGTAAGCTGCAATGGTCCATTTATGGATTAAAGCAAGCTTGCAGGAGTTGCAATCGACATTTTGATGACGCGGTCAAAGAGTTTGAATTCATGAAGAACGAAGATGAGCCTTGTGTTTACAAGAAGGTTAGTGGGAGCTCTGTTGTATTTCTGTTCTAGTATGTGGATGACATACTACTCATTGGAAATGACATTCCTACTTTGCAATCTGTTAAAGATTGGCTCGGAAATTGTTTCGCAATGAAGGACTTAGGGAATGCAGCTTATATACTTTGTATCAAGATCTATAGGGATAGATCTAGGAAGCTGCTCGGCCTAAGACAAAGTAAATATATAGACAAGGTGTTGAAACGGTTCAACATGCAAGATTCCAAGAAGGGATTCTTGCCCATGTCGCATGGAGTCACTCTCTCTAAGACCGACTGTCCTTCCAATGAGATTGAGAAGGACCGCATGAGTAGGATACCCTATGCTTCGGCCATATGATCCATCATGTACGCCATGTTGTGCACAAGACCAGATGTATCATAAGCATTGAGTATGGTGAGCAGATATCAGTCCAATATGGGTGAGAGTCACTGGGTTGCTGTTAAGAACATCATAAGGTACTTGAGAAGAACAATGGATGCGTTCTTGATATTTGGAGGTGAGGAAGAGCTCAATGTAATTGGTTACATTGATGCAAGCTTCCAAACCGACAAGGATGACTACAGATCGCAGTCGAGGTATGTGTTCTGCTTGAATAGATGAGCTGTGAGCTGGAAGAGTTCCAAGCAAGAGACAGTTTCTGATTCCACAACTGAAGCTGAGTACATCGCTGTTGCGCAAGCGGCTAAAGAGGCAGTTTGGATAAAGAAGTTTATCACTGAGCTCAGTGTGGTCCCTAGCATCGTGTATCCCATGAAGTTGTACTGTGACAACTCTGAAGCGATCGCACAAGCCAAGGAACCAAGATCACACCAGAAACCAAAGCATGTACTTAGGAGATTCCATCTTATTCGTGATATGATAGATAGAGGAGACGTGAATATGTGCAATATTCCAACGGATGACAATCTTTATCATCTCACAAAGCCACTTGCGCAGCGAAAGCATGAAGGGCACACTAGATTTATAGGCATACGAGATGCGCCAGATTGGCTCTAGTGCAAGTGGGAGACTATTGGAATAGGTTCCCTAGAGGCAATCTATATTTAGTATGAACAATGTTCGGCTAGAACATTCATTTATTATTTATTGTGATATTTAATATAATGAAGACCTTAGATACAATGTGTTGTTTATCTTAAATATCTCTAGTTTATTATATTCATTAACGGGACGATCAATTATAGACTAGTATGTGGGTAGAATGATATGGAGATATCAAGTCTAACACATGGGTATGCATTAGGAGTAGTGTCATACTGGATTGACCCACAACGAGAATGATAAATTAGATTATGTCAAAGTCACAATCGCTTCTCGTAGTGCTAATGATATTGTAATCCTTAGACTTGAAGTCACTAGATACTCTAGTTGTGGAATATCATGCTTTGATATTATCAAACGTTGCGACTTGACCGGGTAACTATAAAGATAGTTATCGGACATGATAGGAAGCAAGCTTAGAGATCGTAGTGACGTAGAGAGGATTTGTACCTCCCACATAATTGGAGAAAATATTCATGGGCCACTTGAGGGATGGTGCTTATACAATGTTTGGCTAGACTCAGGTAGGCCAATATAGAGATATTGATGTTATCTGCTCGCATAAGCATATTCCCAGGATCGAGAAACTATGGATTGGATATACGAGTGTGACTAATATGTCTCGTGTCCAATCCGAATATGGAGACAAAGGGATAACACAATACATGAACATTGGGCACAAGGTTTGTCGGGATCACTGAATTATTTGTATTAGTTGGGTGGCATGGATGTGTTGCTAGACACCGCTCCATGATAGTAAGTAGTTACTAACAACTAAGTAGAAACCTATGGGGTCACACACCAGATGGATTAAATTTGATATAGGTATTAATTAGTTGGAATAATTAATAAAAGGATAATAAAGCAACCACAAGCAAACTTAGTAGGACTAATTTTCAAGTAGACTAATTCATGTGAGGACATGATTAGTATTGGGGATTTTATGTAGTTAATAAAGAATTATTGCTTTATAAAGGTTCTCTACCTTGTTATTTCTCAACACTGGAGTCATTATTGAGAGAACATAACAAAGCAAGAGAGAGAGAGCAAGTTTGGAGGCCGAAACCCCCCAACCCCTCCGCCCCCTTGCCGCCGTCGGCCCTCTTTGGGCGATTGGTGGTGCCTTGTTTTGCGTGATCCGTTCCTCCTTCTTCCGTTGCTAGCACTACACGGTGGGAAGGAATCCAATCAAGAATCCAAGGTGTAGATATTCATAGATACGAAGACATTATTCTTCGTGTAATCTCCCAAACTAAGGTACACATCTTTTATGCCCTTATCATGTTATGATGGCTTGCCTGAGATCCTTGGTGGGATTTGAGCAGGATTAATTTTTGTTATTCCGCTGCGTAACCTGCGTCAAAACCCAACAGTCCCCAAAATTAATTGGCTTGAACGAAGACCCCCTGAGAATCCAAGGATCAGTGAGAAAAGCTTTATCTCCGCAACCCACTAACCATCTCAGACCTTGGGTAAGCAATTTCCTGCCTCCTATTATAGTCCACCGGGCATAGCTTGGATTATTTCCTATTTCAGTTTCCTAAAATTGTTTCTGAATGAAATATTTTGCTTTGAATGTCTTATCGAGAATGGAATCCGGCCTCGTAATCAGTCTCCATCCAATCTTCGTCAGTAAAGCTTTACTGAAACAAGCTAAGTCTTTCATCCCTAAACCCCATGGAATTTTGCTTCTCTGAGTTTACTACTGCTAACCCAGTGAATACCTTTGTCTTTCTGCCCAGATTCACACAAAAATTTATTTATGGCTTCTTCAATTTTTGCGCACACTCCAGAGGGAAAGCAGGAAGCAACTCATTGTATAAGTTGGAAGGGCCCGTGCTACAGCTCTAATCATCACTTCACGACCAGCCAGTGAAAGGTATAACTCTTTGCAGTTTTTCGTTTTACTAAACACCTTCTGTACAAGAGCTGAAAATGCCGCTTGTTTATTCCTTCCCAGTGTTGTAGGTAACCCCAAATAACACTCATGCTCATCAACCTCTTTCACCCCGCAGAAAAAGAAGCTATCATCCGCGAACAATAAGTGTTAAATTTTTGGTCCACTTCTTGTTGACGCAATGCCTGATATAAGTTTGGCTTCCCGAGCTACTTCAAGAGCGCTGGAAAATCCTTCGCTACAGAGAACGAAAGGAAACGACGACATGGGGAATCCTTGACGGATCCCCCTCTCGAGTATGACTTCACCCTCGGCTACTCCCTTGCGACCAACTGAAATTTTACTGTCGAAACACAATTCATTGCAGTTTTAACCCATTTTTCACTATATCCCAACTTAGACATAATAGCTTCAAGGTAACCCCATTCAATACGATCATACGCCTTCATCATATCGACTTTGAGAGTCATGAAACATTTGCTTCCTTTTTTCCTAGTTTTAATCAAATGTATTACTTCAAACGCAACTAGTACATTATCGGTAATAAGGCAACCAGGAACAAACGCGCTCTGCATCTCAGAAATAATACTAGGAAGAATCTTCTTCAATCTATTAGCCAATGCTTTAGTTATCAGTTTATAGATCACGATGCATAGGCTTTAGTTATCTTTGTTTTACTATCCCATGTAAACACAATTTCTCAACTTGATTGATTTTAATGTACTTAAATTTGTACCATATTGGTGAAACCTCCCTACAAGCACACTCTCTGAAACCATCTCTCAAAAATGAACCGTCACCTGACTTCTTCTTCAGATTTTATCACCCACCTTATCACCCACCTTAAATTAGTACCAATTTGTGATGAGTGTTCAAGTAACGAGAAGGCAAAACGTAATATTTACTTTTGAGGGATGTTTCTTTTAATTAATTATTTTGTTGATCTTTATCAACGGATCTACTTATTTGAGTTTGGGCAAAACTTCTAATAAAAGATCCAAGTTGTTTAATTATCTTATTATCAAATTGCATGCATCATCCATACACCAAGAACAATAATAATGTTGTAACAGAACTCCTGTTTCAAAGCACTGTTACCAGTTTGTTATAACTTGTGGGTATTCGAGCAAGAACGATGAAAGCAAACAAGAACGAGACAGATATTTAACGTGGTTCACTAACGAATTCGTAACGAACCCGCTAGCTAATCCACGACCAGAACCTGATATTTTATTGAGAAGAAAACCCGATTACAATGCACGTCGTGGCCACAACGATCACGGCGGCGACCCGAATTAACCCACCCGACAAACACACTATCAAAGCTCCTAAAGAGCTACTGCATGCTCCAACCCGTGTGTTGTACTTCTGTACCAAAAGGGACATGTCCATATATACTAAGAGATTGCTTTGGCACAAAGCAAAGCATCATTGCCCCCAAGAAAATTGGAAACAACTTTGTTTCCAAAACCTGACTTTGCCTTATTTATTTATTTCCTTATTTGTTTATTGCTTAGACCCCAAGTAATTACCAAAACTAATTCAAGTCACATAACTTAACAAATCTCCACCTTGACTTGAATCATCTCAACAATCCGAACCAAAACCTGATGCTCCTCTTCTCAATCCAGAAATGGATGCGTCTCCCAGAACCAGACCTAGCACGCCTCCCCAAACAGATGTTCCGCAACTGTATGCGAAACTCGAATCGCCAATCGTTGCTCCAACTACAATGCGATCCTGCAACGAATGCGCCCGATGTGAATGCACTTCCAGAACCAGAAACAAGTGCTCCACCCTGAATCAGACTCGAATACATTCACTGAGAAAGCATAACCGAATGTATTCCCGATGCGCCCAATTGCGCCAGACAGATGCACCATGAAAAGTGCCCAGATGTCATTCAGACCAGATGAACCAATGACGAGTGCTACAAACTGTAATGCCAGATGCGCCCCGTATGCCTCACATGCGCCAGATGCTCGCCTGAAACAGATCACGCCAGATGCGAGCTCAATGCGTGTCATGGTACACGCCCCAAAACCAGATGCACGCTAGAACAAACTCGTGCATAATGCACGCCAGAACCATAACAAGATGTGCGTGCCAGAAATCTCACGCGCCAGATCCAACTCCAACGAGTTCCTTGAACACATGAGCCAGAGCCAGATCAATTCACAAGCCAGATGCTCCACGCCGGGAGCAAGATTGCGCCTGAACGTCAATCGCTAGAACGCCAGATGCACGTGAACCGCCAGATTCGCGCAAGTACCGAATGTATGTTGGATTTGCCAGATCCCTTTCATGCCTAATCAGATGCGCGACATATTTCTCCGAACAGAGCCCGGATAGATCCCTCCACGAGGCTTCAGATGGTGGGTGTACCTGCTTCTCTCTCACGAATAGATCGATCTTGATCGCCAAACCAGACATCGTTCTTGGAAGAATCTCGAAACCAAACCTCCCGATAGCCTGCTCCACCTGAATCGCGAAACCTTAGCTTTGAGTTCCACAAAAACGTGAAACCCTAGCTCTTGGCTCCACTCTGATCTTGGAACCCCGTCTCTTATACCAGTTTGTTGAAACTGGTGTTCCCCTGAACCAGGCTCTGATACCAGTTTGTTGTAACAGAACTCCTGTTTCAGAGCACTGTTACCAGTTTGTTATAACCTGTGGGTATCGGAGCAAGAACGATGAAAGCAACCAAGAACGAGACAGATATTTAAAGTGGTTCACTAACGAATCGGTAACGAACCCGCTAGCTAATCCACGACCAGAACCATATATTTTATTGAGAAGAGAACCCAATTACAATGCACGACGTGGCCACAACGGTCACTGCGGCGACCCGAATTAACCCACCCGACAAACACACTATCAAAGCTCCTAAAGAGCTACTGCATGCTCCAACCCGTGTGTTGTACTTCTGTACCAAAAGGAACATGTCCATATATACTAAGAGATTGTGTTGGCACAAAGCAAAGCATCACTGCCCCCAAGAAAATTGGAAACAACTTTGTTTCCAAAACTTGGCTTTGCCTTATTTATTTATTTATTTATTTATTTATTTATTTATTTATTTATTTATTTATTTATTTATTTCCTTATTTGTTTATTGCTTAGACCCCAAGTAATTACCAAAACTAATTCAAGTCACATAACTTAACAAATAAGACAATAAAGTAAACATCCACAAAATGGAAATTAACGTGATGTGGATATGGCCTCCTAGACTAAGATATTCCCAAGCCAATGAGAATACCTATGAAGCCTAAAAGATAGCAAGTCCATCTCCATTAGCCCCCATCTCTTGGTCCATCCTCCATAGCCTTGTGGAATGCTCCATGCTCCATGTTGTGGCTCCATCAATTTCTTTGGTCTTATTTTCCTTGACTCTTGGCTATCTATTCTATTTAGTACTAGCTAGAAACTAAACTAAATAAATAAATCTCACAAGTTGAGAAAAATATATCGGCTCGTAGGCAGTAAACCCTAATTAAATATTACAACAAATTGATCAGCTCGCAGGCCGTAAACAAACCACAAAAATTAAACATTCACAACCAATTTTACTGTTAAAACATTATATACATTCACAACCAATTCACAACCAACTTTACTGTTAAAACATTCACAACCAATTCACAACCACAAAAATTAAACATTAAACATTATACAAAAAACCACGTTAAACAAACCAATCACTTTACGAATCGCACATAAACTATTAAAACCAATTTTTAACGTGCTTAGTTGATTTTTATTGAATTTAGGATTACTAGGGTCAAAACGGTCCAAGAGGGCCCACCAACACTTGGCCGGATCCCAAAAAGGACCGCCCAATGGCCTTGGACCGGCCGGCTCTATCCCACACGGCTATGCCGTGCGCTAGGGCTGCCCCAGCCCCTTGGTCGAGCCTTGCTTGGGCGGCAAGGAAGGAGGGGCGGTCCCCTAGGGATGCCGAACCTCCTTTAGGAGTTGTTTCCAAAACAACTCCTTGCCTTGTTGCCCAAGTTTGGTTGTTTCCAAATTGAAAAAACTCCTTTTTCCAATTGGATGCCCAAGAACCCTAGATCTACTAAGATCCTAAAATTTCTCAAGCTCACTAATTCATACATCCAATTCAAGAATTAGATCTTGTTTGGTTGAATCACATTCAACATGCATCTAATATGCTTAATTTGTCGTTTTAACGCAATAATCAACAATTATAGGTGAAAAACAACAAAAACGTAACACATAAACCACGTTATGCTCTCCGACCTGCGGCTCAGATACCACTATCCCTCGAGTTCCTCAATCCTGGGAATAGCCTTATTCGTGCAAATATCATCAATATCCTATATTGATTTATTTGAGTCTGGCCAGACATTCTATAAGCACTATCCCTCGAGTGGACTTGGATATTTGCTCCTGTCATGTGGGAGGGACAAATTCTATCTACATCACTACAATATCTAAGCTTTCTTTCTATTGTGTCCTATACGCGCATTTATGACTACGCAGTCACGGTGTAGCGTTTGACGCTACCAAAACACAATATTCCACAACTAGATGATCTAGTGACTTCAAGTCTAAGGATTACAATACCGTTTTCACCACGAGAAGCACTTGTGACTTTACATAACTTGTGTGTAGCCTTCTCGGAGATGGGTCAATCCAATATGCCATCACTCCTAATGCATACCCATGTGTTGGATCCTGATATCTCCATATCAATCCAACCCCATACTAGACTATAATTGATTGTCCTGTTAATCAATATAATCGACTAGGGATATTTAAGAATATAACATTTATATTCTAAGGACTTAATTCATGTCAACATAACTCTATATGGATAACATATTGAATCGTAAATCCACATATGTGTCACAATAAACTGATTGCCCCTAGGGAACAATTCCAACAACCCAGATCCATAAGACTGACCCGAACCACTGGTCCGACCCCCTCTGGATGGGTCAAACATAGAACCATCTCGTTGACTCGACTGACCACCACCCAAGTTTCCAGTGGGGTTACGACAGCCTCGACCGCCGCCGCAAAAATTATGGTTTGCGGCAAAGTAGCAGGCAGTTGGGTAAGGATCCTCAGAAGGAGACTGATTAGTGTGCATCTGTTCATCCGCCTTGAGAAGGACACACGATTCGGCAAAGGAGATAAGATTGGAGTGTATGTGGAAAGAAGAAATAAAGGGGTTCAACTCACTGAGAAAGCCATTTAAGACATAAAAGGAGCATATCTTCATCGTCAATATGAACAGATGAGACACCAATTGATTGCGGATAGTAGAGAGTTTATGCATGTACAAATATATTGAATCATTGCCCTTTTTGATGGTTTGAAGCAAAAATTTGAGATGTATTATGTTGGATCTGGTAAGAGAAGCATAAAGTTTCTCAAGAACACGACAGAGTTAGCGGGAAGTCGAAGAGCCAATCACCTGTGTAAGAGCTTATGTGGAGAGTGAAGCATTGAGGATCATCAACCGCTTGATCATGTAAGATCCAAGCCACATAGGCCGGATTCAGCGTCAGAGAACAAGAACCATCAGTAGACGGAAGAAACTCCGACGGAAAAGGATTTGTACCATCGACAAACCCAAAAAGACTATGGGTGCAAAATATCGATGAGCTGGCGCCACAGTTAAAAGTTGGTCCCGTTGAATGGGAGTAAGTTATGGATGTTGGATAGTAAGTATAAAGGAGAACTGGAGATGTTTGTGGTGGTTGAGAGCATTGTAAGGCTCTAATACCATAAAAGACCCTTTAGGGTTCTTGGTGAAAAACAGAGAAATGAAGAAGACGAAGAGAGAGGCGGAGAAGAAGCTCTGTGTATTTACAATCTATACAGAAACCCTAATCGACAGAGAGACTATATAGAACCTATCCAACTGCTGGATTACAACGGGACTATCCAGGTACAAAAGATAGCTAGGTTAAGATAACAACTAGTGGGCTATGTAGAGAAATAAAGTTGAGCTTACAGACAGGACCAATACATTGACAAATATGGTAAGCCCATTAGCTGAGGTCCAGTGTATGATTTGTACTTTTAATCTGAGAGCTAACACTGGTCAACTACGAGTTCCTTAAGTTTCTTCCTTCCCTAACTGTTGCATCAGCAGTATTCCTCGAAAAGGAACCCTAGATCAGTCGACTCACCCATGGGTTCAAATCCTTTTATTTTTTCTTTTTCAATTAAAAAAAGACTTCACTTCCGCAAAATCCTATTGGGCTCTTCAATGTTTTAATTTTGCGGAATATCACCCTGCAACAATACACAACCTACAAGGCGTCCGATCTAAAAGATTTAGTTCTTGCTTTACGAGGTTTGCAGCTGAACGTCGATGGTTGCCCCATGAATGCTATACATGCAAAGTACATGCAAGATAAGGTAAATGGATTTAGGATTGTGTGTAAAACACAATTTTTTTTAGCATAGACGTTCTAACAATGTTTGTAACTATGTTGTTTCTATGTATGCAGTTTCAATATATAGTGACACTGTCTTTCCCTGAATTCTCCACACATTCTTTTGAAGATGCAACTGTGGCAGAAGAAGATATTTCAGCAAAAAATACGACAATTCACGTATCATAAAATACCTTATCGCGTCTCGCTTAAGGTTGTACCTAATGTCTCATCTCGTTTCTCTATATACTAGTGTTTCACCCACTGATCTCTGTTCATAATTCTTTTGCAACTTGTGTTGGGTTTGATCCTTCCAAACCCTTCTCCGTACCCCGAATATGAGTTTTTGGAATGCCTTTAAGCAACTCTCTGTTTCTCCGTCGAGTGACAGATAATGAGAACGAACGCACATATAAGTTGGAGAAAACAATGTGATTATTGATTTTATTTACTTTCGTTCGTTCCCTGATTCTCTAAACCTGGTTTAATGTTCTGAGGGTGCTTTTTCTTGAATGAAATGTTTAACATGATCCACTATCTTATTCGTTTATGTCACCAAATCACGTAATATCTGGCCAATTATATCAGGAATGTGAATAGATGTCAAGTTCACATTGGTGTCTGAGACTGTAATGTTGCCCTCATTGGCTGAAATTTGGATTTTAATTATAATGTTATTATCAATTACTAAATCACATGCTTAGGGCTAGAAGCGTGATTACCCGATTTTTGAAGTGAATCCCATAAAATGTAATTACAAAGACTAGTATATATTATAAAAGTATACCGTGAAAGAACCTCTACGGATCACAGAGAGATGAGACGATAGAGAGAGAAAATGTATATATAGTGTATTGATCTTATCGCAGAATTAGGGTTAAATACAATGAGCCTCCAACTGCTGAATGTACGAAGATGAGAATCTAACGGTGGAAAAAGAAAGACAATTGGGTTTAGGGTTACAAGTAGCCCTTATAAGAGTGGGCTTAATAGAAGGCTCATTAAAAAGTGGGCTGGAACAAGTGGGCTTGTAGAGCACTTTGGGCTTGGTCTTTTGTTGATCCGATAATATACATTAGCCTGTACACAAATTTGAGTTCGACTATGCTATTCAAACTTACTAAGGGAACATCCTTTTGATAATTTACTTATTTTTCTTACTTTTTCACTTTTCTTATAAGATAGTAGTACTAACTACATTTTGAGGATAAAATTTAGGCTAAATTGTATCAAAGGTACCCGTAGTTTGGATTTTGTGTGAATTTAGTACTTATAGTTTCAATTGCAGCATCAAAAGTACTCATACTTTTAGTTCGTTGCAACGATGGTACTCTTCGTTAACTCTCCATCCATATGTTGGATGAAAATGTGAAAAAGACAAGTGTGCCCCTCATTTTCATTCAATTTTTTATTAAATTATAAATTCTATCTACAAATTTAAAAAATTACATAAAATTAATTTTTAAAATTTAAATATTTTCTCATATATTAATATAATATCGCATATTTTCAAATAAAAAAATTACACATTCTTAACTACAAATTATCACGATAAATAGATGAGAAATTTATAATAAATTATTAATTATTATACTGAAAAGGAAATTATTAATTTTTAATTTAACTAAAATTTTCTAAAATTAGACTTGTGAGTAAAAATAATTAAAATTTTAATTTTTAGGATGACGAGTAATTTTTACATATATATATATATATATATATATGTAAATAAATTAATTAGTTAATCAATTCAATATTCTATAACTAAATCAGTTTACAAATTTGTAGTGTGTGAGACTCATGGGCGCACTAGTCTTCTTACATGTTTCTATCCAACATACGGACGAAAAGTTAACGGTGGGTACCATGGTTGCAACAAATTGAAAGTATGGGTACCACGGATGCTGCAATTAAAACTATAGGTACCAAATTCACAAAAAAAAAAAACAAACTATGTGTACCACCGGTGCAATTTAGCCTAAAATTTAGAATGCAATAAATGAAAAGAAAAATAGGCGGTCTTTTTTGGACAGCTCCAACAGATAAGATGGACTTGAATATCTGGACTGAGGGAGCAGTTACAAATGATTTAAAGCAGATATATGTCATGCCCTTAAACTCTATTTTCTTACCTAAAAAAATAATAATTGTCTTTGTACATAAGTCTAGGCCTCGTTTGGGTAGAGGATAAGGAGGGATCACAAGATAACTTATATCCTCTATTGTTTTATCAAGTGTTTGGGTGCCGGATAAGAGAGGGGATAAGTTATGCTGCCTTATGTGGATGGAGCTTTTAATGAAGAAATTTTATACCACCAACATGGAGGTATAAGCTCGGATAAGAAAATATAGCATATTAGGATGTTACTAGGTTGACAAAAATATCCCCACAAACTATGTGAACTATGATTCCTTACATTGATAACTTTATTTTGGGATTGCATAACTATGTGAACTAGCTCAACGTTTTGGTACATTTATTTTGGAGGAGGTCCTCATTGGTTTGATAACTACTAGAGTAAAACCTCTATAAGTTAATACTCGATAAATTAATAACTTCGATAAAATTAGTAATTTGTCCAGTCCCAACTTGGGACCAGTACAAAATTGAACCCAATCGATAAAATAATAAGATAATAACTTTTTTGAAATCCCAGTGTACATATATTGCTCCCAACGAAACTATAAATTAATAATCACTAAAATAGTAAAAATATTCTAAGATTGTCTTGTTAGAAATGAATCTATATTCACTTGTTTTTTTGTTGAACTTTAAGTTTATATTGAATTTATCTTTAAATCTCATCATTGCACTTACATGTGAAGAAAAATAAACCATTCCTTAACTTCCGAATTTAATTTAAATATGAATATGTGTTGAGCATAGTGTCTTTCACCCTTGATGATAACGGTTCAATTATAACTACTACTACTACTACTACCTCTGTTTCTTCTCTATCACAACGGTTTGACTTTTTGACTCGTATCCGGATCACTTTGACCGGGTGATTTGGATAGCAAAACGTTGCGATTTTTTGACAATGTTTTCACCGTGTTATAGAGAAAATTTTACTCTACAACACCTTAAAAAAAATAAAAAATTGCATCGTTTTGCTACACAAATCATCGGGCCAAAGTGATCCAGTGAATAGTGAAAAAAGTCAAACCGGTTTGATAGAGAAGAAACGAATGTATTAGTTTAGAGCATGTGTTTCACGTGGCATTTTATTTAATTTAAGGGATTAAATTGTTCTCTACAAAAGCACTAGCATGTATGAATAATGGAAAGTATCAATCGTTGTAATTGGGAAGCAAAAATGAAAGACTTGATGAACCACAATATTTCAAAGTTGAAAATATGTTGAGTTCATATTTAAATCTCTTCATTGGACTTGAAATTTTGAACGTCATACATTAGACCTCTTTAAATTAAATTATTAATTTATCGATATAATAATATCTCGCTAAATTAATAAAATATGCCGGTCCCAACATTATTAATTGATAGAGGTTTTACTGTATTTGGGATTGCATAAGTTTATTTGAGTATGTATGGTTGAGATAAATATGAAGACATTTTACCGTGCTTGTTGAAATTTTGTTCGTTTAATTTAACTTGTTTATTGTAGGTTTTGTAACACCATGCCAATATGCCAATAAGTACTATTAATTTATACTCCATATTAAGCTATGACCATGTTGTATCCATGAATATTTTTTATGTTCGCATGTTATTACAAGTTTATTTTGAAGATTTAATATACATTTTGTATACATTTTGACAACATAACTATTTTGTAGAAAAAAGAGTATGAAAATTCAAAAGCATAAATACTGATACATTTTGTATACATTTTTCCTCATCAATTTGAAATATACAATCTTTTATACAAATTAACATCACCGAGGGTGTTACAGTCATTTTGGCACATATCATGCTTCATATCCTGCATCATATCCGACAGCACCCAAACACAAACATCCAGCATATCTTATCAGTGCTTAAATGACATCATTCATATCCTTGCTCATATCCCAGCATAAGCCTTATCCATGCATACCATATACTCTATCCAAACGAGGCCCTAATGATCATTTTCTTCAACAACTAACCAGAAGTACCAGTGCTTGAGTTTCTTGGTGGTGTTCTTGGAGCTGCATATTAAATAATTATAGTTCTAATTTTCATGTTAAGTTTCTGCTTAATCGGTTCCAAATTCAGTAATTTACCTAAACCATGAGCCTTAGAGCTCTTCATCAACCTCTAGCGCTTGCAAGATTCCACAAACATCCAGCTCAAACTGAAATACAATGAACATAATTTAGTTATTACCAATTCCCCCACTAATCTATCAAAAATTAATAAAGAAAAATAATGATCAAAGGCAATTTCGGAAACTCACCTCCATGGAACATCTTCAACTAGCATCCAGTCACCATCTTTGTCTTCATATGTGTGGTACATACTATGACCCATTCACTGAGTCCACCAGCTTCCCATCACTCAGATAAATACCTGAAGAGTCAAAAGGACCAGATTACCCCTGCAGTTATGCAAAAAGATTCATATTGAGATTGTGTGATCTACGTAGGAATGGTGAAGCAAGAGAACATCTCATTGAGGGCGTTCAGTAGCTGCTGGTAGCTGTTATACACCTCGAGATCGACCTTTCGTAGATAAGGAGCTCCGTCCACCGCCACTTTCACGTACTTGCAGTTGTTCTTCATCATCGTGCTCTTCCCGAAGGACCGCACCGGTGGCCAACCTACCACTTGAGCCCTGGAAACAGCAATAGTCCGAAAATCATGTTATAACTAGCCTCAGACAAACAAAATATCAATATCAGTCATTGATAGTTAGAAGTGGTAAATTCAGCTAGATGATACTATGTTACAGTGACAGATACTGGTTATATTTATCATTTCTGTTATGTACTGCTAGCTACTTAGTTTTCCTTGGAGGTTTTTGTTTCCGTCGATGATTCTTTAGACGACATGTCTTTATTGAAATTGTCTCCTTGAGATTCATTAGATTCGGGTCCTCCGAGGTTGAGATCGACCGTCTCAGAAAAGCCGCGCTTGGTGTCAGATTTGGGGTTGGTGGATGCACCAGGCAAGCCGAGGGTGAGCTCAGTTTCTTTGAAATTCAGGTCGCCGGTTTCATTTCCCAGCGAGTTCTTAGCCATCTCCGGCGACATGTCTATCTTGACTTTTAGGGTAGCAGTTGGGCACGTTCGAATCTTTTTCTATACCAAGTTTGTTAAGTCTTGAAGGGAAAGCTCGACGAGATTTATCCCAGATCACGTGATTTATGCAGAGAATTAAACATAGACATTCTAAAAATTGTTGTGGTAAGTTAACTTGCGGAATAAAACTTACCACAGTCCATCCGGACTGGGACGACGCAATTCCCCAAACTTTGACCGGTTTCTGGCAGTGCTGTGTTCTGAATCGGACTTCAGGACCTGCTGTGCCATTGCGTCCGTCTCGTCGAGATACACGGTTTTCATATATTACTTGTCTTCATCCGACATTTGAAGCTCCAGTTATGCTCCGAAAACCAAATTCAGATCCTTCTACAACTCCAATCGACGCACCATTTCATCTTGTCTCTTCGCTTTTCCGAGATCTACAACTTTCTTTTTTTATCAAAGACGATCCGAGATTGTTATCTAGGCCTAAACACCCAAAAATCGAATCTGGTGTGTCCGGAAGCCTTCCCACGTATGATCCAAGCTCCGATTCAAGTTCAATGGTGATTCGAACATGAAAAGCTCATGGATGCACATATATGATTTTCTCTCTTGTGTGGAAAAGATGTAAGATCAATCATCATCACTTAAGAACTATGGTGGAGTATTTGTATAGACATATTACTAACCCTTATATTAGGAATACCCATAATTGCACACAAGTCCCTTGTAGGAAAACTTTACATAGCAAGTCCCTCCCTAAAAATTTTAGTGTAGCTTGCAATTATGTCATAATCATATGGTTTATAGTAGCAATACCCATCAACAATAAAATACCAAACATAATCTCAAATTACATTCCACACACTTGAGACTCAAAAACACTTGTGAATCACATGATCACGCTTCTGTTGGACTACGTCGGGGACCTATGGAGAAAATTAATGAATTGGTTTCCAATAATGTATTTGAACTTATAATTCAACCCGAATGAAATTCAAAACTAATTATTAGTTATAGTTTACTCCACCAAAAAACTATAATTGCACTCCGACATTTATTCTCATCATTATGTATGAGCTCCTGTTATTAATATCAGATAACTCCCCACGTTAAGATTACAGATACCCGTTAATGCTGATCTACTCTTACTGACAATTTCAATCTTATCAACATCTTATGTATTCCCTGAGCTAAATCGCTCAACCCTTATTCGTTATGTCTGGCTACAAATAACCAGCTGGCCAGACTTGACATAACAAAACCTCGTGAGCTCCCAGGAGGGCACATCATTCTCATACGAGACGTGGATTCCCTGATTCGATTAGCTTTCACCAAATCTTAACAATCATTACCCAATATACCAGGATTGTTGACTCACATTTGAGTCTCACTCAATATATAAAAATAATGATTAATCAAGATTTGTGTCCACATAAACAATCATAGATTAATATTATCCAATATTACCAATAACAATGAATTATTTTATTATCTCACTTCGGTCAGTCTGAGATAATTATATTTCATATAGCGGTCATGTTCAACATACACAAAGTATGCTAGTGTAACAAGTTGATACCATACCATTTCCTTGATCGAGGCGTGTCACTATAATGTTACACTACAGTCGTTCCGATGGTTTGTCCAAAATCATCTAGACTGTGAACCCTTACTTATAGTCCATAAATAACTGACAATCAATCTCGCGCATGCCCGAACTCGTCTGCATGTCCGACTGTCTTAGGTATGGAACATTGGACTTTATAATGCATATTTATATGGAAAATAATAAATAGCATTTGCATACTCATGTATTTTCTAAATTAACATACAAACAATTATATATTAAGAATTATTAATTCAACCATAAATTTGGCTTTCTGAATACAATTCCCAACAAGTCTAACCGCGGTTAGCTTGCTCTCTTTATATAACACAGGAGAAGAAAGCTGGCACCATTAGATGTTTGACACGTGTGAGGTTGGGATTGATCCAAGTCATATTTTTTTTACATGATGTAAAGCGTGTGCATGTGAGTTCGAGTGCATTTAAATGTGGTCCCTTTGTATTGTCGGGGCTCCAATTAGGTGTTGGAGTCAATTGCAAGGAAAAGTATTTATTAGGTCATTCTTTCTCACGAAATGTTTCTAGAGTCATTCAATTCATCATAATTTGATAAATATGCATCTACTTTTTTTTTTTAACAAATGCATCTACTTTAATTTATTTTTCAGATCTGAATAGGGTGGCAACTACTGGCAAGTAATGACTAAATTTTAAAAAATGTTCCAATAACCGGAAAACATGTATATATGGATGTAAATGAGTAGTTATTACGTACTCTAGAGTTAACGACGTGTCTGTACTCTAGCCTATACAGCACATGACACGTTAATAATTTCATATCATGTGTCATCTGTTGTAAGAATTGGAGTACGAACATATCATTTACTCCGGTCTGAACTTATTTGATTTTTTTTGTATGGTTTGCCTCTATTCGACTCTTGTTTGATTTCGAACTTTAATTCGGTTAAAATGTGTCTTTTTGTTACTTGAAATATGATACTTGACTTAAGAAAATTCAAATTATTTGAAGAAAACTGATCAAGATACAAAAGGTAACGTACAAGTTCTATTAGCTTTATCACAATGAACTTAAATTTTGAAGAAATTTGTACATAAAGCTTAAGCAAGAGCCAATGATACGAACAAATTATATGAGAAAATAAGCAATTTATGTTTTGACTACATGATCTCTATGCATATCTGCTTTAATTTTTTGATCCTTTGATTTTTTTAGTGAACCTACATGACAGGTGGACATCATGATCTCGTGTATTATTTCGCTTTAAATAAGGTGGCCTTACAACCTGTAATAAGGGGGAGGGGGTGTGGGTTTAGACAACCCTAGGCACTAACACAAGGGGCATCCAACTAGAGGTAAAATAAATAGTATAAAACTCAAGGAGGGCAGTACAACATATGATTTAGATATGCTTACAAAGACTATTAATCGACGATGGGAGTACCTCCTAGTACTCAAACTCTAAAAATATTGACAAGCATGATCATGTACCGCCAAGGCATCCATAACAATATTCCTCTGCCTACGAGTGTGATTTATTTTGGCACCGAACGACACGGCATTGGCACGCTCCAACTGCAAGTGTAAGGTTGTCGGTGCAGTAATACCAAATGTACGGATCATCAAACTCACGAGATTTCCTTTAATTAATTAATATATATTAACCCTAACGTTGGCAGAAATTTGGTTGGTTTCGTTAAACTACAGATGGAAATTAAATGAACGCGAAAGAATTGCAAATGCAACACAACAGTTTGAATATTTTAAGATTCAAATACGAGAGGATATTAGGACTCCTCGTTAGATTTGTTAGGGTTTACTACTGAAAGTGGTAATGCAGTTATAGAACATGATCAATATACTCTAGAAGCCGGGGGTTTGAATAGAGTGTGCACATTTTGCTCAAGTTGAACTTTTGAAACTTTAACACATAGATCTAAAAGAATCTCAAAGCTTTGGACAAGTAATGGAATAGCCTGAACAGTTTGAAACAGTCTAGAGCTTTAAGGATTTTAAGCATGAAGACCTCCAAAGATTTGGAGTTGTTCTGTGTTGTGCAGTTGTGTGAGCAGAATGAATTGCAGTTATGTAAAGGAAAGAACACAATATTTTTTTACGAAGTTTAGCCACCAATGGGTCTACTCTCCTCCTGAGGATACTATCCTTCAGGGATTTGAAAATCTTCTTATTGGTCACAGACTTAGCCCTAGATCTCAAGCCTAAGTGAACTGCCTTACACTTATACAGCTTGTGATTCCAAACCCATCTAGTTTCAGCTACAATCTAATGAAATAATAAGAACCTCTTATTCTTCACTTAAACAACAGACTTACTAAAGTCAATGAGATTTAGGAATTCATAATAATTACACAGTTAAAGCACATGAATGAAGAACACATAATGCAGAATAAGCAGTGAAGCTTGGAAGTGATCTTCAGGAATCTGGATTGACTGAGATGATTTGATCTTCTCCGATGTTGAGCTCTCAATATGTTTTTAAGATTTGATGATAATTTTTCCACGTCTGATCCTCTATCATTTCACTACAGATCAACTCCCTTTAAGCTTGAAATTCAGATCCAGTTTGCAACAGAAAGCAGCAACAACCAGAGAGATTTTAGGAACTCAATTCCTATAAATCCTCAACCACCTAACAACTTTTTACACCAGCTATATTCAAACGGCTGTTTTGATTTTTTTATGCAGATTTGACCAAAGTCTAACCCTGCAAAACTTGAACACAAGTTAAGACAAATCCAAAAAGAATAGCATAAGAATAATAATCTTTTTGGCATATCAGAATAGCCAATAAACTTAGCCATATTCCTAGAGAATAAACACTATATATATATCAGTATATATATCCTAATGATAAATAATATGAAGATTAAGACTTAGAACAAGTCTATAACCAATTACATAGCCATATAACTTAGCCATCACCAAGAACTTGTTAGCCAGAATAACTTAGCCATAATCCAGTATAACCTCCAAAGCTTTGGAGCTTTGGCTTTCCTTCAAAGCTTTGGCCTGCAAGCTGTGATTCTTAAGACATAATAATTTAAACACTTGTCCAGTTATATAACCTCAATGTATAGGTGTGTACAAGAGAATCCTTTGAGGAAGATTCAAGCGTACACTAAGAGTAGGGAATGAGAAACACAGGAGATATAGGGTAGTGAGTAGGGAGAGAGTAAGACGATAGCAGCTGTTTGAGAGAGAGACAAAGTTTTGGCAGAGCTTCCGCGTAGTTCAGGTGATTAGTTTTATGTAAGGAAGGGTTAACGATCCTATATATAGTGGAGAATATGACAGTTGTAGTGGGTTAATGCGCCCATTAATGGCGGCTTAATTACCTTAACCACAACAACACGTTCGTCCGCATATATAGGAACCGTTACGCACTTCGTCCGCGTATACCGGAACTGTTATGAGGTTGACCGGGTTTATGGAGCTCGTGGCCATAAATCTTTCAAAGCAGTTACTAAAGGTCGCGCGCGGGCTTAGTTGTCGCTCGCGCGCGACAGAACTTACTCTAGCCTCCAAACCACTAAGTCCCTACAAGTCCCGTGTGGAATGATATGCGAGTGCCCCGTCTCGCAGCCCCCACGTGGATCAGCGCGGGTGGTGATCCTGTGTATGTGGAGCACAGCTAGGTGTGCTGGATGACTGCCAAGTGGCTGTGATCTGTCTTTCTGGAAAGCACTATCTACTTTAGCCCCCTTTTTGCGCGTGAGGATACTAATCGGATAGGCTTCAATGCGAAAAAATCAGCGCGCGCGTTGTTGCTACGCACCAATTCAAATACACGAGTAATCAGCCCCCGTGCGTGTCATTGTGACATAATATCCCTAGAGTTGTGCCTTCTGTTCCTCTAGGGTTTTAGCTGTGACATCAGCGTTGGCCTGTGATTGCGCGATTCGGAGGTGACGGTTGCGATTCGACCACTGAAAGGACGCGACTCTTCGGTGGATTTGAATAAATACTCCTCATCCTCCATTGTTGCAAACTACTGCTTCTCTCTAGAGTGAATGTTAAACCTCCGAGAGCAAATCCAGATAATCAACCACCAGTTCTTCCTTGCAAATCGTCTTCTTCAAGTCGCTTCATCATCACAAGGTTGACTTGCTTAATTTAAATTAATACTCTCCGTACCTTTCTCTTGAACTACTTTAAATCTGGAAACCCAGGGACGTTTGAAATATGCCATTGTTTGAAACTGTGGAAGAGGTTCTTTTTAAAACCCTAAAAGTTCAAAACGATTTAAGATGATGATTTTCTGAAATTCTGAACCCAGAACTGTTCATCTCCCCAAAATTGACAGTCTTGAAACCCAGAATCTTGTATTTTGTTTCTTGGACCTGAAACTGAAAGTGGATATATTTCTCCCCCCTTTTTTCTTGCTTTGCTGTAGAAATGGCCAAGACAAAAGTAACCAAATATGTGAAGGAGGCTGAAGAAATCCCTGATCTTCCTAAGACCTTGTGGAAGAAAGCTCCATATCTGGGTGGTGAGGACTTCTATCATGCTAGAACTGAAGCGAGAAACCTCCCATACCCCGTTTATGAAGATCTGCTACTGCTGAACCCTTTCACTAATCGAGCGGAATTGAACCTAATTGACGCCAAAGATGTGGTGAGATTGGGTCTTGAAAATGGGTTCTACCCCCATAATGATATCTCCACCCAGGCCTTTGTGCAGAAGATGGAAATCATGGATGAGTGGATCGATCATGTGCTGACCCATCATGCTGTTTTACTAGACCAGGCTGAGATTTACTACGCTGTTAGGGCTATGAAGGGTGTCGCCGTGAAACTGGATCCTACTATGCTTCTGAACCACTTTTCTCGATACTCGCCTGCGACTCACACCTTCCATTTTGCTGAATTTGAGGCAGCCCCCACTTTGGAGGATGGACACATGCTATTGATCTTCTCCCATGGGCGAAGTCGATCCCTTGGCTCCTCTGAAGTCTGATGCAGAACTCGCTCTTTATGCGCAGATTGAGGAGTGCTTGACTGAGGTGAAGAGAATTTCCACGCTTTGGAAATCTGCGGAAGTTCTTCCAACATGACAATTGGTTGAGAATTATGTGAAGAATACTTGGGGCAAGTGGGTGCAATACTTCTTTCGCGACTATGCGAATAGTAAAGTCACCAAGGAAATACTCGAGAAGGATCCCAAAGCCAAGAGCTATATTGAAGGGAAAGGGTACCACTTGACCTTGTGCGGGTTCCTCTGTGCTTGGATATCGCGATATTTGATCGATGGTCATCCTCATGACGGGGTCTTTTATCATGTCTTGCCCCTTGCTGTCAAGCTGGCTCTCGGTCAAAAGGTCGCACTTGGGCCTCTAGTGTTGGGAACCCTGTATCATCGGTTAGACCAACTTGTAGTTGCGATTGAGGAATCGCGCGGGCGTCTCGATGTGTTAACTTTTGTCAACATTTCATTCCTCACCGTGTGGGTGTTTGAAAGGTGGCCTTCCTACGCTCCCATCCCTTCAAGACCCAGTATCTGTAATGTGCCGGGCGCGAAGAACGCACTTCGGAGTGGGAGAGCCGCTCGATGGTATAAGACCAAAGAGCCTATGTGTTCATGGAGCTTGGTCTGCGACGATAGAGAAAAATTTACAGCCAGGCCTAATACCACTCGCATTGAAAATGTGCGATTCTTCCCGAAGTTGTACCCCAACAAAGGCGGCTCCCTCTCCGGGGATACTATCGTCAGAGGGGATGACTGCTATAGAGAATTACTCTGCTGGTGTTTTAGAGGTTCAATGCCTGCTCTTGTTGAAAATGTCTCTGAGATATCTTCCAAGTATGAGTGGATCACGGTCGATGTTGACCCTACTCGCGTTTGTCCCCAGTTTGGCTTCGACACAGTGGCGCCTTCTATTTGGCCTAGGTCAGTGAACAGGGATTGCTAACAAAGAGATGTAAATCTATTCGGCTTAGCAATTTTCCCTTCATTCAGCCCTCAGGAAGACGTAAAGGTCGCCCTACCAAAAATTGGATTTCCTTCTGGCACGCTCAACAAGCTAGGTTTGAGTCATCCGCGCCTCCACGCCTCAGCAAGGCTCCTGCCATCAGAAGGAATACTTTCCCATTTCGTCAGAACTGCAGTTTGGACGATTCTAAGTATGGGTTTTATTCTCTGCTTGACAATGATAATCACTTGTGTCCGGACGTGATCCTTAAGGAAAAGATGACCGCTGTCAGGGGCGGAGTTGTATGTGTGATCGAGTACAGTGAATCTTTTGCCAAGGTAAATAACATCCCTTTATCCTTCTTGAATCACCTCTCTGTTTGAAATGCTATACTTTATATAAGTTTCCCTTTTTTCAGTGTTGTTTGAGAAGGTTCGCATCTGAAGACCGTTGTCCATCGCTGGTCAATTCTATTCTTAAGGCGAAGAGGCAAAAGCAGGTCATTCCTCTGGACATGGAAATGGATCCCAAAGTGGAGGCTCTTATTCGCGAGGAGATGGACGTGTTCGCTCATTCCCTGATAGACGAAGGTGCTGAAGTGGACGCAGAAGTTGCCCCGAAGGCCAAAAAGCAAAAACAGAAGGCCATTGTAATCTCCTCACCGCCCAAAGAAACTCCAGCTTCGTCACCCGCGAAGTCTCCTGTTCCCAAGGGTAAAGGCAAGGTTCGCATGCAGAGCAATCCGCAAAAAGATCTTGCAGTTGAGAATTTCATCCCTTATGATAAGGAGGAAGAAATCGAAGAAGAAATAGAAGAAGAAGAAAGAGAAGAGGAAGAAAGAGAAGAATAGATAGGAGAAGAAAGCTCAGAAGGTAATCCAAATGAACTTAATCTTCTTTGAATCAAGGCTTCCACCATAGTGTTGTTAAAACATAATCTTTCTTCGCAGATGATGATACTGAGACCATCAGTGGCCTTCTGGCCAAGGAAAAGCGAAAGACAAAGGGGTCTCGCTCAGATGCTTCTAGTGAGCCCATGGACGAGGCCATAATTGCTGAGTCTAAGAGAATGGCTGCTGAGGCAGAAGAGAGAAGAAGGAAGTGCGAGAAAGATGACATAGAGACCATAAAAAGGAGAAGTCTTGAAGAGCAGCATGCCGGTAGTGTGAGTGTGGCTGCCTTGGAACGAGCTCAACAAGATTTTGAGGAGATCGCAGGCGATGAAGAAGGTACGATTTTTAACCTTGCTGTGTCTTACCAAGAGGTAATTTTTGGTGCATTAAAGCACGGTCTGTCTAAAGATGACATTCGCCGATGGTTAGTGAGCAAATGTGGCGAACCCTCAGGTAAACATTTGAACAATTTTTATAAGCATGCCTTGACAACCCATTCCCTATTATAACGAGTTTTTACGTAACATCAGGTCATGCACACCTTAAGGATGTGATAAATGAGGACACCTCTGTAGGATATGGTGTCGCATCTATATTGTATGATGTTGGAGCTGCGATCCCACATAAGTGTGGAGGTGCTCGCTTTTGATCTAACACAATGAAGTATAGAAAGTAATTCATAATGCAAGTTACCTCAATGTCTTTTCCAAATTTGTCTTGCAGGTGGTACTGCTTCAAATGAGCGTGCTGCTGCTGCGAGTGAGGGTGTCGTCGCACAAGGCACCACTGCTAACGTTCCAGCTGCGAGAGTGGCCATTGATGAGGCAAGCGTTGGTGGTCCTGCTGTTGATCCTTGCGAACCTCTGTCGTGCGAAGTTCAAATTATCTCTCCTCCCAGAAGTTGTGCCAACCGGCCTGGGTTTTTAAGAAGTGCTATCGTTCCTGCTGTGGCGGTCATCGCTCAGAATAGTTCTGATGATGCCATGGTGCTTGAGCAGAGAAATCAGTCTCCCATGTCTCATGCTCCAGAGCGAAGTTCGCACACGGGGAATCCTGCCATGGTTGCTGAAGATGCAGGGGAGCCCTTGGAAGATGTAATGAGGTGTCTGACAATGGCGATCATGACACCGAAATGCGAGAGGAAAATGATGAGGATGAGCATGTAGGTGAAACTGGCACAGTTGAAGAGATGGAAGCAGAGGATGCTGGAGCTGAATTTCATGTTAATGAACCAGCTGTGGAAGACGTAGCATCTCATGAAAATGTTGATGCTCCAACGAACGCTCCTGCTGTTGAAGTTAGCGGTGTTGATACTCCACCCATTTCTTCAAATCCTGTTGTTGCAGTTAATGTTCCAGGGCCTCCTCAGCAAAATCCTGCCAACCCCTCCGTTGAGATGGATTTCTCCCAGGTTCCCAGTGCATGGAGTTTTTGGGGTTCATAGGCAAGAATTGCCTTCGCACCTGCTGCTTCTTGTGTTATTCCTGCTGACTACGACGAACGCAAGGTTCAAGCTGACAGGCAAGCAATGCAGCAAGGAGATGCTTCAACAACCCTAGCCGTGTGCATTCCTACTCTGCGTCAAATCATTGAAGGAACATGTATGCCATTGCATGACCACATTTCATACTTACTGTATTTTTTTGTTAACATTCGCACTCCTAAACTTGTCATCTCTTCAGAAATGAGACAACCTGATGTGGACTGGCTTATAAAGATGCGCCTGGCGTACCCAGGGAAGTTTGCGAGAGCTTTGGAGTTGGGTCCCTTCGAGAGGAGATTTTTCTTGACTGAAGCCACTCGGATTTTGGAGCAATTATCTGCGACGACTCCCGCCACTATTTCGACTGAGAATGCGCGGGCACTCTACGATACATGCCAAAGGCTTCAGACCAATGCCCATGGCAGGTTAGACTTTGGTTTTCTCTTTAATAGAGTCATCCAAATTCTCAACTCTGTGATGTTGAAGTATAGCCACCGCAACCTCGCACTTGAAAGGAGGAAGGTGGAAGAGCAAAAGAAGAGAGCTGAATAGGCTGCCAATCTTTTCCACGCGATGAAGGCTAGCTATGAAAAACTGAAGCAAGAAGTTAACAAAGAAGAGATGGCCTCGCTCCTGTTATCGCCAGAAGACCCTTTAGACACGGATTTATTTTGATAACTGTGTGTATTGTAATGCTCTCCCTTTTCTTCGAACACTTGAACTCCGTGTTGGCTTTTGTTTTATGGATGATCTGCCCTTCGCGTTTCAATGCTATAATGATTGTGACGTCACGTTTTGACGTAATTACTTAGATTATTGTGTCATAAATGTATTAAATAAGGCGTGCTTACCATACAGTGGGGCCCATCCTTATCATGACATGGAGCCGTTAAATAAGGCGTGCAGCTGTATCGTCGTAGCCTTTAGTAGGGTCATTGATTCTTGCTTGTTTCCGAGGTGTTGCTGACTCATCAAGGAAACTGAAGAGTGTCCTCTGAGTTCTATATAAGCCTCCCTTCTTGCTATTTTGTTCTTCATCAAAATGTTGTTTCCCGTGAGTCCATACGACTGTTGGTATTGTCCCTTGACCTTTGTTGGTTCATATCAGGTCTGGGATTCCAAATCTGAATTTGTGCGTTGTGCCATAGAAATTACTCCCAAGAAATTCTACAGAAAGGCCTCCAATTCCCCTGATCTTTTTGAAGATCAATTGCGTAGGCTTTTCTATTTGAACGAAGATTCTTCCTTCTTTATTATGTTTGCAGGGATTTTCTCCGGTGACTTTCCGGCGAGGCACAGCCTTGTACTGGTTCTACTACGAGCAAGTAATGAGCGGTGTGCATCTCTGCCAATTTTCCGGCAGAGAACTATTTGCCACCACTGTTTCAGACAAGGTGTAACAAGTGATTGTGTTTATCCCTTATACACAATCATCTTCCTGCCCCATGAGGTGTTCTCCCATTTGTTCCTCACATCTACAGCCTTCATGGCGTGAAGTTCATTTGGCATCTCACCATGGCAAGGGTAGGAAAAAGGGCTCTGTTTTGGTCGAAAATATCGACAACAGCATCACGTTTCGTAGCTGTATTCGTAGATTCAGGCTATAGATTAGGAATTTTCCTCAATGTAAGCTTTTGCTTGTAAGCTGCTATCTAGACAGATAAATTGTAAGCCATATTTGACTGTTATGAAAGTATACTTTTTCATTTGTTATTTTGTCTGCTACAATAGATTGTATTTTTTCGTATGAACTTGCTATAAGCTTTGTATTTCTACTGTAGTTGTATCCAAATAATGTTTGGATAAGTTGCTATCTAAGCAGATAGACTTTGAATTGCATGGGAGCGTTTTTATTATTGCTGCTATCTAGGAAGATAGGCTTTAGATCACTTAGGATCATATTTTGTTACGGCTGCTATCTAGGCAGATAGGCTTTGGATCGCATAGGATCATTTTTTTTACGGCTGCTATCTAGGCAGATAGGCTTTGGATCGCATTGGATCATTTTTGTTACGACTTCTATCTAGGCAGATAGGCTTTTGATCGTGTAGGATCATATCTGTTATAGCTGCTATATAGGCATATAGGATTTGGATCGCATAGGATCATATTTGTTATGGCTGCTATCTAGGCAGATAGGCTTTGGATCGCATAGGATCATATTTGTTATGGCTGCTATCTAGGCAGATAGGCTTTGAACGCATTGGCAGATATAAATAATATGAACAAATAAGTAAATAAATCAATAAGACAAAAATTTAATAAAGTTCTCTCATATGGGAGAGTCATTATTATTAAGGCATCCTCATATGGGAGGAGCATGAGAACAGACTCCTCATATGGGAGGAAGCAATGTAAGATACAACAAGACTTTTAAATCGAAAGTAATGAAGCAACAAGATTTTGGAATTGAAAGTAGAGATAAGTTAGGGATAATAATTTTTAATCCATCGCATGTTGATTGGGCTTGGAATTGTTGCAGTCCCATGAAGTCTCTGAATAGTGCAGTAACCACTGTCGAAGACTTATTTAACTTCAAATGGTCCTTCCCAATTGGCGGCGAACTTAGGATGGGCTGCCTCCCGCATACAATGATCTGAAGCTCGTAGGACCAAGTCTCCAACCGCGAAGTCTCGGTGCTGAACTGTTTTGTTGTATGCGCGAGCAATCCTTTCCTTGTATCTTGTGTTGGCTCTTTTAGCCTCTTCACGCTTTTCTTCCAGCAAAATAAGATCATGATCGCGTTGAATTTCGTACAAAGCATGAAAAGCTATCCTGGCAGAGTTAACTTTGATATCTGCCGGTACAAGAGCTTCTGCCCTGTAACATAGGAAGAAAGGGGAAACCCCTGTGGGATTCCTCGGCGAAGTACGATATGCCCACAAAGCCAGACTTAGAGAATTTGCCCACTTATTGTTTTCATCGACGACCATTTTGCTCAGGATTCTCAGCAATGTCTTGTTCGTTGCTTCTGCTTGTCCGTTCCCCTTCGGGTAATAGGGTGTGGAACACACTTGTCTAATGTTGTACTCTGCCAACTTCGCAGCCACTTGGCGATTCAAAAAAGAAGTGCCGTTGTCCGAGAGGATGGTATTGGGGATCCCGAATCGGCATATGATGTTCTCCTGGACGAAGTTGACAACCGCAAGCGCATTTGCTGTCTTGAGCGGCACCGCTTCTACCCACTTAGTGAATTCCTCCGTTGCAGTCAAGATAAACTGATTCCCATGCGAGGCTGGTCGGATGGGGCAAATAAATTTCAAGGCCCATGTGTGGAATGGCCAAGGCGTTCCCAATGCATGTAAATCTACGGCGGGATCGTGCACGAGGTTGCCTTTGAACAGACACTCTTGACACCTTTTAACCTTTGTGCGGCAGTCTTCTTCCATTGTAGGCCAGAAATAGCCAACAGTTAGGAGATGTCTGCATAACTTCGCGCCTCCTTGGTGCTCCACTTGATGAGACAAATCCATTACTTCTTGCGCTTCTTGGCTATCCAAACATCTGAGAAAATTTCCCTCGTGGCCTCTACGCCAGAGAATGTTTTCCCTCACAACATATCGGGTTGCCCTTCTCTTAAGCTTTTCAGCTTCCTTTCTCTGAATTGGCTCAATTCCTTCCGTCAAGTAGTCGAAGAGTGGCTTCCTCCAATCTGTGTCATCATCGATTCTAGCAATCTCTAAAGAATCCTTGCCCAGCGTGCAGTTTTCGCAATTCCCTTGAATGATCGCAGAAAACGTCGACATTTCTGGCCAGTGGATCCCATATCTCTGGGCTTTTCTGTAAACAGATACTTCATTTTCTCCACAGGAGTGTTGGTGAATTTTCTCTAATAGTGCCTGCCCCTCTTGTTGCGAGACACACCGCATGAGTACTCCTCCTGGTCCCTTAAAGTAAAGGGAATTATCATGCACGCAGTATCCCTTTGTGGATGCCCAATTGTCTTTGCTCGTTCCTTCTGCAATCGCGCGCAGTATTGGCTTCCTCCAATCCTCGTCTTCCGTGGGCTCCTGTTCGCATACCTCTAGTGTTAAAGCTGGAGTTGTTCTAACTTCAATCAGAATTCTTGCTGGGCATTTGTCTGCACTGATTTTTGATCCCAAGGTGGCTAAAGCATATGCATGTCGGTTATCAGCTCTGGGAGTGTGCTCATATTTAACGTCATGGAATTGCTGCACCAGTTTCTGCACCATAGTCCTATAAGGCAGCAAGTTGATTTCGTTCAAGCCATACTCGCCTAAAGCTTGTTTGGCGATGAGCTTTGAATCCCCATGACCCTCAAATTGTTTACTTCCAGTGCCTTGGCTGCGAGGAGTCCTGCAATCAGAGCTTCATACTCCGCCTCATTGTTGGTGAATGGGAATTCTAACTTTGTTGACATTTGGACAACTTCCTCATATGGCTTAGTCAGTACAATACCGATTCCACCTCCTTTCCTTGTCGATGACCCATCAAAATGCAACTTCCAGTATGGTGACTCGATTGCATAGATCTCAGGACCTTCTAGCTCTTCCTCTATCATTGGCTCATAATTTTTGTCTGGAGATTATGCTAAAAGGTCTGCCACTGCCTGAGACTTAATTGCCTTTGGACGAGCACACATGATGTCGTACTGCGAGATGGTCATGTACCACTTCGCTAATCTTCCGCAGGGAGAGGAATGACTCAAGATATACCGGATAGGGTCACTTTTTGTGAATACCACAACTTTATGTGAAGCGAAATAATGCTTTAACTTCTCTATTACGAAAAATAAAGCAAGACAATGACGCTCAATATCAGTGTACCTGGACTCGGCCGGCTGTACTACGCGAGAGATGTAGTAGATTGTCCTTTCCTGCCCCTCGTGTTCTTGAGCTAGCAGTTCTCCTATGGATTTCCTGGTCGATGTTAGGTACAACAAGAGTGGTGACCCCAACTGCGGTGCAATCATTACTCTGGGCGATGTCAATAAATCTTTCAACTTCCCAAATGCATCTTCGTGCTCCTCCGTCCAGTTATACACAACATTCTTCTTGAGAAGATCGCCGAAGCAGAAGGTAAATTCTGCAATTGTTGGCACAGATCTTCGCAGATAAGACAGCTTTCCCAAGAACGTCTTCAAAGTGCTCTGATTGTGGGGTGCCGCCATGCTGGTGATAGCTGAGATCTTGGCAGGGTCAGGTTCAATCCCATGGCGGTGGATCACTCACCCCAAGAACTTCCCAGAAGTCACTCCAAACGCGCATTTCATCGGGTTCATCTTAAGTTGAAAGCTTCTGCACCTTTCAAATACTTTCCGCAGGTCTCCCAGATGGTCCGCTTCTTCTCTTGATTTGATGACCAAATCATCAACATAAAACTCTACTTCCTGATGCATCATATCATGGAAGAGAGCCATCATAGCTCGTTGATAGGTTGCGCCCGCATTCTTCAGTCCAAAGGGCATAACTGTGTAGTTGAAGAACCCAACTGGCGTGATGAAAGAAGTTTTCTCGCATCCTCAGGGTCCATCTTGATTTGGTTATATCCGCTGAACCCATCCATAAAAATGAACAACCGATGTCCTGCGGTAGAGTCAATGAGCAAGTTGGCAATGGGAAATCATATTTTGGGCAGAAACGATTAAGATCCCTGAAATCCACACAGATGCAGAGCTGTCCATTCTTCTTGACCACTGGCACAATGTTGGCCAAACAGGTAGGATGATGATTTAGTTCGACGAATTTGGCATTCAGCATCTTGACTATTTCCTCTTTAATCTTCACGTTGATCTCCGGTCTGAAGCTTCTCGCACTTTGCTTTACTGGTTTGGATCCCGGGATAACGTCCAATCTGTGCATTGTTACACCCGTGTCAAGGCCGGGAATTTCATCATATTCCCAGGCAAACACATCCTTATATTCCGTCAGCAGGTGCAACAATTTTGCTTCCTCTTCGCTTGTGAGGTCTGCGCTCAGAAAAACAGGCCTTTTCTTTTCTTCAGATGGACTTAGGAACACTTCTTTCAGTTCCTGTTTCTGTGGCTTTGGCTTGTCTTCCACGCACTCGGGCGCTTCTTTCAACTAGTCCTCCGGCACACCCGACCTTAGCTTGTCCTTCTCCGGGTCCTGCTCAAGTTGATTGATTTGCCCAGGTATATCCCCATGTTTGGATGGGGGTACCCCCGCGCACCTTCATATGCGGTAACATTTCTTCCCGTTGGAGTAGAAGCTTTCTATCTCCTTGCCTTTGCTGTCGTGCTTCACCACCCTCTTTAGGGTATACAAGTTCTTCTTCTGGTAAGCAACCTGCGGCCCTTCTTGTCGTGCGGGCACTTTTTATTTGGCATCTTCCCTTCTCACCGTCACTCCTGCCGGTGACTGATCCTTGATGTCCTCCCATCGAGGCAGAGGAGTTGGATTGAATGGCCCCAATGTCTGTTCATCATCCATCTCGGCGAACCATACTGCCTCAGTGAGGTGCACTTCGTTCATATTAAATGGGTTCGTGGAGGCTGGTATCTCGACTACCCTGCCATTCCAAATGGCCTTCATCACTTGGTGAGCTGTCGAAGGGACTGCATCAAAGCGATGGATCCACGCTCGGCCTATGATCATGTGATACGTAGTGTTCGCATCAATGACGTAGAACTTGGCGGAACACTTGATATTCCCTATCTAGAGACCTAGGCGGATCCAGCCCATTGTCATCCTGGAGTCTCTTCCGAATCCCATCAGCGAGGATGAGCGCCTAACGATCTTCTTCTCAGAAATCCCTGCCAACTTCAGAGTGTTGAGCGAGACCACATTGACGGCTGCTCCTCCATCAACGAATGCCCTCTTGAACTCAACATCGTTTATTACTGCCGTTACATACAAGGGATTCTGGTGGTTCGAGTCTGTCTTCTTGTCGCTTTCAGAGAAGGTCATTATCTTCTATGTCGAGCGAGAGGCCCTGACAACTCTTTCGTTGGAGACGACGATGTCTTCCTCAGAGTCCTCTGCTACTCTGAGGATTTCCTTTGTCATTTCTTTCCGGCACTTTCCCGAAAAGTTCATATCATCAAAAAACTTTATGAACCCGTGCGACCCCTTCATCCTGTCGGCATCAGTGTCCATGCTGTAATCCTCCTCGTCATGAACTTCAGCTATGACAGGCAGCCCATCTTCTGCAATTTCCTCAAGGTCCATGATTGCGATCATGGCTACCTCCTTGTATTTCGGATCTTGTTCCGCATGGGATGGAAGGAAATTGTTGTGCACGTCTTGCCTTTGGTCGCTGACAATTAGCTCCCCTTCATCTTTCTGCTCACAAGGTGTCTGAGTTTCTTGCAATCAGCAGTTGGGTGCATAACTTTGTCGTGGCACTCACACCACTTTGGGTCCCTTAGCATCTCCCTGGAGGGTGTCCTTTCAAGTAGTGGTAGGACCCCATCTTTGCGCCACTGCTTACATAGATCAATCACCGCTTCCAGAGAGCATGGCAGAGGCGGCGCGTCTGAGGTTGAATCCTTGTGTTGCTTGTGTGGCAAAACTGTGTTGACTTCAGCTTCGCACCCCCTCTTGTAGTTAAACCTCCCAATCTTGAAAGTCGGTCCCCCTGGGGATCGCTCAGGAGCATGCTTCTTCTTCTGACTTTCAACTATAGGCTCAAAATTCTTGGCATTCAATTAACTTTGAAAAATTTGGAATTTGCAAGTTAATTAACATACCCTTGTATTCATCTCGCATCCCTTGGAGACATATCTCGACGAGCCGGTTTTCGAGCACTTCATCCCTGCATTCCAGCGACTTCGCCCTGAACTTCTTGATGAATGTGACTCCATCTTCGTCACGCTTCTGATACATCCGCGACAAATGTATCATCTTAACCTTCTCCTCCACCTGGAAGAACTTGGTATAGAACGTCTTAACCATGTCATCCCAGGTCTTGATAGATCCAGCCTCAAGCGTTCTATACCATTTGTAGGCAACGTTCCCCAAAGACTTGGGGAACTCTCGCATCAATAGGTTGGGGTCAACCCCATATAGCCCCATCACATCAATGAAACACATAACGTGCTCCTGAGCATTCCCGTTGACATCGTCAAATTTATCCTACTTAGGGGCCTTGTACCCTGCTGGGTTGGGCATCAAGTAGATCTCACGCGGGATAGGAGGCGCATTGTCAACCTTCGGGATGATGGTGTCTGTAAAACACTGATTGGCCAGGAAGCTCTCTATGCGCTGCTCCAAAGCCGTCATTCTTGTTGGCACACTCCCTCCCACAGCAGGAGGAAGGGTTGCAGCCGGTGGAGACGCGTACGCAGCAATTGGATTTGGGGTGTAAGCCACATTGCTTACAGTTGATGGTGGAGAAAGAAGTGGGTATTGTGGTTCAATGTTGAAGGGAATACCCGGGAGTTGGGAACCAGGTGTGATGAGGGACGGCTGAGCAGTTTGTCCCTGAGTAGGAGGTGGTTGGACCATTGCTGGTGGGCTTTGCAAACTGGGGTTAGGTGGTGTAGGCGTTACCTCTGTTCCCTCAGAAGCAGGGGTTCCAGTTCCTTGAGAGACATCGGTTCCCAGTGCCGGATTCTGAGCAAGGGATCCCAAAAATGACATTATTTGGGCCATCTGTCCAGATTGAGCTTGGAGGGCTTTCATCTGGATCTGGAGAGTGGCGTTCAACGCCTCCAAGGTTGGAGTACCACCAGCTGCCGCGGAATTGTGGCGGGTTTCCTCTCCTGAAGTCGTCTCGGTTGAGGGAGATCTGTTGCTGACATCTTCATCAAGAGACATGGCTGCTTGCTTGAGTAAGTTTTACGTCAGGTTCACCAAATGTGTACACGATAATCCTTTGAAGAAGATTCAAGCATACACCAAGAGTAGGGAATGAGAAACACAGGAGATATAGGGTAGTGAGTAGGGAGAGAGTAAGACGATAACAACTGTATGAGAGAGAGACAGAGTTTTGGCAGAGCTTCCGCGTAGTTCAGGTGATTAGTGTTATGTAAGGAAGGGTTAACGATCCTATATATAGTGGAGAATATGACCGTTGTAGTGGGTTAATGCGCCCATTAATGGCGGCTTAATTACCTTAACCACAACGGCACGTTCGTCCGCATATACAAGGACCGTTACGCACTTTGTCCGCGTATACCGGAACCGTTATGAGGTTGACCGGGTTTATGGAGCTAGTGGTCATAAATCTCTCAAAGCAGTTACTAAAGGTTGCGCACGGGCTTGGTTGTCGCTCGCGCGCGACGGAACTTACTCTAGCCTCCAAACCACTAAGTCCCTACAAGTCCCGTATGGAATGATATGCGAGGGCCCTGTCTCGCAGCCCCCACGTGGATCAGAGCGCGTGGTGATCCTTTGTATGTGGAGCACAGCTAGGTGTGCTGGATGACTGCCACGTGGCTGTGATCTGTCTTTCTGGAAAGCACTATCTACGTAGGCTCAAGAATATTTGTAAGAGACAATAAAGAACTTAGAAACAACATTCAATCCAATGCTTAGCCTGCAGCACAAAAATCTGTCAGCAAATATGTAACAAGGTTGAAGACAATGTTGAGCTTCAAAAATTCGGAGCTTTGAACATGTCTCTCAATCAATTCTGTCTTTTCATCATCTTCAAAGTATAATTCCCCTTGAGTTTATACACATCCTTAATCCAAATGGATTGAATTATCAACTACCGACAACCTACTATGAATTATGAAACACCGCTGCAAGATTCTCGAAAACCGAGCAACAACGAATTACCGAGTCAACAAGTATTTACTCTTTTCCTACGGTTTATTATTACCGAGTTACCAAATGAACCCTAGTCAAGCTTTACGGATTATTTTCTACTCCTACGTTCCAACTCAACGATGCCGAGGCACCAAGAGCTTGACATAACTAGGTGATTGTTTTAGTTTTCCGACAAAAGACTACCGAGTTACCGAGCAATATCTAATTAATTTCTAGCCTAACAAAACGTCTTTCACCATCTATATAAATTAACGAGAATGAAATAATCATAACGGGTAATTTACATCAATTAATTTCCCAAAAAATGAATCATAAGTTCATAATATCCATATCCAGCAGTAGAACCCTAATCCCAACCCAGTTCGTGATATAACAACGATAAGAATCAATGAAATCATAAAACAAGAAAGATAGAGAGTGTAGGAACTTGAAACGAATGATCCTAGCTCCCGTTCGTGCTTCAAGCTCTAAAACGTGCTCCTTCATGTTGTGTTATGTTCCAATCAGTCCCTTAGGCCGTTTTATAGGCTTAGGAATCCGTTTTAGTCGTAAATTATTGAAAATTATAAGTTTTCCTCAAAAATATGGTCGCATGATGTGTCTCTGTTTGTGCGAACATCCATCTTGTTCGTGCGAAATGAAGAGCTATTCGTGCGAAGAAGAGTTGGTTTTGCTCGTGCGAAGAAGTGTGAGATCCTGCATGTCCGTGCGAAGAAGAGCAATTATGCGAACACAATGTGTTCATGCGAATACTTGGTGCTAGTTGCGCAAGTCTGGAATTCATTCTATTCATGCCAACAGACAAGGAATTCGCAAGAATTCCTGTCCAAGTTCTCATCTTCGGCTACAATGAACTTTACCTTTTAATCTCTTTTTGCCAGCAATTTGTGCGAATTGATGGGAAATTCGTACGAAAACCTTCACCTCCAAAGTTCATTCTTCGTCACTGCATCTCCTTCTCTCTTCTTTCCATAGTCATTTACCGAGCTTTCTCCATTACAAAGTTCGTTCTCACCTCTAACAGCATCTTAGAGCCTCTGGTACCTGAAATACACAAAATTAAACATCTGAGAATCATATGTGACAGGAAAATAGCGCAAATTAACCGTGAAAACGCCTCGACTCAATAATTACGTACATAAGTTTTTCACGTATTGCGATACAACGACCATTTACTTATCGAAACACCTCGGGAAACATGCAAAATGACATAAGATCAACTAGAATATTACTCTGAATATGGAGTTATCAGGCTTGACATGAAGGAATCATAACATTCCACATAATAGATTTCATCGCAAGTATAAAATCACCAAAAACATCTATAAATTACAAGCAAAAGCAACAATAAAACCCACGGCTGAGGAAGACGGACCAAATTACAAGCAAATGCAACAATAAAACCCCCATCATGATATATCATTATTCCTTCGCAAGCCCTCTGCCCTAATTGAATTGACCCATCAAATGGGTTAAACATTGGAAGAAGTTATCTAATCCACCTGTTAACTCCTGTAAGAATTATAGTCGGGATCATCGTCTACTGCTGAAAAATATCCCAATTTCGTGCAATCCATATGTCACAACAGATGATCGAGGGGATAAGAGTACGGAGGAAATGGATCTATGTCTACAAACCTGTATGTTCCCACGAAAGAAGAAGCATGCTGATGGAGTATGAAGGTGAGAACTATGGGGAAGGGCCGTAAACGTACTCCAAATCACAAAAGCGCAATCTCCCAACAAGTGATGTGTTGTCAGTATCTCGAGACCACAAGTGACCCTAGTGCTTTGACCGTACCGTCTATCGGTACATCATGAAAAATATTGCAATACATAAATACCCTAATTTTATAGATAACTTGGGAAACCAAATTTGTGTGTGTCAGGGATATACCATGTTTGGTGGTGGGAGAAGAGGCAAGCATGTTCAAATCGAGAAGTATCCAAAGGGGGTTGTGGTTCATAACAAGCATGTAACTCCATCAACTTGCTGATCGAGAGACGATTCCTCTGCTGAACTGATGCGAATTCATCCGCAAATAAAATTGCTGCAGTGTGATTGGGTATTATTATTAGGGGGATCATAATGTTGTCACGCGAACTGTGCAAAGAGGAAACACCCATGATAGCAAGACCATGTCTATTTTTTTCGTAATGATATGCTCACGGAAGACCTTGAGAACCTTCATTACAAAGAAAATAAAGTTTTCCCTAGCCACTACACTGTCTACGCCAGCGCTGTAGAAAAGGACTCCTAATCGCTGTCTTTAGAACGCGAGATGACAAACATAAGATGTATGGGGAGGCTAGCACACTCCGGATCAAAAGTCAGTATAACCCTCACACGTACAATTTGGCCTTCCAACCAGCAATCGGAGTTTGAACCTTTTTCACAAACCGCATGAAATCTATAATCATTAGTCGCTTCCAAGAGGTCTGAGCGCCCAAGTACTGGACAAAAAATGGCCTGAACCCGAAACCCAACTAGCCAGAAATCAAGCTTTTCCTAGATAAGGAGACTACAACAACAACTGAAAAGGTACTCTTCCCTGGATTAACATGCTAACCTGGACTTGTGTATCGCACAGCTTGACTTGACTCTTTTATCAATGTTGTATATATTTGAATAATTCCACAACATTATGACGACGGTAATAAGTTATTGTATCATTTTGCTACTCGAATTGCCTAATCAACACCTATGGTGTATTTCCCTTAAAAAAACACCTATAGTGTATATTGTTCACACGTTCCGATTGATCGGAACTATCATGTGAATATATTTGTCTCACTTCTACCCTGTCAGCCCTCGCACACGAGTCACTCTGAAAAAAACTATATAATCAAAGTAGTTTGAAAATAAAAATGAAAGATAATCGGGACAAATTGAGTGAAATAGTAGACCATATAGAATGTCAAAGAATGTACCAATATCCAATATCCGACTTATTTTGTGATTATCGCCGACGAAGTGAGATGGTACCATAGAAACAGGCAGTGGCGGATCCACCCTTTAGAAATGTTTGAAATATATACTTTGTGAAATTACAATTTATTCGATTAAATGTACTTAAATGCAATTTAGTCCCTAGTGAATATAATTAATACTTATATGTTTTTATTTATGTTTTTAGATTTAGCTTCCGTTGGACTTGAATGTGGAAATAGGGGATGAGAACTCTGAAGTGGGCGTGTGGAGAGACCTAAAAGGAAGAGAATGGGGACAGCTTGTCGGGATTATTAAGGTACACGTCAACTATAAGTGCGAGTCCATGTGCCGACGACAAGTGAACATATGCCACCACCACTATAGTACCTTCTGGATTGCGTCCCACATCATCCATGTGAACCTGTTTACTTGTCCTCAGTTTATTTTGACTACACCCAACACGTGGCATCAATAAACGGTAAACCGCCCGCGGCGTAGCAACATGTGATAATAGCTCATTTTCTTAAGTCAATCCCATTATTACGTCGATTTTACCGGGATTTCAGGGTCATCCATGTTGTGGAAAATTCACTATAAACAAACAATTTCAGAAATGATTAGTATCAACAGATTATCATAAAAGTCGAAAATAAAATAGAGAAGATTAGGAAAAAGTAGATAGAAAAACTTATCGATTTTGTAGGAGATGAGAGATGAATTGTATAGGCTAAGGCGGTCCATGACCTATCTTTATGATAGTAATTTCCCCACTATACTGTGCAAAATGGGATACACGAAAATTCTACCCACCGATACAATGCCTACGGCGGTGGAGAAGAAGCAAGATTGCACCTCTTGTCTTTATTAGTAATAGTATTGTAATTAGTAGGACTAGAATGTCATTTCCTATTGTTAATACACTATATATTGATGACTAAAATGAGAGCCCCAGCAGGGACATTTTCAGCCTCTCGTAATCTAACATTGTATCAGAGCTAGGGTTCTAGTTCTCTTTTCTTCTTCTATCCGGCCTCACGCCACTACAGTTGATCCGGCGACCATTACCGCCGATCGGCACCGTCCCTCACTAGCCGCCCACTCAAGTTGCTAGTTGATTTCACCCGCGACGCTCTTCGTTTTGATCCCAATCGAAAACCCACGGACTGTTCTTCGTTCGTCTCATCTTTGGTCTTCATTCAATCTCACCATTCGACTCGGATTGTGTTTCCGAGCACCCAGTCGAAATTTCACGGCGATAGGAGGTGAGACGCGCCCTCACTCGCCGTCCGATCCTAGTGCTTCGTCGCCCGCCCGCCTCCGCGCGCCACGCTCCAGCACGCCCCAGCCGTCCTCAGGCGCGCGTGCGGGTTCTCTCGGCTTCGTCTCCAGACGCGGCTCCACTCAGTCGATCTTCTATTTCGGCTTCCGTGTTTTTACCTTGGTGGCTTGCGGCTCAGTTCTCTACCGCGGCTTCCTTCCCAGCTCCCGAAGCTCCATCAGCTTCCTTGTGGCTCGAAGCAAGCCGAGTTCTCAGAACGGCTTCCGTGTGAGCCAATACCACAGCTGGCTTCCTCAACGGCTCACTGGCTTGTAATCGGCTTGAAGCCTTGCCTCCTCTTGACAGCTTGATTTGGCTCTTTTTGACTCTGGTTTTGAACCGGCCGGGACTTGTTCTCAAAGTCTTTTTGGCGTTCTGAAGCCGTTTCCGTGCTCTATTTCTTCAGATTTGGAGTTCTTTGATTGATTCTTGGTGATTTTCGGACCCTATTTCGCGAAATTCTCCTTGAAGAGCACTTTCTACCACTACATGGCCTCCATTGATACATGGGCTTCACCGCATCAGGGGGGCAGATGGGTTTGGCGTCCTTCACAGCTACACACTCCACCGCCTCCTGCACTTGACCAACGCCAACATGCTTTCACAGCAACACATGACAGCAATTGGTATATGGATTCGGGAGCCTCTTCACATCTTACATCCAATGCTGGTATGCTTTCTTCTCTCTCATCCAATAGTCCTATGTCTGATATGTTTGTTGGAAATGGAATGAGTATTCCGGTTCGTGGTTCTGGACAGCAGACACTAAATACTCAAACTCGACCCCTTCACCTCAAAAACGTCCTTTTCACCCCACACATCATTAAAAATCTTGTTTCTGTGCGTCAGCTCACTGTTGACAATAATGTGTCTGTTGAGTTTGACCCCAGTGGTTTCTCTGTCAAAGACCTTCCTACAGGAAAACTATTGTTGAGGAGCAATAGTACTGGAGATCTTTAAACGTTTCCCTCCACTCAACCCACTTCTCAACCGCTATCACTTATTGTTCTCCCAGAACCTGTGTGGCACAATCGTCTTGGCCACCCTGGAAGCCAAGTCTTAGACCATCTTCGGACTCATAGCCATATATCCTCTACTAAAGCTCATAACACCACTATGTGTCATGCTTGTCAGACCGGTAAACATGTCCGGCTACCCTTTTCCCCTTCTTTATCTTGTACTGCTGCCCCATTTGACATTATTCATAGTGATTTGTGGACTTCTCCCGTACTTATTAAATCAAAGTACAAATACTACCTCTTATTGCTTAATGATTTCTCTAACTTCCTATGGATTTACCCTTTGAAACTAGAATCGGAGGCTCTTGCCAAATTCAAGCAATTCGGTAATTTTGTTCGCACTCAGTTTCATATACAAATCAAGACCTTTCAATGTGATCTAGGGGGTGAATTTGATAATGGCTCTTTCCATGAATATGCGGCACAAAATGGTATTGTCTTTCGTTTTGCGTGCCCCCAAACCTCCCCACAAAATGGTAAGGACGAACGCATGATTCGTCCTGTCAACGACATATCTGGTACCCTTCTTGCTCAGGCCTCCCTCCCCCCATCCTTCTGGGTTGAGTCTCTTTCTACAGCAGTCTACTTGCACAACATTCTTCCAACCACTGCACTTCAGAACAACATTCCGACTGTCGTTCTCTATCATTGTCAACCCACCTATCATCATCTTCGCACATTTGGGTGTTTGTGCTACCCAAACCTTTCTGCCACAACTCCTCATAAGCTTGCTCCTCACTCCACTCGTTGTGTCTTTCTCGGATACCCTCCGAATTTTAGAGGTTATCGCTGCCTTGACCTCTCCACCGGTCAAGTACACATCTCTCGTCATGTAACTTTCGACGAGTCTGTCTTTCCCTTCGCTACCCCCAGCTCAGCCTCCCCTCCTGTTCATAGGTCTCCTGACCCTGACGAGAGCCTTCCTCCTACTGCTCTTATCCGACAGTGTCATACTCCATCTTCTCCTCCCACATACGTACCTTTAGGATCACCCATGGGCGCCCCTAACCCTTCACCCCCTCTTCTATGGGTCCCTCTAGCCCTTTGGCTCCACCTCTTGCGGTACCCGAACCACCACCTCCCCCTCCCCTCCCCCTTCGCACTCCCCACAAATGACCACCCGATCCAAACACGGCATCACCAAGCCCATTCAGAGTCTTACTCTCCATGCCCAAACATCTCCCTCCATCTCGCCCTTACCTAAATCCCATGTGTCTGCTGTATCGGACCCACAATGGAAGGCTGCTATGGATGATGAGTTTGGCGCTATGGTTAAGAACCACACTTGGGATTTGGTGCCTCGCCCTGCAAAGGGAAACATACTTCGATCTATGTGGCTTTTTCGAAATAAGTATCGGGCTGACGGTACTCTTCAGCGCTATAAGGCCCGTCTAGTTGCCAGTGGCAAATCTCAAATGGTTGGTGTGGATTGTGAGGAGACCTTTAGCTCAGTGGTTAAACCTGCCACCATTCTCACAGTTCTTACACTAGCTGTCTCTAGCTCTTGGCCCATTCGTCAGCTTGATGTTAAGAACGCTGTTACTCATGGTGATTTGGAGGAGACCGTCTATATGCATCAGCCCCATGGGTATCGTGATCCCCACCGTCCTGATTATGTATGTCGTCTTCGAAAGTCTCTCTATGGACTTAAGCAGGTGCCCCGGGCTTGGTTCCAGCGGTTTGCTACATTCCTCACAGACATAGTTGGTTTTTCTGGTTGCTACTGTGACGAGTCACTTTTTGTCTACCGGCACGGCTCAGACACTGTATATCTCCTTCTTTATGTGGACGATATTATCATCACCGGATCTTCTTAAGCTCTTTTGAAGCAGATTGTCGCACAGTTGTCCGGTGAGTTCGCCATGTCAGACCTTGGCCCCTTGCATCATTTCTTGGGTATTGTTGTTACTCGGGATTCCTCTGGTTTATCTCTGTCTCAACGCCAGTATGCTAGTGACATTCTTCGTCGTGCCTCCATGAACGCGTGTAATCCTGTTGCTACACCTATTGAGACAGGTACTAAACTTACTGGGGAATCTGGCCCTCCTGTTTCTGATCCTACTCTTTACAGGAGCTTAGCAGGTGCTCTACAGTACCTTACCTTCACTCTCCCTGAGCTATCCTATGCAGTCCAGCAAATTTGTCTCTTCATGCATGACCACGGGAACCACATTTTCATGCCTTAAAGCGAATACTACGGTATGTTAGCGGTACTCTTGATTATGGTTTTTGCATATCTGCTACTGCTCCTGATGGTCTCACTGCATATACTGATGGTGATTGGGCTGGTTGCCCGGACACTCGGCGGTCCACATCTGGTTACTGTGTTTTCCATGGTGACAACTTACTCAGCTGGTCCTCCAAGCTTCAGGCCACAATATCTCGATCTACTGCTGAAGCCAAATATCGTGGTGTGGAAAACGCTGTCTCTGAGTTATGTTGGATTCGCAATCTTCTACTTGAGCTTCAGGTTTCACCCCCTCTTGCTTCTGTGGTTTATTGTGATAACGTCAGTGCAGTTTACCTCTCTGGTTATCCAGTACAACACCAGCGCACGAAGCACGTGGAAACTTGCATTAAGGTACGTCTCGGGCACCTCTGTGTTCTACATATTCCTGCTGATTATCAGTATTCAGTCATCTTCACAAAGGGTTTGCCTCGACATTTATTTGAGCGTTTCAGGTCCAGCCTGAGCGTTCGTTCTCCTCCCGCTCCGACTGAGGGGGAGTATTAGTCATAGTATTGTAATTAGTAGGACTACAATGTAATTTCCTATTTTTAATACGCTATATATTGATGAATAGAATGAGAGCCCCAACAGGGACATTTTCAGCCTCTCGTAATCTAACAGTCTTCTCCTAAATTAGAACACAACCCGGACACTGGACAAGTGATTGAAGAAGAGAGACACTAATCTGAAACTTGTTATGAAAACAAAGATACACTTGTATTTATAGGAACCAAAGGGTGCTTGAAGCACCTTTTAGGAAAAGACACTATAAAAAACACAATTGTTGTAAATGTTACAACTATTTGAACCAACACAACTTTTTTTAGAGGTCACAATTTAAATTTAAACACAAAAAATAGTATTTCAGAATTTTTACACAACAATCCCCCACTAAAAATTCTCAAAATAGTTGACTCCAAAGTAAAACGACGCAAAGGAAATAAAGTTGGGTATAGTACCACGTATCGCCAACGGTGGACTGGACCTTGAACCGTGGTTTGAATAGAGACTTATATCTGTGAGGATAGTAAGAAACTATTCACGTAGGTACCGGGTTCTAATTCTTCAAGAGGCAGCGCTTTATTAATGGGCCTTGTGCCGAATTGGTCTTAGCAAGTACTCTCAGGGTCTTACCGGTAACCCCTAGAAAGCGGCCCTCACTTCCTTACTTGCAAAGGCAGACTCATCGAGAGCGTCCACAACCGCTTAATCACTCCACCATAAAGGCTATGAGTTCTGTTAAGGACATTACGTCCAACCTACTAATATTGTTGTGGATGAACAGTGCATTACTCAGATACGGGACTCTGAAAGAATAGAATTCATTTCTTAGTAAGAAGCTTGTACCCCCACTATTCATTATATAATGCAATGCACTGGGAATGTAGTCTCACACTAGCATTCCGCGGGTAGTCTCTTAATTGAATTGCCCTTGAACCTCCATGCATGTGATTTTCGGTAATGACCGACATCATCATGATGAGGTATGTTTCAATTTAGACACCTCTGTAAGTCGGTAATAGGCCCATACCTCCCCTGACTTTAATATCGTCAACCTAATAACATTAGGTTGATAATCACTTATTTACTTAATTGCCATGGCAATTTATTGCGCACGACACATCCCATTTTGTAGGGATTCCTCAAGCACTCGCAAAATTAATTGCAATATACATTACCTTTCACCAGGACAGTTATTTTCTCAGAAATAACTTACAAGTATCATTAAAGTAGGATTCTCTGCTTACACCACGCAAACACTAAGCCATTATAAGAGTATGACACCAGGTAACAATCCAATTGATGACGCCAATCTTCTCCAAGATAAAGAACTGCATAATAGAAATCTCATTATTACAAGAAAATATAATTCACTTTTGGCATTTTCCTTGTGTGCAAAAAACTTGTAACAACTACACTGTCTTCTACGATGCTCTAGGCCATCGTCACATTGCTAAGATTTTCTATTCATAGTAGAAAATACATATATATGATTGCTCCATGCAATCTCTAAGAAGGTAGCTGCAACATCTGAAATAATGCTCCTTCAATCAAGGCCAGCATAAACAATACCTTGCTATTTAATCGTTTTTTCATATGTAAAATAACAAGTTCACAAGCACGCGTAGAGGTGAAAACGAATAACCAATTAATAGCAGTAATAACAGTAACACTTTTGACACAAAATGTCTATAAGTACACTAACTGTAGACAATGAGCAGTACTCATGATAACTTATCGCGGCTTAAAACATACAGTATGAAACCACCACTGCTACATCACATGAGAGTTTTATTATGTACTAAAATGTTTCAACATAAAGACATATAAATGATCAGAGAATAAACACTAACATAATTTTTACTTTGTGGATATTTCTAATACATTTCAAACCCAACAACGAAAAAGGAAGTCAAAAACTGAGGACATGACAGGAAGAAAATCATGTAGAAAAGAACTTCTCCATTTATTGTACTTTACATTAACAGTAAACCATATGTTGAAACATATTCAGAAAGATCAATTGTTCTAGGAGATGACAAATAAGTCACTTTCGCCAAGTTAATATGCAAGAAAAAGAACTTTCTGTCCATGTAACTACTCCCACCGTTCTCCTTTTTTCTGAATCTCATGTCACATAATTATTTTAAAAAACCAAACTATGTCTGATCCTAAGACATATCAGACATGGATATAACCAACCGACATACTCAAAAACCGAACTTCGCCAAATCTCAAGAAACATAATTAAGTTGAAAAAAAGGACAAAAAAATAAAAATAATTAAAGTAGCCAACTTATCTGATTTTTGCAGAGCACGTCAGAATTCCCTCCTTCATTTGTTCAATTCTTCAGAAAAGAGATAATTATTACCAAGCAGTAATCTTGCGGACGGCGCTCCCAATTCATCGCCAATGACTAAATATTTATCTCTTTGGTAGCCATCTGTTATGACTAACCACCTCATGAACGAAGAACGAATAAAAGAAGAACACGAGTATTTTACGTGGTTCGCTGCAAAATATTTGCTAACTACCTCCACGGCGGAAAAGCAATCTTTATTCACTTAAGAGGAACAATTACACTAGATGATTGCATGCTAACTAGGAATCCCAAAGGGGTCTTTATATACTAATGGATGTCACATGCGGAAAGGTAATAAAACCCACCGCCTCAATTGTTTCCAATTCCATTTGGAAACCAATTGCCTCCTTTGACTTCAATTCAAAAACCACCGACCCTTTATTTGTTTCCTAATCACATCCCATGCTGCCTTAGACTTAGTCAAGTAAATTCAAGGCACACCGCCTCAACAAATCTCCACCTTGACTTGAATTCTCTCGTCAACAGCAACTGCTCCTCTTCTCGTAAATAAAGCTACGTCTTCTCCGCACCCAATTGTCTCTCGTCACAGAGACTGACTGGACCCTTACCGGGTCTGACATGCCCCGAAGGGCCTCACTGGCTCAAGATGTTGAGCAATTCCAGACAATGCTGGAACTTGCTCTCCGGAACCGGTTTGGTGAACATATCTGCGGGGTTGTCAGCTGTCCCCACCTTTTTCACCTTGATCCTGCTCTCCTTTCTCAGAAAATGATACCTGACGTCGATATGCGTGGTCCTTTCATGATGAACCTGGTCCTTAGTCAAGCTAATCGCACTCAAGCTGTCACAGTAGACTATCGCCTGATCTTCATGTAGCCCTAGATCATTGACCATTCCCTTAAGCCAAATTTCCTCCTTCGATGCTTCCGTTAGAGCCATGTACTCCGCCTCCGTGGTGGACAAAGTCACCGTCGCCTGTAGCGTCGCCTTCCAACTCACAACAGATGCTCCCAGATAAAATACATAGCCTGTCATTGATCTTATACTATCAATATTGAAACGACCCGGGATCTCGGTTCAGGGTTAATGCGACAATCGATAACCAAAAGTAGAATTATGCTATTAATATTACATTTCGTTTAGTGTATACAACAAATCTTGTCGAAATAAGTCTACAAAAGAAGTAAATAAATAAAAAGTGCGTGATATTCTAAATGATCTAACTTAAGCACGCAGCTTCGTCTCGATTCGCGTTCCCATTTCCCAACCTTGACTAATGAACTGCGGTTTCAAAATGGCAAAAGCCGACGCAGTTTTGAAGAAATGATCAGTAAAAACTGAGTAAATACATACTACGACATGTAAATCAACGAGTGGCACGGAAGCATGAGTTGTAACAAATCAGAAGATTTAAACAGTAAAACTATCATGTTGGAGAATTTGGAACAACTGGAAGTAACCGAGTAACAAAAACCTCTTAATTTAATAATATTGGGAAACCACGAGTAGTTGGTAACATATCCAGAGTAAACAAGTCCATTTAAGAGAATAACTTAGTTCATGAGTAGCCAAAGCATTTCAAATCATTTCAATTGATTAGGGCAATCCAGAGCCACAGACAACATTAATACATTTTAATTTTGACTTCAATCAACAGATTAATTTAGCTGAGGCATGTCCAGAGCCACTAGAAGGATCGATGTATACAGAGAGATCACGAAATAATCACTAAGGGTTCCTTCTAGGGTCTATCAAACCCTATTTCACCCGAGCGTTAAGGGAGCCCATTCGTCAACCCCGCTCACAACATTAGCTAAAAGGCCTTAAGTGTCGGCACCCCTATACCGTAGTGACCCTTACAAGTATAAGTAGCACTCTATAGCTCTATAAAATCCTTGGCCTCAATATCTTGATACATTTTGGCTCATCGGGGGCGGATTTGTGAACATTAACGTTCTATCCAATAATAAGAAGCATTGCTTCAATGGTCTTAGCTATAAGAAAATTGAGGATCACTTGACGCCTCCCATTAATAACAGTACTCTGTACATCGTTCTAAGTCTATTAGAGGTATTTATATCTTCTCTTTCACATAACCAGAATCAGAATATCAACATTTCACAAGCAATTTCCAAGAGTCCTCAAAGGAGATGAATAAAATAATTTAACAACTTTCGAGTGGAAAACATGCATTCTCATACTATTTCATATAACAAACATTCATTTGAAACATCAAACACAAACGCACATTTTGATATGAAAATGCCGTACATATGTACTTACCACTGAGATTAAGCACAATCAAAATCAAGAAACTAAGCCTAGCACTCCGACGACAACAGCTCTCTCCTACATGGTCGATGTCTACAATCACACGTATGACGTACTCGTTATAACCAATTTACACATGCACAATAAAAATGCAAACCTACATGAAAATAGTCCTAAATTTTACTAATGTACATATAATGATGTTTAATTATCAAAACAAGTCCAACAAAACATCTAGAAGTTCAAAAATTCAAGTTTTCTAAAAATGTGAAACTACAATTCTGGACAGAATTGTAGCTCTGACTTTGGAGCCATATTTACCATATAATATCATCTCATAAAATTTTAAAATTAATTTATGATGAACCTACATGTGTCTAATTTCAGAAAAATCAAGAAAATCATGCTTAGCTATTATAAAACTCAAGTTACAAAAATAACAAACACTGCTATGCAGAGACAAGTTTGGAAGAAAGTTTCAACTTTAAAGAACAATTACTACTACTTGGAGAATAGGAAAGATGGCCATATTCTCCAGAATGAATACCCTATGTGTCTAGTTTCATCAAAAGAAAGATTTGGTGCCATAGAGTTCTGGAAATGAGATTTTTAACAAAAATTGTAAAACTTGTCCAAAAATAGAGTTTCAGAAAACATGCAACTTAGAATGAGCATATCTCCCTAACAGAAAAGGATATTGAGTTGAATTTTCTTTTAAAATGACCCTCTTTGAGTCTAGTTTCAGAATATGTAAGATTTAAAAATTCCACATAGACAAAATTTAGAGATAATGTACGTTTTTCACAAACTGGTCAGATTGTAAAAATATGCAATTTTTCAAAAAATCAACAAGTTTGGTTCAAATGATACATGCAACTTATGGAGACTAGATTTTCACCCAAATAACACCATTTTATACATGAAGTAAGATTTTCACATCCCCTTGACACAAATTATCAAAATGTTCATGACATGCAAGTGCAACTACCAATAAATTTGCAAAGTGCATATGAGTTTTAGTGTGAGTTCCATGAAATAGAGAACATTCAAGTATCAAAGTCATGATCAAGACAAGAAAATGAAGAATCAAATTTGGATATGAAGAAATTAAAGATGGATTTTCATCAATCAAATCTAAACATATACATGAAAGAATGAAGTGAAGGCTAGAAAAAAACTTTACCCAAAGATTCAAGAAGATGGAGATGAAAAGAGTGAAATCGGCCTTCAATTCTTGAGAAGAATGATGAAATAACTCCCCTCCATGATCATACTATGCTTGGACTAAAGTTTTTCATGTTTTGGAGGCTTGAAAATGAAGATTTGATGGTGTTTAGTGAATGTGTTCCTCCAAAACCGGGAATGAAGTTTTTGGAGAGAGATGAGAGAGTATTTGAGTGTTCTTGAAGAGAGAAAATGAAAAGAAATGAGAATAGAAGCAATGAAGTTGATGGTGGAGGTTGGTGGTGAAGAATCCACATGATAATGTACATACATGTGGGTAGGTAGTAGTGAAAGTTGATGGAGTTGATGGAGATGGGGGTGATGTGCTTGATGTAGTAGTAGAGAAAATTGAAATATGCTTGTAAAAATAAAATCTCCATATTTTAGTAGAGTTGACCAAAAATAATTGAGGGGGACTTGAGTATAAATAATTAATAGATGAATTTCTAGTTGGGGTAGAAATGTGAAAGCTAAAAGTTGAGGAGTGAAAAATATAAACTTTCAATTAATATGTAACGCATAACATCTAGTTTATATGAACTAGAAAATTGACCAAGCAATTCAAAATAATATTTTAGGTATATAAATGTCAAGACCCATCATTTTAAACAACTACAAAGAAGTCCTAAATATACGCAATAGTGTTTATATAGTATTACACAACTTTCTGAAATTACAAGATAACTCAAAATAAAGTTCTAGATTATCATATATGTCAAATGACACCCTTATACTTTGAAATCAAGAAGGATTCAAGAACAAGTTTGAAATATAAATTTATTGAATTTCTCAAATATTTTTTCCAAAATTACAAAATAACTCCCAACTAAAATACGTGGTATTACATTATATCCCCCTTAAAACGAAGCTTCGTCCCCGAATCTTAAAAAAAACTTTTGCGTAAAATTACGAACATACTTCAAGAGAATGCAACTAATGAACATGCGACACTTTAATTAACGAGAAACGCGCTCTCGATCGGTAAAGTCTCTACTCACTCGTATTATAGTAGGGGTTCAAATACAATTAGCTCAAGCAAAAGGTCGGAACCAAATTTTGAAAGTAGACGAACACACAAGTTACCACGTTTACAAAGCGATTCGAAATTTTCGAGCATTTGAACAAGTCTTGAAATCTTTTAGACACAAAATACTTTGATCGAAACTAACTTATCGTTTTGCTTTGTTCATTCGCCTGAAAAATATTGTCTTACCTGTATAGGGTTAGATAAACCAATCACCTCAAGTGTTCCACACATACGAGGGGGAAAAGAACACTATGTGTCGTCACACAACAGGTCTCTCCATCACAACTCGCATGTGTTTCAAATGTTCCAACTTAGTCTACACAGCGGATACAACTCATAGTACCGTCGTACTAAGAGTCACGCCAGCGGACTGCTAAACAATGTGGTTCATATCACTTGGCATTTGGTATTTCTACACGCCAACAATTTTCAGAAAACTATTTTTTTCTTTTTTTTTAAATAGTTTATTGTCAAAACTTTCTAACTTTAGAAATGACCATGTCAAATTAACTCAAACTGAAACAAAACATATTACTATCTTAAAAGTCGCTCTCAAAGGTCTTAAAGGAATGGTCTCACGGTCTTCTAAGTCAAAACGTCGATACTCTCATGTCGACAAAATAACATAATCAAACAAGGGAACGCAGATACGCAACACACGACAATGACAAACCATTTCTATATAGTAATCAAACATGGTCATAGGATAACAAACATATAAATAAGCAAGTAGCTTTAGCATGAATCACATATCAATAAGCATTTAACTGTCAGTTAACAAGTAAGGTACAAATCGAGTTCAAGAATACTTAAGTACCCAAACTCCCCGACGGATTGATTACTTCATTTATTTCCAAATTGAGTTATCCTAGTCAATTTTAAGTTTTGAAAACATTTTATCTTTCTTATGCTCTACTAATGGAAACCGATCAGTCACTTTAACCGGAGAACCGAGGCTCTGATACCAGCTGAAACGACCCGGGATCTCGGTTCAGGGTTAATGCGACAATCGATAACCAAAAGTAGAATTATGCTATTAATATTACATTTCGTTTAGTGTATACAACAAATCTTGTTGAAATAAGTCTACAAAAAAGTAAATAAATAAAAAGTGCGTGATATTCTAAATGATCTAACTTAAGCACGCAGCTTCGTCTCGATTCGCGTGTCCATTCCCCAACCTTGATTGATGACCTGCGGTTTTAAAAAGGCAAAAGCCGACGCAGTTTTGAAGAAATGATCAGTAAAACTGAGTAAATACATACTACGACATGTAAATCAACGAGTGGCACGGAAGCATGAGTTGAAACAAATTAGAAGATTTAAACAGTAAAACTATCATGTTGGAGAATTTGGAACAACTGGAAGTAACTGAGTAACAAAAACCTATTAATTTAATAATATTGAGAAACCACGAGTAGTTGGTAACATATCCATATTAAACAAGTCCATTAAGAGAATAACTTAGTTCATGAGTAGCCAAAGCATTTCAAATCATTTCAATTGATTAGGGCAATCCAGAGCCACAAACAACATTAATAATTTTTAATTTTGACTTCAATCAACAGATTAATTTAGCTGAGGCATGTCCAGAGCCACCAGCAGGATCAATGTATACAGAGGGATCACGAAATAATCACTAAGGGTTCCTTCTAGGGTCTGTCAAACCCTATTTCACCCGAGCGTTAAGGGAACCCATTCGTCAACCCCGCTCACAACATTAGCTAAAATGCCTTAAGTGTCGACACCCCTATACCGTAGTGACCCTTACAAGTATAAGTAGCACTATATAGCTCTATAAAACCCTTGGCCTCAATATCTTGATACATTTTGGCTCATCGGGGGGCAGATTTGTGAACATTAACGTTCTATCCAATAATAAGAAGCATTGCTTCAATGGTCTTAGCTATAAGAAAATGGAGGATCGCTTGACGCCTCCCATTAATAACAGTACTATGTACATCGTCCTAAGTCTATTAGAGGTATTTTATATCTTCTCTTTCACATAACCAGAATAAGAATATCAACATTTCACAAGTAATTTCCGAGAGTCCTCAAAGGAGATGAATAAAATAATTTAACAATTTTCGAGTGTAAAACATGCATTCTCATACTATTTCATATAACAAACATTCATTTGAAACATCAAACACAAACGCACATTTTGATATGAAAAGGCCGTACATATGTACTTACCACTGAGATGAAGCACAATCAAAATCAAGAAACTAAGCCTAGCACTCTGACGACACTCTGCTACGTGGTCGATGTCTACAATCACACGTATGACGTACTCGTTATAACCAATTTACATATGCATAATAAAAAATGCAAACCTACATGTAAATAGTCCTAAATTTTACTAATGCACATATAATGATGTTTAATTATAAAAAAAAGTCCAACAAAACACCTAGAAGTTCAAAAATTCTAGTTTTCTAAAAAAAATGTGAAACTACAATTCTGGACAAAATTGTAGCTCTGACTTTGGATCCATATTTACCATATCAAATCATCTCATAAAATTTTAAAATTAATGTATGATGAACCTACATGTGTCTACTTTCAGAAAAACCAAGAAAATCATACATAGCTATTATAAAACTCAAGTTACAAAAATAAAAAACACTGCTATGCGGAGACAAGTTTGGAAGAAAGTTTCAACTTTAAAGAACAATTACTACTACTTGGAGAATAGGAAAGATGCCCATCTTCTCCAGAATAAATACCCTATGTGTCTAGTTTCATCACAAGAAGGATTTGGTGCCATAAGTTTCTGGAAATTAGATTTTTATCAAAAATTGTAAAACTTGTCCAAAAACAGAGTTTCAGAAAACATGCAACTTAGAATGAGCATATCTCCCTAACCGAAAAGGATATGGAGTTGAATTTTCTTTCAAAATGACACTCTTTGAGTCTAGTTTCAGAATATGTAAGAGTTAAAAATTCCACATAGACAAAATTTAGATATAATGTACGTTTTTCACAAACTGGTCAGATTGTAAAAATATGCAATTTTTCAAAAAATCAACAAGTTTGGTTCAAATGATACATGCAACTTATGGAGACTCGATTTTCACCCAAATAACACCATTTTAGACATGAAGTAACTTTTCACATCCTCTTGACACAAATTATCAAAATTTTCTTGACATGCAAGTGCAACTACCAAGAAATTTTCAAAGTGCATATGAGTTTTAGTGTGAGTTCCATGAAATAGAGAACATTCAAGTATCAAAGTCATGATCAAGACAAAAAAATGAAGAATAAAATTTGGATATGAAGAAATCAAAGATGGATTTTTATCAATCAAAGCTAAACATAGACATGCAAGAATGAATTGAAGGCTAGAAGAAAACTTTACCCCAAGATTCAAGAAGATGGGGATGAAAAGAGTGAAATTGGTCTTCAATTCTTGAGAAGAATGATGAAATAACTCCCCTCCATGATCATACAATGCTTGGACTAAAGTTTTTCATGTTTTGGAGGCTTGAAAATGAAGATTTGATGGTGTTTAGTGAAGGTGTTTCTCCAAAACCGGGAATGGAGTTTTTGGAGAGAGATGAGAGTGTATTTGAGTGTTCTTGAAGAGAGAAAATGAAAAGAAATGAGAATAGAAGCAATGAAGTTGATGGTGGAGGTTGGTGGTGAAGAATCCACATGATAATGTACATACATGTGGGTAGGTAGTAGTGAAAGTTGATGGAGTTGATAGAGATGGGGGTGATTTGCTTGATGTAGTAGTAGAGAAAATTGAAATATGTTTGTAAAAATAAAATCTCCATATTTTAGTAGAGTTGACCAAAAATAATTGAGGGGGACTTGAGTATAAATAATTAATAGATGAATTGCTAGTTGGGGTAGAAATGTGAAAGCTAAAAATTGAGGAGTGAAAAATATAAACTTTCGATTAATATATAACACATAACATCTAGTTTATATGGACTAGAAAATTGACCAAGCAATTCATAATAATATTTTAGGTATATAAATGTCAAGACCCATCATTTTAAACAACTACAAAGAAGTCCCAAATATACGCAATAGTGTTTATATAGTATTACACAACTTTCTGAAATTACAAGATAACTCAAAATAAAGTTCTAGATTATCGTACATGTCAAATGACACCCTTATACTTTGAAATCAGAAGGATTCAAGAACAAGTTTGAAATTTAAATTTATTGAATTCTCAAATATTTTTTCCAAAATTACAAAATAACCCCCAACTAAAATACGGGGTATTACAAATATCCCCAGCATAGTCCGCATCCGAGAAACCAGCTACCAAGATGTCTTCACTAGCCCCATAACATAGACCAATGTCTGACGTACCCTTAAGGTACCTAAATATGCGCTTCACCGCCTGCCAATGGTCCCTACCCGGATGAGCCATAAAACGACTAACCACACTAACAGCGAATGCTATGTCCGGTCGAGTACAGACCATAACATACATGAGACTTCCAACTGCGCTAGCATATGGAACCTTGGACATGTACTCCTTCTCCTCCTCAGTCTAAACGGTGTACATTCCTAGCTTGTTATTAGTTTGCATAGGAGTATCTATAGCTTTAGCTGATAACATCCCGAATCTTGCCAAGATCTTCTTGATGTATCCCTGCTCTGACAAGAAGAGCTTCTTCTTCTTCCTGTCTCTATAGATCTCAACTCCCAATATCTTCCGAGCAGCTCCCAGATCCTTCATCTCAAATTCCGCGCTAAGGGACCTCTTCAGGTCTCTGATTTCCTTGATATCCCGAGTTGCAATCAGAATATCATCCACATACAGAACTAGGTAAATACGTGATCCACCATGCAACTCTTTGTGGTACACGCAACAATCATACTCGCACTTGTGGTAATCAATCTTCAACATGAAGTTGTCAAACCTCTTGTACCATTGCCTCGGCGACTGCTTAAGTCCGCAGAGAGATCTCTTCAGCTTGCACACGTGGTTCTCTCTTCCGGGAACTTGGAACCCCTCCGGTTGGCTCATGTATATTTCCTCCTCCAACTCTCCGTATTGAAAAGCTGTCTTGACATCTAACTGCTCAAGTTCTAGGTCGTGGTGTGCCACTATTGCTAGTAGCACCCGAATAGAAGTATGTCTGACCACCGGTGAGAAGATCTCGTTATAGTCAACTCCCTCTTTCTGACTGAACCCTCTTGCAACTAGCCTTACCTTATACTTGATGCCCTCTCCAGATGCAGTTCCTTCCTTTCTTCTGAAAACCCACTTGCAACTGACTATCTTCCTTCCCGCTGGCAATTTAACAAGCTCCCAATTCGAGTTCTTGCTAAGAGACTCCATCTCTTCTCCCACCGCGGCAATCCATTGTGCCGACTCAGAACTAGATATAGCGGCCTTGTAGGAGGATGGCTCGTCCTCTACCTCTTCCGCTACCTGTAATGCATATCCCACCATACCATCATCTCTGTATCTCGCCGGAGCTTTATGACTCTCCTTGGTCTTCCTTCAGCAATACTTTGATGAACCGGTTCCTCTGGTTTAGACGCATCCTCACTATCAGACTCTTCTGCTTCTGGCGGCGGTGTAGGGATTTCGGAATGCTTAGGATCAGTAGGATCCGACTCTCCCTCCACATTCTTATTTGCACCTCCAAGCTCCACCTCCACGGAGTTCTTCAACATATGAGTCTCATCAAAGACTACACATCTTCTAAGTATAATCTTGTTGTCTGCCCATATCTTGTATCCCTTCACACCTGTTCCGAAACCCATGAATACTCCCTTCTTAGCTCTTGGTTCTAGTTTTCCATCATCAACGTGATAATAGGCAACACAACCAAAAACTCTCAAATCCGAGTAATCCACTGCGTTACCGGACCAGACTTCCATAGGAATCTTGCATCCTATACCTGTGTGTGGGCTCCGATTTATGAGATAGCATGCCATGGAAACTGCTTCTCCCCAGAAACCTCTAGAAAGACCTGCATTCGAAAGCATGCACCTTGCTTTTGCTAACAGTGTCTCATTCATTCTCTCGGCTACACCGTTCTGCTGCGGTGTGTGCCGAACGGTGCGATGGCGTGCTATTCCATGATCCATGCAGAATCGATCAAACTCTAATGAACAGAACTCTAGGCCGTTATCCGTGCGCAGCCTCTTCACCTTCTTTCCCACCTGATTATCTACTAGTGTCTTCCACTCCTTGAATCTTGCGAATGCTTCACTCTTGTGCTTCATCACGAATATCCAAGTCATCCTGGAGTAGTCGTCTATGATGCTTAGAAAATACCTGTACCCGCCAATCGCCTCGACTCGAGATGGACCCCAGCAATCCGAATGTATATAATCAAGAGTACCTTTCGTTCTATGAACCGCCTTAGGGAACTTGCTACGTTGTAGCTTCCCATACACGCAGTGCTAACAAAACCCTAGGCTCTTGGGCGCATGCCAAGTGAGATATCCTTTCTTGTGAAGTTCATGCATTCCACGTTCACTCATATGACCGAGCCTCATATGCCACAGCTTGGTTAGATTAGCTTCCTTAATCTCGGCTGAGACAACTCCAGCAGAACTCGTGATCGTCGAACCTTGCAACATGTACAAAGTCCCGATCTTGACTCCCTTGAGAATCACCTTAGAACCCTTGCAGACTTGTAGATCTCCACCTTCACCTTTGAAACTGTATCCCTTGCTGTCGAGTAGACTCAAGGATATCAGATTCTTCTTAATATGTGGTACATGTCTGACTTGCTCTAAAGTACATAACTTCCCTTCATTCGTCTTCAATCTAACTGAGCCACTCCCAATCACCTTACAGACGGCTTCGTTTGCCATGTACACAGACCCTCCATCCGTTTGTTTGTACGTCGAGAATAGCTCCCTGTTAGAGCAAATATGATAGGAAGCTCCGGAATCAAGGACCCACGCATCCTGAGAGTGCGTGACAACATCCGCCATTAGAACGTAATCATCCTCAGACGAGTTACATTGTTCTGCTACGGCTGCAGATCCATTCTGCCCCTGTTGACCTCTTTTCGGGCAATCTCTCTTCCAGTGCCCCTTTTCCTTGCAAAAGTCACAGTCATCCTTGGGTAACTTAGAACCTGAGAACTGCTTCTTCTTGTTCTTCTTGCCCTTCTTGCTTCCCCCCGTTGCCATCGGTCCAGAAGCATGGTCCTCTATACCTGTGCATGCACCCTTATGGCGCAGTTCCCTAGCATGGAGCTCCAATATCACCTCCTCCCTTGTTCACAATGAACGAATGCACGAAGTTCTCATATGATGGGGGTAACGAGATCAATAACAAAAGTGCAGCATCCTCATCCTCCACCTTCTCGCCAATATTACACAAATCTAACAGAATTGTGTTCAATTGATCAAGATGGTCCTTGAGAGCCGTACCTTCGAGTATCCGCAGGGTGAAGAGCCTTTGATTTAGCATCAACTTGCTAGTGAGACTCTTCGTCATGTAGAGACTCTCCAACTTAAGCCAGAGCTTCGCTGTTTCCTTCTGATCTGTGATCTCAATGATCACGTCATCTGATAAGCACATCATAATCGTTGTGTGTGCCTTCTCCTCCATCGCCTTGAACTCCGCTGATGCAACATTCATGCCTCCCTTGTCCGCGGTCAAAGGTGCCCACAAGCCTTGCGATTTGAGCAAAGCCTCCATCTTTATCTTTCACAGACTGAAGTTGTTCCCTCCTGTGAACCTGTCGATCTTCAACATCGATCCGGACATCGTTCTTGGTGGATATTGAACTCTAGTCGCGTGCTCCACCTAGATCGCAAAACCCTAGCTTTGATTTCACCAAGTTGTGAAACCCTAGCTTTTCCGCCTTGATCTTGATCTTGAAACACCGTCAAACCCGAGCTCTGATACCATTTTGTTATGACTAACCACCTCACGAACGAAGAACGAATAAAAGAAGAACACGATTATTTTACGTGGTTCGCTAGCAAAATATTTGCTAACTACCTCCACGGCGGAAAAGCACTCTTTATTCACTTAAGAGGAACAATTACACTAGATGATTGCATGCTAACTAGGAACCCCAAAGGGGTCTTTATATACTACTAGAGGTCACATGCAGAAAGGTAATAAAACCCACCGTCTCAATTGTTTCCAATTGCATTTGGAAACCAATTGGCTCCTTTGACTTCAATTCAAAAAACCACCGGCCCTTTATTTGTTTCCTAATAACATCCCTTGCTGCCGTTGACTTAGTCAAGTCAATTCAAGGTACACCGCCTCAACACCATCACATTATAAGATTATACCCAGAAGTGCAAAACATGGTTGACATCGCCATGGTGTAAGACTGCATCCCCTTTGTGATCATGTGGTCACGATATTCCTCTTGGTAAACATGAATATACACATCCTCGAATTGGTTTGCCTAATGAACTGCCTCCTCATTCTTCGACGGATGGGAAAGTCTATCTCTTGTCTTCATTAAAACCTACACATCTGAAATTGTGCGGAAACTCGAATTCCCTCTAAAGAGGAACAGTTACTATCCTAAAATTTTTGTGGAAAATTCACTATAAAAAAACAATTTCAAAAATGGTTAGTATCAAAAGATTATCATAAAATTCGAAAATAAAATAGAGAAGATTAGGAAAAAGTAGATAGAAAAATTATCTATTTTGTAGGAGATGAGAGGTGAATTGTATAGGCTAAGGCGGCCCATGACCTATCTTTAGGATAGTAATTTTCCCCACTATACGGTGCAAAATGGGATACACGAAAATTCTACCGACCGATACAATGCCTACCGCGGTGGAGAAGAAGCAAGATTTCACTTCTTGTCTTCTCCTAAATTAGAACCCAACCCGGACACGGGACAAGTAATTGAAGAAGAGAGACACTAATCTGAAACTTGTTATGACAACAAAGATACGCTTGTATTTATAGGAGCCAAAGGGTGCTTGAAGCACCTTTTAGGAAAAGACACTATAAAAAACATAATTGTTGTAAAGGTTACAACTATTTGAACCAACACAATTTTTTTTTTAGAAGTCACAATTTAAATTTAAACACAAAAATAGTATTTTAGAATTTTTACACAACAATCCTGTCTTCATGTCATCATTTTCCAACACAATTTTTTTTCTTCTCAAGATTGCAGATGTACCTAGTTCTGAACTATTCATTCCCTTCTTGCTAAATGAAATTATTTAGTTTTCTCAAAAATATAAAGAGATAAAAACACGTAAAAAAAATATTATTGATCCTTACTCTCTCCTCAGACGTATCGGTACAGACCAGTACTCCCAAACTTTTCAAGAATTATTGTAATTTATCCTAATATTTGAAGTAAAATTCATTTGTGCACACATATGTGCATCAAAAACTGTAATTGTGCGGGTGATAACTTTGTGGTAGAGCGTTTGAAATCCATGCATAAATTTCGGTTTCAAACCCGGCTATATGATGTAATTCTAAAAAATTCGTAAGTGTCATACCTTCAGAAATGTTAATGTAGAAATGTCCTTAAAGAAGTTATCAAGTAGCCTCGGGTCTTTACAAATTACAACTATGTCCCCATATTCATGTAATCGATTATTTATATAGATGATCTGCTCTGAATACTCTTACTTAACATAACATACAGAGCTTCACAATACAAGCTTTCGGTTGTTGGTGATTTCGCTTAGAACAACTGTGCCTCCCCTGTGATAAATTCTTGACTCTCCCACTCCACACAAAGAGGATAGCAACTGGTTGTGTTTCTATTGGGTCACGAGGCTGAATCAGACGGACTAGAAAGCGAAAACAATGCCAACACAAACAAGTGCGGAAAAGTAGAAGATGTAGGACACAAAATTTTAACGTGGGAAAAACCCTCTAATCGAGAGGGACAAAACGACCCACTAAACTTCCAGTATTACAATTACAATGGGTAGACAAATACTCCACTAAAACGTGGGTAAACAAACTAGAAACTAATAAACGGGTAAAACAATACCTCGCCGTTAGGCCAAAACAAAGCAAACTAATTGCTAACGAGTTACCCGGAATTAGTTTCGGAAATCTTCGTCGTCGTCGCGAAGGATCACGTCGCCGTATATTCTTCTCCTTCTCGCGTTCACAGATGCGAGGCAATCTTCACCTTCCTGTGTCGAAGACCCAGAGGGATGCAGTGTTCTCTTTGAACACTTACTGACACCAAGAAGTACTTTTTGAGAGAATCACCTATTCTAAAGTCTGGAACATGACTTTATATAATGGCTAGTGGCGGTGAGAAGTTAATGGAAACAATCCAATTAGGAATTTCCTTCCTTGGTGCCAAAGCTATCACCAGGTAATGCCATTCGCCGCTTACATCAGCGACCCAAAGAACTGGGCTTTGAAACAAGTAACTCTCATGTACTATCATGAGGAAAACTCCCATGGTTTGGACTTACCATGGCTTTGGGCTACCGTATTGGGCTTGGACCCAACAAATCTCTCCCTCCAAGCCCAACTGGAGAAGGGAATGCTACTACGACTCCTCACTCGGAGTCCATCCCAGCCCTGACTCTGCAGAACTCGAACTTGTCCCCGATCACCACCTTCGTCAGCATGTCGGAAGGATTTTGTTCAGTGTGAATTCTCTTGAGTTGCAACAACTGCCTCTCGATCACTTCGCGTATCCAATGATAGCGAACATAAATGTGCTTCGTGCGGGAATGGTATATGGAATTCTTGCTCAAGTCCAAAGCGCTTTGGCTATCACAATTAACCACATACACGTCTTGCTTCAAACCCAACTCTTGGATAAATCGCTTCAACCATAACATCTCTTTGCCAGCTTCTGCTTCAGCAATGTACTCAGCATCCGTAGTTGATAGAGCAACACATTTTTGCAGCGCCGCCTCAATCCTCACATGCAGGAGGTGGTGAAGAAAGAGGTGCTTAAATGGTTGGAGGCAGACATCATTTATCCGATTTTCGACAACACATGGACTAGCCCGGTGCAGTGTGTCCCTTAAGAAGGGAGGTATAACTGTGGTGGAAGGGGAAAAAGGTGATCAGATTGCCACTCGTACTGTTACTGGGTGGAGAGTTGGCATGGATTACCGCAAGCTCAATGATGCCACTTTGAAGGATCATTTTCCCCTCCCATTCGTTAATCAAATGCTTGATAGGCTGGCACGTCATTCACATTATTGCTTTTTGGATGGGTACTCCGAGTATAACCAGATAGCAATTGAGCCAGCTGACCAGGAGAAGACGACATTCACTTGTCCTTATGGGACCTTTGCTTTTAGACGCATGCCTTTTGGGTTATGCAACGCACCTGCTACGTTTCAGAGGTGTATGATGTCAATCTTCTCTGACATGATGGAGCAGAATTTCGAGGTATTCATGGATGACTTATCGCTCTATGGTGACGGATTCGAAGACTGCCTGCAACAGTTGGCCCGGGTTCTGGATAGATGCATTGACACCAACCTAGTGCTCAACTGGGAGAAGTGTCACTTCATGGTTACTGAGGGTATTGTTTTGGGCCACAAGATCTCCAGAAAAGGTTTAGAGGTGGATAGAGCCAAGATCGAGGTGATTGAGAAGCTCCCTTACCCTACCTCTGTCAAAGGGGTAAGGAGTTTCTTGGGACATGCAGGGTTCTATCGGCGCTTCATTAAAGATTTCTCGAAGATCACCAAGCCTTTGTGTGGATTGCTTGAGAAGGATGCAGTCTTTGATTTTAATGCGGAGTGCAAGTCAGCTTTTGATTTGCTCAAGGAAAAGCTGATTAGCGCGCCTATCATCACCACACCAGACTGGACCCTACCATTTGAGCTCATGTGCGATACTAGTGACTATGCGGTAAGAGCAGTTCTGGGACAGCAGAAAGATAAGGTAGCTCACGTCATTTATTATGCCAGTCGTACTCTTAATGATGCACAGGTTAATTATGCGACCACGGAGAAAGAGATGTTGGCCATCATATTTGCGTTGGACAAGTTTCGGCCATATCTTGTGGGTTCTCAGGTGACGATTTTCACGGACCATTCAGCCCTCAAGTACCTTCTCACCAAGAAGGACGCCAAGACAAGATTGATCCGGTGGGTTTTATTGATGCAAGAGTTCGATGTGGTTATCATAGATAAAAAGGGGGTAGAGAATGTGGTTGCGGACCATTTGTCAAGACTGGAGAACGATAAGCAGGAAGATTTGCCTATTCGAGAGGATTTTCCAGATGAGCAGCTTATGGTTGTAGTTGCAGTTGTGCCTTGGTTTGCTGACTTGGCAAATTTCAAGGCACTAAACATTGTACCCAAGGACATGAGTTACCACCAGAGGAAGAAATTCTCTGCAGACGCGCGAAAATACTTCTGGGACGATCCTTATCTGTTCAAGCTGGGAGCAGATAATGTATTGCGGAGGTGTGTTGCAGAGCCGGATACGTTAGAGATTCTCAGACACTGCCATGAGTTGAATTGTGGAGGTCATTTCGGAAAATCACGCACAGTTGCTAAAGTACTTCAATGCGGGTTCTTTTGGCCAAAATTTCATAAAGATGCCCATCTATTTGTACAGTAATGTGACCGGTGTCAGAGAACCGACAATATTTCCAACCGGAATGATATGCCTCAAAATTTCGTGTTAGAGGTAGAGCCATTTGACGTATGGGGCATAGACTTTATGGGCCCCTTCCCATCTTCACTTGGTAATCTCTATATCCTTTTAGCTGTTGATTATGTGACCAAGTGGGTCGAAGCTCTGGCGTGTCCAAAGAATGATAGTGCTACAGTTGAGAGATTCTTGCGCAAGAATATATTCACAAGGTTTGGAATGCCTAGAGCCATTATTAGCGATGAGGGATCACACTTTGTGAACAAGGTCTTTGCCAATACCTTGAGCAAGTATGGGGTAAAGACACACAAGATCTCATTGGCCTATCATCCACAATCCAATGGACAAGCTGAAGTGTCTAACCGAGAGATAAAGGGGATTCTAGAGAAACTTATCAATCCAGGACGCAAAGACTGGGCTCTACACTTGGATGATAGTTTATGGGCATACCGGACTGCATACAAGACTCCTTTGGGCATGTCTCCTTACCAGCTCGTTGTCGGGAAATTGTGCCATCTTCCGGTGGAACTTGAGCACAAAGCGTTCTAGGCACTAAAGAAAGTAAATTTGGATGCTAAGCTCTCTGGTGAGCAAAGGAAGCAGGCATTGCTTGAGTTAGAAGAACACAAGTTGATGGCATATCAGAGTGCCAAGATCTACAAATTGAGAACCAAGCAATGGCATGAAAAGCATATCATTCCACGAGATTTCAGAGTGGGCCAGAAGGTATTGATATTCAACGCACGACTGAAATTGTTTGCGGGCAAGCTGAAGTCAAGGTGGAGTGGTCCATTTACAATTACAGAGGTTTACCCATGGGGATCGCTCGAGGTAGAAGCTGAGAATGGGAACAGATTCAAGGTAAATGGACGGCGAGCAAAGCCGTACGTGGATGGAAATTTCATTGGGGTGATTGAGAGCCTCAAACCAATTCTCGATATCTGAGCTCATTTGAGGTAACTGGGTCGGGCCGTCGACCTTAAATTACAAAGCGCTTGTTGGGAGGCAACCCAACCTATTCACTGCATAGTGTAGATTTCAATACTGTCTTGTTATTTTATTCTGTTCTAAATATTTGAGAGGTGCGAGAGAGTGGATTTAATATTTCCAATGAGTATGTGCAGGAATTCTAGGTGGAAGGCCTATTCCGGATCCCCCTTCTTGATGCGCGAGTGAAGAATTGTACGAAAAACGAGAAAGAGCAGACCAAAACGCGTATCGGGACCCGGAATGAAGAAATAACGGATTGACGCCATTCCTACACTTATTCAACACACGCACCTAGGGAAGATCAAGTTCCCGGACTCCCCTTCTTGATATACACAAAGAAGACGTAAAGAAATTGGGAAAGCTGGCACAATGGCACAAATTACGAGGTAAATTTTTGAGGACAGGACTGTGAGCTGATTTGAACAGTTCCATAGTGTGGGGGTGGTCGAGAGCTTTCTGTGGATAGGGGGATCGCGTATATCGGAGTCCGGACGAAGAAGTTATGCCAAAAATGATGTTGAGCAGGTGAAAAAGGCGCCAAAAAGCATCCGGAATTGCCAAACGGGTCTTTGGAATGATCAAATTGAAGAATAAAGGATCACCTGGACATTGGGAATCTTTTATAACGTAAATGGAGTCTCGAGGTCGATGAGATCCATGACAAAGCAAAGACACGAGCAACAAAGACGAAAAAGGATGCTAAAACGCGTCCAAAAGCATCCGGAAATGCAAAACGAGCCATTGGAAGTGCGAAATTGAAGAATGAAAGGTTCCCGGACTTTGGGAATTTTTCTACATGCGCAGAGATCCCGCACTCCCCATCTTGATGAATGTGTTTGCAAAATTTGGAAGAAAGCGACGAAATTGGCACATTTTGGATGTTTTTCGCGAAATTGGACGATAATTGAGAAAAGTCGGGAAAACGATCCGAAAACGGGACGTTATTTATGTGAGTAAGACATACGACGAAAAAGGGATCCAAAGGTGCAAAACTCACACTCATCGAAGTTCGGGATCAAAACACGAGGTAAAGGTTATATTTTGGCTAAGAAAAATTTTTCCCTGCAAAAAAGTAATCGTACGACGTTTACTTTTGCCTTAGAAATTTTTTGGGGTGGATTTGTTGAGAAAAGCTTCTGATCAGTCGTACGAGGTAATCGTACTAAGTGAACGCACGATTACTTAAAAGTAATCGCACGATTACCTTAAAGTAATCGCACGGTCACTTCAAAGTAATCGTACGGTCACTTCAAAGTAATCGTACGGTCACTTCAAAGTAATCGTACGATTACTTTATACTTAGAATTTTTTTGGGGATGAAATTTGAAGAAAACAAACTGACCAATCGTACGAAGTAATCGCACGGTTACTTTCAAGTAATCGTGCGATTACTTAAAAGTAATCGCACGATTACTTATGAAAAGTCAGAAGGTCGGGTAAAACAAAAACTTTTTCTCTATTCTTTCCAAACCCTCCCACCTTCGTTCGACTTCTTCTTCTTCTCTCTGCCATCTCCACCACCTCCACCATCACTCCAGCCACCACCACGTCCGACCATCACTACAGCCGCTGCCATCACCCTCCGACACCGCCGACCCAATCTCTCTCTCTCTCTACCGCAGAGACGCCACCGCCGACCCAAACTCTCTGCCCTCTCTCCATCCTCCGAAACCACCGAACCAATCTCTCTGCCCTCTCTCCACCATCACCACCACGCATCACCGCTGCAATTCACCGGAGAAGAAGGGCTACTTGAGGTGTTTTGGGGGTAAGCTTGAACAAGAACACCCACCTAGGGTTCTTGAAGATTTTGACGAAATTGGGGTTGTTTGGCTGGGATTCAAGAGTTGGCGAAGAAGGAAAGTTTGACGAGGGCATCGCAAGGAGAAAGAAGCACCAGTCAATTGCAAAAGTTGGAAGAAAATTTTCGGCGACCCGAAACGGTCCATCTTGCCGAAATTTCTGAAAAGTGTGCCCGTAAGACTTGCTCCGGGCACGTCGGTACGTTCTAAAAGTCTCTCTTTACGTCTAATAGGCACAAATTTTCCTTAGTTGGAAAATTTTGTTTTTAATTTTGATCGATACGCAAAGGCCTCGAGCAACATGTGAGGAATTGCGCCGTGCCTGGCCTAGATACGTGCTTATTTGTGCTTACTTGGATAATATCTGTTACACTTCTTGTCACTGTGCACTTCATTGAATTTTTTCACGTTAATTGCTTTACTTTTTATACTTGAATTTGGTCAAAATGAGCAAACGTGCTTGAACAAGTCGTGATGAGGACCCAGAGTATACGTTACCCGGGGCGAGTGGGGTGGCAGAACCTGAGAGTGAGTCTGATTCTGATAGGGGTAACCCGGGTGCCAAATGGGTCATCCCGTTATCCCCTTGTAGATACTGCTTTATGACATGGCAGATCTGGGCCACGTGGCGACCATCCAGCACACCATATTGTGCTCCACACACACAGGATCACCAGCCGAGCTGATCCATGTGGGGGCTGCGAGACAGAGCCCTCGCATACCACTGCACGGGACTTGTAGGGACTTGTGGTTTGGAGGCTAGGGTAAGCCCTGTCGCGTGCGAGCCAAGCCCGCGCGCGACCTTTAGTAACTGTTTTGAGAGATCTTTGGCACGAGCTCCCTAGACCCGGTCAATCCGGTCAAACCCGGTCAACCTCGTAACGGTTCCGGTACTCGCGCACCACGTGCTCTAACGGTTCCTATATACTCGGACGAACGTGCCGTTATGGTTAAGCTAATTAAGCCGCCATTAATGGGCGCATTAACCACACTACAACGGTCACGTTCTCCAGTATATATACATCGTTAACCTTTCCATACAAAGGAGAACAACACTGCCATACGCGGAAGCTCTGCCAAACCTCTGTCTCTCTCTCAGACATTGCTACTGACTTACTCTCTCCCTACACACACCCCTATTCTTCCTGTGCGATCCCCGATCCACTACGTACGGTGTACACGGAGGTCTCCCTGCCGGAATCTCTTGTGCACATTTTGGTGAACCCGACGTGAACTTACCAGCAAAAGCAACCATGTCTCAGGAGGACGATGTCGGCAACCGATCGCCTTCCGCCGAAACCCCCTCGGGAGAAGAAGTCCGCCGTACTCCGACGACTCCCGGCGAGGCGCCAACTTTAGAGTCCTTGGACGCCACTGTCCAAAGTCAGGCAAAAGCTCTCAAGTCTCAATCTGCGCAATTGGAACGGATCTTGGCCGTTCTGAACACCCTTGCACCAAATCCTCCACCAGTTGCCGCCATCCCTCAGGGAGGTGGTACCCCCACCGCTCCAGGATTGGGAGTGTCGGCCACACCTCCCAACCCTCATCTGCAGACTCCACCGTCAGCCACGCAGCTGCCTTCGGTCCAAGGGTCAACGGCGCAAATGCTACCCCCTGCTGTTCACGCCTCTCAGCCCACGGCTTTGGCGTCTAACCCAACTTTGCAGTACACTCTGCCTCCACCAGCGACGATTTGGGGAAACGCGGGCAGTCAATACACTCCCAATCCTCCGGCGGCATATGTGTCGCCACCGCCTACGGCAAACCCTCCGGCAGCTACCGAGGGAAGCCTCCCAGAATGCATGACGTCCTTGCAGAAGCGTGTGGACTCCATCCTAGCTCATCAATCGCTCGCGGATACCATCATCCCGAAGCTAGACAACGATCCACCCATTCCACGAGAGATCTATCTCATGCCTAACCCGGCAGGGTACAAGGCTCCCAAATGGGATAAGTTCGAGGACGTCAACGGGAACGCTCATGAGCATGTCATGCGTTTCATTGACGTCATGGGTCCATATGGAGCTGATCCCAAACTGCTGATGCGAGAGTTCCCAAAAACTCTTGGGAATGTAGCATACAAATGGTACCGAACATTGGAGCCCGGATCTGTAAAGACCTGGGACGACATGGTCCAGAAGTTCTACACCAAGTTCTTCCAGATGGAAGAGAAGGTGACGATGATCCATCTCTCGCGGATGTATCAAAAACGCGAGGAGGATGGGATCACTTTCATCAAGAAATTCAGAGCGAAGTCCTTGGAGTGTAAGGATCCCATGCTCGAAAGCCGACTCGTAGAGATATGCCTGCAGTGCATGCGAGATGAATACAAGAGCATGCTGATCAATTTGCAAACACCCACGTTCTCAAAGCTCATCGAGTGCACGATGAACATCGAGCCCATCGTCGAGAGACAGAGAAAGAAGAGCGCTCCAGAACGACCTGCGAGCGGCACCACCTACAAGATCGGCAGATTCGGCTACAAGCGAGGACGCGAAGCTGAAGTCAACGCAGTTTCGCCCCAGAAACAAGCGAAGGTTACAAACTTCGACGCACCGCCTCTGCCATGCTCGGTGGAGGAAGCGAGCGATCTCTGCAGACAGTGGCGCAAGGACGGCGTCCTGCCACCGCTCGAGAAAGCACCCTCCAAGGAGATGACGAGGGACCCTAAGTGGTGCGAATACCACGGCAAGGTCATGCACCCCACGGCCGAGTGCAAGAAGCTCAGATTCGCGTTCGACCAGAAGATGAAGAACGGCGAACTCATCGTCAGCGACCACCGGAAGGATGTGCGCAACAACCCACTGCCTGCCCATACAGATTCGGGCTCAAAGGGCAAGGAGGTCGCCATGATCTCAATAGTGGACTTGGAAGAAGTCGCAGAGGATGGTCTACCCATCATTGCTGAAGTCCATGAAGAGGAAGACTACAGCATGGACACGGAGGACGAGCGTGCCGACCGCATGAAAGGGTCGCATGGCTTCAACAAATTCTTCGACGAGATGAACTTCTCCGAAAAATGCCGATCGGATATGACAAAGGCAATCTTAAGGATAGCGGAGGACTACGAAGAGGAACTTGTGGTCTCCAACGGGAAGGTCATCAGGGCGTCCCGTTCCACAGAAAAGATTATGACCTTTTCTGCCAGCGACAAGAAGACAGATGCGAGCCATCAGAGGCCCCTGTACGTGACCGCCATCATCAACGGCGTCGAATTCAAGCGAGCATTCGTCGATGGAGGAGCAGCGGTCAATGTTGTCCCACTCCACACACTTAAGCTAGCAGGGATCCCCGAGCACAAAGTGGTCAAACGTCCATCCCCGCTGGTGGGATTCGGAAGCGACTCTAGAATGACGATCGGATGGATCCGCCTAGGCGTTCAGATTGGTAAGATCAAGTGTTCGGCGAAGTTCTATGTCATAGATGCGAACACCACATATCACATGATCATCGGTCGAGCTTGGATTCATCGCTTCGACGCAATCCCTTCGACGGCTCACCAGGTGATGAAAGCTATCTGGAACGACAGGATTGTCGAGATACCAGCCTCAACTAACCCGTTCAACTTGGACGAAGCACATCTCAGCGAGGCGGTGTGGTTCACCGAGATGGCGGACGAGCAAACACCCGGACCATTCAACCCTACTCCTTTACCTCTCTGGGAGGACATCAAAGACCAGTCACCTGCGGGCGTGATGGTGACAAGGGGAGATGCCAAGGAAAAGCCGCCTACACACGAAGAGGCGCCGCGCATCGCATATCATCGGAAGAATGTGTATGCCCTGAAGAGGATTGCAAAGCATGACCCCGAGGGTAAGGAGATAGAGAGCTTCTACGCCAACGGGAAGAAATGCTATCGCATATGAAGGTGCGCGGGGACGTCCTCACACGGGCATGGGGGTGTCCCTGGGCAAATCAATCGAATCAAACAAGTTGCGCTGACAGAAGAGCCAACACAGATTGTTTCAGACGAGAAACTCAAAGAAGCGCCCGAATGCATGGAAGACAGGCCAAGACCACAAAAGCAAGAGCTAAAGGAAGTGTTCCTCAGCCCGAACGAGGAAAAGAGGAGGCCAGTCTTCCTGAGTGCAGACCTCACAGGCGAAGAGGAACAAGGGCTGCTGCAGCTCCTAACGGAGTACAAGGATGTATTCGCGTGGGAATACGATGAGATGCCAGGACTGGACACGAGCATCACCATGCACCGTTTAGACATCATCCCAGGGTCTAAACCGGTCAAGCAAAGCACCAGGAGCTTCAGACCAGAGCTCAACGTCAAGATCAAGCAGGAGATCGTTAAGCTCCTAGACGCCAAGTTCATAGAGCCAAATCACCATCCTACATGGTTGGCCAACATCGTGCCGGTGGTGAAGAAGAACGGACAGCTCCGCATCTGCGTGGACTTCCGCGATCTCAACCGCTTCTGCCCTAAGGACGATTTCCCACTGCCTAACATCGACTTACTCATTGATTCGACGGCAGGCCATCGCATGTTCAGTTTCATGGACGGCTTCAGCGGATACAATCAAATCAAGATGGATCCCGAAGATGCGAAGAAAACTGCATTCATCACTCCCGTGGGGGTATTCAACTACACGGTAATGCCGTTCGGTCTTAAGAACGCAGGTGCAACCTATCAGCGGGCCATGATGGCTCTATTCCACGATATGATGCACAAAGAGGTGGAATTCTACGTGGATGACCTGGTAGTCAAATCCAGGCATGAAGCAGATCACCTTGCAGACCTGCGAAAGGTGTTCAACAGATGCAGGAGCTTTCAACTGAAAATGAACCCTATGAAATGCGCATTCGGCGTGACCTCGGGGAAGTTTTTGGGGTGCGTGGTCCATCGCCAAGGGATCGAGCCTGACCCTGCGAAAGTGTCAGCCATCACCAGCATGACGCCACCTCACGACCAAAGTTCCTTGAAAACATTCTTGGGAAAACTATCATATTTGCGGAGATTCATCCCAGCAATCGCCGAAATCACATGCTGTTTCAGCACTCTCCTCAAGAAGGACGCCGCGTACAACTGGGCTCCTGACCACGAGGCCGCATTCGAAAAGCTAAAGGAGATACTTACATCCCCAAAGATTATGATCGCGCCTCAACTGGGATCACCGCTGCTGCTATATCTTACATCAACAAGGAGGTCTATAGGAGCACTCTTGGCCCAGGTATATGAGGGCCAAGAGAGGCCTATCTATTACATCTCTCGCATTGTGCAGCCTGCTGAATCAAGGTACACAGACATCGAACGTCATTGCCTTGCGTTATTCTTTGTAATAGAGAAGTTGAGACACTATTTTGCATCGCACAAAGTAGTGGTGGTCACCAAAAGCGACCCCATAAGATACTTGCTAACTCACACTACTCCGGGCGGGAGATTGGCGAAATGGTATATGACCATCTCTCAATACGACATCACATGCGTGAAGCCAAGAGCGATCAAGTCGCAGGCGGTAGCAGATCTGTTGGCACAGTTCCCCGACAACAGTCACGAACCCGTGATTGAGGAAGAGCTCGAAGGCCCTGAAATCTACGCGATTGACGTGCCCTATTGGACCCTCCACTTCGACGGTTCGTCAACCAGAAAAGGCGGGGGCATTGGGATAGTCTTGACAAAGCCCGACGGGGAAGTCATACAGATGTCCGCAAAACTCAATTTCGCAGTCACGAACAACGAGGCGGAATACGAGGCTCTTATCGCGGGACTCCGTGCGGCGAAAGCTTTAGAAGTGAGCAACTTAACGGTCATGGGAGATTCCAAACTGATTGTTAAGCAAGCCTCGGGTGAATATGGTTTAAAGGAAATCAACCTCGTGTCATACCGCACTCTGGTGCAAAAGCTGATGCAGCAATTCTGTGACGTGAAATACGAGCACAAGCCCCGAGCGGACAACAGGCATGCAGACGCCTTAGCAACTCTGGGATCTAAGGTCAGCATAGACAAATGCCCCGCGAGGATTTCCATCGAAGTGCGAACATCGTCGGCATTAACAGAAGATGCGTGTGACGACGAACACATGGATGACGCAGACTGGCGAAAAGCAATCCTGCAAGCCATTGCGAAAGGCACCAGCAGCGAGAGCTGGGCACTCACGAAAGGATATTGTATCCACGACAACACCCTTTACTACAAGGGTCCCGAAGGAATACTCATGCGATGTGTCTCCGAGCAAGAGGGACAACAGCTGCTGGAAAAGATTCACCAACACGCTTGCGGAGAAAGCGAGGTGTCAATCTACAGGAAAGCTCAGAGATATGGCATCCATTGGCCAAGCATGTCTACAGCGGCAGCCCTAATACAAGGGAAGTGCGAAAGTTGCGCACTAATCAAAGATTCTCTACTTGTCGCTCTAATCGATGACGACACAGACTGGAGAAAGCCATTGTATTAGGGCTCTACCCCCTATTATCCCAAGGGAAACGGACAAGCCGAGGCGACTAACAAAACGCTGCTGAGAATTCTGAGCAAGATGGTCGCAGATGACCACAAGAAGTGGGCCGACTCTCTTAACATAGCTCTGTGGGCCTACAGGACCTCTCCAAGAACACCCACAGGGGCTTCGCCATTTCTATTATGTTATGGGGCCGAAGCTGTAGTACCTGCGGAGGTCAGAGTCAATTCGGCAAGGCTGGCCTTCCATGCGCTCTATGAAAATCAACGCGATCACGATTTAGTCTTGCTGGAAGAAAAGCGAGAACAAGCTAAAAGGACTAACAAGCGGTACCAAGAGAGGATCGCTCGCGCCTACAACAAGACAGTTCAGCGGCGGGATTTCGCAGTTGGCGACCTGGTCTTGCGCGCATCCGACCACTGCATGCGAGAAGCGACTCACCCGAAGTTCGCAGCTAATTGGGAAGGACCCTTCGAAGTCACAGAAGTCTTCGATAGTGGCTACTGCAGCATACGAAGGTTGCACGGCACAACCTCGACCCCGAGCTCAGTCAACATGCGCTGGATCAAGAAGTACTATCCTTGACTTCTCTTATTTTATACGTTCTATGATAACGTTGCTTAATATCTCATATGGCTACGATTGATGCAATCTCTTCTCCCATATGAGAGGATTGTAATTCTACCTCTCCCATATGAGAGCGATGTAATAAAAGAATTCTCCCAAATGAGAAGTTCATATTTCTAGCCGCTTATATTGTTCTATTTTATTTGATATCACTGTTGACAATGATTTATTCGCTGCAAATAGCAGCAAACACAAATGTGATCTTTATTGATCATCAAAGCCTATCTCTACGATAGCAGCAAACACAAACGTGATCTTTATTGATCATCAAAGCCTATCTCTACGATAGCAGCAAACACAAACGCGATCTTAACTGATCATCAAAGCCTATCTCTACGATAGCAGCAAACACAAATGCGATCTTTATTGATCATCAAAGCCTATCTCTACAATAGCAGCAAACACAAACGCGATCTTAACTGATCATCAAAGCCTATCTCTACGATAGCAGCAAACACAAATGCGATCTTTATTGATCATCAAAGCCTATCTCTACGATAGCAGCAAACACAAACGTGATCTTTATTGATCATCAAAGCCTATCTCTACGATAGCAGCAAACACGAACGCGATCTTTATTGATCATCAAAGCCTATCTCTACGATAGCAGCAAACACAAACGTGATCTTAATTGATCATCAAAGCCTATCTCTACGATAGCAGCAAATGCAAATACGATCTTAAATGATCATGCAAAGCCTATCTCTTACGATAGCAACGAATACAGTCGCGATCTTAATTGATCACTAAAGCCTATCTCCTACGATAGCAGCCAAATACGAATGCGATCTTAATTGATCACTAAAGCCTATCTCTTACGATAGCAACCAAATACCAATGCGGTCTTAATTGATCACTAAAGCCTATCTCCTACGATAGCAGCCAAATACGAATGCGATCTTAATTGATCACTAAAGCCTATCTCTTACGATAGCAACCAATTACCAATGCGGTCTTAATTGATCACTAAAGCCTATCTCTTACGATAGCAACCAAATACCGATGCGGTCTTAATTGATCACTAAAGCCTATCTCTTACGATAGCAGCCAAATACAAATGCGATCCTAGATGATCATCAGAGCCTATCTTTTACGATAGCAGCCAAATACGAATGTGATCTCAATTGATCGCCTAAAGCCTACTTCTTATGGTAGCAATCAGATGCAAATGCGATCTTAAGTGATCATGCAAAGTCTATCTTTTACAATAGCAGCCAGGCGCAAATGCGATCTTGAATGACTGTTGAAGCCTATCTTTCGCGATGGCAGTCCATACGAATGCGATCTTAAGTGATCATTAAAGCCTATCCCTTGCGATAGCACCCAAAAGCAAATACGATCTTACATGATCGTCCAAAGTCTATCTTGTGCGATAGCAGCAAAATACAAAAACAATCTCAATCGATCGTCTAAAGCCTATCTCTTGAGGATAGCAGGTGCGATCTTATAATGATCTTCTCAAGCCTATCTGTTACGATAGCAATTTATACGCAAAGTAATTTTGGTTAATCACCCAAGCCCGTCCGTTATGATGGCAACGCAAGTGCAGAATCATTTTATTAGATCTTCTAAAGATCTATCTGCTGTGATAGCAGTTTATGCGAGAAACGATCTCAAACAAAGCCTATCTTCTATGATAGCAATTTGCACAGCTCAACGATCTTAATTGATCTCTGGAAAGTTATCTGGAACGATAACAACGTTGTGAACGTGATTTCATACGATTTACAACGACCAACTACGAGCCCATCCGTCAAGATGGCACAGCTGCGAAATTACGATCTCAAATGATCTAGCGAAATGTCTGCGAATTGACATCACATATGAAAAATCATTACATGTCATCATGCAAGGCAAAACAAGCCGAAACGCATGCGAAATTGTATTTTGTTGCAAAGAACAGATAATACAAAAGCTATTTACCATTACGAGTCAAATGACTTACAATTTATCTATCTAGACAGCAGCTTACAAGCGAAAAGCTCGCATCTAACTACACAGCCAACATGGCTTACAATACATTCGAAAAGTGGCTGATCAGCCAGCAGAGACACGGTACGGAAACACGGACTGCAAAGAACGAACCGCCCTGGCTTCAAGCGCCGGCTACACGATGCCCAAATCTGTGGGTGACATCTGTAGCAAAGGGAATCTCGCTCTAAAAAGAGCCACATGAAACCATACGCTCGCCATTCCGCTATCCGACAAGACCATTGTCAGATATGCTCCCCATAACATTTGCCCAAGGAACCACCGGTTCCAGCGATCAAGCTGCAAGCAGAAGCTCCAACGGGCAAGGGCTCCTTGTAGACGGGGATGAACACAGCGGTTTACAACCCTGAGTTCAGGAACGTGGGGGCAATGAGTTCTCCTCCAGGGATGCTGGAGGAGAATCACGCCGTTCATTACGAGACGGTAGCACGGTCACTACGGCGCTGCACCTCGCCACGAGGCGGCCGGAAACATGACCTGCACACATAATACACGAAGAAATTTCTTCGAATACACATGAGGTATTATCTGCATCCTCTTTATGATGGTTATAAACAGCAATAAGCCTCATAAAGTGGATCTTGGAAACCATTTCTATAGCACGAAGCGCAAACTCAGGATTCAAAACTTGAAGTTGCCATGAATCAACGAAAAACAAGCGTTGAGGCCAGCAGTCGTAAGGACTCACGGCAAAGCACATGTTTGGGAGGAAGAACCCAAATGGCAAAGACGGGGTTTATATAGGCCCTGTGGAGACTCTTCGGTTGCTTGAGATGAGTCAGCAAATTCAAAAAAGAGGGTAAGTTCAATCACTTACGCCTTGAAAAGCGGTAACAATCAATTACCCTACTAAAGGCTACGACGATTCGGTTGCGTATCCTAATAAATGACGGATAGTCATGATTCGGATGGACTTCCCAACGGAAGCGTGCTTATCTGCCGAGAAATTAGCGCGAAAATTAAGCAAAGAATCAATTGCTGATGTCATAATTGGATATGCACAGAAAATGTCCAATCAAATCCCGAAAAGGGCAAAACGGGCAAACTCATTGTTTGTTGTTAAAAAGAGGGGGGAGAAACCCTAGCAACATTACATTAATGTTTCAAAACATTACATTAATGTCTCAGTCATTTTCCTCTCTTTTCAAAAATTCGAAAAGTCAAAACAAATTTTTGACTAAGGAGTCCTGGGGCTCGAACTGCTCGATCAGCCTCTCCACTTGTTGCACTTCTTGCTTTAGTTGCTCGCACTTGGCATTCATTTCGTGATACAGCTTCAAAGCTTCATCAACCTTTTGCTTCTGCTGCTCCACCTTCTGCATCTCAACTGCGAGATTCTGGTGCCCGAGATTCAAAGTTACAGCTGCGCGAATCAGTGTAACTCTGTCCTTGAGGAATTTCAAACCAAGTCTGCCTTGGACTTTGAGCACGAGATTTTGGCACGTGCCACATAGCAATTCAGCACTCTGGGCCGAAATGGTCGCAGGTGTAGCCGCACACAGCTGCTCCAGTATCCAAATGGCTTCAGTAAGGAATAGCCTCCTGTCAAAAGGTACGATCTCTAGACACCTCACAAATGACCGGGGGTATCTGAGGCGCATTCGAACCACCCAGTCTACATCGGTTTGCTTCAAACCTGAGACATCAAAAACAAGTCATGAGGTCAAAACTCGCAAGCAAATAATGTGACGTGCGAATGGTGAATCTCTGCTTACCAGTGCCTTCCAGAATTTCATGAATAGAGGGAATGCGAGCCACCGGGTTGTTCGAAGACTGCCCTCGCTCCATGGCTCTCCTATCCGCTGCGAGCTCCAAACTCTCATAGTTAGGAGGAAGAGTGTAGGCTGCACCAGCTGCGATTACATTCCCAACCTGCGAGCCCCAAATGCTCCACGCAGGAAGAGGTGTTTCTGGCTCAGTCATCGCCGGAGGCACAACCGAAGTCGCTGGACGGAAGACACTATCAGATGCGAAAATGTTGGCATCACTTGTCCCTTCTTCCCCACCACCGGTACGGACACCTTCGTCCATCGGCACAGCATCAGCTTCGACATCATCGGAGAGTTCAATGACACCCTCGAGATGCTCACTTGCGTGTCCAGCAGCTGCGACGGGCTTCTCGGTATGGGAGCTCGAGATTGGAACATGGGATGCAGAAGTCTGGCTTCTCTGCTCCAGCTCAGGTTCCTCAGCATGACCTGCGATGTCAAAATGCGATAATATGAGGTAACTTGTGTTATAAGTTATTTCGTTATCTTTGCTAAAGCTAAGAATAAGCACCTCCACGCGAAGGTGGGATTGAGGTATCCTCATCATACACTAGGGACGTGGAACCGTGCCCTATCAGTGTATCCTCACTAAGCAAGTCTTTAAGAGAGGCGTGACCTGGGATGCGATTAAACCAGTCATGGCTTTGTCTCAAATGGTTACAGCTTAGTACATGCATATCACTCAAAATGATTACCTGAGGGTTCTCCGCATTTGCTTACCAACCAACGGCGAATGTCAGGCTTTGACACACCGTGCTTCAATGCACCCACAATTACATCTCTATAAGTAACTGCGAGATTGAAGATCTCACCTTTATCGCCACCCGCGATCTCTGCGAAGTCTGCTTGGACTTGCTCTAGCTCTGCTGCGTCCTCTCCAGGAGCCTCATTCTCCTCCTCCACATGAGGAGCAATTTCTTCGGGAAGCTCGTCTTCCTCGCCAACTGGACGCACTAGGTCGTCAACATGCTGCTCTTCGAGGCTCCGTTGCTTCACCCGCTCGAGCTCCTCTTCCTCTCGCTGCCTTCTTCTTTCAGCAGCCTCCGCAGCTGTCCTCCGGGACTCAGCAAGAACATCCTCGCTTATTGGATCATCCGAAACACCAGAATGGGCATCTCTCTTTTGCCTCTTGGCCACAAAGCCACCAACGGCTTCATCATCATCATCTGCGAATATACAATTGGTTCAAAGAAAAGAACTGCATAGAAGTTATGATAAAGGACAAGAAAATGCGGCGGAAGTACCTCCTGACTCTTCCTCGCGCATCACAACTGTTCCTTCTTCTTCTTCTTCATTACTTGCTTGGGGCTCCTGCCTCTCTTCCTCCTCCTCTTGATTGAATGGAACGAAGGTCTCAACCGCGAGATCTTTTCGCACTTTGCTGGGCATACGACCCTTGCCTTTGTCCTTGACGGAATGGGACTTTACTGGGGGAGAAGCTGGAGCGCTCCTAGGGGAAGAAATCGTAATTCCCTTTTGCCTAGGTCTCTTCACTCTCGGCGCCGCAGTCGCTGGAGGGGACGGGTCATCTCTAGGAGGAGACGGAGCCGGAGGGTTGTCTATCAGCGAGTCAGCAAAAGTATTCATGACTGCGCGAACCCTTGTCTCGACCTCGGCATCCATCCTCCATGCTAGCCGGTACGATTCTCCCCTCTTTCTGGTGGCAACGATAGTGTCCACCAGCGCTTTGGAACGGTCACCAGCTGCGAATCTCCGCACGTGACACTAAACAATGCAGAACGAAAAGCATCAGTACAAGGAAATCAAAAAGCTTAAAGCACACAAGGAAATTGCTTACCTCAGCAAATGCCTTGCTATATTTGACGACCTGCGTGTCACCTTTCTTGATGGCGTCGACTTGCTCCTTCAGAATGAAATCGGGGCACAAATGGTTCTCTCGGTCCAACAACGAGTAGCAACCATACTCAGACTCGCTCAAACTACAATTGGGGCGAAACGGAAAAGAGTTTCTCTTGATCAAGGGGGCCCTTCCTGGCTGCGCCGCCGCCTCCGTCTCCATCCTCGTATGCTGGGCAATCCAGTATGCGATCCAATTCTGGGAACAACCACCCCTGCGAGTTCCCGCAGGCTGCTCAAAGGGAAGATTGCTCATAAGGACCGTCTTGCATTCCTTTGTCAGCAAGCGCTTGTAGCACCCTCTAACGATAGACTGGGGCCAGATTGATGGGGCCACCGCATCGAAACCAAACTGAGGAGAGACCCGAGTGGGGTCAACATCCACTGTAAGCCTTTCATATCGTGGCGCGAGCTCACGAATATGCTCTGCAAGTGCAGGAAGAGAACCTCGTAGACACCAGCAAAAGAACTCACGATAGCGCTCGTGGAAATGCGGTCCCTTTTCAAAGAGAAGGTCTTCTGACAAGACCATACCTTCGGAGGGGTATAGCTTTGGAAACCACCGCACATTCTCAACACGTGTGGCGTAAGGCCTGGCAGTGAACTCCCTTCGCTTGTCGCATATCAAGCTCCAAGTACACTTGGTGTTGCTTGCCCCGAACCATCTCGCAGCCCTTCCACTGTTGAGCGCTTTCGTCTCGCCTGGGGGACACCACTTCTCAAGTGGGAGGGGAGTTGGAGCATAAGACGGCCAACGCTCGAAAACCCACATTGTCAAAAAGCTGATATTGACAAAGGTCAGAACATCGAGGCGGCCACGCGATTCCCTCATCGCCAGAACCAGCTGATCCAGCCTGTAATATAGCGTGCCCAAGACCAAGGGACCAAGTGCGACTCTCTGGCCAAGAGCGAGCCTCACGGCAAGTGGCAGCACATGGTAGAAGACCCCATCATGGGGGTGACCATCAATCAGAAATCTCGACAGCCAAGCACAAAGAAAGGCACAAAGGGTCAGGTGATAACCCTTGCCCTCTATGTAATTTTCGGCCTCCGGGTTCTGGCTCAAAAGCTTCTTAGTAATGCTGCTGCTCGCATAGTCTCGGAAGAAGTACTGCAACCACTTGTTCCAGGTATTCTTCGCAGACGTATCAACCAGCTGCCAGTTCGGAAGAGGTTTTGTACTGGTCCACCGAGTGGAGATTTTCTTCACCTCTGCTAGGCACTCCTCCATCTGCGCGTACAAGGCTAATTCCGCAGATGTCCTTAAGTGACTCAAGGGGTCCACCTCGCCCATGGGGGAAAGCTCATACAGCATTTGAACGTCCTCGAGCGTGGGGGCAGCCTTGAACTCAGCAAAGTGAAACGTGTGAGTCGCAGGCGAATAGCGGGACAGAAGGTCTAGAAGCATGGACTGATCCAACTTCACGGCAGCACCCTTCATAGCACGAACAGCGAAGAAAATGCCGGCTTCATCAAGAGTTTCGGCGTAATTACCCAACACGTGGTCAGTCCACTCATCCATATAGTCCAACTTCTGGACAAATGCCTGAGTAGAAATCGCAGTGTATGGGAAGTGCCCGTTCTCGATTCCCAATCGAACCACATCCTCGGAGCCAACTAACTCGAGCAAGGCTGAGTTAACTGGGCGAGTCAGTGTCAACAACCGCTCAACGGGAACAGGATCAGGCATCCTCTTCGCCTTCACCCTCGCGTGGTAAAAATCTTTCCCACCCAGAAAGGGGGCTTTTCGCCACAGAGACTGCGGAAGCTCCGGCATCTCTTCATCTTCCTTGACGGGTCTGGTTACCCTTGTTTTGGCCATTCCTGCGAAAGGGCAAAAAAAAAAAGGGGGGGAGAAATACCACACCAGTCAGTTTGAATTTTGAACTCGAGACTTATGCAAAGGAATGCAAACAGTTCCGGTGCCGATTTCAGAAATTGGGTAATTGCAAGATCCAATATCGTCGAAAGAGTAAAGCGAAGCGGGTTTAAAGATCAAAGCCTCTTCACAGATTTCATGAGTTTACAGATCCAACGCAGTTCAAGACAAACGCCGGAATTTTAAAATCAAAAAAGTAAACGAGGCCAACCTTGTTTCCTTGAAACCTGCTTGGATATGCACAATTGAAGAATACGATTTGCAGTCCTGAACTGGTGATTGATTATCTGGATCTGCTCTCGAAGATCTCCGGATACCATTCACTTTAAGAGAAAGAAGTGATGCTTTGCAATAATGGGATACAAGGTATTTATCCAAAAGAATGAAGGGTTGCGTCCCTTCAGTAGTCGAATCGCAACCGTCACCGTCGTATCGCGCAATCACAGGACGGGCTGACGTCACGCCTAAAACCCTAAAGGTCAGACGGCACGACTCTAGGGGTTTTAGGTCATAATGACACGCACGGGGGCTGAACTTACCCGTATTTGAATTGGTGCGTGGCAACGACGCGCATGTTGGTTTCCGCGCATGGAAGCCTATACAGCTACGAGCCTTCACGCGCAGAAAGGGGGCTAATGTAGATACTGCTTTATGACATGGCAGATCTGGGCCACGTGGCGACCATCCAGCACACCATATTGTGCTCCACACACACAGGATCACCAGCCGAGCTGATCCATGTGGGGGCTGCGAGACAGAGCCCTCGCATACCACTGCACGGGACTTGTAGGGACTTGTGGTTTGGAGGCTAGGGTAAGCCCTGTCGCGTGCGAGCCAAGCCCGCGCGCGACCTTTAGTAACTGTTTTGAGAGATCTTTGGCACGAGCTCCCTAGACCCGGTCAATCCGGTCAAACCCGGTCAACCTCGTAACGGTTCCGGTACTCGCGCACCACGTGCTCTAACGGTTCCTATATACTCGGACGAACGTGCCGTTATGGTTAAGCTAATTAAGCCGCCATTAATGGGCGCATTAACCACACTACAACGGTCACGTTCTCCAGTATATATACATCGTTAACCTTTCCATACAAAGGAGAACAACACTGCCATACGCGGAAGCTCTGCCAAACCTCTGTCTCTCTCTCAGACATTGCTACTGACTTACTCTCTCCCTACACACACCCCTATTCTTCCTGTGCGATCCCCGATCCACTACGTACGGTGTACACGGAGGTCTCCCTGCCGGAATCTCTTGTGCACACCCCTGACCTTAGGGTTTTTCATACACCCGTTCCATCCCAATTGCCCCCGTTAGAAAGGGTCGTAGTGATAGGCCGGATGACCAAAAGCTGGAAATCGATAGGGGCGGGGTCTTTTGCGACTATAGGTTTATTTCGGCGAATGCCCAGGGTTTTTACAAAGGGAACCCTAGGATTAATAGAGGTGTCCAGGCCGAGAGAGTATTTCCACTTGAGGGAGTGCCTGAGGACCTGCAAAAGGTCGCGAAGACCGAGAACTTTGCGGGGTGGATGAGGTTAGTGAAAAAGAAAGCCAGTTCTGCACTGACTCGTGAGATTTATGCGAATGCGAGACACACCGATGAGGGTGAGACGTATAGGCTCAATGACCCTCATGTGATTTATTGTCGTCGGAACTGGCTAGTTCTCTCTTTTGAGCGCATCGCCGCAGCACTTCAGGGGCCCCCGTTGACAGAGGCCTGTCAATTTAAGATTTATCTGCAGAAAGACCAACATAAGCTCATTAATGAGGTGTCGGCCTTTTGTTTTGCGGGAGTGCCAGGAGCCGACTGGGATAGGTCTAAAACCAATATCAGACATTGGAAGATCCCAGTCGGATACTTGCTGCCTAAACCAAGGTGGCTCATTGAGATCTTGGAGTCATGGGTGTTGGGAGTTTCGTCTCCAAATTTTGTTGACTTTGAGGTGTGTCTCATGGCTCTTTGTCTATCCAGGGGACATCGGATAGACATTCCTAGGCGGATCTTCCTATATTTGCACGAAAGATTTGAACCGAAAAATAGGAAGTCTGCGGGCCATAGTTTCTTACTCACGCACTTAGCTAAGGATTGCGAGGCCAGCGTGACTAAGGATGAGAGAGACCTCATACCCAAGGGTCCGAGACTGTTTGACAAAATCCCGGACCCGTTGAAAGATGTAGTTGTGATGGGGGCAGGGACCAGTTCTAAACCTCCTAAAGGAAAGGCTAAGAAAAGAGCCTCTTCCTCGCGTGCAGCTCCTACTCCTCCAGCTCCTACTCCTCCAGTTCCACCTCAGCCTGTACCTCCACCTGTCAGTGACCCTGGCCAGCCGAGTGTGAGCTTATCAGACTTAATGGCCGAGTTGAGGTTGACCATGACCCTCACATCCCAGGGTCGGTCCCGTGACCATGTTGCTGACATGAGTGCTAGGCAGTTTGAGCATCATCACAGTAGCATGTGTAACTTAGGACAGGGAATACGTCATGTGAGTCTGCATCAGCACCGTCAGGACCAGTGGCTGGAGGCATTGGCCACTCATGTGGGATTTCCGAGAGACCAGTGGCCTAGTGGCCAAGAGAATTACCCGGGTGCTTACGAGTACCATTCGGATGCCTATTCTGGAGACCAGGACCAGGACGACGAGGATTCGTCCGAGTAGACTTACTACCCCCTGCATTTGAATGCTGAGTCTTTTCGCTTGACATATGCATTCGTTGAGGACAACGACGCGTTCAAGTGTGGGGGGGTTTCTCAGCCTTTATTAGCCAAGTCCGTGTCTGCATTCACCAGTTACATATAAGTTGTTTGTGTCGTATTGTGAGTCAGAATTTGTAGTCCATGTCGTGTTTATATATATTGTGTGTGTCGTATTGTGAGTAGTTGATGTTTGCATATTAGTATAGCTTGTTTGCACGTTTTATTTAATTCAGTCCACCTACCCAAGTTGAGTCAGTTTCGAGTCTTCTTTCGAGTCGGCCCATGCATATAGAGTAGGAATTATATATAAAAATAAAAAAAATATATAAAAAAAAAATTGAAAATTGAGAAAGGGCAATCAAAAGAAGCTTGAATTTGGAAAATCGATGAGTGTGAGAACTTTAGGCATAGGGTATGACTTGTGACCGAGAATGACAATGTGAGTTCCCCTTAGTATGTATAGAGAGACTTTCTTTACGGGAGTACCTGCCTATTTTAAGACACTTAACTGATTTTCAAATCTAAAGTGTGTGCCTTATTTTCTTACAAGAGTTGAGCCAGGTGTGAGCTAAACAAGCCGAACATTCATGTGTACGTCTTAGGTAGTCGCCAACCCGTCTCGTAGTGGCACACAGAACAGCTGTGCGAGGTGTGTATTAGAGCACTCACTGCTTATTAGATCTTACCCTGTAGGACCACTAGAACGCCCTAATCGAGCCTTGGATTATTTGTTAGCCTTGTTGACCTAGGGAGACGATTCTTGGCCTTCATCACAAATCGTTTAGAATTACCTCTTTAGTGCGTCACGAGGGTCGTAGTTGAGGGGGTCTTATGAGGGAGTGCTTCATTACACATTCTTGTGAGTTCTACATGATCACATGTGCTTCATATATTACTTTTGAGGGGAATGTGAGGGTGAGTGAGTCGGCTTGCACACTACGGTGTGGCGGTGTTCCATGTCACTACATCATGGACATGGTTGTGGAGAGCCAAAAGTGCGTGACGCCTAATCCGCACAACATTGGGGTTGGTTGATTCTTATCGGTGGATAGTGCTAGGGATCGTTTCTTTTCATCATCTTGGTGTAGGAAGATCGGTTGGATTAGGCACGAGACTTACATACGCTTGATTACTTGAGAGGGGACATGGGTATATTCTAGTGTGGGGATGTCGACTTTTGACTACGGACATTGAGATTGAGCTTTTGACGACTTCATCCCCATACATGTACTTGGATTTGTTGGCGGCTTTGTTTGGTGGCACCGTGTATTTCATTGAGTTAGGAGATGGATTTCACTTGTGATATATAATCATTGGATTGTTTACTTCCTCCCCTTAACGTTTTTGTTTGGCTTGACACTCGGAAGACCACTCGAGATATACATTGTAGAAGTTGTATTTTTGGATATTGAGAGAATTTGAAAAAAAAATGAAAAAAAAGAGAGAAAAAAAGGGGAGATGAAATAAAGGAATAAAGTTTGAGCTTAATGAAGACCGAGTGGTGGAAGCAACTATTTCATTGACGGCGATGTTCATTTTATGCATGTTTCACGACGGTGGCCACGAAAATCGTTATTGTACCGGGGTTTGAGGGGATCGAGGGCCGGAGATGGTGAGTTTCGGGTTGCGGTTCCTATCATCGTGGTGAGGGTGTGTGAGATGTGGGTTTTAACGTGAGAATGTGACGCTTAGGACTTGTTACTATATGATTATCCTTTTGTCCCTAAGCCTCTACATTCTAACCCGTTAGCGGAATAGGAGCTCGGACCTTGAATGTGGCTTAGCCTAGCGTAGCCTCTTATTTATCGGTACACGCGAAGAGGTAGGTTATTCTTACAGTTAGTAAAGCTAGGCTTTCTATACTAACTAAGGGAAATTCTTTTTGTCGAGTTTAGTTGCAATTCATATCTTGTTCCTAGATTCTTTATCACTCCATGAGAACCGGTTTAAGCTAATTGAGATTGCCCGATCTCGCCTAAAAAGATATTTTGTGTATATATGTGTTTAGTTAGGATCGAGTCATATAATTGCATTGCATCATATTTTTGCATCGTTGAGGCTTGTATTGAGTCTTCGTGTGTATTGAGTCGGCTAATTGAGGTTAGTATGCAATTGGTAAGTTGAAAAGTATGAAACGGTCTTGGTTGGAATAGTTGACTCGAGAGGTGAGATGAGAGGAGGAAGGTTCGGATAATTTTTGATAGCTTGTGATTTGGATTGTTGCTCGGGACGCGCAACGGGTAAGTGTGGGGATAGTTGATAACTCCATATTTGGAGTTATATTCGTATTTGTTTCCTTACCGTTTTGCGTGCATTCCGATGCGTTTTGATGGATTTTGGACCATTTCTTGCTAAAATTGGAGCATGTTGAGTCTTTGCATGTAAATGATGAGTCCGGGCAATTTTTGCGTTAATTTTGACTATATTTTATCACGTTTGATCTTCCGGTATGTTTCTCGTGTTGTGGTTTTCAGGAACCGGGAGCTCGGGACGTGACATTGGAGCAAAAGTGAACTTCAGAAAAGTTGGAGGCTCAAAGGAATGCTCGGGAAGTGAAGACGACGGGAAAAAGAGCAAGAAGATGGGATTTTGATGTTGGCTGCCCAGAAGTAATCGTACGATTACATGGAGGTAATCGTACGATTAGCCCTTAGCCAAATATTGAAGCTGCCAAGTAATCGCACGGGTGCTCTTGTGAAGTTATCGCACGAAGTAATCGTACGATTACATGGAGGTAATCGTACGATTACCCCTTAGCCAAATATTGAAGTTGCCAAGTAATCGCACGGGTGCTCTTGTGAAGTAATCGCACGAAGTAATCGTACGATTATATCAAGGTAATCGTACGATTACCTCTGCTGCCAGGATCGTATTTTCGGGGCTATTTTGCTATTTTGGCATAGTTTTGAGGTTGTAGAGCCACGAAATACTTAGGAAACATTGGGGAACGTGATTGGCATCAGAGAACACATTGGGAGACGTGCTTGGAGAGCTTGGAGCTAGGTTGGAGAGCTTGGATCATCCGTTTGGCTTCTCAACTTCATTTCTTCTCTAGTTTTTGCTATTTGATCATGAAACATTGTGTATTAATCATGTTTATGAGTAGCTAAACACTTATTTCGGGATATCTCGTAGGAAACTTGAGTTTGATCACTACGTATTGTGATTTATGGATCTTCTGTCATGCATTCATGCTTAATTGATGAAGTTTTGTCTAGTTATGTGTATTTTACGCTTTTCATCTATCTTTTCTATTAGTAGGCGTATTAATAGGATTGTGTTAGGTTGTGAATGATAGAGGAATCTACGTTCGTTACCCGGAAACTTGAAATACACACTAGCCGTATCTAGGGTTGAGGAATCTTGCTAGTTAGCTAAGAACAAAGAGTAGAATCAATATCGTAATGCGTGCTTAAACTTGAGTAAGCTAGAGGAATCAGTTATGAGAGTTTAAGCATAGTTATTGGTTGAGACATCTTCAATATAAAATTGCTCGTTTAACTAGAACAAAAACTCATCGTGTTAGTAGAACATAAATCCAACGTAGCGTGAAATACCTAGTGATCCGTAGAGATATCCTGATCTTGATCAACTTTGAGAAACAACCAAATCGAATTATTTGAGATACTCATTATTTTAATTATTAGTAGAATTAGAACACACAACTCAACGCGCTTTGCCCACACGAAGAACAAATTTAGTAGTTAATTTACACGAAGTCTCTTGGGTTCGACAACCCGAATTTCTGGAATATTATCACTACACCGACAACTGTGCACTTGCAGTTGGAGCGTTTCAGAATCTCTTCTCCATCCGTAGCACTAGGGGAGGTATCTGGACTGAGGTCGGGAGCGACAACTTCCTTCGACTTTGAAGACATCTAGATATCTTCAATTGTCTGGTTCTCATAGACAAACACATCTCTGCTTCTTACCAGCTTCTTATTCACCGGATCCCATAACCTGTAGCCAAACTCCGCATCTCCATAGCCCACAAAAACACATGGATTGGCTTTGTCATCAAGCTTAATTCGTTTCTCCTTGGGTATATGCGCGAACGCCTTGTAGCCAAACACCTTCAGATGAGAGTATGAGATATCTTTACCATGCCATACCTTATCTGGAATCTCAAAACCCAAAGGAGTTGACGGAGACCTGTTAATCACATAACAGGCAGTACGAACTGCTTCACCCCAGAATGACTTAGGCAGCTTTGCCATTCTGAGCATACATCAGACTCTCTCTATAATAGTCCGGTTCATCCTCTCGGCAACGCCGTTGTGTTGTGGGGTACCTGGAACCCTCATCTCATGCCGAATACCGTGGGCATCAAAATAGGCTTCGAACTCCTTTGAAGTATATTCACCACCATTGTCTGTACGTAGACGCTTCAAAGGACTGTCTATCTCTCTTTCAACCATGGCATGGAACTTCTTGAAGTACTCAAATACTTCATCCTTAGTCTTCAGGAAATACACCCACACCTTACGTGAAGCATCGTCAATAAAGATCACAAAATATCTGCGACCACCAATAGACTCCACCTCTATGGGACCACACACATCAGATTGCATTAACTCCAGTATCTTCGACTTTCTTTTAGTAGAGGAACTAAACGTAATCCTGTGATGTTTTCCAAACAAACAATAATCACAAGGATTCAGTGGTGTACCTTTGTCAAAGGAATTTGAGACTTCCTTGCCAGAATCTTCAAACCCTTCTCACTCATGTGAGCAAGCCTCTTGTGCCACAAGTTTGGTGATGCTGCATCCTCAACCGCATTCAGGCTATCACTAAGAACCTTCACATGAGTCTTGTAGTGTGCGCATCAAGCTTCTCCTCTAGCCACGACCATTGATCCTTTGGTCAGCTTCCACTTACCACTACCAAAGTAGCTTTCATATCCTTGGCGATCTAGAGCAATACCAGAGAGTATTTTCAGTCGCAAATCAGGAATATGGCGTACATCTTTCAACACCATCTTGCACCCAACATTAGTTTGGATGCGAAGAGCATGCGTGTTGTCAGATCCCATCTCCTTCCTCCTTGCCTCCTCATTAAACATCGCGTCCTTGACCATACTAATGGACAGCTTTCCATCAGGGGCAAAGTTTCTCAATGACACGACCAACGTCTCCCACGAGGTTGGTAGGGAGGTAAGCAGCAACAAGGCTTGTGTCTCATCATCCCAATTGAGCTTGACGGTAGCCAATTAGTTTATGAGACTTTGAAACTCACTCAAGTGCTCAGCAACTTGTTGACCGTCTCTGTACTTCAAGTTCACGAGCGATCTCATCAGCAATGCTTTGTTCCTGGCAGTCTTCCTCTCATACATGCCCTCCAACTTTATCCATAGCTGGTAGGCATCCGTCTCTTGAGCAACATGGTGGAACACCGAATTTTCAATCTACTTGCGGATATGACCAATCGTCTTCATATTCATCTTGGTCCACTCATCATATTTAACTTTGGTTGGCTTGACCCCTTTCGCAAGAATTGGGTCCATCAAATCCTTGCAATAAAGCAAGTCTTGCATCCTAGGCTTCCATATCAAGTAATTGCTAGCTGTCAAGTTGATCATGGAACCCGTTGACTCCCCCATTGAACCTGGCTCTGATACCACTTTTGTTGGGTCACGGGGCTGAATCAGACGGACTAGAAAGCGAACACAATGCCAACACAAACAAGTGCAGAAAAGTAGAAGATGTAGGACCTAAGATTTTAATGTGGGAAAAACTCTCTAATCGAGAGGGACAAAACGACCCACTAAACTTCCACTATTACAATTACAATGGGTAGACAAATCATCCACTAAAACGTGGGTAAACAAACTAAAACTAATAAACGGGTAAAACAATACCTCGCCGCTAGGCGGAAACAAAGCAAACTAATTGCTAACGAGTTACCGGAATTAGTTTCTGAAATCTTCGTCGTCGTCGCGAACGATCACGTCGCGGTATCTTCTTCTCCTTCTCGCGTTCACAAATGCAAGGCAATCTTCACCTTCCTGTGTCGAAGACCCAGAGAGCTGCGGTGTTCTCTTTGAACACTTACTGACACCAAGAAGTTCTTTTGAGAGAATCACCTATTCTAAAGTCTGGAACATGACTTTATATAATGGCTAGTGGCGGTGAGAAGTTAATGGAAACAATCCAATTAGGAATTTCATTCCTTGGTGCCAAAGCCATCACCAGCTAATGCCATTCACCGCTTACATCAGCGACCTAAAGAACTGGGCTTTGAAACAAGTAACTCTCATATACTATCATGAGGAAAACTCCCATGGTTTGGACTTACCATGGCTTTGGGCTACCGTATTGGGCTTGGACCCAACAGTTTCTGCCTCCACTAGCCATTTGAGGGGTTTTCCCCGAAGGCAATTAAAGTTTATACGCACTTACCTAGTGCTATCTCTACAGGGGTGGATTCAGGAATATGTTGGAGTAGAGGCTAAAAGTTGAAATTAGACAAATATAAATGAATGAGTGGGGGCTAAGCAATAAATTATAGAAATAATAGTGATTACTCTAAAATGTTTGTGAGGGCTAAATTATAATTTATGTAAAAACTGGAGGTAAAATAACAAACTTTGAAAGAGTGGGGGCTATAGCCCCCACTAGTTCAACATAGATCCGCCCACGCCTACATAACATTTGGTTTCATGAACAAGTAAAAGGGAAACGCATACAACAAACGAAGCAAAGACAAAATTTTGGAAGAGTTGGGTTAGGTAGTACGACTACTTAAAAAGAAGTTGCGAAACTGATATACTCCACACAGCCACAGTACCACACACGCCGCACACGAGGTGCTCCCTACAAAACTAGAATTCGTACATTATCATCACACAAGGCCCATCAAAGGTACATAAAGTGAAAAGAGATTTTTATGCTTACCTTTTTTACTTATTTAGTTATCACGTCTCTATCACTCACGCCCTAAAAGTTTAAATGATGACGAGTGTTGCAGTAGCTAGGCAGTCGTTGTAAGATACCACTCTGTTCCAGCTCTTTCTTCCAAATTTAATTTTTACCACTATTCATTGGGTCACTTTGACCCGATGATTTGGATAGGAAAATGATACAATTTTTTTATAATTTTTTCATGACATTGTAGAGTAAAGGTTGCTCTATAACACGGTGAAAAAATTATCAAAAAATCACATCGTTTTGCTATCCAAATCACCCGATCAAAGTGACTCAGATACGAGTCAAAAAGTCAGGATGGAAAGAAAGAGCTGGGACGGAGTGGTACGAAATAGTCGTCAGTCAGAGACATGCACGACTGACGACTATTATTCTTTAAGATTTGTATTCAAATTCTCTGATTTGTGGATGCATAGTTTTCAAAGAGCCAGATACGCTCCTAAAAAAGAGAGCTGGATTGCTAGTATAAATTTGGGCAAGATGCAAAATTGCAATAAGATTATATAAGCTAGTCTAGATACAAATGTATACACATATAGATACAATTATACAAATGAATCGAGACTCGAGAGAGATCCAATGAACCATGTTAGCAGCTAAATCAGTTGTTTGGCTGCACCTGCACGGTCAACTGCACAAAGATCCACCAAGAAAAAAGAAGAGTATAGTGAATGAAAGAAAGTTAAGAATATGATAAACTTCTCTTCGTGCATTGCATTTAGAGAATGGCATGAATCGAAATTCTAAGAGTAATACATGCATGTTGAGCCATGAGACATGCAATAGCAGTACTGATCTCAATTAGTACGTTTTAGTATAGTACTACATTCGTTTCTTCTGATAATTCTTAGTTGACTTTCAGGGTCAGCAAAGCTACGCAAGAATTTGGTAACCAGATCACAAGGTAAAAGTGCATCTCAAAGTCTACTCGGAAGAATCAGAAAAAACGGAGGTAGTAGTATGTTTTATTTTCCTTCATGAATCACCACAACGTAACAAAAAAAGAAAATACTTCTCCATCGACCACCACATGTTTTGGTCAAACATCATACGTACTCTTAAAATGTACGACTGCAATCTTAGCGCATTGGTGGAGGGGGTACCATGTTCAAGGGCGGAGCCACACAAGAGCAAGGGATGACACTTGCCCGCCTTGAGTTTTCAAAAACTCTACACGTATCCCTACTTTCGAAGATACTGATAGAGTGATAGTTGAGTATTTTTATTAACTACACGAGTGTCTGGACTGATTCTGAACTCTTGCACTAGTACCCGTGGTTGACTTTGTACTGAATTTTGTTCTGAATATTTTTGATTTCTAACTCCGCCACTGGTCGTATTATATGGTTGTATTTATGGAGATGGGGATGCTAGTCTGAAAAAACTACAGTGCCTGATGTACGTGTTAATTTTGATCAGATCGATTTTTTAGTCTTATTTATTAAATGAAGAACAGAGTAGTTATGTAAACTAGGTTCATGTTAACGGTTTAACGATCAAAACGCATCTGGTCGATTTCGAAAATCATAAATAGTACTTAGTTTATTTAGTTAGTTATGGATTAAATAAATAAATTAAAGTAGTAAGCTCGTGTCTCCCGGCATTAGCAATGCAGAATATTTCATGTACCTACCACAATCAGAGAGCTTATAATCAAAGTCCTCGAGTAAGTAACTGGATTATTAGCATTAGCACAACATATACTCCGACCATTTAAAACCTAAACCCACAATGTTAGTAAACTCTTTGACAGGAACCCTTAGGGTTTACAGAGAGATAACTTAAAAGAGAGAAGGAAAGCGGTTGTGTATTTCTGTACATATTTGATGCAAACCCTAAACATAGAGAGATGAATATATAAGAGTTGATGATCCTACTGTTGGATTGCACCGACCTTAGATCTAACGGGGAGGAAAGTTATGCCTTAGTAGAGGGTGGGCTACAATGGGCTTTACAAGAGATAATTCCTGGTTTATAATCTTGGGCTGCAGTGTTGTTGTTTCGGCTTAAGCCTTGTAGAATTGAACTGGTTAATACCGTCCCTGATGGTGGTGAATCAGACCATTTTACGCTTGAAAGTCTCATATTGTGGTATCGGCAAGGACATCGTCAAAATATCAGCAACTTGATCAGAACCTGAAATAATGGAAACAATTATTCTTTTCGAAGTGCTTTTTCGAGAACAAAATGATAATCTAACTCAATGTGTTTTGTTCGAGCGTGAAAAAGATGATTGGCAGTAAGAGCTAGCGATGAGGTACTGTCAATCCAAATTATTGGAGGTTCGGGAATTTTCAAGAAAAAAAATATATTTTCTACCACCAATGCGGCTTCGCCGCCTCTATATCTTATCTATAATATACATAATCTTTTTCCGTTCAAACTTGTTGGCTCCAATTTTGTGCTTTGAAAGCATCAAATCTCTGCGACTTTTTGCACTCGCTCTCTGTTTGGTTATCTAGACGGTTCCGTCTCTTGCCCACCGGAGTTCCTTACCATCGCCGACGGTTCTCTTTCCACAACCGTCAACCGACGTTCTCCGCTTGGCTTCTGCAGGACCAGTTGGTCCTCACAATCCTCAACGCCACGCTTTCACCGAGGCTTTAACACGGGTAATTGGATCTACCAATTCGTTGTTTGCTTGGCAAACCCTAGAATGTCGCGATGCATCTCTTACCAGATCTAACATCTTCCAACTCAGATCCAAAATCCAAACCCTAAAAAACTATCTGCTTAGAGTCGATCTCTACATGAAAAAGCTCTCTACTATCTGAAAAAAACTTGTTATATCTTCTGTCTTCAGTCACTCCTAAGAAAGAGTAGGATCTCATATTTTCATCGCGAAATCTGTCGATTAGAGATCTATCTTGCCAATTAGGACATCTTGTTACAAAAAAAAATAATAGATAGAATCCGCCTGCTCCCGAAGGGTGAGGAACTTTCGTAAGAGCGTTCCCGTAGAGATGAAGTGGGGGGAATCAATGGCTTGGGGGAAAGCAGGCTAGGGTTGCATTAAACAACAATTAATGTTGCGATCACATGAAACATAAACTTTAAAGCTGGAGTAATATGGAGAAGATGGGCGCCAATCGATGGCGAAGATCTACTTCTTTTTTCCTTGAGTGGCATCCCTATTGAGTACAACCCCTTCCGATCCTCCATTTTTTACTCGATCGGATCCTCTTTCTCTTGAAGAACTCCATGTCTTGCTTAAATATGAAGAACATATGTTAGATTCCCATATTCACTAAACATACAGCACAGACCCTACCGCCTTTTACCATTCTCATGGCGACCGTTGTGGCCGGAATTCCTCTGGTCACCGTGGTGGACGGATGGGTCAAAGGAGTGGTGTCGATTTGAATCTTCACAAGGAAATTGAACTACCTACGGTTCAGCATCTGGATCGAGTTGCGTTTCTGGTTATGGGTCCGGGAATGGATTGGGGTATGGATCGGGTACTCGATTCGGATCGGGTTACGGTTCCGGATATGGTTCGGATCGGGGCAGATCCTCAGATAGAGTATTGGTCTGAGGGGGAGATCCAATGGTTCGGGTTGAGGGGGCTCAACCCTGGTCACTTGCCAAATTTGTTGGTTTGATTTACATTTAGCTTTAGACTGCTACCATCGCATGGACTACACATATCAAGCCGGATGCCACATGAGCAGCTCTCCGCCATGGAGGCCTCCTCCTTACAGCCTCCTTATGAACCTGATCTATGGCTCACAGACATTGGAGCATCCAATCACATGACCCGCAGACCTCAGTAATCTCTCTCATTAAGCCATATTCTGGTAATGATTAGGTTACTGAGGGTAACGGGTCCTCTCTCCCTCTTCAACTTTTGGTACAACTTACCTTACTATTGCAAAATGTTCATTTACTTTGTCAAATACTTTACGAGTTCCACATTCATCTTTTAACTTGCTTTCTGTGAACAAGCTTTATTCGGAACACAACGCACAATTTATCTATGATAAAGCATTCTTTTGCTTTCAAATGTGGTTACGAAAACAATTCATTACCGTGGTCTCAGTAGAAATGGACTTTATCCCATGTCCTCCATGTCTTTACAGAATGGTACTCAAGTTTTTTTTAGGTCAACGAGTTCAATTCCTACTTTGACATTCCCGCCTTGAACACCCATCTCATTATGTTCTTCTTAATGAGTTTCATGTTCTAGCTAATTCTGTTAAAAATTCTGGTTAGTTATGTGAGACATGTTTATCCGGAAAAAGTCATGTTTACCTTACTCTTTATCACAATCTCTCTCTAATACTCCTCTGTACATGTTATAAAGTGATGTTTGGGGGTCTTCCTTCACTTCATCTTACCCAACTAGATGATATTAGTTTCCTGTTACTTTTACCCTAACTAGTTTTTTTTTTTTTTTTTAGAAAAGAAATAGAGTTTGAAACTCTGATTCAGTCATGCATCATTTTTTTTTCTTCCAAAACTTGAACAAAAAAGTAAAAATAATCACTAGGGTATGAGAACATGGCAACCGAACACGGTTTCAGTTCCACAGATTCTGTATGATCTGGCATGAAACAATTTAATTTAATTTCCAGGAAACAACTTTTGAGTTGAGAAAATATTTAAATTCTTCTCTGACACACTTTAATTTAATATATGCAAAAAATACTCGTTAATACATGTAGGGGATAATTAAATTAAATAAGAACAAGATTCTTCAGAAATGGCACTTAACCAGGAGTTATACAAGAATCTGGAGAACACAACGAACAAATTAATTATATGTTCCAAATAAACATATGATTTCATTTGAAGGAATAATTTGTCGGTGGGTAGTTGCTCTAGTCATTAGAGAATATTTAATATTTAATTTCTTATTAAACTTTGCAAGGCTTTCATATTAGAAAATATGTTTCTCCTAAATAAAAAAACAGAAAATGTTTTGGCGGATAAGCCTGTAATGCGTGTATTGGACCGACTGCAAAATGTGTCACAAAAAAATATGCATTCCAAATTTTGCCATGAATGCAGCTAGGGAGGTATGTAGCTCAAATGGTAGAGTGTTTGGAAGCCCCTGCATAAGGTCCCGGATTTAAACCGATTAATGACAAAAACAATTTCTCAAAAAAAAATTACCATGAATTGTTGAAGTCATTAAACATCCGTTTCCGTAGGATAAAGAGTTTTTGAAATATCGAGTTGATGAAACAAAATACAGTTCGTGTGAAGACTAGAAACCCTTTGGATAATATGTAATCTTAAAAGACGCAAACTGCCAAAACCACAAAGTTTGTATGAGTCGGGTACCCGAATCAAATTTTGAGGCGATAACTGCGATTTGAATATTCCTATTAAAAAATAAATAAATTATGGTTAAGAGTATAAAAACATGCTGATTTGAGGGTCGATATTTTTATGCCCGACTTAAATCCAAGAAATCACATTCTCTCAGAAAAAATCCAAGAAATCACTGGAAGATATTCCTTCGTTCCTCCATGTTCTTCAAAATATTATTCGGGTATTATTTAGACTTAGCAATTTGGTTAGCTAAACAAAGTAGATATTTGGTAATTTTGTGTGGTATTATAGAGCTACGACACTGTGAAAACATTACCAAATTCCCGTATCGTTTTGCTACTCAAATCGCTGAGACCAAATAATACCTAAATAATTTTTTGAAGAACATGAAGGAACATAGTGGGATTGAAAGAGATTTTACGACAATTAAACCCCTGCCCAGCTGTCAATTTGTTTCGTCTTTAATAACTCTCTATATATTGAGTATCTTTTCTAGTAATTTCTTCTTGCAACATTGTTTCAAATTAATGTTGCATGTCTGAAGATTGTGATGCCCCAATAAGAAATGGGAACCCTATAAAATATAAGGAATTACAGAACATAAGGCATGATTATCTCGCAGTACACAAATACTCAAAATCAAATTCTAATCATTTTGGGATAGTTTTAATCCCCATAAATCACATAATTAAGAGTCCCCTGCATAAGGTCTCAGATTGAAACACAAAAATAATTTCTCAAAAAAAAAATCATTGAAAATAAATCCACAATTGATTAAACAAATATAGTTAAGTTACATTGCCAATCGTCTAAAACCACATATTTAGGGTCCGCTGAACCTAACAACAATGTCTCAAATCGATCATGTAAATGTGAAACCAAAAAAAAGACAGAACTATTTATCACATTGTAATTAATTAGGCGCCATGAAATAAGAAAAGTCTGACATACGATTAATACAAGTTGATCCAGTACTCAGTTCATTCGACAAGCTATAAAGCAATATACACTATTAATCAAGATGATCCATCTCTTAAGTCTTCCTTGAGGAAATTTTTCGTTTGCAGTTCGATGCCTTTGGCTTCTGATCTCTTCATGATCCTCAGCTTCTTGCAAGATTCAGTAAACATCCTGTAAAATGGTTGTCAAATCGGTTGTTAGTTGGTGGCTCGATAGTCTTTACGCAGAGACATGGTAGGACCAAATTGATATATTTCTGAACTCGGTGGTCAAGAGTACAATATTTACAAACTATCAAGATTCTTTTGAGGGATTCTAAAAAAAGGAAGATTCTTTTGAGGGAAATCCAGATTTATTTCACTTGCTAACTCATGGAAAGCCTATCGCACCTAGCTTAAATTTCTCTTTCTACGAGAAACATGGAATTCCTTATGTCCAGTAAATTCAATGTTCTATCGACTGACCTGTTAACATGTGTTACTGATTTTTAATATGAAATATTTCTGAAACTGTTAACCACTGCAACTAGCGTTACTAAATTTTTATATGAATGTTTTTTGAGAAATTATATGTAATACTTTATTGATTATTAATTGTAATACATAAATACTTACTCCCAAGGAACGTCTCCGATCAACATCCAATCTCCATCTTTGTCTTCATAAACGGGAACGTACTCACAACTATCTTCATCCCTCAATGCCTTGCCTGCGTTTCCAAACAATATTTAGTCAAATAGTGTCGATGAGACTGGCTAACATTTAAAAATCACGATCTATATCAACATCGTAATCTGCAAACTCTTACTCACCAATGCCATAACAACCAAAGAGCTTCTCAAGAGCCATTGCAAGATCATCATACCCTTTATAGCCACTTAAATCAATCTTCCTCAAGAAAGGTGCACCGTCCATGCTAACTTTGACGTACATTTTCGTCATTTCGCCTCCGTTGAAGCTACTCTTCCTCCGGTAAGAACACACCGGCGGCCATCCAACAACCTGGCTCTTCCTCTCATTCTTCTCCTCTCCGGCGGAGTCCTTACCAATTTCGTTAAACACCCTCTTCTTCTGCATTGAATTACAAGCGTTGCCACCAGGAAGACCAAGCCTCAGCTCTGTGATCTCAAGCCCAAGACCTTCTTTTGCCATCTTCTTTTTCTCTCTTTTGCACTTTTGGTTTATGCTTTTTTGAGCTATTGAGTTAGTTGTGTGCTGGTTTTAAAAAGGTTGATGAAAGGGCTTAGTTTATATAATAGGGTTGGTTTGGGGTTTCGGTAAAGAGAAGACATGGTATGAGCAAAGACAGGTCAAGTGAAGGTTCATTGGTCGGTCACATGAGAAACAACAGGTTGGGCCTATTGGACACCCAATACATCATAAAAGCCCGGCAATCTGAAAAGTTGATCGAACGGCTGTTGATCTTTGCTGGTTTGGTGGGGTTTAAGAGCAACCGTTTGATCTGTCGGATGGGAACAAGACATGTGGCTTGTCTGATTGGAGAATTCTCTACAATAATATCTTTACTTCTTTAATTTACATAGACACGTAGCTTATATTAATTATCTTAATTAACATTTGCACATTTTTTTTTTTTTGAGGGGAACATAGTTTGCACATTAAGAGACTGTTTGATATATGTTTAAAGACATAAACAATCGAAGTCCATTCTTAGTTTCATTCTTCCTTGTGATTCAAAATTACTCATGATCAAGTTTCTAAATAATAATTGGAGTCGGAGTTTTCCGAAGCAAAAAACCGGGCGAGAGTTCGACAAGCACGTCGACGGCAAGGGAGAAAGTTCGATCGGGATACATGGCAAAGGAAAAAACTGTAGTAGTCTTCAAGCATGAATACTGCGAGACCGCGGGAGACAAGTTCAAACACTGCTTGATCGGTTCCTTTGCTGTTGAAGAACCTATCAAAGGTCGGGCTATGAGAAGCACGTTCAAAAGAATATGGAATAGAGGTAACATGGTCGATATACTTAGAAGTTGATGTTAGTACATTCATTTTCAGCCTCCCGAGATGTCTAGAAAGAAACGCCTTGGGCGGCCCTGGGCGTTCAATGGCTCAGTAGTGCTGCTGAAACCTTGGAGTTTGGGGGATCCGACAAAAGGGGTTAGCTTCAAAAGCTTTGATGTATGGATCCAGGCTTTTAACCTCCCAATCCATGCTGTTAACGAGGAATATGAAAAAATTGCAGTAGCATGTATAGGGAGGTAGTAAACACGGATAGCAAAAATGACAGTAAAGACTGTGAAAATTATGTCAGAGTTAGAGGTCGGCTGCCCCTAGCAAAGTTGCTTCCAAGAAGGGTCCATATTCAAGTAAGGGCAGCACAAAATGGCTGGATTTCAAGTACGAACGGATGTCAAACGTTTGTAACTAGTATGGTTGCACTACACACGACAGCATTCAGTGTGAAACCGTTACCTCGGAAGTCAAAGAAGATATGGAAGAAGGATATGGGAAATGGCTCTTAGCTCATCTAGCAAGGAAAAAGGAACCTGAGCCTAGTTCCGAAGAAAAACTTGTGAGAATCACTGAAATACTCACTCAACTTGGACGAAGATGATAAGCTTGAGGATATGGAGGATGACTCACAAATAGGAAAGACCTCAGGAGCAACGAATGTCTTCAATGTAAACTTAAATCTACCTAAGATTGAGGACCAAGAACAGGTTCAGGTCAACATATCTTTGGGAGTGCATATTGTTTTAGACCAAGGGATGACATGCAAAAGCATCTCGACTTTGGTTATGCACTAGAATGCGGTAAGCAAATAGTTGGCTACTACAGGGGACAAAAAAAGTACCAAAATAGACTCCTGGAGTAGCAATCGCGGCAAACTTGGTCACGGATTGTATCATGTTACTAAACCAAGGCTCAAACAGGGAATTGGGCAACCCAAAAACTAATGCGAGGAATAAAGGGAAGGTTGTTGATAACTCTAAGGGGAAGAAATCGGATACTTACTTCAGCCCACCACCAAATAAAACTACGGAAATCACAAGTAGTAGAAAAGGTAAACAAATGTTGCTCGAAGGACTAGTACAAGGCCTGGACAAGTCAGAGAGGAGATGGAATGGTTGAGAATCCCCAAAATCCTCAGTTGATACAATGTTGTTGGTTGTGCCATAGTCGCGCCAAGACCAATGAATCTCCTCAGTTAGAATGTGCGTGGGCTTGGGAGCCCTAGCACATTCCTAATTCTTTGCTACGAAGTGATGAGTCAAGTCCCTGATGTGGTCTTCCCATCGTGACCAAGTTGAACAGCAAAAAATGAAGCAACTAGAGAGGATAGAAATTTGTAAAACGGTCTACACGTGAGCAGTGAAGTCTGGAGTGGAGGACTTTCTCTTCTGTGGTCGAAACGAGTAAAAATAAAAATACATTCTTATTCCCTTTTTAATATTAATGGATGGGTTTGCAACCTCGCAGGACAAGAAAAATAACTCTTAGCTGGGTTCTGTGGTGATCTAGCTGCGAGTCAACAATGTAATTTGTTGGAGTTACTTTTTATAATCCAACCCCAACTTCGAAAACCATGGTACGTAATAGGCGATTTTTACTCTATAGCCTCTTGCTTGGATAAGGAGGGATGTTAAACAGTGATATTCATCCAGACTGAACCTTTCATACAGGCAGTTGATAGATGCAACATGTGTGGTATAGGTTTTACAAGAGTGCCATTCACTTGGACAAACAACCAAGAAAAAGAGGAAGTCATAAGGGAACATCTAGAGATAATCCTTGGTAATCTTGAGTTGCAAGAGAATATTTGAGATTAGGTTCAGAAGGAAGCTAATTTAGACAAGGAAAGAGATTCATGTTCGAGTCAATTTGGTCCAAGCATCCACAATGCGAAGATGAGGTTAGAACGGGGTGGTCTACCAGCACTGATCTTAAAGTCAGACTAGAAAACATTGCAAAAAAACTAATGATATGGGAGGAGGGGCAAAATAGTTTGGGAATGTGCGGATAAAAACTAAGTTGCTAAAAGAAAATCTAGACAAGCTATGGTGGATGGAACATATCAGGGAAGTAAGAGTCGGGCTGTAAAGATATCAAAATGAATTCAATACTCTTCTAGGCCTGGAAAAGAAGATATGGTGACAACAAAGTAGAGCTTTATGACTGCAACAGGTGAATCACAACATAACATTTTTCCACCAAAAATCATCCAAGTGTAAGGCCAAAATACAATTATTGGTCTCCAAAATTGATTAAGATAGTGGGTAACATAGACAGAAGAGATGTCAGAGGTCCTTGAGGATCAATTCGGTTCATTCTTCAAGTCAAGTAACCCAAAAAACAATCAGATGGACCAAATCCTAATGAATGTATCGTAACTCATTAACAATAGTCTCCGAGATAGTTTGGATGCAGTATTTACAACAAACGATGTCGTGGAATCTTTCAAATCGATTCATCCGATAAAATCCCCAGTTATTGATGGTCATATTGCTTAATTTTTTCTGGAAATATTTCCATGTCTTTGGAAATGAAATTAAAAGTTTATGTCTTTCGATGCTAAATGGGAGTTGTAGTTAATAACTTTCAGACGGGCCCTTCTTGTTCTAATCCCAAAAGTCACAGAAACAAGATTCCTATTTGAATACATGCTGATTAGACTATGTACTACGGGTTATAAAATAATTACCAAGGCAAACATGAGTACATTAAAAACAGTCTTTAAGTTAGGTTATTAGTGAGGCTCAAAGTGCCTTCATTCCTAATAGGCGGGTCACTGATAACAAATTTGCAACGTTTGAATTGATTCATACAATTAAAATGCGAATAGAATGGGAGAAAGGGTCACATTTCACTAAAAGTTGACATGTATAAAGCCTAGGATCGTGTGGAATGGCCTACCTTGAGGCGTCTATGGCTAGCTAAAATCATACAGTCAATTATGAAGTGCATCACCACAATTAGGTATTTTTATGCTTAATTGAAAGATAGTTGGAGAAGTGATACATGAAAGACGCTTAAGAAAAGAATGTCCATTATCCTTTTACTTATTCCTCCTTGTGCTGTGAAGGCCTCTCAAGATCTATTGATGCAGCGAAGTCCCAAAGAGAGCTCCAGGGAGTGAAAGCTTTAAGAAGCATCCCGGAAGTTTCCCATATTTTCTTTTACCTTGATAGCTTCGTCACGAGAGGCACAATACAAGATACCATAACCCTATTAAAAATTATTAAACATTACGAGATGGACTCAGGCCTAAAAAATTATTGAAATTCTTAGATACGTATTTTGCAAATATGCTAGAACATGGCAGAGCAGCTCTGAGCACGACCTTCAGGTTGGGGAGGTTTCCCATCACAAATGTATCTCGGACTACCTACCACAATTGGTAAAAATAAAATGGTCACTTTTAACTATATTCTTGATAGAATTCAAAGTGAAGTGAAATGTTGGAAGGAAAAGTATCTTACAGCTGCTGGCAAGGAAATCCTTTTGAAGGCAATGATTTTTTTGCTGGAAGTGAGTTTCTTCTTGCTTCCAAGATTAATCAAAGATAAATACCACATAGACTCATACCAGACCAAAGCAAAACTGGGTAAACAACCATTTGTCGCTTGGCGTAGTCTGATGGCATGATTGAAAGAATTGAAATAGGGACTAGGAAACAATCAGGGTGATGGTTGTACGATTAGTCTAAACCACGATCCATGGTTGTTTTGGCAAAAAAGCATTCAAAATATTAACTCGGAGACCTATCGAAGTAGAAAACATTGTGAGAGAGTATACAAGTTTCCTCGAAAGGGTCCCGAATCTTGAGAAGTTAAAAGAAAATCTACTACCTTTAGATGTTGATGAAGTCCCCATGATTCCAATTCCGGATAAAGATTCTCCTGATGAATATGTGTGGTACTACGATGGCTCGGGTTGTTACATATTCAAATTAGGCTGCGACGATGCAAGATAAATTCAAGCAAATTCAAAGAGAGAATTCCCATCTATATGGAAATATACAGAGAAATGGTTGATCAATTTCTGGATATTAATTTTTTTAAGAAAATACAGTTCTTCGTCTGGAAAGCCCACGAAAGAATACTGCCGAAAAAGTCGAATTTACAAAACAGATTAATCTAGATTCCGAAAAAATGTCAATTTTGAGGTGATACTGAAAAGAAAAGTCGTTCTAGCATATTGTAAAATTGCATTAGACTTCATTAGACAATTATGGGGAGAGAAGCACAACTAGGATTTCACATGAGAGTGGCGTCAGAAGACTGGAGGAGATCTTCATCATCATTTCAAAAATAGAAGAAGAATAATTTTGCATCTACCTTTGGGTACTTTAGAATAATCATAACACATTCTGCTTTGAAGGTACTACCAAATCCATAAGTCATCTAATCGATCAAACAGACACATACCTTAATCCAAGTGAACAAACAACCAGCCACACCAAAGACCCCTCATATTGGAAGATGGAAGTCACAATTGAAAATTCTTGGACTCCATCCCTCCCTCTCCCCCCCCCCCCCCCACGCAATGAAGTCGAATGAATTTTCAACCTTGGTCTTATATCCGCCGGATCGCCGGTGTCCGTGTCTTGATCCAAAACCATCACAGGGAGATTTTGTGGCTCATTTGATCAACCTGAGATGAGGAAGTCGAGCAAAGGAAACTGAGGGCCTCACCCTCCAGATTGGTGTAAAGATTTCTCTAGTAATGAGTATGTAGAAGCTAGTTATCAAAGGAGATGCTGAAATCTTGTCTAAGCAGTTACAGGTTCTAGAGAAAGAGGATAAAGATAGAATCATGGTGAAAGACATCGGTAAAGACATCTCTAGAAGCATATCGAGTCTCAAATGTCACATAGAGATCGATGAAGAGAACATCGAACAAAGCATCGCACGTGCTCGCCAACACACTTTAAGAATTAATGAGGCTCCATTTGGCGATATCAATTATTTCTACCTCGTCGGAGTTGAGGTAGGGAGTTATGCACTTTACAATATTATTATCGCTTACGGTTTATGAGCATGCTTGGTGTTATATATATGTCGATTCGTATATTGTTGTTATTATCGATTCACATGCTATTGGGTGTTAGGTGATTATTACGTGATACATGATATTACGTGATACATGATATTACGTGTAACTTGCTATAATCATATTGTTTATTGCATATCACCTTATTGTTGCGGTGATTCACTGGACAACTCATTTTCCAAATTGGCTGACATCTATGAATTTGATCAAAGACTATAGACGGGCTAGAATTATAGCGTTTCCGAATTAATTGTCTTAACAAATATTACAATTAATTCGAAAACGCTATAATTCTAGCCCGACTATAGTCTTCGATCGATCTGTTCCGATACGTGTAATTATTTTAGGGTGAGCAAAAATCTCAGTAGGTACCGCCTAACCACTGGCGTAGAAATATAATAATCAATTAAACTGTAACAGGTTATCAATTAATAGCATGCAGCACAAATCACGTAATTATCATGCTTTAGATATCATACGAATATCATGCATAGCTTAACAATTAACACATAGAATCATGATAAACCGTAATTACAGTAGACATGAAAACTATATTTCTCCTACCTCATTGTAGCTTCATGACAATAGCTTTGAAATGATACGAGTAGCTCCAATCATGTTTCTCCAAATATTTTCAGTATCTCTCTATCTCTCTTATCCGTAGTTGAATCGAATATGGAATGAGAAATAGATAAAGCACTAGTCTTTATTTATCGAAGTCAACAACCAATCAGATTGCGATGAGTCACAGGAAACGTGGCGCGCATGCCGCAAAAGGGCAGCCACACGCTGACACATGTCCGCCACGTGGTAAACATATATAAAATATATCCCTATGTGCGAAAATGTTCTCCCTGCGTGTCAAACATGCAAGGCAATTCACTGTGTCGTGACACGTGTCCCTCTGCGTGTCACACATTTATTTGGCCAAATCTAAATGCTTATCCTCAACCACCGCGTCAAATAAACATGTAATTTAGTCACGTCAAGCATATAACAAGACGCATATCACAAGATGCATACATATGTACTTAATTATCAGTTAAACTACTAATTATCACTAATTATTTCTAAACATTTTTATCTTTAATTTAGCAATAAAATAAGATATTACTACTTTCACTGTATTTATGGACGAGCTTAACATTAATAGTTTTGCAGCTATGGGCTTATCTATCAACTACTAAAAAATTAGACGTGAAATAAACTGAAGTAAAATAAACTTAAGAAATGCGGTTATTACACCCCGAAACCATACTTTACTTGAAAAATGAGGCAAAGAGATATGAACCTTCCCAATAAGTTCAAGCCAGTTTTCCTGAAGAGCGGTGATGACATGGAGGAATGACAATGAATTCAGCCCTCCCTCCTCGAAAGGGAAAGATAACTGATCCCATCAAATCCATTGTCGACGAGAACAATCGACAGAGCTCCAAAATAAACCTGCCAACAATGCATGAAGGCGACAGATCACCTATTTTGGGGCTGCTGGAACTGACATTAGGTGAACCGGCAAGGAACCTAACACGCTTCGTAATAGGTTCATTCGACCACCTACAGATAAAATCTTACATCTCCAAGCTGCAACTCAAGCGATCCAGTAACGGTTAAAATGTCGTAGTAGTGGGCTTTCGCCAAAAAATAGGGGCTATATAAAGAAAGGGAAATGGCTTAAATGGGAATCCCAACCAGGTTGCAATATTATTATGGCGGGTCACAGAAAAGGAATCAGTAACAAAAAACTACTTAATCATATTGTAGGACTGTTCAGATACCGCAACACATGGACAGAACTACATGAAAAGTAGCATGGGTTGTAGCCCCCTGGCCTTTGTCTTAGAATTAGTAATTGAATGGGGAATGCTCTCATACAAAACAACTACCAATTTTTGGCCCCCTCTAGTTATGAGATTGTTTACCTTGCCCCACCCCTCCCTCCTAAAAAAAATTATGGGCCCGTACTAAAAGAAGCTTCTTCGCCCCATCGATAGACCTCTTATGCCTGTTGAGGAATAAAAGACAGTAATTTGCATATAACGAATGAGAGACGACGGGGGCATCACGCGCACATTGAAAAGGAAGAATGGTACATGTATCAAAGGAATAATTACAAGCACGAATGAATGCATACTGAGAAAGAATAAATAAATCTTGTCATAGAGTTTCACCTTGTCTAACATCATAAGTATCGTGAGAATATCTAAAAATGTGGCCATGCAGAGATATCGAGTACCAATTATTGCACAAATAAGAGCGTACTAAATGACAAAAAACAATGGAAATACTAAAATGTCCTAACAATGCCATCAAGAAATCCAAATTGATCCAGTCATATTTCTTCTTTATAACTGTGTACGAGAGAATCCTGCAGAGAGAATTCAATATACACCAAGAGTAGGGGATAGAAAGGACACAGGAAGTGTAAGGTTGTGTGTAGGGAGAGAGTAAGACAATAGCACTGTATGAGAGAGAGACAGGATTTTGGCAGAGCTTCCGCGTATCTCAGGTGATTCCGCCCTTGTATGGAAGGGTTAGCGATCCTATATATAACGGAGAATGTGACCGTTGTAGTGGGTTAATGCGCCCATTGATGGCGGCTTAATTAGCTTAACCACAACGGCACGTTCGTCCGCGTATATAGGGACCGTTACGGCACGTTACCCGCGTATACCGGAACCGTTGACCGGGTTGACCGGGTTTATGGAGCTCGTGCCATAAATCTCTCAAAGCAGTTACTAGGGGTCGCGCGCGGGCTTGGTTGTCGCTCGCGCGGGACAGGACTTTCTCTAGCCTCCAAACCACTATGTCCCTACAAGTCTCGTGTGGTGGTATGCGAGGGCCCTGTCTCGCAGCCCCCACGTGTATCAGCGCGGCTGGTGATCCAGTGTGTGTGGAGCACAGCTAGGTGTGTTGGATGGTCGCCACGTGGCTAAGATCTGCCTGTCTGGAAAGCACTATCTACATTAGCCCCCTTTCTGCGCGTGAAGACGCATAGCCGGATAGGCTTCAATGCGCAGGAACCAATGTACGCGTCGCCGCCACGCACCAATTCAAATACACGCAGATTCAGCCCCCCGTGCGTGTCATTATGACCTAAAATCCTTAGAGTCGTGCCGTCTGGTCTTTTATGGTTTTAGGCATGACGTCAGCTTGTCCTGTGATTGCGCGATTCGACGGTGACGGTTTAGATTCGACTACTGAAAGGACGCAACCCTTCATTGTTTTTTTGGATAAATACTCTGTACCCTCCATTGTTTGCAAAGCATCACTTCTTTCTCTTAAAGTGAATGATACCCGGAAGCCTTCAAGAGCAGATCCAAGTGATTAATCATCAATTCTTTCTTGTCAATCGTCTTCTTCAACCGGCTTCATCCAAGCAAGCTTTACCAAAACAAGGTTGGCTTTGCTCAATTCCCTTTAATGTACTGATATATGCTTTGAACTGTATTGGATCTGCAAACCCATGACTATCTAAAACATGCCATTCGTCGGAAACTGCAAAGAAACCTTGTTCTTTAAACCCAGGACTGATTTAATCCCCAGATTGTAAGGGTTTTGAATGTGAGGTTTCTAAAATTCCCAGCAATGTAAACGATTCTGAACTTTCAAACCCAAAATTGACACTGAACAGTTCATCTTCTCTTTGACAAAACATCGTTGCTTCAAACTGAACTGAAATTCGAACTGATTCTGGAAATTCAAACTAAAGTATGTGTGTTTCTCCCCCCTTTTTTCTTGCTTTTCCGCAGGAATGGCAAAGACAAAAGGAACAAAGCCCGTTAAAGAGGTCGAAGAAATACATGATCTTCCCCAAACCTTATGGCGGAAAGCCCCCTATTTGGGCGGAAAAGACTTTTACCATGCTAGGGTTAAGGTGAACAACCTACCAACTCCCGTTCCTCCTGAAGAGTTTCAAACATTGACCCCACCTGTTAACGCAGCCATGCTTGAATTGATCGATGCCATGGATGTGGTTCGACTAGGGGTTGAAAATGGGTTTTTCCCCCATACTGTAGTTTCCACTCAAGCGTTTGTTCAGAAATTGGACTTTATGGATGAGTGGATTGACCACGTATTGACCCACCATGCCATCGCATTGAACAATGCTGTTATATATTTCGCAGTCCGTGCTATGAAGGGTGCTGCCGTGAAGTTGGACCAGTCCATGCTTCTAAACCTTCTCTCGCGCTATTCTCCTGCGACTCACACATTCCACTTTGCTGAGTTCGAGGCTGCTCCCACTCTTGAAGATGTACACATGTTGTATGATCTTTCTCCTGTTGGTGAGGTGGTCCCCTGAGCCCTTTGAGGACCGATCCAGAACTTGCTCTGTACAAGCAGATGGAGGAATGCTTGTCAGAGGTAAATAAAATTTCCACCCGGTGGACGCCTGCGAAGCTTCTTCTCGACTGGCAACTGGTTGATACATCTGCGAAGAACACTTGGGGCAAGTGGGTCCACTACTTCTTTCGCGACTATGCGAATAGTAGTATCACCAAGAAACTCCTGGGCCAGAACCCAAAGGCGAAGAATTATGTGAACGGGAAAGGTTACCATCTGACCTTGTGTGCTTTTCTCTGTGCCTGGTTATCGAGGTATTTAATTGATGGTCACCCTCACGATGGGGTTTTCTACCGTGTCCTCCCTCTTGCTGTGAAACTGACCCTTGGTCAAAGATTCGCAATTGGGCCGCTAGTCTTGGGCACCCTGTACCATAGATTGGACCAATTGGTTGTGGCAACCAAGGACTCTCGCGGTCGCCTCAATGTGTTGACCTATGTCAACATCGCATTCCTGACTATGTGGGTTTTTGAGCGATGGCCCTCTTATGCTCCTGTTCCTTCTAAGCCCGGCAAGTGGTGTGTCCCAGGTGCGGAGGAGGAACTTTCTAGTGGAAGGGCTGCTAGATGGTTTGGAACTCATTTTCTTAAGTGTACCTGGAGCCTGATATGCGATGATCGCAGCAAGTTTACGGCTAGGCCTTATGCCACACGCATTGAAAATGTGTGATGGTTCCCAAAGTTGTATCCTGCCAGACCTGTTGTTTTCTCGGAAGAACTTCTTTTCAAGGGTCATAAGCGTTTCCATGAGCGCTATTGCGAATTGTTCTGCTGGTGTCTAAGGGGCTCTCTTCCTGCTCTTGCTGAGTATGTTCGCGAGCTTACTCCCAGGTACGAGAGGATCATAGTCGATGTCGATCCCACTCGCGTTTCTCCCCAGTTTGGGTTTGATGCGGTGGCGCCATCAGTCTGGACCAGATCCATTGTGCGAGGCTGCTACAAGCGGCTGCTGTCTGGGGAGTGCCAAACGATTCTGAGAAGAACCCTTCCCTTTGATCAACCTGCAGGTGGCCGCGCAGGTGGCTATTCCAAGAACTGGGTTGCTTATTGGACTACCCAGCAAGCCAGATTCGAGACACAGTCGACTCCTCCTCCCAGCAGAGCACCTGTGATCAAGAGAAATTCCTTCCCCTTCCGTCCTAAGTGCAGCTTAGACGACTCCTAGTACGGCTGCTACTCATTGCTGGACCATGAGAATCACTTGTGCCCCTCCACCATCCTTGAATAAAAGATGGACGCAGTTAGGGAAGGTGCTTCGCATGTCATCAAATACAGCGAAGATTTCGCCAAGGTATACAATCTCCTTTTGCGCATGTTGAGTTTCTTTATTATGATGTATCGAAACTTATGCTCCATTTTCTGTTGTAGTGCTATGTGAGGAGGTTTGCATCTGGTGAGCGCTCCAAGTCGCTGATCAACACCATTGTTGTTGCGAGAAGGCAGGGTGAGCCAATTCTGCTAGCTATGAGAATGGCTCCCGCAATCGAGGCCCGAATTCGCGAGGTAATGGACGCATTTGTTGATTCGCTGATAGACAACACTCTAGCTCTGTCTCCTCCTAGGAACGCTCCGTATCCTCCCGCAGACATTGCTCCAAGGGCAAAGAGACCAAGGCAGAAGGGAATCACAATATCTTCCCCTAGGAGTGCTCCAGCTTCCTCTCCTGCAAAGTCCCTTACTTCCAAGGAAAAAGGCAAAGGTCGTATGCCAAGCAAGGCGCGGAAAGAGCTCGCAGTCGAGACTTTTAGTCCGTTTGGTCAGGAGGAAGAGGAGGATGAGAGAAGGGAGGTGAGAGAGAGAGGTGATGATGAAGAAGAGGAGAGAGTCGAAGATGACAGAGAAGAAGGAAGAGGTGAGATACAAGAGGAAGATTCGAAAGGTATCTCTAACAAACTTATCTTATCATTATCTTAGCTCTCGCCGCCTTATTGAACAGTTTGTTCTTTCGCAGATGATGATGCAGAAACTATCAGCGGCCTTCTGGCCAAGAGGCAGAAGAGGGGTTCCCACTCTGGTGTTTCCAGTGAAGCCATAGATGAGGACATCCTGCTGAGTCTAGAAGAACAGCTGCGGAGGTTGCTGAGAGAAGAATGAAGCGAGAAGAAGATGAGATTGAACGCATAAAACAAAGGAGCTTGGACGAGCAACATGTTGAGGACTTGACGCGGCAAACCGATGAGGAAGATGCGACTCAAGTTGATGAAGAAGATGCGGCTCAAGAGGAAGATGCGGCTCAAGAGGAAGATGCGGCTGCTCTGGAGCAGGCTTAAGCTGATTTTGAGGAAATCGCAGGTGGTAAACAAGGTGAGATTTTTAACCTCGCTGTGACTTATCAAGAGGTGATTAGGGGTGCATTAAAGCATGGCTTGTCAAAAGCTGACATCCACCGCTGGCTAGTAAGCAAGTGCGGTGAACCTTCAGGTAATCATTCAAGCAGTGTTTGTGGACTAGGATTAGTAACCCAAGCATCATCATAACTGATTTCTTCGCACCCCAGGTCACGCTCACCTTAAGGATGTGCTTAACGAAGATACATTAATAGGACATGGTGTCGCGTCCTTAGCATATGACGAAGATGCTACAATCCCACCTACGCGTGGAGGTGCTCGCTCTTGGTTTATCAAAATAAAATATTGTATGACACAAGTTACCTCACATTTTCCTGTCTTATATCGCAGGCGATGCTGATGAGGCCGTGCTGGAACAAAGAAGTCAACCCTCTGCATCTTATGTCCCAAAGCGAAGTTCGCGTGTCGAGAAGCCTGTCGCAGCTGCTGAGTATGCAGGAGAGCCCTTGGAGGATGCCATCGAAGTTTCTGATGATGTCGAAGCTGACACCGTGCTGATGGAGGAAGATACTAATGCTGCAGCCGAAGAAATGGAGACAGATGCTGCTGAGACTGAGATTCATTAGCAGGTCGCGGAAGATGTAGCATCACATGTGAACGTGAATGTTCAGATGGGTGCTCCCGAGCCTCGCGAGTCCCTCGCACCTGAAGGAGTTCCTGATCGAGCAGCAGCTACTGCTGTTACCATTCCTCCAGCAGAGATAGAGCCTCCAGAGGTTCCCCAAGCATGGAGTTTTTGGGGCTCGCAGGTGGGAGCTGCAATTGCGCATGTGGCGGCCTATACCCTTCCTGCCAACTATGAGGAGCTAGAGTTCACAGCTGATAGACGAGCAATGGAGCGAGGACAGACTTCGACTGCTCCAGCAATGCGCATTCCCTCTTTGCGCGAGATCCTTGAAGGAACTGGTATGTTACCATTTCTCGCATTCTTCACTTGTTCATTTACAAGTTTTATGCTCTAAACTTGAATCATCACTATCAGGGTTGAAGAAAACTGATGTGGATTGGCTAGTTCGGATGTGTGTCTCCTATCCTCGGTTATTTGCGAGGTCTCTAGAGATAGAACCTTTTAACAGAAGACTGTTCTTGACTGAAGCCATCTGGATTTTGGAGCAGCTATCTGCGGCCACCCCTGCGACCATTTCTCCTCAGAGTGCGCAGCTGCTTTTCAGCATGTGCCAAGGCCTTCAAGCCAAATTTCAAGGCAAGCTGGGCTTCGGGTATCTTATCAACAGAGTCACCCAGATTCGCGCAGCTGTGAATTTGAAGCGCGGCTTCCATAACCTCGCAGCTGAGGGGCAAAAGGTAGAGAAGCAAAGGCAGAAGGCTGAAGAGGCTGTCAAGCTCTTCCATGAGATGAGCACCAAGTACGAGCAGCTGAAGCGAGAAGTGGACCAAGTGACAAATACATCACTCTTGTTTTCTCCTGATGACCCCCTGATCAAAGATTTATTTTGAAAAATAGCAAGTATTTGTTTTGAACAAAATGTTAAAACATTATTGTAATGTTGCTAGGGTTTCGCGCCCCCCCCTGTTTTATTCAAGGCTTGGATGCCCGTTTTGCCCTTCCCGGGATTTGCTCGAATATTTTATGCGTATCAATTATGACGTCAGCTGGTGACATGCCCGCCTTGATTTTCGCGCTAAATGCTTATCAGATTAGCACGCTTTCCTTGGGAAGTCCATCCGTATCATGACCTTCCGTCATTAATTAAGGTACGCCACCGAATCGTCGTAGCCTTTAGTAGGGTAATTGAATGTTACCTTTCTGAAGGCGTAAGTGATTGATTCTTACCCCTTTTCCAAGATTTGCTGACTCAGCTAGGGAACTGAAGGGTCTCCGTAGGGTCTATATAAACCCTGCCTTCTGCTGCTTGGGTTCTTCATCCCAAAATGTGGCTTGCCATGAGTCCTTACGACTGCTGGCTTCAACGCTTGGCAATGTCATGTTGTGAAACCTGAGTTTGTGCTTTGTTCCATAGAAATAGCTTTCGAGATCTTCTTTACGAAGTTTATTGATCTTCATAACCATCGTAAAGAAGATGCACATAATACCTCATGCTTGTTGGAAGACTTTTCTTCGTCTATTATGTTATCAGGTCGTATTTCCGGCTGCCTTCCGGCGAGGTGCAGTACTGTATTGGTCTTCTTACCAACTCGTAATGAACGGAGCGTTTCTCCTCTAGATTTCCAGGAGGAGAACTATTTGCCTCCACGTTCTTGAACTCGGGGTGGCGAGCCATCGTGCTCGTCTCCGTGGACAAGGAGCCTCCTGCCCCAGGAGTTGCTGATTGCCTATTCTTCACCACCGCATACGCCTGAACAGGTGGTTCATCTGGCATATCTCTTGGGGTGAAGACCAGACAGAGGCCTTGTCAGATCCTGGGGTCATGAAGATGGCGTCGCATAGCCTTTGTAGCGTTTGTAGGCCGTTCATTTTATAGCAAGACCTTTCTTGCTATAGGTATTTGTTCGCAGACTATTATGTCGTATAGTTTTTTTAGGACCAGTAGGCCGATCATTTTACAGTAAGGATTTCCTTTCTGTATAACTTTCGTCTGTAGGCCGCTATCTAGATGAATTGTAAGTCATTTTGACTATGTAATTAGCTCAGTCTGAGCTTTCGCGTGTAAGTTGCTATCTAGACAGATAAATTGTAAGTCATTTTGACTTATAATAAAGCGTTTTGTATCATTTGCTGTTCTTGTTACAACAAATTGTAATATCGCGTGCGCGTTGGGAAACTTTGCCCCTTTGTACTTGAATGTATGCTTGACAAATTGTGCATTCGCATGATGCGTTGTCGCTATAGTTGTCTATCTAATAGATAGATTCGCGGATCATAAAGATCATACATTAGAGCTGTTATCTTAGTAGATAGGCTTTTAGATCATTTGAGATCGCATTTGAATATCACTGCTATCCTTGCAGATAAGCTTTAAGATCCCTTAAGATCAGATTTAAGTATTGTTGTTATCTCGACAGATAAGCTTGGGATCAATTATAATCATATTTGATTAGTGCTGCTACCTCGGCAGATAGGCTTTTAGATCACTTAAGATCATATTTGCATAGTGCTGCTATCCCGGCAGATAGGCTTTCGATCAATTGAGATCTTATTTGCATAATGCTGCTATCCCGGCAGATAGGCTTGGGATCAATTAAGATCGTGTTTGCTTAGTGCTGCTATCTCAGCAGATAGGCTTAGGATCAATTAAGATCGTGTTTGCATAGTGCTGCTATCTCAACAGATAGGCTTTCGTTTTTAAGAAACAGAGAGGTAAACGAAGCGACAAAAGACAGCCATAGTCATAAAATTCTTCCCATATGGGAGAAGTATTTTATTATAAACACCCTCATATGGGAGAGGCGAAATTACAAATCCCACATATGGGAGGGAAGACGCATGAGTCTACCACAATACTGAGCATAAAGTAGGCATTGTAATCTAATGCATGTAATGAGAGAAGTTTAAGGTTAATACTTCTTAATCCAGCGCATGTTGACCGAGCTTGGGGTCGTGTCCGTCCCATATAGTCTTTGTATATTGCAGTAGCCACTATCAAAGACTTCTTTGACTTCGAAAGGTCCTTCCCAGTTGGCTGCGAACTTTGGGTGAGCTGCCTCCCGCATGCAGTGGTCCGATGCGCGCAAGACCAGGTCCCCAACCGCGAAATCTCGACGTTGGACTGTTTTATTGTACGCGCGAGCGATCCTCTCCTTGTACCATTTATTAGTCCGCTTGTCTTGCTCTCGCTTTTCTTCCAACAGGATCAAGTCATGATCGCGCTGATTCTCGTATAGTGCATGGAAAACCAACCTTGAAGAGTTGATTTTTACCTCCGCCGGTACCACAGCTGCAGATCCATAGCATAAAAGAAATGGAGAGACCCCTGTAGGGGTCCTCGGCGAAGTTCGATATTCCCACAACGCTAAGTTCAAAGAATCAGCCCATTGCTTGTGATCGTCTGCGACCATCTTGCTCAGGATTCTCAGTAGTGTTTTGTTGGTCGCTTCTGCTTGACCATTCCCTTTTGGATAATAAGGAGTAGAGCATATCTGCCTGATGTTGTACTCCGCTAGCTTTGCGAATATTCTAGATTGAGAAAAGAGCTTCAAACTTTGAAAAATTTACCTGTTGCATCTATTAGAAGTGATCATGGTAGGGATTTTGATCAACTTGACTTTGATTTTTTTTGTGCAAAGCATGGCATATCACACAACTTTTCTGCACCTTGAACTCCACAGCAAAATGGAGTAGTTGAAAGGAAAAATAGGACACTTGAGGATATGTCAAGAACCATGCTTCTGGAAAGTAATTTGCCAAAGTTCATGTGGTCAGAACATGTTAATACTGCCAATTATGTGCTAAATAGATGCTTGATTAGACCTATTTTGAAAAAGACCCCTTATGAACTGTTTAAAGTAGGAAGCCTACTGTTTCGTATTTCAAACCTTTTGGTTGTATTTGTTTTGTGCATAATAATGGTAGAGACAATCTTAGTAAGTTTGATGCTAGAGGGATGAAGGTGTATTTCTTGGATATTCTCAAACTAGCAAAGCTTATAGAGTTTACAATAGAAAAACCAATATTGTGGAAGAGAGTATTCATGTGTTTTTTTGATGAAAGTACTAAGGATTCTCTGAGTGAAAGTTTTGCAGATCTAGATTTGAACAAGCATGAGTTAGATGATGATGTTGTGAAAGAGGACAAAGGCAAAACTAATGTGCAGAATCGATCAGCAGAATCTCAAGGCCTTGAACCTCCTGCAGAACCAAAATCTTAAAGCCTTGAGACAGAAGCTGAAACTTTCTATGATGCTCCCTCTACTGTTTCAAGAACTCAAATCCTTGAAGGAGAATATTCCTGGATACTAAGAAAGAAGTTTAAGTACATTGCAGATCATCCAGCTGACAACATCATATCTGATCCATTAACTGGAACTCAGACAAGAGGACAGTTGAAGAACTTGTGTGCTTTTTGATCTTAGGGGACCTGCCAGCCCGGATATTCTAGGTATAAATGAATGAAACTGGAATTTGCAACAATTCTCACTCCAAGAATTCTCCGCTTTGATCCGGGGGTCCCCGTAGTGCATTTGTATCTTTGATTGAGCCTAAAAATACCAAGCACTAGAAGATGCATACTGGATCATTGCAATGCAGAGTGAGCTGAATGAATTTCAAAGAAACAAGGTATGGAATCTGGTTGCCAGACCTAAAGAGAAATCAGTTATTGGAACCAGATGGGTATTCATAAATAAGCTTGATGAGAATGGCAAAGTGGTAAGGAATAAAGCCAGACTGGTGGAACAAGGATATAATCAGGAAGAAGGTATAGATTATGAGGAGACTTTTGCTCATGTTGCCAGGTTAGAAGCTATTAGAATACTTCTTGCATTTGCATCTCACAATCACATAAAAATTTATCAAATGGATGTCAAATGTGCTTTTCTGAATGGCTATTTACAAGAAGATGTTTTTGTAGCACAACCTCCTAGTTTTGAAGATGAAAACTTTCCTGATCACTTTTATAAACTAGAAAAAGCTCTTTATGGGTTAAAACAAGCTCCAAGGGCTTGGTATGATAGACTTTCAAAATTTCTACTTGACAACAATTTCAAGAGAGGTCTAGTTGATAAAACTCTTTTCATTAAACATCATCAAAGTGATTTGTTAGTAGTTCAGATCTATGTAGATGATATTCTATTGGGTGCTACTAATGATGCTCTTTCAAAAGAGTTTTCTAGTCTGATGTGCAGGGAGTTTGAGATGAGCTTAATGGGAGAACTGGATTTCTTTCTTGGACTTCATATATTACAAATGAAGAAAGGAATTTTTGTACATCAAGTAAAGTATACCAAGGACTTATTGAACAAGTACAATATGTCACAGTCAATGGTGCTTAAAATCCCTATGAGTTCATCACTCTCATTAGACAAGGATTCAAATGGTAAGTGTGAATCAAAAGGAATACAGAGGTATGATTGGTTCACTTTTGTATTTAACAGCTAGCAGACCTGATATTATGTTGAGTGTCTGTATGTGTGCTGGATTTCAAGCAGATCCTAAGGAAAGTCATTTAACTGCAGTCAAAAGAATTTTTAGATAAATGAATGGAACCAGAGACTTGGGGCTTTGGTATCCAAGAAGATTTAATTTTATGTTGAGTGGCTATTCATTTTGCAGGATATAAAGTAGACAGGAAAAGTACTTATGGATGTTGCTAGTTTCTTGGATCTTCATTGATCAGTTGGCATTCTAAAAAGCAAAATTCTGTAGCATTATCAACTGCAGAAGCTGAATACATTGCAGCTGGAGCTTGCTGTTCACAAGTGTTATGGATTGCTCAGCAACTTAGAGATCGTGGTTATAATTTCATAAATGTGCCTATTCATTGTGACAATACAAGTGCTATCTCAATCTCTAAGAATCCAGTCCAGCACTCAAGAACCAAGCACATAGATGTGAGACATCACTTCCTTAGATATCATGCAGAACCAGGTGATGTTGTTTTATCTTTTATTTCTACTTCAATGCAAATTGCTGATATTTTCACTAAACTTTTGCCAGATGATAGGTTTTCATCCCCTTGAATTGGGGATGTTAAACAAGGATGCATTGTTTTAGGGTGAGTATTGGTACTTACATGTGTTTATATGTTGAAATCTCAAAGCCTTGAGATTATACTTTCCAAAGCCTTGAAAGTATAGCTCAGAGCTTTGAACTTTCTCAAACTGCAGAAAATCTCAAGGCCTTGAGATTGTTCGCCAGGTCTTGAAAGCATCTGTATTTTTTTTTAAAAAAAAAATGGATCATCAAATATTATATCTTATCCTTTTAGATAGCTATATAATATTTGAATTACTCAGAGAATTTTCTAAAATATCCAAAAATATTTTTTCAATATCCTTTTTGCATGTTGATTTTAGTAGAGTCCTTTTATGACTCATCCTTTTCAACCTACTTAAGCTGAAGGTCAGGGCTTATTCTTCTTCATTCTCTCTCAATTCTCTACGTCTCTCCTATCAATTTCTCTCAATCTCATTCCCTTCTCAAAACCCTAAACCCAAAATGGAGCGCAAATCAGCCAGGATTCAGCAACAAGGGAAGCCTTCTGGAAGATCCAAGAAGAGGGAAAATAAGAAGGAGAAGATTGTGATTTCTGATTTAGATTCAGAAAATACTCAGAGTTTGCATGAGGACACTCCTCCTGCAAAGAAGTCCAGAACAGAAAAGGGGGATGAAGGCTTAAGCATTGATCCACAGAAGGAGACAGAGACTCAGGGTGGTGATCAGCCTAGGTCAGACAAGAAGAAAGGGGGAGAGAAGAAAAATTCAGGAGAGGAAGAAAAAGGGAAATCTGCTCAAGAAAGCAAGAAGAAGTCAACTGAAGGAGAACAAGAGAAGAGCAAACCCACTGAGAAGAAAACAAGGGTTAAGCAGGTTGCTGCTGCAACCAAAAAGGGTTATCAAGGCAAGAATGCACTTCCTTCATATTGGTTTGTTAGTTCTGAAGTTAGGACTGTGTGGATGCAAGGTTATGCTTCATCTAAGGTAGCTTTCTGTAGTATGGTTTCTGAGGAGTTATTGGATAAATTGGATATTGATTGTATGAGAAAGTTAAGAGAAACTGCAGTTTGGAAAGTGTTAAATCCTAGTTCAAAAGTCTATCCTAGTTTAACTAGGTTATTTATCTGAATTTGGTTCATGAAGGTGATGATAAGATGGTGTTAACTTCAAAAGTGGCTGGGATAGATTTGAGGTTAGATCATAGGAATTTTGCCAAAGTCTTGGGCATTCCTGAAAGTATAATGTTGGGAATTATCCTGATAGGAAGGAGTGTCTGGAAAAGGCAAAAGGGATTTTTTTCATTGACGGTGTACCCTCTGGTCCAAAGCAGTTGATACACTCTGTGCTCAACTGTGAATCTAAATTTTTTTTTACAATTTTGATGAGGAGTGTGGTTCCGAGGGAGAACTCAAGGGAGTTGGTTACTGATAAGGTTCTTATACTGATGTATCTGATATCTCAAGGGTTTGAGATAGACTTGCCAACAGTTGTTATGGAGCATATGATTTATTGTGCAACTAGAACCAGAAACCATCCTCTTCCCAATGCCAACCTTTTACCTCTTTTCTTTGAGCATTTTGATGTACCTATGAAAGGGGATGAAAATATTACTGGAGGTTTTGTGTTGATTGATGAGACTGCAATACAGAGGATTGGGGTAGTTCAGACTGGGAAAGGACATTGGAAGTTCTATTCAGAATTGTCAAATGATGAGCTTGGAGAGAAGGAGTTTGTAAAGCCAAAGGGGGCCACATCTGGGAAAGGACAAGCCAATGAGGATTATTCTTTGTTGGTTGAGAAGTTTGAAGATCAGCAGATTGAGATTGAAGATCTCAGACAAAGGCTATTTGATCTGTCATCTGAATTTAACTAGTTCAAGGGCTTGATGAATGTGATGAATGGGAAGCTGGATGTTGTCATCAAGGGTTTGAACTTGGAGAAGATACCTTCTGCTACTAGTCATGACACCAGTGTGGACTCAGATGAAAGGATAGGTGATTTCTTGAAGAAGAAGAAAAAGAAGCCAATTCCAGTGGTGCTTACATCAAAAGATCTGTATGAGCAAACTGATGAAGAAGATGCTGGTGAAGACACAGGTGTTGATGCAACTACAGAAGTAGATTCAGTGCAGGTTAAGAACAAGAAGGTGGATGAGATCACTGAAGAAGTTGTTGCAGAAGTGGAAGCTGAACAAGAGGGAAACCAGTCTGCTGATGATGCTGAAAGTGAAGAAGAAGTTGGAGAAGGCTCAGAGAAAGGCCAGAAATCAAAGAAGAAATGAAGATCAGAGAAGACCAAAGCCTTGAACCTTTCCTTCTATCTATTTCTTTTCTGTTCTCAATGCCTTGACTTTATAGGAATAAATTTTGTTTAAGTTTTTTTTTTAGACTCTGAGTAATGATCCAACATTTCTTCACCTTTTGTTTGATGAAAGTCAAAAAGGGGGGGGAGAAATTATGTGTTTTTTTTGTTACTTTCAGTACTTGAATAATAATAATCAGTTGTTTTGGTTAATCAGCTATGTTCTTGGGTTAACTGTGATTATCTGTGAATTGCTGATACTGTGATTATCTGTGAATTGCTGATTATCTGTGTTGATTTATCTGGTATTATTTTCTATTGTTTCTGCAATATGGTGTCATCTAATTCTTACAAGGAGTTGCAGGAATATCTACACAAGATTATAGGTTTTGTCTTTCATCAAGGGGGAGATTGTTGACTCAAATACCCTTGAGTGTGTTTTGAGAAGTAATTGTTTTGAGTGATGAAAGACAAAGACAAAGACAAAGCATTTCAGATACTCCAAGGCTTTGAGATACTGACAGAGCTTCAAAGCCTTGACAGTTGTTCTTATTCTGCTGAATGTTCTAACAATCTTGTGTTGCAGATTGGATACCTGATTTTATAGATCAGACATTTGCTGAATATACACATGTTTTACATTATCTATATATCTAACACAATTGCAGATGTTCAGAACCGGGAGAATCTAAGTTTTCTGGACTTAACTTTGAAAAACTGTGAAGCATGTTCAGAGCTTCAAGGCCTTGAGATGTGCCTTGAGCTGCTGACAGTTTTACAGAACTGAGTTGATTCTTTCTTGCAGGTTTTGATCCTTATTATTGTGATTTTTTAATGACTTCCAAGAGTCTTAAACTTGTTTATCATGAATTATATGTGTCAGAAGTTAATCAGATTATTGTTCTAATCTTTTAACCAGTTTTTATCAGAAACTGGAAAACCAAACAGTCATAGTACACTATATTTCTGGACTTTGTTGTTGCTGTGTTTTAATTTTTTTGCAGGTTTGTTAAACGTGCAAAAGCAATCTCAACAAACTCCAACGGATATCCACTTAGAGTTCTTTGAATTTCAGTTGAAAACAGAAGGAGGATTTGTAGGAACTGAGATCCTAAAATCTCTCATTCAGTTGCAGCTGGTGGATAAAGAGACTGGTTTGAATTTTGAAAGGCAGAGGCTTGCAGAATACTGAGAGAAGTGTGACAAATTCGTGGGAGATCATTCATTCAAACACACAGACATTCAAGGTTCAATTCCAGATTTCAGAAGATCAAATCATTCCAGTTTTCCAGAAGAACACATCCATGCTTCACTAGCTTATTCTTCTACTGTGTTCTTCATCTGTTTTGTAATCTGTTTATCTTTTGTATATCTAAAACCTCACTAAACCTAGTGGTTGGTTGTTCAATTGAACAAGAGGTTCTTGTTAGCTCAACAGTTAGTAGCTGGAACTAGATAGGTTTTAAACCATAAGCTGTATAGGTGTAAGGGAAATCACTTAGGCTTGAAGATCTAGGGTTGTTTTTGTGTGAGTAATAAGAAGTGTTTGCCCAATCCTGGTGGGATTAGATCCCTCAGGCAGAGATTAGTTCCATTGGGACTGAACTCTGTAAATTGCTTTATGTTCTTTACTTTACAGTTTGGTTAATTTCTGCTGCACACAACTCATATTCAACTAGGGTTTATAAGCTGTTTAGAACTGCTAATAGTTCAAGGCCTTGAAACTTTATATTTTGCCTTTGAAAGTTTCTGACAGTTTTCTAAAATCTCAAGGCCTTGAGATTTGAGTTTCACACAAAGCTAATTAGCTAGAATCTGAGTTTTGCAAAAAGTTTCCATACTCTATTCAACCCCCCCCCCTTCTAGAGTATTTAGGTCCTTTATTTAGTCTACATTACACACTTTCACCTGCAACTAACCATTAGTGAGTTTAAAAACACAGACACCACGATTTAGTACTAAGTTATTGAAATTGAGTGAAACTACACCCGACAATGAAACATAGAAGGAAGAAAAATAATTCGTCTAGGATTGATAAGTACAACTTGTTGTGAAAACGAAATATGCAGAAAGAAAGAATCGAAACACACAGACTTACGTGGTTCGGCAAAACAGCCTACGTACACGGAGTTGCAGAGATTTCACTAAAACAGACGAATCGTCTCAGAGAGAATTACAAGCGAAATCAGAACGCTCAACATAACATGCTATGAACCCTAAGAACTCTATAAATATAAGACCTATCAAACCGGGCTGGATCCAGGCCCAAACGGGTCAAAACGGATCAAGTCTCCCTTTTCGGGTCGTAGCAAAACATGAACCGGGTCGATTCATAAAAATGGGTCGCCCATGAACCGGGGCTCCAACCCAATACAACTTCCGTTTCTTCTCTTTCAACTTTGTTTAACTTTTCAACCCGTAACTGGGTTACTTTGACTCGGTGATTTGGATAACAAAACGATATAATTTTTTAGAAATATTTTCATGGTGTTATAGAGTAATGTTTACCCTACAAGATCATGCAAAGACTACCAAATTCATGTATTGTTTTGCTAATCAAATCACCAAGTCAAAGTGACCTAGTAAATTGGGTCAAAACGTGAAGTAAGCTGAAAGAGAAGAAACAGGGATAGTAGTTAATTGACTGAAAAAGAAAGTAAACACGCAACAATTCCTTTTGTCCTTTATTTCCATGAAGCTAAGTCAAGAAAATAATTTATTAAGGAATTTCGATTAACAAACTGTTTTTTTAGGCTTACTTGTTTGGCGTCTAGTGGGTTTGAATCCAGGACTTCATGTAGAGGCTTTTAAACACTCTACAACTTGAGCTAGCATCCATTTTCAAATTAATAAACTCATCTAATCGTTCAATACATGTTATGGACTCATTGAGTCCTCAATTATTCAGAACTACATAATAACCATACAGATTTAGCGACCATAACAAGAGATTATTGGGGTTGCGTTATTTCTAATCCCGGGAATAATTAAGATGACATCTTTTTCACCAAGAGATTAACTCCAAACTCGGGCACTGTAAGCAGTGTCACCACCGGCGAGTGGACATAGTTTGGAGAAAGCGCGAACGAGAAGTTGGAAACCAAAATAGCAACCAGCATTTTGAGCTCCAAGAGCGCCAAAGATTGACCTAAACAAACCCGTGGACCGACCCCAAATGGCATGTACATGTGTGGCTCGTTGCACGCGCCCGTGATCCCATTTGCAAACCTATCCGGGTTGAACTCGTATGAATCGGGTCCCCAAAGTTCGGGATCAGTGTGGTTTGTCAATGCCGCGGTCCAAACATTGACACCTTTCGGAACATTGAGCTCGCCAAATTTCATGTCCTTGAAAGCTTCTCTTGAAACTATGGGCACCGGTGGGTACAGGCGTAAAGTTTCATTGATTACCAATGTCATCTGCGAAATATAAAACGTCTTTTTAAATAAAGATTTTAGTGAGATCTATTTATATATGTTGTTTCTTTTGTTCTAAAACATGTACCCCTCTGTTTTTTCTTTCTCTCTAATTTGACATTTATCATTATCACTTGGTCACTTTGATCCGGTGATTTGGATAACAAAATATTACAATTTTTGAATTATCTTTTCATAGTGTTGTAGTGTATCAATTTTATTGGTTGCTATGAAAGATTTTCCGAAAATGTCATCATTTTGCTATCCAAATCACCGGGTCAAAGTGACCCAGATTCGAGTAAAAAAATTAACTTGGGGAGAAATAGAAGAAACAGAGTGGTATTGAACAGGTGAAACAACGACAAAAACATAAGAGTACCTGTTTCATTTTCCTAATCATACCAGCATTCGGAAGTTGGCCGGAACAAACTTCAAGGACCTCAGCACGGACACGAGTCTGCCAGTCTTGGTTTGCGGCCAACAACATAAGACACCACGTCGTAGTAACGGCGGTAGTTTCAAAACCGGCCAAGTAAATGTTCTTGCAATTATCGGTGATGAACTTGTTGATTGCGTCGCGACTCATTTCACTATTATTCGCGCTCTCAAGCAAGACGTCAAGAAAATCTTCTTCGTATGCAGCGCCACCACAGCTTCGCCCTATTTCCCTTTCCTTCACCACCTCTAATATCAAATCGCGAATGGCCTTCTCCAATGTCCATGTTTCTCTGTTGTTCTTCGTAGGTATGTACCTATTATATGCGAATTCTTATTCACCACAAATCTTTTTAAGAATGTAACGGGATATCAACATGTTTATGAATGTGTGACTTTTAATGATAAAATATATCTTACCTCATACCCGGTATCATTGCTGAAAGGGCCTTCTTAGATTCCAAAATTTGAAGGGCGTGAAGCTTTTTGAAGATCTTTTCTCCTTGCTCATAGCTGCTCCCGAAACAAGCTCTTGCTATCACATCGCCCGAAAATATCCTAATGTCCTTGTCAATGTTTATATCTACGATTTCATCCTTGGTTTGTGTGTTCCATGAGTTCACGAGAGCAAGTGAACACTCGCGAATTATGTCGTGCATTCTCTACCAGGTAATTAACAAGTTAACTTGAAAGGGGCATTTTTTGAAAGGGGCATTTAACAATTAATTCGCACAAAAAATAATAGTTAATAAATTATACCTTGACTTTTTCCATCGAGAATTGGGGAGCAATAATTTTTCTCTGAAATACCCAAAAATGGCCATTGGAAGTGAGGATTCCATGGCCGAGCAAAGAACCGCGTGTTCTTTGCTGATAAGAAGGTTTTCCCAAATCCAAGGATATGCATGTGCTTAGCTCTTTAACCATGTCTGGTTCATTAACCATTATTATCGGAGTATTTCCCATACTAAACACGAATAATTTACCTACATTGTATATAAAAAATCAAATCAAACACACAAAAACTGTTAATTTTCATATTTCAAATTAACATTTATAACTAGGTCTAGATTGAAGATCTGCATACCATACTGTTTTCTCCATTGCTCAAGAAACGGGAAGATAATAGCAGCAACATTGTGGGAGATGGGGTTTGATTTGCTGTTCCTGGTGTTGGAAGCTGCTGCTGATCTGGACTTCTTGATGTCAATGAGGTTCCCAACAAGAAAACTTGGTGGTGGTCCCTTTATCCCTTGCTTCTTCAGCAAATCCCTCAGCCTTTTTGGTTCTCCCACAACCACATTGTACAAATATTTCACAACTACCACTGCTACCAATATTACTACCAAAACTATGGCCATCTTCTTCTTCAACAAATGTTATTGGCTTTTGACGGGCTGCAGAGGCGTTATAAAACTGGCATTTTAGATGTTGCAAGAGGAGATGACTGGTGTTTTATTTGCTAACAGAACATTCAGCTGCATTTTGTAGTCTATAGGAGCGAAAGTCGCAGTAATAATTAGTTATTAAGAAAATTGGTGTGCAAAATATATGTAATTGAGCTTACAAACTGCAGGTAAGCAAAAACTATAATTAATTACCAATTAATGATATTGATTTACAAACTGTAGGCAAGCAGAATTATTATTAATTAATCAATAATTAATTGAGATTTTATTGGATGAGTAATTAATGCGACTTTCTTAAAGTTTCTCTTTTAAAGACTTTTCTTGTTGCTGCCTTTTGCCATTTAGTAAATAATTGTGAGGTTATTTTCATATTTTACCCCCCTTATGGTTAGGTGTGTCTGTAAAAGAGCCCATGTTGTTTCAAATAATGTAAAATACCACCTTGTTATTTTGTCTTTGTGCAGTTCCATTGAAACTAATAGAATCAGTTTAAAATTATACTCTAAATGTCTAATTTACTCTTAATTTTTAAAGTATTGTCAAATTAATATATAACTTTTAACAAAATGAAAAAGAAAAGAAGATGGAGAAAACATATACTTCTTCCGCCCCAAATTAAGTGTTTGTGTGGACTTTTTACGGAGATTAATGATCTGTTTTTGACTCGTTAGATTTACTAAAATACCTTTTTTATGTGAAACTTTTCTTGAAGAGTGAAAAATAAATTATTTGAAAAGGGGTGTAAAGAGGATTAATGTAAAAAAATTGTGTAACCTTTTTAGTAGACAGAGGGATCACGAAGTAATCAGAAAGGGTGCATTCTATGGTCTATCAAACCCTATTTCTTCCGAGCTTTAAGGGAGCTCATACGTTAATCTCTGCTCAAAACAATAGATAAAAAGACCTTAAGTCTCGACACCCCTATACCATAGTGACCGTTACAAGTATAAGTAGCACTCTATATTTCTAAAGACCCCTTGGTTGCAATACCTTGGTACATTTTGGCTCGTCGGGGGTGGATTTGTGAGCATTCAAGTTCTAGTCAATAATCGGAAACATTGCTTTAATGGTCGTAGCCGTAAGTAATAGGAGGGTCGCTGGGCGCCTACGGCCGGAGCCATAAATAATCACAACTATATACATCATCTTAAATCTATTACACGTCTTTTTAATTATTGACTTTAACGTATTCAAATTAGGAATATCAAACGTTCACGTGTAATTTTCAATACTTCTCAAAGGAGTTCAATAAAAATATTTCAAACAACTTTCGAGTATAAATTAAGCTTCTCATACTTTTTCAAATCACAAAATATTCATTCGATAAATCACACACATACACACATTTTGATAAGTAAGGGTGCCACATATGTACTCAGGGGCGGATCTAGGAACTCGTTTCAGTGGGGGCAAAAATGAATATTTATATAAAATATACATAACATTTGAATTTTTAAAAGTTGAGTGGGGGCTAAAGTGCAATTTACATAGAGATAAACTAGCAAAACTAAGAACCATAAGGGCGAAATTTCAATTTTGGAAAACTGAGTGGGGGCTATAGCCCCCACAACTCACCATGTACATCTGCCCCTATATATACTAACCACTGAGATGAAGCACAACCAGAAGCGAGAAAGTAAGTCTATCACTCGTACGATAACCACTCTCCCCTACGAGACCGATGTCTACAATCACGCGTATAACGTACTCATTACAACCAATTTACACATCCATAATCCAATGCAAACATACATTCCACATCGTCCTATATGTAAAAAAAAATGTGCTTATAATGATGTTCACTTATCAAAATAATCCAACATAATAGTTAGAAATTCAAAAACTCGAGGTTTCTAAAAACGTGAAACTATAATTCTTGACAGAATCGTAGCTCTGAATTTAGACTCCTATTTACCATATCACACCATCTCTTAAAATCGTGAAATACATTCATGATGAACCTACAAGTGTCTACTTTCAGACACATAAAGAAAATTATAGCTATTACAAAACTCAAGTTAAAAAATAAAAAAACAATGCTAAGCATAGCAGAGTTTGGCAGAAAGTTTCAACTTTGAAGGACAATTACTACTACTTGAAGAAGAGGAAAAATGTTCATATTCTCCAGAATTAATCCCATATGTATCTAGTTTCATCACAAGAAATGTGAGATTAATTTAATTTCTCAAAAGTGAATTTTCATTCAATATACCAAAACTGGTCCAGAAAGTTGATTTCAGAAAACATGCAACTTAGAATGAGCTTATCTCCCTAACTAAAAAAGCTATGGAATTGATTTTTTCTAAAAGGTCTCTGAGTTTAGTTTTAAAATATGAAAGAGTCAAAAATTTCACAGAGACAAAATTTAGAGATAATCAATTTTTTCACAAAATGTTAGTTGTATCAACATGCAATTTTTCAAAAATCAACAAGAATGGTTCTAGTAGTACATGCAATTTCAGATGACTTTTTTCTAAAATTGAAATTTAATAAGACTTGAATTTCACCCAAATAACATCAGAAATAATATTTTTACATGCTCTTGACACAAATTATCAAAATGTTCTTGAGATTCAAGTGCAACTAACAAGAAATTCACAAAGTGCATATGGGTTCTAATGTGAGTTTCATGAAATATTATATTTTTTTTAGTCAAACACATGATCTAACCATGTAAATGAAGAAATATAAGATGATATTTCATCAATCAAAGCTAAACATGGACATACAATCACAATTTAAGACTAGAAGAAGCTTTACCCCAAGTTTCGAGAAGACGGTGAGAAAAAGAGTGAATTTGGCCTTCAATCCTTGAGAAGTATGGTGAAAGAACTCGCCTCCATGATTTTACTATCCTTGTACTCAATTTTTTATGTTTAGGAGACTACAAAATGGAGTTTTATGGTGTTTTGTGAAGGTCATGCTTTAAAAACGGGAATGGAGTTTGAAGAGATAGAAGAGAGTGCTTGTACGAGTGTTCATGAAGAAAAATTACGTAAGGAAATGGGATTGATTGATATAGGGAGTGATGGAGTTGATGGTGGAGGTAGGTAGTGAAGAGTCCCGCAAAGGATGTACATATAAGATTGTAGGTAGTAGTGGTAGTTGTTGAAGAAGGAGTACAGTGCATTTAAAAGTCCCCCAACAAATTAGTTGGGGTAGAAATAGAAAAGGCCAAAGGGGTGAATGTAATATCCCGTCCCACATCGAGATATTATGGATGAGATGTGTGGTATATAGTACACCACGGGTAAAGAAGTTGTTGGGACAGTAATCTGCTTGGGTTGTTACAGTGAAAATAAAAACATAACAACTATTTGTTTTTATATTGTAGAATACAACCAATAATTTCAAATAAATTACTATGTATATAAATGTAAAAAATACACTGTTATAAAACTACAAATTAAGTCCCTAATATACAAAATAAACTTTAAATTGTACTCCCTCCGTTCCTTCTGATTCTTTACACTTTCCTTATTTGTACGTTCCTTTAGATTCGTCACACTTTCCTTATTTATCAATTTTTTGTAATGAAAATACCTTGTTACTCTTTATTAAAAAAATCCATCAAATATCAGTTGGGTCTAAATAATTAAAATTAACTCACTAATCTAATTACTTAACCAAATTACAACTAATCCACCTAACTTTCTAACTTAACTCAGTTCTACCTAATCCAACCTGTAATACCCCGTATTTTTGCTAAGGGTTATTTTGTAATTTCGGTAAAATAAATACTTGAGTTTCAGAAAAAAATCTTAATAATAATACTATTTCAAACTTACTCTTGACTTATTTTCTTTAGTTTTCTAAAAGTGCAATTTGACATTTAAAGACATAGTAGTTTATTTAAGGTTATTTGGTAATTCTCTTTTAATGTAAAATTTATCTTTTTATGTTCTAGATAGTAATTGGAAGTTACATTTTTACCCCTTTTGTTCGAGTAATCTTGTACTTACCATCAATTTCTAGTATTTTCATGACAACCCTGATTTTCTTGTTATTCCAATCTCTACCCCAACTATGTTGTTGGGAGACTTTAAATTTGCACTTCAATCCTCCCTCCACTCAAACAAGTCAAACACCCACTTTATAATTAGATGAAGATACTCGCATTACACTAACCATCATCCTATCATCTCCATCACTTCATATATCTACCTCTCTCAATTTTTCACATGCTTTTCTCTTCAAGAACACTCATTCAAGCTCTCTTCTCTCTCTTCAAACTGTATTCCCGGTTTTGGGTGTTGACCCCCACAAAACAACCCCAAAAATTCATTTTTCACCTTTCAAATGATGAAAAACTGGAGTTCAATGTCATAGTTACCCTTTGGGGAGTTCTTTTCTTCATATCCTTCAAGAATTCAAGCTCTCTAGACTCTAATTTAAGCATCAACTTCTTCTTTTTATTCATCTATTCTACTCATCATGTTGATAGTTCATGTTCATGATGGGAAATTACTTGATCTTTGTTTGCATGTGTGTTTTGGATCTTGAGTTGTAATTTTTGAGCATGAAATCCTCAAATCCCTCACACGATTCTTCACATCCTTGATGTGAATCTCTTATTGCATGTCTAATTGGTAGTATCTAGGTATATATCAAGTTATTTTTAGTTGCATGTATCATAGAATTGAATTGATCATGTTTTGAGTGTTCTAGGTAAAATTGCATGTTGTTACAATCTGACCAGTTTGTCAAAAACGTGGCTTATCTTCAAATTTTGTCTCTGTGAAATTTATAAATCTTGCATATTATGAAACAAGAATCAAATAAGAACATTTTGAGGAAAAAAAAATCATCTGCATAGCCTTTAGGGTTAGGGAGATAAGCTCATTCAAAGTTGCATGTTTTCTGAAACTCTGTTTCTGGACTAGTTTTGCCATTTTTTATAAAAAAATCCACTTTTAAGAAACTTTAGGAACCTCAATTTCTTTTTTTGTAACCAGACACATTGATGATTAATTCTGGAGAAGATGAGCATCATTTCTATTCTCCAAGTGGTATTCATTACCTTACAATTTTGAAAGTTTTTGCCAAACTCTTCTCTGCACAGTAGTATTTGTTAATTTTATAACTTGAGTTTTATGATAGTTATTCATGATTTCCTTGATGTTCCCGAAATTAGACACATTTGGGATCAGCCTAAATTTATTTCATGATTTTAGAAGATGCTTTGATATGGTAAATATGCCTCTAAAGTTAGAGCTATAATTCTGTCCAGAATTGTAGTTTCAAATTTTTTAGAAAACATCAGTTTTTTGGAATTCTAAATGTTATGTGTGAATTATTTGTGAAATTTAACATAAATATATGTTTATAAGTGACATTTAGAATCATGTGCATGTAGAGCATATATTCGACGTGAGAGTATACCACTTGAAAGCGGGTTAATTGGGATTATTGGGATGGACTTAGTAACTAACCTAGACAAACATCCATGCATTCTTTTACTCGGAAGTAGAATCATCTAGAGACTTGGTAATTCTAGGTGACAGATTCGTAGACATAGGCTACTTCAACTACCCGTGAAGATTGTGAATCGCTATCTCGGTGTAAGGTGAGATTACATGCTTAGCATCGTGTGCCTTGCTTCCATCGTGTCAAAATATGATTTTATGTCTTATCTCAAAATGTACTTGTGAGTTACATGCTTAGTCTTGTGTGCCTAGCTTCTTTCATGTCGAGATTTAATTTCATAACATGTCTCAAAATGTGTTTTGTGATTCACATGCTTTACTTGGAAATGTTTACGTTTCAAAATGATTGCTTTGAAACTTTCACGCGAAAATAATAATTCGTCAATAACGTAAAGTAAAATATGGCACGTACCGGAACCATTACTATTTGGGAGGTCCTTTGTTGACCATTACTATTTGGGAGGTCTTTTGTTGACCATTAATACTTGGGAGGTCCTTCGTTGACCATTACTATTTGGGAGGTCCTTTGTTGACCATTACTATTTGGGAGGTCCTTTGTTTACCATTATTATTTGGGAGGTCCTTTGTTGACCATTACTATTTGGGAGGTTCTTTATTGACCATTATCCGGTTACTGAGCATAATAATTGGCTCCTTTTACTCTATAATTGGAAAGTGGCACTTGTGAAGGATTTAAATGGAAATGTTCGAATCTTTAGAATAGTGATACTAGTAAATTGATTAACAGTGTTGTTTACAATGCTGCAAACTCTGATTTTGTATTACTTTTACTCATACTCTGTTATTCCTCGATTTTATAAAACGCATCACACTGTAGCCGTTAGCTTCTTGTTTTACATGTTAAGGTGTATCTCGCTCAGTATTTTTGCTGATTTTTGAAAATGCGGTTCTTGTTTTTCTTCCTACCTCAGGTTTAGGAGCTGGGTATTTTGGCATAGAAGGGCGCGCAACTCACCTAGATTGATAACGTCACAAGCAGTATCTAGTAATCTTAAGCTATGTAATAGTAATCAACTAGTGTGTAAGACTGGAATTTTAATGTAGATGTTTACTATTATAAGTTTATGTTATGGATTGTATTGCTTTTGAGTTCCGCCACTTCTATTAGGCATCACCCTCCCGGTCTTGTCCCGAGCCGGATAAGGTGGTTGTTGCACAACCAAACCCAACACATAACCCTAACATGTTTATCTCACATCATTCTCCTAATTTGTTCTTCACCTCACGCCCACAGCAGCCCGGAGAGAGAGACGGCAAATGAGAAGACAACACCCCCATCTTTGGAAAAGAGAACGAGAGAGAGAAACGGAGGGAGGAGATCGATCAGCTCCATCCCCATCTCTACCATCGATCTGCTCATCTCCATCTCTCTGTCTGTCTTCGTCGTATGATGAGGATCTCCAATGCCGCCGCCGCCGGAGACAAGGAGAAAGAGAGAGAAGACAGAGAGAGATATTTGCGTCAAGGAAGGTCATCGGCGTTGTTCGGAAGCGGCAGGTTCGACGAGGGCGGCGGCGTCCTTCGTACGGCGGCAGCGGCGTGCTACTCTAGTTCCTGTCATGCTCTTCATCTTTCTTCTTCTTTCCTCTTCTTGTTCTGCTCCTTTGTAGATCGATTCTCCCTCTCTCTTTTTTGCTCTAAAACTGTTAGATCTGATTCTTTTTGCTTTTAGATCTCTATTTTCTACACTTTGTTTGTTGTTAGGTGTTTTTCTTTTGATTCATAATCTAGCATGATTATTCTACAAATGTTGAACATTTTTTGTGTTCTGTATTATACTCATGATGATTTTGGTGATAGTGTTGAAGGTGATTGTGTTAGTATTTGTGGCGATGGTTGTGGTAATAGTGTTTGTGTTTGTGGTGATGGTGCTCATGGTGGTGTCACAGAGAGATGAGGGATGGGTAGAGATTAGGATTAATGAAATGGAGGAGGGACATAATAGTCTTTTCACTTTCTTTTTAATAAAGCAGAGTTCTTCTTTGGTGAAGAAACTGCAGGAACGGAGGGAGTATTACTCAAGTTTCCAAAACTACAAAATAATACCAAAACAAAATTCTATATAATCATATATGTCAAATGACACCCTTATACTTTAAAACTAAGAATAAGTTATTAATAAGTTTGAAATATAAATTTCTTTAAATTTTTAAATATTTCCCGAAATTTCAAAGTATCCCCTAAGTAAAATACGCGGCATTTCACATCGCCACTGTCGCCGCGTCTTTAAGAGGCTAGTGTGTCCTTAGAAGGTCGTCTATGTTCTATTTATCTCCCACCCTATCTCTATGTGGATCAGCTAATGCCTTCACCACCATGTTGGCCGCCCCGTCGCCAGCACCAGCGCGTCCTCAGGAGGCCGCCATGTGTTCTTCTTCCTCCCTTTCTCTCTCGATCACAATCTGAGAACACCAATTTTCGTCTTCTTCTATTCACTTGATTTTCTCATAAGTCTTAGTGTCAGCTCTCTCTTTAGCTGGCATGTTTCGTACAATATTCAATTTAGCTCGATTAAAGCCTCTTTCACGTCGGGTTCACCAAATTATTTACAGGAATAGTGACGGGTCCATTCAGTTATGTTCGTGCTAACAAGGGATACAATCCAACAAGTAATCAAAATCAGGATCAGAATCGGAGACCAGAGAGGTTTACGATGTAAGGGGAAGGAAATAAGTCATGTATGGAGTAGAGGAGAGAGATAGCTTGTGTGATAATTATGAAAATCACAGTACCCAAAATCTAACCCTCCGTAAGGTGTGGGTGACCCTTCTTTTTATACAAGTCTGATAACATCAGCAAATAGAGGGATATGTGGCTGAATGGAACGGGATGACCCCATGTGAGGCAGTTATGGCGTAGATATCTGAATATCGTTTCCACCAAAATCGAATGTGTGTATGCATGGTCGAACAAGTCAGTTCCACAGAATACTCTGGTCGCAGATAGGACGGCAACCATGTGCGATAAGCCTTATTCTAGCCTCAAAGCCATTAGATCCCATAGTTTTCGTGTGAGCTGCTATCTGCCAAGGGACCCTGTCTCGTGGTCCCCCTATGCTGACATGGAAAGATCTGATGTGTAAGGAGAACCATAGAGTATCGAGTTGCGGACTGCTGATAAGTCCACGTGGTTGCAGACTAAGACATGTTTTGGACTATATACAACAACCTTGGCTTTTCTGACCACAAAGTTTTCGTTTCATCACTAGCAAGCCTCATAATACATACTACAAAATTACATATTTAATATAGAGTCAATTACTTATTAACCACTTTCAGTTTTTGGTAATGATCTGTGTACCACCCGCAATTTCAAAATTTCTTATTTCCACCTCCAGTTGTTAATTGCAAGCAATCAACGACTAGGTTAAATTCTGACCAAAATTTACCATTAGTTAGAGGTTATGAGGGACAAAGTTACCCACTCATATAAAAATGAACACCAAGAAAACGGTGCCCTCACCGCTGTAGCACCACCATCACCGCCACCACAAAATTCAGAAATCGGCAAACATCACCACCACCACAAAACTCAGATATCCGGGACCATCAGCGCCACCGAAGAACTTAAAAATCAAGATCTCTACTTTTTATTTCTTAATGTAAAGAGATTTCATGTTGCCATAAACAAAAAAGATGCCACGTCCCCGAACCAGAAACCCCATCCACCACCAAATTTTCCTATGTCGACAATTGAATAGTATCTCAATCATCGAACCTCCCCATGTCAGCCACGAACTCTGACCGTAACAAGATGTTTTTCCAGTAGTGAGATTCCATATCCCTCCAACCCGCTCAAGGTCGAGACACCCACCAAGACCTCTCTGCTCGCCCACCACTGATACCACTACTCGCATCTCTCTGTTGGCCTAGTTCTTGTCCTTGGCAGATTGTGACGGGAGAGAGAGAGAGAGAGAGAGAGAGAAACAAATCAAAAGAAGCAAATATTTGGGTTTGTTCATCTTCCCAGATTTAATGGCCCCTTTCAATGGGAAGGGACGGGACAAAGTTGTCGCGGTCGGAAAATGTAGCATGAGATTCAGAGAGGGAGGCAGCATGTTAGGGATTGACAGAGAGATTGAACATAGAGAAGGCAGCGAAAGGTGGGTTTGTTCTCACTTGTTTCATTTGCTCTTCTCTCCCCTCTTGTACTTTCTGCACCTCTGTCTCTTCTTCTTCTACTCCATCTTTTTGTTCTTTTTTTAATATGATGTTTATCGAAAATTATAACCCTCACTAACCGTTAACTAACGATAAATTTTGGATGGAATTTAACCCAATTATTTATTTCTTGTAATGAACAACTGTAGGTGGAAACAAGAGGGTTTCGAAATTGGAAGTGGTACATGGAACATCACCACAAATTAAAAGTGGTTAATAAGTAGTTGAACCTTTAATATACTCGGATAAAAGCATCTAGAACCTGGAAAAGTTTTTTCTACCTCTAGACATAGAAGAAATTCGGAAAATCAACCACCCAGGCATCCAACACCAGATTGGCTGATTTGGCACTAATCCGAACATGGACTGTACTCATTCAAAATATGGTATACCCTCCTGATAGATTCGCATTCGTTATCACAGGGGTTAGGAGGAACTTCTTCGTCACCAAAATAATTAATTATCTAGAAAAACTTCGAAAGATTAATGTACCAAAGACGTTCATAATCCCAGTATGGAGAGGTTGGAGGAAGGATCCTCCTGTAAGAGCCAATCTAAAAAAATGACCGAATTACCTCTCTTCTCTCAACTCTGCAAGTCCGAAACTAAGGATGAACCTCATGCTTTTATGTGATGCCCCTTGGTGGAGGCTGTATGGCGGTTAGAGTGCAGAGAAGTATTCCTACACTCCGGATTCAGAGATTCTAGAAAGATCACAACTTGTCTTGGAAGATCTCCAAGAACAAGAGAGTAGACTTTTCAGTATATTGGTATGGATGGTGCGATTAAACAAAAATTAGATTCAATTTTCAAGGAAAACTTTTTTGAGATAGATATGGTACATAAAAGAAAAAAACTCTTACTTGCAGGGGTTAAAAGGCAAGATCCAACGTGCAACCCTCCTCCATTCTCGATCAAGCACAACAAAAGTGGATCGGGCCAAGACCAGAGCATTATAAGCTCAATACGGATGCAACAAGAGAAGTGACCAACAAAGGCAAGGGAGGAGAGTTTTATGTAGGACTATGTCATCAAACCAGCTTCTCTATCCGCGCCAAACACGGAGAAGACCTAGCACTCCGTGAAGGGTTGAGATGGCGATGGAGATGGGTCTGGAAGTGGAAGTGGGTTCATTAACTTAGCAAATCAACTAAATAGGTGGGATAAAGGATGTTTTGATGACTTCTTGGAAGTGGAAAGTGTCTTAGGAGGTGCGTAGACCTATTCTCGTGTGTGGAGGATGAAGGGATCCTATGTCGTGGGTCCATTGCAACTAGGGTTGCGTACTTTTTACAAAGAATCCCTCTAAAGGCCAATTCAATCACATTTACCTGGAAGATAAGCTCAGTTAGGCTTGCACATTACTTAAATTAGATGTATTAGGGTTTCAAGATCGTGATTTTTAGTCAAAGAAAGGAGCTAAGAATAAGTTATACAAATAATGTCTTGTATGGATAGTAAATTATAGGGTCAATAACTTATTACCCATGTCCAGTTTGGGTTAATGTTCCCCATACCACCTCCAATTTTGAATGTAACACCCCCATCCTAGAGTACTAGAGAATTGCACTTAGATCCCCAAACTCTCTGGAAATGTCCTCCGATAAGCACGAGAATGCTCAGCAAGGAGACCAACCCTAACACTTCTATTACCAGACAGAATTAAAGAAAGTGAAATTTAAAAGAAACTTATTTTCATAGCTTTTAATACTGGTGTGTCAATCCTCTAAGTGATGACCTATTTTCCAAGCTCCCACGCACTCACTTACCAAAATATAGAAGGCAATGATGTCGCGACATCAGTTTATAATAACTAAGATAGACTTCTCAATGAAATACATATTGCAAACTTGAAATTGTATAACATGTACATATAATACGTATGTCCCACTATCCTAGCCCACATCAAATAGGTTAGGAAGTGTTATACCCATAGTTTTAAAAACCCGACCGGACCGGCCGGATCGACCGGTTCAACCGGCGAACCGGTACCTCACCGGTCCGGTCCTGCTATCGGACCTCCCATGTTAACAGACCGGTCAAAACCGCCGGTTTACTGTTAAACCAGTGAACCAGCCGGTTTTCGCCGGTTTGACTGGTTTTTGTGTATTTTTTCAAACATTTAAATCAACTGCAAAAACTCATTTCAATCGAAAAAAATTCAAAGATCTACATCTATAACTGCTTCACAATCAACGTCACAGATCTACATCTATAACTGCTTCACAATCAACTGAATCAAATAGACTTGTTGCCGCCATGGATTTCTTTGAGTATCATCGACGCCTTTCTGATGCGAGAAACTTAAAAGAAGATGGTGGAAGCGATTTAGTTCCTTCGATTTAGAGGCGAAAGAGGTGGGAGAGAGAAGATGATGGAAACAAATTAGTTACCTTCGATGTTCGGTGTTTGTTGCTTGAGAACAAGAGAGGTGGGAGAGAGACGGAGAGAGGTTGAAGAGAGTAACGAGAGGATGAGGAGAGGATAAGAACAAGAAAATGAAAGGGCAAAGTGAAGTTTGGGCTTTGGGTAAAGTGGCCACGTCATGTCATCAAGTATGCATCCCCAGACTTCTTTTTTACAAATCCCCAGACTTTTTTGAAAATTTTTTGTTACTTGTAAAGTTTGGATAATTAATTTTTAAAATAATAGGTAAATGTTGGATAATTATGTTCCATTTTCTTTGAAGCAATGATAGATTCTGTTATTGGTTTGCAATTATAATAAAATATTATCTTTTTTGGGTTTTTGAAATTTTATTTATTAATTACATTGTGTAATTATATTATAGAATTAAGGGTAAAAGACACTGGACCACCCCTGGGTTTAGGGAAAATTCCAATGACCACCCCTGGTTTTTGGATAAAGACACTCCGCACCCATTTAACGGAATATTCTGTGGACACTTAGCACCCTTCTGCCATGTTCCGTTAGAAAAGTCGGTGTTTGAGATTTCTCGGACGGTATTACCCCTTTGTACATTTTTAACATTTTATTTTTGCCTCTTTTATCATCAAGAACATAACAATCATCCACTAAAAATCCTCACTTTGATTCTAAAAGATCAACCAATAGGCCAACTGATTTATCCAAACAACTCTCACATTTCACCAACACTGCCAAATTTCTGTTACCAACACAACCAAAAATACTATTGGCCTTTCATTGGCAACAACATTTCAATCAACATCTCAGATTGTGAGACTGTTGTTGTTGTTCTTCTTCTTCTTCTTTTTCTTCCTTTCTCCTTCCCCCCCCCCCCCCACTCTCTCTTTGTTCTGGATCAAACGTGACCAACCTGGCCTTGATTTCTCTTCTTTGGTCCTCTGGTTTCTTCATCACCCAACAAACACAAAAACAAAAAAAACACAATCGAATCATTCATATTCTTTAATCAGAGAAAGATCAAATCTTGACATCAACCCAGAATTCAAAATTGAAAACTCAGGTTGAATATGATTCAAACTAAACTCTCCAATCTGAGAGCTTCAAGAACACACTTTTGAGAAACCCAATTGAGCTCAATGCAGTTGAACCATCAACCCACAAGAAAGAACACATTTTTTTGAGATACCCAGTTGAGCAAAAGCAGTTACAGCATTAACCCACAAAATAAAACTGAAACTCCATGTTTAAATTTAATTGATTTGAGAATTTAGCTAATAGTACTAATTCAGAGTACTATTAGTGGATGATTGTTAAAATCTATCCGTATGCTTACTGGGAACCTTCAGTCATGCCACCATAAAGTTCTTGCCCCTCACTTTGTGAATGAAATCAAAACACCAGCCACCATCACTATATTATGTCCCAAAATTCACCAGCTCCTGCATTGACCCAAACAAAATCTCAAATCAGATCCAAACTTCACCATTGTTCCATTACAAGCCCAATCGATCAACGTCGTCCTCAATTGAACCCTAACCGACAAACCAAAAATTGTTGGACTGAAATGAGATGAATCTCAAGAGAAACTGAAGAAACATCGAAGAAAGTTTCAAAATCGGAAAGGGAAATCAGAAGCTTTTCCACCAGACCGAGAGCCAACTCCACCAAATCGAGCCCTAGGTACCATTTCGAACAAAACGGAACTCCAATTTCATCTGTGGATATCCTCGTCGAGTTGGTGGTCACCGATTTAGGGGCTGAAGGCTACAAGATGATAAATCTCTGGGTTTCGAAGGTAATCGTACGTGGTCGCTTCCTGGGTTCCGGTCAACTAGGTTGGCCTGCGATGGGTGAGAGAGAGAGAGAGAAAGATGGGTTGATAGTGGTGGCTGAGAAGTGACGCAGATGGAGAGAGATCAAATTCGACGTTTGATTTTAATTTTTCCCTTTTCGCAGATGGTGGTTCTGGTGCGGCGGTGTTGGCGTACGGTGAAGGTGGGAGCAGAGGGAGTGGGCGGCTGTGAGGGGAAGAGAGAGAGAGAGATTGATTAGGGTTAGAATGGGGGAGAATGAGAGATGAGGGTAATATATAGGAGGTAATTTTATCACATTTCAGGGGTAAATTAGTCTTTTCCCCCGTACTGTTAGTTAGTTGTTAGTCTCCATCCAAAAAAAGGTGTGGAGTGTCTTTATCCAAAACCCAGGGGTGGTCAGTGGAATTTTCCCTAAACCCAGGGGTGGTCAGTGTCTTTTACCCTAGAATTAATTATAGATAAATAAAAAATGTGCGATTAAACCGGTTGAACCACCGGTCCGATCGGTTAAACCACAAATCGGAGCCTCACCGGTTCGATGACCGGTCCGGTTTTTAAAACTATGGTTATACCAGTAATCCCAGTTATCCGATAACACAGTTATAATAAATCCATATTCGTTTCCCCATTCCTGTACCACCCATTAATCCACCAAGACAAACTAAACCTTAAGTGTGCACACCCCCAACTGGAACCGTCAGTCCAGAGGGTAGTACTAGTTGCCTACAAGTCGGTAGCTAGCAATGTACCAACTGAACCCGTAGGCCTTGAATGTAAAGCCCGAATAACGGGTCCTATAATTGTATCAAGCCCGTAGTCCGGGTCCCATAAATATTTGACCATTAGAGTTCTAGGGTACAGGAGTCAGTTATTAAATACGAATACAAGACCACCATGAACAATACACATATGTGCATATACAAATATCCAAGATCAACCTTCCGTTATTCCATGATTTATGTATCTCTTACTCACAGACACATGCATACCTATAATTCAGTACTCTTCAATAGGAAATAAGCATTCTTATGCTTACCTGGTAGCCTGCCTAGTGCTCCTTACCAGCGATGCTGATTCTTTATCCCGACAACCTCTACACATACAAGTGTATAAATACTTATTAGTACACGTCCAGAGTAGTGAGGTACAAAGCATATGCAGTAATACTATCATTATAGTTGTCTAGCCTAGTATGTCTATTTGGCCCCTGAAGTCACGGTCTTATCACTACAGTCCCTGAATATTCCTGAACCCCTTAGTTATGCCAAGTTGGCTAGTTTGAAGTTACTAAGTAGGGCTATAAACGAACCGAATCGAACAGAATATCGCTTGTTTGAGTTTGGCTTGTTTAACCTGGCTACTAAACGAGTCGAACACGAACTCCAGCCGAACAGAAAACCTTGTTTGAGTTCGGCTCGTTTAGGGCTCGATTTGTTCGTTGTTCGGCTCGTGACTCGTTTAACTAGCTCGATTACTGGCTCGAATTCTGTCATACGAATTTTATTTCTCTTGGATAGGTATGAGAATAAACAATTCTGGAATTAAAATATCATGTGTTATTACTTAAGATAAAATGATTAAAAGAATCAAATAACATAAAATGTATTGGTATAGAGATATGCTTTATTTGTACTAATGACATATTCAAAGCATCCAATTTTATTCTTATATAGTAAATATTGATGGCGTCATAAATTATATAATTATAATTTAGAATCCTAATTAAGAGGTCAAACTCATATCAAATTGAGATTATATACTAATGCTCCATATTTAAGAAATTACATATAAAGAAAACAAAAATAACCTAGAATAGCTCATAACCTAGTTAACATTCTCAGGTAGTCATAGAGTTGAAACTATAGTTTTAGTTATTTGCACTTAAGCCCCAAAAGTTTAGTAAAATTACAGGACCCCCAAATTATTGACTTGGTCAATATTAACCTAGAATAGCTCATAACACCTCCAAAATACCCATGTAGGTTATGTAGATAAATCCAAAACATTGATTTGATCTCAGAACAGCTTTTATGTGAATTACTATTTCGCCCCTTAAACACAGTTTTGGTCGAAACAGAGTTCTCTAGAAGATCAGCTTTATCCAACGTGACAGGAAGGTTCAGAATAACAAAGTGAGGAACTTTTCTCAATGATGTGGAGGATAGATCAGTCATTTTGACTTATAAATTGGAAGAACGAGATTGAGTGAATTCGACACAAATAGCTAATTTTAAAGTCAATTTATGAACAACTGGGAAAGAGTTTGGAAAATCCGAAGGTAGCTCCTTGAAGATGGCTGGTCTAGGATTCTATAACATGTTCAAGATCTTAGAAACTCCAAGTAGACAAAAATATATTGCATATTGAAAATAGGAAAAAACAATCCAATTCATGTACTTAGTTAATTCAGTAAATGACAGATCGAACACATTTTGCTGCAATATTTAGGTCTAATTTCAGACAGATTAGAGATCGAATTAAAAGACGAAATTCAAATAGAAGTTAGGTAGGGGAATACAAAGATTATACAGGAGAAAGAATCAAACCAATATGATACGGATCCGCTGTATCATCGCTATTTATTATTGCTGAATTATTTATTTAATTAATTGTTAGTAGTCGTTTCTTTAATTTTATTTAGTTAGTAGACCAGGCCGAGCCCATTAGGTCAAGTTATCTAGTTAGGGTTAAGCTTATTTTTCTACTTAAGTCGATGTGATCGTTCAGTTTTAAGGAATCAAAGAAGAAGATTATTAAAATTGTGTGTGTGAGTTAAAAACCCTAGTGTGTGTGGAAATTGTAGCATCTCGAATCGCTACGCGCTAGGTAAACCCTAAAAATTGGTGCTTTCATTGATGTAATGGCGGACATGGGTGATTACCCTTCGCCGTTCTTGACATCAAAAATATTTCGGCATTTTCCAGCCTCAAATCAAGTGGGAGACAAATATCTCTCGGTGGAGGACAATATCGATTGATTTCCACTGAGGAATTTTGTCGGCTGCAGGATATAATCAGATCCGAAGAACAGGCGCTTACGCCGCCTCCGGCAACACAATAGTTCCAACAATTGCCGCTTTCACCATCAGTCACAACCCCGCCACAAGAACAGCAGCAGGAACAACAAGTATCCGAGCAGAAATCATCCGCAGTCGCCCACGCTCCACCGTCGTCTGCACCGATACCGACGAACCAGTAGCCGGAGGAATCACCCAGAACAACTGCAGCTTCCGACGACCAGCCAATCCACACCCAATATGATCCTCCACCATCGTCCCAACCGTCGGCTAAGCAACAAGATCCCTCATCGCCTCCGGGCACAATCATGGATTCCGACGACCCAGAGGTCTCGATCTTCAAATTTTCCCTCGCGTCGTCAAACCTTGTGCCGCCGCCGGATGAAACTCAGCAGCAAGAACAGCCACCGCCGCCGCAACGACGGGATTTATCGGCGCCACCATTGTTGCTGAGCCCTGACTATCAGTCCAAGGCGTCCTTTTTCGCCTGCGTCACGACCTTCCCGCGGCTTCAATCGGCGTCCACGACCCTCTTCATCGCACCCATGGTGTTGGCAACAGCATGGCCGAACCCAGTAGCCTCCACCGACCGCTGCACCAACTCCCAAGGGCAAAAGCTTTGGAACAGACATGAGAACAGTAGGGCTCCACAACAACGTGGGTTTACTTCCCTTAGTGGCCCTCATCTTCAATACCTCATAATGGGCCCTCACATACTATTGGTCCGCCTTTAATACATCAACTAAGTCCAGCTTATTACTCTATTTTTCCCTCACCTGTTTCGGTTCGGACTCCAGCTTATATCAACAATTTCCCGTACGATCCTGGCATATACGAAACGGCTATTTGGCCTTGAGAACAAGGCGTTTGTCAAGCGCGGTAGAGTTGATACGGATCCGCCGTATCATCGTTATTTAATATTACTGAATTATGTATTTAATTAATAGTAGTTGTTTCTTTAATTTTTGGGTCAAAGACAAAAACCACCCCTTGAATTTGGGTAAATGACAAAAACATCTCTAGTCTTTGGGGAATTACAAAAACGGGAAATATACTACTCTAATGTTGGAATAAAACACATAAGTCAAGAACAACATGAACTTAAATATAATTTGTAGTATGATAGTAGGTGAACAAACAAATTTTCTATTAGCAACATCAAAACGAATTGAGAGGGATTGTCATGAATGATTTTGAAGCAAGGTTCTGGGTTCAGTTCTTCATTCGCATATTGAAGAGGAAAGTTGAAGGGCTTAGAGTTTGATTCAGGGTTTATGATGAGCATGAAATATGTAGCCTTATATGCCAAGTTTAACCAGAATCAAAGAGTGTCTCATTACAGCCCCCAATAACCAGAATACAGGGGATCAAAGTTGCCAGGAAATTGCATTTTCAGGTTTTGCATGCAAACATCTCAACTTTCTTGATCATGCATTTGAATTCTTGTTGTTGTTGTAGGTACCAATCAACTGAAAATGATAGAACATCGTTTAGAGAATAAATTGATACAATCACAGCTCTCAATCACGCAACAGAGAGTAAGAACAGGGCTGATGAACAGAGGTTCATCCTCGTCGAAAAAACGAAGGAGGAGAAGATCAAACTGGGTCAAAACATGTTTATGAGCTAGATTCTAGGGAGAAGAACCAAGCTTTTATAATTAAGTTTGGTGAAAGATTGAGAGATTACCGTGCTTCTCCGACGCCTGTTGCAGAACCCAGCGAACCAACCCAGATTTTGGTTGCTGAATGGTGAAGAAAGGGTGGTGGAGGTGGTTGGGCACCGACGGTGTTCATGAGGAAGGGGAAGGAGATGCTGAATCCAGTTGTTTTGGCTTGTGGAGCAAAATTATGAGGTGATACCACCTCACCCCTGAGGTGGCAACCATACACATGGTAAGGTGACAAGTGGATAGGTTAAATGGGGTTAAAGTGAAATTTCTCAAACTTTAGGGGGTAGGTATAAAATTAAAGCATGGTCCCCATTTCTTGAAAATTACTCTTTGACCCTAAGATTCTGGATTAATCTATTCGCAGCCCAGAATTCTCATAAATCTCAGAGTGGCCAGGATTCAGCTAGATGATTAATTATCTACTAAGAAATAAATTTTCACAACTAACTAAAATTTTTAATTTATTACATTTTGACCCCAATGAAATTTCAAGGTGTTACATCGAAACTCGCTTATTGACGCCTCCAGTTGTTTATTGCTCGCAATTAACAACTGGGATCATTTTTGTTCAAAAAATTCGTTCATTGACAATTCTTCAAGGGCAAAATGGTCCAATCGCAAAATGTATGAAGATGAAAAACAACTGCTGCAGCCATTTTAAACCCAGATTCTGACGCCTAAAATTCAGATTCTATGAAGTTGCCTTTCTTTCCTTTTTCCCAATTTTCAAAGTAGAACTAAAGCAAGCACTTGTGATACCAGAAGAAGAAATATATATATATATATATACATATATATATATATATATATGTGGTTTATATAAATTCGCCACCCTCGCTGCCGAGAAACACCATTACCGACACTGAATCAACACTTAAATCGAGCAACAACCACTAACAATCACAAAACGCATTGCCACCAATCGGCATTCAAACGCATATCGAACCGTTAGTCGAACGCAGATCAAACTCAACCAGAAAGCCATCAAAATGCCAAAAATCATGGTCCAACCTCCACTAATTCGGACCCGAACAACCTTTAAACCCTGAAACCCTCGAAAACCCAACATCTAACGCCCATAAACTGTGAAACTCTAAACCCCCAAAATCCACAACGCATAGAGATTGAAGAGATATGGTTTCGTGTTCAGTCATTGTGAGTAGGATATCTTCTGAAATAAAGTTTGCCAGAAGGATCTTTCCGGAGTCGCCGAAGAGTGGGAAGAAGAGATCTGGCGACGGGGGAGACAGAGATCGGAGGATTTGACTTCGTTCCTTAAGAGTTGGATTAATGTCGAAATCAAAGCTTAAACAAACCCCATGACTTTGACGTCCAACTGTGTGTTTCGGTTGGTGGTGTCCATCTGGAAAACGCGCATGACTGAGAGCTACTATAGGGCGATGAACGGAGCTCATGCCATTCGCAAAGCGAGTGGTTGGAACTACCTAATGCATGAGTATGCATCCCATCATCTTCTTTTTTGGTTTTCCTTATTTTTTATCTAATATTAAATGGATGTTTATATGTACAATTATGCCCGTAACACTATTTCCTTTTTGACAGAAAATTTGCCCCAGTTGTTAATTGCAAACAATTAGCAAGTAGAGGTGGCAATAAGTGGATTTTGGAATTGGGGTGGTAATTGGATCATTATTCCCAACTAAACATGAGTAATAAGTAATTGACCCTAAGATATAATTAATGGGCTAATTCTATGGGGTTAATTTGCACAAGACCAAATTTATTATCAATGTAGCAAATAAAATAAGTTGAGTGGACACCGTAGCGCTATAACCCCCATGTCCTAGAGTGCATCCACTCCCAATTGGCATGGTTTCCTTCAATTCTTCTTTTTTTTTTGGCCAAAATTTTGTATTAGAAAAAGAAGGGACAACTACAAGAGCCACTGCTGGAAAATCCGCAGGGAAGCAAGAGAAATAACCATCTTTTTGTATGAACAAATACAGGACATTAGGAGCTTCAAAGAAGACATCAGAGCTGAGCTTTACCTTGATTGCCAATCTAGTGAGGAAATCTACACTCTTGTTCTCTTCTCAGCTAATCCATTTGAGAGGAAAAGGGTGTATAGAAAGAAGATTATTGATGTCTTCTAGTAAACTTTTGCATTCTTTGTCCTTGCATATAGAAGAAATAACACCTTTCACCATTGTCTTGTTGTCACATTCCAACTCCACTCCATTTAGATTCACTCTGATCACATCTTGCACTGTCCTTCTAAGGATTTTTGCTTCTGCTATAGAGGCAGATGAAGCTTCCACTTTAAACCAAGCAGCTCCCTTAAAATGGTCATTGCCATCTCTTAGAATCCAGCCTCCAACACCTTCTTGATTTTTAGCATCCCGAGAAGCATCACAGTTACATTTTAGATTGTGGCTTGAAGGAGGGATCCAGGGCTTTTTCTCCATATTAGAGATATTTGTTCTATCCTTCTTAGGTTTACCCCAGATAGTGTTTCGAAACTCAGAGAAAATTTTGTTGAAAGATGAGGTTACTCTAAAATGATCTGGAGGGGTTCCTTCAAAAATGCATCTGTTTCTTTGAATTCAAATGGACCAAAAAAGAATTATCTTCTTAGCCACCTCAATACTGTTCAAAGAGCCATCCTTCCAATCTTCCCACAGCTTCAGACTCCAATGTTTAAAGCTACCAATGTCTCTTAGAGTAGAGGGATCCATGATTCCTGTAGCAAAACAAATACCTCTAACCCATTCACAGTGAAAGTGTAAGTGCTCCTCAGTTTCTCATACTTGCTCCAAATCTGGCACAAAATTGACCCAGCACACTTTCTTTTATACAAATTGGTTTTTGTAGTCACTACACCTAAAAATAATTTCCACCAAAAAAATTTAACCTTTGGAGGAACTTGGATACCCCAGAGAAATCTCCAAAAATACTTATCCCAGGTGAAGGAAGAGGAAGCCTTGTTTCTCACTTTTGTGATTGTTGCAGTAGCTTGTGGTTGTAAAGACTTACCAACATGGTAACCACTCTTAACTATATAAGAGCAATTTTTAGTAAACAGCCACATAGCTTCATCTTCAACTGCAGAAGTAAGAATAAAAACTCTTCTTATCTCTTTTGTAAGCTCAGTTCTGAGAGAGTTGTTTAACCAATTACTCCAGCTTTTAGTAGAAGAGTTGATGAGCTCTTCCACTAGAGTATCACGGTAAGCTTCAAAATCAGTTGGATGAGGATTTCTAATTTGATGAGGCAGCCACAGATCAATCCCTCATTTAATATTCTTACCATTACCAACTTTTCACCAACAACCCTTCTTTATAACTTCGTTTGTGGAGTGAATGCTTCTCCAAGTCTAAGAGGGGGATATTCCCAAATCAGCCATCAAGAAAGAAGTAGATGGATAGTAGATAGCTTTCATGATACTGTTACAGTAAAAGTGTTCCTTTGTGTTCAAACTCCAAACTGTTTAAGCGAGAAGGGCCAACTTGAAAGAGACAAAGTCTCTAAAGCCATACCACCTTCAAATTTTTCTTTTGACACTTGGTCCCAATTAACCCAACTAATTCTTTTCTTTTCCTTCTTACCTCCCCAAAAGAAATTCCTAGAATGTTGGCTGATTTTCTTGCACAAACTGATAGGGAATTTAAAACACATCATTGCATATCAAGGGATAGCCTGGATCACAGATTTTATAATTACCTCTCTGTCTTCTTGTGAAAGAAAATCCATCTTCCACCCCTGCATTCTCTTGATAAGTTGATCCAATATGTAGTTAAAAACCTCATCTTTAACTTTCCCCAAAATAGGGGTACTCCCAGGTATTTGCCTTCTTCCTTCATCTTTTGTACTTGGAGGATAGAAATAATGTTTCTCTTAATCTCAGTGGGAGTGTTGGGGGAGAAAATTGCACAATATTTGTGGAGATTAATCTTAACACCACTGACTTAAAAATGCATTCACTTCTTCAGTGGTGGCTCTTAAGATGATGAGAGAGTCATCCGCAAATTGTAGATGGGTATTGAGAGGGAAATCAGCATTTATCGTTAGACCTTCAATCTCTCCATGGTCAACCTTTGTTTTGATTAGTCTTGAAAGAAGTTCATCAGCTAGGACAAAGAGATAAGGAGATATGGGGTCTCCTTGTCTCAAGCCTCTCTTGGGAACAAAAGGCTGCATATGCTCTCCATTTATCAACACAGAATAACTAACATAAGAGACACATTTCATAACCCATCTGATCCATTTTTTTTATCAAATCCAAAGGCTTCAAGCACTCCTTCAAGGCAATCCCACTTTGAGCAGTCATAAGCTTTAGAAATGTCCAGCTTGAGAGCAAGGAAGCACTCCTTCCCATTCTTCTTTTGTTTGATAAAGTGGAAAGCCTCATGTGCCACTATAATGTTATCTTGGATACTTCTACCTGGGATGAAAGCAGACTGAGCTTCTGTGATAATAATAGGGATAACTTTCTTCATATTTTCAGCAAGAAGCTAGGATATCACTTTATATTTGAAATTGCAGAGTGATATGGGTCTGTAGTCACTTGCAAGTTCTGGGTTTAATTTTTTTGGGATCAGAGCAATATTAGTGATATTCCATTCTGGGAGCATCTTGTCATTTAGGAAATAAATCTAGGACAGCTTTAGAGAAATCATCACCAATTAAATGTCATCATTGTTGATAGAAAAAACATGGGTAGCCATTTGGCCCTAGGGATTTGTTGCCTCCTAAGTTGTCCACAGCCTTCTTGATGTATTCTTTAGAAGGGCTGGACATGAGTTTAAGATTATGGTCTTCAATAACAAGCTTTGGAATGCATTCTTAAATGATGTACATGTTGCTCTGAGTGGATTGTTGAAAAACAGACTTGAAATAGGAAACCACATCCAGCTCTACTGCTTCTTTTGAGTGAAACCACTGACGAGAGCTAGATTTTATGCTCTTAATGCAGTTTATCCTCCTTCTCTGGGTAGTAGAGGCAAGGAAGACTTTGTATTGATATCTCCACTCTTTAGATAATGAACCCTAGATCTTTGATGCCATAAAATTTCTTCTCTTTTCCATGTTTGCTCAAGTTGTTGTAGAAGATTCTCTTCTTGACTTCTCCTCAGAGTGGTCCACACTTGATTTTGGGGATCTCTAAGTCTGTTTTCGATAGAAGCAATCTGTTTCTATTTATTCTCAACCTTTTCTTTGATCCAGCTGGATAGTTTATAACCACACTTCCTAAGCTTTGTAGACAGCCTCACCATATGGGGTCCAGTATAGTATGATTTTCAGCTAGCTGTTATCACTTCTGAGCAGCCATCTACCTCAAGCCACAGCTTTTCAAATTCGAAACTCCTTATGCCTTTCCCTATGAAGTTTGGGTTAAATTTCAACAAAATAGGGCAATGGTCTGATCCAATAGGTACTCATGGGTAAGAAGGGCATTTGGATATTTTAGAAGCCAGCTCATATTGCAGAAGGCTTTATCTATTCTTTCACATATATAGTCATCTTCCCTTATATTAGACCAGGTGTAGGGGTGCCCTTAAAAGTTAAAACCCACGTCAATAAGTCCGCAGTCTTCAATCCACTTCTTGAAACTTCTCCACCTCCAACTATTAGAAGTTGAGCCCCCCAGTTTATCTTCTTTTCTTTTCTTTTCTTTTCTTTTCTTTTCTTTTTTTTGTCGAAATTCTTGCATACATTCATCATACCTTTTGCAACATAAATGCTTACCAACTTTCTGAATTGAATCTTGTTGATGCTTCCTTGCTTCTTTTTCTGCCCTTCTTATTGCTTCTTGTCATCCACTTTTTGCAACATATTGTTGTAGAGCAGTTTCCTTAAAAAAGGGAGTTCACTCAACAGTTCCTCTTTCTCAACCTTGTCTCCTTTTTGTTCAATAAGTCCAAACTCTGTCACCCCCTGATCTGAACCCTTGAAGAACCTGAAGCTATAATCTGTATGGTTTCTTCCAAGTTTATCTCTAATCCTGTTAGCTTCTCTCGCATACAGAGCATCAAGTATCATCTTTGGTTGGTTTCGGATCTCCTCTTATTCTATCAATTTATCGTAGTTGTTAAGGATTTTTCTCCACTTACTCTCCTCATCTGCCCTATATATCCTCTTTTTCTAAGATGTACGAATCGCTGAAAAACATCAGAGAGGGATATATCGAAATAGGGGTTACCTGAAATATCTTATGCTTCCTCAACTGGTGCCCCACCCGAGGTAGTTGTTAGATTCGGGTTTGGATGCGGGTGCCTTCTCCGGACCCTAGTCTTCCTGGGTTTATAAGCAGCGTCTCTTACAGCCCAGTTCTCAGGATGAGCTAGTTCTTTATCATCTAGGCTTGTATAATTTTTTGGGCTTTCGGGCTCTTCTACAAAATAGACATTAGATGGGCTTTTCACTGTAACTTCAAGGCCCAATCTAACATTTCCTGGCTAAACCTATCCGCCGTTTTCGTCGCAGCCTTCGCTGACTCATTCGGGGTGTTCGAAATTTCAACCGACGAGGAATCTTCTCGTACCTTGGGATCAGGAAAATTTTCATTTCTTGCAGTAGGCGGGTCGCACGTGTCAATTTTTGGGTCGTGACCCGCAATTTCACGCGTTTCTTCCTGAACTCCCAACGCTCTTCACGCGCCGCCTCATCACTAACCAATTGCCTGGAGCTCCTTATGGTTCCAGATCCTTCATCTTGTTCTTCACGTTTCTTCCTATCTTTTCCCAGATTTCTTCGCGTTTCAGTTTAAGGATTTGTTCAATCGCCGCTTTACTTTGTTTTCCATCTCACTCGAGTTTCTGAAATTTGCCCGAAGCTTAGAGCTATATTCCGACGTCATTCCTTCTATACACTTCGTATAGCAGCACTGGGTTTCCTTCACTTTGGTCTCCAGTTATTGGACAAATGGATATATAAAAAAGCATGTGACTTTCGGCCAAACTACAAAATTGAAGACCGACTCAAGTGGATCGGGCTCAGAAATCATAATTTGATCTGGTAGTCAGATGGCGATGATTTGAAGAAACTAAATAACAAATTCCACCTACCACATGGCATGTCTAGGTGACAAAGCTATATCATGTCTTTGCATACATACGTAGCTATATAATTTATAGTTTGACAAATGCGCGAAAACAATTAAGCACCCCATCTCCCCCCAACAGATATCTACCAAATTTTAGTAGGTATGAAGAATCCCAAAAACACGCAATGTGATGAAACTAGACACCTGTGACTAGTACTTAAGATTTTAGTACTTCAAATCACACGTCGCTTCACAAAACATTTCTGAATTCTGGATAATTCCTCCACCAGTATTCACAATACCCCCAACATTCAAGATAAATCCACAAAATCAATCAAGAATAGCCTTTTAACCCTGTTGTTTGCTTGCCTTAACAGGCAAATGATATCAGTATGATTCAATTCCGGAACAAAATCATGACAGTAATATGTTACATCACAAGCAATATTCCAATAACGGTCTCTCGCATACAACATATTCTCAAGATCAACCCGAACGCTGCTGCATCCACTGTTCTAACATAAGTCCACCAAGAAGAATAAAAAACCAAAACAAGACAAAAAAAAAAGTTTCTAAGGCTCCCCTCAACCTAGAATAGTCTCCCCCAGATATTACCAGCTGCATTGAAACCCCTTCGTAACCTCATCCTGAAAATCTCACCATAAAATGTGAGCAGAACGCCAAAAAGGACTTAATTTATACACTTTTTGTTCAAGAATCAACTGGATATTGAACTGAGCACAACGAAAATATCAATGCTCTATCTCATATTGTGTTCGTTGATGAGCGGCCTCCTACTCCTTTCATCCCATCGGGTGTATTTTTCTATATTCAACAAAAATGGGATCACGTCTTATCACTGCAAGTTTACCGTAGCAGCAACGAGGGCCTTTGGGCGAATTTGATCAGATGACAAGTTCCTTGACAGACCTCTCGAGCTTCTCAACTTTCCCATTTGAGGAAAAGTAATCTGCTACGCCATGTCCACCATCATGTAATGAGCTTCTATCTATCTGGTCGTCAACTGAGTTCGCAACCGTAGAGCTGAGTTTTCCCCCGAAGAATGTAGAGTACGGAAAGTACTCAGAACAACGGGCCTTCCATCCTACAAGAGCAGGGGAAAAAAAGAAATCACCACTCTGCAATAGAATGAAAAAGACCATACCTCCATTTTATAGGAGATGTTTACTAGTTTCACGTTATCAGCAAGCTAAGGTACAATAAAATTTTAGGGGGAATTTAAGAAGAATGCGGCAGCATCTTTATTCCACGCATCTGCCTTGGCATTTGGAATAACAGAGTATTATTCGTGACAGTAGCTAGATAGTGGTAGACTGGTTAAAGATATAGGCAAATAATTTCAGGCTACAGTGAAGACAGACGGAGAAAATATATTGCTCTATGAAAGTAAATGGTACTACCTTTGTTTCTTCTGTATCAGCCTACTTCACTTTTTGCCACTATTCACTGCGTTACTTGACCCGGTGATTTGATTAGCAAAACGATACAAAATTTTGGTAATCTTTGCATGGACTTGTAGAGTAAATGTTACTCTACAATACCATGGAAAAATTGCCTAAAATTATGTCGTTTTGCTATCTAAATCACCGAGTCAAAGTGACCCAGTTACGGGTTAAAAAGTCAAAGCAGGACTATACAGGAGAAACAGAGGTAGTAATAATTACCACAAATCCCCCGGTACTTCAATAACTCTAATGATGCAATCTCTACATGTACGATCACATAGAAAAATGAAAGTGCTTATATGCAACGTAACAAGCTCCACCAGATGTCAAAGGATCTTACTCAATGCAGCTTCATGGTCATTGAAGACTGTCTCAAAAAGATTGTAAACAGCGATGCAGTCTTTGGGCTTCCATTGCTTGACCGGACCCAGTGCTCCATTTCTGATTCCATCATGGACAACATCAATGTTGTTAAGAGACGGGATAAAAAATGTACGCATATAAAATAATGTAGGTCAACAAATCTCAGGTTTCTGAGAAGTCTTACTTCGAGGCAAGATCGTTGGAGGAATCCTCTATTAGTTTGACAGCTTGAGCTTTTTCAGCAGGATTCAATACATGCAACATTTCTCCTACTGCTACTCTATGCATCAAGGAATCTGCACAAGTCGAGACCAATGTGAATATTGTACCACCTAGGATTGGTCCTTTCATTGGGAATATTATACAGAAGGTAGATAATTACCGCTGTGCTTTTCAAGGAACAAGGTATTTGCCTCAGCAAGTGACTTTCCTTGCAATTGGCTGCACATCAAATTAAAATATAAACTTATACCCGGAAAAAAATTGATTAAGATCAATCTCAAGTAAATACGCCATTGCTGCAAGATTTTTCTCACGTAAATTAGACCATTGCTACAAAAAAATTCTGGCTCAATTAAAACAACAGAAGCAGAAGTCACAGGAACCTGAAACTGGGTCGTTCTGCTTCCAAGACATTCCAAATGAGTTTTTCTGTGTCAGTCACAGGAGCAGGCATAGTACCAACTTTATGGAAGAATCTTATCTGCAGAACGGAAATTTTGTCAGACTGCAAGAAGTCAATTCATGCCGTTGAGGGTACTACGGCAAGATATTAGATTGAAGCATGAAAATCCCTTCAATAGTACATGTGCCAGTGGCGTTGTTAAGGGCAGAATTTTAAATTCTAAACTGGCCTAAGAAACACATACCAAGCAGCGGTGAGATTCTGGATTTTCAGCATCCAACTGGAGAAGTTGCTTCACAGCCTGCATGAGAGAGAGAGAGAGAGAGAGTGGGAACATTGGAAGGATTTGTAGTCAGCCACCCCATGAAATAGCAAAATTATTTTGTGGTGGATGGATGCATTTCTTTTCTATGGAGAGAGAGTCACCTGTAAAGCAAGCAAAATTCTTTGCTTCCTCATATTTAATTCAAATGACAGTTTGTGGGTCTCTACGGAATCAGGTGAGTGCTTCTGAAGCAGCTTCAGGTATTTTGTGGCTTCCAACAATGGATTTTCAACCTACATTGCAAGAAATAATGAACGTGAGTATCATGAATTCTCCAGGAGCAGTTTGAAACCCTGATACTCAACAGACAACTTTAGAATAAGCAAGGAAGACCATGGATACTGAGAAATAACCTGCAGCAACTTCTCCCCAGCTGGATCTGGATCTACTGGCTTCGCATTTCGTTTACCAGACTTCGATGCATTATTAACATTTGATTCATCATTTTTAACTTCTGCCTCCTAAAGACATCACGAAAAATTAAAATGCAGGTTATCCAAATATGCAAGAGAGAACCAGTTGCTGTTATTACTTTCTTAGCTCGAGCTTCTGCCTTCCTTTGCTTTTGCTTTATTTTCTTAATCTGGGAAGCAGGCAACTTTGATAAGTGGTCATCTTCTTCAGCTGATGATTTGGATGGGGAGTCATACAGTTTTATGTAACACCTGCACCTCATGTAAGAAAGTAGTTAATACAAGGTGATTGAATAAGAATCAAAATGCACCAAAATGAAATTTGGACTGCAGACACAGCTCCTTTACAAGTACAGTTATTGAAGATAAGCTTTACCTGATGGCTCCAGCTGCTGCCTTCTGGAAGTAACGATGTGAATGCAACCGGTCCTGGAATTTTAACATTTCTACATAGGTTCGCAGGGTCATTTTCCGTAAGCAATAAGAGTGGAAATCGAATTGGTCTTCACTGATATCAGCATAATGCTTTTCCACAGCTAAGAATTTCTTCAAAGCTCTTCCAATGTCGCCTTGGCGGACGTAACTCTCTCCAGAGGCAAGTTCATACCTACCAGAATTTATTCATTAACAGAAACAATAGGTGGACTAATAGCAAACTGTAATTGGTTCTCCCGAAGAGGGAAAAGTCATGGATGTAAAGAGCGCACCACATGCACTGCATATCATGAAGGCTATTGTGTTGTTCTCCTTCTTTAGTGAATAACGCGGCAGTTTTTTCTGCTAATGCCACCTTCAATAAAGATTGCACATGGAAAAATTTAGTACAGAAGAAAAGTTAGAAAACATGAAAGAAATTGTTAGGAAATAGACAACATATACATATCATTGCTGAATATATGAGCCAACATTCAAATTCAGTTGTGTAACCTGATCAGCTTGCAGCATACGTTTAATACATTCAGTATTAACATAGCGATCAGCAAGATCCATACATCTGGCTTCATCTGCTAGCGCGGCAGCAGCCACCAAATTACCAGCATGCTTTAAGATACGACTCTGTTGAAAACGAAGAGAATGCTGTTACTTCACAAAAAGGTAAGCCAAAAGAAATCTTTAAAGCTTCATTTCCTGTAGAGATTACACGGCATGGAGTTGGAAGGAAAAGGTAATCTTTGAGATAGCTATAGAATCAGAACAAAAAGTGCGCAGTATAGTTTATGTGGTACTAGAACCCCGGGCAACATACATATCCATCAATATAATATAAGAGATAAGCATCACTCTTAATCAATCACCGACTGACAAATGTGAATGCACACGGGAAAATTCTCCATATACCAAATTAGTCGTCAATATAACAAGTTAGCCACTACAAAGTACAAACATAAATAACATGGTGTATAGCTTAGTGGAATTGGTTTTATATTGAAAAAAAAAGGACTTGATAAGTCGAAACTTGCAAAAAACAATTTTACTACTGATAAGAGGGACACTTTGATAGAACCATGTTGGTTGACGCCATAACTTGGTGATATTAGTTTTAGTAGCATGTCAACAAACACAATGTAACACAGTAATAGCATTACGCCATTACCTCTTCTATAGCAAATATCAATTCGCTGCTAAATCTAAATTTGACAAATATTAGAAGAGAAGAAAATTCACAAGAAATAGATGTAAGGTAAGCGAAGTCAGGAAGGGGTGTGAGACACACACACACACATAATACATACATACATATATATATATAAAGGTACCAAAGTTAATTTATATACGACAGTATGAAAAGCGGGTCCGAGTGAGGAAAATTTGGTTTGCAGTTGAATCTTTCTCACAAGGAATTTGAAGTGGATATGGTCATATCGGAAAATTCATTATATCCTCTTTATAATTAATTAAAAAAACAAAAAAAACGCATAAGCAAAAATACTTTCAAATTAAAGCTGATGAAGCAGAAGCTCAAACCAATCAAAAAAAACATCTTTAATTTTCTTATCAGTTTTATAAAATGATTGAATTAACTATTTATTACTCGTATCAGTAGTAGAAAATGCATTCCGCAACTATAATTATTACACTATTAATCTTGAGTAACAACCATTTCACACAGCGATATAGTCATAAGAAGAACTGAATTTACATGCCAATTTCATGTATCAATAAATAAATATATCAAGGAAAGGTGTTGGTAGGACCTTGACGGAATACAAATCTATAACTGTAGGAGTATGTTTTATAGCCTCGTCAATTTTCAGAAGTGCAATATCATGCTGACCCCGTCTGTCATAATGCTGCAAAAGAACAATAAATCCAATTGAAACTCCAAACATAAAAAAATATAGAACATATAAACCATAGAAATTATATAGCCAACAAAACCTGTGCTAAATAGAATAAAGTCCACAGCAGCGTGGAAGGGGGCTCTTTCTCCGTCCTACCAACAAAAAAGCCATGCCATCAAAATCGTGAATAAGTAATATTTTATGTATGGCCAATAACATTTTCCAACATATTTACGAGCACAAGTGTTACGGTAAGCCTATGTGTGCAACAACCAAAGAAGACCCAGCAAGGAAAATAAGTGTTTCTAAAAAGTTGTTTCTCAAATTCGGAGGTTTCCACACAGTACAGGTGTGGATACTTGCGATTGTAGTAAGTAATGACTGTGTTCGACGTCCATGAAAGGGAAAATGAGAGAGAGAGAGAGAGAGAGAGAGAGAGAGAGAGAGAGAAACCTCCCAGGGTATCCACCAGTAGTCTGAATTGAAAGCTCCAACTCAAGAATTAGTTGCTCTAATATGTCTGCCTGGACCAAAGGAAAGAAAGGCTTGGCAGATAAGAACATGTAAAACGCTATTGCCAATTTTTCCATTTTTAAACTCTATGAGAAATTTCCTTCATGCTTCTATGTAACAACAAAAATGAATATACTAACCTTCCCAGGGTGGTCATACAGAGGAGAAAGATCAGAAAATAATGAAGGAACTCCCTGAAGAATCAAGAAAAGAACTGTAGTTCATCGATCTTATAAACCCAGCGGAAAAAAAAGAAACATAAAGAAAGATTGATACCTTTGTTAGAAGAGGTTTAACATAGTTAGCTGCAGCCTCCCGAAACTTTTCACCATTAAGAAAATCAAGTGGAATTCTCTGTCACAAATGGGTGAAAAAGAATTATTACATGTTCAGAAAAATACATATATATGAAGAAGTGAAGACAAACTTAAGATTATTATTTCTCAAGAGCCATTTAGGAAACCAGGTCTCTTTCTCTACATAAAATATGTCAAAATTCATGTTTTCCCAGAGATCGGCAGTTCATAGTGACGCAAGAACCATATCAATAATCCTGATTTAAATGCAGAACAAATAAAGCAAGGGCCCTTCTAAAATGGTGTTTTACACTGGGTTTCAAGGACATTGGACGACTTAATTATCTTTTGCTCAAACATAACAGTTAATAGCAAAGTGAAATAAAGTACATTTCTACTCTGTTGAAGCGAATTAAGCAATCAAACGTAACAGCAGTAATTGTTCTGCAGATTTGTAATATCAGCTTAGATATATTGGAATATATCAGAGAGCACAGTTTGAAAGGCTGATGAACAAGAGAGGGGTGCTTTTGACAGCCTTTTACTGATCTAATTTGATAAAGAAAATTGCATGTTACAGATCACGCAGCTTCTTGAAACAATTTAACATTTCAAATATATAATATTTCATCAGTTTGACAAGCAATTATAGACCAGAGTAGCCGTTTCTGCGAAACAAACTGAGCACTTTACATTTACTTATTTTTGGTCCAAGGCATACTTGGTTAAGGAAAGACTTTCTAACTTGGAGGGTATAGAACCGAAGCTTGAAAGACTTTCTAGTCTACCATAACCATACTACTCAATCAGATTTTCATCTCCAAAAAGGTTTCAAAGAACCAAACTCTGTAGAGGTTGAGCTCTAAACTAAGGTGTCACCTTAACAGCAGACGACCGTTTATATTGCTGCTGAAGTGATTTGTACAAGTCATCCAGACGAGCAATGTCATCAGAAGAATAGTTGTTTTGCTCTGACAGTAGACCCACGCACTTCTGCAGACCTTCATAATACCTAGAAAAACATGAGGAACGGACAGGTTTTAGCACTTCTGTCCAACTAGTCATATATAATAAAGCAGTATGCATTCAGCATGGAAGCTAAATGGATGGGACATAAAGATGCTCATCAGCCCATTTTGCCCAAAATGACTAGACAACAGCAGAGAGACAGAACTAGTACAGATTTTATCATATACATAGTAATAGGACAAACAAGTTATACATGTGTCAAATAATTATAGGCATAATGTAGAGTATCCAATGATCCACTCACAAAGATCACGATCTTGTGAGTACACGAACAGTAAAATATTAGAACTTGGTGGCGAACTAGGATGATGAAGTAACACGTATAACTCATGAGGCTTCGAGTATATAATTATTGGGATAAAAAGCAGGATACTGCTGAGATTCCCTAACAATCGGACATGTGTCTTCTAATACTAAACCTGGTAAACATAGGTCTCGTGTCCTTTACGGTCGGAATCCAACTTTGACCAAATCTATTTTCAAAATATCATAGGACTAATCAAATGGGCCATATCATCACATAACTGATTCTTAATTGGGCAATTCTTCTCATAATGTTTAGTTAAGACGATAGTAAATTCAAACATTACAATAAATATTTTTGTAGCTATAACGGATACTATAATAGCAATAGTTCCTGCAACATTTCACCTACCTCAAGTTACTTTTCTTGTTTCCTAGCTCATGAAAAATGAATGGGAAGGGCAATGGAATACTTTTGTGGTTGCAACAAATTTGATAATACATATAAATATACATATTATACTTCCATTTACTCCAAAAGTGATTCATCAAAATGTAAAACCGTATAGTTTCTCCTTATTTACCAGCTGTTCTTTTCCATTTTTTGACCCTGACTATGAATAATGCAGTGATTATTCAATACTAATAGCAAGTTATCTATAGTAGTATATAAAGGGAGAACACAAGCTGACGAATCATTTTCTATTCCAGATCCTGAACTTTGAAAAGAAAGAGAAATTATACATGGGTTAACTTTGTTTATCTAATTAAGAAACAACCACTATCCTGGAGATTCTCCATTACTTTACATCTTGCAGTCATAAATCTCAAAAATATCCACCACTCCACAAACGCCGTTAGCTTGAAATGTTCTTTTCAATGCATTCAATGAAATCTGAATTATGAGAAAAATTATAAACTAAGTGAAGATTTACTGGGTTATATATTCGAAACTCCATTAACAATTAACTTGGTAGAATTAGCTACTTGAATCCAATATGTACTTTATGTGTATGTTCAGTAGTCTTCATTGCATGACCAACCAAAGTAACCTCCAATAATCCTCACAAGCATAGTGCAGTGTACTTGCTCAAAGTCTTCATACCATGATACCATAGAAAGTACATACTATTTATGTTATCTTTAAAAAAAACAGATGCACCTGGTCCAATTCTTTCTTAATTTCACATACGTGCCTTTTGTTAAACAATGACTTCGTCTGCAAGTTGAATCAAGAAGAAAGTTTCGTGAATTCAACACCTAATGCTTCCTATGTGCACCCTGACAGCTCCGTGGCCACTAAGGCCTCTCTTTTTATTTTCTTGCTCATCTCCTTATTCTACAGAGTTCTTTCAGTTTTCTTCTTTTCTTTCTGGGAACTTCGGTTATAAGGTTGAAATTTGAGATGGGTGGACTGATTTTGATATCCACATGTAGAATTGACAATGAATGACGATTTTATAACCCTCACCTAAGTTTCGGATTAAACTAACACTGTGAGAGCTTAACTGTCACAAGGAAAAACCAGAAGGGGGTTGTTTAGATATAAGTCGACACCAAGGTTACCTGGACCGTAGTTCACTTCGGAACGGGAACACAGAATGGGATCGCGTTTCGCGCAACCGTATGGAATTCAGCTTGCTAGGGGTAGGCTTCTTTGGATCGCTTGAGTCGAACAAAATCCGCATACCCGGGTCGCGGATCACATTTTAAGGTTCTATTAATGCAATTTCTCTAAAATATGATATATATGACTAATAAATACTGCATAAAAGTGGTGACATGAGAACCAAAGACGAATTTTGTTTTTAGATTTATTAAGGGGTTGATCTTCATGATATACGTAATTTGTAATATAATTGCATAGTTTTATACTTCTAACTTATTTGTAAGAAATACTTTTCCTACAATAGAAATACTCAACTGGGAAAATGCAACAATACACAGTAAATGTAAATGTGTGGTGCAAACGTCTGACTTGTATTAATGGAGCCCAACACTGAGTAAAAAATATTCAACCTAAATAAATTTACGAAGATGATATTGTTTGACTGAGGAAATCCCGCCAATCTCTCTCAATTCTTCTCCCTCTACCCACGCTCTCTATCACGATATTTCAGACGATTGAAGCTTCTAGTTTAACTTTAACTCTTGAGTGACCCGCCCCACAGCGGCAATTGGTGCAGCGATCTGCGTCAAAAATCGATTCTTGAAATCCAGATGCAACAGATTTGAATCGTGTGGATGCTTCTTCTTGAGAGACCCTTGTGTTCTTAATCGATGTTTGTGGTAACTATGAGCGAATTCTGGTAACTATGGTCGACCCAAGGAGACTCCTACAGAAACCCTCAAAACCATAGGGTCCGTAATGCAACTAGATTCCCAAGGTTAGGTCTCATTACATTAACTGGCCAATGTACGTGAAATTGAAGCCACGACATTAGTAGTCGAATTATTTCTGATTATTCTTGAAAGTGTGAGCCTAGATTAACTTTCTAGACAGCAGATTTTGAGCATGTTTTGATAGTACACGCACTAGTCATATTGCAAGTGAAACTACTAAACTATATCCTCAGACCATCTAGCTTGCAATCTAAAGGCCAAGATAAATACCAAAAGTAATTACATACGTGTAATTGTCAGGATTCATGGAAAGAAGCAATCTGTACAGCTTTTCACCATCCTCTAGGCGACCAAGCTTTACAAGGAGCGAAACTTCATGCTCCTTGTAGGATAGCTTATCAACCTACAAAGACACAGGAGGGCTTCAGTTTTTTGCTTGCACAACTAGACCTGCAAACTACTGCAAACATACTTACTATTTTGGGCTCTTTCTTGTGTAATTCTTCAAGAGCTCTCTCCAGATACCCACATTCCTCCATCAAGGAAATCTAAAAGAAAATAAACACTTATTAGAAAACCGCCAGAACTCAAACAAGGGAATAGTTATAGGAACTATTTTTGTTTCTCTTGTCTATAGTTTCTCTTTTTTTTTCTTTGACAATGACATATTGTATTCTTAGTAAGAAGATGCCCTCAGACAAAATGATTGACTGCAGATACTCGAATATCAAATCCATTCATCTATGAAATCAATTAGATCAATAACAATTAATGAAAGGTCCTCTATATCGACACAGTAGAGTTCTTAAAGAAAGACTCTTCACTCAAATGCAGATAAAGCTTTATCTTAACAAGTGCATTCCTCTCAATTCGAACACACCAAAAAGCTTAACATTGTTGAAGGCGTAACCCCACTCAATTCTGTGTAGCGAGTAGCCAGATACAGCAGGCATTGCTGCCCCACTGTCTATAGTATATGATTCACTCTCTCTGCTGCCTCCGCATACATTAAGCACTTAGTTCCAAAGATAACCCTTACAAAAATTACAGACATTAATTTGTGGACCTTTCTAGACTCTGGTTCGAAAGATAAACCACATTTAGTAGAATATGAGTAGATATACTGAGAGCTTCAGAAGAAGTACCAAATTTCTAATATTATAAAACATCAAATGCATACAACAACCATCAGATTATGTGATGAAGCAAAACCGCTCCTGCCTTCACAGGTTAAGCCTACACAAAGTGTTTTAAATGCTTAATGTTAAAATTTTGAATTTGTAGTATGAATACGAAATGGTACCTCTGCCAGATAAATATTGTACATTATCCATTAAATATTACCATATATACATCACCAGACTGAAGCACAAGCAAAAGAATGCACAATGCAACACAGAAATGGAGAACTTAGCAGAAACATACTGAGTAGAGAATCTTGACAATTACCTTGTACAACAGCATTTCCCCATGCTCAGAACGCTCATTGTACGGAGGATAATCATCCTCAAGAGTGCCTTCATATGCATCAAGGATATCAATCGCTTTAGAAGCACTAGCAAATAGCCAAAAAGAAAATATAGTAAATTACTACTGCATAGCTTAAGTGAGAAATCAATTTAAAGTTCATGCAAGTGAGGAAGGAAAAATGGATACAGGAACGATGTGGACACGTCAAGATAGCAATTCTAGGCAAACTCAACACACTACACAGCAGGGAATAGAAAATTATGGAGTATAATATACATCTTCGATTCCATATACAATAATATTGTACTACAAAGCAATGAAAACACATAAGAACACTAATGGAGACTAGTTGACGATTAAGCTTGATGTTGTCATCCTACCATGTGATGTAATAAATACAGCAACTATGTCACTAATATCCAACACGAACAATCGCATAATACAAGTAGAATTGAACATATTTGAAGGTGCCCGATTGAAAAACCATGTGCCCCTCTTGTATTCAAGCAGTGCCCGCTTCATTAAAATAATAGGACAGTATGAAAGTGTCCCGCACATGTCTGACATTTCAAGGAGTGTTGTCGGCGCTTGGCATTAGCAAAATTAAGTATATGCGCTGCATGCAGTAGGACCACCCATGAACTGAAATAAAATGCCAGCTTAAATGTCAGCCCAAATTTTGGGGTACTCTTATAGCCTATGGAGTACCAAATGTTGGTATACTTGTCATGCTCTCAAATGACATGCAATGATTACGAGATTTAAGTCACAAGATGGAAAATTTCCAGAGTAACTTAGCCTTTTTTATCATTACTTTTGACTAAAATATTCTATCAAAAATGCATACCATTTCTGCATGAATCGAACTCTTCTTGCCTCATGACATCACTGTGTCACTTAAATAATGTTCCAGTACTTTTATCTCGTCTTTCTGTCTCCTTTACATGTCTGTCTTAGCTTGCAAATATATATCATATTCAGTCATTCTCTTTCACTTTGATCCTACCCTCTGAGGTAAGGAAAGGACTCTTCTGAGTCTATTTGACAGGACAAATAAGTACACAGAATATATTTTCATAGAGAGATGCTCAGAAAAAATGATATCAAGAGAAGATTCAAGCTTTAGAGTTACAAAATTTGGGTTATTCATGTTACAGTGAAGAATCTATTGTCATACTCCGTTACTGCAAAGTGGGTATAAACTTAATCATCCGCCTCTATTAAATGTACGAAGTTTCCTACTGGTTCTTCAAGTTACAAAGAACAGGTGCATCCACTCAAGAATTTTAAGATAAGGAAAGTAGAAAATATGATATTGTATTCATTCACTTCAACAATTTGCACGCACTATCAAATGAAACAACTGCCATTGGACATGATAATCATATATAACATATCTCCACAACAGTGTAAAGAGGCAGATCTATAAATATTATAAGCATGTTACTAGTTCAATTTTTTCACAAAAGCGTCGAGGCATACTCAGAATTTATATGATGGGAAACAGCAAATCCAATCCAGTTCATCCGATGGTTTGGTTTTAGAGTCAGCAGTTGTTGCCTTGTCTCAACAAAACCTGCCAAGTCACGCATTTGTGCCTGCAAGACGAAATAGAAAATTAAGATGTAGGAAACTAAGAGAATTTATATATAAACAACACTGAAATAACAAGAAACTAGAACTGCACTAGTTCGAATAGTGAGTGTGTACTAGTTTAAATAAGTACATAATTTGATGAAGTATTAACATGTACAATGGTTATCAATAACACAAGTATATTCACGAAAATCAGTTCCCTAATCTCCCATGCATTAAAATCTTATGTTAGCTCGCATGGCAGTGTGAAGATGAGAATTTTCTGTCAACGCGTCAGAATGTGAAGATTCGTTACTAAAAGGCACAATTGTATTAGACACAGATAAAAAAGAAGGTTGAGGTTAGAACACAAAAGGGGAAATGAACGGAATGCCTATGCATGCCCTTCTTCTCTCTCTTTTCAGGATACGGAGAATGGTAATATACTTGTGGACAGAGTCAACACTGAGAATACTCAAGTGGACATCTTTGCTTTCTTGAGGTAGGTAGGCATAACTATTGGATATCTCTAGAAATATCAGAAGTTATATGAGTACGACTGATCCTAATGTTCGATAAACAGGGAAAAATTTCACGAGAGATATGACTGAAAGGGGAGGAAAATGAAGTTGGTGAACATGATGCCCATTTTGCAAGAGAGTTATTTTTCCATAATCTATGTTCTATGCACAACATACTTTACAGTGAAGATTTTCCTGGAAGAAAATAAATATGGTAAGGCCAACAATCTCCCTCAACGGAACAAGCAAGCAGGCAAAGAAATCAGGTTCGCGCCTACGGAAAGTCCATACTCTGGTTAGGAAACACCATCAAGTCTTTGGCTAACTTTCTTATTTCTATCCACAATTGAGTTTTTGGGCCGCTAAGAGGTTAGAGAAATCTAAAACGAGAACTTCCTGGGGTGAATTTGAGAAGAGTCATGTATCACCTTGTCAACCGCCTTGGTATATTAGTATATTTTGTCCTGCACACGAAAGAGATATGGGATCATGAAAGATCGGGATCTTCAATCATGCAGAAGTGGTACTGGACATTTGCATTGAAAAGAGGATAGTTTTTGGGAAGACGGGGTGGTTGACGTTCTGAAACAGTTAATTGTCTTACTAATGCAGCCTTCGGAATGGTGTCAGTTGAGGGGCCTATGTTGCAATCTCACGGAAGATATGGAGGGTGTTTAGATAACTAGTTTTTTGGTCTATGGTTTTCTCACAATGAGTGGTAGTGGTGAGGAGAATCTAATTATGTCTCCTCACCACAGCCATATATTGTGAAAAAAACATAAAAACCAGAAAAATCTAGCTTTCAAACACCCTCAAGACGTGAACAGAGGTGAAAATAAGGAAATTCGGGGATGCTAATGGGGTGACGATTCGCATTTAGCATCCATTTGGTTAGTGATTTAGAAGCTTCTGAAGCGACTTTCTAAGAGAACGTGAGCATTCTACTTTGCAATGTTATTTTTAGACAAGATCTGAACCTTTTGGAACTTGGAACTACAATTCACAATTATGCCATTTATTTATGGGCTAACTGTATGAGGGGGTAGGAGGATATTTTGTCTCCTTATAGTAATTTTACTTTCAGAAAGATCTTTCCAATTTCCTTCTGGAGCATACCAATATATTTCTTCCATAGGTAGCCACCAGGAAACTGGGAGCTCCATCTAAAGTTGATTTTCTTCAAATGAAAAACTTTTACTTTAGAATAATGTCATGGTGTGAGGGCTCAATTTAGTGATAATGGTCCGGTGTGTAGGAATCAGAGGGAAAATAAAATATTTGTTTATTATTGTTTCCTGTTGCATATTCCCTTCGAATCTCATTTTGAATTAGTTTACAAGGCTAATTTTGTTTCCGTATGCATGAGCGAGAATTTTGTCGCATGCCATCAAGTTGATTCTGAGAAAGAAAAGTAATAGATCTTTAATCCCAATTCCGCAGGGTTGCTTTCTAGAGAGTAGATTCAATAGAGTCCATCCAATATCAACTGAAACTTGGGTACACTAACTTCCTGGTATTTTAAGGGTTAACTTCGCTACCTCCCTTCTAAAAAGGTTAAAAGTGCTCAACTTCTGTAATGTATAGGTTGCTTAGCCCACAGACATCCATGTTAATATTATTCTTCTGACCGTCAAAAGAAAAAACGATAGACGATAAATTTCCCATGCTTTCTCAAAGTTTTGAGACAAGAGTTATTGAAATAGTGTGGGTAAGATTCTTTTTAGTAAGGTCTCTGAATAGCTTAAGAGAATGCAGACTCCAAAATGTCAACATCTCTCTCAAACCGTGAAGCAAAAATCAAGTTAAGTAGAAAGACAACTATTATACATTCTAGTAACATAGTCTAGGCAAACATATAGAGTTAGCTACTCAAAATAAAGATGATGTAGAAAACAAAATATGCTTATCAAATCAATGCTTGAATCTATGAGAGGATTACAATCAGATTTACATTAAGCCTCGGTATGCTTCTAAATAAAACAGAGCATACAAAAGCAATCTTGCAGAAGAAAGATATCATGGAATTTAATTTGTTTCACCTGTAGAAGTGACAAATCTCGCAGGATCTCAATGTTGTCAGGATCAATCCTCAAAGCATTCCGATAGCATTTTATTGCCTCTCTGTATTCTCTATCTGACCGGTACAGGAGACCATAAACATGCCAGCAAACATGACTTTTAACATCATTCTGCAATCGAAGGAGAAGATCTACTGAGTACCACATACCAAATAAAATATCACCGGCAACTTTGAAGCAACCGAAAGAAGAAGAAAAACAAGATAAGAAGTAAGAGTAAATAAGACTCAGAAGCAATTCTAACCTTCAACCCAAGTCGTACAAGATCATATGCTTCTGCTTTACGATCCATGCAATTTAGGGTCAACCCCTTCATTGATAATGTCTCTGGAAATCAGGAAAGACAACATATAAAACAACTGGCATGACAAATTACATCAAACAAATCAACAAACTTGATCAACAGATGGGGTCTACATGCATCAACATACTCCAAAAGGTTTGCTTCCTGTGTCATATGACTCAAAACCACAGTTAAGTTTGATTTACAATATACTCGTTTAAGTTTAACGTAACAGCGTCACATGCTATTGCACCAACCCATGTTCTTATTGATGTCCTTATGTTCCCTTTACCATCATCATGATGAACAGAACTATAATTTCTTTAGCAACGGGACAGGGTACTTGAGAAAGCCACCCCAAAAGAATTTCATTATATTTCATTTGCATCAAACAAACAAAAACTATTATTATTATTATTATATATATATATATTCAATGCCTGACAATAACAATTCAGATTCAGAACTCTAAGAAACCAAATAAAACTGAGTACGCGTGTCAAAGAAGGCATAAACATACATGTCAGGGACATAGATGTCTGGGTAGGACACTTCTTAACTTGTGCTGGAAATAGATGTCTGCATGTCTGTATTCAAGTTGAGGCTTGGACAGGAGTGGGATCAGTGACATTATTATGGATTTCTAGGAATAACTAAAATGGTCTACCTTTATACACACTCTCACAGGATAAATCCAGTTGCAAGGGAAAAAGAACATTCAATACAAAATTTTATTAGTGATGGTTTTACAACCTACGTACAATTTTTTTGCACACAAGACCACTAAAGAATATCAATGGTTGAATGTGGATTCAATAAGTAGCCTTTGATTGATAAAGCATATATTAACCAAATCGCACTGCTACATTCTTTAGAACTTCATATGTGTAACAAGCAACTGTTACAAGCATTTGTAACAAAGCTATGACTTGCAACCTAAACTACTGATATGTAAACTCTATTACTAGTTCTAAGCACTGTATGCTTTTTTCGCGAGCAAAAAAAAAAGAGCCTGAAGAGTGTTTACGCTCTACATGAATCATTGGTTTTAGTAGAGGACAAACATCGAACTGGCAAAAGGCTCGGATCACAGGTCAAACGGTTTAACCAGCGGGGTCACTGATCAGACCACTGATTTCATATTACACAAAGGAAAGATATTAAAATACCATTAATGCATCTAAATAAAACTGAACACAAGATCAAACTGAATACAACATTATAATTTCTTACATTAGTGGAAAATCCAAATTCAACTGTCTTCATCATATGTAACCTAGTACTCTTCCGTCCCAAAAGGAACATTCTGATTTACTTTTCATGGAGCTTTAGAGATGTTTTTGACTTGGTACTTGCATAAATATGCTTTGTCAATTGTGGTACTTTTTCTTGACAAGCGAAAAGGTAGAATTTGAAAAGGTGTTGAGGGATATAAAGTGAATATTGGTTACTTTCTTGTAGCACGATATTTAATTTGGTAAATCCATTTTAGGAAAGTAGGACATCCTTTTGGACTGAGGGAAAATATCAATAGCAATAGCAACTCCTATGGTTTCGCCGCCTCAATGGTCATTCACATATGCTTTGTAAAACAATGAAGTGTTTGTCAATTCTGAACTGCGGAAAACGAGACCTATCCCAGGTTCGTTCAAAGTTTGTCCGGTCTAGTTTAAGAGTTATCCAAATCCTATTTGCATAGGATTGTTAAAGATGGAAGATAATAATTCAAAATAATATTTCTTCTAAGTAGTAAGATGACAGACTTATTAGATAACTAAGCCCAAAACTAAGGTTATAACGTCTGCAAAAAGTGATTGAGTTAGAGCAATTCAGACCAAGTTGAAGAAGTAAACCAGATGTTTGCTGAGCTCGGGTAGCTAAAGATGTAATCAAAGCAGAGGATAATTAATTCACTATCAAGATTTCTCAGCAAGGATCTGTATGCGCTACAAGCTTTTAACCACTATTTAACCTACATTTTGCCACGTGTGGTAAAAGCCTAGTAGATAAATCAAATATAGTTGAGAAGTTACAGACGATATTCAAGCAGTTTATGGCACACTATCAAAAGGAAGAAAACGAAGAATATGAGCACAGCGTAAAAAAATAAGCCTCAATTCATAATAACTACAAAAGCATATTACTAGGCAACTGAACGACGATATCATGGGTAATTGAGTAAGGGAAAACATGTGACTGCATATCGATTTGATTTATCGATTGGTCAGAGATAAAATCATTCTGCCCTTTCAAAAATGAGTTATTTGGTCAATGGTTTAAGCCTGTTAGCTTGGTCGAGGTGTTTCAGACCATAATTTAAATTTGTCATGTTGAATCAACTCCTATATTGTTGACCTGTTAGTTACTGGATTGAATTGAAAAGTATTCAAGTGGTTATGCTCCTACAAGTGTTTATGTTTTTTTCCTGCATATCAACTAATGAGAAGATTCTAGCGATTGAAAATCTAGTTTAAGTTGGTTCAAAAGTTGACAGGAGCAAGTGCATAAACTTGACCCAAAAAAAGCTCCTATACTTTATGATATTGCGTTTTCCCTCAACTTCTAGTGTAGCTTGGCGAGTTTACTTTTGATGCGTGAATTCTTTGTGGGCCAAAGCACATTTTCCAGGGATGTACAAAAAATACATCTTTGTCAGTATGCAGTATATTAACGTGAACTTTTCCCTACTAAAATAAGTAGGCAAGTGAGGAGCCACATGAAATTAGTAGTGCCTAAATAAATAGAACTTTCATAAGATCGACATAAATATCAATCAAAGACAAGAAGAGAAGTTCCAATCTTTTCGGTGTGAGATATGGCCTTCTACCGATCCTCGGCTCAGTTGTCCTCACTGATGTTCTAGAAGGTTCTGTAACTAGCCAAAAAAAATTAGACTTCATTTGTTGAGTCCATGCTAAAAAGTTTAATATGACCACACAACTCTATTGCGTTTTGACTTTCTCAATACAGCCTTTCAATGTTAACCATAAACTCTAGTATTCTTTTATGCATGTCATCCTTTATGAATGTTAGAAGTGTTCTTCTATTCTCTGAATGTTTCTTCTCCGTGAAGTAATGCCTTTATAAGCCGAGTTGCTGAGCAGTAAACTTAAGTTGGTGATACTTGAACCAGATATGCAGGCATCAGATTCAAGATAGAAGTTCTAGTTGTCCATTGTGGAGATAATTTGTACTATCTGATAAATAAAGTACATCATTTGGAAAATTTGGTTGTTCTTGAACTAAATGTGTTTCAGACGATATGGAGTTTCTTCTCTGAGCTCCATGTTTTTCTATGCGTTGTATTCAATATAAAGTAGTAACCCTCATCCCTGCCCAGTGTAACCTCTGAATTGTCTACAATTTGTTTATTTTAGTTCGATGACTTCACCTGATGTTACATAGCTCAACTTCTCGCATTTGAGAGCACCATATTTATCATTTTTAGTACATTTCTCAGATGGCAAACAGAGTTCTCAATCAGCAAATGTTAATCAGGTCAACCACAATCTTTTAAAGACGATCAAATTATTCAAAATCTTACGCCAGCACTGACATTTAAAAAGCAGCTCTGTGGATAGAGAATAACATTTACTGTAAGGGAAATTGCAATTATCTATCTTGGCAGATTAAACAAGAGAAAAAGATATTGCACCATCAGAAGAAATTTTTCTGTGAGGTAGCTCGCCAAAGGTAATCTCAAATCAATGAATAATCAACTCTGATGCTATTAAGACTACACATGGAAATTGCAGTGTCACGCACCTCCATGGTCAGGAAACTTCTTCAGTATTGAATCGGCAGCTTTCAACCCCTTCTTATATTGTTTGGTCTCATATGATTTCTGTAAGAAAGTAGGCAGTTAACATAGTTATTTCATTTAACAATAACATTGAATATCCAAAACTCCGAGCCTGAATACAGAAGCAAAACATTCAGAAAGGAAATAAAATTGAGTGTCAGCTCAAATTTTCTAACAAACTGGTATCAGCAACCCAAATTGGTGTCAAAGAAAGAAATGGATCAATATTAGTTGCTTGAAACCTTGCATTGCAATTACTGAGCTGAGCTCCCTAACCCAAATTTCAAACCCGGTCTCGCACACGCAACAACAAACAGATGAAAGATATCAAAACACTAAGCAATATTGGCTTTCTTGCTGGATCAACAAGCTACCGGACCGCATTGGTAACCTGATGAAACAAAAGGCATCCAGACACTGCATGTGTCCAGCAAACACGACCAACTTAATCTCATATCAAGATCTCACCTGTCTCTTTATATTAAAATGTTATTACATTGGGGTTGTATACTTCAGAAGATCATTGGGCTGAGTGCATCTGGAAGCATAACTCTCTAAAGGGATTCAACATCCTTACCCATAAGGTAAGTCTCAACACATGTTTTAAGCTAGGTGTTTACTTATCAAACAAATAATGAAATGACATCCAAACTTCGGAATTTTAAGGAACTTTGCACATAGGTACCAATGTGTAAACATAGTATTCCTAACACTGGAGAAGCACATATAATGAATATACATGTAAAACAGCATGAGTACACAAAGAAACACTAGAAAGATCAGATCAACAATGATAGACCATTGTGAATCTTTGTGAAATATAGTAAATTCATTACTCGTGCAACAAGGGTTTTTCAGAATGCAAAATCTCAATGCAAGGAGAATGCTCAATTTTCGCAAATAATATTAGATTTATTCCATTTCCCCATTAGTTGTTCTTGCTCCAGTAAAGAGGTCTCAATAGAAATCAGAAGAACCCAATAATGAGTTTTAGCTAATGAACCCATTTGATTATCCAAAATGCACAGTCTCAGTTCCACAAAACCCATATGGGTATTTCCCCAAAAAGCTCAAACAACACACCCAATGAATCAAACAGATATATCAAATGACCCTCATCTAGGGTTTCAGTAAAAACCCAGTATTGACTGAGTAGAAACGAAGACGACCCATATCGCAACTCTTCAAAATACGAAGAGGGTAGGAGAGAAAACTTACGACGATGAGTTTAAAGAGGTTGGCCTCTTTAGGAGGGAGCGAAGCACCCATTGTTTGTTGCAGCCCAGAGTTGAGAGGGATTGAAACAGAGTGAAGTAATAAGCTCGAGTATTGACTATTCAGGTTTGAGGGAGGAGTTGTGTTCAATGGCTGCGGCAAGAGAAGAGTTGAAGAGTTGAAAGTGGAGAGATGGCGTTTATCTGCTGCAACCCTACTGAAATACAAGACGAATCAGAAGAAGCAAGTAGACAGGCACAGGAACTCGGCGGGGTGAAATGGTAATTTAATAAAGTCTACAGCTTAGGGAAGAAGTAAAAACAAGCACTCATGCTAGGTACAATTACATTTGTGGTACAAATTTAATTTTGTGTAGATTTAGGACATGTACTTTCAATTGAAGTAATAGGCACCACTAATGAAGGTACAATTACATTTTTGGTTGGTACATAATTTTGTGTAAATTTAGTACATGTACTTTTTTTTTTTTTGATGAAGTGATATTTTATAAAGAAGCAAAATCAAACAGAGTGAGAATAAATCCCACTCTTACAAACTAAAACTTGTTCAAGAACAGACTCAGGAACAAGCCCAGAAAAACTCTTACTAGCTGCCCACTTTGCTATATTATGAGCATCTATATTAATAGTTCTAGGACAAAACTTTAAAGAAATACTATTGTCCTCTCTTAACTTTGCACAGGCAAGAGCTCTATTCCTCCATGACCAGCAAGCTTTTGTTGGATTGATGACACTATTCACTGCTACTGAAGAATCAGACTCCATAATTTCAATTGAAGTAATAGGGCACCCAGATTATTCTTTTTTTTTCATCGAAGGTAATATATATATATATATATATATATATAAAGAGTCAAGTTACAGGAGCACCAGACCTCGACAGGGGTTCAAAGCACGATACAGGAACATGAAAAGCTGTGTAAGGGCTAGGAAACAACTAAAACAAAACAAAGATGAAAGATATACAAAGATGTACAAGAGCTAGGACAAGAGAATATTACAACCCAGACTAAACTACTAAGGAGCGAGAAGCTCGACCTGCCAAAATATGAGCTTCTGAGACCAAAAAGCGCGGAACTTTCTGTATCGCACAGTCACGCAACAAAAACACATCATGTCGAATAGCCAAAACCACTGGTGCATCCTCGTAAGAGTATTGATCATTCCCCTGTAAAATATTATAGGCCATTAGACTATCAGTGTAGACAATAATGGAGAGAAAATTTAAATTACGCGTGTAAGAGAGTCCATGGAGAATAGCAAGAAGTTCCATTTGGAGGGAAGAAGCAGCAGCACAATGTTTCCAATAAGATAGATGAGTCTGGATTCTTGCTGTCGAAAGATGCACTCCAATGCCACCTGAAAGTGTACGACTGTTCCAAGCTCCATCATATTTGATTGAATGCTGGTAGCTGGGAGTTCGGATAACCATATTTGTGGAGAGAGAGAAAGCTGGGTAGGTTGGAGGTTGCTCTGGTTGAGGATTTTTATGGGTCAAAGCTGATTTATGGTTTGAAAAGGCATCAAGTTTAGCAGTAGTATGGCCGAAAGATACCTAGAAAGTATCCCGAGTCCATGACTCTTTTCGAAAAATAGCTGAGTTCCTGGCCTTCCAGATTGACCATAGAATTGGCAAGGTAGCGCGAAGAAGAGACTCATTGTTGCAGATACTATCTTCCAGCCATGTGATAAAGTCCGTCGAAGCAGATGGATAGAAATGAAGAGTAGAGACACATGCAGAGGTACCGTGAGAGCAAGTAATAAAGAGGTGGGAAATGGTTTCCGGGGAATAATTGCACAAAGGGCAGATTAGGGGGATGTAACAGTGTTTGGCTGCTAGTACTGATAAGCACGGTAAGCCGTTATGAAGGCATTTCCACAGAAACTGCTTATATTTTTCAGGGTATGGGAGGCTCCATAATCGTCCCCATACCCATTTATGGGAACTAGGCGGGGTGAAATGGTAATTTAATAAAGTCTACAGCTTAGGGAAGAAGTAAAAACAATCACTCATGCTAGGTACAATTACATTTGTGGTACATATTTAATTTTGTGTAGATTTAGTACAATATACTTTCAATTGAAGTAATAGGCACCACTAATGAAGGTACAATTACATTTGTGGTTGGTACATAATTTTGTGTAAATTTAGTACATGTATTTTCAATTGAAGTAATCGTGTACCCAAACTATTCTTTTGTCGATTTGCAAAAAAAAAAAAAAAAACTATTCTTTTGTTGTAAATGTGTAATATTTTTTCGTTCACGCGATTTTACATTCCTGTGAGAACCCGCACTTAAAAAAAAATTAAATATGTTTTTTTTAGTAAACTGAAACTTTATAGTTGCTAACTTGTTCCATATTGTGAGCTACATAGAATAATGAAATATAATGGTAGCATGCATATGTTTGATTATTTAGCTAAAAACAAATGGTAACTAGTTAATTGTAAAGTTCTCCAACTTGTTTACGTGTATGTATGCTTCATGTGTATATCACTTTATTGGTATTTCATGGTTGTCATTTCCTAAATTGATATTATGTGGCAAGTAAAGAGAGCCCAACTTAACTGCTGACTCATGTTAATAATCGGACAATAGACTTAGTCATGAAGTCATGTGTAGTTAAGTAGATGAGAGACTTGTTTACTAGGAGATAAGAATGAAATGGAAAGGTAAAATCCACTTGGTTTTGGTTAGGGGGGTTAACTTCGGTCAGTGGGAATGGGTTTCAGTAAGATCAATTGTTTTTGTTCTCTTTTTGTCATGGTGGTGAATTGGTTTGAGAGGTTAAGAAAATGAGAAATTGCGAGAAAATGAAGAACAGTTCGTGAGCCATGCTCAAACAGTGAAGTTTTTTTATAAAGTTTCTCGTGTGTCTTCGATTGAGAAGAAGATTTCTTCACGTTTTCATTTCAGCTTTTCATGTTCACTCTCATTTATTCAGGTAGGGAAAATCTAATTTCTAAGTTTCCTACAGTTACAGTGTATTTCTGTGTTTAGTGTTGATGTGATTTTACAACTTTATATCTATCTGATTATTATCTGGTGATTGATAAATCACGTTGTATGACTATTTGGTGCCGCATGCTGATGTGTAATAACCGTCTGTTGTTAAGTAGATTTTAGATTTCTACGTCAGTGGTTAGGCGGAACCTGCTGGGCTATTTTAACTCACCCCTCTGTTTTACAGGATGACCTGGAGCGCGACTGAATCGCAGAGTAGTTGCTAAAAATTGGTTGTTTAGCTAAAATAATTATTTTTAGCTGTTTTTAGTAATTTGTTGTAAATTACTATTTTTGGTTAGATATTTATGCAAATTGTCATTTTTGACGAATTGGTGTATCCTTCTCAATAATTCAGTCACGTACCAGTTTTTTAGAAAATTGATTAAAAATGTTGTTTCGGAGGACTGTGTGTCCTGCATTGAGATTTGGACGTCTGAAAATGTCAAACGGGTTAATAGTAATCCGCGATTTTATCGTTACCTCTATGTTTCAGTACTAAAAGTGTTACGCGTCGTCACAGTGGTATCAGAGTCTTACCCAACCGGAGGAGCGGATAGTGTATCTGGGACTGGGCGGGTGTCTGTGACGGGTGTTGTACGAGTGGTACACACTTGTGAGTCACCACACTTGTGAGCCACCGAACTGTCGAGCTAGGGGTACACAGTCGAGTACTGCTTGGGTGGCAGAGGTGATGAGACTTCACGGTACGTGACATTTTAAAATTAAAAAGTAAATTTCGGGACGAACTTATAAGTTAGGTAGATTGTGAGAACCCGCACTTAAAAAAATAATTAAATATGTTTTTTTAGTAAACTGAAACTTTATAGTTTCTAACTTGTTCCATATTATGAGTTACATAGAATAATGAAATATAATGTGTATGTTGTTAATTGTGGTGGCATGCATATGTTTGATTATTTAGCTAAAAAAAAATGGTAACTAGTTAATTGTAAAGTTCTCCAACTTGTTTACGTGTATGAAGAACAGTTCTTGAGCCATGCTCAAACAGTGAAGTTTTTTTATAAAGTTTCTCGTGTGTCTTCGATTGAGAAGAAGATTTCTTCACGTTTTCATTTCAGCTTTTCCTGTTCGCTCTCATTTATTCAGGTAGGGGAAATCTAATTTCTAAGTTTCCTACAGTTACAATGTATTTCTGTGTTTAGTGTTGATGTAATTTACAGCTTTATAGCTATCTGATTATAATCTGGTGATTGATAAATCACGTTGTTTGACTATTTGGTGCCGCATGCGGATGTGTAATAACTATCTGTTGTGTTAAGTAGATTTTAGATTTCTACGCCAGTGGTTAGGCGGTACCTGCTAGGCTATTTTGGCTCACCCCTCTATTTTACAGGTTTACCTGGAGAGCGACTGAATCGCAGAGTAGTTGCTAAAAATTGGTTGTTTAGCTAAAATAATTATTTTTAGCTGTTTTTAGTAATTTGTTGTAAATTATTATTTTGGGTTAGATATTTATACAAATTGTCATTTTTGACGAATTGGTGTATCCTTTTCAATAATTCAGTCACGTACCAGTTTTTCAGAAAATTGATTAAAAATGTTGTTTCGGAAGACTGTGTGTCCTCCAGGTTGAGATTTGGACGTCTGAAAGTGTCAGACGAGTTGATAGTAATCCGCGATTTTATCGTTAACTCGATGTTTTAGTACTAAAAGTGTGACGGGTCGTCACAGTGGTATCAGAGCCTTACCCAACCGGAGGTACGGATAGTGTATCTGGGACAGGGCAGGTGTTTTGGCGCGTGTCTGTGACGGGTGTTGTACGAGTGGTACACACTTGTGAGTCACCACACTTGTGAGCCACCGCACTGTCGAGCTAGGGATACACAGTCGAGTAATGCTTGGGTGGCGGAGGTGATGAGACTTCACGGTACGTGACATTTTAAAATTAAAAAGTAAATTTCGGGACGAACTTATAAGTTAGGTAGATTGTGAGAACACGCACTTAAAAAAAATAATTAAATATGTTTTTTTTAGTAAACTAAAACTTTATAGTTTCTAACTTGTTCCATATTATGAGCTACATAGAATAATGAAATATAATGTGTATGTTGTTAATTGTGGTGGCATGCATATGTTTGATTATTTAGCTTAAAAAAGTGGTAACTAGTTAATTGTAAAGTTCTCCAACTTGTTTACGTGTATGTATGCTTCATGTGTATATCACTTTATTGGTATTTCATGGTTGTCCTTTCCTAAATTGCTATTATGTGGCTAGTAAAGAGAGCCCAATTTAACTGCTGACTCATGTTAATAATCGGACAAGAGACTTAGTCATGAAGTCATGTGTAGTTAAGTAGATGAGAGACTTTGTTTACTAGGAGATAAGAATGACATGGAAAGGTAAAATCCATTTGGTTTTGGTTAGGGGGTTAACTTCGGTCAGTGGGAATGGGTTTCAGTAAGATCAATTGTTTTTGTTCACTTTTTGCCATGGTGGTGAATTGGTTTGAGAGGTTAAGAAAATGAGAAGTTGCGAGAGAATGAAAAACAGTTCTTGAGCCATGCTCAAACAGTGAAGTTTTTTTATAAAGTTTCTCGTGTGTCTTCGATTGAGAAGAAGATTTCTTCACGTTTTCATTCCAGCTTTTCCTGTTCACTCTCATTTATTCAGGTAGGGGAAATCTGATTTCTAAGTTTCCTACAGTTACAGTGTATTTATGTGTTTAGTGTTGATGCGATTTTAAAGCTTTATAGCTATCTGATTATTATCTGGAAATTGATAAATCACGTTGTTTGACTATTTGGTGTCGCATGCTGATGTGTAATAAATGTTTGTTGTGTTAAGTAGATTTTAAATTTCTACGCCAGTGGTTTGGCGGTACCTGCTGGGCTATTTTGGCTCACCCCTCTATTTTACAGGTTTACCTGGAGCGCGACTGAATCGCAGAGTAGTTGCTAAAAATTGGTTGTTTAGCCAAAATAGTTATTTTTAGCTGTTTTTAGTGATTTGTTGTAAATTACTATTTTGGGTTAGATATTTATACAAATTGTCATTTTTGACGAATTGGTGTATCCTTTTCAATAATTCAGTCACGTACCAGTTTTTCAGAAAATTGATTAAAAATGTTGTTTCGGAAGACTGTGTGTCCTACAGGTTGAGATTTGGACGTCTGAAAGTGTCAGACGAGTTGATAGTAATCCGCGATTTTATCGTTAACTCGATGTTTTAGTACTAAAAGTGTGACGGGTCGTCACAGTGGTATCAGAGCCTTACCCAACCGGAGGTACGGATAGTGTATCTGGGACTGGGCGGGTGTTTTGGCGGGTGTCTGTGACGGGTGTTGTACGAGTGGTACACACTTGTGAGTCACCACACTTGTGAGTCACCGCACTGTCGAGCTAGGGATACACAGTCGAGTACTGCTTGGGTGGCGGAGGTGATGAGACTTCACGGTACGTGACATTTTAAAATTAAAAAGTAAATTTCGGGACGAACTTTTTATAAGTTAGGTAGATTGTGAGAACCCGCACTTAAAAAAAATAATTAAATATGTTTTTTTTAGTAAACTGAAACTTTATAGTTTCTAACTTGTTCCATATTATGAGCTACATAGAATAATGAAATATAATGTGTATGTTGTTAATTGTGGTGGCATGCATATGTTTGATTATTTAGCTTAAAAAAGTGGTAACTAGTTAATTGTAAAGTTCTCCAACTTGTTTACGTGTATGTATGCTTCATGTGTATATCACTTTATTGGTATTTCATGGTTGTCCTTTCCTAAATTGCTATTATGTGGCTAGTAAAGATAGCCCAATTTAACTGCTGACTCATGTTAATAATCGGACAAAAGACTTAGTCATGAAGTCATGTGTAGTTAAGTAGATGAGAGACTTTGTTTACTAGGAGATAAGAATGAAATGGAAAGGTAAAATCCATTTGGTTTTGGTTAGGGGGTTAACTTCGGTCAGTGGGAATGAGTTTCAGTAAGATCAATTGTTTTTGTTCTCTTTTTGCCATGGTGGTGAATTGGTTTGAGAGGTTAAGAAAATGAGAAGTTGCGAGAGAATGAAAAACAGTTCTTGAGCCATGCTCAAACAGTGAAGTTTTTTTATAAAGTTTCTCGTGTGTCTTCGATTGAGAAGAAGATTTCTTCACGTTTTCATTTCAGCTTTTCCTGTTCACTCTCATTTATTCAGGTAGGGGAAATCTGATTTCTAAGTTTCCTACAGTTACAGTGTATTTATGTGTTTAGTGTTGATGTGATTTTAAAGCTTTATAGCTATCTGATTATTATCTGGTGATTGATAAATCACGTTGTTTGACTATTTGGTGCCGCATGCTGATGTGTAACAACTGTCTGTTGTGTTAAGTAGATTTTAGATTTCTACGCCAGTGGTTAGGCGGTACCTGCTGGGCTATTTTGGCTCACCCCTCTGTTTTACAGGTTGACATGGAGCGCGACTGAATCGCGGAGTAGCTGCTAAAATTGGTTGTTTAGCTAAAATAGTTATTTTTAGCTGTTTTTAGTAATTTGTTGTAAATTACTATTTTGGGTTAGATATTTGTACAAATTGTCATTTTTGACGAATTGGTGTATCCTTTTCAATAATTATGTCACGTACCAGTTTTTCAGAAAATTGATTAAAATGTTGTTTCGGAGGACTGTGTGTCCTGCAGGTTGAGATTTGGATGTCTGAAAATGTCAGACGGGTTGATAGTAATCCGAGATTTTATCGTTAACTCGATGTTTTAGTACTAAAAGTGTGACGGGTCGTCACAGTGGTATCAGAGCCTTACCCAACCGGAGGTACGGTTAGTGTATCTGGGACTGGGCAGGTGTTTTGGCGCGTGTCTGTGACGGGTGTTGTACGAGTGGTACACTTGTGAGTCACCACACTTGTGAGCCACCGCACTGTCGAGCTAGGGATACACAGTCGAGTACTGCTTGGCTGGCGGAGGTGATGATACTTCATGGTACGTGACATTTTAAAATTAAAAAGTAAATTTCGGGACGAAATTTTTATAAGTTAGGTAGATTGTGAGAACCCGCACTTAAAAAAAAAAATTAAATATGTTTTTTTTAGTAAACTGAAACTTTATAGTTGCTAACTTGTTCCATATCATGAGCTACATAGAATAATGAAATATAATGTGTATGTTGTTAATTGTGGTGGCATGCATATGTTTGATTATTTAGCTTAAAAAAAATGGTAACTAGTTAATTGTAAAGTTCTTCAACTTGTTTACGTGTATGTATGCTTCATGTGTATATCACTTTATTGGTATTTCATGGTTGTCCTTTCCTAAATTGCTATTATGTGGCTAGTAAAGAGAGCCCAATTTAACTGCTGACTCATGTTAATAATCGGACAAGAGACTTAGTCATGAAGTCATGTGTAGTTAAGTAGATGAGAGACTTTGTTTACTAGGAGATAAGAATGAAATGGAAAGGTAAAATCCATTTGGTTTTGGTTAGGGGGTTAACTTCGGTCAGTGGGAATGGGTTTCAGTAAGATCAATTGTTTTTGTTCTCTTTTTGCCATGGTGGTGAATTGGTTTGAGAGGTTAAGAAAATGAGAAGTTGCGAGAGAATGAAGAACAGTTCTTGAGCCATGCTCAAACAGTGAAGTTTTTTTATAAAGTTTCTCGTGTGTCTTCGATTGAGAAGAAGATTTCTTCACGTTTGCATTTCAGCTTTTCCTGTACACTCTCATTTATTCAGGTAGGTAAAATCTGATTTCTAAGTTTCCTATAGTTACAGTGTATTTATGTGTTTAGTGTTGATGTGATTTTAAAGCTTTATAGCTATCTGATTATTATCTGGAAATTGATAAATCACGTTGTTTGACTATTTGGTGTTGCATGCTGATGTGTAGTAACTGTCTGTTGTGTTAAGTAGATTTTAGATTTCTACGCCACTGGTTAGGCGGTACCTGCTGGGCTATTTTGGCTCACCCCTCTATTTTACAGGTTTACCTGGAGCGCGACTGAATCGCAGAGTAGTTGCGATTAATTGGTTGTTTAGCTAAAATAGTTATTGTTGTAACATAACTCATGTTTCAGAGCTCCGTTACCAGTTTGTTATAACGTGTGGGTACTCGAGCAAAAAGGACGAAAGCAAAACAAGAACGAGACAAATATTTAACGTGGTTCACTAACGAATTCGTAACGAACCCGCTAGCTAATCCACGGCCAGAACCATATATTTTATTGAGAAGAGAACCCTATTACAATGCCCGCCGTGGCCAAAACGGCAACGGCGGCAACCCGATTACACCCACCTGACACACACGCACAAAAGACCTCTCAAACCAACCAAACTTGTAACCCACAAAGTGTTCTCTGTGTATATGTGTGTGCGTTGCAAATACCAAAGGCATGTGCCTATATATAACACTAGTGGCGGTGACAATTCACAAACAATTACTTTGCCTCCAAGACAAAGTAACTCTGCCTAATTGTTTCCATAGTGCATCCACCACCCTGTACTTTAGGTAATAATTCCTTACTTCTCAAACACCCAATTTTCTAACTTTGATTACAAGTCACATGTTCCAACAAATCTCCACCTTGACTTGAATCATCTCAGCAACCTGAAACCGTAAACTGATGCTCCTCTGCTAAAACATGAACCAGATGCGTCTTCCTGAACCAGAAACGAGCACGCCTTCTCAAACAGATTTTTCGCAGCTGTATGCGAAACCCGAATCGCCAAATCGTTGCTCCAACTACCATGCGTACCTGCAACGAATGCGCCCGATGACAAGTGCTCCACCCAGGACCGAATGTATTCTAGATGCGCCCAGGACCGAATGTATTCTAGATGCGCCCAATTGCGCCAGACAGATGCACCATGACAGAATGCCCAGATGTCATCCAGACCAGATGCACCGATGACGAGTGCCCAAATTGTCATGCCCGATGCGCCCCGTATGCCTTTGATGCGCCAGATGCTCGCCAGAAACAGATCGCGCCAGATGCGAGCTCAGTGTGTGTCATGGTACACGCTCCAAAAACCAGATGCACGCCAGAACCAAACACTTGCAGAATGCGCGCCAGAACCAGAAACAGATGTGCGTGCCAGAAATCTCACGCGCCAGATGCTCTATGTCGTTGCCAGATTCAATTTACACGCCAGATGCTCCACGCCGGGATCCAGATAGCGTCTGAACGTCAATCGCCAGAACGCCATATGCACATGAATCGCCAGATTCGCGCCAGTACCGAATGCGTGTTGGATTTGCCAGATCCCTTGCACGCCTAACCAGATGCGCGCCAGATTGCTCCGACAGGATCCCGGATAGCTCCCTCCACGGGGCTTCAGATGGTGGGTGTACCTGCTTCTCTCTCACGAACAGATCGATCTTGATCGCCAAACCAGACATCGTTCTTGGCGGAATCTCGAAACCCAACTTCCCGATAGTCTGCTCCACCTGAATCGCGAAACCCTAGCTTTAATTCCACCAAAACGTGAAACCCTAGCTCTTGGCCGCACCTAGATCTTGGAACCCCGGCTCTGATACCAGTTTGTTAAAACTGGTGATCCCCTGACGTGGCTTTGATACCAGTTTGTTAAAACTGGTGATCCCCTTGACCTGGCTCTGATACCAGTTTGTTGTAACAGAACTCCTAATTCAGAGCTCCGTTACCAGTTTGTTATAATGTGTGGGTACTCGAGCAAAAACGACGAAAGAAAAAAAAAGAACGAGACAAATATTTAACGTGGTTCACTAACGAATTCGTTACGAACCCGCTAGCTAATCCACGGCCAGAACCATATATTTTATTGAGAAGAGAACCCTATTACAATGCCCGCCGTGGCCAAAACGGCCACGGCGGCAACCCGATTACACCCACCTGACACACACACACACAAAAGACCTCTCAAACCAACCAAACTTGTAACCCACAAAGTGTTCTCTGTGTATATGTGTGTGCGTTGCAAATACCAAATGCATGTGCCTATATATAACACTAGTGGCGGTGACAATTCACAAACAATTACTTTGCCTCCAAGACAAAGTAACTCTGCCTAATTGTTTCCATAGTGCATCCACCACCCTTTACTTTAGGTAATAATTCCTTACTTCTCAAACACCCAATTTTCTAACTTTGATTACAAGTACATGTTCCAACAGTTATTTTTAGCTGTTTTTAGTAATTTGTTGTAAATTACTATTTTGGGTTAGATATTTATATAAATTGTCATTTTTGACGAATTGGTGTATCCTTTTCAATAATTATGTCACGTACCAGTTTTTCAGAAAATTGATTAAAAATGTTGTTTTGGAGGACTGTGTGTCATGCAGGTTGAGATTTGGACGTCTGAAAGTGTCAGACGGGTTAATAGTAATCCGCGATTTTATCGTTAACTCGATGTTTTAGTACTAAAAGTGTGACGGGTCGTCACAATGGTATCAGAGCCTTACCCAACCGGAGTTACGGATTGTGTATCTGGGACTGGGCGGGTGTTTTGGCAGGTTTCTGTGACGGGTGTTGTAGGAGTGGTACACACTTGTGAGCCACCGCACTGTCGAGCTAGGGGTACACAGTCGAGTACTGCTTGGGTGGCGGAGGTGATGAGACTTCATGGTACGTGACACTTTAAAATTAAAAAGTAAATTTCGGGATGAAATTTTTATAAGTTAGGTAGATTGTGAGAACCCGCACTTAAAAAAAATTAAATATGTTTTTTTAGTAAACTGAAACTTTATATTTGCTAACTTGTTCCATAGAATTATGAAATATAATGTGTATGTTGTTAATTGTGGTAGCATGCATATGTTTGATTATTTAGCTTAAAAAAATGGTAACTAGTTAATTGTAAAGTTCTCCAACTTGTTTACGTGTATGTATGCTTCATGTGTATATCACTTTATTGGTATTTCATGGTTGTCATTTCCTAAATTGCTATTATGTGACAAGTAAAGAGAGCCCAATTTAACTGCTGACTCATGTTAATAATCGGACAAGAGGCTTAGTCATGAAGTCATGTGTAGTTAAGTAGATGAGAGACTTTGTTTACTAGGAGATAAGAATGAAATGGGAAGGTAAAATCCATTTGGTTTTGGTTAGGGGGGTTAACTTCGGTCAGTGGGAATGGGTTTCAGTAAGATCAATTGTTTTTGTTCTCTTTTTGCCATGGTGGTGAATTGGTTTGAGAGGTTAAGAAAATGAGAAATTGCGTGAAAATGAAGAACAGTTCTTGGCCATGCTCAAACAGTGAAGTTTTTTTATAAAGTTTCTCGTGTGTCTTCGATTGAGAAGAAGATTTCTTCACGTTTTCATTTCAGCTTTTCCTGTTCACTCTCATTTATTCAGGTAGGGGAAATCTAATTTCTAAGCTTCCTACAGTTACAGTGTATTTCTGTGTTTAGTGTTGATGTGATTTTACATCTTTATAGCTATCTGATTATTATCTGGTGATTGATAAATAACATTGTTTGACTATTTGGTACCGCATGGTGATGTGTAATAACTGTCTGTCGTGCTAAGTAGATTTTAGATTTCTATGCCAGTGGTTAGGGGGTACCTGCTGGGCTATTTTGGCTTACCCCTCTGTTTTACAAGTTGACCTGGAGCGCGACTGAATCGCAGAGTAGTTGCTAAAAATTGGTTGTTTAGGAAAAATAGTTATTTTTAGCTGTTTTTAGTATTTTGTTGTAAATTACTATTTTGGGTTAGATATTTATACAAATTGTCATTTTTGACGAATTGGTGTATCCTTTTCAATAATTTAGTCACATACCATTTTTTCAGAAAATTGATTAAAAATGTTGTTTCGGAGGACTGTGTGTCCTGCAGGTTGAGATTTGGACGTCTGAAAGTGTTAGACGGGTTGATAGTAATCCGCGTTTTATCGTTAACTCGATGTTTTAGTACTAAAAGTGTGACGGGTCGTCACAATTCCCGAACAGTTTTGTAAAATCTTGACTTTTATCTACATAACCCACATTTCTTGCTATATCCCCCTCTTGTTCTCCCTCAATATTTTCGTCCATGTGTTCTCTCTCGGGAGAACGAGATTGAGGAATTGTGAGAGATGAGACAAATGGAGCCGGAGATGGAGAGAAAGAGAGAGATAACGAGGGGATGCGAGTATGTGTGCAAATTTTGTGAATTTCATAAATTTTTAGAGTGAGAATGAGTAACAAACTTGTCTTTTATAAATTTTCATCCGTTATATGATTGACACTTTTTTTAGAGACATAAAACTCCATTGATAAAAGAAAAAAATGGCACAAGGAAGAAACAAAGAGAGCCAATCAGAACAAAGCATGCAAAAGTTCAAAAATAAGTTACCAAAATTACAGGCATACAAAAAAACTAAATTCAAGAGTTCTGTAACTCATCGAGTATGTAGATTCACATCCGCAACCATGTCTATGCTAATTTTATTAATTACACAAAATTCAGGTTCTTAAGTTAACTTCGTGATTCTAGCAAACATCGCCTAGTCCTCATACGTCGCTTTCTCGAATCTTTGCAAGATATTAAAAAATGATAGACAATCTCAATATAATTGAACACGAGTAATATGTAGAGTATGGGCTTAAGTTAACCCATGATAAATGGTCATAAGTCCATTTTTTAGTGGGGCGATGCAAAGTATTTGTGGCTCATTGTATTTTAACATCGTCCATCAAGTGAAGTGAACATCATTCATGTTCCACTCTCAAGAGTGTTGCCTTTCAAGAACGATCGACAAATAATTTGCAAATTCGTCTCTACTCAGAGTGTGGGCCTTGTTATTTGAGACGCGTGAAGTGTCATTTGTTGATTGGTGGCGAGGGGATGAGTACCTGCATGGGTTCATCGGTACGATTCTAAAAACTTGAATTCATCAAAAGCATGGGAGCTGAAAGTTATAGCTATTTGAATACTACAGGTAGAAGCATTAAAAACCGTATCGTTTCTACCTTTTCAAATGTTCCATATAATATATAAGACTTGTTGGGAAACCGTAACATTTTTTGCCCTGTCGGTAATCAATTGTGAATGCAATCATGAAACTTGGTAAATCAGATTGGATTGGTTCTGTACGAAAGCGAGGAGGCAAGCCGAAGATTAGCAGTCTATGAGCAGTCAAGGAAGAGGTGTATGACTATTTCTTTCTCTGGCTTACAAAGAGGGGACATATGCTGCAAATATAGATGACTCTCGAGAGATGGGCATTCGCGGTAAGAAATTCATACAGGTATTTAAAAATAAAAAGTTGAGCTCTTCAGGGTGGGAATCCCAAAAGATTGTCCCAAGTGGGCTTAGCAACAAAAGTTTCGTTGTAGTGAAAATAGTATGCATGAAACTATATATATGGTATCCTTATATTCGTAGAACCGATATCCCGATCGAGCCGAGAATTATGCTGTTCTGGTGAAAAGCCATATGGCGATATCCTCCTTAAGTTGAAAAAATTGAGACGCATATTTAGAACAACAGAAAATGGTACTTGATTCTTTCAATTGAGGAACGGGTACCAAGATATCACACAATTCAAACTATGGGTACCATGGATGCAATTTTGCCATTAATAAAAGATCGTGAAAAGGGAGAAAAGAATTAAAATTTATGAAATATTGTTGAGTTTGTTTGATTCTGAGCTCAGTTCACCTATTACGATAAAAGATGAAGTTTATATTTATATATATGTGTGTGTGTGTGTGTACTTTTTTAATAGTATAAATTCACGTAGTTCATGATGGAGTTATAAAAATTTAAATATGTGACGCTTAATTTTAAAAAAATATCATGTCAAGAGTTAACTGGCTTGTTTTGTGGCCGACCCATTATTAAAATTACGCTAGGAACTGATTCAAGTAAACTTTTGCAATGACAAGATAGAACTAATGTATGTTTCCTTCAGAAGTTGGGGTCTAAGAAAATGATACTAATTTTCGGGTGAACGAGTAAGAAGAATTTAACTATAAATAAAATATTAAATTTTATTTTAAGGCTTTAATGAAATCGCAAATTTCATAACAAATTCTATTGTCATAATTTAAATAAATAAATTTGGAATTAAATAATTACTTAATAATTAATTATGATTTATTAAAAAAATAAAACTAATTCATAATTAATTATGATTTCTTATAAAAAAATTATAATATTTATTCTTACAAATAGTTATTCATAAAATTTCTCATTATTATATATAAATTATTAACAGATAAACTAAAAAATGAAATGAGTCTTAAATATTAAATTAAGAAACAATTAATTAAGAGTTATTTAAATTAAAATTGTATTAATTACTAATAATTCATTATTAATTCTATCATCAATATTATGAACTTCCTAATACTCAAATATTTGAGAACGCGTCTTCTTGCAACATTACAATTTGAATTAGTGAAACACCGAATTCAAGTCTCAAAATTAAAGAACAACTCATCTCCCTATCAAGACTATAGTTTTTGGCATATAACGACACTTAAGTCGTCTTTAGTGACAAAGCATAAATTTTACATCAACTAACAACATGTTCTTCCCAATATCTTTCAAAAGTTCGATTCTTAACATAGAACCAAAAATTAATTATGAAAGTACTCTCTATTTTCATTTAGTGTGCTTAATTTGTTGGTAGCTCATGTTCTTGGTAGAAGATTTCTTGATCTTAAGTGCATGTATAATTAAAGCTTTGGTTTGTAACTTTTCAACTTAGTTATTCAAATGTTACACTTCATTATTCAATTTCCTTAATTGAATCTCTCATATTGCATGTATAATTGACAATATTCGGATGAAAATCAAATTTTCTTAGTTGCTAGTATCATCAGAACTAAACTTGTTGATTTTTTAGAAAAAAATATTGAGTTTTAGTTCAGACAGTTTGTGAAAAAACGCATCATATCTTCAAATATCGTTTATGTGAAAAATTCAACTCTTACATTTCATAAACTAAACTCCAAGAGGGTCAATTGAAAAGGAAAAAAATCCCAACTCCATAACATTTTTGGTTATGGAGACATGATCATCCAAAATTGCATGTTTGCAAAAACTCTTTTTGGACCAATCATAACATTTTTAATAAAAACCACTTTCCAGAATCATTTAGCACATCCCCTTCCTATGTGTAAACTATACACACGGGGTCTATTATGGAGTAGATGGTCATTTTTGCTCATTTCCAAGTCGTAGTTATGGCCTTGCAAAGTTGGAAGATGCCGACAAATTTTCTCAGCACAACAACGATCGTTTATTTTATAACTTGAATTTTACAGTAGCTATGCACTTGATTAATTTGCCACACTTCGGCTGCCATGACTCGAATTTGCCCAACGAGTACCAATTGCGCTACGCCCTGGAGTCTGTTCAAACCCTATCTTGCAATTACATGATCTCCGCATTTTTTTATTTTATTTTTATTTATTTTTTATTTTGCAAAAATGGCATTTTCCTATCAATAAAAAGCACGACAGATACACATATTGCAAAAGATAACGTGAGTTTTGTTGTTAAAGTACCCAACCAAAACTCTAAAACTACAGGGAAAATTAAGCAAGTGAGTTGGAGCACATAGATGGCAAAGTGGCTGACCAAGTTAAAACTTCTTCCTAATGGGAGGCTAAGCGAGGAAATCGCACAAAGTTGCAAGATGTCGATGCTGGAGGAGCTAAATGTGACAGGGTGATTAGCTGGATAAGAAGAGCGAGAAAGGGAACTCGGATAATAAAAGTTCCGAAAAGTGGCTTGAAGAAGTTCAAGTGGCCGGATGAGAACACCATGTTTCGTTGAATTCGATGCCGCGAGGCAAGATAGAAGTGATTCAAAACTTCGGTTGTGGGAGTGTCCTTGCGCAATTACTGAAAGGATCAATCATCAATCCAAATGGACACCTAAAAACTAAAAGAAAAAAAAAACAAATTCAGTGAACCGTTGGGGACCCTCTATGGTCAAGACAACAGAGCGAAGCAGAAGCAAGCAATCTTAAAAAGCACCAAAGGAGGGCCAAAGTATCTTCGAGATTGAGAAAACTAAAAAACAATGCGGAGAAAAAGATGACAAAATAATAGCTGAATGAGCTGCATAAGACTGCCCCTTTTCTTGATATTTCCAGCGTGGGGCTTTCATGACTGATCTTGAAATTGTTGAGGAACAACTTCCAAAATTCCAGAATGAAACAAAAGAACGGGAGAAGCAAAAGCAAAAAGATTACTAAAACAAAGTTTCTCTGATTTAAGCAACTTGGTCAAAGGACCCTTTTCGTCAAGATATAATTTTCTTTTCCCTAGAACGCTACTCCTTTGCGATTGATTATGGATACTAAAATCACAAACCAACTTTGTGCGAGTCACTTTGGATGGGGCGAGCAATGTCTTTTGGATCTTCAAAACTGATATCTTCTTATCTAGGTACAAGTACATATCTTTGGGCCAAATTTTGCCGTCTATGGCCTGCTGAGCATGGAGACTTAAAAGTGCGCAATCGGAGGCGGCGACTCTCTTGCTTTTTTTTGGACCAAAATTGCATTAGGAGTACCTAAAATTTCAACATCAACATTGCACTGAGAGATTGAAGACTTCTTTAAAAGAGATAATACAATTGTATTTTTTTCATGTAGAACATCAAAGCTTCATATTTTTTAATTTCTTTTGAGATGTCGTTACTGTCTCTACCGTCTAAGAGCTGTTTCGTAGAATGAACTCTGCCAGCTATGACCAAAGGGAACAAGTCTAGTCACCACTACACAATTTTTGTTAATTCAGCCTCGGAAGATGCTTACTTTTGTTTTCAGCTTTGGGAAGCCATCATCGTTAGTCTAATTTTATTGTGTTGAAACTTTGAGCCCATCTTTCCACTTTGACCTTGTACGTGATTTGTTTTCATCGGCTTTTTATCAACTGCTGTACGGATTAATATCGTCCACTAGTTATCTTCATTCTCCCGATCTCTGCTTTTCCAACTCCATTTTTCATTCTGTGAGTTGTGTTCCCATCGTTGTCTTTAGATACCACCCCGATTTTGGGGTGTGGCACCATAGGCAAACCCCACTATGATGATCACCACACTTATGGTGAACTAAAAGGCTGGAGATCTTCAAGCTCTCTTTACTAGCCTCAATTGCAGTGAGACATGGCTTCTCCTGTCATGGCGACACTCCTACAATATGCTATCTCCAGGCTTGAGGACATTACCAACGACTTTAAATAAGGATGTGCAAAGAACAAAATGCAACGGAAACGGGAATTTCTACTTCCAGGTTGGTTAACCGTGTCAATTCTATACTTTACACATACAATGTGTAAAGCACGAAATTCCTTAACCTCTGGATAACATGGTGGTCCAAAAGCACTACAACCGAATATTATATCAACATCTGTTGCTTTGGTGGCCTGGACCAACACTAAACACATCGCATAGCGTACATGTGTTATTCATGCAAATTTGAGCAGGTTAAAAGGCTAATTACACGAACACAGCTAAGAACAGTGAATCAACGTTTACCAAGCTTAGAAGCTACGGTATTGTAACCAAGTTCAATTTCCTCTTCTGTCATCTCAATTGTATCATCACTGTCATAAGCTTCAGTTTTTTGTTTATCGCCTTTCGTGCTCTTACCAATCCTAGGTTTTTTCTTCACCTCTGAAGCATGACCGCCGTTTCTGCTAAACTCAAGCTCATACAGTTGTTTACAGGTCTTAGCTTCCCTGCAAAGTTCTTCCTTCGAGTGTTTAGTTGAATCATCTTTGTTGCTTTCAATCTTGATAAGCTCCTCAACCACCCGAGGTATGATTTGCCATTGCTCAGTTGTTTCTTTGATATCCTAATACAAAAAATGGAGCTTACAATGTAAGTGTGTGACGGATGATCAACTGAATTCTCATACATAAAAAGAGTAATTAAACTGATCGGAGTGTCCACCAGAGAGCTCTGATTCAATGGCAATTACGTATCACATTGAGATTGCTTCTAATCAAAGTTATAAGGCATAAAACAAAGAACAGTAAGAAGGTCGTCTGAAACTAGTATGACTGACATACAGATACAGTGGCCATGTTTGGGTGGGCTAGTTTTTAGTTTTCTAAGACTATAATCTTGATTGTTTGGTTGGGTTGGGCTGGGCTTTTTGGAGATATCATGTAGCTTTTTCTTCCTCGGCTTTTGAACTAAAAACCAGATTTTTATACTATTAAAAACCAAAAAACTAGCTCTAGCCAAACAACCTCTGTCAACTATATGCTACCAGTGTGGCTGTGGCTGTGTGAATGTGAACAGACTAAAGATAGATTGACATTTAACTTGGAGTAACCAAAGCCCGGATGTCAGGGAGGCAATCTAGTGGCCACAGAGAAAGCAACCAGGAGCTGCTGTTAGCAGCAATTATGCTTCAAGGTGATTATAGAAAACGAGATTATCTCATATACCACCAAAATCATTAGCTTCATGGTCATTTTTAGTAAGGAAATAACCGTTGGCTTGAACTCCAAAAGATTCTATCTTATAGATTAACAGTTCCTTTCTTGCATCACCATGAGACATCTGTCTTCTTTCTTCTAGCTAGACCACAAAGAGTAACTTCAATTGCTAGTAATGGTGAAAAGAGCACAACACATGCATTATTTTCCTGGGGTCTTGCTGATAAGATGAAGACCTCAAACCCCAGTTATTATCAAGATAAATAGGGAACGAGCCTTGACCTAAGAGTGAAGAATATTCAAATCAGGTGAAAATATACTTGAGAGAAAAATGGTTACCTGCTTGTTCGTCAGTGCAACTATGGCATCTTCCAAACAAGTTAAGATTCCTTCTGCTGCAATTTTCTTAATTTCACTAGCCTCTGGCTGTAAAAAAGCAGACATCGACGAATTAAGACTGCATGAATGTTAAGTGTCTTTGCCGAATTGCATGGAAAAAGCACGTTAGTTCAGTGTCTTTCACTTTCTGCTGGTGTAAATTGGCCGTAGGGAAGGAGGGAGTGTAAAAGACACAACTATACCTATTCCAACTACTTCAATGCCAAACTTGGAAGTAACGGCTAGAGCTACAGAACTGGACTATTAAACTAAGATTAGAGGTAGGTCCCAACAGAGGCATTAAAAAGGACGACTAATTCGATTCACTGAAGCTGAATTGACTAACAAGGTGAATTGACTAACCAAGGTCTTTTGCCAATAAGCCAACCCCTTGGGGTGGGAAACAAGTGACCAATTTTCCACAATATTTTCTCCGCTTAATAATAAAACGCATATCTACGGTTAAGGTCGAGTCCAGTTTGAACACCCGTGCTTTCATTCTGAACAAAAAGCACACCCGTGGCAAGTAAGAGTACATATTGCACACACCTAGTTTCTTTTTAATTAACCTACATAAACGTGGTTGTTAACGTATTGCCTTTTGTGCGAAAATTTACACTGTAAATATTATCTTAATCTTAATAACAAAGTTGAAAGGCACTAAGCATGTGTGCGTGTGTGTGTTTACGAATTTTGTTGACACAGATACAAAAAGCTCTGATAGGCCCAGAATTCCAGCCAAATGTATGCCAACTGCTAACAGATGGACCGGCCACATTAAGTCAACTTTGGGCTGACTGGAGGACATAAGTGTGGGTACTAAGAGGCTGGAAAAATAGTAGTCATTCTCGACAGTTTGTCCAGAACCCAAAGAGGGGATGACAAATTCAGTCATGTCTCAACTCTTAAAGAGTAGACTTTGCTTTTGGCGGGAAGACATTGTTTTTTCGCATCTTTTACTCTGAGGGCAAATTGGTCATCTATACTAATATATAAAGCGAACACTCATTGTGGTGAAATCAAAATCTGAAGCCTGTCATACTTTTATGTAGACTGAAATGCCCCTCAATGTATAAGTAAAAGTGTGATGTTACTTAGGGTCAAATACGTTATTCTGTTTAATCTCTCTTTCTCCCACTTCCCTCTCTGCATAAGTTCCCCAATTCCCACTACCCCCACTCCATCACAAATAACCATGTTGCTTAATCTCTCTTGCTCCCACCTCTCTTTCTACATAACTCCCCACTACTGCCATTGCATTACAAATAACAATGTTCTGACACAAATTATATACAAACAGCCGATTTCTACTTTGACAAAATTAGAAGGCCCAAAATGGTGTTAAAGCTTTGACAGGTACATCTTCAAACTTTATGGTTTTGCTTATCTTTTGTAGTTTCGACGATAGTGGTATCATTCTACCTTTCTTTTTTATAAACATTATATATTTTCATAATCTGTAAGTGTTTGAAGTTAATAAATCAGTTCCAATATATGTGCATGAGCTTTATTCTTTCTTCTTTGCAGATTGTGTTGTTGTAATCTTATTTTATTTTCATTATTTTAAGTATATAATATAATTATGTGTGGTACATATAATTTAGTCATTCTTACGTTTGATTTCTTTAAAAAGTGGATACTCATTTTAGTTAGAGCAGACGCAACGCGTGTGCACAGTTTGCTAGTGTTCCGAATGCAAGAATTCAAGAAGCGGTGATTACCAAGACGACTTTAGTCATGAAAGTGATTTTTGGTTTTTAAGAGTTGAGTGTTGAGATCTAGGTGAAGTTAATGAGTTCTCATTTGACTTGGAAGTGAATGCGCTTAAATGCTTTAATATTATATTTTCTTTTGAGAAAAATGCTTTAATATTCTGTATAAATATGAATGCATAAGAAAAGAAGATGCGGATTATTAGAGTTTATTTTGAGATAAAATAAAATAGTTTAGAGTTTATACTCTGATTACTTTCACAAACAAGCTTCCCAGTGTTTCACCAAAGAAATCTAGGCTGCAACGGTGATTGAGTATTGTCTCGCTTAGTGAATTAACTCGTTGATTCACATTAGATAGAAATCCAAAACAGTAACAGTAGACATACAAACCTTTTCCTCTTGACTCTCCAACCACGTGATGGTTTTATTCAAGTCATCAACAGCCCACTTCTTCACATTGGAGGGAGAAAAGTATTCTTTAGAAAGACCAGAAGTTTGACCCTGATCAGAAAACAGATGATACAAATGTCACTATTAATTCGGTACAGTGGAGTCACTATGGAAAGGACGTTGATTTTCAGTAAAAAATCGATAAATGGGACCGAGTTTGAGTTATCAACTTGTTAGGTTGATTATTATGCAATCATAATGACAAAGTCGTTTCAAGCGACTCATAATAAAAAATAAAAATAATTTATTAAGAATTTTCAGAGTTTTCCCAAGCAACTTGTAAGTACTGAGACCAACCTCAGCTGAGGAGGAAGCCGTCGACTTTGCATGTGAACCTCTACCTATCTGCTTATGAGATTTCTCAGACATGGGAGATTCCGTCCCTGCAAGTAGTCACCGAATCAAGAAAATTAGAATATGCAAGCCACTGAATGATCAAAAGGAAGAGAGTCATTGTTAAACAATAAGCATGTGGAACTCGTATCATATCCGTGCCACCCATTTCCGCAACGCCACAACCCAAAAAGAGCAACAATACAAAACTCGTAAAGCTGGTTTTAGAAGAAAATAAGGCGGCAAAAAGTTATTGTAACTTGGTTGCATGTATCATAAACAAAATACGAGTCAATTAACCCAATAAATCCAGCAAGATAAAAATTTCACTCTGCCAAAGAAAACCACGTAGAAAGAACAACCTTTTGAGCCAAAAATAAAAGCAAATAGCATTCAACCCATTGTAATTAGTTTACACACACACACACACACACAAAAGCTTATCTGTAAGATTAATCTCGTCAATCCACACGCATCACTATCAAGAATAGTCAATTAGTCCACTCAATCAACATAGGCTGTCATATATCTATGCTAGAGGAAGTTCATCCCGTCAGCCAAGTCAGATCGCGATAAAAGAAACCATAACTGCATGCGCAATTTTTCAATATATTGACATGAATCGGGGATGGAGATGCTTGTTTGATTTTCCAAATGAGCTATTTTATGTTTTTCAGCAATTCAACCAACAGAATATCTTTTGATCCAAAAGGACCCAACATGGTATCCATGGGCAAGGAGGAGACCCACCACTTTCAGTTTGATCAGCAAGAATGTACATCAACAAAATCTCCACAACTTTCATCTAATGGTCCTATGATCTGAGCTGAATAAACCAAAAATAAATAAATAATAAGGCTTGCTTATGCATGGTTCATCAAGGAATACCCCTTTCTTCAAGAAATGTTTCTTAAGGAGGTAAACTGGGCCCTTCTGAGGATATGGACTCTTCTCTCATGCACAGGTTTTATCCTCAAGATCGCATCACATGGCATTGGCTTCCAGATCAAGAAGCAATCATAGAGGTCAAAGGAACTGCATACTATAAGGAGAACACTGGAGCAACTCAAAGAAAAGCATTACCTATTACAAATGTAGAAAACACTTCGTGTTACTTTTTTTTGGTATTTCTCCGGTATCAATTGTAGAACACTACCAGACGATCCACTTTACCGATCATAAAAAGAAGACAAAATGCCAAAAATCATATTTTTCTTTAGACCCATCAATAATGTGTAGAAAGAGCAAGCTGTATCGAACTCGTCCGAAGAATCTTATGCAAATAATACATTGCTATTTCGCCTTATATTTTCATGTAGTTCCTTTTGCGTATCAATTCTCTAAAGGTAATCCGATAGGAAAAATAATTTCTACCATCCACATGAGTGAAAACCTTCATACAATTAGCAAGGGCAAACAGAATGCAAACACGTAAAATCAGCATCTACAGTTCTACACTCAGTACAGCTATTAAAACTTCTCCAGCGACAAGTCAGTGATGCATTCAACACGTGAAGTGAACGTGTATGCACCTATCCTCGTGCATGCATACACAACAAAGCTGAGAGAGAGAGAGAGAGAGAGAGAGAGAGAGAGAGAGAGAGAGACCCTTGCTTCCTTCCTGTGATGTATGTTGCTTCCGCCATGGTTTCCCAGCATTCAGAAGGTAACTTTCAATATCAACGAGTTTCTTCTGGCTGTAACATTCCGATATCCATTCCTGGGCAGAATGAAAATGTTGAGGATGATCAGATGATCTGAAAATTTGAAGTGTTATAGTCGCTGGAACATTTCAGAGAGAAGTAGCTAGATGTAGCCCGAATCTCCTTAACTTTACTCTACTGGGATCGCCAAATCTGTTTCTCAACTGAAACATATTTCACTGGCCAGGAAATCGCAAACAAGCCAATATTTTTAGACTGATAAGATACAAGTCAGAAGATAAGGTTCCATCTGATTTCGTTTCAGACCAAAAGAAGAAGTTCAGCACGCATATATGCTAGCATCTAGTGACTGAAACATATTTCAATAGCCAGGAAAAATGAAACAAAATCCTAGGAAAATGGTACCCAAAACATAAAACCATGTAATCATTTTTTATTTTTTTTGGTCAAACATGTAATCATTTGATAAAGCCCTTTTTGGTTTCAATTCCATTTTTGTTTTACATTAATTGAAACTATGAAAATAGGATTACAATGATGGTGGCAACAAAAAGTTCAAACAGCAAAGAACATACTCTTCTCTCACCCATGCTCTTTTCACTCACCCTAATTATACCAACCCTTCCATAATACTGACCAAGTTTGACAGTAATATAATATTGGACCATAAGATATTAAATCAAATAGCAGTTGCATCACTGCTATTGATGCAACTGCTATTTGATTTAATAGTAGTTGTATCAGATTTATCAAAAAAAAAAAAAAAAAAAAAAAAAAAAAAAAAAAAAAAGCAGTTGCATCAGAAATGAACAAGCCACGAAAGACTCAGAAACAAAAGAAGCTACTCCTACTAAAGATAGTCCGGAATTAGTATTAATATTATTATTATTACTACTACAGTACTACTACTACTATATCTTTAATCAGAAACTTAGATACAAGGATCCAATGATCGGAAAATTATTAATCATATATACATCAAGAACAATAAATAACCTTAGATATAATAGTTCCACAGTCCGCCTCAACTTGTCGGAACTTCGGAGTGTTTGGAAATGCACAAATCAAGAGGGTGCACTTGGAGTTCCAATCAGGTTGATATTCTGCTCCCATCTCCAGGGCCTGAGATCTTAATACACTTCTTTCTGGGTTAACAAATCCTGAAAGAACAAATACAACTCCATCCTGCAGAAATCAGTTTCATAATCACAGTTTGAATGACTAGAAAAAATCCAATACTGAACATCAGTGGCATTGTAATATGAAATGAATGTCCACTTCACTACCAGAAGCTTGGAGAAGTTTGTCGCAGCCAGACGTGATGTAGATGGTCTTTCATCCTTTTCAGTTTTCTTGGTTGAAATATTGGAACCACCAGGTCTGCCATGTCCTTTAGCTTGTTTAGGCACCGGTTGTTCAGTTTCCTCAACTATAGCATCAGCCGACTTCTTATTGTGAGTCTTACTCTCATTCTCCGATGTACTCATCCATGAAGGGAGATTTCGCTTTGCATTCTTGCTGGTACCACTGCTTGGGCTTGTCTTCGGATCAGACATATCAGGAGATGCTTCTCAATAGCTGCAAGAATTTCAATTCACAGGGTTGCTGCCAAATAAGAAAATTTTACAAGATCTTTTAGACAAATTCGAAGAAAATACGATTTGTAGTGTTGCGAGCATAAAATAAAAATAAAAAATTGCAAACTATATATCAGTGTCTGCTTGAGGGAGGAAGAAGGGAGAACAAGAATACCAATGCAAGCATTGCCATAACAATTTTGCTATAAGTTGATTAAAATAAATAAAATACAATTCTGGAGAAGTGTTTTTCCCAAGACGTGTGTAAGTGTGTGTGGCTTCTGCTTGGGAATCATTTTAGCTTTAGCTAATTTCTATACGAAGTGCTGGCGAGCAAAAATCTAGATCTACACAAATATTACTGTGCTTTACATTTTAGAGGAATTAAACATTTCTCTCATTGTCCCACTCCGCTCTCTATTATTCCAATGATCTACTTCTCTACTTTCAGTTGGATCATTTCCTGTTAACTTGAACTCATTACTATATGGTATATGTGGCTAGCCCTAAGCTGCCGAGAGGCATGAAAATTCACAATTTACCAACAAATAATACACTAGTTCAGGTCTCGGATTGCCTGAAGACTGTGAAGAGGACCTCAGATAGAAGTATAATTCACTTGTGTTCTCCACTGGTTGACAGCATCCATACAAAAGGAATGTAAACAAAATTGACTCGACAACCAAGTTTCTTTGTCCTCATTATGGCTATATCGTTCATCAAGTGTATCACTCTTTCTCGGGTACTCCTGTAAGTCTTACCATGGGAAAAGCCACTCAACCAATACACATAACATTGCCTGACTTAGTTTTTTTGTTTGATAATGATATGGATAATTGCACCCACGAAATTGCAAATTTGCTACCAAGTGACCCAACTCCAAATGACAAAAATTGGCTACTGGCATAGGCAGGCGAGATGATGGTCAAAATCAATCACAGAAAACGTTAAGGTCTGTGAAGGCTTATTTATATATTACGAACTGTGATCGTCTTATTAAGTATTTCAAAATTATGGGGTACCATTCTATAAGCCTTAACAATTGACTGGATGAAGTTGGAAGAACCCAAGCCTTTGGTTATAGCTCAACTCCGAGGGCATTTTTCCAAAAAAACAGTTGAGACCTGATTTATTCACCTGACAATGGAGCTAGACTGCACCTTCCACTCAATCATCACGACGAGATAGCATTACATGACACGATTGGATCTGTAAAGCCTTTGCAATCAAAAGACTAACCGATCTTGCCTTTATGATAGCACTCAAACCAGTTCAGCCTGACTTTAGTGCCATTGCTCTATCTTGCATCTGCAGGAGAAATATACAGTTTGGGGCACCCTTAGATCTCACCAAATGTAAGCTCCCAGCTAACATAGTTCAGCAAAAATTAGAGCGGATCAAGTAAGCTTTGTTGTAACATTTTATCAACTTATTGCAGGGCCTTTCCTTAAGAGCTTCTCAACTTATAAGTAATCAAAGAACACCACTGGTTACCAGCACTTTCCAACTAGAGCATCAACTTGTTTCTTTTGGGACTTCAATTTTCTTTTAAACTTAGCTAATTATCTATAACTACAAATCAGCGCGAAATATGCCCTAAAAAGTGTATTGGACTGTCCGATGTATGAGGTTGTGGCCTTCAGATTCTCCAGATTGAGGGGAGAGAAAGAGGCTTTCCAGTTTGAAGGTCGAACTGTTCAGAGTTAATATCTAAGTACAAAAATGTAGTTTTTCTAAAATTAATTTGTTGTTTTTGTTTTCATACTTAGTTTCTGTTACTCGATTTTATTTTATTATTGAAGAATGGGTCCTACATGCAATATTTTGTTAAGTACCTTGTTCCATTTCATAAATGTGATAGTTTAGTAGCTTACTTAGAGATAAGATATGTACTCAACACATCGTGATAGAACATGTTTCTACAATATAAACCTTCAAAATGTAGAGAGAGTGGGATGACCAAAATTTTGCCCCCCTCTTGACCAGTTCCTGGCTTCACTTTTTTTTTTTTTTTTTTGTTGATAAGATCACCAGTTCCTGGCTTCACACTGCAGGGGGAGTATTTCCTAAGATCGTGGACCCTCACAGCAAACTACATTAACTGTTTCCACCAAATTCCCTAACTTCTTCCTCAAGCGCTAAGTGAAGTGTGCCTTAGACCTCAAGCAGCTAAGAATCATGGCTAGGCGAACGTATCTCTCAAACTTTCCGAGCAATTCCTATGTTTAAATTTCAAGGAAGAAACTCAAGTATTGCTAAAGTTCATTCAAAACTTATTTAACTCCACCTGGCACATCACAGTTGATTGCTTGAGTTGAGCCCTGAGGGTCGAGTTCAAGGATAGATGTGAGTTGGCTTCACACATACATTAACACAAGAGCAAGCACCTCAATCACCATGATTGGAGGGACGAAGAAATCACCAAAATGTGTGCATTGTTCATAACTTTATACAAAAACAAACTAGCAAGCCCTTCGTAAACAAAATTCACATATCCCAACGACAAACTCAAAATGTCAGATATCACCTCTTTTACTTTCTCAAAATCGTATTTAAATGCTGACCACCATCGCAACTGTTTTCTTTTACTCAAGTCTCTGGCACACACCCCATGACAACCCAGCTCCATCCGAAACAAATTACTCTAGACAATCCCTCGCAGAGTCACATACTCGGCACCAAGCATCATCAAATCATCCACTGAACTTTTGCATGTGCAACAGGAAAGCATCTGCTACCATCCACGAATGATTATGCACAAACCTCAATTTCGGGGCAACAACATAAACCTAGAACTAAAACTACTTGGGCAGTCACAGACCATGATTCATTTCAACCTACCAAAAGGGCTTCTACATAAATGCATGTCTTTGTATCCAAAACAATCCAGAATAACCAATCTACAGGAAATAAGAACGTTGTGTATGAAATTGAACAGATTGGTATGACCTAAATTGCACCACGAACAGTATCAACTCTTAAGCAGATTAAACGCACAAAATACATTGAAACACACACACATTCTAGCATTAGACACCTAGGGTTTCAGTAAGAAGGAGAAAAAATCGGACTCGAAGGTGTGAATGACGAAGTCGCAGCATTACAATTATTTGAGATAGAGAGATCGGAGATGTTACCAGACGGGGATGATGAAGACGTTGCCTTCTTGTGGAGGAATCGGAGGGCCTGTCGTAGTAGAGAGTGTTTGAAATTAGGATTTCGGGAGGGGAGACGAAGTCGCCGGCAGTCTCACTAGCTTCTCTGCGGCGGATGACAGCGGTTGTGATTTTTAATTGGAGTGCTCAACGGTGGCCCTTGTGAAAAATTGCGCTTCTGTCCTCGGTGTATTTAAATGGTGCATTTTACATAAATCGTACTTCGAAAAACTAGTGCACATCCCGTGTCCGAGGTCAAGGGCACAACGTATGTATTATAATTTCTTAAATTTCAATGGCTAAGATTGTTTTATTATGAAGTTTATAGTCCTTAGGATACTTTGGGGATAAGCTATTTCATAAGTCACGTTTTGAGGATGACTTATTCTCCATAACAACTTCTTATATAGATGGGGATAAGTTATTCCACATGTCACATTTTGGAGGATAACATATTCCCTACAGCAGCTTATTATTAAGATGTACAAAATTAAGTTGTTCCATCCAACCAGTGGACATTCATCTAATTGTAAGTTTTCGTTTATCGAAAAACATTATAAATTTATAACGGATCGGGTCACCAAATCAAATTCTAATACATGTTTAGTATGAGGGCTTTTGAGTTAAAATTGAATATTGCTCAACTTAGAGGGCTCGCCTTGCAAATAGGTGAGCCACTCCATTTCCAGATCGAAATACGCGTTGCATAGACACTGAGTGAAGCCTTTGGAAAGCTCCAGATACTCGTTGACAACCTTCTTCGGATGTAGTGCAAGGTTCTCTTCCAATTCCTCTCTGTGCCTATTCGTTCTAGAGTTTGAACTCCGATCAGTGAATCGGATTCCACAACCACTATCTCGCAGCCGGCTGATTTCTCCATTTGCATTGCCTGTCTTTGCAAAAACTTGACACGATAATCGATCGTGCTTTTTAAGCAAGTGTACAGGCAAGTAGTAAAATTGAGTATTTAAGACTTGAAATGTGGAACCTATAGAGACAGTTTTTGGTTTATTATTTAATCAGAAATAACTTAACAAATTGTAAACGGAGGAGCAATTGATTGGCTTGATTGTTACTAAACTACTGCAGAAAATAGAAGTTGTAAAGGAAATCTTTTGGGCAAGACTTTCTGAGAACAACTTGGTTGTATGGGTTTGGGAATATTGTGTTTCCAGGATCCCCCAGGGTTTCTCCACCTTTCACAATTTTAATATGAAAACACACATCAAGTATATATTTATGTCAAGTAACCAACGATGTAACCTCCTTTCAGTCGCATACACACTGTCATGTTTCTGCTGAGTGTTGGGTCCTCTCGGTCCACCTAATATGCAATACCATTCTAAGACCGCTAGGGCTATAGAAATCTACTTTCAGTCTTACTCAAAACCTGCAATAGTTTGTCTATACTTTTTTGGCTAATACATAGATTCCTTTTGCCTCTAGGTCTATCAAGACTAGGTACTAAATCATTTCTCCTCTTCCTAACCCTCACCGGTCACTCTCACGCACCAGATCAGATTTGTAGTAATTATGGTTGATCACTCCGTTCAAACATGTAATAAAGATGAAGACTTAATAATAAATAAAACACCAGTTGTATTAAAAACCGTAGTTCATGAATCCATAATCATAAACTAGAAATACCGCACCAATAACCAGAGGTTTACCGGGAAATTAGGTAAATTTTTTAGCTAGAAGAACACATAATAGATGACATATTGTTTTTTCATAAAACACAAGGAAGAAGATTCGAACGAAAGTAGTTTAGTTTATCCCCCTCCGTGCTTGAGTCTGCCTCTAGAGATGATGAGTGATTCTCCAGTTGATACGTGATAATGGTGAATGATGCCCTAAAAATGGCATGGACGTCCTCTTTATAGAGCCCAAGTTACCATATAACTATTGGAATTTGCTGAAAAGCCCCTGTCCATAAAACGTATTGGTTCGTCCTCTGTGTGCGTTCAAATGTCGTCTGCGTTTGAACGTAGGGTTGTGCGTTTGAACGCACATATGCTTCCCTATGCTGCTGCTTCATTTACGTTTGCTTTAACATTGGTTCTTTCTCCTCTCTGATTCTCGTCCATGCTATCCCCAATGTCTTCCAGACTTGTTATCATGCGCAACACAACAACAACCGAGATCAAATCCAAATAGACTAAAAAATGCACGAAACATACTGACGCGATTTACTAACGTGTATGCGCAAGTGCACGGTCAAGTAATATAGGGGTGGTATTACAACCCCGAGTTATCGATCCCACAAGGACAGACTTTAGATTATCTAATTAGTTACTTAATTTAGAGTACGGTGCATGAGGAAAGATTTGAGTGATTTAAGAAGTGAAATAACATCTATGCTAATATTTTTTGTATTTTTTTATTTTTATTTTTAATAAATAGATATGGAGAAACTAGGCGATCTCTAGATCACCTAGGGCTGTAGACGATTTCTGGATTATCTGAGTAACACGTTAATGCTATCCTAATCAAGCCGGGTAACAGGCTATGACAATCTCCTGTCGGTCTCATGTCATTTTACGTCTCAGTTGACTACAATCTCCTCTCAGTCTCATGTTGTCTACCGGTCCGTTCTAGCAGGTCATCTACTGGTGCGATAACGGGTCCTGTCGGTCCACCGTTTCACGGAACAGCTAAATAATCCTACCGAATCTACCCACACTAGGCAAATCCTAACACTTCAACTTTTCGGTCTCGGTGATTCAAGATTATGTTCAAGTTCTCTTCACAATTAGGTTGAGTCACTGTCGTGCACTCATCTAATTAACTAGTACGTCCGGGTAGCTACTCCATTCATACTTGAAAGTGTGTAATGTAGACTAAATGCAGGACCTAAATACTCTAGAGGGGGGGTTGAATAGAGTATGGAAACTTTTTTCAAACTCAAAGTTTAACAGAATAACATTGTGTGAAACTCAAATCTCAAGGCCTTGAGATTTTAGTAAACTGTCTGAAACCTTCAAAGGTAAAATAGAAAGCTTCAAGGCCTTGAACTAAAATCAATTCTAAACAGCTTTTGAACCCTAGTTTGATTTGAGTTGTATGCAGCAGATAATAATCAAACTGTAAAGTAAAGAACACAAAGCAATTTACAGAGTTCAGTCCCAATGGACCTAATCTCTGCCTGAGGGATCTAATCCCACCAGGATTGGGCAAACACTTCTTATTACTCACATAGAAACAGCCCTAAATCTTCAAGCCGAAGTGATTTCCCTTACACCTTTACAGCTTGTGGTTCCAAACCTATCTAGTTCCAGCTACTAATTTTTGAGCTAACAAGAACCTCTTGTTGTTCACTTGAACAACCAACCACTAGGTTAACTGAGGTTTAAGATAATCTAAAGGTACACAGATTAAAGTACAAATGAGGAACACAGTAGAAAGCTGTTGAAGCCTGGATGTGTTCTTCTGGAAAACTGGATTGATTTGATCTTCTGGAATCTGGATTGAAGCTTGAATGTTTGTGTGTTTGAATGAATGATCTCCCACGAATTTGTCACACCTTTCTGAGTATTCTGCAAGCCTCTCTCTACCTTCAAAATTCAAACCAGTCTCTTTTATCCACAGTTGCAACTGATTGAAAGATTTTAGGATCTCAGTTCCTACAAATCCTCTTCCTGTTTTCAACTGAAATTCAAACAGATCTAATTGGATATCCGTTGGAGTTTGTTGAGATTGCTCCTGCACGTTTAACAGCCCTGCAACAGCATTGAAACACAGCAACAACAAAATCCAAAAAGATAACAGTGCTATGACTGTTTGGTTATCCAGCGTCTGATAAAACTAGTTAACAGATTAGAACAATAACCTGTATAACTTCTAATACATAAATCATGAAAAACAAGTTTAAGACTCTTAGAAGTTAATAAATAATCACAATACTAAGAATCACATCCTGCAAGAAAGAATCAACTTAGTTCTGTAAAAACTGTCAGCAGCTCAAGGCACATCTCAAGGCCTTGGAGCTCTGAAACTGCTTCACTGATATTCAAAGTTAAACCCAATAACTTTGATTCTTCCTGTTCTGATCATCTGCAATTGTGTTAGATATGTAAATAGTGTAATCTATAAGTATATGCAGTAAATCCTTGATCTGTATAATCAGATATCCAATCTGCAACACAGAACTATTAGAACATATAGCAGAATAGAATAACTCTCAAGGCTTTGAAGTTCTGTTAGTATCTCAAGGCCTTGGAGTATCTGAAATGCTTTGCTGCTTATGTCTTTGTCTTTGTCGTTCATCACTCAAAACAATTACCAACCAAAACGCATTCAAGGGTCTTTGAATCAACAATCTCCCCCTTGATGAAAGACAAAACCTACAGTCTTGTATAGATTTTCCTGCCACTCAGATTTAAAATTAGATAATCACAAAATGCAGATACAATATGCAATAATGCCAAACAGATAACCAGCAAACAGATAATCATCAAAAATTTACACATTACCACAGAAACATAAACACACCTGATTAGAAATATAAACACAACTGATTATTAAACCACAAAACAACTAAGTATTATTATTATTCAAATACTGCAAACACAGAACCACATAAATTCCCCCCCCCCCTTTTTGACTTTCATCTAATAAGGATGAAGACATGTTGGATCATTACTCAGAGTCTTAAACAAAATTATTGCTAAAAAGTCAAGGCCTTGAGAACAGAAAAGAAAGAAGAGAAAGAAATAGAGGGTCAAGGCTTTGGAAATCTCTGATCTTCACTTCTTCTTTGATGTCTGGCCTTTCTCTGAGCCTTCTCCAATTTCTTCTTCACTTGCAGCATCTTCAGCAAACTGATTACCTTCTTGTTCAGCTTCCACTTCTGCAACAACTTCTTGAATTATCTCATCCACTTTATTCTTAGCTTGTACTGAATCCCCTTCTGTAGCTGCATCAACACCTGTGTCTTCACCAGCATCTTCTTCATCAGTATGTTCATACAAATCTTTTGAAGTAAGTACCACCGGAATTGGCTTCTTCTTTTTCTTCAGAAAATCTCCCAGTCTTTCATCTGAATCCACACTGGTGTCATGACTAGTAGCAGAAGGTATCTTCTCCAGATTCAAACCCTTGATTACAACATCCAGCTTCCCATTCATAACATTCATCAAGCCCTTGAACTGGTTGAATTCAGTTGACAGATCAAATAACCTTTGTCTGAGATCTTCAATCTCAACCTGCTGATCTTCTAACTTCTCAACCAACAAAGAGTAATCCTCATTGGCTTGTCCTTTTCTCAGATGTAGTCCCCTTAGGCTTCACAAACTCCTTCTCTGCAAGTTCTTCCTTTGACAAATCTGAATAAAACTTCCAATGTCATTTCCCAGTCTGAACTACCCCAATCCTCTGAAGTGCAGTCTCATCAATCAACCCAAAACCTCCAGTAATCTTTTCCTCTCCTTTCACTGGTACATCAAAGTATTCAAAGAAAAGAGGTAACAGGTTGGCATATGGAAGAGGATGGTTTCTAGTCTTGGTTGCATAATAAATCATATGCTCCATAACAACTGTTGGCAAGTCTATCTCAAACCCTTGAGATATCAGATACATCAAAATCAGAACCTTATCAGTCACTAACTCCCTTGAGTTCTCCCTAGGAACTACACTCCTCATCAGAATTGTAAACAAGATTTTGGCTTCACAGTTGAGCACAGAGTGTGTCAACTGCTTTGGACCAGAAGGTACACCTTCAATAAAAAACATCTCTTTTGCCTTATCCAGACATTCCTTCCTATCAGGGTAATCTCCAACATTGTATTTCCTAGGAATGCCCAAGACTTTGGCAAAAGTCCTATGATCTAACCTCAAATCCACTCCAGCCACTTTTGAAGTTAACACCATTTTATCCTCACCTTCAGAAACCAAATTCAGATAAAATAACCTAGTTAACCTAGGATAGGCCTTTGAACTAGGATTTAGCACCTTCCAAACAACAGTTTCTCTTAACTTTCTCATGTAGTCTATGTCCAATTTATCCAATAATTCTTCAGAAATCATACTACAAAAAGCTACCTTAGATGAAGCATACTCTTGCATCCATACAGTTCTAACCTCAGAACTAACAAACCAGTCTGTAGGAAGTACATTCTTACCTTGATATCCTTTCTTAGTTGCAGCAGCAACCTGCTTAACCCTAGTTTTCTTCTCTGAGGGTTTGGTCTTTTCTTGTCCTCCTTCAGATGGTTTCTTCTGGATTTCTTGAGTTTATTTCCCCTTTTCTTCTTCACCAGTCTTTTTCTTATCTCCCCCTTTCTTCTTTTCTGACCTAGGTTGATCACCACCCTGTGTCTCTTGTTGTGGATCAATGCTTGAGCCTTCATCTCCCTTTTCTGTTCTGGACTTCTTTGCAGGAGGAGAGTCCTCATGCAAGCTCTGAGTGTTTTCTGAATCTGAATGAGAAATCACTATCTTCTCCTTCTTATTTGCCCTCTTCTTGGATCTGCCAGAAGGCTTTCCCTGTTGCTGAATTCTGGCTGATTTTTTGCGCTCCATTTTGGGGTTTAGGGTTTTGAGAAGAGAATGTGATTGAGAGAAACTGAGAGACAGAGAGAGAGTAGGGTCGTAGAGAATTGAGAGAGAATGAGAAGAAAAAGCCCTGACTTTCAGCTTAAGTAGGTTGAAAAGGATGAGTCATAAAAGGACTCTGCTATATCAACATGCAAAATAGGATCTTGAAATAATATTTTTGGGATATCTTAGCAAATTCTCTGAGTAATTCAAATATTATACAATTATCTAAAAAGATAAAATATAATATTTGATGATCCATTTAAAAAGAAATACAGATATTATCAAGACCTGGAGAACAATCTCAAGGCCTTGAGATTTTCTGCAGTTTAGGAAACTTCAAAGCTTTGAGCTATACTTTCAAGGCTTCAGAAAGTATAATCTCAAGGCTTTGAGATTTCAGCACATAAACACACATAGGTACTAATACTCCCCCTAAACCAATGCATCCTTGTTTAACATCCCCAATTCAAGCCTTAGAGATGAAAACTTATCATCTGGCAAAGGTTTAGTGAAAATATCAGCAATCTGCATTGAAGTAGAGATAAAATTTAAAAAAACATCACCTTGTTCCGCATGATCTCTAAGGAAGTGATGTCTCACATCTATGTGCTTGGTCCTTGAGTGCTGAACTGGACTCATAGAGATTGAAATAGCACTTGTGTTGTCACAATGAATAGGCACATTTCTGAAATTATAGCCAAGATCTCTAAGTTGCTGAGCAATCCATAACACTTGTGAACAGCAAGCATGAGCTTCTGCAGTTGATAATGCTACATAATTTTGCTTTTTGGAATGCCAACTGATCAGTGAAGATCCAAGAAATTGACAGCATCCAGAAGTACTTTTCCTGTCTACTTTATATCCTGCAAAATCTGCATCTGAATAGCCACTCAACATAAAATTAGATCTTCTTGGATACCAAAGCCCCAAGTCTCTGGTTTCATTCAAATTTCTAAAAATTCTTTTGACTGCAGTTAAATGACTTTCCTTAGGATATGCTTGAAATCTAGCACACATACAGACACTGAACATAATATCAGGTCTACTAGCAGTTAAATACAACAGTGATCCAATCACACCTCTGTATTCCTTTTGATTCACACTCTTACCATTTGAATATTTGTCTAAAGAGAGTGATGAACTCATAGGGGTCTTAAGCACCTTGGACCGTGACATATTGTACTTATTCAATAAGTCCTTGGTATACTTTCCTTTATGCACAAAAATTCCTTTCTTCATTTGTAAGATATGAAGTCCAAGAAAGAAATTCAGTTCACCCATTAGGCTCACCTCAAACTCCCTGCACATCAGACTAGAAAACTCTTTTGAAAGAGCATCATTAGTAGCACCAAATAAAATATCATCTACATAAATCTGAACTACTAACAAATCACTTTGAGGTGTTTAATGAAAAGAGTTTTGTCAACTAGGCCTCTTTTGAAATAAATATCAACCAGAAATTTTGAAAGTCTGTCATACCAAGCCCCTGGAACTTGTTTTAAACCATAAAGAGCTTTGTCCAGTTTATAAACATGATCAGGAAAGTTTTCATCTTCAAAACCAGGTGGTTGTGCTACAAAAACATCTTCTTGTAAATATCCATTCAGAAAAGCACATTTAACATCCATTTGATAAAGCTTTATGTGATTGTGAGATGCAAATGCAAGAAGTATTCTAATAGCTTCTAACCTGGCAACAGGAACAAAAGTCTCCTCATAATCTATACCTTCTTCCTGATTATATCCTTGAGCTACCAGTCTGGATTTATTTCTTACTACTTTGCCATTCTCATCAAGCTTGTTTCTGAATACCCATCTGGTTCCAATAACTGATTTCTCTTTAGGTCTGGGAACCAGATTCCAAACCTTGTTCCTTTCAAACTCATTCAGCTCACTCTGCACTACAATGATCCATTCTGCATCTTCTAGTGCTTCCTTGGTGTTTTTAGGCTCAATCAAAGATACAAATGCACTAAAAGCACACAAGTTCTTCAACTGTCCTCTTGTCTGAGTTCCAGTTGATGGATCTGATATAATGTTATCAGTTGGATGGTCTGCAAGGTACTTAAACTTCTTTCTTGGTACCCAGTAGTATTCTCCTTCAAGGCTTTGAGTCCTTGAAACAGTAGAGGTAGCATCATAGAAAGTTTCAGCTTCTGTCTCAAGGCTTTGAGATTTTGGTTCAGCAGGAGGTTCAAGGCCTTGAGATTCTGCTGATTGATTCTGCACATTAGTTTTGCCTTTGTCTTCTTTCACAGCATCATCATCTGATTCATGCTTGTTCAAATCTAGATCTTGTACACATGCCTTGCAAACCTCATCATCTGAAATTTTTTGTGATGGTAAACCTCTTACCAAGTCTTTTGATATGAGTTTATTCAAGGTACGTATACTAATATGCCCAAGCTTTCTGTGCCAAAGCTTTGAATCTTCATTCAAGGCCTTGAGGCATTTTAGCTTGTCACTTGCAACACTATTAGTATTCATAGCATATAGATTATATGATCTAGGAGCAGTGAGTATGCAATCACCAAATTTCTCATCTTGCACCACACATTTCTCCTTGTCAAATATAGCCTTATAACCTTTATCACATAACTGAGAGATACTAAGCAGATTATACTTAAGTCCATCTACCAGATAAACATCAGATATAGAATTAGTAGAACCATTACCAATACTACATATACCAATGATATTGCATTTTGCTTTGTCACCAAGTGTGATTGTTCCTCCAGATTTTTCTGTAAGTTCAGTGAAGAGAGACTTCTTTCCACTCATATGTCTGGAACATCCACTGTCTAATATCCATTTCTGATCTTTCAAGGCCTTCGTGACATCCTGCAAAAACAAATCATTGCCTCAACATGCTGTTAGACCAAGTGCAGAACTTTGAGTCATACTCAGAATCAGCCATGTTTGGTGGCCTAATTCCTTTTGGAACCCAAATCTGTCTAACCTGTCCCTTAAGCTGATAAGAATAAGTATTCCTCATAATGTGAGGTTCTGATCTTCTGAAGGGACAAGTTAATCTGACATTTTTTCACAGTAATGACATTTTGGAGAATGTCTGCTATCAGATTTGACAAAGTAGTTTGGCCTTTCTTTGGAAAATTTGGATTATAGCCAATCCCACTTTTATGCATTGATTTCAGACTTCCTCCAAGAATGAGATTCAGATTATGTTTTGAGCCTGTAAACCTAGCTAGGACCTTCTTGGACTCTTGAAGTTTCTCAGTCAAAGAACAGATCTGTTGTTCTAAATTCTCAGAATGAGTCTTTAGATCAACATATCTTTCAGTCAAAAGAGTATTTTGATCAACAACCTCTTTTATCTGTGCCTTCAAGGCTTTGAACCTGCTGTCCAAGACCTGAGTCCTTTTCAAGCTTTTTCTTAGAAACTTCAACAGTTTTGTTTGAAAAAACTAGGTCCAGGTTTTCTTTTACCTGCTCATGAATCTTAATCTTTAAAGCATAAATCTCATTTCTATAACTTTCCTCATTTAAAAACATACTTTTGAGAATTTCAGGAAGTACATCAGAAGGACTAGCAAGTAATTTTTTTTACCATATCTTCAATATGTATGTCTGATGAATTTTCCTCATCATGCTTTGCCATGAAGCATAAGTTTGCTTGCTCTTCTTCTGTGTCTGAGTCACTTGATGAAACAGAATCACTCCAAGAAGCCATCATGGCTTTCTTCCTTCTGTTGTCACTGTCTTTCTTCTGAAAGTTCATGTTCTTCTTCTTTTGTGGGCAAGCTACATCACCACACTCAAAACAATTCATTACTTTAGTTTTATGTGACTGTGATGAAGTTATACCTTTGTAGTCCTTGCTGCCTGAGGGTTTTGACCTCTCTCTGTTGTAATCCCTGTTACCAGAGTTTCTTTTCTTTTTGAGACTCCTGGCCAAGGCCTTGGAGATCAATGCTAAAGCCTCTTCATTATCAGGCTCATCCTCAGTCTCAAGGCTTTGAGACTTTTCACTGTCTTTTGCCTTAAGTGCTAGGTTCCTGATGTTTTAACTCAAATCACCTTCCACATCCTTCATAGACATTTCATGAGTGAGCAACTTTCCTTGTAGATCATCTAGCTGAAGAAGACTCAAGTCCTGAGCTTCCTCAATGGCTGTTGTCTTTGGCTCCCACTTGGCTTTTGGCAAGCTGCTCAGAATCTTTCTGACCTTCTCTTCATTTGAGAACTTCTTTCCCAATGACTCCAGATTGTTCACCACATCAGTGAATCTTTTGAACATCCCCTTGATGGTCTCAACTGAGTTCATCTTGAATAGCTCATATTGCCTCAGAAGTATATTGATTTTGGTCTGCTTAACCTGGTTGGTTCCTTCATATGTCACCACCAGTTTATCCCATACTTCTTTGGCACTCTTGCAATTTGACACTCTGTTGAACTCATATGCATTAAGAGCACAATATAACAGATTCATAGCCTTGTAATTTTTTGATACCTTTTCCAGTTCAGTAACTGAAAGATTTTCCTCAGACTTGATACATCTGACTCCATCAATTGTAGTGTAGTACTCATGAGGACCATTCTGAACTATTGACCACAGTTCCATGTCTTGATCTATGATGAACATCTTCATCAATGCCTTCCAGTGCATGAAGTTATCACCACAGAACAATGGAGGTCTGTTGGCTGCCCTTCCTTGTGAGAATCCACCATCTCCTACATTACTCATAGTCACCAGATTGCTAGATCTAAAACAGTGACACAAGCTCTGATAATAATTGAAAGTGTGTAATGTATACTAAATGCAAGACCTAAATACTCTAGAAGGGGGGGTTGAATAGAGTATGGAAACTTTTTTCAAAACTCAAAGTTTTAACAGAATAACTTTGTGTGAAACTCAAATCTCAAGGCCTTGAGATTTTAGTAAACTGTCTGAAACCTTCAAAGGTAAAATAGAAAGCTTCAAGGCCTTGAACTAAAATCAATTCTAAACAGCTTTTGAACCCTAGTTTGACTTGAGTTGTATGCAGCAGATAATAATCAAACTGTAAAGTAAAGAACACAAAGCAATTTACAGAGTTCAGTTCCAATGGACCTAATCTCTGCCTGAGGGATCTAATCCCACCAGGATTGGGCAAACACTTCTTATTACTCACAAAGAAACAGCCCTAGATCTTCAAGCCTAAGTGATTTACCTTACACCTATACAGCTTGTGGTTCCAAACCTATCTAGTTCCAGCTACTAACTGTTGAGCTAACAAGAACCTCGTGTTTTTCACTTGAACAACCAACCACTAGGTTAAGTGAGGTTTAAGATAATCTAAAGCTACACAGATTAAAGTATAGATGAAGAACACAGTAGAAAAGATAAGCTGTTGAAGCCTGAATGTGTTCTTCTGGAAAACTGGATTGATTTGATCTTCTGGAATCTGGATTGAAGCTTGAATGTTTGTGTGTTTGAATGAATGATCTCCCACGAATTTGTCACACCTTTCTGAGTATTCTTCAAACCTCTCTCTGTCTTCAAAATTCAAACCAGTCTCTTTTATCCACAGCTGCAACTGATTGAGAGATTTTAGGATCTCAGTTCCTACAAATCCTCTTTCTGTTTTAAACTGAAATTCAAACAGCTCTAAGTGGATATGCGTTGGAGTATTTTGAGATTGCTCCTGCACGTTTAACATCCCTGCAACAACATTGAAACACAGCAACAACAAAATTCAAAAAGATAACAGTGCTATGACTGTTTGGTTATCCAGTTTCTGATAAAACTGGTTAACAGATTAGAACAATAACCTGTATAACTTCTAATACATATAAATCATGAAAAACAAGTTTAAGACTCTTAGAAGTTAATAAATAATCACAATAATAAGAATCACATCTTGCAAGAAAGAATCAACTTAGTTTTGTAAAAACTGTCAGCAGCTCAAGGCACATCTCAAGGCCTTGGAGCTCTGAACCTGCTTCACAGATATTCGAAGTTAAACCCAGATAACTTTGATTCTTCCTATTCTGATCATCTGCAATTGTGTTAGATATGTAAATAGTGTAATCTATAAGTATATGCAGTAAATCCTTTATCTGTATAATCAAATATCCAATCTGCAACACAGAACTGTTAGAACATATAGCAGAATAGAATAACTCTCAAGGCTTTGAAGTTTTGTCGGTATCTCAAGGCCTTGGAGTATCTGAAATGCTTTGCTCCTTATGTCTTTGTCTTTGTATTTCATCACTCAAAACAATTACCAACCAAAACACATTCAAGGGTCTTTGAATCAACAATACTAAAGACTAAGCATAGAACAAGAACGATTGAATTAGAACGATATTAACTTTAAGCATGAATCAAATTGATGAACCAAACCCTAGTTTATGAACATTAGATATTCTCCTAAACGTGTCAATAGTCTAGGATTACTAACAATAATCAAAAACTAACATTGATTCAACAAGATGAAATCAAATACGCATGAAACTAGATTCAATCCGGAAAAGTGTCATCTACATAAACCCTAGGCTCTCATAGAGATGCCTAGCAAAACGTCTAGCTAAAAATAATTAACCAAACAAGGTGCAATAGTTTCTCCATACAAGATTTGAAAGTAGAAGAAGAAGAAACCTAGAGCTTCAATGGATGAGGAGTCCTCCTCTTTCTCTTCTGTCGTGAGTCTCCTCCTTCTCACGTTCGTTAGATTTCTCCTTGAATGAATCTTCTCCTCTTGATTAATTGTAGTTGTAGGGTATTAATTATTTCCAATTAGGTTTAGGAAATAATCAACCCCCAAAACTACGTAGTTTATATCAAGTAGGAGACAACCCGTTCCTCTCTTTTTTCCTTCGTCCGTGTAGTTTTTGCTTCAGCAGATCGCACGATCTCCTTAAAGCTGATCGTGCGATCTGCTTCTCCTCTTGCCTCAGATCGTACGATATTTTTCTAAGGACCAAGTCTGGTCGCACGATCTGAAATATCAAGTCGTGCGACCTGATTAACTGATCGCACGATCATCCACTGAGATCGTGATAACAGTGAGTTTGCTCAATTTTCTTCTCTGAATTTATTCTAAGTCTTGCTCCAGATCGCACGACCTCAGTTTTGCTGATCGTGCGATCTGCTGAACTTGTTTTTCTTCTCTTCAATCCCGAGCTTTGTCTCAATTTCCGAAGTTCGTTTCTCCTCTTCGTTCAGTCTCCGAGCCTCCGGTACCTGAGAATCACAACACTAACTCACCGGGTGTAAAATATGACAAAATAGCATAAAATAACGCGAGAAACGCCCGGATTTACAATTTATCGCTCAGAGCTCAAGTTATTAAATCTCAAGTTCATAGTGTATTTCTAATATAATCTACCCGAAATTTACACAAAACGGTACACAAACGTAGAAGAAATACAACTCTAATACAGAGTTATCAAATCCCCCACACTACCTTTTTGCGTGTCCCGATCAAAATCAATCCTCACACTACGTTTCAAATCCACCAAATTGCATACAACTTTACTAACCATGTGACACAAACAAATCACACACACAATGCAATCTACAAGACTATAGACAATGCAACTCGATTTTACACAATGCAAAAATTGAAACAACACAAATATATATATTTTTTTCTTTTTAGTTAGAGATCGGGCAATCTCAAAAAGTAAACCGGCAAGTCATAAGGCTCTCATATTCCATCGGAAATTCTATAAATTTGGTGATCGGTAGAACTTGCGGCCAGTTTCGTTAGACAGAACGGGCACGAACACAAAATAAATTGCTTCCGCACACTCATCAAACATACCCCTAGAACTTACCATCCGAGCTATTTATCCACAGGTTAAACTGATGACGGTTTAGGACAGGTAGGATAGGATATTTAGAAGCGTAGTCCTAGACGTCATGATATAACTCACAAAACCTGATTCTCACACTCCCTCACCAAAATCCAAGGAACCCCACCAAATCTCACTACTTCGACCCTCATTCCCTCAATCTTGGTGCAACGCTGTTCTTGCGGCCACAAACGTGAAGAAGTGATCTCGAACAATAGCTAATCTCCCTGGTCTTCAATTTCAAGCTTGCTCCTTTATTCCCTTTCACTTTCCTTTCAATTTTTTTTTTCTTTCTTTCTTTCTTTCTTTCTTTCTTTCTTTCTTTCTTTCTTTCTTTCTTTCTTTCTTTCTTTCTTTCTTTCTTTCTTTCTTTCTTTTCATTTCCTCAACAATAACATTAAAACATGGAGCCAATAATAACATAGTAATATCCGAGGAGATCAAATGTCAAAATTAGTTAACATGGGGGTGGAATGTCTCAAATCAGTGATGTAATAAAATAGACGTTGACACCCCCACACTCAATGTAAAGCATATCTCGCAACCCGGTAGTCAATGTGTAACATGTTTTTCCAACCGATCCTCCTCATCACCTAAGATATAGATAATATAAATGAAGCATAAGCACGACCTCCTATAAGATCAACCAATCCCCACCCCATGACGTGCGGAAAAAATATCACGCACTACGGTACTCCACCTGTGATCGTGGTCTAAGGACACGACTCACCGCCACACCGAAGTGTGCTACCGTCTCTAACTCACCCTCACATCCCCTCAAAAGACGACATGTAAGAGAATCCACGTAAGACGCATCAATTCAGTACACCCTCATCGAACCTTCCTAACTCGACTCCCTCTATCATGACGCATAGGAAAGGACCATTCTAACAAGTGATGAAAGTCACAATGAAAGGCTTCCTAGGCTAGAGGCTGTGAATAACAGGGGTAAACGGATCAATAGGGGTAACTAGTGGACCTAGGAGATGGAGACGGGATGTGAGCCCCCCATAAATATCACTCGCACAGCTGTTCCATTGCCACTACGAGGAAGGTTGGCGACTACCTAAGTGATGGTGGTGTAGCGCTAGTAGGATAACCAGTATGAGAGGCACCTACTTGCGTTTCTAATGTGCATTAGCCCTATAAGTCTTCCTAATCCAGATTCTCGCGTCTACCTCACCTCAGATTTTCATACTCCTAGAGAATTCTATCATTAAGCCCTCTCCACATTCACTTTCTTCGATTGCCCATTCTCAAAAGTTTTAAATTTTTATGTTTTTTTTTTCATATTTTCCTAGACTCTATATGCGTTTGGCCAACTCGATTAAGCACATGTTTTGGGTAGGGGACTCAATAAAATAAAAGTGATAATAAAATGAGATTGACAACATGTACAAGGATGAGCTACATACAAAGAAAGTCCAATAAATATACGACCGGATCAGACTGGAGCTGTACGAGGAAGGTGAAAATAAGAAGGATTTGGTTCATCACATCAGGACACCCCCCCCCCAAATTATTTGAGCTCGAACCATTGCCAAGCCATCTCATGTATGCATTTATTGGTGAAAATGATACTAGGCCCGTAATCGCTCCCTCTGTTTTGTCTCAGAAACATGAGGATTAACTGGTGAATATGCTCAGGGAGCACAAGGAGGCAATCGGGTGGACTATCACATATATTAAGAGAATCAACCCCTATTACTGCATGAACAAGACCATGATTGAAGAAATCAAGAAGCCAATGACTGAGGTCCAAATGATACTGAATCTACACATGAAGGATATGGTAAGAAAAGAAGTCAGAAGTGGCTAGAAGTAGGAATCATCTTCCCAATTTTCAACGACACTTGGACAAACCCGGTCCATTGTGTGTCCAAAAGGGGGGCAAATCGAACCATGTCATCATGTTTATAAACGGCTCAATTTATGTTTGGATTTTTTCCAAACCGCAATTCACGGTTTAGAGAGGATTCGGGGGAAACCGAATAGATTGAAACACTTACTACTCGACTTTTGAAACATATACTAAAATTCAAATAAAATCCCGTGCAAAGAAATTTAAATAAAAGTTGAGTAATGTTTCTCTTATATTTAAGTCCTTGTTTGGGTAAGGTATAGAGACAAACAATCATGGATACATTATACTTGTGGTATGTTATAATGTGTTTATGTGCGACATAAGAAACATGTAAAATATTCTATTTTGTCATTCATTTCTATTTTGAAATAGAGTTCATAAATAACCCCTAATAAAGGATTATGGGGGATAAAGTGGACCGTTGGAAGAAAACAAAAATAACCCCCAATAAATTAATAAAATGAGCTCAAATACCCTCATTCGTTCAGACACTCCTCAATTCACATATCTCATCCTATCCCTCACATTCTTTCCTAACGAAACACTGAAAAATAAAGATTTTATATTTTACCTTATCCCAGTGCAATTATATTACACTTTATATTCGAATATACGCCTTAAGCCACCTTTCTATACCTTGAATTGGTTTCGATGAGCTACATTTTAGGATAAATATATTTTGAATAATCAGGTTTGAATTTGTAGGTTTTATGCGAAATGAGCCGGATTCGGGTAAACACAACTTGAATCCAGTCAATAGCGTGACATTTTGTCGCCGAAGGACACATTTGAATTTCTATTGGTGGTTGGGCCAGGACTGAGCGAAGCTAATTCCGATCTTGCTGAAGCTCACCTGGATCCTGCTCAAGCTGACATGAATCCTTCTTAATTCGATTGGATCCCACTCATGATCGAGGACATAATTTGCTGTTCGATTCGCCCAATGGAATGCACCATCATGTGATTTGATTTGCTTGGCCGCTCGGGCATATGAGTTGGGAGGCCGGGAGGAGAGACAACGAGAGATTAAGCTTACGCACAAGGACTTGGTGAATTGGTTTTGAAACCCGTAAATGTCCCGGAATGGAAGCTCCCCCTTTACGTTCTCTCTCTTTATATCAAGCGAGAATCCTAGACGCGTCTTTTATGAGCAATGTCTCTTTAGCTCAAAATGAAAAAAGGCTATGAGTTAAAGAAGGGCTTTTCACTCTCGACTGGAAGGAGAAGGGAATCGTTCGTTCAGGCCCGTCTCTGCCCTTAGGCAAATATAGGCTTGCCTAGGGCCCAAAAAGTTGTTATTGCACTTTCTCTATACCATTTCTGTAACAATGATATAAAGTTTACTAAATATTGAAATATATGAAAGAAAAAACACAAAAGTTTCTAAAACACATATAAATATCATATATATTTGATCAAGGATGAAAGGAATAAATATTTTGACAAACTGTGACACCAAAAGAATAAGATGTACTCGTACTTTTAATTTTTTTTTGATAATTCCTTTTAGCTCCTCATTATGTTAAACGGAGATCATTTTTTGATAAATGTTATTAATATTTATTTTCAAAAAAAGTATAACAATATGTATTTTACATATTATATTCTACGAACATAGGGGCCTCAAGTACACAGTTCGTCTGGGGTCCTGTCCTAGAGACGGCCCTGCGTTCGTTTAGCCGACAGACTACATGGGAAAAATGCAGGCGTTGTGAAATTGGTTGTTGTATGGCCGAGAAAACAATATAGCTCATCCAAACGGTCTGGATTGTTGGGGGGATAGAATCTATCTATCCGTAATAATCTAGCTCATCCAAACATACCCCTTGCCCAACTGAGGCCTAAAATTACACCTTACCCAAACAAGCCCGTATGAAATTAAGCAATCAAACAACACATGCCTCCCGCTCTGGCACCTTTTCGAATTAGTAGTACCAGCGATATTCTCTCTTCCACTCTCTAGGGTTTCATTTCCAAACCCAGCCATGGGAGCTCTCGACGAGCCTCAGAGCTCCGATCCCGTCGACCCACTCGGCGACATCTTCGCCACATCTCTCTTCCCCCGAACATTTCTCGATCCGACGACCTCCGGAACCCCCACTCTCGCCGACGACGACCTCGAGTCCATCCACAACGCCATGAGATCTGTGGTAAGCTCATCGAACCACGCCTACATCTTAAATTTCACGATTATTGAAGCTGAAATTTGCTCATTTCACGATTACTCGAAACGAATTGGATCCTAAGTTGCTTGTGTCGGATTGGATCCTAACTTGCTCGTGTGATTTTTTTTTGTGATTTATCTAAAAAATGGATGTTAATTTGTTACTCTATGAGCTGAGGCATTTTCAATTTCTTCATATTCGTAACTGTTCAGGTGTTGAAAAGTTCTGTGAAGCATTTTGAGCAGGCAAAGGCTATTTGCCAGGGGGGTTCAGATCTTATGAACTCCCAATTTGTTAGGTCCTTAGGAGGTCTAGATAAACATGTAGCTTTGCCTGGGAGGAGAAAAGAGAAGGCACAGGAACGGAGACCGGGATTGGATCGTAAACGAGCTCAATTTTCTCTAAAGCCGAGAGAAAGGTAATTCAAGTTCTTTTCTGATGCTAAGTATACAGTAGATACCGAGGTATTTAATCTGACTGAATTTGTGAAATTGGCAGTCAGCCGCCGGTTACTGTGGAACTTAACGTGGATATCGATCAATTGGAAGATCCCGAAGAGTATTTCAATGCCTTTCAGAAGCTTGAAAGTAAGCGCTGTTCTTGTATTGCCGAATCTATTTCGAGAATTGTTGCTGTGGCTTTCATTGTTTATTATATCTGTGTACAGATGCCAAAAAGGAATTGCAAAGGCAGAGGGGGGAAAGTGTTACCGAGTTAGTTGATCGTAGGACGTCAAGAACCGAAAGACGTCGCCGCCCAGCAATTTTGGGGTATACCTTGTGCTTAATGCTTGATTTCCTAACAAATTATCATTTAAACCTTTTGCCCCGATTCTCTAACCCTTTTCATTTTAAGAGGACCTGAAACTTGAAAGAAAACATGTCGTCAGTTGAATTATCCTTGAGTCATTTCCTTTTGTTGTTGTTTCCCTTGTGGCTCTTTTACAGAAAGTCAGTTAGTTACAAACATTCATCAATGATCGGTGATGAGACTTTTCTGGCGTCTCAAGAGACACTGGACCAGGGCAATACCGTTTCAGAGAATCGTTCTTCACAACCAGATATGAATGATGCTGATGCTATTTTGCAGGAAAAAGAGTTAACAAGTGAGAAACTTCTGAACATTAGCATTTTCCTAATTTTAGTAAATCCATTATATTTCCTTTTTTATGTACTTGATTATACTGTCGACAGGTTCTGTTTCCAAGACTGAAAGCAGAGTCAATGAACTGTTATCTAAGTTCATCTCCGAAAAATCTGAAAATTTAGACGAGGAAGGGGTGATAACTTTCTTGCAGGAGTCTTTACAGATTAAACATACTGAGTTGGATAAGATATGTATTCCTGAGTTTCATGACGTTAGTAAAGATGATCTTATGGACTTCAAGGAGCAGTTGCCAAGACGTCGCAAGACACTCTTCGACTTGAGTAATTTGGTAAAAGGTATAAGGAGCAAAACACCTACAAAACACAAGCAGGTCGCGAAGAGCCCTGCTAATTCTCTGGATACACCCACTCCTCCAAAAAGTCCATTCGCTGCTATATCTTCACTTAAAAGAAAGATGTTTGAGTCAACGACAGTTAGAGATCCATTCTCAACCAATGAATTATCTGCGGGAAGAAATTGCTCTTCGGTTGAAAATACTAACAGACAAGAAGGGCAGCATACTCCGAAAGAGTCACTAGGTCCTGGTGAGTTGACGTCTCCGATTGCAGAAACAAGTGACAGAACAGTTGGTGCAGATTTGAACAAGAATGTAAAAGAAGATTTGGGAAATTCTTCCAAAAATTCAACGAGTCATTTTGTTGAATCATGTCTATCGGGTGATGATTCAGATGAAAGAAATTGTAGCGGGAATATCAATGAGAAGGTTTTGGGTGACAAAGCAACCGGGGTGAATTCTGACACTTATGATCAGGCTAACGAGGCCCCTGAAGTCAACCATGATGTAAGAACTTGATTAACTGGTCGCAAAGTGTCTGCAACGTCTTACAGTTTTAGATATTACTTGATTCTTATGTTTAATGGTAAGATGCAGGAGGAGAATACGATGCCACAGCTTTCGTCACCTGGCAATGTCAACTTTGTGAACTCCTCCATGCCTTATAATGGAACTGATGCAGATGGGCCTAATGAAATGGTATTGCAAATAAACTTCATTTATACTTGCATGAATAATACCTCTAGATTGTCCAAATCTATTTTTTGAAGTTGATATATTATTTTGTGACAAGCTTCAGGTTGAAGATACTTCTGGGAATGCAAGTGCTGGTGTTGACTTGGAGTACACCACCGTAGGTGAATTCGACACTAATCAGAATGAGAAAGGTAAGGATACAAGTTTACTCTTGGGCTAATAATTCTTAAACTACTTTCAAGTAGCAACAGTGGTGAGATATTCACTTTTTCTGTATGTTGGAGTCCTCAATATGGTTCTCTGGTCATTATATGGGTTTGAAAACATACAGAAAACAAAGAGGGATATACATTAGTATAAGATAGTCTCATAGTCTACTCTATTCATCGGCTTGAAATGCAGTCACTATATTTAGCCAGCAATTTATATTTAGTAAGTTGGCGTTAAAGTTACTTGAGAAGTAAGTTGCGTGCTTAATCTATATTTAGCCAGCAATTTTTTTCATTAATTATCTACTTTATATGTGATGTTGTTTAAACATTGGATTATTCCCTTGTAGTACCTCATTAAGATTCAGTGTACCAACAGGGTCACACTCTACATCATTTCATTTAAGTCTACCTTGATGTATGCACAATCATTCTAAATCATTCAAGTAGTGAAAACATCAATTCTGCACTTCTTCCAAAAGCCTGGAGTCTCTAGGAAAGCAATTTCGCACAGAACCACAGATGGTTTACTACTTGTGCTAACATTAAAAATGGTACTTAAGAAATATTTCTGCTTATCAGATGGTGTTTGTGTTCTATCTAAATATTCTATGTTCAGGAAGTTTACTATTATTCTTCAGCTCATCTTTTAACAGGTGGTCAAAAACCTAGTATTTGAAACTGTCAATAAGTTGCGGAACCAAAATAAGAAAAGGCTACAGATACTTCTACATAGACAACCATTTTCTGTTTAAGAGAGTAAGAGACCATGGATCTTGTCACAAACATTAACTCTTGCTCTTGATTAGTGACTTTTGCCAGCGATTTTCATTTTCGTGATCTCCACTTTGTGTGCTTCTCTCTGTTTATTAGGGTATGTAAAATGCACCACCATGCTTTTATTCTGCCTTGCATGTTGAACATATGACGTGGGAAGAGTTGTGTAAAAGTATAAGATTATCAACTGTTGGGTTTTTTATTCCTATCGATTGTAATTCTCTGTTGGAATCCTTGCGGTATCTACTTGACTGCACATTGCCGGGCATACATCAGAGTATCTTTTCGTTTAAATACAAAATAGTGATGACACTTGTGTCAGAAATAGAGTCAAGAACTTCTAAATTGTAAACCAACTTCGTGGTGTTTCCTAGAAGTTGGCTTTCAGAATTTATCAAAAACTTCATCTTGTCCCATGGGCAAGAGTTAAGTTCCATTTCAGTTTTAATGCTCAAAATTCAGAAACATTTAGCAGGTGCATGCACATGGAAAAGTTAGTGCCTAGGTTTCTCTTACTATCACTAGTTGTATTAAAATATAACCCTCGTACGCGCTGCATATCAAAGATAGTAAGATACTATTCTTTCAATAGTCCAGCGACTTTACTACCCATCACTGTCCATAACAATTCGGCAATTCCTGATTGTTGAAAACTGTCATGGCAGTTGTTAAACTTCTTACTGTCAGTTATGATTTTCAATTGAATATTTCTTGCCACTTGGTATATTGTTAACTGTAAACCCCTGATGAATAACCTGACAAATGAGTTTCACAACCTCGTGAAACTCATTCTTCAGATCCAAATGAGTTCTTGAAAGTCATTTGTCAGAATAAACAACCTGATAATGAGTTTCATTAGCTCATTCATCAGATCTAAATGAGCAAGTGAAACTCATTCGTCACTACATTTGTCACTACAGTCGTCAGATCTACAACCTGACGAATGACCCGACTAAACTGCTAATTGAATTTTCTATTTTTGGTAACAGATAAGTTGAGCTCTGCTCCAGTTTTATCTGTTGTGGAGGATGGACCCTATGAGACTGCTCATGCCATTCCGGATCTTGTTGAGGTATACTAGTTATTGTTCTTTCTGTATCATTCTTTATGGACCGCTTGTTGATGATGTGGAGTCTCTATGTTTATCAAATTTAACTTATGTTGATCCATGCATTAGTGAGCCAAACTTTCCATTCTAAATTATCGACTTGTTCTTTCTGGTTGTTTCATGGCATTCTGTTTACAGCATATTAAACCTCATCTGCCCCTTGATTAATATCGTATGCAATGACTTCTCCATGGTTTAAGAACTAAATGAGTCCACTCTTCTTCATTGGGATTTGGCACACAGCATGTAAAAATTCTGTTCCACTTCAATTCTTGGCACACTTATTTCTGTGATAATTTTGGGCTGACTCACACTATTAAGCCTAGTTATGATTCCATGCGGAATAGGAGGTATAACATACTGGTCACATTAGGTGGCGTGACTGGCTTTTTACATAACAAATCCCTGACAGCTACAGAAAATATTTGACATATATACCCAGACCAGTAGAAAATAAGAAATCAATCATGATATCTTGAGCTTCAGGAGATCATAGTATTCTCAAAGCTATCAACATTGAAGATTCGTGAGTGGGAAAGACTCCTTGTTCATAACCTTGCAAACTAAAATTGTGCTGTTATAGTATTATCTGTCACTATTCCATTTAGTTATTTATACCTTTTGTAGTATTACGTAGTCGTACCATGCTAATTTTCTGGTATATCATTTCAATTTAAATATAATAGTGTGATAGTACTCCATATGACTGGTATATGCCTTAATTTGACATACAATATAAGCTGTTGAAATGTGCCTACTATGGTTGTAAGCATACTCTTAAACCTGGACCGGACGTCAAACCAATCGAGTCACTGGTTCGCGGGATATCGGATCAACTAGTGGTTTAATGGTTCAATCAACGGTGTAATAAAATAATGGTATAAATATTTATATAAATATTAAAAGAATAACAATAATTACAAATATACCTGCATTTTATGTGTATTATGAAAAAGATAAGATACAATTAAAATGTTATTAAATACTAGCAATATTAGATATACAGAGTATAAGCTATAGTTTTGTTTATGTTCTTTAGTTGATAGTTGTTTTCATTGATTAAACTTTAAGTTGATAGTTGAGTAGACATAGGAGACACAGTAGTATCCAAAAAAAAGAACGTAAAGATATTATACCAATTATTATTACATCAAAGTGGAAGTAGCAGAATTGTTTTCAAAAAGCAGGTAGTAGTATTGCACCCTGTCCTAAAATGTTAGTCTTGTTTGACTTTTCACACACATTAAGTTGTCAAAAAATAGTTACTAATTGACCAAATCACCCGCATACATCAATAATTATGGTAGTACACGTGGGTTCATATAAATAAAACCAAGTGGTTAAAGAGGGATAAGAGTGGAAAAAGTGGCGATAAAAAATGGTCACATCCCCAAAGGAAACATAATTTTGGGACAAGCTAAAATAGCAAATTAGACTAACATTTTGGGACGGCGGGAGTAGATTATAATATTTTATTTAACATTGAAACATGCAAAATTGATCTTGTGGTGGTGGTAAATACTCATAGAGGAAGTGTGGGTTTGAGTCCCCTCTAATGTAGCAGGTGCGAATTACTTTTTTAATAAATATAACCAGCTGTTAACCACTGGGTCCGGGCCATCGTTCCATGCAAAACCAGTCGATTGGACAGAATCATGTCACGACCCGCTGAATTCTGATCCACACTGCGAACTGAACTATTCCGGGGCAGAGTCATCAAAATTTGTTCAATTGGGTAAGATCTTCATGCGATCACAATCAAGGATTGTTTGTGATTCAGATCGTTAATTTTGGCAATCCCAAAGGTTGAATGACTCTGTTATCCTAGAAGTGAAAAGCTCTTTTCTAAGTAGTCGTTTTCCCTTCTCCTTTGGAATTTTATCTTTCTTCTAAGTGGAACTTTCCCTGTCAGAGTGCCAGTGTATTGATCTCCATTGCCATGTTGGTTCATCTAGCTTCTATTGAACTCTGGATGGACTTGGACTGGTGTTCAATCTTCCTCAAAAGACGCAATGCAGTAAGATATATTCACTAGTTTTAGTTGGAGATATAAACTTGATTTTATATTTCTCTAGAAGATGACTTCACAAGTTACAGTAATGAGAGTTGCACCAAATAATGTACTCAGTGGGAATTCTTGCGTGTAGGCCAAGAGTCATGCATGCATGGTGCTCAATAGTCATTCATGTATCTAGGTGAGGTACATGTTGTAAGAGTCTATGTACTTGTAGTGTGGAAGTGAGCGGAGGTGAATTTCGTAATATGGTTTCTCCCTCCATACGAGTGTTCCTATGTGCATAGCCCTCATATTCATATCAACGTCTCTCCTTTAATTCCAAATTAGAGCTCCGGTCAAGATCCTAAAGAAAATGTCAATTGTTTTCGGTCCTAAAATTAACTTATGCAAATTTGCGGAGATGGAACACAAAAACTTTATACCTCAAAGCACGTGACTTGTAGCAAGGATGTGTTTGGAGAAGAACCAATAGATGACACCTCCAAGAGGGTTTGAGAAAAGAAAGAAGAGAAAAGGCTTTTGCCGTGTTGAAGAAGGCGATCCAAGATGGAGTGTGGATGGAATTTCGTTTTTTGTTTCCATGTGAAGTTTGGTTACATCTCGATCTTATCGTCTCTAAAAAATAGAGATGTACTGTTAACCCATTTAGTATTGGTTAAAGTGCTTTGAAGAGGATGATTTTAAGCTAAAGGAAACTGAGGAAGACAAAATCGTGGAGGAAATTCCATGATAGATGGAGAGGGCCAAGCCAAAGAAGTAATGAGAAATGGAGGTGTATATGATGCAGCAGAGTGGCGTAGGAAGAAGTTCTACAATTGATTGTTGAGTATGATGTGCTAAAGACACATTTGACAAGAAGATAGACAAAATTCCTTTTATGGATGAAAACTTGGTTGATAAGGAAGATGAGATGACAATGATTGGCGTGAAAAGTATTTTGAAACGGAGAAAGATGACTTGGTAGGTGTCGACATTGACATGGACCTTTTAGGTATTTGTAAAATCTTTTTTGAAGAAGATCTCAAGTTTAGTTCGTTTCTAATGGATGATTGTTTGATGTCTACTACTATTCCATTGAAAAAGAAAGTAGAAGCAGATGAATAATATGTTCTTGCAGATAGGGGTGCACACGGATCGGATCGGTCCGGATTGAGGTTGAGTAAATCCGATCCGCTGGTTTACGGATCGAAACGGATCGGCGGTTTCGCGGATCGGACCGGATTACTCCGCGGATCGCAAATATTTCAAAATATTTTCAAATATGTTCAACTAACAAAGTAAACACTATTATACAATTATTATTTAGTATAATTTTTAGTTAACGTACGAAATATCTTCCTCTTTATATCATCAAAAATCAAAATTATTCAACACATTATTGATAAGTAATGACATTATTAAGTTACAGTTACCATTAGAACAAATCAAATTGATGAAATTAGTAAAAATAACATAATAATAAGTATAAACGGATCAAACGGATTGACGGATCGGATCGGATTTATATTTCTTGTCTAGTCCGATCCGTCACGGATCGGTTCGGACCCAATCCGTCACGGATCGGACGGATTTGCGGATTGGTGCGGATTGACGGATTCTTGTGCACCCCTACTTGCAGATCTAGGAGATGGGCATGTTGAATTCTGTAGAAAGAAAAATGGTATTTTAAAACTTGAAATGATGTGTCAAGATAAGGGGACGTATCAAGATGTTTCTTAAAGTTTGGTTGTTCGGATTCAATTTTCGATACCAGTTGGGTGAACATAGATGAATTCTTTGATTGTGAAGAATTAAAACAAGAGAAGGTTAAGAAACTTTAAGTAAAGAACCTAGTACGTGCTTAGGTGAAGAGAACATATGAGAAAGCGATAATGTTTGTGTTCAAAAAAAGGAAGAAGGAAAGTTCTTGCATCTTCGTGAAGACTATGGTGATGCTCTTCACATTTATAGAGATAGCGTTGGAAACCATTGCTATTGATGGTGGTGGAACTCAAGTGGATGCAATAGTACTTGTTCAATTTTGTATGAGCTGAAGATTTTCCTGTTCAAGGACGATTACGTAAAAATGAACTTTAAAAGCGGGATGTTGGAAATATAAACTCGATTTTATATTTCTCTAGGACATGACTTCACAAGTTATAATAGTGGGAGTTGCACCAAATAAATGAATTTAGTGGGAATTAATGTGTGTAGGCCAAGGGTCTATGAAGCTTAATAGTCATTCATGTATTTAGGTGACGTGCATATCATAGGAGTCCTACATATACGTATGTACTTGTAGTGTAGAAGTGAGTGGAAGTGAATTTCATGATATAGTTTCCGTTAGCCCTCATATTCATGTCGAGGTATATTGATTAATTTTCAACAGTCACAACATAAATTTACATTTTATAAATAAACCTCATAATTACACTTACTATAACTTCACATATTCATACACAACATTCCTAAAAGAAGTTATGCGATCCGCACAAGCAAATTCAATCCAGCTAACTGATCGGAAGAAGTCTACCCCACGGCAAACAACATCCCTACTAGATTGCACCCGATCCCGTTCCACGAATCGCAGGGTTCCGCGATCGTGCTTTCTCTCAATTGGGGGGTTTTTGATTTATCATTCATATAATGGTATGAATGATGTAGATCTGCTTTCTATTTCTTGAAATCTCCTTAGGGTTTGAAAAGGTGGGTCTTTTTTGGGTTCTTCATCTAATCTCATGTCAATAAAGCTTCTAATAGTATTCCCTTCTTCCAAGCCTTTTGTATTAAGAAATTTACCTTAAACAGCTGGTCCTTGACAAGGCAAATACTATTTAGACTTGTAAAATAAAGAGGATATAGAATTGTAGGGTCATTATAATGTTCCTGTTGACATTGTCATCAGTTTTCTCTCATTCTAACTTAGTAGTTATGCATTGAAAGCGGTGATGATATGTTGATTAAATTCCCTTTTGCATGGAATTCATTATGCTTACCTTACTAAATTTTGTTGGAAATTTAACCTAGCTTGTGCAACAGAACGTTCATAATCTTGCTGGAGTATCATCGAGTGAGCCAATTTCTACAGAAAGATCTACGCATGGTGGATGCGAAGAGGGAATACCTTCTTCTGGACAGACTCTTCGAGGCCCTTCCAAAGAATCACTGACTGAGCAATCTCCACGCCTTGGTCGCGGAAAGAGAACGCGTTCTTCTAAGGAAAACCTTCTGGACCCTTCCAAGGAATCATTGACTGAGCAATCTCCATGCCTTGGTCGCGGAAAGAGAACACGTTCTTCTAAGGAAAATCCTCTGGACCCTTCCAGAGTATCATCGAGTGGGCAAATTACATCAGAACAATCTCCTCGCGGTGCTCGCAAAAAGAAAACAATTTCTTCTCGAAAGAGCCTCCTGGATCCTTCCCAAGTATCTTTGAACGAGCAAAACATGCAAGAACAATTGCCTCTAGGAGGTCTCAGTAAGAGAACCCTTTGCTCTCAACAGAATCTTCAGGACCCTACCAGAGGAGTATCAATGAATGAGAACATTACATCAGAACAATCTCCACATGGTGGTCGCAAAAGGAGAAAACTTTCTTCTCGACAAAGCCTCGGAGGTTTTTACTTGTACATCACTTCCTATTGGCCAATTTATTTACTTGTTTCACATACATTCGTCTTTGTTTTGGCAGGGGCTGGTACACATTGGGTATCTGGTGTACGGCGAAGCCAGAGACACAAGATGAGGCCTTTGGAATATTGGAAAGGGGAGAGATTCTTGTACGGACGTGTGCATGAAAGTGAGTGTCATTACTTTTCTTTACTGTCTTTGCTCGTCATTTTTTTTCCGTTCTGCATTTCGCAGTGTGTTAGTCCTCAAGGTGTCATGGGCCCCGGCCTGCACTATAATGAGCTAGGCCCGCCCCCCTCCAACCCCCGAACCCGGCCAGCCCCCTTAATCTACAGTCTGGCCCCCAACCTGGTGCGGATAGACTTGGCCCCCCTCCAAACCGGGCCGGGGGCAGGTCCCCCCCCACCCCCCCCCCCCCCCCAAAAAAAAAAAAAAACGGAACTTTTTATTATTTTGTTTAATTTTTGTACATATGTATATTAATATTAAAAATATATTATTTAGTATATTACTAATATATATCTCCCTGCCCCCCTAAACCCCTACCCCACCTGTTTTTGGCCCGGGCCCAGTGGGGTTCAACTTCCCTCAAATTTAACCCGCCCCGCCCCCCTCTACCATTGGGCCCTTGACCTGCTCGCCCCCTCCAAAGCAACCCCCTCCCAAACTCGCCCGGCCCGGCCCGCCCCCTGACAACATGAGTTAGTCCTCTGTTCTAGTTTCGACTTGGCCCAAAATATGTTTTCGACGTGATGCTTGTGACTCGTTGCTGTATCCTCTGAGATATGGTGTCCGTTGAGGCTGCATTCCGCGATTTCTGCAGCTTTAGGTTGTCAAATGCACGTCTTCTTGAGATGCAATGTCCATTGAGAGGCTGTATTGTTTGATGCTATTTGTTTCTTGATGCAGGTTTGACAACTGTAATAGGAGTGAAATATGTTTCGCCTGCCAAGGGGAAAGGAACAGGGTCTCTGAGGGTCAAGTCTTATGTCTCTGATGAGTATAAAGAGCTTGTCGAACTAGCAGCATTGCATTGAGACAGAGTCGAGGGAAATAGGTACTTTTATTAGTTTATGTGGATATGTTGTTATATCTTCTATGCCTCCTGTATTTCAATATTTCAACAAGAAACAAACTGAAAAGAATGTCTTCATTCGTTACCTAAGATTATAGTGTAATGGGAACTGCTGTTTTTCTCATTGTGAAATCCCCTTGGGTAGTTCTGTCGTTTTTTGTCAGTTTACCATGTCGATGCCCCTTTTCTCTTAACAGTTAGTATTTCGTTACTGCATTGTGTACTTAATCGCAAGGTGCTCATCTTGTTTTACTTTCTATGTTGGAACTTAAAGTGTCTACATGTGCTGCTACTTTAAAATGAAATTTGATGGGATGAATGGTAACACGAGCCGTACCTATTCGTACAACTGGGTGTGTAGGCATCAAATTCTATGGCCCCCTTAAACGAATTTCTATGGCTGTCTCTTATGTTAATTGTGTGGAAAAGAGTCTTGCAGGTCACTTCCCTTTTTTTGAAATCTTCAGAAGGGAAAGAACAGAAAAGAAGATCAAACACCTGCATAGTAAATGTATCTGGTTTAGCTCTTGGAATTCTTTGATACCTTAGAATTTTCAGTTCTTCATTTTCATCCCCAGTTTTCAGAGGTCTTGCTCTTCCGTAGCTAGATCTGTGCGTGTGGTGGTAAAGTTAAAGTAGTGCTTTCCCCTGATAATTTTTGCATCTGGGTTGTTTTGCTATTTCTTTGAGTAGTATCGGGATATTGGGTTGCTTATTTATCAAGAAATAGGACAGATATTTCTTAACTTTGGTTCCTATTGTGTTCTGAAGCCTAAACTATGGTACCCGACACACCATATTCACTCTTATGTCTTCATGTGCTTTTATTTATACGGATGAGATCACAGTACAAAATAGCCAAACTGTTTGGCTGAAAGTTTCCTGTCTCTAATAGAACTAATGTAGTTTTCGGAGTTCATTTTTTTTGGGCACACAAGAGAAAAGAAAAACTACACAAACAGTCAACTTTAGACAAACCCATTTTATATCCAGCCCTTGCACCTAGGGGTGCGATTTCGGTTCAACCGAACCGGAACCGAACCGGTTGTGGCCAAAACCGGTCGGTTTCGGTTCGGTTACACGGGTGACATTGAGTTTCGGTTTGGTTGAACCGGAACCGGGGAATTTTCTTCGGCTGGAACCGAAACGGAACCGTGAACCGGACCCGGTTGGTTCACCGGTTCGGTTTCGGTTCGGTTCCGGTTATGAACCGGTCGGTTTATTTTTTATTTTTTATTTTTTTTTTGATTTGTTTGTGGTGATAGTAATTGTTGTAGTATTAATTAATAAAATTAGGGTTAGGGTTCATTAATAAAACTTGGGTTAGGGTTAGGGTTCCATTAATGTTCTTAATTAATATTTGATTTTTTTTAATGTACAAATTTAATGTACTTAAATCTGACAAATATTAAAAAAAAGCATCAAAACTTGACAAATATTGAAAAAAAACAACTAAACTTGTATTATTGATTAAAAAATCAAATGTTAGAAAAAATTGCATCACTATAGTTTAAGTACATCCCAACTAGGTTGGCACCTACTTAACTAGCAATCATTTGCATTTTTTCTAACTTACATACAAACTTATTGAAATGAACAAAAATACCCAATAATAGTCTTCATTTTTCAACGCCTTGTCTTTGGCAATTCGTCTACATCTAGCGGAGTGTCCGGGTCTATTCCCAAATCTTGGTAAAGTTCGGTCACCAAAACGTCCAAATGATGTTGGTCTTGTGTGCGTTTGTTGGCGTCGCTCCAATCCTTCGAGCATATGAGTACCTCCAATATCTCCGATAGGGATGGCAATATGGTCCGATCCAATCTGTGATCCGAGCGATCCGGGCCGAATGGATCGGATCCGAATCCGATCCAATTGAAAATGGATCGGATTTGGATCTGGAAAGCCAGATCCGATTGGATTTGGGTCTGGATTTGGATCTGGATTTGGATCTAAGGGCAGATCCACCGGGTTCCGACCCGATCCGACCCGACGTATATGTGTGCTTTACAAATATATTCATATTACCTCCCCACTTTCACTTCAAAGAAGAATACATTAGTAATTCCAACCTACAAAGCTATTTTTGTTGTGTTTTAGGCTTCATAACTTGCGAACATGCCTTAGCGTATGAAATACTGTTTATTTCTTATGTCATTTTTTGTATTTTATTGCGAACCCAAGTCGGATCCGATCCGAATCCGATCCGACCACGTATTATATGGATTTACGGATCGGATTTGGATCAGCTGGATGAAACCCGATCCGATCTGATCCGAATCCGGTGATGATCCGAACGGATCTGGATCGGATCTGGATCCCATTTCTCCTAGTCGGATCTGGATCGGATCTAGCCTGATCCGATCCGGATCCGACCCGTTGCCATCCCTAATCTCCGAGGTTAGGCACGATCTTTTCTCCGACAAAACTCGTTTACCTGCACTAAAAGTAGATTCGGAAGGGACTGTAGAAGCGGGAGGGGTTAGTAAATCACGTGCCATTTTAGAAACAATTGGATAAGTTCTTTCATAATTTTTCCACCAATCAAGTATATCTACATTTTCTATGTCTTGCTCCGATACATTTATGAAATAATGTTGGTTGAGAAACAACAATAATTCCGAGACGCAACTCGTCCCGGTGGGTGTGGCTTGTGTAGTCTTAAATAAAGAACCAATAGCATACTTACTCTTACCCTTACCCTTACCCTTCGGATCGCTCGATGATGTTTGAGCACCACCAACACCAAATTTAGCAAGATATTTATCGTACATAACATTAAGTTCTTGTTTAACTTGTTCAATAGTTGGTGATATCACTACATCTCTATATTCGGTAGTCATGTTTTCCGAAATTTGGTTTAGCATAAAACCTAGGGAAGCATCCTTTTGTCTTGGGTCCAAAATACTTGACAAACATTCATAGGGATCGTTTCAAAATATTTGAGAAATTTGTCTTCCATGTCGTTAATTGCGTCGTATAAAATTTCATTCTGCCTATACTCTTTGAAAGTCATAGTTAAAAACATTAGTTGTGTAACAACGTTGTTAGAAGTAGGATAATAAACACCCGAAAGAATATTAGTTGCGTCATAAAATGGTTCAAGAAACTCTCTTAAGACCCTTGCGGCGTTCCAATCATTTTGTGAAACGGATTCGGGATTGCCATTTTCATTCAAAAAACGTGTGATTGTGGTCTCATAACCTTCAACACTTTTCAACATCAAATAAGTCGAGTTCTATCTAGTCCTACAATCTCCCCCAAACCTTCTTTTTTTCTTGCCTATTTTAACACAATATTCCGCAAAAAGTTTGGTTCTATTGTTTGAAGACGCAATAAAGAGAATAGCATCACGAATAGGAGAAATATACTCATCTAGTTTTTTCAAACCATCTTGTACAATTAAATTGATAATGTGACATACACAACGAACATGTTCAATTTCTTCGCGAAATGGTGTTTGTATCAAAGTTCGAATATGATCTATCGCACTATCACATGACGATGCATTGTCAAAAGTAATTGATGTAATTCGTTGATCAATACCCCACTCTTCAAAAACATCGATTATGGCTTCTCCTATGTTTACACCGTTGTGAGGATATGAAACTTCTTGAAATGCGATAACACGTTTTTGTAAAATCCAATCTGTGTCAATGTAGTGTGCGGTTACGCAAATATATCCTTTGTTATTTCTACCCGACCACATATCCGAAGTGCAAGCAACTATGAAATTAGAATTTAAAAATGTTTGCATAATTTCCGCTTTCCTCTCACTATATATTTCCATTATATTTTTCCTAATAGCGTGTCTACTAATATGCTTATAACTCGGGCAAAAAACGGTTTGTACTAATGTGTCCCACTCTCCGTCGTCGGTCATATTTAGAGGTTTTTCGGTGGCGGTGATATAATGAGATAATGCTTTTATTGCCCTATTTTCATCGTAGACAAAAGTAACTACGTTGCCGTGTGCGTCGAATCCTAGTTGGGTTTGGAGCATCGCGTCGCCTACGGCGGGTGTATCTTTCAAAAATCCGTGTACATTTTGTAAATATTTTTTCATTGATCCTAATCCACCGGTTATATCCAATGCAAAACTTTTTTGACAATGTTTGCATTTAGCCCTAAATTTTTGTTTACCTTCGTCGTCTAAGCCATCGGATATTTTATCCATATGTTCCCAAACGGGGTTTTTTTTAGTTTTTTCCATCTTACGTGTTCTTTTATTACTACCTAAATTCGGATCATTTTCCTCTATACCGTCAAAAGCATTAGCGGCACCTTCGCAAAATAAAATGTCCGTTTGATCATCAATAGTCATGTCGTCGATTACGGGTACGTATTTGTTGTTTTGGTCATCAACATTTACATGAGACGAAGATGCCATTTTTTTCTTATAGAAATTTGATGAAAAAAAATAAAATTTTACAAATAAAGCACAAATAATAACACAATCAAATAGCAAACAACAAAAAATAAAACTTACAAACTCCAAGAATAATTCTTGGAGGTGAAGCGAAACGTCGAAGATTGAAGATGCGTTGCCGAAGATTGAAGATGCGTTGCTCTTGCTTGTCGAATGATGAGAGTGTATGAGGATTTTTGAGTGATTTTGATTTTTGAGAGTGTATGTGGAAATTGGAATTGAGGATTGAGGAATATGGAGATTGGAGAATGAATTTTGGAGAGTGTAGGATGATTTTTGAGTGAAGAATTGTGGGAAATGTTGAGAGAGTTTGATGAGGAAGTGTGAAAAAATTTGTAGTATGGTTGGGTGTTTATAGGTGTTGAAGGAAGGGAAGGGAAGGTGAAAAAAAAAAAAAAAAAACAAAAAAAAATTTGGCCAAACGGTCACTGACCGTTTAGCCCAAACGGTCATGTATTGAAACGGCTAGTTTTTTCAAAAATCCGAACGTTTGGGGTTCGGTTTTTGGGTCGGTTCCGGTCCCGGTTCCGGAAATGAGTGAAACCGAACCGTAACCGGAGATTCCCCAGGTCCGGTTCGGTCCGGTTCGTCGGGTCTTCGGTTCGGTTTCGGCTCTCTTCAACCGGTTCGTTTACTACCGGTTTCGGTTCGGTTCTCGGTTCTCGGGTGAACCGAACCGAATTCGCAGCACTACTTGCACCGATCTGAAGCAACTGCTATCTAGCTGTAAGTCACAATTCTTGGCCAAACAATCTGTCACATAATTTCCTTCCCTCCAAATCAGTTGAATTGAAGTGATTGTCTCATCCAGCATTTTTTTTGATAACAAAAACCAATTTCCAAAGGGTAAAAGACAAAAACCACCTCTGAAATTTGGTTAAATGACAAAAACATCCCTAATCTTTGGGGAATTACAAAAACCACCCCTGTCGAGACAAAAACCACCCCTGTGAGTGGATGGACGTTAGAGAAAAAGCACCCTTCTGTTAATGTCAGTTAGTAGAGGGGTGCAATATGACTTTTTAATGACCATTTTGCCCTTATGCGAGTTTTTGTGTTTATTTTGTTTTTGTACTTGTTCTTGACCACCACCACCCCACCACCCCCACGACCACTGAATCCCACCAGCAACACCATCTCCAAATCCCCACTACCACCAACACCAACACAACAACATCAACAAAAAACAACAATAAATTTACTCATTCAATCTCATCTCCTCAAAATTGGGAAAACCCCCAATTGGAACCACCAACCACTCCAACCACTACAAGCAGCCGAGGATAACTTCTCAGCCTCCTTGGTGGTGGTGGTGTTTGCTGCCTGCCTCGTCCACTAGTGGAACCGTACCTCACCACTCACTCCATTCTTCTTTCCAGTTAAAGTTCCACTCTCTCCCCCTCTCTTTCTCCCAACATATGAACTCATCGACCCAGTTTCCGTAAGCTTCTTCTCCTTTCTCAACCACGGCATCAACAATCAACAATGAAAGTTTCTGGGTTCAATTTCAGCCGGTGCCGAGAGAGAGGGAGAGATCGAACCCAACCCAGATGCGCCTATCTCCCTCTCTGATTTCGATTCACAGGTGGTGGATGTGGGTCTGGGTTCAATTTCAGCCGGCGCCGAGAGAGAGGGAGAGATCGAACCCAACCCCAGATGCGCCTATCTCCCTCTCTGTTTTCTCCGGCAAAAACCATTGGCGGCCACCACCAACCAACGCCACTGCAGATCGGAGTCTCCACGTCCAGGGGAGTTCGCACCACCTCACTGTTTTCTCTGGCTAAAACCATCGGCGGCCACCACCAACCAACGCCACTGCAGATCGGAGCCTCCACGTCCAGGGGAGTTCGCACCACCATCATCCACCGCCAGATCGGAGAGAGAGAGAGAGAGGAGCAGAGAGAGTGACGAAGATGGAGGTGGGTTGGTGGTTGCTCGTCCTCCACAAAAGCTATCTTGTGAATCGAACCTCCAAGCTTCTGAATCGACTTCCAGATCGAAGAAGAAGGGGCGGCGGATAGATAGGTTGATTTGTTGTTGTGGTGGCGGTGAGGAGATGGAGAAGGGAACGGAAGAGGAGAGGAGAGAGACAGAAAAGATGGGTTGTTGGGTTAGAAATGAAAGATGAGGAGAAGAAATGGTTTTATAGCAGTGTAATTTTTCTTGAAGGTGAGGGTACGTATGTCTTTTTGTCCCTCCGTTAGTTGCCGTTAGTCACCGTTCACTGACAGGGGTGGTTTTTGTAATTCCCCAAAGACTAGGGATGTTTTTGTCATTTACCCAAATTCCAGGGGTGGTTTTTGTCTTTTACCCATTTCCAAAAGGGCAAAGAATCCTCTCCTTTCTCCTACACTGTAATAGCTTCAGAATCACTTTCAATAATTTATTTGAACCCCCTGTGCTTTTCAACATTTGCAATCCTTTCCAAAATTGTCCATAATTCTTAATTTAACAGAGGTTGGAGAAATGGTTTTAGTAGAACCCCAAACCCAGGATCCCATAGAATTTCTACATACAACAACAACAATTAGAAAATTACCATTCATACTCTAAGCACAATCCTCATTGATCTTAATTTGGGGGGGGGGGGTGTTGCAAGAAATAACAATTGGTATTTTCATCAGCTTTTGAAAGTCCAAATTCAGATTTTTCTGCATTCTTTTGCCAGTTGCAAGAAGCACAACTTCAGGGTTGTTTGGCACTACGAAATCCTGCTTGCACCCTTTTATTATGCCATAACAGAATTTTAGTAGCAACAGTAAAATACTACGTATATGATATCCTGGGGTACTCCCTCTCCCCCACCCTAGTCACTGCACTGCAGATTTAGATCAGATCTGATCTCATTACTCTTCTTTCACCATTTTCTTCCAAATTTCAGAGGTTGAGAGGCAATCTCTAATGGCATGCAAAGAGGACTCACACACAAGACCAGACTCAATAATACCTTTAATGGCTTTTAGATGTGTACAAAGCCTGTTTAGCTTCAGCAACCACATGAAAAACTTCCATCTCTGTGGGCCTTGACTTGCCAAATATAGTCCCAAGACTTTGACCTTCCTGATTGGGAAACCTCTTTTCTTAGTTCTTTGCAAGCTGAAGCAACAGTGTACTGACCTGAGCTAGTGGCCATCCAAGTAATTGAATCCTCCATCTCCGAGTTTGGTTGGAGTTTAACCCCCTGTTAATAGCTGTTGCAGATCATCAAGCTTCCATACACATTCCACACTTTTTTTTGATAATTCCATCATCCCGGTAATAAAAAACAGTGTGTAGCAGCTCAGAAATGGCTACATGAATGAGTTTGTACTTATGATCAACCCCAGAAAAGAGTAGTATCAGAGTTAAATCAGCAAAAGTAAGAGAAAGGAGAGAGAAGGATGAAGAAACAACGAAGAAGATGAACCAGCAAAATAACCGATTAATTCATTCAGAAGATTTGCATCTTGCATATAGGCAAGTTCATAACTAACAGACAAAATAGGAAAAGACCAATCACTAGCTGCCACCTAGGACAAGTCTGTTAAATACTACATAAACCAAGAACTTAGAGAAAAGACATAAAAACACCCCCTGCATACTAATGATAAACATGTAGAAATTGCATATAGCACCCCCTGTATTCTAATAGCCCCCCTCAAGTAGGACAGGAGAGACTTCTCATGCCCAACTTGGATGCAAGTGCTGTGAACAGTGGTCCTCGCAGTGGCTTGGTGAGTATATCTGCGAGCTGAGTGCCAGAAGAGACATGATGCAACCTGATCACAGATGCTTGAAGAAGATCCCTAACCAGGTGGCAGTCAATTTCTATGTGTTTGGTCTTCTCATGGAAGATTGGATTATGAGCAATATAAATAGCAGACTTATTGTCACACAGTAGTAACTGAGTAGCTGTGATGGATACCTGTAGCTCAGAAAGAAGGGAAAGAAGCCATTGAAGCTCACAACAAGTAATGGCCAAACTTCTGTACTCAGCTTCAGCTGAGCTTCTGGAAACCACTGATTTCTTTTTAGATTTCCAAGATGTGAGAGAATGACCAAAATAAATCAAATATCCAGAAGTTGATCTTCTTGTGTCTGGACATCCACCCCAGTCAGAGTCACTATATGCAGTGAGTTGTGGGGAATGAGTAGAGGAGAAGAAGATTCCATGATGAACACTACCTTTGACATACCTTATAACATGGTGTAAAGCCTTGAGATGAATTTCTATTGGATTTGAAAAAAATTGACTAAGCTTGTGGACAGAATAGCTGAGATCAGGTCTGGAATGACACAGAAACAGGAGTTCGCCAATATATTTTCTGTAGTTGGTGGCCAAATCTGCAGTGATTGGAGTACCATCAAGTTTTCTGAGTGTGGTGTTTGCCACCATTGGTGTAGAAGCAGGCTTGCAGTCTAGGTAATGACTGTCATGTAGGAGTTCCAAGGCAAACTTTTGTTGGTTCATAAAAAGCCCAGATGAGAGATGATGAAACTCAAAACCCAAGAAGAAATGCAATTTTCCCAGATTCTTAAGAGGAAAGTGCTGATGTAATTGAGCTACAATAAATTCAATATCTGGTGCATGACTGCCAACCAAAAGTAAATCATCCACAGACCAAGATGAGCAAGATTTTGGCAGGCACTCTTTTAACAAAAAGAGTGTAATCGGTCTTACACTGTTTGAAGCCAAGCTGGAGCAAGGTTGTACTAAGTTTGGAGAACCACTGCCTACTTTCTTGCTTGAGGCCATAGATGGCTTTCTGTAACTTGCAGACAGGAGTTTGGAGTGACTGAGAAGAAGCAGGAAGGACATAACCTTCAGGTAAGCTCATATACACTTCTTCCAAAAGATCCCCATGTAGAAAAGCAGTATTCAGATCTAGTTGTACCAAATTCCAATTGTGCATGACAGCTAAAGAGATTAAAAACTTCAAAGTAGGAAGCTTGGCTACAGGGGAGAAGGTCTCAAAATAATCAATACCTTCTGTTTGGGTAAACCCCTTAGCCACCAATCTAGCTTTACATCTTTCCACCTGTCCCTCAGCCTTGTACTTGATTTTGTAGACCCATTTGCACCCTACAGTATGATGTTGAGGAGGAAGGTTGACTATAGTCCAGGTGTGATTCCTTTCCAAAGCATCTAGCTCAGTTTTCATAGCTGAACCCAATATGGACAATTGACTGCTTCTGTAAAAGTATTTGGCTCTGTGAGAGTGATGAATTGATTGATAAAGACTTGATGAGAACCATAAGAAGGTGGAGATATGTAGTTACAAATATCATAGAGAGGTGGTTTCAGAACTGTAGAAGAACTGGTGTGTAAGACATAGTCCTTAAAATGTTGAGGTGGTTTGACAAGCCTGGTAGATTTTCTTGGTGGAGGATTGGTGACAAGAATATCTTTATAGCTCACAGGAGAAGAGGCGGTAGAAGAAGTGTCAGGTGGGGAAGGGGAAGAAGTATCTGTGAGAGGAGTGCCAGGTACTGCATCTGGGAGACAAAAATTGTCTAGCAGCATATTTGAAGAGCCAACTTCATGATGGAAAGAGAACACAGTTTCCTGAAAAAGGACATTTTTGGAGATAAAAGTTGATCCTGTTTCCAGGTTGTATAATTTGTAACCCTTCACTCCAAATACATACCCCAAAAAAGCACATTTGATAGCCCTGGGGTCAAACTTTGATCTGCCTTGCTGTAAAGTGGAGGCAAATGCCAAACACCCAAATACTTTGAGAAGACTATAATCTGGAACAGTATTGTGCAAGAGCTGATAAGGTGATTTGTTTCCCAATCTTGTACTAGGAGTCCTGTTAATAAGATATGTGGCAGTAAGCACACAATCCCCCCAAAATTTTGTAGGAACTCCTGATTGAAACATTAGAGATCTTGCCACATTGAGAAGGTGCTGATGCTTTCTTTTAGCCACTGAATTCTGTTGTGGTGTCTCCACACAACTAGACTCATGAACAATCCCTTGTTTGGAGAAGAAATCAGACAAATGGAGTTCAGGTGCATTGTCACTTCTGAACCTTCTCACTTTCTTACCAAACTGAGTCTCAACATAAGCACAAAAGTGAGTCAAAATATTTGCTGCTTCTGACTTGTGCTGCATCAAAAATACCCACACATTTCTTGTAGCATCATCAACTAGTGTCAAGAAGAATCTGTGTCCTCCATGGCTAGGAACTCTGTAAGGACCCCAGATATCACAATGGATCAGGGCTAAAGGAATAGAGGATATGTGGTTATGGTTTGGAAAGGGTAGTTTCTTTTGTTTTGCAAGAGGACATACAGTACAAGTGGAGTGATATGAGGGATGAAGAGATGGTATAAAAGGTTTCAAGACTGTAAGTTTCTTAGAAGATGGGTGTTCCATTCTCACATGCCACAGTTCAGTACTCGTGACATGTTTAGTAGGAATAAAATATGAAAAAATTGTATGTTCTTTAGAGAGTAGGTATAAGCCACCTGCTTTGAATCCTTCACCCAAGAGCTTAGTCTTGGTTTGATCATAGAAAGAACACTTGTTTGTTTCTCAAAGACACACACAATGTGAATTTGGTAAGCTGACTCACAGATATCAGGTTGAATTTGAAGGATGGTACACATAAAACATTGTGTAAAACCAAATTGTTATTGATATGAGCATTTCCCATATGAGTGACTGTGACAGATGTCCCATCAGGGAGGTGCACAAAAGTATCAATAACTGGAAAGCTATTATGCAAAAGATCATGATTGTAACAAATGTGATCAGTTGCTCCTGTATCAATAATCCAATCTTGACTAGATACAACATTAGACAAATGAGATGCCTGGAGAGATATAGAGCTAGAGATGCCTGCCATGAAATGAATGTGGATAGGTGAAGTATTTGGGGAAGAAGATCTATTTTTCTGTGAGTGGAGAGGACTATCCAATCCAACAATGTTGGAGACAGAGTCAAAAGGGGAGATACAATTGACTTCACTAGGAGAATTTGAAGATTTTATAGTATTGACATGTAGGTGACTGTTGAGTAGTGTGACAAGCTGTTGGCATTGTGCTGGTGACAAATTGAGAGAAGAGGTTGTATTGTGGTTTTGGGTGACATCAGTGAGATTATCAGTACTCACATTGTTAACTCTAGGTTTAGGCTTAAAATGTGATGGATAACCATGGAGTTTATAGCACTTACTCTTCACATGACCACTATCCCCACAATGGTGACATATAAGCTTCCCTCTTTGATTGGTGTTGTGTTTGTAACCTTGAGAAGAAGAACTAGAATGATTTCTTTGTAATTCAGAAGAATGAGCATTTGAATACATGGCAATACTAGGTTTTGGAAGTAAACCAGCTTTAGTGATAGAAATGGCTAATTGCCTTTCATGTTGAACAACCTTTGAGTAGACTTGGTCTAAGCTGGGTAATGGTTCTAGCAAAAGGATCAGTTCTCTAACAGCCCTATAAGGTTCATTAAGACCCATGAGAAATTGCATTATGTACTCTTCTTCTCTCCTCTGCCTCATTAGGTTGAAAGCACCACAAGTACAAGCTGGTAGAGGTTTGTAATTTGCTAACTCATCCCAGAGTGTTCTCATTTTGGTATAGTGTACATGGTAATTGTACTATCACCTTGCCTCAAACTTGCAATCATTTCTGTCAATTGAAATACTCTAGGATGGTTACCTTGTGAAAAACGCTCCTGTAGGTCAATCCAAATCTCACAAGCAGTGGATCTACCAATTAAACTGCAGGAAATCTCTTTGGATACAGAATTCAAAAGCCAAGAAATGACCATACTGTCGCATCTTCTCCAAATTAGAAAATTCTCAGTACCCAAATCAGGTTGCAACAAAGATCCGTCAATAAATTCAAGCTTATTCTTAGCTTGTAACGCCACTTTCATGGATTTTTCCCATGAATATAAATTTTCACAAGTAAGAAGCTGGGAAACCAAAATCGCTCCAGGATTTCTGAATTAGACAAGAAATAGGGAGAGTTTGAATACTCATTACCGAATTCCATAGCCGAGCTAACCCCAGATCGTCCGCCTCCTGTTGATGGCGTTGATGGCTGCATCGGTTCTCAACTTGAAGAAAGAAAAGGAAATTGGCCTTCACACCACTCGATCTGTTCAGCAGAAACAGATCTATAGAGAGAGAAGAAGAAATGGAGCCAATAGAAGGAACCAGGCTCTGATACCATATCAGAGTTAAATCAGCAAAAGTAAGAGAAATGAGAGAGAAAGAAGAGAGAGAAGGATGAAGAAACAGCGAAGAAGATGAACCAGCAAAATAACCGATTAATTCATTCAGAAGATATGCATCTTGCATATAGGCAAGTTCATAACTAACGGACAAAATAGGAAAAGACCAATCACTAGCTGCCACCTAGGACAAGTCTGTTAAATACTACATAAACCAAGAACTTCGAGAAAAGACATAAAAACACCCCCTGCATACTAATGATAAACATGTAGAAATTGCATACAACACCCCCTGTATTCTAATAAGTAGTTCTGCCTGAAATCACATTCTTACCCCATCCTGGATCAATTTCTTGAATGGCTTCAAAAATATTTTTCCTTACTTTAGAGTGGAATGCTTTGGGCTTCTTCCCTTCATATTTGTTCTTAAGCAACTGAGAACAAGCAGATCTGTCACACACACACACACTCTCTCTAGAAGCTGCATTTTGGTCCATTCAAAGAACCACCCCAGAGGAATCTTTGACAGACTCTATCAGTATCATTGAGACTTGAGAGTACCTTTAGGTCATTTTGCTTTCTGCATTGCATGGCAGGGGAGAGCTTGGAGCACATATTGTATAAGAAAGGTATTTCGGGTCCATGTCTCCGCCAAAAGGTTGAGAAAGTCTCAAGCTTGAAATCTTAAATATGACTAGCCATTTGAGGGAAGAAATCAACATGATGTTATCTCCTAGTGAAGTTAGGCTATTATCAGTTTTGTTTGTTCGACGAATGCATAGAAAAGAATCCTGAGATCTTCCATCAACCAACTAGTAGAAGTAAACACATGATACACCTACAGTCTACTTTGAACTGTTGGTTCTCCACTCCCATGCCTTGGGTATAGTGGAGGAGGTATAATAGCGGGATGTGCTCGAGTCCGATAAGGGTTCCTGAATTTAGTTAACTGATTAGTCTGCAAGGTGGTCTCGCCAAAATCCGTAGCTTCTACTAAAAACATAATTCAACCCCCAACAATTTAAGCCGTACTACTTTCGTTTCACATGTTTCCTCCTAGTTTGGCTTTTATCACTACCGAGTCACTTTGACCTTGGTGATTTGATTAGATGCAAGAACTTGGTAATCTTTCCATGATGTGACACTAAACTTTACTATGCAACACTATAAAAGTATTGTCAAAAAATTGTATCGTTTTGCTATCCAAATCACCCGGTCAAAGTGTCATCGTAGAATAGTTAAACTAGGAAGAACAGGCGAAACGGAGGTTGTAATTGTAACAGCCACCACAAGTCCACAACACTCCGGACTCTTTATGTACATCCAACCACATGGGCTGTGTTTTGAAGATTTTTCTCCTGAAAAGGACACAAATATTACAAGTCAAATTATAATTGTCTTTCGACTCTTCAAGGCTGCTGCCTTTCAGGTCCCTGTCACTCTGCTCAAAGGCCGGGGAAGTCTGAAACTTGAAATCTTAAATATGATTAGCCATTTCAGCGAAGAAATCATCATCATATATGGCCTATTGAAGTTAGGTCAATATTAGTTTTGTTTCTTTGACGAATACGTAGAAAAGAAGCCTGAGATCTTCCGTCAAGCAACTAGTAGAAGTAAACACACAATACACCAAAAGTCTACTTTAAGCTCTTTTTGGGGGGACCTATTCGATTGTTGACACTTCAATTTGCAATAAACTTGGGATCTTTCTTCTTTCAATTGTCAAACAACAATTGTGAACAATAATTATGCAGTACTCGAATAAAAATAAGCCAAGTCAAAGGAACACGAGAGCCCATTTGCATGCCTTTGCCATGTGCAATTAATGGGACTTGTACCTTGTTACGTTGTTATTAAGTTATCGACGGTTTCATTAATTTTCGAAGGTTTTTTCTTTGTGTTGAAGGCTATTGACTTTCTGCCACCACGTTAGTGTTTGCTGAAAAGGTGAGAATAGTAAATGTACAACTAAAAGATCAACAAAGAGGCGTTGCTTCTCGATTCTTGATGATAAGTCAATTTGAGATAATTGACATGATGTTCTAGCTATTTTAATTTATTGACATCCCGTCGCTGTCGCATTTATGAATAGGTAAGATTTTGAGTTGAGGTTTGGCGTTTGCTATGTTAATTGAGATACCAATTTAATGTAATTTATCGAGAGAAGCATGGATTAATAGAACAAGGCCGAAAAGGAAGTCAACCACATTTTCTAGCCTCTTCACTTTGTGAAGGAACAAAAAATCCACTTCCATTGAAATGGAATAAGACCAAACGCATGCATAATAGTATTGTTTTGTCTAAAACAAAAATTGTCTACTGGAGTACTGGGGCTATGCAAGACCGACCAATATGATTATTTTTTTCAGGATATGATTAACCTTATCCTAACCACTATTATTATATTAAAAGATATTTAGAATCCGAACAAATCTCAAGATGCTAAATTGAGTTATTTTAAATCCAAGTTATATAAGTTGTCGATTTAAATTATTTAGATACATAAAGTATTGAATAGTATTTGTATTATTGTTTTAAGCTCCAAAACCATAAAAATAGTACTACTAGTACTAATTGAAAATATACAATGTTTTTAGGGAAAATACTATACAATGCAAGGTGTGCCAAGTTACTTGAATCAGCAGCTGCTAGTGATGTGCTGAATGACTGTAACCACTTGATTAAGACATTCTGCTCAATTGATTAAATCTTAATCTATTAATGTAACCAGTAATAATTATTGAATACTACCTCTGTTTCGCCTGTTTCAGCCTACTTCACTTTTTGTCACTATTCATTGGGTTATTTTCATCCGGTGATTTGATTAGCAAAACGATACAAGAATTTGGTTATCTTTGCATGGTGTTATAGAGGAAAGTTTATTCTAAAATACCATGAAAAAAATTGTTAAAAAATTACATCGTTTTGGTACCCAAATCACCAAGTCAAAGTGACTCAGTTACGGGTTAAAAAGTCAAACGCAGACGAAACAGACGAAACGGAGGTAGTACTAAACACCAAATAAATACATGTTAATTGTAAAATCGTGAACAAAGTCTGCAATTTTTTTTAATGCCAACTTGTCCCAATTGGCTGCTTGTGCTTATCTGATTTTGCAAGTTCTCATACATCACTTGGCAAAACTGGATTGATTCAGAGAATGGTATAACGTATAGATCATCACATTACGTATACTATTACATATAACAGTGGATATGTATATAAATGTATATGTGTATCTTATACTATATACACCTCATTTGGTGTTACCAATTTTGAAACCATGTCGGTTTATTAATTCAACACTGCTCCGTACTTTTCAAAAATGAATTTAGAATATTGTGAATGTTAGTTTTGAAAATATATTTCATGCTGCAGGTGGTTGCGGCATAAAGACATACTCTTCTAGTGGTCTTATGCAGAAAAACATTGGTAGTTGACATCAAACTCTGTTGAGCTCCAATTGAAGTGACAAGTTAATAATAGAAACACTTTGGTTGAAATTTTGGTTTAACCTAGACTCTGTTTGGTTGGCAGCAAAATCTTTTACAAAGAAAAGTATTATATGAAAAATAATTTTCGTAAATTTATTTTCCCTGCAATTATTTTCTTTTTTTAATACTAAAGAACTTCATTAGACAGATAATAAGCATACATTCAGGAACAAGTCCAAAACGACAGGACCCAAAGCAAACAAACCAAAACATTCCATACTAGATACAGGGCCAAAACAAGGCAAGAAGACATCCAAACTAAAGGCAACCATCCAGTCCAAACCCAACAATCAAGGCTAAGACAAACTCTAATCCAAAATAAAAGGGACAATGACATCAACATTCAATGAAGATTCTGGCAGAGGGGGAAGGATCACATCATCACCAGCTGGGGCTGAAGCAGAGGAGCTGGGAGCAGCGCTGAAACCAACTGGGACAAACAGAGGATCAACAAATGCAGCTTGTGATGGCGTCTCAAACACTGGCAATCGAGAAGAAGAGAAGGCCACTGGAGGGAGAACAGCAAGAGGCAGTGCTTCAGACACAGGCTCCTGTGCTCACTGAAATCCCTCGGAGAGATTAAAGTGTGCACCTCAAGTAGAGAATAAGGACACAGAGAGATGTAGGGTGTGTGTAGGGAGAGGGTAAGCAGTTGCAACTGGGAGAGAGAGAGAGAGACAGCTTAATGGCTAGTGTAGAACCAGCTATGGATCAGTCATCTGTCGCAACGGAGGGCTAACGATCCTATATATAGTGGGGAAGTGACCGTTGTGAGGGGGTTAATGCACCATAAATGGCGGCTTAATGGTAACCCCCGTAACGGCACGTTCGACCGTGTATATAGGAACCGTTAGGCACCTGACCGTACATACCAGAGACCGTTATGAGGTCAAGTCGGGTCTATAGGACTTGGCCATTAAGTCTCTCAAAGTAGTTACAAAGGGTCGCGCGCGAGCTAGGTTGTCGCACGCGCGCGACGAGCCTTACCCTAGCCTCCAAACCGCTAAGTCCCTACATGTCCCGTGTTGGTACGCGAGGGCCCTGTCTCGCAGCCCCCACGTGGATAAGCATAGGTAGTTGTCCGGTGTATATGGAGCACAACTGGGTGTGCTGGATTGCTGCCACGTGGCTGTGATATGTCTGTCCAGAAAGCACTATTTACAGCTCCAAAGATGACTTGGCCCCAAATTGAGAATGAGCATTGACCCAAGAAGAAGACTCATGATCCACTGCTACCTCAACCAAACCTGAGAATTCTGAAGGCAAAATCATAAAGTACGAGGATTAGAGATACTAGAAGATTTAATTGCATAACTGAGATCCTTGGCCTGATAAAACATCTGATCAATAGTGAGTTTCTCCTTGTTGAAGTTATTTTTCTTGTGTTAGGTTGACACTTACAAAACATTTTGCACGTGCATTAGATATTATTTCAAAAAAGTACATAGAACAGTAAAATAATTAATTGGTGGTGGTGATAGTAGGTGGCGACGACAGTAGAGGCGGAGGTGGTGGCGGCAATGGTGGTGGTGGCAGAGGTGTTTGTATGAGTTATCATCATTCTTCTTCACACTCCAGAAAATGGCTTACATATTTTAAGCGTGTAAATTATCTTACATCATTTGATTGTTTAGATCATACAAGGGAAAATATTTTTACGAGACCAGTGACAACCAAACACCAAAACAAGGGATCTTTTTTTTGAAAACAAGGGAAAATATTTTACCACCAATCAAACGGAGCCTTAGTTTCAAATAAGTTTGGCAAATCAATACTGAGACTAAATGCTATTAAAGTACATAGAGTTAGTAAAGGCAATCTCTAAATTTTTTGGAACGAAAATTATAAGAGAATTCGTACTGAAAGCGTCAGAGCGAAAATTGGGAACGGGAGCGAAGCCACTCCTTGCAGTTTTAGGTGATCCAGTACAAGCCTTGAAAACTCTCCACGTGCCTTTGATCTGAACGGTCTCTTAGTAGTCCTAACTCCTGCCACTATGTTTATCCGAGTTGATTTTTTTACCCGTATTTAGGTCAATTAGACCCGGTGACTTGGATTGAAAAATAGTGTAATATTTTGATAATTTTGTTATGGTGTTGTGGAGTATCTTTTACTCTATAACACCATGAAAATATTATCAAAATATTGGTTCATTTTTCTATCCTAATTACTGGGTCAAAGTGATCCAGTAAATAGCGGTGAAAATCAAATTGGGAAGAAAGAGAAGAAACACTTCAACTCCTAAGCAATCACAGTGGAACAATTCCTTTATTAACGGTAACACTCTCTCCGACCATAGTATCTAGAACATCACAATTTTTATCCAACCTTCTGAATTCTCGCTCTTTCTATAAATATTCCAGAACCCATCTCCGAAAAGTCACATATCATCATCTTGGATACACCCACCGGAGTTTCAGAAGCTAGCTCAAACTCCATTTGTTCTCTCCTTTTCTTTGAAGCATTTCGTCGAACACTTTTGTACACAAACAGCTCTGTAATGGAGCTCCTTCGGGTCTCCCTAACGACCTCTATCTGGAGTGCCTAATTCGCTTACCCCTCGATCGATTCCCACTCGCCTCTATCGTATCTAAGTCCTGGAACCCTCAGATACACCACCCACAATTTCTACGGTACCGCAAAACATCCAGGTTGACCCGAGCCATCCTCGTGCTGGCGCAGGCCCGGGTCGACCCTATTAGAAGACATAACCCATCTGCAGTATTTGGGCCTAACCCAATATTACTCACCAAGCCCATTATCTTGTAATGAAGTCCAGATGATACAAGGGGCTGCAAGCCATTCTTTTGTAATAGCCCAGTGTTATAAGGGCCTGCCTATTAAACCCTAATTGTTCACCACCGTTAGATTTTAGGTCTTGCTGATCTTACCGTTGGTATAGTGTGTATATATTCATCTCTATTATGAAATAATAAACAACTGTTCATTGCCTCTCTCTCTCTCTACCTTCTCTCTACCGTCTTCTTCTTCCTCTGGTTTCCTTTGAGAAACCCTAAATCCAATCATGGTATCAGAGCTTCGATATGGCTCTCTCCACCACCTCAACGCCGGCTTCCACGCCGGTGTATCTCCTCTCCAACATACACAACCTACTTGCATTTAAATTGGACGGATCCAACTTCGTCTTGTGATACCATCAGATATCCTCTATTTTTCGCACTCACTCTCTATATGGCTTTCTCGATGGCTCTTTGCCTTGCCCCGATGAGTCTCTTGTCGGAGCTGACGGCGTTTCCACCCCAATCCAGCTTTCACCGCTTGGATCTTGCAGGACCAAGCGGTCCTCACTGTTCTGAATGCAACGCTCTCACATGAGGCGTTGACCCAAGTTATAGGCTCTGCTACTGCCAGATCTGCTTGGCCTGTTCTTGAGCGACGCTACGCTTTGCTTACCCGTTCGAATATTCTACAACTAAAGTCAGATCTGAAAGCAACTCACAAACGATCGGATTCAATCGATCAGTATATGAACAAACTTCGTATGATCCGCAATAAACTCTCTGTTCCATCAGTTACCATCGATGACGAAGATATGCTCTTGTATACTCTCAATGGTCTTCCACCGGAGTATAATTCATTTCGCTCATCTCTTCGCATCAGATCTGAGCCTATATCGTTTGAGGAATTGAATGTGCTACTTCGATCCGAAGAAGCGATGCTTGAAGGTCAACACTCCACAGCAGATCCATCCAACCCTAATCCCACCGCCTTCTACACCCACAGTGGTGGCCGTGGTGGTGGCGGTCAATCCGGTTACAGCGGTGGTGGCGGTCGCTCCGGTAACCGAGGCGGTGGAGGTCGTTCAGACTCCTGTGGCGGTCGATTTGGCCCTGGCTACGGATCCCCATCCTCCTATGGATCCGGGTCAGGCTACGGGTTTGGTTCCGGTAATGGATCCAGGTTCGGAGTTGGGTATGGATCCGGATCTGGATCTGGTTCCGGATCCGAGTACGAATATGGTTCTGGTTTGGTTCGAGGTGGATCTTCCGGTCGGTTTGGTTCCAGGGGGAGGTATCAAGGTTCGGTTCGTAGTGGCTCCAGATAGGTGACCTGCCAAATCTGCGGCAACAATTATCACTCATCTCTCGACTGTTGGCACCGAATGGACTACTCCTACCAAGGCAGGATGCCACCTGAGCAACTATCGGCTATGGCTGCAACCTCAACCTCCCCACATATTCCTTCAGATGTCTCGCTTACCGACACAGGAGCCTCGAACCACATGAAGACTGACTTCAACAATCTCTCAATCTCCGAACCCTACTGTGGAAGTGACCAGGTTACAGTCGGTAATGGAACTGCTTTGCCTATTCACCATTCTGGTACTGTCTATCTCTCAACATCTAATTGCACCTTTAGATTGTCTGATACGTTACATGTACCTGACTTATCTGCCAATTTACGTTCTGTCAACAAATTCTGCACAGAACACAACACTCGTTTTATTTTGGATAAGAATTCATTCTGCATCCAGGATGTGGAAACTGGACGAACTCTTTACCAAGGTCCCAATAGAAATGGAATTTATCTCATGTCTTCTCACCTTCTTCAATCTGGACCTCAAGCTCTCTTTGGTCAAACTGTCAATTAAAAACTTTGGCATTCACGTCTTGAACACCCCTCTGACTCTATACTTTCTCAATGTGTTAATTCTTCTTAAGCAAACAGTTCGTTATGTGAATCTTGCTTGGCTGGTAAAATGTGTAGATTACCCTATAATTTGATTAAGTCTCATAGTACTGTACCCTTACATTTGATTCATACAGATGTCTGGGGCCCTGCCTCTACCATGTATTTTGCTGGTTACAAGTACTACATACTGTTTATTGATGATTATTCACGGTTTGTATGGCTTTTTCCCTTGAAATTTAAATATGAAGTTCAATATGTTTTTACCACTTATAAGTTAATTGTTGAAAAATTGCTTGGTTACTCTATTAAGATACTAAGATCAGATGGGGGAGGATAATTCACTGCCTATCTCTTTGAAAAATTGTTGAGTGATAATGGTATTTCTCATCAAATGTCCTGTCCCTATACACCACAGCAGAATGGTGTTGCAGAACGAAAACATAGGCATATAACAGAAACTGTTATAACTCTTTTACAAAATGCTTCTCTTCCTAAATCTTTTTGGTTTCATGCTGTGGCCACTGCCACATATCTTATGAATAGAATGCCTAGTAAAACTACATCTCAAGAATCACCTTATGAACTTTTATTCAAAACTAAACCTAACTATAATGACTTAAAGGTTTTTGGGTGTGCTTGTTACCCTTATTTACGACACTTCACTAAGTCAAAGTTGGATCCTAGAACTCATCAATATGTTTTTGTTGGTTATGCATCATGTTACAAGGGTTATTTATGTTATAGTTGCAAAACTAATAAATTCTTGGTTAGTCGTGATGTTATTTTTGTTGAATTTGTCTTTACTTATCAACTTGTGTCACCATCTGTTTCTGCTGCAAAATCGCCTAACATAACTATTGATGTTTCAGGTATTCTTGGTCCATATCCAGGGTTAGGTTCTGGTACCAGCCCCCACCCTGGGCAAGCACCTTGACCCAGCCCCCAGTCTGGTCCCATTCCCCAGTGTGGGTCAATCCCACAGTCTGATACTAATCTGTCTAGAACAGATAACTACACACCCAATGCTGAGGGCTCAGGGTTTGTGCAGTCTGCTGCTGGATCTCATGATACTACACTATCAAGAACAGATACTACCCAGATTCACAGTCCGAGCATGGCACATTCTCCTGAACCAATGATGATTCCCCCTCCCCTCCGCCCTCTACTCAGAATTTTCATTCGATGCAAACGCGTAGCAAATCTGGTATTTCTAAGAAAAATCTTTTATTTCATGCTTCTAAAAATTCCTCTACTTCTGCTGCTTTCACTAGTATTACTTATCCCTCTTCACACACAATCACTAGTGATACTATTTATTTTAAAGAGGCTTCCAAACATTCTCAATGTCAAAAAGCAATGATTGACGAATTTGGAAGCCTCACACAGCAACATACACGGAGTTTAGTTCCCAAACCACCTTATGCCAATATAATTGGTAATAAGTGGGTCTACAAAACTAAATATAAGCCTGATGGCACGGTTTCTCATTTCAAAGCACGACTTGTGGCAAAAGGCTTTCACCAAACGCCCGGTTTTGATTACGGTGAAATGTTTAGTCCCGTCGTTAAACATGACACCGTTCGCTATATTTTAGCCTTAACAGCTTCTTTTTCATGGCCTTTACACCAACTAGACGTTAAAAATGCATTTCTTCATGGTGTTTTACGAGAAACTGTGTATATGAGGCAACCTACTGGATTTGTGAATGCCCAATTTCCAAATCACGTTTGCAAACTCCATAAATCAGTCTACGGCCTCAAACAAGCCCCTCGGGTGTGGTTTGAGCGCTTTACAAATTTCTTACTTTCTCTTGGGTTTATAGCTTCTTATGCGGACATTTCACTTTTTATTAGACATCATAACAATCACATTACATTATTGCTTCTATATGTTGACGATATCATTTTAACTGGCAATGACCCAACTTATATGTCTTCTCGTCTTCAAATTCTAGCTGCTGAATTTGATATGTCCAATTTGGGTGAATTGTCTTGCTTTCTTGGGTTACAAATATCCAGAACTTCTCAGGGCATTTACATACACCAAGAGATATACATTCTTGATCTTTTACATCGCTTTAATATGGGTTCTTGCAAACCCTGCCCTACCCCGCTAGCTCTAGGGGTTAAATATCATGTTAATGAGGGTATTCTCCTCCCTGATCCGACTGTTTACCGTCAATTGTTAGGAGCTTTGCAATACTTATCTTTTAGTCGCCCCGACATTGCTTTCTCCGTTAACCACCTCTGTCAATTTATGCATACTCCAACCCACACACATTTTGCTACTGCCAAACGCGTTCTTCGCTAATTACAAGGGACTAAGTCCCACGGTCTGTTTTATCACAAAGATCACATACCTTTACATGTTTATACCGACGCTGATTGGGCCGGCGACCCAACAGATCGTCGCAGCACTAGTGGTCTTGTTTTCTTCCTTGGGCCCAACCCAATTCATTGGGCCTCAAAGAAGCAACCCACCGTGGCTCGGTCTTCTACCGAAGCCGAATATAGAGCCTTAGCCTCAGGGGCTGCTGAGCTTTCTTGGTTCAAGTTATTATTTCACGACTTGCGTTTTTGCATTCCTCAAGCCCCTGTTTTGTGGACTGACAATTATTCCGCTATGGCTCTAACGGCCAACCCATTGTTTCATGCTCGACCAAACACATCGAGCTTGATTACCATTTTGTTCGTGAAAAGGCTTTACATCGTGAACTAATTGTTTCTTTTGTTTCAGGTTCGGATCAAGTGGCTGATATTTTTACAAAGTCTCTTCCCGCTGCTCAATTCGCCTCATTCAAGCATAAACTGATGGCTCGGACACCGCCATCACTTTAAAGGGGGATATTAGAAATCATAACCCATCTGCAGTATTTGGGCCTACCCCAATATTACTCACCAAGCCCATTATCTTGTAATGAAGTCCAGATGATACAAGGGGCTGCAAGCCCATTCTCTTGTAATAGCCCAGTGTTATAAGGGCCTGCATATTAAACCCTAATTGTTCACCACTGTTAGATTTTAGGTCTTGCTGATCTTACCGTTGGTATAGTGTGTATATATTCATCTCTATTATGCAGTAATAAACAACTGTTCATTGCCTCTCTCTCTCTACCTTCTCTCTACCGTCTTCTTCTTCCTCAGGTTTCCTCTGAGAAACCCTAAATCCAATCCCGTTCCGCGATTGTATGCCGGGAAGGTTCTCCGCCACCGCCTCGCCGGTCTCTTGCCTCACCGTTTGCGATCCGCAATCAGGGTCCTGGGTGGAATTACCGCCAGTGCCGGGTTTCACCAACGGGATACCTATGTTTTGCCAGCTAGTCGGGGTCGAATCCGAGCTCGTACTAATTGGCGGGTGCGACCCGGTGAGCTAGGAGGTCACAAATTCGGTGTTCGTTTACAGCTTTCTCACCAGCGCGTGGCGGCAGGGCGCCGACATACCAGGTGGCAGAAGGCTGTTCTTTGGATGCGCCTCTGATTCTCATCGGACGGTGTATGTTGCCGGCGGTCATGACAAGGACAAGAGAGCTCTCCGGTCAGCAATTTCGTACGACGTGTCTGAAGACAACTGGGTCCCATTGTCTGACATGGCAAACTGACACGTTCCAACTGCAAGTGCACAGCCGTCGTGTGTAGTAATAAACCGGAAATCCGGGTTGTCGAACCCAAGGGACTTTGTTTAAATTAATTACTATTCTAAACCTTATGCGGGCAAGTCGCAATTTGTGTGTTTATCTAATTCTAAGAAATTAAACGCAAAACTCTCAATTAACCAAGTGAAATAATTCACGATTAATAAAGAATGAATATTTGGAGGTTTTTATCAATAAGGGAAAAGTACCGGGAATTCTCTAGGTTCACTAGGTTGATCTAAATTTATGTTTTGATTTGTAAAACAACCACGTGTTATTCACTATTAATCAAGCAATGTTGAACTTACCGAGTTACCAAGCAAATCCACTACACTTAAACTAAACTAAACCGAGTTACCAAGCCTAATTTAGGTTTAAGTATGCATTAGGATTGTAATTCTACTTTAACGACCCTAGTTAACGATGCCGAGTTACCAAACATTGATACGACCAGGTGGATTATTCAATTTACCGACTAGTTATCACGGAGTTACCGCGTGAAACTAATTGATTCTATCTCTACGTTAGCTACTCGCAAAGATAATAAGATTAAGAACGCAAATAATCCATAATAATGAATAAACACGAGAGATTAAGCTAAAGCATGCATCACAATCATCAAAACATCAACTTTAGAGCAAACCCTAGCTACACCAAACGAGAATTCCCAGCAAAAGGTATTTAGCTACTCATATTCATAATCAAAACAACGATTATAATGAGTTTAAACATAAAAATCAAGAAAAACGAGAGTTTAGAATTCAAACGAATGATCCAAAAGCTCCTAAGCTCTCTCCAAGGCTTCTTGATCTCCAAAGATGTCTCTAATCCTCCAAAACTACTGAAAAAGACGACCTAAAAGTCTTAAATACGTTCCCATAATAATATTACAAAGTTTGGAAATAATACGGAAAAGCCCCAAAAATATGCTGCTGAACCACGACCTCTTCGCACGAAGACAGTTGTCTTCGCACGAAGAGTCTTCGTACGAAGACTTCTGCCTCTTCGTGCGAAGATCTTCTCATTGAGATACTGCAAGTTGTTTTGCGAAGAGAATGCTGCAGAGTCAAAATTTTGGCTAAGTATTTGTCTTCGCACGAAGACAAATGTCTTCGCACGAAGACACTGTGTTCCAGCCCTCTTTTTGCCTCCTTTGACTTTTCTCTTCTCTTCTTTGACTTTCTTCTTCCATTCTTTCTTTCCTTGATCTTCCGTTGACTTTCTTTGACCTTCCTCTTGACTTGTCTTTCCTTTGACTTTCCATTGACTTCCTTTGACTTTTGACTCTCCTCTTGACTTGTCTTTGAGTTCCTCGTTTCCGAAGTTCGCTTCCCAATCCCGCACGATCATCCAAGCCCTGTTTTCCTGCGAATCACAACACGAAAACACAACCCGCGATCATATCACAATAAAAAGCTCAAAAATCTAAAGAAACGCCCGGATTCAACAAGTTTTGCACATGAACTCATATTTTCACATTTACGCTCAATTTACTCAAAAGACGACAAATTCTCCATTATAAGCACGCAAAACGTAGAAATACAAGGCATAAAATAACTCCGAAAACGGAGTTATCAACTACCCCCACACTACCTTTTGCTCGTCCCGAGCAAATCTCACAAGTCAATTCCATCTTTCTCAAGTCAAAACTTCTTTCGCTTTTCCGCAATTCATCCAACTTTGCATACTAACCAATTACTCATTGCATACTTCCCTACGCCATTTGCATACTATCACCTCACATTGCATACAAAACCAAAAACTCTTGCATACTTATCCGAGTAGAACCATTCACCGACCATCCTTCCTACTAGTCGACACGACTCGATTATACACAATGCACCTATATGCAAATGCAATATTCACAATGCAAGTATTGAAATACAATTTTTTTTTTCTTTTCTTTTGTGAGATTGGGCAATCTCCATTAGCTTAAACCGATTCACACGAAGCGATGAGAAATCTAGACACAAGGAATGATTCGAAATCAAATTCGTCAACATGAATTCCCCCTAGCTAGTATAGAGAACCTAACTTTACTAAGTACAAGAATGCAATACCTTTTCATGTGTGCCACAAAATAAAAGGCTACGCTAGGCTAAGCCACGTTCAAGGTCCGAGCTCCTAATCCGCTAACGGGCTTAAAATGATGAGGCTTTAGGGACAAATAGGATAAGAATCAAATACAAGTCCTAAAGCGTCACATTCTCACAAATACCAAAGCTCACACACCCTCACAACAATGATGGAAACCAAGCCCGAAACTCACCATCTCCGGCCCTCGATCCCCTCAAACCCCGGTACAATTACGATCTCCGCGGCCATTGTCATGAATGATGCATAAACCAAAATTTCCCGTTCTTGAACTAGTCGCTTCTCCACTCGTTCTTCCACAAAACTTCTCATTCTACCTTCATTCATCTCTCCTTTTTTTCTCTCTTTTTTTTTTTTTTTTTTTTTTTTTTTTTTTTTTAAATCTCTCAAAATCCTGCATAATTCCTTCAATATCTTTCACGAGTGGTCTTCCAATGAATCAAGCTATCATATAATCGTAAGGAGAGACACTATCAAAATCACGTATAAATCACAAATCAAAGTCTCTCCCTATCTCACTAAAATCCTCGGTGTAACTCAACAAAGCCGCTAACATAAAAGAGCATGTGTGGGGATGGAGTCGTTGCAAACGCATTCTCGATGTCCGAAGTCAAATGTCGACACCCCCACACTCGAATGTAATCCTGTCCCCTCTCAAGTAGTCGATCAAATGTCTGTCTCGTGCCTAATCCAACCAAACCTCCTACACCATGATGAGTAAGATCCGGTACCTAGCACGATCCACCTATTAAATTCCCCCAACCCGAGCTTTGTGTGTATTAGATGTACACACTCACGGCTCTCCTCACTTGTGTCCATGTTGTAATGCCATGGAACACCGCCACACCGAAGTGCGCAAGCCTACTCTCACTCACCCTCGCATTCCCCTCGAAGATCACAAATGAAGCGCATGCGATATGTAAAACTCACACAAATATAGCATGAAGTACTCCCTCATCGAACCCCCTCAACTACAACACCCTCGTGACGCATTAAAGCGGTGATTCTAACCAATCAATGCTGAAGGCCAAGAATCGTCACCCTAAGTCCAAAGGTTGTCAAAGAATCCATGGTTCGAATACGGGTTTGCTAGTGGTCCTACAAGGTAAGTTCTATAAGCAGTGAGTGCTCTAATACACACCTCGCACAGCTGTTCTGTGTGCCACTACGAGGCGGGTTGGCGACTACCTAAGACGTACACAAGAACGTTTGGCTTGTTTAGCTCACACCTAGCTCAACTCTTGTAAGAAAATTAGGCACACACTTTAAATTTGAAAGAATTAAGTTCGTTTGTAAAATAAGCACGCATTCCCGTAAAGAGAGTTTCTCTATACTTACTAAGGGACTCTCACATTGTCACTCTCGATCGCAAATTACGCCCTATGCCTAAAAGTCTCACACTTCTCGATTTTACCGAATTTTCAGCTTTTTTCAATTGCCCTTTCTCAAATTTGTAATTTTTTTTTTTGAATTTTTCACATTTTTTATTTTTTTTTTTTTTTATACCTACACTATATGCAAGGCCAACTCGACTAACGACTCAACAATGGTGGGTTGACTCAAAAATACCAAAACGTGCAAAAAAAAATGAATAATAAAAAGAAAAATAAGGACATAACCAAAAACCTCTAACTATATGCAGACACTGGCGATGCAAAGACACGACACTGACTAGTAAAAAGGATTCAACCACCCCCACACTAGAATGCATCGTTGTCCTCAACGATAACACGAGGACTCAACAATTCTAGCACGAGGGTACACTCCACTACTCGTCATCTTCCTCCTCATCTTCCTCTTGTTCCTCATCATCTTCTTCTTCCTCATCCTCACTCGGCGGAACCTCATATTCAAAGTCATCCTCCTGAAACCACGGATCCGCCGTCGGGACTGGTGGAACAAACTCCCCCGGTGCCTGACCACTAGACTGTATAACCCACTGGCCAACCATCTGGATTAAACCCCCCAGCTTCGCCTGATTGTCCCGAGTGTGGGCAAACTGGCGTCTCCTCTCGAGTCTATCCCGGGCCATCTCCTCTCTCAAGTGGTCGTAGGCAACCTGGTTGTCAAACCTAGAGGTGTTCATCCTCCTACCCTTGCCCTTCTTCCTCGCTGTCTCATCAAACCTGTGCCACTTCCTAGCAGTAAACGGTTTCAAATCCATATCTCTCCCTATGACTACCTCAGCAGTTTTGGCCAGGTGAGTGATCAAGCAGGTATGACCGGGGCCCAATTTGTTTGTCCTAGACACCCTCTCAAGACAGTTCTCCCAAATCAGTTTGGGGATATTAATTCTAACCCCGGTGTACAGACAAAGGGCCCAGACAGAGAGGCGGAAAGTATAACTAGGGTTTCGTGTGATTCCCAAAACCCAGTTTTCTAACACTTCACAGCACCACCTAGCCTCCGGCCTATAAAACCTCTTCTCGGCCTTCCAATGAATCACCTCTCCCTTCCTGTCCCATGGATCAACCCCCCTCGCAAAGCAAAAAGCATTCAAACGAGACCAAAGGTTCTCACTACGAAGAACCGTCTCTAACCCACAACCGTCTTTCAAAGCGGGGAAACCCATGGCGAGAGCGATAGTCTCTGGCGTGAAGACTATCCACTCGTTCCGACAGTAAACGAGACGAGGATCTTGACTCTCTCCATCCTTTGCATAACACAAATTAAACAAAAACTCTCTCGTAATGTGTGAACTCGACTGCCCTACTAGCTTAAACCAATTATCAAGCTTCTCGCGCTCATAAATTTCCTTTATTGCTTGAGGCATGTCCTCGTGCAAAGGAAAAGCTTTCTCGGGCTGCCCGTTCTTAGTCAAATACGTATCTCTTCGAGAGTCAAGATGGGCCTCATGAGTGACAAAACGGTAGCTATCATAATAACCGGGCCCAATACTTCTCTCTTTCAAATTGGCCTTGGCCTTTCGTCGGCCGACAATACCCGGTTTAGCCGGGAAAGGGGCCGTCAAGATGGCATATTGGGGCGTAGGCGGAATCTCTAATTGAGGATCGCCCGACCCCGATGCTTCTTGTGACGAACCCTCTCCCGTCTTCCGTTTCTTACCACCCGCCATTTAAAATTCAATTGCAAGTAAAACAAGCAACTCAACAAATGTGCACGTGAACAAGAAGTGTACACTAAACGAAACACGTAGGCACGTAACAAGCAATTCCTAGGACTTTACGCAATCGCCCCCAAATACGCTTCTAAGCGCAACAAAATATAACCGGGCTTTTACTCAATGTGCCTAAGACTCGAATATGAAATTACGAGGTTTAGATAGTACCTACGCGTCCGGAGCAAGTCTTACGGACGCAAAAATTTCAGAATTGGACCAACTCCGACTGATTTTGATGGTGCCGGAAAAATTTGTCGAAATCTTGAATTTCTTGCTGCTCCGTACTCCTTGCGTAGTCCCCGTCAATGTTTCCTTCTCGTCCGAAAGGTGAATCAAGCTGTAGCTCGTCCAATTTCTCACTTCTCCTTCCAAACCCTAGCTTTCTTCTCCTCTGATTTCTCTCTTGTCTTGCACTCTCTCTCAAAACCACCTATGGAACCTTGTTCTCCTTGGAATCGCGAGCAAAACCCTATGTGGGTTGCTGATTTTGGTGAAGGAACAATGGTGAGGTGAATTGAGCTCTTGCGCGGCTATGGAGGAGAGGAACTGAGGTTGAAGATGAAGAATGAAGCAAAGAATCGAGTACCAGCTGGTTAAGCTTCAATTTTGTGCCTAAATGTCTAAAAAGCCCCCAAAATATAACCCCAAAAGCTTCTATCCGTGCTGGACAAATCTGTCTTTCTGCGCGATGTCTTCGTGCGAAGACGTTTCTCTTCGTGCGAAGAGTCTTCGTACGAAGACAAATTGTCTTCGCACGAAGGTCTTCTCACATAGATACTGAGAGCTGTTTTAAGAAGAGAATTCAGAGGTTCAAAATTTTTTCTAAGTACAAAGTCTTCGTACGAAGACAATTGTCTTAGTACGAAGACACTTCTGAATTGTGCCAAAAACATCCTTTTTGTCGATTTTTCGCGTCTTCGATCGTGCCTTTGCTTTCCGAAGGATCTCCTTGACCTCGAGACTCCCTTTTCACCTTAAAATACTCCCAAAATCCGGGGAATCTTTTATTTGTCAATTTCACGCGTTCCAAGGCACGTTTTGCATTTCCGGATGCTTTTGGCCTCGTTTTACTTGCGAAAACATCCTTTTTGGCGTAACTTTCTCATCCGGACTCCGATTTGCGCGATCCACCCGTCTACAGAAAGCTCTCGACCACCCCCACACGTTGGCATTGTTCAATTCTCATTTCAGTCTGTCCTTCAAAATTTCACCTCGTAATCCGTGCCGACGTGCTAGCTTTCTCCGTTCAATAATCAAATTCTTGCGCAAATCAAGACGGGGAGTCCGGGAACATGATCTTCCCCAGGTGCGTGTGTTGAATAGGTGCAGAAATGGCTTCTATCTTCAATTTCTTCACTTCGGATCCCGATACGTGTATTTAGCTGCAAATCCGGACTTTTTACTCTGTTTCGCACGTGCGCATCAAGAAGGGGGATCCGAAATAGGCCTTTCACCTCGTATTCCTGCACATACTCATTGGAAATATTAAATCCACTCTCTCGCACCTCTCAATAACATCAAACCGAATAAAAATTACAAAACAGTATTAAAATCTATCCTAAAGCAGTAAATAGGTTGGGTTGCCTCCCAACAAGCGCTTTGTAATTTAAGGTCGACGGCCCGACCCAGTTACCTCAGAGATATGTTAAGGAGGTCTAGCACGACGTGCTTCCTCCTTCAATTTCATGCTTTTGATTTTCTGCACTACATCATGTGCTCTCACCACATTTGGCTTCTTCTCTGATTCGGGTGGATCGGGATGCAAAACGGTAGGCAAACCAGGAGACGGATCCACACGATCTTCTCTAAACTTGATCATGGCCAATTTATTCTTCCCCTTACTACGAACAAACGCCTTGAACACGATTGATGAGTCTAGAGCCTTGATAGTCAACTCCTCTGCCTCTAGATCCACATTTGCGCGCATTGTTTTCAACAACGGTCTTCCAAAGATGAGTGGAACATCGCGATCCTCCTTGATATCCACTATCACAAAGTCAGCTGGAAATACAAATGCACCTACTTTGACGAGCAAGTTCTCAATCACCCCATTTGCCGTAACTATAGAATTATCTGCCAATTGCAGACCCATCTTCACAGGAGTCGGTGTACCAATGCCCAATCTCTGAAACAGAGACAATGGCATGTGATTAATACTCGCGCCCAAATCACAGAGACCATGTGTATGATATCCACCCCCAAGAGTGCAGCCTAGAATGACACTGCCTGGATCTCTCATCTTGGGAATGTCTCTTTGTATGACTGTGCTACACGTCTCTGTTAGCTTTACCGTGGCATAGGGTTCTATGCTCTTCTTTCCCCATAGAATTTCCTTCAAGAACTTCTTGTACCTGGGCATCTGAGCAAGTGCTTCTACAAGGGGAATGTTGATATGCAATTGCTTGAATATATCCATAAATCTCCCAAAGTGTTCCTCATCATTCCTCTTTATCGCCGCCGGATATGGAATTCGTGGCTTATAAGCAGCCGGATCAGGAGTGCTCTTGGACTCTTCTTTCTTCTCAACCGTGTCCTTTGATTGGGGACTCACGGTAGGTACGGGAATCTCTTCATCCAATGCTTTCTCAGTGGCTTTTGTAGCTTCGGCTCTCGCATGGCTAGGATATGGAGGATCTTGAGTAGTCACACCACTGCGAGTAGTAATAGCCTTGAGCTGCTCAGTAGGAGTAATAGTATTGGACGGAAGCATTCCTGGCGGCAATTTAGCATTCTGACTGGCAATCTGCCCAATCTGCGTCTCGTGGCTCTTTAATGTTGCTTGTATTGAGACAATCGCGCTCTCCATCCTGTCGTGATTAGCTATCAACTTTCTCAATAAAGCGTTCGTCTCTTGTTCTTCTGGTTGCTGAGCCTGCTGCTGTGGAGCTTGCCTCGCCTGATATGGAACATTGGGTCTCTGACCGGGTGCATATAATCCACTGTTTGGATTGGCATAGCTGAAGTTGGGATGATTACGATTGTTGGGATGATAGGTGTTAGGCCATTGCTGCTGTCGCATAAAATTCACATCTTCAACACTGTTATCATATCCCTGGCTTTCATCTGCTAGTAATTCACCCATGGGCTTCTGAGTTGGAGGGTGCATACCGTGAAATGCTGAAGTCATGGATTCCAACTTTTGTTCCATCGATTCAATCTTGTTGACTAAAGATGTATCCCCTGGTTTGGAGTACCTACGCGTTTCAGATCGTGTAGTCTCTCTCTTTGACGCATTGTTCAGCAAATCTTGAGCTCGCTGTGCTCCAAGTCCCATAAAATTACCTCCAGCTAGCATATCCAACTGGTCAGCTGTCTCCTTGTCTAATGCAGTGTAGAAATAATGGAAGAGCTTGTGCCATGGCTCTCCATGATTCTGACATCTACGGAGAATTTGGCTGAACTTCCTCCATGCATCTCCCAAAGAGCTGTCTTCATCCTGAGTGAACTTTGCAATCTCTGCCATCTGCTGCGCGAATCTGGATGGTGGCAAATACTTCCTCAAAAACTCATGACAACAATCTGCCCATGTCACTATGCTACCAGCTGGCAGCTCCATAAGCCACTTCTTGGCTTTTCCAGATAAGGAGAATGGAAATAGTAAAAGCTTAACTGTCTCATCTGGAACTCGCTGATCGTGCAGGGTTGATGTGATTTGCTCAAATACCAGCAGATGGTGATTGGGGTCATCTCCTGGAGCTCCGTTGAATGCGCACTCATCACGAACCATGTTGATCATATGTTGGCGCAACTCGAAGTGTTGGGCATTGATCTGTGGCCTGACAATGGTAGGCTGATAACATGCTGGAGTAGTCCTGAAATAATCAACCATCGGGCGCTCTTCATTCTCAGCATTGTTCTGCCTGTTGTTTTCCCCATTATTACCATTGTTGTTCCCACCGATGTTCGCCACTTGTGCCCCCACACCATGACGTGGTTGTGGATTTGGGGGGACCATGCGATCCATCCTTGCCTGCATCTCAGCCATTTGAGCTCTCACCTCCTCAGCTTCTGCGGCTCTTCGTGCAGCCTCCTCAACAGCTGCAACTCTAGCTGCTTCCGCATCCTGCAAACCCTTGCGGATCCTCTCATACTCAGCTCTCGTTTCGTCATCCATACCTACTGAGCTTGAATTCCTCTTGTCTCTACGCTGTGCTTTTAATAAGGATTCCGGGTCTTCAAACGTTGGATACAAAGGCTCGTCTCGAGAACGGGTCATGCACCGAGTAAATCAACCTGAAATCACGAAACACGCAAAACGTAGGTGAGTAACGGATATAAACAATAAATTAAAATCCCTAAGGCTAGGAATTATAACTAATTTAGCCGAAGTCCCCGGCAACGGCGCCAAAAACTTGACACGTTCCAACTGCAAGTGCACAGCCGTCGTGTGTAGTAATAAACCGGAAATCCGGGTTGTCGAACCCAAGGGACTTTGTTTAAATTAATTACTATTCTAAACCTTATGCGGGCAAGTCGCAATTTGTGTGTTTATCTAATTCTAAGAAATTAAACGCAAAACTCTCAATTAACCAAGTGAAATAATTCACGATTAATAAAGAATGAATATTTGGAGGTTTTTATCAATAAGGGAAAAGTACCGGGAATTCTCTAGGTTCACTAGGTTGATCTAAATTTATGTTTTGATTTGTAAAACAACCACGTGTTATTCACTATTAATCAAGCAATGTTGAACTTACCGAGTTACCAAGCAAATCCACTACACTTAAACTAAACTAAACCGAGTTACCAAGCCTAATTTAGGTTTAAGTATGCATTAGGATTGTAATTCTACTTTAACGACCCTAGTTAACGATGCCGAGTTACCAAACATTGATACGACCAGGTGGATTATTCAATTTACCGACTAGTTATCACGGAGTTACCGCGTGAAACTAATTGATTCTATCTCTACGTTAGCTACTCGCAAAGATAATAAGATTAAGAACGCAAATAATCCATAATAATGAATAAACACGAGAGATTAAGCTAAAGCATGCATCACAATCATCAAAACATCAACTTTAGAGCAAACCCTAGCTACACCAAACGAGAATTCCCAGCAAAAGGTATTTAGCTACTCATATTCATAATCAAAACAACGATTATAATGAGTTTAAACATAAAAATCAAGAAAAACGAGAGTTTAGAATTCAAACGAATGATCCAAAAGCTCCTAAGCTCTCTCCAAGGCTTCTTGATCTCCAAAGATGTCTCTAATCCTCCAAAACTACTGAAAAAGACGACCTAAAAGTCTTAAATACGTTCCCATAATAATATTACAAAGTTTGGAAATAATACGGAAAAGCCCCAAAAATATGCTGCTGAACCACGACCTCTTCGCACGAAGACAGTTGTCTTCGCACGAAGAGTCTTCGTACGAAGACTTCTGCCTCTTCGTGCGAAGATCTTCTCATTGAGATACTGCAAGTTGTTTTGCGAAGAGAATGCTGCAGAGTCAAAATTTTGGCTAAGTATTTGTCTTCGCACGAAGACAAATGTCTTCGCACGAAGACACTGTGTTCCAGCCCTCTTTTTGCCTCCTTTGACTTTTCTCTTCTCTTCTTTGACTTTCTTCTTCCATTCTTTCTTTCCTTGATCTTCCGTTGACTTTCTTTGACCTTCCTCTTGACTTGTCTTTCCTTTGACTTTCCATTGACTTCCTTTGACTTTTGACTCTCCTCTTGACTTGTCTTTGAGTTCCTCGTTTCCGAAGTTCGCTTCCCAATCCCGCACGATCATCCAAGCCCTGTTTTCCTGCGAATCACAACACGAAAACACAACCCGCGATCATATCACAATAAAAAGCTCAAAAATCTAAAGAAACGCCCGGATTCAACAAGTTTTGCACATGAACTCATATTTTCACATTTACGCTCAATTTACTCAAAAGACGACAAATTCTCCATTATAAGCACGCAAAACGTAGAAATACAAGGCATAAAATAACTCCGAAAACGGAGTTATCACAAACCCACGATACGAATGTAAAGCGTTGTTCTACGGTGGCAAATTCCACGTCATTGGTGGGTACCCAACGGAAACACAAGGGTGTTTCAGTCGGGACTCGCAGTCTTTTGATGTCAAAAATTGGGAGTGGGACCCGGTACACGTTGACTTCTTGGAATCTCCCATATGTCCGAGAACTATTGTAAAAGATGATGAGAAACTTCATGTGTGTCAGAAGGGTAATGTTAATGTGAAATACGAGAATGGGGATTGGAGTACCGTAGTGACACTACCTAACGAGGCGTGCGGGGTTTGTTATGTGACAGGTTGGGGTGACAAGGTGGTAGTGATTGGTTCAGAGAAACTTGGAAATGCATATGGAGCATATGTGTTGGACTTGAAGAATTATAGCCGGAAGAGACTGGAGACACCAGGTGATGAATTCTCAGGCCACGTCCATGGTGGTTGTTGTTTGGAGATGTGAACCCCCCAAAAATAGAGTGAGATTGTTGTTTTTTAGAAGGTGAGATTGTGTTTTATTGGTCATAAACATATGTAGATACACTGTAGAGAATTTGATGTGACAAGTTGAGATCATACAGCATTATAATTTAAATTGTCAATGTGCTTATAATTGTTTACAAATTATGTTTGTATCCAATTATGTCTCGTCTCGTACCTTGTTGATTGGGATTATGACATTTTAACAACTTGTTTGGCGGTGCCGTCTTGAGCCTTTTTTTGCTTTATGTGGATGTCAAGGTCCTTATTCCGTGGAAATATAGGCTATACTTTCTAAGCGTGTTTTCACCATTTTGGTCGATTTCATGAAAATAACATAAATCTCTGAAGGTAGAAAAATCTAATACTACATTTATTTCTTCTCTTTCACCTTACTTCACTTTTTGACACTACAATAAGGAAGGGGAAAGAGAAGAAGCAGAGGTAGTAGTAGTAGTAGTTCAGTAGAATAAAAGATGATTGCACGAAAGTTATAATACAGTTAATTGGCGAAACTCACACCACTTATTAAAGACGAAAGTTTAAGACATTCTCAATTTAAGGAATCATAAGGCCATCTCCAACCGAAGATCACCCTCTCCCCTTCCCCTTCACCTTCACCTTTACTTCAGGGACTCAAATTTTCTCCCTTCACCTTCACCTTCATCTTCACTACCTCATCGTTTCCAATCGAATGACTTATTCAAAAAAAAAATTATACTATTGTTAATCATTAAAAAAATGGTAAAAGACAAAATGCACCCTCCTTAAATGGGTTATATACAAAACAACTCTATTGTTCGGGGATATACAAAAACCACCCATGTCAGAGATAAAAAGCCCCTGTCAGTGACGCACGTTGGACAAATACCATCCTTCTGTTAAATGTCAGTTGAGAGAAGGGTGCAAACTGACCTTTTTATGACTATTTTGCCCTAGTTTGTGTTTTTGTGTTTATTTTGTTCTTGTTCTTGGTGTTCTTGGCCACCACCACCTCCGCCACCACCACTGAATTCTTACCAGCAACACCACCACCACCACCACCCCGCCACAACAATAACAACCCCCTCAACCACTACGCCGACTATAACTCCCAAAGCTACTCACACCCTATTGACTGTAAAATTTAGATTAACAATACAACAAATTAAACTACTTCATAGTTCATATCTATGAGTAGATGTGTGTTTAACCACCGCATCTGAAAACATAGATCAAGTAACACATAAGAAATGGCGAGTAGCAACCCATATTCTGCTACAACCCAAATTCAATCATGGATTGACCCAACAACCCCAACCCACAACCCAAATCAGAGAACACCGCAAATGAAAGAAAATGAAAGGAAACCATGCTCACCTCCTACCTCCATCACCACCATCTCCATCTTCAAAAACCCCATCGAACATCCAATTGAACCAAGATCATACCCACAAAAAAATCGAACCTCCAATTGTACCATCACCACCAACTATTCGAGGTTGGTCGGGGTTGTGAGCCCAGAACCAGCGCCGTTCTTGGTTGAGGGCGAAGGTCAGATATGAGACAGAGTCAGGGAGACATAAAAAAGGGCGATGGTCTTCAGAGGCGACTTGTGGTCCGGTCGGTGTCCGAATGGATGTTGGTAGCGGCACTGGCTGCGGATGTGCGATCCATGGCCGCGACGGTTGAACCTCGATGGAGGCCGTCGTTTCTTGGTTGAGAGTTGGGGTATTTGAAGAGATTCAGGAGATGGTTTACGCTGATTGGGTAGGAACCGACGTGGGTTGGTGGTGGATTTTGGCGGAAGCCGCCATGGATGATGATCTCTGTTGGAGAGCCTCGAGGAAGGAAAAATCGAGAGAGAAAAGAGAAGAGACCGTCGTTTTTGTTTGGAGGCAGGTGGGAGGAAAGCTGAATGTGAAGGGGAAGAGAGAGAGAGAGAGAGAGAGAGAGAGAGAGAGAGAGAGAGAGATATTTAAGGTTAGAAATGAGAGGAGAAGGAGAATAATTGGGATTTTTGTGGTGTAATTTGCTTTTCTGAAGGGTATTTTTGTCTTTTCACACATGCGTTAGTTGCTGTTAGTCACCGTTAAATGACAAGAGTGGTTTGTGTATATCCCCGAACAATGAGGGATTTTTTTTGTATATAATCCAAACCATGAGGATGCAAATTGTCTTTTGCCCTTAAAAAATTGATTACTCATTAATTAAAATTAACATAAAAGCTTTCAAAAATTAAAATGAAATAATAATTAAAAAATAGCATTGATTAAAAAAAAACTAATAATAGTATTTAGAGAAAATTTTGGAAAGCATGAGGCCAATAAAAGTGAGTGGAAAGCATGCGGCCCATAAGTGAGTTGAAGAGATGCGACATGAAGAAGGGAGAGACTAACCTCAACAATGTGGCGATGTCGACGCTCAGCAGTGCCATTGTGTTCTTGGGTATGTGGAGGGATGGTGAGATGGGTGATACCATGAAGGTTGAGATCTGGCAGAAGTTTGATAAACTCACAACGAATATCAGAGAAGAAGATGACAATGGGTTGAGCAAAATGCTTCTCTACCAAGCGTTTAAATGGAGAGAATACTGAATCCACATAAGATTGCTTCTTGAGTGGATAATTCACACATATTTGGAGAAGTGCTCAACAAAGGCTACATAGTAGAGGTAGCAGTCGTGGGAAATTTGTTTAGTATTACATAGATCACTGTAAAGCAATTCAAGTGGGCAAGAATTGTAAGAGAGTTTTCTGAAAATGGTACCTCATGAATTTTATTGATATGACACGAGGTACACGAGAAATTCCTAAAGCTAGAATGAGGCAATGAGAGATTATATTCCTATAAGATAAGGCTTAACGTTCTATTACAGATCAGAGCTGTGGTGAAGGCGATCAATGTCTGAGATAACTCCTATATTGATGATATGATGACTGGGCGATGTGCATAGTAGACTACATGACGACTTTCACCGCTTGAAAGAGTTGTGTAGGTCAAGCGATCATTCGTAACAAAATGAGAGGGGAAGAATTCAACAGAAGCATGGTTAGATTGGCTAATTTGAGAGACCGAGACAAGGTTGCGACGAAAATGAGGGAAACACAGAACATTAGAAAGATGAAGGGGACGAGTAGAGGTGGGAAGAATATTGCTACTAACGTGATAGATAGAGAGACTCTTACCATTTCCAAGACGAATCTCGTCAGGACCATCTTAGGTTGTCAAGTCCTGAAGAGCATCTGTGCCAGGAGTGACGTGATGGGAAGCGCCACTATCAAACATCCACGCATCAAAAGGTCTCGATGCTTGACTAATTGTGGTATGATCGATGTGTATTGTTCGCAGCTGAGTGGTTGTGGTTGCGCAAGAAGCGAGAAAGTTTGTGACAATCGCGAACAACAAGACCTGCAAAGTTGCATAAATGACAATTCTGCTCAGTTGGCACATTGCAGTCGCAACTGCTGGGGGTGGGGGACACGAATCACTTCTCATATTTGATGAATTTTTGTGGCGATCTTGGTTGACTTAGTGACCACCATTGTGCGGTTACCATGGGATGCAACACGATGTAATGCCACCTGAGTGATGTTTGGTCACGTTGGCTGTCGCAAAGAGGTGTAGATTCTAATTTTGCGGTTTTGGCAGGGACCGCTCGTGCTCCTCAAGGATGGATGTGAGTTCAACAGTGGAGACATCTGAGTTCCGAACTCGAAGGGAAGCCACGATGGGCGAGTAGTCGACTCCAAGTTGATTGATGATGGAGATGAGAAGAACAATGTTTGACACTAGGCTCTGCGCGAGCAAGATCGCTGGCTATGTCCTTCTTATCCTTGATATATTTCAATATGAAACGATTGTCGCACGTGTTGCATCCAAGTTTGTTCTTGAGCGTGATGACTCGGGCAGGGGGGTATAGTATCTATCCACGAGTGTGGTCCATGCTTCATGCGCAGGGGAAGCGACGGAGATTAGTGGATGAACTTATTTGGTGCAACTACTGAGAAGGGCACATACATTGATCTGGTCTTGATGATACCATATAGAATAAGCATGATTTGTAACTGTTTTTGCAGAATTACTTTAACACGGTGGTGCTGTGATGGATCCATCGATGTGCCCGAGAAGAGTAAAGGCAATCAGAGTGGCTGACTTGTCGACACCATACTACGGTGAAGGAGAGCTTGATGGGAAAGTTGGTCGGGGCATTCAATTGGTTCACCGATAGTGTAGATGTTGTCATGGTGGTGGTGGCTGGCGTTCGAGACCGAGAATCAAGATTGTCGGCTTACGATTTGCAAAGCGAGAGAGAGAGAGAGAGAGAGAGAGAGAGAGAGAGAGAGAGAGAGAGAGAGAGAGAGAGAGAGCGAGACGAATCTTGTAGAAAAAACTCTACCGCTCTGATGCCATATGTGAGTGAAAAATAAATTGTGTTGTTTCCTTTGATCAAGCTGAGTATTTATACAAGAATGCTATCGACTACATAAACTCCATACTACATACTACCTCTGTTTCGCCTGTTTCAGCCTACTTCACTTTTTGTCACTATTCACTGGGTTACTTTCATCCGGTGATTTGATTAGCAAAACGAATCAAGAATTTGGTAATCTTTGCATGGTGTTATAGAGGAAAGTTTATTCTAAAATACCATGAATTTCTTTTTCAAAAATTATATCATTTTGGTACCCAAATCACCAAGTCAAAGTGACTCAGTTACGGGTTAAAAAGTCAAACGCAGACGAAACAGACGAAACGGAGGTAGTATATTGTATGTACATGGTAAAGTAGGAAACAAGATAATTATAATATAATGATTGATTGAATAAATCATGAAAGAGATAATCACTGACTATAACTAATTACCTCATTCCTTAATAGGTCTTACAAACTTTGAGTAGATGGTTTGGTTAAGTTTGAGTTGAGGTTTACAAAACCTCTTTCCAAACAAGACCACGAACAATGTAAAATTGTAAAATATTCAACGTGTGAAGATATGCTCAATGTAAACAATCAGTATGTGAAGATATGAGGGATGCTCAATATGTAAAGATATGCTCAATGTAAACACTCAAAGGTGGAGAGGGGCTATCATGCTCGAGATGCTCAATACGTGAAGGTATATTTTCAGAAATTTAACGAATCTCGAGAATCGAGATGTCCAGAACGAGTTTCAAATCTAAATCTACTTCCTCTGTTTCTTCTCTTTCTTCCACTTTTGAGTTTTAGCACTATTCATTAGGTCGCTTTGACCCGATGATTTGATTAGCAATATGATCTAATTTTTTGGTAAATTTTCATGGTGTTGTACAATAAACTTTACTCTACAATACCATGAAAAATTATTGAAAAATTGCATTGTTTTATTATTCAAATCACCGGGTCAAAGTGACATGCCTACGGATGAAAAAGTCAAAACTGGAAGAAAGAGAAGAAACAGACCAAGTATTTATTAACCCCAATTGACACAAGGTCGATAACTCGTCGCTTTCAATAGTTCACACACATGACATATAAAAGCAGTATTAGAATAGTCTAGACCGTTATCTGAATTTAACATTGAAAACAAAAAAGGGTACTCGTAGTAGGGGTCAGGATCTTCGGCTGCGCATACTTCTAATCAAGTTGTGCCAAGTTTCTTAGTGATGTGCTTAATGACTGTAACCACTTGATTAAGACGTTCTCCTCCGTTTGATTAAATCTTAATCTATTAATTGATTAAAACCAGTAATAATAAATGGATACTACCTCCGTTTCTTCTCTTTCACTTTAGGATGACTTTTTTACCCGTATCTGGATCACTTTGACTAGATGATTTGGATAGCAAAACAATGTAATTTATTGATAATTTTTCATCGTATTGAAGAATAAAGTTTTTTCAACAAGATCATGCAAGAATTACCGAATTCGTATATCGTTTTGCTAACCAAATTACCGGGTCAAAGTGAGTCAATGAATAGTGCTAAAAAGTGAAGTAAGGTGAAAGAGAAGAAACAGCGGTAGTACTAAACACCAAATTAAACAAATCATTGATTAGCCATGAAACAAATTCTGCAGATTTTTTAATGCAAAACATGTCCCACTTGCCTTTTCGTGATTATCTGGGTTTGCCTAGTTCTCACGCATCAACTTGTCAAATTCTGATTGTTTCAGAGAAATCCGTTAACTGCAACTTTCTCGCTCTCACAATCCATCACATTCTTTGTCCATCCTCATAAACCGTCACTCTTTCTATAAATATTCCAGGACCCATCTCCACAAAATCACATATCATCGTCTTGGATGCACCCACCGGAGTTTTAGAAGCTCACTCAACTCTTATTTCTTCTCTCATTCATTGAAGCATTACCTCGAACAATTTGTACGCAAAACGAACAACTCTGTGTAATGGAGCTCCTCCCGGATCTTCCCAACGACCTCTCTCTCCAGTGCCTCATTCGTTTACCTCTCAACCGATTCCCACTTGCCTCTACCGTATCCAAGTCCTGGAACTCTCTTATTCACCACAAACAATTTCTCCGGCACCGGAAAAACTCCGGGTTTTCCCGGCCCATCCTAGTTCTGGCGCAGGCTCGGGTCGACCCGTTTCGTGATTGTATGCCCGGAAAGTATTCTGGCTTGGCCCCGCCGGTTTACCGTTTTACGGTTTGCGACCCGGAATCGGGGTCCTGGTCGGAGTTACCGCCGGTTCCGGGTTTTGCCAACGGGTTGCCCATGTTCTGCCAGCTCGTTGGTGTCGGGTCGGATCTCGTACTTATGGGCGGGTGTGACCCGGTTACTTGGGAGGTCACGAATTCGGTATTCATTTACAGCTTTCTCACCGGCGCGTGGCGGCGGGGGGCCGACATGCCAGGTGGCAGGAGGTTGTTCTTTGGATGCGCCTCCGATTCTCATCGGACGGTGTACGTTGCTGGCGGTCACGACGTGGACAAGACAGCTCTCCAGTCAGCAATGGCATACGACGTGGTCGAAGACAAATGGGTCCCCTTGCCTGACATGGCAAACCCACGAGACGAATGTAAAGCGTTGTTTCTTGACGGAAAGTTCCACGTAGTTGGCGGGTACCCCACAGAGACACAAGGGGGTTTCTGTCGAGACTCGCAGTCTTTTGATGTCAGATACGGGCGGTGGGACCCAGTACATGTGGATTTTTTGGAATATTCCACTTGTCCAAAGATTATTGCAGATGGCGAAGACAACACATTTTATATGTATCAGAAGGGTAACATTATTGCGAAGTATGGGAACGACAGTTGGGGTATAGTAGCGACATTGCCGAACAAGGTGTGCGAAGTATGTTATGTGACAGGTTGGCGCGACAAGTTGGTAGTGATTGGTTCAGAAAAACTTGGAGATCCATGTGGAGCATTCGTGTTGGACTTGAAGAATTATAGCTGGAATAGATTGGAGACACCAGGGGATGAATTCTCAGGCTATGTCCAAGGAGGTTGTTGTTTGGAGATCTAAAACCCACCCAAAAATAGATTGAGATTTGTGTTTGTTGGTGATATGTTGTACATACACTAGAGAGAATTAGATGCGAAAAGTTTGATTGAGATCCAACAAAAATATGCTACTATGACAAGAGAGTGTGCCAGTTTTTTTTATGTGTACATGAGAAAAAAATTGTGTTTACTTCTAATTTTTTAGAGCCATGATTTTCGTCGTGAAGTTATCAATGAGTAGTTTTCTAGCTTTCTAAAAAAAAAAGATGTTTCGTACACGGACAAGTACTGTTGCTACAAGAACATCACGTCAGTATGATTTATGATGTTTTGACACTATTCATTAACTAATGTATAATCGCATTAAAATTCATATTTTTTTAGAAACACCATTTTGTTTTTAGGAAACAGTAGACTTCTTTTATTCATGTAAGTTGTAGAAAAAAAAACAGTTTCTTTTTCTTTGAAGCAAAAGGAAAAAAAGAAAAAGAAAAAGAAAAAACGAACGTGAGTAGTATGGAATATGGACCATCAAGCATCATTTGCTCAAAGTGGCATCTGGTTGTTGACATATTTTTTGGATGATGTGGGAACCTGAAACCACTATTTTTCGGGTGCACACCGAGTAAACTCTCGCTTTAGTGCAATAGCTTGCAAATCACACTACATAAGTAAATTGCCTACGAAAACCCGGTCTAACTGGTTCGCAGTTGATGAGGCCTATAGGCAACACTTGGTTGCCTTAAGATTTTGAACTCCAAATCTCTAGACAAATGCCCAAAGTCAGGGGCGGAGGTACATGAAGGCTAGGAGGGGTGGCAATTGCCACCATAGTTGTGAATTTTCCGTTACGGACTGGAACGGCCGGAACGGTTCGATTTTGAGCTAAAACGGTACGATACCACCTCTGATTCGCACCAAAATATATTAAGAAGCCATAGGTAGATCGACGTGTATCAACACATCCTGCCCAATTCGAGTCTGCATATGCTTTCAAGTTGAGAAACGGATCTGATGAAAAATAAATACATTGACCAGCTGTGCCCTTGAGACAACGAACCACTTTATGAGCCGCTTTCAGATGAGTGGAGCTGGATTTAGCAATAAATTGACTTAACTTAGAGACGGAAAAACAAAGGTCAGGGCGTGAGTTGCACAAATAAAGTAAACGCCCTACTAACCTCCTGTAAGAACGCGAGTTATCTTCTGAAATAGGATCTCCATCGTAAATACTTAACTTCAAATTAGGGTCCATTCGTACAGCGACTCGCTTGCACCCTAAAAGTCCCGCGTCTTCCAGAATTTCAAGGATAAACTTCTTCGGGAAGAAATTAATGCCATTTGAGGTTCTAGATACCTCAAAACACAAGAAATATTTTAATTCACCAAGATCTTTCAGCCTGAATTTTTTATTTAGCTTAATCTTGAAAGCATTCAACTCATCTAAATTTGAGCATGCTTAGACTATGTCATCCACATAGACTAACAATGCCATGAAATTCATCCATGATTGTCTAGTAAATAAACTGTAATCAGATTTTGACTGAATAAATCTAAGTGTGGAGAGTGTACCAACAAACTTGTTAAACCACTGTCTCGAGGCTTGTTTCAAGCCGTACAACGACTTGGTGAGTTTTCATACCAGCGGTTGAGAAGTAGAAATACGTGGCTCATAACCTGGAAGCAATTCCATGTAAACGTCTTCGTTCAAATCACCATGGAGAAATGCATTGTTGACGCCGAGTCGAAGTTAATGCCAGCCTTTAATTGCAGCCAAAGCCAATAAACACTTCACTGTAGGATGTTTGACAACTGGAGAGAGTGTGTCTAAATAATCAACCCCCTTGGTTTGAGCATACCCTTTAGCTACAAGTCTTGCTTTACACCTCTCTACCGTCCCATCAGCTTTCAATTTTACCTTATAAACCCATCCTATCGCTTTGTGTCCTTACGGTAATAGAGTCAACTGCCAAGTCTTATTTTTCAACAAGGCTTGCAGCTCCGAGATAATAGGTTTTTGCCAAACTGGTACAAGCCTAGCTTGGTCATTAGTGCTAGGCTCAACTATATAATCAACATTTGGAAGTAGAAAGGTCGACATATTTTTCCAAATCATATATATATATATATATATATATATATATATATATACCTTTTGAGTAGCGTTTGAACCTGTCACATAATCCTTGAGATATCCTGGAGAGTGCATGATTCTCGAAGAAGTTATTAAAATAGGAGCGCGTTGTGGTGGCATTGATTCTGGTCTTTCATCTGAACGTTCAGTGGTTGGGGAAGTGGTGGCGTTCTATAGAAACATGTTCTTGTGAAGCTGGAGAAGGAACTTCAACCAAAAGATCCAACATATCATTCAATCTTGTTGGCCATGCAAAATCAGAACGGCGACATGACAATTTTTTCTTAAAATGGAACTCATCCTCATGAAAAATCACATCCCTAGACACTTAAAAATTGCAAGTATCCAGATTATAAACTCTATATCCTTTAACTCCAAGCTTGTATCCAACAAATACGCATCTTGAAGCCCTTGGATCGAATTTGCTCCTGCCTTGTTTCAAAGTGGACACATAACATAAGCAGCCCTTAATCTTGAATAGTCAGGAAGCTTCTTGTACATGAGTTCATGTGGTGATTTGTTTCCCAAAACCTCAGTTGGGATCCTGTTAATTAGTTACGTAGAAGTTAAGATGCAATCTCCCCAAAAAGATATCAACACTTTTGACTGAAACATGAGAGCTCTCGTCACATTCAAGAGGTGCTGATGATTTCTTTGAATGACCAAATTCTGCCCTGGAGTAGCGACACATAAAACCGATGAATAATGCCTTTCTCGGAACAAAAAGCTTTCAGTGCTAGTTCATGAGCATCACTTCTAATAGCCTTTATCTTAACTTTGAATTGTGTCTCAACAAAGGCATAAAAGTGAGGAATTAAATTTGTAACCTCAGATTTCGTCTTCATCAAATAAACAAGGTGCTCCTGCTATAATCGTCCAAAATGGTTAAGAAATATGAATGCCCTGCATATGAACCCTATACGGACATTATACATCAAAATGAATGAGTTCAAACGGCAAATTGGTCACGTGAACTGAATGAGGAAATGAGAGTCTCCTCTGCTTTGCTAACGGGCATACATAGCAAGTTGTGTCAAGTATATCTGGTTTACAACCCAAAACCGACGACAATAGTTGTAATCTTTTCTCTGAGATGTGACCCAATCTCATACGCCGTGTATTCTTTGAAATATTTTGTGTGCATTCAAGAACAAATTGTGAGTCGTAGAGAATTTTCCTTCAGCCTTCATTAGATATATTCCTCCAATCTATCTCTGGTTATCTCCGGTTCCCGAAATTTCATGTGACCCGACTTTCTTGATAGAACACCTCTCATTAGTGCAAACACAATAGGAAGATAACGTACTTGTAGCTTTGTCTCTGAGATAAGGGTAAAATGGAACTTGGGAACACAAAAAAGTTCTGTCAGAGTCAAGAGAGGAGAGAACTTAACTGTACCAACACGAGTGACCTGTATCTTGTCACCATTCGGCAAATGCCCGTAAGTATTTTCCACTGCCTTAGCATCACTGAAATAGTCCAACGATCGACACATGTGAAAAGTGGCTCCGCTATCCACTATCCAAGCACATGATGACATATCATCCTTAGGGTAAACAATGCTCAGAGAATATGAGGTGATAGCCCCTCCTAAAAAGTTCCCATGCATATACAATGGTGTATCCTTGACGACCATTCTAGCATTGTGTGCGTAAGAAGAAGCTGAAATTTCATCCGTGTGAGATGGACTTACACTGCCTCAAACATGAGTATTGAGATAAGAAATGAGCTGAGCACATTGTGCTTGAGTAAGAGACAACAGTGTTGATGATCCCCTATCTGATATAGATTTGTCGACTGAATTGAAGCCGACAATTGATTTTGATGAAGCATGGTGAGCTTGACTCTTTTCCCTTTAAGCCATGGTGGATAGCCGTGTAGTTTCCAGAACTTGTCCTTTATATGACCTATTCCATCACAATAGGTACACACGAGATTTTCTCTCCGGACTTGTCATCTGTTACCAGAATGAGCATTATTGAAATTATAGTGACCTCCTGTGTTTGATGCTCCATGGTGTCCCTGTAACTTGGTGGGTTGTGTTTGCGCTTCACTGAGTTCCATTTGTGGCCTTAAGTACACATTCTGACCCAACATTGCCATGGAATGGACGTCGGAAATCTGAGTGTTGATTTGAGCTTGCCTTTCTTGTTGAACAATTTTTGCAAACACCTTGCTAAGAAAGGGCAAGGGCTCACTGAGTAATATTTGATCCCTAACAGGTATGTACACATCAGTCAAATGTAGGGTTTTGATGTAGGTAACGCAGTGGAATAACAAAAATTAATCCTTCTCAAATCCCTCCAAGGATCACATGTAAGCAATCATAACATGATAAGGGTAGAATAGGTGTGTACCTTAGTTTGAGAGATCACACGAAGAATAGTGTCTTCGCCTCTACGAGTATCCACACCTTGGATCCTTGATTTGATTCCTTCTCACCACGATGTGCTAGCAACGGAAGAAGGATGAACGGGTCACGCAAAACGAGGCAAAGGAGGGGCGGTCCTCCTTTGATGGCCGATGGGTGAGGGACGGCATTAGGGGGCTTCGGCCTCTCTATTGTTGCACTCTCTCTCTCTTGCTTTGTTATGTTCTCTCAATAATGACTTGTGTAGAGAAAATAACAAGCTAGAGTTCCTTTATATAGTAATAACTCTTTATTAAGTACATAAAAGCCCCAATACAAATCATGTCTTCACATGGATTAGTCCACGTGGAAATTAGTACCTACTAACTTTGCTTTTTGTTGCGTTATGATCCTTTTATTAATTAGTCCAACTAATTAATACCAATATCCAATTTAATCCATCCGGTGTGTGACCCCATATGTTTCTGCTTAGTTGGTAGTAACTCATTACTAGCATAGAGCAGTGTCTAGCAACACATCTATGCCACCCAACTAATAGAAAAAGTCAGTGATCCCGACAAACCTCGTGCCTAATGTTCATGTATTGTGTTATCCCTTTGTCTCCACATCCGGATTGGACACGAGACATATTAGTCACACTCGTATATCCAATCCATAGTTCCTCGATCCTGGGAATATGCTTATCCGTATAGATAACATCAATATCTCCATATTGATTTATCTGAGTCTGGTCAAACATTCTATAAGCACCATCCCTCGAGTGGCCCATGGATATTTACTCCCATTATGTGGGAGGGACAAATCTTGTGTACGTCACTACGATCTCTAAGCTTGCTTCCTATCATGCCCGATAACTACCTTTATAGTTGCCCAGTTAAAGCGCAACATTTGATAATATCAAAGCATGATATTACACAACAAGAGTATCTAGTGACTTCAAGACTAAGGATTACAATACCATTAGCACTACGAGAAGCGTTTGTGACTTATAACATAATCTAATGTAGCATTCTCGTCATGGGTCAATCCAGTATGACATTACTCCTAATGCATACCCATGTGTTAGACTTGATATCTCCATATCAATCTACCCACATACTAGTCTATACTTGATTGTCCCGTTAACCAATATAATGGACTAGACATATTTAAGATAAACAACACATTGCATCTATGGACTTCATTATATTAAATATATCAATAAATAATAAATGAATATTCTAGCCAAACAACGTTCGTACTAAATATAGATTTCCTCTAGGGCACCTATTCCAATAGTCTCCCACTTGCACTAGATCCAGTCTGGTGCATCTCTTATGCCTATAGATCTAGTGTGTCCTTCATGCTTTCGCTGAACGAGCGGCTTCGTTAGTGGATTTGAAAGATTTTCATGTGTTGGAATCTTGCATATCTTCACATCTCCTCTATCGATCATTTCACGAATGAGTTGAAATCTCCTAAGTACATGCTTTGACTTCTGGTGTGATCTAGGCTCCTTGTCTTATTCGATAGCCCTAGAGTTGTCACAGTACAACGCTATGGGATCCACACCAAGCTCAGTGATAAACTTGTTTATCCAAACAACCTCCTTTGCTGCGCGTGCAGCAGCAATGTACTCAGCTTCACTTGTAGAGTCAGCAACTGTCTCTTGCTTGGAACTCTTCCAGCTCACAGCTCCTCCATTCAGGCAAAACACATACCCCGATTGCGATATGTAGTCATCTTTGTCGGTTTGGAAGCTTGCGTCAGTGTAACCAGTTACACTTAGCTCTTCCTCTCCTCCAAATATCAAGAACTTATCCTTAGTTCTTCTCAAGTAAATGAGGATGTTCTTGACAACAATCTAGTGACTCTCAAGTGGATTAGACTAATATCTGCTTGCCATACTCATCGCGTATGACACGTCTGGTCTAGTACACAACATGGAGTACACGATGGATCCTATGGCCGATGCATAGGGAATCCTACTCATGCGGTCCTTCTCAATCTCATTGGAGGGACAGTCAGCCTTCGAGAGGGTGACTCCATGCGACATGGGCAAGTATCCCTTATTGGATTCTTGCATGTTGAACCGTTTCAACACCTTTCTATATATGTACTTTGACTTAGGCCGAGCAGCCTCCTAGATCTATCTCTATAGATCTTGATAACACGTATATAGGCTGCATCTCCTAAGTCCTTCATTGCGAAACACTTCTCTAACTAATCTTTAACAGATCGCGAGGTAGGAATGTCGTTTCCAATGAGTAGTATGTCATCCACATACAATACCAGAAACACAACAGAGCTCCCACTAACCTTCTTGTAAACACATGGCTCATCTTCGCTCTTGATGAAGCCAAACTCTTTGACTGCTTCATCAAAACATCGATTCCAACTCCTAGAAGCTTGCTTTAATCCATAAATGGATCGTTGTAGATTATAGACTTTATTGGCATTTTCTAGATCCTCAAAACCCTCCGGTTGTGTCATGTACACATCCTCGATGAGATTTCCATACAGAAACGCTGTTTTGACATCCATATGTCAAATCTCATAGTCATAGTAAGCTGCAATAACAAGTAGGATTCGAATGGATTTAGTCATGGCGACTGGTGAAAAGGTCTCGTCATTGTCAATACCATGAATCTGTCTATAACCTTTAGCCACCAATTTCCCTTTGTTGGCAACTACTTTTCCATCCATGTCGGTCTTCTTCTTCAAGAACCATTTGCACCCTATGGGCCGAACCCCATCGGGTGGTTCCACCAGAGTTCATACTTGGTTGGTATACATGGATTCCATTTTGGATCTCATGGCTTCAAGCCACTTATTTGAGTCTGGACCTTTCACGGCCTCCCCGTAGGTAGTAGGCTCATCATCCATGAGTGATACGTCATCGGGCTCTGTCACGAGAAGTTCGTACCTCTCTGGATCATGACTCACCCTACCCGACCTACGGAGTTCATGTGTTACATGAACAGGCTCCTCCACTAGCGTTTGTGGTTCCTGCTCATGTTCCATCATCGGATTAGTGTTTTGTGGTTCTTGAATTTCTTCAACTTCTACAGTCCTCCCACTTGCTTCTTTAGAGACGAAATCTCTTTCTAGAAACACGCCGGTCTGAGCTACAAATACTTTGTTCTCGGTTAGATTATAGAAATAATATCATTTCGTCTCCTTAGGATATCCACAAACTTACACTTATCCGATTTGGGTCCGATTTTGTCTATTTGTAAACGTTTTACATAGACATCGCAACCCAAAATATTCATAAGCGATACTATGGGACGCCTCCCGGTCCATATCTCATATGGTGTCTTTATGACCGACTTGGATGAAACACGGTTAATGGTGAAAGCTGCAGTCAATAGAGCATGTCCCCAAAACGATATCGAGAGATCCGTTTGACACATCATAGATCGAACCATATCGAGTAGGGTTCGATTCCTCCTATCGGACACGCCATTTTATTGTGGCGTTCTGGGTGGAGTGAGTTGGAATACTATCCCACACTCTCTAAGATACTCGTCAAACTCTTGGCTCAAGTATTCTCCTCCACGATCCGATCGTAGAGCCTTAATACTTTTTCCAATCTGATTTTCTACTTCATTATTGAAATCCTTGAACAATTCAAAGGAATCAGATTTGGCCTTCATAAGATACACAAATCCATATCTACTGAAGTCATCAGTAAACATAATAAAGTAGGTGTGACCGCCCCTGGCTGGCGTGGGAAATGGTCCACATACATCAGTATGTATGAGTGCCAATAACTCACTAGTCCTCTCACCTTTCTTATTGAAAGGGGACTTTTTCATCCTTCTCAATAAATAAGGCTCACATGTCTCATATGATTCCAAATCAAATGAGTCTAGGAATCCATCCTTATGGAGTCTAGATATGCGTTTATCATTTATATGGCCTAAACGACAGTGCCATAGATTGGTAGGATTTAAATTATTAGTTTTAATCCTCTTGATATTTATGTTATAGACGACATTATTTAGATCAAGGATGTATAATCCATTAGACAAATGCGCACTACCATAGTGCATACTATCAAAATAAATGGAGCAACACTTATACTTTATTGAAATAGAAAAACCTTTCTTGTCCAAACAAGAAATAGAAATAATGTTTCTGCTCATAGCAGGCACATAATAGCAATTGTCTAATTCTAAAATAAGCCCTGAAGGCAGAGATAAGGCATACACGCCTATAGGTAATGCATCAACTCTTGCTCCATTCCCGACGCGCAAGTCTATCTCTCCTTTAGCCAATCTTCTACTTCTTTTCAAATCTTGCACATTTTAAAAAATGTGAGATCCACATCCAGTATTCAATACCCAAGATGAAGAAATAGAAAGATTGATATCTACAACAAAAATACCTGGTGGCAGTGGAATCACTATTACAAGCTTCTTATCCTCCAGATATTTAAGGCAATTCCTCCTCCAGTGACCCGTTTGGCTATAGTAGTGACACTCACCCTTAGCCACGCCCCCAGTAGGCTTTAAGGCTTCCTTGGATTTCGCAGTTTTCTTGCTCTTGGAAGTAGAGGCAACTCCCTTGCCCTTCCTTTTATTGACCATCAGTATGGCCTTGCCTTTGCCTTTATTTATGCTTTGTTCAGCTGTCCTTAGCATGTTCCGCAAGTCTGGCAGAGCTTTGTTGATCTCATTCATGTTATAGTTCATGATGAACTTATTATAACTATCAGGAAACAATTGCAAGATGAGATCTGTTGCCAACTCTTGGCTGAATGGGGAGCCTAAACTTTCGAGTTTCTCAATGTAACCGATCATACGGAGTACATTAGGCCCGACTGGGTTCCGTTCTGCGAGATTGCTCGTGGACAGTGCTTTGGACACCTCATACCACTCATGCCTTACCTGTTCTTGAAACAACAGTTTCAAGTGTTCGATCATATCGTAGGCTTCCATGTTCTCATGTTGCTTCTGGAGCTCAGAGGTCATTGTGCAAAGCATGAGACAAGTCAGATCATTAGAATCATCCACATGTTTTTGAGGTGCTCTCACGACAGCTAGAACGGTGTCCTCCTCGGGTGGTTCTGGTACAGGATTGTCTAAGACGTACAATTTCTTTTCTTGCTTAAGGACGATCCTTAAGTTTCTGTACCAGTCAAGGAAATTTGTTCCAGACAACTTGTCCTTCACAAGGACAGATCGCAGGGATGAAGCCGATGCATGATTGTTTGCCATTGGAATTCTACAAAATGAGAAATATGCAATTTTAGTACTTTGAACAATTTAACTATATTCAACAATGGCTAGATCATTAAATATAGCTCCCACTATTTTTCTCAGATTAATAACCCTCACCATTAATGCTGAAAATATCATATATATTTTATAATGAGTCCAAGATCCCCTTTTCACTTATTCTTGAGCTTGCTTTCGCAAGTCACCCAAGAATAGGTTATTTAGGTAGGAACCCTTCCAATTTCATCCCATGCAACTGTTGGTCCAATTAGGTGAATAACCCTTCATTCATTATCTATTCCATAGATAACACCTAATTTTCATGCCTCCAGGCTCATCAATCCAATTGATCTTGCACAGTTGCGTTCTACCTCTTACTTCAACAATCACACATTACTTGCTTGTGCCGCCGCAATACACCAAGGTGAATTAAAATCGCATTACTTTGGAAAGCCCGTATTTTAATGGACCTCGATCATGAAGGGTGTTTAGGTAAGAGAAGGCAAAACGTAATATTTTCATTGAGGGATTTATCATCATTATCTTATCGTTTGGTTGATCCCATCAATTTGATCTACTTATTTGGATTGGGCAATCCACAATAAAAGATCACATTTTTTTATTATTATCTTGTTAACGTTTTGCTTGTATCATCCATACACAAAAAATAAATAACAAGACATAAATAATAAACATCCACAAAAGAGAAATTAACGTGGCATGGATATGGCCCATAGACTAAGATATTACCAAGCCAATGATAATATCTATATACCCTAAAGTGAAAAGCTCATCTCCATGTGCTCTACCATAGTCACGCGCCTAGGATGGGAGTCCTCATCGCCTTTATGGCTTCTTGGTCCTCCGGTCTTCATCTCCATGCTTTTGGCTCTTATCTAATTAATATAATTTTAGCCTAGCATCTAGAATAAATAAATAAATAAAACCTCACATGTTGAGAAGATGATCAAATCGCAGGCCGTAAAAATAAACTAACTATTAGATTAATTTGATCAGCTCACGGGCCGTAAACCAAACCACAAAAAGTAAACATCCACAACCTAGGTCATATCCATCCACCTTGAAACAAAGCACATAATACAGTTAAAACCTTTTTTTAACGTGCTTGTTCAATTTTAGTTAAAATTAGGCAACTAAGGTCAAAAACGGTCCACGAGTCCACCATCCACCATGGCCGAACCTCCCAAGGACCAAGGCACGAACTTGGGGCGGTCGGCCGAGCCCCACGCCCGTCAAAGCCGCACGCTAGGACGGCCCAGCCCCTTGGCCGTGCCCTAGCTTGGGCGTCAAGGCAAGGGGGCGGTCCCAAGGGGGGTCGATCCCTTCCATGGAACAGTTTCCAAAACAATTCCTTGCCTTGTTTCCCAAGTTTGAAAAATTCATTTTCCCCACTTGTGCCCAAACCCTAGTTCCTAGATCCAAAATTATTCACATCCTATGTGATCAAACTCATTAATCTTCACATCCCATCTTGAATTAGGTCTTGTTTCTCTTGAATCTAATTCAATTTGCATCTAATATGCCGATTAATTTCAATTTTCACGTAATATTAAAAATACGGTGTATAAATTGAAAAACAGTAACACATAAGATCATGTTATGCGCTACGACATGTGGCTCTGATACCACTGTAGGGTTTTGATGTAGGTAACGCAGCGGAATAAAAAAAATTAATCCTGCTCAAATCTCTCCAAGGATCACAGGCAAGCAATCATAACGTGATAAGGGTAGAATAGATGTGTACCTTAGTTTGAGAGATCACACGAAGAATAGTGTATTCGCCTCTACGAGTATCCACACCTTGGATCCTTGATTGGATTCCTTCTCATCGCAATGTGCTAGCAACTGAATAAGGAGAAACAGATCACGCAAAACGAGGCAAAGGAGGGGCGATCCTCCTTTGGTGGACGAAGAGTGAGGGACGACAATTGGGGGCTTCAGCCTCTCTATTGTTGCTCTCTCTCATGCTTTGTTATGTTCTCTCAATAATGACTTGCGTTGAGAAAATAACAAGCTAGAGTTCCTTTATAGTAATAACTCTTTATTAACTACATAAAAGCCCCAGTACTAATCATGTCCTTACATGGATTAGTCTACTTGCAAATTAGTCCCTACGAACTTTGCTTGTGGTTGCGTTATGATCCTTTTATTAATTACTCTAACAAATTAATTAAAATATCCAATTTAATCCATTCGATATATGACCCCATAGGTTTTTACTTAATTGGTAGTAACTCTTTACTAACATGGAGCGGTGTGTAGCAACACATCCATAACACCCAACTAATAGAAATAGTCAGTGATCCCGACAAACCTCGTGCCCAATGTTCATGTATTCTGTTATCCCTTTGTCTCCATATCTGGATTGGACACGAGACATATTATTCACACTCGTATATAACATACATAGTTACTCGATCCTCGGAATATGCTTATCCGTACAGATAACATCAATATCTCCATATTGATTTGTCTGAGTCTGGCTAGACATTCTATAAGCATCATCCCTCAAGTGGCCCATGGATATTTACTCCCATTATGTGGGAGGGAAAAATCCTTTGTACGTCACTACGATCTCTAAGCTTGCTTCCTATCATGCCCGATAACTACCTTTATAGTTATCCGGTTAAGGCGCAACGTTTGATAATATCAAAGCATGATATTACACAACTAGAGTATCTAGTGACTTCAAGTATAAGGATTACAATACCATTAGCACTACGATAAGCGTTTGTGACTTTAACATAATCTAATGTAGCCTTCTCGTCGTGGGTCAATCTAGTATGACATTAATCCTAATGCATACCCATGTGTTAGACTTGATATCTTCATATCAGTCTACCCATATACTAGTCTATAGTTGATTGTCCTGTTAACCAATATAATGGACTATGGATATTTAAGATATACAACACATTGCATCTAAGGACTTCATTATATTAAATATCTCAATAAATAAAAAATGAATATTCTAGCCAAACAACGTTCGTGCTAAATATAGATTGCCTAAAGGGCACCTATTCCAACATCAGACCCATCAGAAATTGCATCGATCTTCTTCTTGAGCATCAACCATGGATTGAACTACACTGCATTTGCAGGTCTTCAAAATCCCACAAGTACAAACAGGTAATGGCTTATATTGTGACAACTCACCCCATAAGGCCCCCAATCTAGTGAAATAGGTCGTCAAAGAATTCTCTCCTTGCCTAAGCATGGCTATTGAATTTGTCTATTGAAAAACTTGAGGTCGATTCTTCTGTGAATACCTCTCATTCAAATCAAACCATATCTCCATGGAAGCTGATTTATAGATTATACTTCTCGCAATCTTATTTGAAACTGAATGTAACAACTATGACATTATCATTTTGTCACACCTAACCCACAACTTATACAATTCATCACCCGGGTTGGGTTCTACTATAGAACCTCAACAAACTCCAACTTTTGCTTGGGTTTAATGCTAATATCATAGATCGTTTTCAGGTATTATAATTATCTCAATTAAAAGGCTGAGTAACAAGTATCGTACCTGGGTTGTCTGAATTGGATAGATAATAAGGAGAGGAAGTATCAACTGTTGAACCAACTGTTTCAGATCTGGTAAGAGGAAGTTCGTGCGCCATTATTATGGAGCCAGAGAAGGGATCAATAAATCAGCAGCATGACCAGAGATAAGGCGTGGCGTCGAAAGGGCGCTCTAATACCATATTACGAATGACAACGAAAAACAAAAAGGGGGAGAAACTTTCATTGTATTGAATCCCATGGAATTGTTGGAATAGATGCCCTAGAGGCAATCTAGTTTAGTATGAATTTGTATATATTATTTATTGGATAATTAATATAATGAAGTCCTTAGATTTACAATTGTGTTGTTTATCTTAAATATCCCTAGTCGAGTATAATGATTAAATGGGACAATCATCTATAGACTAGTATGGGGTTGGATTGATATGGAGATATCACGATCCAACACATAGGCGTGCATTACGGAATGTTTCACTGGATTGACCCATCTCCGAGAAGGCTACATACATGTTATGTTGAGTCACAAGCGCTTCTCGCGGTACAATGGTATTGTCATCCTTAGACTTGAAGTCACTAGATATTCTAGTTGTGGATCATTGTGATCTTGGTAGCGTTAAACGCTACACCGTGACTGGGTAGTTATAAAGGCGTGTACTGGATACAATGAGAAGCAAGCTTAGAGATCGTAGTGGACGTAGAGAGGATTTGCCCCTCCCACATAACGGGAACAAATATCCTAGGACACTCGAGGGATAGTGCTTATAGAATGTCTGGCCAGACTCAAATAAATCAATATAGGATATTGATGTTATTTGCACGAATAAGGCTATTCCCATGGATCGAGAAACTATGGATTGGATATACGAGTGTGACTTGTATGTCTCGTGTCCAATCCGGATATGGAGGCAAAGAGATGAGACAATTACTTGTACAAAGGTTGTCAAGATGACTATTCTATTAGTTGGCTAGAATGGATGTTTTGCTAGAAACCGCTCCATATTAGCAAATAGTTGCTACCAACTAGATAGAACCTATGGGGTCACACGCTATATAGAGTTGAACTAGATTTGGGAATTAATTAATTGGATTAATTAATTAGAAGGATCACTTTGCAAAACCTTGCAAACTTAGTAGGGACTAATTTGCAAGGAAGGGACTAAATTGAATTCTAGTTGGACTAGAATAAGTCCTTTAGGTAGTTAACAAGGAGTTGTTGGACTATATAAAGGACCCTCCTTCCTTCCTTCCTCATAACTTATGCTCATTAGTGAACATAACAAGAGTGGGAGAGAACAAAAGGAGAGAGAGAGCAAGCAACAAGGAGGCCGAACCGACCCCCTTGCCGCCGCCCTCACCCCGTCGGCCAAAAAGGGGCCGAAACCCCCTTTTTGTCTCGTTTTGCGTGATTCCTTCATCCTCTTCCTAATCCGGACTAGCACCAAGGAGTTTGGGAGATCTAGGATCAACTCTAGGCGTGGATCAACTATAGAGAACGTGACATTATTCGCGTTTGAAGTCATCAAGGAGAACCCAAAGGTGTGTTCATGATTTCTTACCTTTACTATCGTTATGCATCTAGACTTGTGATCCTTGGAGGGTTTTGCATGGCTTATGTTTGATTATGCTTCCGTTGCGCGATCCATGAATCAAAACCCTACAGGAATAAGGAAGACTAGAGTACATGCCTTATAGGAACGACCTTAAAATCTTTCTTCTTATAGAAAATAACTAATAGTAATAAACTGTTAATAAACTAATTAAAAGGTCTAAACATTTTCAATACGATGACGTTCTACTTAACCAGCTAATGCATATAATATTTTCACAAAAGGACTTGAAAAACATAAAATTCTCCAATATTAGATGCCCGAGGTGTCAAAGGGCCGGGCCAGGTCAATTTCAAGGGGGCTGGGGCGGGTTGGCGGCCCGATGGGTAGGGGGTCTGCTGGGCCGCCTTTGTGGGGAGCACATGTAGCTTGGATTGGTCAAGGCCTCCAAACCCCAGTTCAAGGATTGGGGGGGGGGGCTGTGATGAATAAATATATTTTCAACGTGTGCGCGTACGTATATATCTATATTTTTTTTAAGGACTTACTAAAATTACCCTATAATAATTCAATCCCTTCTGAATTATGTGGCGTATAAACTCATGTGGAGTTACACTTTGAAGATGATGAAAGACATGATTTTTTGAGAAGACTTGTTCAAAGCTCCAAAGCTTTAAAGCTCAAGACTGCCTATAATCTTGTTATATACTTGCTGACAGTTTCTCTGTTGCAGGCTAGGTATTGGATTGAATGCTGTTTATAAGCATTTATATTGTCTTCTTCAAATATTCTTGAACTTATATTATGTGCTTATAATGATAAATAAGTGTGTAAATTGGTATGTCTTAAGAATCATAACTTGCAGGCCAAAGCTTTAAAGGATCTCAAAGCTCCAAAGATATGAAGTTTATACTGGATTCTCAGATAAGTTTTCCTGGCTAACTAATTCTTGTTGCAGGTTAACTTATTTGGTTTTTCCATTGGATACTGACCTCTTCTACGTAATAATCTTTATGTTAATTGTCATTTAGCTATAATACTCACATATACATTGTTTATTCTAACATAAAATTGTAACACCCCTCGTTTCCCGAGCCTTCCCTCCCGGGCTCTCCGGTCCGGAACGGAAGGCTTGGGAAACAAGGGGTAATACCCCGTTTTAAATACAAAGGTAAATTGGTAATTTTTGTGAGGTATTTGATTTTATTTGCGGATTACGAGTTCGGGAAATTTTCGGATTCAAATTATAGTCGAGACGGTTAATTTACATTCCTAGAAAACAATACCGTTATTGAGAAAATATTTCTAGTAATTCATTATTTTATATTAAGTAATAAATTGTCTAGCCTAGTGTGTACCCGACCCGCTAGATTAGTCTACCAATTGGTGCACCCAACACACCCTAACATTACTAACACATACAAAAAAAAAAAAAAAGGGCAGCAGCTGAAGATGAATTTTTCCCATTTTTTGGTAGAATTTCCCACTCCCCAACGCCTCTCTCTCTCTTTCTCTCCTGCTACTTTTTCTCCTCAAATACCACATCATCTTCTTCTTCTCTTCACACACAGACCACCACCACCAGCACCATACGCCACCACCACCTCCATCACCGGCAGCCACACCACCACAGCCACCACTCTCTCCTCTCCCACCTCCACCTACGAGCCTCCCTCTGCCTCACCCTCTCTCTCCCTGCCTCTGTTTCTCCCGACGAAAATAGAGCAGCGGCTTGGTGCCGCTGCCTTCCCCGACGGCAACCAAGCCGCCACCGCGACCACTTCTCCCTCTCCACCTCTCAACCTCCCCCTCTGTCTCACTCTCTCTCTGCCTCTCTGTTCTCCCCGACGGAAACCAGCAGAAACAGAGCAGCGGCTCAAGCCGCTGCCGCCTCCGGCGAAAACCCCGACGGCAAAACCGTCGCCACCACCACCTGCATCTCTCCCCACCCTCTGATTTCACCCCGTAGTCGTCCTCCCCTCCATTTTCCGAGCCAATACGAAGCAACAACAGCGCCTAATTGCTGCAGAGACGACCCAGAGACCGCCGCCGGCCGCTGGGCGCCATTGACGCCGGCGAGAAGCTCGCCCGAACCCTCTGGTGACACCCACTCACTCAAATCGATCCCAAATCGCTCCTAGAGGTCCGAGGAACTCACGGGTATCAACAATCGGAGCCAACAACACCTCAATCGTCGGAATCGTTCATCACCACCGGCCACCATCGACGGCGAACCCACCCGGACCCAAATCTTGACCGTTTTTCGCGATTTTTCGCTTGGGTAACTCCTAAATCACCCTCTGATTCAGTTGTGATCATCAAAACATGATTTTAATAGCTCTATATCGAATCGGGTTGTTGGATTTAGGCTTGTTCTTGTTGGGGGGTTGTTCTTGTACTTTCTGAAAAGTTATGGGTGGCTAGTATAACATAATAAAACTGTTTTGTTGATTGGAAGGGTGATTGGATGGCATTAATGGAAAGTTGGGGGATCTATTTATTATTTACATAAACTGCAAATATAATATAAAATTTAAAATACAATTTTGTAGTAGAATTTGTTTATAATCTTTCTAGTAATTGTTCTAATTAAATAAAAGATGTTTTTGCTATTTAAAGTTATGTATATGTATTATTGTTAGTATTTTGAAAAATAAGCAAGATTAAATATATAGTAGATATAATCATATAATTTAGTGTGCATAAATAAATATTGCAAGTACTTATAAATTAGTGTTTTAAGAAAATATGTTATTTGCTTAATATTGCCAAATAAAATAAATTAGAAATTTAAATAGGAAAATAATCCCTCTATTTATAAATAGATAAAAGTTGAATATTATTTATATTAGAAATTGTTTCTCCAAAATTAAGTTATAAATTACGTGAGACTAGACACTTATTTTATTTGAATAAAAATTTTTGTGAGTTTTATTTATGAGTTTACTTCTTTAATAGAATATGTATTTTATAATAAATAATTAGCAATAGTTGAATTAGTTGGAATTAAATTTTTGTGGTCACTTACAAATAAATGTGTTATTTTATTTTCTAAATATTAGAGTGTATAAATTTAATATGCGATTTATTACTTAATAAATTTTAAGAGTTAGTATTTATATAAATGGTAATTTTTATGAGAAAAATACAATCTGTCTACCTCATCGGTTTATTATATAAATATTATATGCTAATAACTAATGGGGATAATGGGGAGTAATTTCAGATAAGACTTAGAGAAATTTTGCCTAGCCTACATGCACACTTTGGATTTGTAATTAATTTAGGAAATTATAAATTGTAGGTGACGAGTTCGTAGACGAGGGCTTCGTTTATCCGTAGAGGCTTTGCTTTGCTAATTGTCTTGCTACTCGAGGTAAGTAAATATGCCTTACCTAGTGTGCCCGTCCTCCGTTCGTGTCTAAATATCTTTGTGATTTACGTCTCAAAATGTGATTTGTGTCATACGTGTTCGATTCGAGATTTCAAATACCTGTCTAAATGATTCTTTGGAAACTATCACACGGAATTAATAAAACGTAATAACGTAAAGTGGAAACAGTTGTGCGGTGGAACCATATTTGGATACTTTTATATTGTGATATTTTGCTCGGTTGCAATTAGCCCCGAGCTGCTCCATGTTCTCACCTCTCTGGCCGCAAGAAGTCTTAGGGGGGTGCCGGCACTTAAGGTCTTGGATGCATGGGATATGGTTGGTTACTTATGAAATACTGTGATGGATTATTGCGATGGATTGGTTCGTTCCCCGCTACAACTAAATAATAAATCTGGTTTTTTCATGTGAAAGATGGAAGAATTGATATTTTGAGAATCCCCTAATTGTGGATATGATGAGAATTGATAATTTTCTCCTTATTATATAATGAGAATGGTTTGAGAACGCTAAGTAAAGAGTTGAAAATTTATACTTCTCATATGTGGTCAATTTCAATAACAGGTTTGGTTACTTCTAAATTATCCTCTTTATTTAAAAGAAAATATGCCTCTTATCCGGTTTACATGTTTGGGTGTTTACTTATTCAGCATTTTGTGCTGACTTTGGAAAAACTGCGGTCTTGTTTCTTTCCCCCGCAGGTCTAGGTGAAGGAAGCTCGGCCTAAGGGATCGCGGACTCACCTAGTTATGTTAGTACTAAATAAATGACGCACCTAGACAATCATCTTGTTTAATAGTATGTTATGTTTCATGTTTAAGACAATTATGGTTTGTAATATATAACTATGGAAGTGTTTTGTTCTCGATTTCCGCCATTTCATTTTGAGTAGCACCCTCCCGGGCTCTCCGGTCCGGAACGGAAGGCTCGGGAAATGAGGGGTGTTACAGGTGGTATCAGAGCAGGCAATCCAAAAAGGAATTAACACCTGTAGGGTAATATAAAATGAAGTTAGGGTAAGAAATTTAAAATTTGACAAGCCGCTTGGGGTTATGGGTAGTCTGTGTTTTATTTAGTCCCACCCACCCGCGACCTTTCTTTCCCCTCGGGAGAGAAATTTTCGGTTTTTATGTGATAATTGGTTGGCCTGATTATGAGATACATGTAAGAGGACATTTTTACTTGGCTGGCCTTGGGGATGATATTACTCCCATGATGGAGGATGAGTATTATAAAATTTGAGATTTGATTCTGCAAGGAAAATAAGTTGATGAAAATTTGTATGCAATTTTATACATTATTTGATCCCTTTGTGAGATAGTCATGCTATTTTGATAAAGATGAGTATGAAGTTCGTGACATATATGAATCTTTTGCAATGTTGATGAACATCATGCTTTACGATATAAATCGTCTTAGGTATTACCCCATGATAGAATAAGAAATAATATAATAGGTGTTAGTGTAGGGATATGACTGATAGACCCCTGCGATACTACACCAGGAGAGCCCACCAAAGACAAATGGCAGCTGGAGGAGACAACCCGCAAGAGATGGCTCAACTGGTCACCCAAATGGCCAGAGTCATTGCTAGGAATGAGGAGCGTGAAGAGAGAAGCTATTCTAAGAAGATAGCGGATCATAACCCTCGCGAGTTTGCAGGAAAGGAAGACCCCACTGAGTTGGAGGATTGGATCAAGAATTTCGAGAAGATACTAAGAGCTGTCCGATGCCCTGAAGACCAAAAGGTTATCTGTGCAGCCCTTCACTTGACTGGAAAGGCGGGACATTGGTGGACAACCAACCATGAGGTCCTATTGGCTCGACCCAACTTTGGTTGGGAAGCTTTCAAGGCTGCTATGAGATCAAGGTTCTATCCAAGCCATGTTAGGACGAGGATGTACAACGAGTTCCAAAATCTGAAGCAGGGAATGGCTCAGTGACGGACTATTTCGAGAAATTCGTGGAGTTGTCCAGATTCGCGGGAAACACGGTACCTGATGAAGAAAGAAAGGTAGCAAAGTTCATTGGAGGCCTGCATCTCCAGCTGCAGAAAATTATGCGCAGCAGGACTTACGACACCTTGCACGAAGCCTATGACCGGGCAGCTGACATGTGGCAAATCCAAGAGATTCAGGATGAGGTTCGTGGGAAACGCAAGGCAGATGAGGCAGGAAGCAGCAGCAATTCAGCAAGAGACAAGAGGTTCAAGTCCCACGGTGGAGGAAATAACCAGACCAGGGGAAACCAGCAGAATCAGATAGCTCAGCCAGTTCGCCGCTACCACTGCAAAAGATGCCAGCAAAACCACCCTGGAGTTGACTGTATGGGGAATCTAGTCGTATGCCACAACTGTGGTAGGAGAGGGCATCGAGCCTATGAATGTCTAGCTCCACCAGCCAGGAACCAGCAAAGGAACCAAGGGGGAAACTATCAGAGGCAACAGCAGAACCACTATCTGGGAAACCACCCACAGTATGTGAACCAGCAACCTGCGATCCTACAGCTCGAATATGGGAACAGGAACCCTGGAAACCGCAACAACCAGGGAGGAGGCTATGGAAGACAATCAAACTACAACCAGGGGAATGCAGGACAGCATGGAGCCCAGAACCGCAACAACAATGCTGGACATGGAGGCAACAACAGCAATGCAGCTGGTGCAGGAGGAGCGGGAACACAGAATGCAAATGTGGGAAGGATTGCTGTCATGACTAAGGCAGAGGCTGATGCTGCTTATGGAGTTGTCACGGGTACTTTCCTTATCCATGAGCAACCAGCTTTTATATTATTTGATTCTGGTGCATCATACTCATTCATATCATCATCATTCGCTGAGAAATTGAGTTTGAATAAGTGTGCTAAGAAATCTATCCCAGTAGCAACTCCCACTGGCCAAATAACAGTATGTGACACCGTGTTCGAAGGGGTAGGAGTGAAAATCCTAGCATACACCTTGCCCGCAGACTTGATTAAGTTTGATCTTCGAGGCATAGACGTCATCCTAGGGATGGATTGGCTTGGTAGATATCGAGCCGTCATTGATTGTCATGATCAGAAGGTTCGGTTAAGAGGACCCAACGGGGAGAGAATCTCTTATCGAGGTATCAAGAAGGAGCCTTGTGTTAGACTAGTGTCAGCACTGACCATAGTCAACCAAGTGAAGAAAGGGAACTCTGCCTACCTATGTTACATCCAAGACGTTTCTAAGAAGGAGAATGTGCTAGAAGAGATACGAGTTGTAAAGGAATTTCCTGACGTATTCCCAGACGAGATTCCAGGAATGCCATCAAGAAGAGAATTAGAGTTTACTCTGGACTTAGCTCCAGGAACCGCGCCGATCTCAAAAGCGCCATACCGGATGGCACCAGCAGAACTGAAGGAGCTAAAAGAGCAATTACAAGAACTCCTAGATAAGGGGTACATACGGCCAAGTGTGTCACCCTGGGGAGCACCAGTGCTTTTCGTGAAGAAGAAAGATGGTAGCTTGAGGCTATGCATTGACTACCGCGAGCTAAACAGCGCAACCATCAAGAACAATTACCCTCTACCTCGAATTGATGATCTCTTCGATCAATTACAGGGAGCTAGTGTCTTCTCCAAGATTGATTTGAGATCAGGGTACCATCAGCTTCGGGTAGCCGAGCAGGATATCCCGAAGACAGCTTTTAGAACGAGATATGGCCACTATGAGTTCACTGTGATGCCTTTTGGTTTGACCAATGCACCTGCAGTATTCATGGATTTGATGAACCGAGTAATGAGGCCATTTCTAGATCGATTCGTCGTTGTCTTTATTGATGACATCCTTGTGTACTCGAAGAGCGAGGAAGATCACGAGGAGCATCTCAGAGAAGTATTGCAGACTTTGAGACAAGAACGACTGTACGCTAAGCTGTCAAAATGTGAGTTTTGGCTGGATCGTGTTCCATTTCTGGGTCACATCATCTCGAAGGAAGGAATATAAGTGGACCCAGGAAAGATTTCAGCAGTCAAGGATTGGCCAACACCGAAGAATGTTTCCGAGATAAGGAGTTTCCTTGGCTTAGCAGGTTACTATAGGCGTTTTGTGAAGGACTTCTCCAAGATCGCCAGGCCACTAACAGCACTAACGAAGAAGGCAGTAAAATATCAGTGGAGCGAAAGTTGTGAAGAAGCGTTTCAGACACTAAAGGAAAAGCTAACTACCGCGCCAGTATTGGCCCTACCTAATGATTCAGGCGAGTTCGAGGTATACAGCGATGCATCAAAGAAGGGGCTAGGATGTGTACTCATGCAAGACAGAAGGGTAATTGCCTATGCATCAAGACAGCTAAAACCCCACGAGGAGAACTACGCTACTCACGACTTGGAGTTGGCAGCAATTGTTTTCGCGCTGAAGATATGGAGACATCATCTGTACGGAGCAGTTTGCAAGCTTTACACAGATCACCGCAGCCTAAAGTACATTTTCACGCAGAAGGAGTTGAACAACAGACAACGAAGATGGCTAGAGATCATCAAGGATTACGACTTGCATATCCAGTACCACGAAGGGAAGGCAAACGTAGTCGCAGACGCATTGAGTCGAAAGGCGAGCCACGCTTTGAACCCAATGGTAATTTTACCAGAATGGTTGTGCCACGAATTCAGAAAGCTCGAGATCGAAGTCGTGGATCAAGGAGGAGTACATAACTTACTTGGCCGTATGACAGCAGTACCAGATTACTTTGAGGAAATAAGGAGTAACCAAGCAGGAGATGTCAAACTGGAGAGAATCAAGAAGAAGATTGCAGCGGGACAAGCCAAAGACTTTCAAATTCACGAAGATGGGAGCATACGCTACAAAGGAAGATGGTGTGTACCACAGAAGTGTGCAGAAACTAAAAAGAGAAATTAATGCGTGAAGCGCACAACACGCCTTACTCAGTACACCCTGGAGGCGACAAACTCTACAAAGATTTGAAGAAGACATTTTGGTGGCCAAACATGAAGAAGGAAGTAGCAGAATTCGTAGCCCGATGTCTAACGTGCCAGAAAGTGAAGTTTGAACACAAGCGGATGGGAGGCCTAGTTCAACCTTTGGACGTACCAGTTTGGAAGTGGGATTCCATCTCCATGGATTTTGTGACGGCACTGCCAACGTCAAAGAACGGACTTAATCAGATTTGGGTAGTAGTAGACCGATTGACCAAGACGGCAAGGTTCATTCCGATGAAGGATACCTGGAACATGGAGCAGAGGGCAGACGCGTATGTCAAAAATATAGTGAGATATCATGGAGTTCCAAGCTCGATAGTGTCTCACAGAGACCCTAACTTTCTCTCTCATTTCTGGAAGGCGCTTCAGGAGGCAATGGGGACCCAGTTACGATTCAGTACGGCATTCCACCCAGCCACGGATGGACAGACAGAAAGGACGATTCAGACATTGGAAGACATGTTAAGGGCTTGTGTCATGGACTTTCAAGGTTCATGGGTTGACAAGCTACCACTGATAGAGTTCTCATACAACAACAGCTACCACGCCAGCATCAGCATGGCACCACACGAGGCTTTGTATGGGAGGAAGTGTCGAACACCTTTATGTTGGAGTGACATCAGCGAGACAGTGGTTATAGGCCCACAAATGATCGAAGAAATGACCGACCAGGTGAGACTCATCCAGCAGAGAATGAGGGCAGCACAAGACAGACAAAAGTCCTATGCGGATCAGAAAAGGAGACCATCAGAATTCCAAGTGGGTGAAAAAGCGTTTCTCAAAGTTTCACCTACAAAGGGAGTGACAAGATTTAATCAGAAAGGGAAACTGAGCCCAAAGTTTATCGGCCCATATGACATTCTGGAGAGAATTGGAGAAGTTGCTTATCGACTGAACTTACCTTTGAATTTGGGACGTGTACACAACGTCTTTCACGTTTCACAACTCAAGAAGTACGTACCTGACTCATCTCATGTGCTAGATCCTGAACCAATTGAGTTAGACCCATCTTTGACTTACGAGGAGCACCCTGTCAAGATCCTAGATACTAAGACAAGAGACACGCGTACCAAGAGCGTTAAGCTAGTGAAAGTTTTATGGACGAACAACCATACGGAAGAGGCTACTTGGGAAGCAGAAGATGACATGAGAAAGAAGTACCCTCATCTGTTTAATGAGGTAAATTGAGTTCCGGGGACGTCACTCTCCTAAGGGGGAGAGGATGTAACCTTTCGCTTTAGTATTTAGTATCCTTACAATCCTAAAATAAATCTTGACCTTTCTGTTATCTCTGGTTAGTTTCATGATATAATTTATGCATCATCATATAGTTATACCCTTGCATCGTATAGAAATTATATGCTCTTTGAGTAGCTTTAGCTTCGAGGACGAAGCTGTCTTTAAGGGGGGAAGGATGTAATACCCCGTTTTAAATACAAAGGTAAATTGGTAATTTTTGTGAGGTATTTGATTTTATTTGCGGATTACGATTTCGGGAAATTTTCGGATTCAAATTATAGTCGAGACGGTTAATTTACATTCCTAGAAAACAATACCGTTATTGAGAAATTATTTCTAGTAATTCATTATTTTATATTAAGTAATAAATTGTCTAGCCTAGTGTGTACCCGACCCGCTAGATTAGTCTACCAATTGGTGCACCCAACACACCCTAACATTACTAACACATACAAAAAAAAAAAAAGGGCAGCAGCTGAAGATGAATTTTTCCCATTTTTTGGTAGAATTTCCCACTCCCCAACGCCTCTCTCTCTCTTTCTCTCCTGCTACTTTTTCTCCTCAAATACCACATCATCTTCTTCTTCTCTTCACACACAGACCACCACCACCAGCACCATACGCCACCACCACCTCCATCACCGGCATCCACACCACCACAGCCACCACTCTCTCCTCTCCCACCTCCACTACGAGCCTCCCTCTGCCTCACCCTCTCTCTCCCTGCCTCTGTTTCTCCCGACGAAAATAGAGCAGCGGCTTGGTGCCGCTGCCTTCCCCGACGTCAACCAAGCCGCCACCGCGACCACTTCTCCCTCTCCACCTCTCAACCTCCCCCTCTGTCTCACTCTCTCTCTGCCTCTCTGTTCTCCCCGACGGAAACCAGCAGAAACAGAGCAGCGGCTCAAGCCGCTGCCGCCTCCGGCGAAAACCCCGACGGCAAAACCGTCGCCACCACCACCTGCATCTCTCCCCACCCTCTGATTTCACCCCGTAGTCGTCCTCCCCTCCATTTTCCGAGCCAATACGAAGCAAAAACAGCGCCTAATTGCTGCAGAGACGACCCAGAGACCGCCGCCGGCCGCCGGGCGCCATTGACGCCGGCGAGAAGCTCGCCCGAACCCTCTGGTGACACCCACTCACTCAAATCGATCCCAAATCGCTCCTAAAGGTCCGAGGAACTCACGGGTATCAACAATCGGAGCCAACAACACCTCAATCGCCGGAATCGTTCATCACCACCGGCCACCATCGACGGCGAACCCACCCGGACCCAAATCTTGACCGTTTCTCGCGATTTTTCGCTTGGGTAACTCCTAAATCACCCTATGATTCATTTGTGATCATCAAAACATGATTTTAATAGCTCTATATCGAATCGGGTTGTTGGATTTAAGCTTGTTCTTGTTGGGGGGTTGTTCTTGTACTTTCTGAAAAGTTATGGGTGGCTAGTATAACATAATAAAACTGTTTTGTTGATTGGAAGGGTGATTGGATGGCATTAATGGAAAGTTGGGGGATCTATTTAGTATTTACATAAACTGCAAATATAATATAAAATTTAAAATACAATTTTGTAGTAGAATTTGTTTATAATCTTTCTAGTAATTGTTCTAATTAAATAAAAGATGTTTTTTCTATTTAAAGTTATGTATATGTATTATTGTTATTATTTTGAAAAATAAGCAAGATTAAATATATAGTAGATATAATCATATAATTTAGTGTGCATAAATAAATATTGCAAGTACTTATAAATTAGTTTTTTAAGAAAATATGTTATTTGCTTAATATTGCCAAATAAAATAAATTAGAAATTTAAATAGGAAAATAATCCCTCTATTTACAAATAGATAAAAGTTGAATATTATTTATATTAGAAATTGTTTCTCCAAAATTATATTATAAATTACGTGAGACTAGACACTTATTTTATTTGAATAAACATTTTTGTGAGTTTTATTTATGAGTTTACTTCTTTAATAGAATATGTATTTTATAATAAATAATTAGCAATAGTTGAATTAGTTGGAATTAAATTTTTGTGGTCACTTACAAATAAATGTGTTATTTTATTTTCTAAATATTAGAGTGTATAATTTAATATGCGATTTATTACTTAATAAATTTTAAGAGTTAGTATTTATATAAATGGTAATTTTTATGAGAAAAATATAATCTTTCTACCTCATCGGTTTATTATATAAATATTATATGCTAATAACTAATGGGGATAATGGGGAGTAATTTCAGATAAGACTTAGAGAAATTTTGCCTAGCCTACATGCACACTTTGGATTTGTAATTAATTTAGGAAATTATAAATTGTAGGTAACGAGTTCGTAGACGAGGACTTCGTTTATCCGTAGAGGCTTTGCTTTGCTGATTGTCTTGCTACTCGAGGTAAGTAAATATGCCTTACCTAGTGTGCCCGTCCTCCGTCCGTGTCTAAATATCTTTGTGATTTACGTCTCAAAATGTGATTTGTGTCATACGTGTTCGATTCGAGATTTCAAATACTTGTCTAAATGATTCTTTGGAAACTATCACACGGAATTAATAAAACGTAATAACGTAAAGTGGAAACAGTTGTGCGGTGGAACCATATTTGGATACTTTTATATTGTGATATTTTGCTCGGTTGCAATTAGCCCCGAGCTGCTCCATGTACTCACCTCTCTGGCCGCAAGAAGTCTTAGGGGGGTGCCGGCACTTAAGGTCTTGGATGCATGGGATATGGTTGGTTACTTATGAAATACTGTGATGGATTATTGCGATGGATTGGTTCGTTCCCCGCTACAACTAAATAATAAATCTGGTTTTTTCATGTGAAAGATGGAAGAATTGATATTTTGAGAATCCCCTAATTGTGGATATGATGAGAATTGATGATTTTCTCCTTATTATATAATGAGAATGGTTTGAGAACGCTAAGTAAAGAGTTGAAAATTTATACTTCTCATATTTGGTCAATTTCAATAACAGGTTTGGTTACTTCTAAATTATCCTCTTTATTTAAAAGAAAATATGCCTCTTATCCGGTTTACATGTTTGGGTGTTTACTTATTCAGCATTTTGTGCTGACTTTGGAAAAACTGCGGTCTTGTTTCTTTCCCCCGCAGGTCTAGGTGAAGGAAGCTCGGCTTAAGGGATCGCGGACTCACCTAGTTATGTTAGTACTAAATAAATGACGCACCTAGACAATCATCTTGTTTAATAGTATGTTATGTTTCATGTTTAAGACAATTATGGTTTGTAATATATAACTATGGAAGTGTTTTGTTCTCGATTTCCGCCATTTCATTTTGAGTAGCACCCTCCCGGGCTCTCCGGTCCGGAACAGAAGGCTCGGGAAATGAGGGGTGTTACAAAAATAGCTAAGCTTATTGGTTAATCTGATTTGCTAAACAGGTCACTATACTTATGCTATTTTGTCTGGATTTGATCTTAACTTGTGTTCAAGTTTTGAAGGGCTAGAATTTGGTCAAACCTGCATAACAAAATCAAATCACTTGTTTGAATATAGCTATTGAAAGAAGTTTTTAGGTGGTTGAGGATTTATAGAAATTATGTTCCTAAAATCTCTCAGGTTGTTTAGGTTGTTGCTGCAGTTGTTATAAGTTTGAATTTTAAGCAGTAACAAGAGAGATGGACAGAGATATCATACGTGAGAGATCAGTCAGCAACTCTTCAACCACTCAAACAGATTGAGAGATCAACATTGAAGAAGATCAATCATCTCGGGACTTATGAAGAACACTTCCAAGCTTCACTGCTTATCTATTTCCTGTGTTTTTCTTTATCGTGCTTTATGTGTGTAATTAATTAGAATTTCTATCTCATCAAGTTTAGTAAGTTAGTTGTTCAAGTGAACTACAAGATGCTATTATTAGGGACGACAAAATGGGTATTGACACGACACCCGACACGAACACGACACGAAGTTATAGGGTTTAGGTTTAGTCATATGGATTTGGTTCATAAACGGCTAGACACGATTAGACACGACGCTTAACAGGTCAGATGTGGGTTGACTCACAAAACCTATTTAGAACCCGCATAACCCGTTCTTTTCAAAGAAGTCACCCGTTTAACATTTAAAACCAACACAACACGTTTTATCCCGTATTTAAAACCTATTTATTTTGTTATTGTAGATAGTGCTTTCTGAGCAGACAGATCTTGGCCACGTGGCAATCATCTAGCACACCATATTGTGCTCCACACACACTGGATCACCAGCCGCGCTGATCCGCGTGGGGGCTGCGAGACAGGGCCCTCGCATACCACTGCACGGGACTTGTAGGGACTTAGTGGTCTGGAGGCTAGAGTAAGTCCTGTCGCGTGCGAACCAAGTTCGCACGCGACCTTTAGTAACTGCTTTTGCGAGATTTATGCACGAGCTCCATAAACCCGGTCAACCCGGTCAAACCCGGTCAACCCCATAACGGTTCCGGTATACGCGGATAACGTGCTGTAACGGTCCCTATATACACGGACGAACGTGCCGTTGTGGTTAAGATAATTAAGCCGCCATTGATGGGCGCATTAACCACACTACAACTGTCACATTCTCTGTTATATATAGGACGTTAACCCTTCCATACAAGGAGAACACGCCAGACATACACGGAAGCTCTGCCAAACCCCTGTCTCTCTCTCAGACAGTGCTACTGCCTTACTCTCTCCCTACACACAACCCAACACTTCCTGTGCCATTTTCTATTCTCTGCCTTTAGTGTACACGAAGTTCTCTCTGCAGGATTCTCTTGTACACATTTTGGTGAACCCGACGTGAACGAACCATTGCAAGCAACCATGTCTCATGAGGATGATGTCAGTAACAAATCGCCTTCCACGGAGACCACCTCGGGGGAGGAGGCCCGCCGTACTCCTACAGCTACCGGTGAGGCTCCAACGCTAGAAGCCTTGGACGCCACCATCCAGAATCAGGCGAAGGCTCTCAAAGCTCAATCTGCACAGCTAGAACGGATCATGGCTGTCTTGGGGACTCTCGCTCCAAACCCCGCACCAGCCACCGCCGTCTCTCAGGGAGGAGGAGCCTCCACCACTCAAGGATTGGGGTTTCAACCACACCACCCAACCCTAACCTGCAAACTCCGCCGGCGACTACGCAGCTGCCCTCAATTCAGGGGTCAACGGCTCAAATGTTGCCTCTCGCTTCTCACACTCCTCAGCCTCCGGCTTTGGTACCTAATCCGGCCTCACAGTATCCCTTGCCTCCTCCGACGGCAATCTGGGGTGACGTGAATTCACAATATGTTCCTAGCCCTCCTGCGACATATGTGTCGCCTCCACCTGCGGCAACCCCTCCTTCTGCTGCCGAGGGAAGTGCTCCGGAGTGTATGACGTCGCTGCAACGGCGCATAGACACCATTCTAGCTCATCAATCGTTCGCGGATACCATCATCCCGAAGCTTGACAACGATCCGCCTATTCCACGAGAGATCTATCTCATGCCTAACCCCGCTGGGTATAAGGCTCCTAAATGGGATAAGTTCGAAGATGTCAATGGGAACGCTCACGAGCATGTCATGCGCTTCATTGATGTGATGGGGCCGTATGGGGCTGATCCTAAACTGCTGATGCGCGAGTTCCCGAAGTCTTTGGGGAACGTGGCCTACAAGTGGTACAGGACGTTGGAAGCCGGATTCGTGAAGACTTGGGACGACATGGTCAAGAAGTTTTACACTAAGTTCTTCCAAATGGAGGAAAAGGTGACGATGATTCATCTCTCGCGGATGTACCAGAAGCGCGAGGAGGATGGAATAACATTCATCAAGAAGTTCAGGGCCAAGTCCTTGGAGTGCAAAGATGTGCTACTCGAAAGCAGAATCGTGGAGATATGCCTGCAGTGCATGCGAGACGAATATAAAGGTATGCTTATCAACCTGCAAACACCTATGTTTTCGAAGCCAATTGAATGCACGAAGAATATCGAGCCTATAGTGGAGAGACAGAAAAAGAGGAATGCCCCTGAGAGATCCTCGAGCGGAAACACTTTCAAAATTGGGAGATTCAGGTACAAGAGAGGACGCGAGGCTGAAGTGAATACAATCTCGCCCCAAAAGCAGCCGAAGGTAGTGAACTTCGATGCGCCAACGCTGCCATGCTCAGTAGAGGAGGCGAGCCACCTGTGCAGACAATGGCGAAAGGACGGTATCTTGCCGCCGCTCGAAAAGGCACCCTCCAGGGAGATGGTGAGAGACCCGAAGTGGTGCGAATGTCACGGAAAGGTCATGCACCCTACAGCTGATTACAAGAAGCTCATAATCATGGTAAGCCAAAAGATGAAGAATGGCGAATTGATCGTCAGCGGTCAAAGGCAGGATGTGCGAAACAATCCACTCCCTGCCCATGCGGAGCAAGAGCCGAAGGGCAAAGAGTTCGCCATGATCTCGATTGTGGACCTTGAAGAGGTTGCAGAGGATGGTCTACCCATCATTGCCGAGATTCACAACGACGAGGATTACAGTATAGACACCGAGGACGAACGCGCAGACCGGATGAAGGGGTCGCACGGGTTCAGCAGGTTCTTCGACGAGATGAATTTATCAGAAAAATGCCGGACGGAGATGACAAAGGCGATCCTGAGGATAGCAGAAGATTACAAGGAGGATATCGTAGTCTCCAATGGAAAGGTTGTCAGGGCGTCTCGCTCTACAGAAAAGGTCATAACCTTCTCCGCAAGTGACAAAAAGACAGATGCGAGCCATCAGAAGCCTCTGTATGTGACAGCCATCATCAATGGCGTGGAGTTCAAAAGAGCGTTCGTCGACGGAGGAGCAGCAGTTAACGTTGTTTCGCTCCATACTCCGAAGCTAGCGGGAATTCCAAAACACAAGATTGTCAAGCGTCCATCCCCGCTGATGGGATTCGGAAGCGACTCCAGAATGACGATAGGATGGATCCGCCTGGTTGTCCAGATCGGCAAAATCAAGTGTTCAGCAAAATTCCATGTCATAGATGCGAACACTACGTATCACATGATCGTAGGCCGGGCCTGGATTCATCGCTTTGATGCTGTCCCTTCAACGGCTCACCAAGTGATGAAAGCCATTTGGAATGACAGAATAGTAGAGATACCAGCTTCGACAAATGGGAAGAACTTTATAATTTCAGCTCTTTATTACTTTGTTTATTTCATTATTTCTCAGTAGAGAAAGCCTATCCTCTGTGATAGCAGCACCATGCGAATATGATCTTAAGTGATCTTTTAAGCCTATCTGCCACGATAGCAGCCTATGCGAATATGATCTTAAGTGATTTTGTTAAGCCTATCTGCCACGATAGCAGCCTATGCGAATATGATCTTAAGTGATCTTTTAAGCCTATCTGCCACGATAGCAGCCTATGCGAATAAGATCTTAAGTGATCTTTTAAAGCCTATCTGCAACGATAGCAGCCTATGCGAATACGATCTTAAGTGATCTTTTAAAGCCTATCTACCATGATAGCAGCCTATGCGAATATGATCTTAAGTGATCTTTTAAAGCCTATCTTCCACGATAGCAACTCATGCGAATACGATCCTAAGTGATCTTTTAAAAGCCTATCTGCCACGATTGCAGCCTATGCGAGTATGATCTTAAGTGATCTTTCAAGCCTATCTGCCACGATAGCAGCACTATACGAATGCGATCTCAAAATGATTCTTAAGTCTATCCGCCATAATAGCAGCATTATGTGAAATGATCTTAAGTGATCTATACAAGCCTATCTACCGAGATAGCACCCGTTCTTGAGTCTAATCTTAAGTAAATCTCAAGACTATCTGCTAAGATAGCATAGCTACGCAAATACGATCTCGAATGATCCAAAAATATATCTGCAAATTTATCCGACAGATAGCAAATCATAGAAACGATGCAAAGTGCGAATACAATGCTACAAAAGGCGAAATTTGCTAATACGCATGCGAAATTGTAATTTGTTGTAACAAAAACAGCAAATCATACAAAGCGATTTATCATTATGAGTCAAAATGACTTACAATTTATCTGTCTAGATAGCAGCCTACAAGCGAAAAGCTCAGAGCAAGCTAGTTACGCAGCCAACATGGCTTACAATGCATCTAAATAGTAGCCTACAAGCGGAAGTTACACATCAGGGGAATCCTCGATAAAAGAGGGTCGACCTACTGGTTTTAATAGAAACTGTGCGATGCGACGATCTGCGACCAAAGATCTGTAGCAAGTAGGGTGTTCTTATACAATGAACAGCCCGCCATGTCTACAAGACCTATGCGACGCTATGTTCAATATCCCAGGATCTGACAAGGCCATTCTTTGGTCTTATGCCCAAGAGACTGACACGCTCCAACTGCAAGTGCACAGTTATCGGTGTAGTGATAATATTCCGGAAATCCGGGTTGTCGAACCCAAGAGACTTCGTATAAATTAGCTATTAAATTTGTTCTTTGTGTGGGCAAAGTGCAGTTGTTTTGTTCTATTGATCCTACTAAAATTAAAAACAAATGTCTCAATTCATCAATTGAATTGCTTCACGATTAATAAAGATGAATGATTATAAAATTTCTCAAAGTTTGGAAAAGTCAGGATATCTCTAGGGGTCACTAGGTATTTCACACGATATTAGATTTAGGTTTTGTTAACACGATTAACATTTATCTAGCTAAACGAGCACAATTACGTTGAAGATGTCTCAACCAACTCCTATGATTAAACTATTAAAAACTGATTTCTCTAGCCTAATTGAGTTTAAACACGCATTACGAGAATTCGTCTACTCTTTGTTCTAGCTAACTAGCAAGATTTCTCAACCCTAGATACGGCTAGTGTGTATTTCAATTTACCGGGCAATGAATATCGATGTCTCTAACATTCATAACCTAGCTCTATCCTATCAATACGTCTATTGATAACAAAGATGGATTAAACACATAAAATACACATAGCTAGATAAAAAGTTCATCAATTAAGCCAAAAGCATGAAATCAAATCCATAAATCACAAATATCGTGATCAAACCCTAGCTCCCTACGAGATACCCTGAGAAAAGTGTTTAGCTACTCCAAAACATGATCACAATACAAAGTTTCATGATCAAATTAGCAAAACTAGAGAAGAAATAGAGTTTGAGAAGCCAAACGAATGATCCAAAAGCTCCAAGCAAGCTCTCCTAGCTCCAAGCACGTTCCCTAACCTTAGAATACCGATAAAACCAGCCCTAACTCTCTCTAATACGTTCCCAAAGAGTTTAGAACAAGTTAAAAGTAATTACAAAATAACCCCAAATTGTTTCCAAAAAACTGCTGCCTACGAACAAGTCCTGTGACTTGTTTCAACAAGTCCTGTGACTTGTTCCCAACACTTAGAAAATTCTGCTGCATCTAACAAGTCCTGCGACCTCTGTCAACAAGTCCTGCGACTTGTTGGCAGACTTCCAGCAACCTGCTCTTGTCCAACAAGTCCTGTGACTTGTTTCAACAAGTCGTGTGACTTGTTTCCTTAGCCAAAATCTTCAGCTTTTCTTCTCCAACTTTCTTCGTGCCATAGCTTTCTCGTCCGACTTCCGTTTTAGCTCCGTGACCCGCCGTTATAAAGCTCTTCGAGTCTACTTTCAATTGCCACCGGTCTCACCTCCATCTTCATTGTAGAATTCAAAATATCCTCAAAACATCCTTAATTTGCTCTAAAACATCCTGGAAAGGCAACTAAGCTTTTTGAAAAGCAAATAAGAACCCGGATTTTGATCCCGAACTCCGATGAATGAGATTTTTGCACCTTTGGATTCCTTTTGCGACGTAGAATTCGCCCATGTAGAGAAATCTCCGTTTCCGGACCATTTTCTCGTTTTTCTCAATTATTGCCCAAATTTGGCGAAAACATCCAAAATGCGCCAAATCCGCCTTTTTCTTCTATTCCGAAGCTCGTTTCTTCTCTCCACTTGATTCTCGGATGCGTAATTCCTGTCAAACAACAACACGAACACTACCGCGAAGATCAAATGTGATAAATTATCAAAATCATACTCAAAACCATTAAGAAACGCCCGGATTGTACTTTAAAGCTCAAAAACATCCAAATGTGCTTTTTCTTCTTATTTTGGCTCAAATCTCGGCACTTTGCACTGAAACGCACATAAATAACAATATAAAGTGTATATAAGATAACTCTTATTAAGGAGTTATCAAATACCCCCACACTTTCCATTTGCGCGTCTCGAGCAAAGTCTCATCTACTGCATCTAACTGTCTAATAGCCAAACAGACTCAAACGACTCTAACATGACTCACGACACTCTAATGCAGCAAGATGATGCAAATGCAATTCTAGACTCGATCTTAAACACATAAAAACTTTTAAATTCTTTCTTTTTGTGAGAACATGCAATTTCAATCCACAATAGACTAGTGCTCATGGATGCTGAAAGAGTTAGGCAAGAGGTGTGAATCGCAACTAAACTCGACAACAAGTAATTCCCCATAGTTAGTATAGAAAGCTTAACTTTACTATAAAGAACAACCTACCTCTTCATGTGTGCTGATAAAAATAAGAGGCTAACCAAGGCTAAGCCACATTCACTGTCCGAGCTCCTATTCAACTAATGGTCAAATATGATGAGGCTTAAGGACAAAAAGGATATAACTTGTATGAAGCAAAAATTCAAAAGCGTCACATAAACTCACCAAACCCCATATCTCACACACCCTCACATTGATGATAGGATTCCAACCCCCGAATCTCACCGACTCTGGCCCTCAATCCCCTCAAACCTCGGTACCATGTCAATCCCGTGGCCATCAAAGCGAATACTGCGCGAAGACTCAATCAATCTTCAATCTGGAACTAGGAACTTTCACCACTCGTTTTCCAATAAGCACAACTGTATTTCTTTATTCCTCTCCTTTTTTTCTCTCTATCTTTTTTTGTTTCTTCTTTTTTTTTTTCTTTCTCTCAATCAAATATCAATACAATCAAATAAGTATAAGTGGTCCTCCTTCAAGAATCAAGCAGTATAATAATGTCAGGGTAATGAAATAAACAAATCCATGAATGTATATCACAATAATAATACATCTCCCCCTAACTCCATGAAGCACGATGCCACAAACCGTCAAAGTCAAAGCGTGTATGGGGGTGGAGTCGTCAATGCACAATCTCTATGTCCGTAGTCAAATGTCGACACCCCCACACTAGAGTGTAGTCATATCCCCCTCTCAAGTAGTCAAATAAGATATATGTCACGTGCCTAATCCAACCGAACCTCCTACACCAAGATGATAGAAATCCAGTACCTAGCACGTTCCACCAATTAAGTACAGCCAACCCCTTTCGTGCGGATTAGATGTCACACACTCAGGCTCTCCACTACTGTGTCCATGGTGTAATGACATGGAACACCGCCACACCTTAGTGTGCAAGCCAACTCACTCACCCTCGCATCCCCTCGAAGATATCAAATAAAGCACATGCGAATAATAGGACTCACATAAATGTGAAATCGAGCACTCCCTCATCGAACCCCCTCAACGACTGCTCCCTCGTGACGCTCTAGACATGTATTTCTAAACGATATATGATGATGGCCAAGAATCGTCTTCCTAGGTCAAAGAGGCTAACAATGAATCCAAGGATCAATTAGGGTTATCTAGTGGTCCTACAAGGTAAGATCTAAAAGCAGTGAGTGCTCTAATACACATCCTCGCACAGCTGTTCTGTGTGCCACTACGAGGCGGGCTGGCGACTACCTAAGACGGACAACATGAACGTTCGGCTTGTTTAGCAAACACCAAGCTCAACTCTTTTAGAGAAAAACAACACACTTTAGCTTTTAAAATTTAATTTTAGTTTAAAAATAGGTAGGCATTCTCGTAATGAGATTCTCTCTATACTTACTAGGGGGAACTAAAAATGTCACTCTAGGTCAAAATTCACGCCCTATGCCTATAGTTTTCACATGTCACTAAATCAACCAAGTCTATGCTTCTCTCAATTGCTTTTTCTCAAAATTTTCAATTTTCTATTTTTATGAATTTTCTCGTTTTTCATTTTTTTTTTGTATTTTTCATAATATCCTAACTCTATATGCAAGGCTTTGACTCGAAAAAAGTTGACACAACACAGCTAACTTTGTTTGGTGGGTAGACTCAATTATTTAAAAGTGCAAACCAAATATCAATCTATCCTACACAATACGATAATATAAGTAAAAACTCAACAAAAACCACTATAGTGACTCACAATACAATCTAAACACATCCTACATGTAACTGGCTATGCAAGGCAATATTGGCTAGTAGACAGTTAAACCACCCCCACACTGAATGCTTCGTTGTCCTCAACCAATTTAGAGAGTATGCAAGAAGACTGAGCAATCAATGCGGAAGGCCAGTAGATGAGATGGAGCTTGACATACAACAAATATACACAAATTCAGCCAGAGGGAGGAAATACTCACAACCACCTCAAGGGTGGGGAAGAAATCGTGTACAGCAGTCCCCAAGCACAGTGTGGCAACACTTGTGCTCCCATTAGGTCAGTGTGTACTCGCACAACGGGGTCGACTGCTCTCCTCTTCATGAATCTGCGCATTGAGAATCCCCAACTCGTATGCACGAGTCCCTCTAAAGGTCATATGTGCCATGGCACACCGGGGTCGACTCTCCCATATCCTGCTCAAATATGTCACTTGGAAACAAATGTTAGTCCCTCTCTCTCTCATCTCACCAAAATAAATAAACAAAAAAAAAACACGCAATTGTTTTAAAAACTAACTCCCTAAATTAACGCAATAAATAGGTTGGGTTGCCTCCCAACAAGCGCCGTGTAATTTAAGGTCGACGACCCGACCCAGTCACCTCAAAAGATGTTTAATGAGGTCTAGCACGACGTGCCTCCTCCTTCAATTTCTTACTCTTAATCTTCTGCACCACATCATGTGCACTCACCACATTTGGCTTCTTCTCTGGTTCGGGTGGATCAGGATGCAAAACTGTAGGCAACCCAAGAGAAGGATCCACACGATCTTCTCTAAACTTTATCATGGCCAATTTATTCTTCCCCTTGCCCGGAACAAATTCCTTGAACACCAGTGATGAATCTAGAGCCTTAATATTCAACTCCTCAGTCTCTAGATCCACATTTGCGCGCATTGTCTTCAAAAGCGGTCTTCCAAAGATAAGTGGAACATCGCGATCCTCCTTGATGTCCACTATCACAAAGTCAGCTGGAAAGACAAACGCACCCACTTTGACGAGCAAGTTCTCAATTATCCCATTTGCTGTCACAATTGAATTGTCTGCCAGTTGCAGACCCATCTTTACTGGGGTTGGTGCACCAATGCCCAATCTCTGAAATAGGGACAATGGCATGAGATTGATACTCGCGCCTAAATCACAGAGACCATGCGTATGATATCCACCCCCAAGAGTACAGCCTAAGATGACACTGCCTGGATCTCTCATCTTGGGAATGTCTCTTTGTATGACAGTGCTACACGTCTCTGTTAGCTTTACCGTGGCATAGGGTTCTATGTTCTTCTTCCCCCATAGGATTTCCTTCAAGAACTTCTTATACATGGGCATCTGAGCAAGTGCTTCTACAAGAGGAATGTTGATATGCAATTGTTTGAATATATCCATAAATCTCCCAAAGTGTTCCTCATCATTCCTCTTTATCGCCGCCGGATATGGAATTCGTGGATCATAAGTAGCCGGATCGGGAGTGCTCTTTGACTCTTCTTTCTTCTCAACCGTGTCTTTTTATTGGGGACTCACGGCCTTGGGCAACTCTTCACCCAGTTCCTTCTCTGTAGCTTTTGTAGCTTCGGCTCTCGCATGGCTAGGATATGGAGGATCCTGAGTAGTCACACCACTGCGAGTAGTAATAGCTTTGAGCTGCTTAGTAGGAAGAATGGTATTGGAAGGAAGCATACCTGGCGGAAATTTAGCATTCTGATTGGCAATCTGCCCAATCTGAGTCTCGTGGCTCTTTATTGTTGCTTGTATTGAGACAATCGTGCTCTCCATCCTGTCTTGATTAGCTAGTAACTTTCTCAATCAGGCATTTGTCTCTTGCTCTTCTGGTTGCTGAGCCTGTTGCTGTTGAAATTTCCCTTGAGCTTGATACTGAGAATTCGGCTGCTGTCCGGGCGCATATAACCCATTGTTAGGGTTCGCATAGCTAAAGTTGGGGTGATTGCGGTTGTTGGGATGATAAGTGTTAGTCCACTGCTGCTGTCGTGGTGGACCCATGTAATTCACATCTTCAATGGAGCCATATCCCTGATTCTCATCCGCGAGTAACTCACCCATGGGCTTCACTTGTGATGGAGGTTGCACGCTGTGAAATGCTGAGGTCATGGATTCCAGCTTTTGCTCCATAGACTCAATCTTGTTGACTAAGGCTGCATCCCCCGGTTTGGAGTACCTACGAGTTTCAGTTCGTGTAGACTCTCTCTTTGACACGTTATTCAGCAGATCTTGAGCTCGTTGTGCCCCAAGCCCCATAAAATTTCCTCCAGCTAGCATATCCAACTGATCAGCTGTCTCCTTGTCCAGTGCAGTGTAGAAATAATGGAAGATCTTGTGCCATGGCTCCCCATGATTCGGACATCTACGGAGAATTTGGCTGAACTTCCTCCAAGCATCTCCCAATGACCTATCTTCTTCCTGAGTGAATTTTGCAATCTCAGCCATCTGCTGAGCGACTCTGGATGGTGGACAATACTTCCTCAGAAACTCATGACAACAATCCGCCCATGTCACTATGCTACCAGCTGGCAGCTCCATAAGCCACTTCTTGGCTTTTCCAGATAAGGAGAAGGGAAATAGTAATTGCTTAACTGTTTCATCTGGAACTCGTTGGTCGTGCAGGGTTGATGTGATTTGCTCAAATACCAGCAGATGGTGATTGGGATCATCTCCTGGAGCTCCGCTGAATGCGCACTCATCACGAACCATATTGATCATATGTTGGCGCAACTCGAAGTGTTGGGCATTGATATGTGGCCTGACAATGGTAGGCTGATAACACGCTGGAGTAGTCCTGAAATAATCCACCATAGGGCGTTCTTCAATCTCGGCATTGTTCTGCCTGTTGTTTCCCCCATTATTCCCATTATTGTTCCCACCGATGTTCGCCACTTGTGCCCCCACACCAGGACGTGGTTGTGGATTTGGGGGAGCCAAGCGATCCATCATTGCCTGCATCTCAGCCATTTGAGCCCTCAGCTCCTCAGTTTCTCGTGCTTTATTGGCTGCATCTTCTACAGCTGCTGCTCTAGCTTCCTCCGCATCCTACATACCTTTGCGGATCCTCTCAAACTCAGCTCTAGTTTCGTCATCCATAGCAACTGAGCTTGTCTTCCTCTTGTCTCTACGTTGTGCGCGTAACAAAGTTTCCGGGTCCTCAAGTGTTGGGTGCAAAGGCTCGTCTCGAGAACGGGACATGCACCGTGAAGTTCAACCTGAAAACACAGATTACACACAGAAAGTAGGTGAGTAACAGATATAAACTGAAAAAGTAAATCCCTAAAGAGAAAAATAATAAATAATTTATTTGAAGTCCCCGGCAACGGCGGCAAAAACTTGACACGCTCCAACTGCAAGTGCACAGTTGTCGGTGTAGTGATAATATTCCGGAAATCCGGGTTGTCGAACCCAAGAGACTTCGTGTAAATTAGCTATTAAATTTGTTCTTTGTGTGGGCAAAGTGCAGTTGTTTTGTTCTATTGAACCTACTAAAATTAAAAACAATTGCCTCAATTAATCAATTGAATTGCTTCACGATTAATAAAGATGAATGATTATAAAATTTCTCAAAGTTTGGAAAAGTCAGGATATCTCTAGGGGTCACTAGGTATTTCACACGATATTGGATTTATGTTTTGTTAACACGATTAACATTTATCTAGCTAAACGAGCACAATTACGTTGAAGATGTCTCAACCAACTCCTATGATTAAACTATTAAAAACTGATTTCTCTAGCCTAATTGAGTTTAAACACGCATTACGAGAATTCGTCTAATCTTTGTTCTAGCTAACTAGCAAGATTTCTCAACCCTAGATACGGCTAGTGTGTATTTCAATTTTTCGGGCAATGAATATCGATGTCTCTAACATTCATAACCCAGCTCTATCCTATCAATACGTCTATTGATAACAAAGATGGATTAAACACATAAAATACACATAGCTAGATAAAAAGTTCATCAATTAAGCCAAAAGCATGAAATCAAATCCATAAATCACAAATATCGTGATCAAACCCTAGCTCCCTACGAGATACCCTGAGAAAAGTGTTTAGCTACTCCAAAACATGATCACAATACAAAGTTTCATGATCAAAATAGCAAAACTAGAGAAGAAATAGAGTTTGAGAAGCCAAACGAATGATCCAAAAGCTCCAAGCAAGCTCTCCTAGCTCCACGCACGTTCCCTAACCTTAGAATACCGATAAAACCAGCCCTAACTCTCTCTAATACGTTCCCAAAGAGTTTAGAACAAGTTACAAGTAATTACAAAATAACCCCAAATTGTTTCCAAAAAACTGCTGCCTACGAACAAGTCCTGTGACTTGTTTCAACAAGTCCTGTGACTTGTTCCCAACACTTAGAAAATTCTGCTGCATCTAACAAGTCCTGCGACCTCTGTCAACAAGTCCTGCGACTTGTTGGCAGACTTCCAGCAACCTGCTCTTGTCCAACAAGTCCTGTGACTTGTTTCAACAAGTCGTGTGACTTGTTTCCTTAGCCAAAATCTTCAGCTTTTCTTCTCCAACTTTCTTCGTGCCATAGCTTTCTCGTCCGACTTCCGTTTTAGCTCCGTGACCCGCGGTTATAAAGCTCTTCGAGTCTACTTTCAATTGCCACCGGTCTCACCTCCATCTTCATTGTAGAATGCAAAATATCCTCGAAACATCCTTAATTTGCTCTAAAACATCCTGGAAAGGCAACTAAGCTTTTTGAAAAGCAAATAAGAACCCGGATTTTGATCCCGAACTCCGATGAATGAGATTTTTGCACTTTTGGATTCCTTTTGCGACGTAGAATTCTCCCATGTAGAGAAATCTCCGTTTCCGGACCATTTTCTCGTTTTTCTCAATTATTGCCCAAATTTGGCTAAAACATCCAAAATGCGCCAAATCCGCCTTTTTCTTCTATTCCGAAGCTCGTTTCTTCTCTCCACTTGATTCTCGCATGCGTAATTCCTGTCAAACAACAACACGAACACTACCGCGAAGATCAAATGTGATAAATTATCAAAATCATACTCAAAACCATTAAGAAACGCCCGGATTGTACTTTAAAGCTCAAAAACATCCAAATGTGCTTTTTCTTCTTATTTTGGCTCAAATCTCGGCACTTTGCACCGAAACGCACATAAATAACAATATAAAGTGTATATAAGATAACTCTTATTAAGGAGTTATCAAATACCCCCACACTTTCCATTTGCGCGTCCCGAGCAAAGTCTCATCTACTGCATCTAACTGTCTAATAGCCAAACAGACTCAAACGACTCTAACATGACTCACGACACTCTAATGCAGCAAGATGATGCAAATGCAATTCTAGACTTGATCTTAAACACATAAAAACTTTTAAATTCTTTCTTTTTGTGAGAACAGGCAATTTCAATCCACAACAGACTAGTGCTCATGGATGCTGAAAGAGTTAGGCAAGAGGTGTGAATCGCAACTAAACTCGACAACAAGTAATTCCCCATAGTTAGTATAGAAAGCTTAACTTTACTATAAAGAACAACCTACCTCTTCATGTGTGCTGATAAAAATAAGAGGCTAACCAAGGCTAAGCCACATTCACTGTCCGAGCTCCTATTCCACTAATGGTCAAATATGATGAGGCTTAAGGACAAAAAGGATATAACTTGTATGAAGCAAAAATTCTAAAGCGTCACATAAACTCACCAAACCCCATATCTCACACACCCTCACATTGATGATAGGAATCCACAACCCGAATCTCACCGACTATGGCCCTCAATCCCCTCAAACCTCGGTACCATGTCAATCCCGTGGCCATCAAAGCGAATACTGCGCGAAGACTCAATCAATCTTCAATCTGGAACTAGGAACTTTCACCACTCGTTTTCCAATAAGCACAACTGTATTTCTTTATTCCTCTCCTTTTTTTCTCTCTATCTTTTTTTTGTTTCTTATTTTTTTTTTCTTTCTCTCAATCAAATATCAATACAATCAAATAAGTATAAGTGGTCCTCCTTCAAGAATCAAGCAGTATAATAATGTCAGGGTAATGAAATAAACAAATCCATGAATGTATATCGCAATAATAATACATCTCCCCCTAACTCCATGAAGCACGATGCCACAAACCGTCAAAGTCAAAGCGTGTATGGGGGTGGAGTCGTCAATGCACAATATCTATGTCCGTAGTCAAATGTCGAAACCCCCACACTAGAGTGTAGTCATATCCCCCTCTCAAGTAGTCAAATAAGATATATGTCACGTGCCTAATCCAACCGAACCTCCTACACCAAGATGATAGAAATCCAGTACCTAGCACGTTCCACCAATTAAGTACAGCCAACCCCTTTCGTGCGGATTAGATGTCACACACTCAGGCTCTCCACTACTGTGTCCATGGTGTAATGACATGGAACACCGCCACACCTTAGTGTGCAAGCCAACTCACTCACCCTCGCATCCCCTCGAAGATATCAAATAAAGCACATGCGAATAATAGGACTCACATAAATGTGAAATCGAGCACTCCCTCATCGAACCCCCACAACGACTGCTCCCTCGTGACGCTCTAGACAGGTATTTCTAAACGATATATGATGATGGCCTAGAATCGTCTTCCTAGGTCAAAGAGGCTAACAATGAATCCAAGGATCAATTAGGGTTATCTAGTAGTCCTACAAGGTAAGATCTAAAAGCAGTGAGTGCTCTAATACACATCCTCGCACAGCTGTTCTGTGTGCCACTACGAGGCGGGCTGGCGACTACCTAAGACGGACAACATGAACGTTCGGCTTGTTTAGCAAACACCAAGATCAACTCTTTTAGAGAAAAACAACACACTTTAGCTTTTAAAATTTAATTTTAGTTTAAAAATAGGTAGGCATTCCCGTAATGAGATTCTCTCTATACTTACTAGGGGGAACTAAAAATGTCACTCTAGGTCAAAATTCACGCCCTATGCCTATAGTTTTCACATGTCACTAAATCAACCAAGTCTATGCTTCTCTCAGTTGCTTTTTCTCAAAATTTTCAATTTTCTATTTTTATGAATTTTCTCTTTTTTCATTTTTTTTTTGTATTTTTCATAATATCCTAACTCTATATGCAAGGCTTTGACTCGAAAAAAGTTGACACAACACAGCTAACTTTGTTTGGTGGGTAGACTCAATTATTTAAAAGTGCAAACCAAATATCAATCTATCCTACACAATAGGACAATATAAGTAAAAACTCAACATAAACCACTATAGTGACTCACAATACAATCTAAACACATCCTACATGTAACTGGCTATGCAAGACAATATTGGCTAGTAGACAGTTAAACCACCCCCACACTGAATGCTTCGTTGTCCTCAACGAATTTAGAGAGTATGCAAGAAGACTGAGCAATCAATGCGGAAGGCCAGTAGATGAGATGGAGCTTGACATACAACAAATATACACAAATTCAGCCAGAGGGAAGAAATACACACAACCACCTCAAGGGTGGGGAAGAAATCGTGTACAGCAGTCCCCAAGCACAGTGTGGCACCACTTGTGCTCCCATTAGGTCAGTGTGTACTCGCACAATGGGGTCGATTGCTCTCCTCTTCATGAATCTGCGCATTGAGAATCCCCAACTCGTATGCACGAGTCCCTCTAAAGGTCATATGTGCATGGCACACCGGGGTCGACTCTCCCATATCCTGCTCAAATATGTCACTTGGAAACAAATGTTAGTCCCTCTCTCTCTCATCTCACCAAAATAAATAAACAAAAAAAAAACACGCAATTGTATTAAAAACTAACTCCCTAAATTAACGCAATAAATAGGTTGGGTTGCCTCCCAACAAGCGCCGTGTAATTTAAGGTCGACGACCCGATCCAGTTACCTCAAAAGATGTTTAAGGAGGTCTAGCACGACGTGCCTCCTCCTTCAATTTCTTACTCTTAATCTTCTGCACCACATCATGTGCACTCACCACATTTGGCTTCTTCTCTGGTTCGGGTGGATCAGGATGCAAAACTGTAGGCAACCCAAGAGAAGGATCCACACGATCTTCTCTAAACTTTATCATGGCCAATTTATTCTTCCCCTTGCCCGGAACAAATGCCTTGAACACCAGTGATGAATCTAGAGCCTTAATAGTCAAATCCTCAGTCTCTAGATCCACATTTGCGCGCATTGTCTTCAAAAGCGGTCTTCCAAAGATAAGTGGAACATCGCGATCCTCCTTGATGTCCACTATCACAAAGTCAGCTGGAAAGACAAACGCACCCACTTTGACGAGCAAGTTCTCAATTATCCCATTTGCTGTCACAATTGAATTGTCTGCCAGTTGCAGACCCATCTTCACTGGGGTTGTGCACCAATGCCCAATCTCTGAAATAGGGACAATGGCATGAGATTGATACTCGCGCCTAAATCACAGAGACCATGCGTATGATATCCACCCCCAAGAGTGCAGCCTAAGATGACACTGCCTGGATCTCTCATCTTAGGAATGTCTCTTTGTATGACAGTGCTACACGTCTCTGTTAGCTTTACCGTGGCATAGGGTTCTATGTTCTTCTTCCCCCATAGGATTTCCTTCAAGAACTTCTTATACCTGGGCATCTGAGCAAGTGCTTCTACAAGAGGAATGTTGATATGCAATTGTTTGAATATATCCATAAATCTCCCAAAGTGTTCCTCATCATTCCTCTTTATCGCCGCCGGATATGGAATTCGTGGCTCATAAGTAGCCGGATCGGGAGTGCTCTTGGACTCTTCTTTCTTCTCAACCGTGTCCTTTGATTGGGGACTCACGGCCTTGGGCAACTCTTCACCCAATTCCTTCTCTGTAGCTTTTGTAGCTTCGGCTCTCGCATGGCTAGGATATCGAGGATCTTGAGTAGTCACACCACTGCGAGTAGTAATAGCTTTGAGCTGCTCAGTAGGAAGAATGGTATTGGAAGGAAGCATACCTGGCGGAAATTTAGCATTCTGATTGGCAATCTGCCCAATCTGAGTCTCGTGGCTCTTTATTGTTGCTTGCATTGAGACAATCGTGCTCTCCATCCTGTCTTGATTAGCTAGTAACTTTCTCAATAAGGCATTTGTCTCTTGCTCTTCTGGTTGCTGAGCCTGTTGCTGTTGAAATTTCCCTTGAGCTTGATACTGAGAATTCGGCTGCTGTCCGGGCGCATATAACCCATTGTTAGGGTTCGCATAGCTAAAGTTGGGGTGATTGCGGTTGTTGGGATGATAAGTATTAGTCCACTGCTGCTGTCGTGGTGGACCCATGTAATTCACATCTTCAATGGAGCCATATCCCTGATTCTCATCCGCGAGTAACTCACCCATGGGCTTCACTTGTGATGGAGGTTGCATGCTGTGAAATGCTGAGGTCATGGATTCCAGCTTTTGCTCCATAGACTCAATCTTGTTGACTAAGGCTGCATCCCCCGGTTTGGAGTACCTACGAGTTTCAGTTCGTGTAGACTCTCTCTTTGACACGTTATTCAGCAGATCTTGAGCTCGTTGTGCCCCAAGCCCCATAAAATTTCCTCCAGCTAGCATATCCAACTGATCAGCTGTCTCCTTGTCCAGTGCAGTGTAGAAATAATGGAAGAGCTTGTGCCATGGCTCCCCATGATTCGGAAATCTACGGAGAATTTGGCTGAACTTCCTCCAAGCATCTCCCAATGAGCTGTCTTCTTCGTGAGTGAACTTTGCAATCTCAGCCATCTGCTGAGCGACTCTGGATGGTGGCAAATACTTCCTCAGAAACTCATGACAACAATCCGCCCATGTCACTATGCTACCAGCTGGCAGCTCCATAAGCCACTTCTTGGCTTTTCCAGATAAGGAGAAGGGAAATAGTAATAGCTTAACTGTTTCATCTGGAACTCGTTGGTCGTGCAGGGTTGATGTGATTTGCTCAAATACCAGCAGATGGTGATTGGGATCATCTCCTGGAGCTCCGTTGAATGCGCACTCATCACGAACCATATTGATCATATGTTGGCGCAACTCGAAGTATTGGGCATTGATATGTGGCCTGACAATGGTAGGCTGATAACACGCTGGAGTAGTCCTGAAATAATCCACCATAGGGCGTTCTTCAATCTCGGCATTGTTCTGCCTGTTGTTTCCCCCATTATTCCCATTATTGTTCCCACCGATGTTCGCCACTTGTGCCCCCACACCAGGACGTGGTTGTGGATTTGGGGGAGCCAAGCGATCCATCATTGCCTGCATCTCAGCCATTTGAGCCCTCAGTTCCTCAGTTTCTCGTGCTTTATTGGCTGCATCCTCTACAGCTGCTGCTCTAGCTGCCTCCGCATCCTGCATACCTTTGCGGATCCTCTCAAACTCAGCTCTAGTTTCGTCATCCATAGCAACTGAGCTTGTCTTCCTCTTGTCTCTACGTTGTGCGCGTAACAAAGTTTCCGGGTCCTCAAGTGTTGGGTGCAAAGGCTCGTCTCGAGAACGGGACATGCACCGTGAAGTTCAACCTGAAAACACAGATTACACACAGAAAGTAGGTGAGTAACAGATATAAACTGAAAAAGTAAATCCCTAAAGAGAAAAATAATAACTAATTTATTTGAAGTCCCCGGCAACGGCGCCAAAAACTTGACACGCTCCAACTGCAAGTGCACAGTTGTCGGTGTAGTGATAATATTCCGGAAATCCGGGTTGTCGAACCCAAGAGACTTCGTGTAAATTAGCTATTAAATTTGTTCTTTGTGTGGGAAAAGTGCAGTTGTTTTGTTCTATTGATCCTACTAAAATTAAAAACAAATGTCTCAATTAATCAATTGAATTGCTTCAGGATTAATAAAGATGAATGATTATAAAATTTCTCAAAGTTTGGAAAAGTCAGGATATCTCTAGGGGTCACTAGGTATTTCACACGATATTGGATTTATGTTTTGTTAACACGATTAACATTTATCTAGCTAAACGAGCACAATTACGGTGAAGATGTCTCAACCAACTCCTATGATTAAACTATTAAAAACTGATTTCTCTAGCCTAATTGAGTTTAAACACGCATTACGAGAATTCGTCTACTCTTTGTTCTAGCTAACTAGCAAGATTTCTCAACCCTAGATACGGCTAGTGTGTATTTCAATTTTCCGAGCAATGAATATCGATGTCTCTAACATTCATAACCTAGCTCTATCCTATCAATACGTCTATTGATAACAAAGATGGATTAAACACATAAAATACACATAGCTAGATAAAAAGTTCATCAATTAAGCCAAAAGCATGAAATCAAATCCATAAATCACAAATATCGTGATCAAACCCTAGCTCCCTACGAGATACCCTGAGAAAAGTGTTTAGCTACTCCAAAACATGATCACAATACAAAGTTTCATGATCAAAATAGCAAAACTAGAGAAGAAATAGAGTTTGAGAAGCCAAACGAATGATCCAAAAGCTCCAAGCAAGCTCTCCTAGCTCCAAGCACGTTCCCTAACCTTAGAATACCGATAAAACCAGCCCTAACTCTCTCTAATACGTTCCCAAAGAGTTTAGAACAAGTTAAAAGTAATTAAAAAATAACCCCAAATTGTTTCCAAAAAACTGCTGCCTACGAACAAGTCCTGTGACTTGTTTCAACAAGTCCTGTGACTTGTTCCCAACACTTAGAAAATTCTGCTGCATCTAACAAGTCATGTGACCTCTGTCAACAAGTCCTGCGACTTGTTGGCAAACTTCCAGCAACCTGCTCTTGTCCAACAACTCCTGTGACTTGTTTCAACAAGTCGTGTGACTTGTTTCCTTAGCCAAAATCTCCAGCTTTTCTTCTCCAACTTTCTTCGTGCCATAGCTTTCTCGTCCGACTTCCGTTTTAGCTCCGTGACCCGCCGTTATAAAGCTCTTCGAGTCTACTTTCAATTTCCACCGGTCTCACCTCCATCTTCATTGTAGAATGCAAAATATCCTCAAAACATCCTTAATTTGCTCTAAAACATCCTGGAAAGGCAACTAAGCTTTTTGAAAAGCAAATAAGAACCCGAATTTTGATCCCGAACTCCGATGAATGAGATTTTTGCACTTTTGGATTCCTTTTGCGACGTAGAATTCGCCCATGTAGATCAATCTCCGTTTCCGGACCACTTTCTCGTTTTTCTCAATTATTGCCCAAATTTGGCGAAAACATCCAAAATGCGCCAAATCCGCCTTTTTCTTCTATTCCGAAGCTCGTTTCTTCTCTCCACTTGATTCTCGCATGCGTAATTCCTGTCAAACAACAACACTAACACTACCGCGAAGATCAAATGTGATAAATTATCAAAATCGTACTCAAAACCATTAAGAAACGCCCGAATTGTACTTTAAAGCTCAAAAACATCCAAATGTGCTTTTTCTTCTTATTTTGGCTCAAATCTCGGCACTTTGCACCGAAACGCACACAAATAACAATATAAAGTGTATATAAGATAACTCTTATTAAGGAGTTATCAGAGACGTGCCTGAGGAACCACCTGTTCCGGTGTATGCAGCTGTGAAGAACAGGTAAGCACCAACTCCTAGGGCAAGAGGCTCCTTGTCCACGGAGACGAGCACAATGGCTCGCCACCCTGAGCTCAAGAACGTGGTGGCGAATGATCAACCTCCGGGCAAGCTAGAGGAGAAATCCGCCGTTCATTACGAATTGGTAGCAAGGTCACTACGGCGCTGGACCTCGCCGGGAGGCGGCAGGAAACATGACCTGCAAGCATAATAGACGAAGAAAATTCTTCGAGCAAACATGAGGTATTATCTGCATCTTCTTTATGACAGTCATAAAGTTCAATAAGCCTTGTAAAGCAGATCTTGGAAGCTATTTCTATGGCACAAAGCACACACTCAGGTTTCACAACTTGAAGCTGCCATGAATCAACGAAAGACAAGCGTTGAAGCCAACAGTCGTAAGGACTCACGGCAAGCCACATTGTGGGATGAAGAACCCAAATAAGCTTAAGGCAGGGTTTATATAGACCCTGTTGAGACTCTTCAGTTGTTGAGATGAGTCAGCAAAACTTGAAAAGAGGGTAAGAATCAATCACTTACGCCTTGAAAAGAGGTAACAATCAATTGCCTACTAAAGGCTACGAAGATTCGGTTGCGTATCCTAATTAATGACGGATGGTCATGATACGGCTGGACTTCCCAAGGAAAGCGTGCTTATCTAATGAACAATTAGCGTGAAAATCAAGGCAGAATATCAATTGCTGACGTCATAATTGATATGCACAGAGATATTCGAGCAAATCCCGGGAACGGCAAAACAGGCATTCAAATTCTTTTTTTGAAAAAAAAAGGGGGAGAAACCCTAGCAACATTACAGTAATGTTTTAGCATTTTTTCTCCACACAGATTTGCTACTTTTAAAAATAAGCCTTTGACCAGGGAGTCATTGTGAGTAAACTGACGCGACAGATTTTCCACTTGCTCCACTTCTTGCTTCAATTGCTCGTATTTTGCGTTCATCTCATGGAAGAGCTTCACAGCCTCTTCAGCCTTTTGCTTTTGCTGCTCCACCTTCTGCTCCTCAGCTGCAAGGTTATGGTAGCCGCGCTTTAAATTCACGGCGGCGCGAATCTGGGTGACTCTTTTGACAAGAAACCCAAAGCCCAGCTTGACTTGAACCTTGGCGAGAAGGTTTTGACACATGCCGAAAAGAAGCTCCGCGCTCTGAGGAGAAATGGTCGCAGGTGTGGCCGCGGATAGCTGCTCCAAAATCCTGATGGCTTCAGTCAAAAACAGCCTCCTGTCGAAGGGCCCTATTTCCAGAGACCTCACAAACGATTGAGGATAGGAGAGACGCATTCGAACTAGCCAGTCCACGTCAGCTTGCTTCAACCCTAAAGCAATGTTAAAATGAGTTAGACTATCGAACTTGCAAATGAAGAATGGAAGATGCGAACAAAAATCACGGCATACCAGTTCCTTCAAGGATCTCGCGCAAAGAAGGAATGCGCATTACTGGGGCAGTTGAAGACTGTCTCTGCTCCATTGACCTCCTGTCAGCCGCATGCTCTAACTCCTCATAGTTGGTAGGAAGAGTATAAGCCGCACCAGGTGCGATTGCAGCCCCGACCTGCGAACTCCAAAAGTTCCACGCAGGTAGAGGTGCCGCAGGCTCAGTCATTGCCAGAGGCATGGCAGCGGCAGAAGTTGCAGCTTGATCAGGGATGCCTTCAGGTGTGATAGCGGCAGCAGCGTTCGTTCCTGTTTCCTCAGCACCAGCATGGGAATCTTCCTCCATCAACACAGTGTCAGCTTCGGCATCATCAGAAAGATCAATGACGTCCTCGAAGGGCTCTCCCGCATATTCAGCAGCTGCGACAGGCTTCTCGTTATGAGAACTCGGCACCGGGACATAGGATGCAGAAGGCTGACTCCTTTGTTCCAACATGGCTTCATCAGCGTTGCCTGCGATACAAGATACGATGATGCGAGGTAACTTGTATTGCATAATATTTCATTATCTTTGTTAAGCTAAGAGCGAGCACCTCCACACGAAGGTGGGATTGCAGCATCCTCGTCATATGTTAAGGACGTGGAACCTTGCCTTATTAATGTATCTTCATTAATCATGTTTTTAAGCTGAGCGTGACCTAGGGCGCGAAGAAACCAGTCATGATTATGTTTGGATTGCTAAGCCTAGTTCACACATGTCGCTCAAATGATTACCTGAAGGTTCACCGCACTTGCCTACTAGCCAGCGGCGAATGTCATCTTTCGACACGCCGTGCTTTAGCGCACCGACAATAACATCTCGGTAAGTTACTGCGAGATTAAAAATCTCACCTTCATTACCGCCTGCGATTTCTTCGAAGTCCGCGTGGGCTTGCACTAGAGCTGCTGCATCTTCTTCTGGAGCCGTATCCTCCTCGTCAACTTGAGGAGCCACCTCTTCTGGAAGCACATCTTCCTCATCAGTTGGACGCACTAGGTCGTCGACGTGTTGTTCTTCTAGGCTCCTTTGCTTCACGCGTTCGAGCTCCTCTTCTTCTCGCTTTCTTCTTCTTTCAGCAGCCTCCACAGCTGTTCTCCTGGACTCGGCAAGAATGTCCTCGCTTATGGTTTCGTCGGAAACACCAGAATGAGAACTCCTCTTCTGCTTCTTGGAAAAAAGGCCACTGATGGTCTCATCGTCATCATCTGTTAAGAAACAATTCGTTCAGATAAGATTTCAAAAGAGTTAAGGTAATGAGAAGAGAAGTACGATTGAGATACCTCCTGACTCTTCCTCTTGTATCTCATCTCTCTCTCTGTCTCTGACATCTTCAATTCTTTCCTCTTCTTCATCTCCTTCTCTTGTCTCTCTTCCCTCATCCTCTTCCTCCCGGCCAAACGGAACAAAGGTCTCCACTGCGAGCTCCTTCCGCGCTTTACTGGTCATGCGACCTTTACCTTTATCCCTGGCAGTAAGGGATCTCGCAGGAGGGGAAGTTGGAGCGCTCCTAGGGGAAGAGATTGTGATTCCTCTTTGTCTGGGCCTCTTCGCTCTCGGAACAGCAGTCGCTGGAGGAGATGGATCATTCCTGGGAGGAGACAAGGCTGGAGTATTGTCTATCAACGAATCAGCAAAAGCATTCATGATCTCGCGAATATTGGTCTCAACCGCGGGATCCATCTTCGATGCCAGCCGAACTGGTTGTCCTTGCCTTCTTGCAGTAACAATGGTGGTGACCAGTGATTTGGAACGCTCACCAGATGCAAACCTCCTCACATAGCACTGCAGCAGGAAACGAAGCATGAAGTTTTCAATATATATTGGAATAAAGAAACTTAGCACTTGCAAGAGAAATTGCTTACCTTAGCGAAAGTTTTGCTGTATCTGATGACATGCGAATCACCTCTCCTAACTGCGGCTATATTTTCATCAAGAATGATGGAGGGACACATGTGATTCTCGCGATCCAGCAACGAATAGCAGCCATATTCAGACTCGTCCAGGCTACAGTTGGGACGAAAAGGGAAAGAATTCCTTTTGATCACAGGAGCTCTGCTTGGCTGAGGGGCCGACTGCGTCTCAAACCTTGTCTGCTGGGCATTCCAATAAGTGATCCAGTTTCTGGAATAGCCACCTTCGCGGTTACCTGGAGGCTGCTCGAAGGGAAGATTGCTCCTCAAGATTTTTTTACACTCCCTAGACAATAACCGCTTGTAGCAGCCTCTTATGATAGACTGCGGCCAGATTGATGGTGCTACCGCGTCGAAGCCAAACTGGGGAGAAACGCGAGTGGGATCGACATCCACGGTAATTCTCTCGTACCTAGGAGCGAGCTCACGAACATGCTCTGCAAGAGCAGGAAGAGAACCTCTCAGACACCAGCAAAAGAATTCGCGATAGCGCTCGTGGAAATGCTCCTCGCCCTCGAAAAGGAGCTCTTCTGAGAAAGCAACAGCCTTAGAGGGATACAATTTTGGGAACCATCGCACATTCTCAACGCGCGTGGCATAAGGCCTGGCTATAAACTCTTCCCGATTTTCGCATATCATGCTCCAAACGCACTTGGGAAAGTTAGTTCCAAACCACCTCGCAGCCCTGCCGCTATTACGCTCCTCCTCCGTACCAGGGGGACACCATTTGCTGGGCTTATAAGGGACTGGGGCATAAGAGGGTCATCGCTCGAAGACCCACATTGTCAAGAAAGCAATGTTAATGTAAGTCAGTACGTCGAGGCGACCACGCGTCATTGCCACGACCAGCTGATCCAACCTGTGGTACAGCGTGCCCAAGACTAAGGGTCCAAGTGCGACTTTCTGACCAAGGGCCAATTTCACAGCAAGAGGCAGAACATGATAGAAGACCCCATCATGCGGATGACCATCGATTAAATACCTCGACAACCAGGCACAGAGGAAGGTGCATAGGGTCAAGTGATAACCCTTGCCATTCACATAGTTCTTAGCCTTCGGGTTTTGGCTCAGAAGCTTCTTGGTGATACTGCTGTTCGCATAATCGCGAAAGAAATATTGCACCCACTTGTTCCACGTGTTCTTCGCAGATGTGTCAACCAACTGCCAGTCGGGGAGGACTTTTGTAGGAATCCATCGGGTGGAAATTTTCTTCACTTCTGACAAGCACTCCTCCATCTGCTTGTACAAAGCGATCTTCGCATCAGTCCTCAAGGGACTCAAAGGATCCACCTCGCCCACGGGAGACAGATTGTAGCATGTGCACATCTTCAAGCGTGGGAGCAGCCTCGAACTCAGCGAAATGGAATGTGTGAGTCGCAGGCGAGTAACGAGAAAGAAGGTTTAGAAGCATGGATTGGTCCAGCTTCACAGCAGCACCCTTCATAGCATGAATTGCGAAGTATATACCAGCATCGTTTAAAGTCATGGCATGATTGGTCAATACATGGTCAATCCACTCATCTATGAAGTCCAATTTCTGAACAAACGCTTGAGTGGAAATCGCAGTGTATGGGAAGTACCCATTTTCGACTCCCAATCGAACCACATCTTCGGAATCGATCAATTCGAGCAGCGCCTAGTTAACTGGAGGGGTTAACGTTTGCAATTCTTCACCAGGGACAGGGATTGGCAGTTTCTTCGCCTTAACCCTAGCATGATAAAAGTCTTTGCCACCCAGATAGGGGGCTTTTCGCCATAAAGCCCGGGGAAGATCAGGTATTTCTTCGACCTCCTTAATGGGTTAGTTTCCTTTTGTCTTTGCCATTCCTGCGGAAAAGCAAGAAAAAAGGGGGGAGAAATACACATACTTTAGTTCGAATTTCAAGATTCAGTTCAAAGCGTACGAGGATTTATTGGAAGAAAGATGAACAGTCCAGTGGCAATCTTCAAAATTAGAGATGGGAATCGTTTCCATTATCAGGGATTTTAGAAACCCTACATTCAAGATCCTTATCATCTGGGGATTAAATCAAAATTGGATTCAAAGAGCAAGATCTTCTTCATAGCTTTCAATGGTTGACATATTTCAGAAAGTTATGGGTTTGCAGATCCAATGCAGTTCAAAGCATATATCAGTATATTAAACAAAATTGAACAAGGCCAACCTTGTTTTGGTAAAGCTTGCTTGGATGCGCACAGTTGAAGAAGACGATTGACAAGAGAGAACTGATGATTGATTATCTGAATTTGCTCTTGAAGGCTTCCGGGTATCATTCACTTTAATAGAAAGAAGTGATGCTTTTGCAACAATGGAGAGTACAGAGTATTTATCCAAAGACAATGAAGGGTTGCGTCCTTTCAGTAGTCGAATCGCAACTGTCACCGTCGAATCGCGCAATCAAAGGACAAGCTGACGTCACGCCTAAAACCCTAAAAGACCAGACGGCACGACTTTAGGGGTTTAGGTCATAATGGAACGCACAGGGGCTGAATCTGCACACATTTGAATTGGTGCGTGGCGGCGACGCGTACGTTGGTTCATGCGCATGGAAGCCTATCCGGCTATGAGTCTTCACGCGCAGAAAGGGGGCTAATGTAGATAGTGCTTTCTGAGCAGACAGATCTTGGCCACGTGGCAATCATCTAGCACACCATATTGTGCTCCACACACACTGGATCACTAGCCGCGCTGATCCGCGTGGGGGCTGCGAGACAGGGCCCTCACATACCACTGCACGGGACTTGTAGGGACTTAGTGGTCTGGAGGCTAGAGTAAGTCCTGTCGCGTGCGAACCAAGTTCGCACGCGACCTTTAGTAACTGATTTTGAGAGATTTATGGCACGAGCTCCATAAACCCGGTTAACACGGTCAAACCCGGTCAACCCCATAACGGTTCCGGTATACGCGGATAACGTGCTGTAACGGTCCCTATATACACGGACGAACGTGTCGTTGTGGTTAAGCTAATTAAGCCGCCATTGATGGGCGCATTAACCACACTAAAACGGTCACATTCTCTGTTATATATAGGACGTTAACCCTTCCATACAAGGAAAACACGCCAGACATACGCGGAAGCTCTGCCAAACCCCTGTCTCTCTCTCAGACAGTGCTACTGCCTTACTCTCTCCCTACACACAACCCAACACTTCCTGTGCCATTTTCTATTCTCTGCCTTTAGTGTACACGAAGTTCTCTCTGCAGGATTCTCTTGTACACAGTTATATATAACTAATATACTAGATATTCAAGCCTAACCCACTAAAAATTTTACCTACATTTTCCTCAAAAAATTACCATAGTTTATTCCAATAAAAATTCTATAATTGGTCTATAGATCCTTATCCTCTCACGATCCTTTCTGTCTACCCTTACTCACCTCCGCCCATCGGGCTCTGGCTTGTTGCAGGTTGCGAATTTGCAATTTCAGCTTCATCATTGCCTTCATGGAAGCCTGACTTAGGGTAACCTTGTAGTCTATGAATTTTAATGACCTCGCAGCATGTTGATTCAGTAGGCTTTATGATGATCAATAAATCATAGTTGTTGTCGACAAAAGTTATTTGGATTGATTGTGTGTGAGTTCTTTATTAAATTTTGTGACTATGCGAAATAAATGGGTTACAAGATGGGTAACTCGTTAATTATTAAGGTCGGGTTAGGGTCCATAGTACCGGACACATTTAATATATGGGTCGGGTTTGTTTTTACCCCATATGGGTCTCGACACGATTATGACCCGACACGAACACAACTCGTGAAACGAATTGCCACCCCTAGTTCTTATTGTTTCATCAGATTGTAGTTGAAACTAGATAGGTTGGGAACCACAAGTTGTATAGGTGTAAATATATTCACTTAGGCTTGAGATCTCGGCCTAAGTCTGTGATTAATAAGAAGTTGTTCAAATCCTGCAGGGATAGTATCCCTCAGGCGGAGAGTAGGCCCATTGGTGGCTGAACTTTGTAAAATCAATGTGTTCATCTACTTTACAGTTCTGCATTTCATTCTATTCACAAACTGCACAAAACAGAGAAGCTCCAAAGCTTTGGAGGATTTCCTTCTTCAAAGCTTTGAAGTTCCAGACTGTTTCAAACATTTCCTATACTTGTCCAAAACTTTGAGACTCCATCGGATTTTTGTGTTAAAGTTTCGAAAGTTCAATTTTAGCAAAAGTTTGCATACTCTGTTCAACCTCCCTCCTAGAGTATATTGATCCTGTTTTATACGTGCATTACACACTTTCACCCAAATTAGTCTCTCTTCAAAAAAATTGTGGGTAAAATGGTAGTTTTTTTTAATGCCCGTAGATGAAGGGGATGGACTAGTCGGAGGGGGCCGGGCTAAACCGAAGCGGGCTCTGAGGATGAGGGGGATGGGCGGATAAGCCAAGGAAAATAGTGCACTGGGGCGGGCTAGGAAGGGAGGGTCCGGGCGGTGCGACGGGACCGAGCTGGTGCTGGTTACGGATTGGGGGGGGGGGTTCCACCTTAGGCCAGTCCTATTGACACCACGACTAGAAGCGCAACTTAAACTTCAAGCAAGCTCGCCATATTTTTGATAAATGTATAACAGTTAAAGACCTTTTGACATAGAACTCTCAAACAATATATGTTTGCTGACAATGCGATATATGCACTAAGAGAGTGGACAAATAATCCCAAATACTGTGTTGATTTTACTAATATCGCGCTTCAATATTATTTATTTTAGTGCCATCGCGCACAAATAATATAATAATTGTTGTCTGTTTTGTAAGATGTTTTGTCAATAAAAATCAATATTGCGGATGGGTTATTGATATATGTCAGCCAACAAATACTTGCATGGGGTTATATGTAAGAGAATAAGGGTGTAAAGTTAGTTTGATAAACTTAGAGTACCGATAGTTGGTATTCTGTTACGTTATTAAAGAGGAGATTAGTTGATTAGTTATGAACTATTACCTCCGTTCTCTTTGAATCTTCACGTTTTGACTTCTTTTTCCGTAGTCGGGTCACTTTGACCCGATGATTTGGATAGCGAAACGATGCAATTTTTTGATAATTTTTTAATGGTGTTGTAGAGTGAAGTTTACTCTACAACATCGTGTAAAGATTATCAAATTCTTGCATCGTTTACTAATCAAATCACCGAGTTAAAGTAATTCAGTGAACAATCGTAAAATGAAAAGGGTTAAGATTCAGAGAACACAGAGGAAGTATACATGAAGCTCCGTATTGCATCTTCATATTCAAGAAATCAAATAATCTCTTTTCGTTCTTCCTTCTCTGTAATTCTTCATTATGCTTTATAAGTTCATAATTGGGTAAATTTCACTTACACCCCTCCAGTTTAGGGTGATCTTCACATACACCCCTTCTTGTTTGGATATCTTCACATACACCCCCTCTGACAAACCGAACCCAACAGAACATAATAGAATGAATGAAAAGTCGCCTCTACCCCTGTAACATTATATTCAATTTTAAGAAAATATTGGAGCAACATGCGAATGACCACCCTACCCTTCGCAATCCTACTTACAGTCGTACACGGTTACACCCCTCATCTCCGATCCAACCCTCATCTCTTCCCCGTCGCCAACCAGCCGGCTTATCGTTCCCCGCAGATACCCATTCGCCGGCCTTACAATCGACTTCCGAGGTTTCCGCTAACCAGGATTGTATCTAAATCCATAGAGCCGACAACCGCGCTCGAGTCGTCCGGAAAGAAAGAGACCGAGTTCCAACCGAATTCTTGCGGAGGCACTAGGGGAGAATGCAGCGGCGCAGGAGGAGGAGTCGATGACGGTAGTGGAGAGGAGAATGACGGAATGGAGAAGAAATCTCTTCAAGTGAAATCTCAATTGCTTTGATAAGCTTGACTTTTTAATTAACCTTGATGTTTGATTTGGTTTTATTAGGTTTCACTTTGTGGTTAGTTGTGGCAGGGGAGGTGGATTCCGGATATGTTATTGTTTATTGAGGTTCAACTGGAAGGTCTGCTGAGGTCAATGGGGGTGGGTTTTATAGGGGGATAGGTTGGTTTGGGTTTGGAGGTCGTGGATCTGGGTAGGTTTGAGTTTTGTTAGAGTTTGACTTTGTACTAGTTGATACAAATCTGTGCTGAAATTTGAGACTTCATCGCACCAAATCTGGGTTGGTTTGGGTTTTGATAGAGTTCCAATGTGTGGCTAAAATTATACTTGTTTGATTTGTATCAAAGGCTTTCGAGATAACAAGAGAAGAAGAGGCTTCTATATGCCAAAAATAATTGGTGACGGAAAAGCTTGTACGAGCAACTAGCAAGAAATGGTTGAAATATATGTCGGTCTGGTAGACCAATGTGTATGAGTGATTCTAGTGATGGAAAAATCGCATGAGATGAATACTACTTTTCAAGATCGAAGAAGGTTTCTTGATTGTCTGCTTTGGTTCTTTCTCTGTAAAAAAACATTAATCTTGTCTCTTTGTGAAATGTTTTAAAATTCTTTGCCTATGGGGAAAAATGGGGGCAGAAATGATGAGTGCTGGAATGGAGTCAGTGGCGATCATATGGGATTGACTTTGAGTTTGGTACAAAGTTTTTCAGGGTATTTTGGTACAAATATATGTGAGGGAGGTATATCACCTTTTGGGGTGGATTTGTATTAGTTAGTTGCCTAACTCCTAACTGAGGGAATTAACATAGGGGGTGAGAGTGACAAAGAGGTTTGGTTGCTATAGGGGGTGTAAGTGAAGATTTCTAAACTAAAAGGGGTGTAAGTGAAGATCACCCTAAATTGAAGGGGTGTAGGTGAAATTTACCCTTCATAATTTTGTTTCTCTCGGAAATTCAAGTTCACAATTAAATAAGTAACTTTGGACATGATAGCATTTTCCATCTCGTTTACGTTGTTTCGTCTGAAAAGAGAACATTTGTCTAATAATAGAAGTTGTATGCTCATACAGTGTCAGAGTTAGACAACTCATTGCACAAGTTATTAATGTCTAGGCATTAAATCTCTAAGAAGTTGCGTTTTAGAATGCATATCATCTCTGGGTCAGTTGGTGGTGCATACATTGAACTGAAAAAGAGAATGCTTTAAGTCAAATGTCACAAAATGTTGTCTAATTAGGGGGGATGGTATGGGTATGGGTCTCTCTCAACAAATGACTTTTCTGTATAATTCATACCCAGTAGTCATGTCTTATTGATTGGGGGGTTTTTGAGCTTTTAACAACTTGTCTTGTGGTGTCCGTCTTCGGCTTTTTTGCTTTGTGTGGACGTCAAGCTCGTTATCATACACTGTGTAAGTTCATTTTCACATTTTTTAACTGAAAAGGTCTATTCGCATTTGAGAATGCAAGGCACGGCTTTTCATTTGAGAATTTGATTGAAAGATAACATTGTGAATGCATTCAGTTGAAAGCAGTATCATAGGTGTGTTAAAAAGTCAACCATACACAGTGGCAAAGTCATAATTTAGCTAGTGCAATGGCAGTGACGGATCTAGGAGTTCGGGAAGGGGGCACAATCTTAGAAGGCATATGTCGCTAACAGAATAATATTTCTAAGATCTAGAGTCACGTTCGTGAAGTTAGAATATGTCATATATGATTTGAATTTGTATTCAAACATAATAGTAGAAAGGGAATCAACAAATAACCACTCAAGAGTTTGACCGAGTTCCGACAATGTCGGAGTAGAGAAGGGCGATTCTAGGGTTTGCAATTTCTGTCGACGGAAACATGGTGGTCGACTCCGGTTTCTCAAGGCGCAAACGACAAGGCTTCCTCCAACGTTACGACCGTAGGCACAGTACGCAGATTTGGGCTACTCACTTTGGAAGAAGAAGATGACGTCTTTGAAGTCAACAGAGAGAGGTGCTTGAATGCGGCTAAGGCCTCAACCATTGTTTAGCGGGCTCTTTTCTCTTGCCCGAGAAGATGAATGTGTGGGCTATGAAACTCGTATTCAAAAGAATCTGGCTGGAGGGATATAAGATCACCATCACTGAATCGAGGCCAAACTTCTTCATCCTTAGCTTTCCCAGTGTAGAAGCGAAGGATAGGATTCTTGGCGATGGTCCGTGAAATTTCGATGGAAACGTACTGCTCGTCACGCCATGGTCTATGAACTCTAAGATTGAGGGTTTCACCTTCGATCACATTGAGATGTGGGTTCAACTACGGAACATGCCTGTCTACCTCTTCACATAGGAGGATGCGAGGGATTTTGTGAGTTCGTTGCAGTTATTCGGATAAGAGAATTTTATCAGGAAAAGATGGAGATTACATGAGGTAAGGCTCCGACTAGGTGTCAGGAAACCGTTGGAAGAGGAAAATTTATCAAAGTGGTAGAGGAAATAGTTTGGCTCGATTTTAAATACGAGCGGATTGAGAATATATGTGGATGGTGCGGAAGATTAGACCACTCCACTGAATGTTGCAACCACAAGACATGGAAGGAAAATGAGAAAAACGAACTTGGGTACGGATCATGGATTCCCTTTAAGCTGCCACTGCACAAGAAGAAATTTGATAAACCCAAGTCAGTTTGGGAAGAGCCTTTTGATGATGTTAACAGCGGAGACTTTACAGCTGATGATGATTTTTCCAGTTCAGACACGCCCAGCTCGGAGGAGCAGATGGACCTTGATGTAAATGCTAGTGATGCACCACCACCCACATGATTTTCATTCATGATAAACCGCTGGTATAGCCCCACCGAAGAAAACAGAAGAAGTTCAGGGAGGTAAAGGAAAAGAGACAATGGGACAAGAATCAGCGACAGAAAGAAGATGAAGAAGAAGGCTGCGAACGCAGCAACAACAACACTGAGACGACCTCCAGAAAAGAGGAAGTCCTGCGACATAGCAATAAGTCCTACCATGGGAAGAAAAGCTACAAACACTGAAATTTGTGCATTTGGCAATGGGAATAGTACAAGACGGAAGAGTGACACCCAGGTTTCCAGTACAGGGATTCCGAACCCTGAGAAGGGTGCCTCAAAAGACCACAATGCGAGATTGGCAGTGACTGCTCATCAGCACTGCCAGGCGCCATGAATATCATAAGCTGGAATGTGGGGGAATTGGGAACCCCAGTAATGTTACATCTCTTCACGATTTAGTGAGGAGATAGAAGTCAAATATGGTTTTCTTAATGGGACCATATTATTTGCGAGATGGAGTCAATCAAAAACATGTGAGGATATGCAAATGGACTTTTTGTTGATTGTGATGATCGACGAGGAGGCTTGGCTTTGTTATGGGATAGGGAAATTGGTTTTTCCCTGATCCAATTTCATAGGCACTTCATCAAAGGTACTGTTCTTTTTCCGGGTTCGGATCAATCTTGGTGCTTTACAGACTACTATGGTGACCCAGTTAGAAGCGAGAGAAAGCACTCTTGGTCTTTACTATCTCGCATAAGAACCTTGAATCATCCTTGGCTGGTAGTTGGAGACTTTTAACGCTATATGTTCGTATTTAGAAAAGGAGGGTGGAAGACAAGTCAATCTCAGACACGTCGAGGATTTTAACAAAGTTTTGTGGAAGTTGGATCTTAGAGATCTTGGATATACAGGAAATCGCTTCACGTGGTCAAACAATTAGCCAGATGGGAGATCGATTCGTGAACTGATCAACCGTTGTGTTGCGGCAGACAGCTGGATTGAGATATTTGGTCGAGCTAGGTTAAACCACCTTGTGGTGGATACCTCAGATCATGTCTCACTCGAAGTCCAGATTGATCCAAGTAGGCCCCGAATACCAGCGGCTTCATGCCGTTTTAAGATGGAAGCTATGTGGTTAGAGCACGAGAACTAAAAATAAATGGTAATTGATTGTTGGACCAACATCAAAGTTCCGTGGGTACAAAACTGAAAGAAGTAGAAAACATGCTAAGGACATGGGACAGTGACGTCTTCGGTAGCATCGAAAGACAATTGAAAACACTTCGGGGGCAGCTGGAAGCCCTTGGTAGTCTTTGGAAAACAGGGACAGTTTTAGAGGAGACGAACGAAGTAATAGCTGAGATCTCTCACTTACTACGTCAGGAGGAAATTATGTGCGGTCAGCGGTCGAGAGAGCTCTCATTAAAACGTGGTGATCAAAACACAAAAAATTTCCACGGGAAATCATCAATACGGTGTGCTAGAAACAGGATATGTGGGATTGAAAATGAGCAATGAGTGTGGATTGAAGACCCGAAGGAGGTAACTTCTATCATTGAGTCTTATTTTAGAAGCATATTTACATCGACTGACCCTTTGTGTGCTGATATGGAGCCACTTATGGAACCAATAGAGGAGATCGTGTCACTTGATAATCGTTGGCTCCTTAATCAGCATTTCACAGCCGAAGAGTTGGTGGAGGCTCTACGCTCTATGCCGGTGCAAAAGGCCCCCAGTCCTGATGGCTTCCCGGCCCTTTTTTATCAGAAATTTTGGCCCAGGATTGAGGACGAGGTAAAAAAAATGCTTATGAATGTCTTGAATGATGGAGGTGATATTGGTGAACATAATCATACGTTAATAGCTCTTATCCCAAAGTCAAACAGGTGCGGAAGGTATCTGAGTGTACACCAAGCTCGCTTTGTTCCACAGTCTATAAAATAATTACAAAAGCCCTTGACAATCGGCTGAAGCGAGTTCTTGGTGAACTTATCTCGAGGAATCAGAGTGCGTTTGTGCCAGGACGCTTAATTTCAGATAATATTTTGGCTGCTCATGAATTTGTTCACTACATGAAGAAAAGAAAGAGTAAGAATGGAACAGTAGCGATAAAGCTAGACATGAGCAAACCTTATGACATGGTCGAGTGGGAATTTTTGCGAGCTACTATGGAACTGATGGGATTCGGCCTCAAGTGGATCACAGTAGTTATGAACTGTATTACTACTGCGACCAACAGTCTTGTGGTGAACGACACAGTGCAGGGGAAGATTGTTCCAGAACGGGGCCTCATACAAGGTTGCACACTGTCCCACTATCTCTTTCTTCTTGTTAGCGAAGTCCTTTCGAGGAATCTGACAAAGGCTGTGACTGAGGAGGAGATATCGGAGGCCCAAGCTTCTCGAGCCGGCCCAGTGGTGTCCCATCTGTTCTTCGCAGATGAAATTTTGATTTTCTCTAAAGCTAATGTGTTTGAATTGACAAATCTAATGAATTTTTTACAGGTCTACGAAAACTCGGGTCAGTGTCTAAATGCCCAAAAATTGGCTATGGGGTTTTCGGACGGGGTGGAAGAAAGCTTGCGCCTACATGTGAGCCAGCTTTGTAGAATTCCTATTGAAAACAGTCACGAAAACTATCTGGGGCTACCCACTATTTTTGGTAGGAGCAAAAAAAATCTTTTCTAGAAGATCATTGAATGTACAGCAGCAAAGCTCAAAGGATTGATGGAGAAAACGCTTTCGATGGCAGGGAATAAATCTTAATCAAAGTAGTGGCACAGAAAATTCCGAACTATGCGATGAGTTGCTTTCGTTTGCTGGTTAGTACTTGCAAAGATATTGAAAAAATGATACGACAATATTGGTGGGGCGGTTCTTCGGATAAAAAGAAGATTCATTGGACAACCTAACAAAAGTTAAAGAAGAGCAAGGAGATTGGGGGTCTCGGGTTCAAATATTTTTAGAATTTTAACACCTCCCTTCTTGCTAGGCAAGCTTGGAGAATACAGCAACATCCCAACAGTCTTCTGAGTTGTCTTCTATGGGGGTAAATACTTCAAAGTTGGGGATTTTCTTCATTCTCAACCTAAGAGCCAGATATCGTACGCCTATCGAAGCATCCTAGGTGGACGGAACCTATTGAAACAAGGACTAGAATGGAAGCTAAGTTCAGGTACGCATATTAACTTGTACAAAGATAAATGGCTTCCTCTATGACATGTGTCAAGAGTTATTACTCCTGACCCTGATTATGCAAACTTGAAGGTGGCGCACTGTATTGTTAATGGTAACTTACATGAGGACCGGCTACGCACGTATTTGTGGGATGTTGATATCCAGGACGTTCTCAAAACGCCACTGACCCAGGTGCAAGCTTCAGATTCGTTCAAATGGGGTTCTTTTCAAAATGGAAATTACACCACGGACACTGGTTACAAACTGAAAAATGAAGGCCACAAATCTGATGCCGAAGCCTCCAGTGGGGAGATAGTTTCATGGCTTCGTATTTTGTGGCGTGAAATAATCCCCAGAAAAAATATTTTTCATGAGTGGAGGTTGTGGAACAACTCAATTCCGACGGCGGCGAAGTTAAGGGAGAGAGGGGTTTCGGTTCCTATCCAGTGTGATGGTTGTTCAATGGGCACAGAAAGTCTCGAACATCTATACACCTCATGCGCAACAACACTCAAGGTATGGCATCATTTTTTCGGAGTAGATTTCATTGCAACTCGTCGAAACTCGCTACAAGAATGGATCAAATGAATTTTTTCGTACCGAAGTCCAGAAACTCGAAGAAAGTGGGCGGCGGTGGCGTGGGGGTGTGGCAACTGAGAGACAAGGTGAGGTTCAATGGGAAAGAATATACCGTTGAGGCAATTAAAAGAATGATCAATTTTCACCTCGTCAATCTCCATCTTCAGGTGAACTGTGATACGCTCGAAGTGAACAATTTTTCGACTCCAGAAAAGTGAAAAGTACCAGAGGAAGGGTGACACAAGATCAACACGGATATTTCATGTGATAAAAGGAAAGCGATCGCGGGAAGTGGAGTTTTTCTACGAGACTCTGCATGACTATTTGTAGCTGGAAGGCATGAAAGAATCCCATACCACCAGTCGACACAGATGATGGAGTTGACCGACATAAAAAGGGACTAGAGTTGGGACGTGACACGAGATGCAGGAGGTTAGTTATGGATTCTGATTCAAAGCTAAATGTTGATATGCTATGCGCTTGGCAAGGTGGAAGAAACAGAGAAGGTACAATTTGTATGGAAATGGAGGAAATGGTGAAGGAGTGCATGCAAATTTGCTCCTCTTTTGATGAAGTAGTTTTCCACTACATTAGGAGGACTGCAAATAGTGTTCCTGACTTGTTTTCTCGTAGGTCTATTAGGTCCTCCCAGTTTAGTTTTTATACACGACCACCCGATTGGGCGCTTAATGTATTGGAGAACGACCTTGATGGACTTTTGGCCTAGTTGAAATATATTTTCCCTAAAAAAAAACTCTACTCAAGAAATAAATTGATTCGTCATACACACCGGCTCCAACCACATTCTCCTCAAATTTTGCTGAAACCTAATGAATATTAGCATGAATAGGGTAATTTACACTTTACACTCTCGGAAGATAGTAATTAGGCAGACCGTACCCTCACTATTTATCTATTAACAAGGGACCCCCCGAAAAATTTAACGGAAGATGTTAAAGTGCTTTGCTGCCTGTCTTACTTAAATGCATATTTTTGTATCAATGGAAGAAAGTCTTGACCCTTCAACCAATGCCCTACCTTATTCTCTTTTCGAACCATGTTCCATCTTCTTCTAAACGAGTAATTTTTGCTTGCTCCAAGAGTAAATATGACATGGTGCTCTAAACAATACATCACATGACATGTCAATAACATGTAGGAATCCATTTTCTTTTGTCTGTCACTTATTCTCTTTCCTCCTGACGTGTCATGTGTTGTACGGTTAGAGCAAATCCACATCATTTCCTCTTAGAGCAAACAAAATTTTCTCCTTCTAAACACAATATCTTTTTGGCAAAATTGCACAAGAGGTACCTATATTTTACAAAAATCGACAAAAGAGTACCCAAATATCAAAATCGTGCACCACAGGTACTCAAATTTTCAAAATCGTGCACCAGAGGTACCCAACGCTAACCGCCGTTACACGAAGTGGACGGAATTGATACGTTTTGTCCTAGTCACCCAACGGATAGGCTAAATTGCACCCTAGGTACCCATAGTTTGCTAAAACAGGCAAGTGGGTATCAAAACTTAAATTTGAGCACCACGGGTCCTAAATTTTGGATTTTCGTGCAAGTAGGTACTCTTCCGTTAATTTTCTGTTAATATTAGACGGTAAAATAGAAAAAGACTATTGTACCATTTATTTTCACCTCCTACTTTTTTTTAAAATACAAGTTTTACTAATAAATCTAAAAAAAAAAAAAAAAAAAAAATTTGATATATGTAAGATAATGCAGTATATTTCATCAAATTTACATATTTTTACATCATTTCAAGATATAAAATATGTTTCTATCAACATATATCCGTCTATCTGAAATCCTTAATTATTTTTAACAAAAATCTCAAAATTTCACCTCCAAAAATATTTCTACTGGAAAACCCCTGCTTTTGTCTGTTAAAAAAATTGACGTTCATGGAAACATTGTTTTCGTAAAGTTTTGTTTGCACTATGGAATTACTTTCTCATGCTGGGATGTATCTGCAGTTCCCGAGATTTGGGTGGCCAAGTGACCCGTGCCCTCAGCATACCTTTGCCTCTGGATCCTAAAACCCAAAAGGGCGTAATTGTAATGCGATTAGACTTTGTTTCACTACGGTTTTGCCAATATTTGGTGAATTCTCGTTCTCAGAAGTGTGAAAAAGATACTTATTCCACTATGAATTGCGTCCAATTTTACTTTCTGATTGCGTCGACCTCAACGTAGGCTATTAGGTAAGATGTCAGAGTCTCATGATTCTCCCTCTACAATTAGAAAGTACTTGAATATCTCAAACTCTCGAGTCTCGACAAGGCTAGATTTCGATTGTCCCCGTCTCTCCCTTTAAACAAATTACACACCCGAAAATCACTTTGTTTTGCAGATTCCACTATGGAATTATTGGAGAGAGGATAACTGTGGCCATGCGTCCACTTACTTTTAGTTATCGTCGGACATTGTAAACGCCAACATGCAAGTGACACACTCCTACATATTCAAATTGAACTAGAAATATCCTCCAATTGGAAGATGCTCACATTTTGGAAGTTTGCCCACAATAATAATGTGTCCTTGTCTACTCTTTGTCACCCCTTCTAAAACACTTATCAATTTTTTTCTTTTCTCTTTTTTTACCATTGCCTTCTAGAACATTGCTTTTCATGAAAATCAATCCAAAACCATATAAGAGAGCTCGAAAATTGACCTTTTTAATTAATTAAAACAACCCATATTAAGCACTTTTGTTGCTGAGAAAGTTTTTCTTTTCTTTTTCCAACTTGATGAGAGAGGTAAAACAAGACATTTTTGCTAGAAAATGATACAAGTTCTACTGGATGTTTGGGAAGGGCATAATGGAATTGTTATAAGGATATGTTGTACCTATTATTTCATTTTCCTTGATTGGGTATGGTAGAAATAAGGCGTAAAATTATCCTACTTTAGTCCACCCTCCACCCCCTCACGTTTGATGCAAGGACACTTTCACCCCTTTTAATTCAGAAAATGATATTATCATTCATTTTTGTAACAGACTCTGTGGCAGGGCGGCATAACCCCGCATGTTATTAGAGTGAAATATTCAGACTTCTAACCTGTAACAACTGTGGGGTACAAAACCACACCCACTGCAAACAAAGTAAAACTCTCATGGAGGGCGATAAAAAGAAAGGTTCATTCTATCCTGCCTATACAAACTACTTGTCTGAAAACAAATGCACATTTTCATCCATTTTATGTCTAATTTTAAGATATTTACACACTCTAATTGTGATATCGTTTAGTCTGCGGGCGGTTGTTCGTCACTATAGCAGTCTCTGATACAAGCGCTCTCTTAGATTATAATATGACAGAATGAGAGATGTAGGTGTCATGTAGTTTAGAGTGCAAAAGAGGTGGAAGTGTCATTTCCCAAACAGGAAGGCGAAAGTGCCTTTGCATCAAACGTGAGGGAGTGAAAGTATCATATATTCCTTTTATTTGCCTAAAGTATATCGGTTTGGCATGTGGTGGAAGCCTATGAAAAAAAGGCTAAATTACCTCATAAAATTTCTAAAGTTGACATTAACCGAACTCTTATACGTACCCTCATTCATTCGGACACCAATAGTTCATATCATATCGCATCCTTCATCATGTTTTATCTTATCTCGGAAAAAACGAAATTGTATTGTATCTTATCTCAGCACTTTCATGTGTCTAGTTATTTCATATCTCAGTACATGCTTTATACCCCTCATTCTTTTTTTATTACTTAGACCTCTCATTCTTATGCTAACCCAAACAATTCCTTAATTTATATAACAATTATTGTCTTTTACAGACTGATGAAGGGTCAGGGTGTTTTTTCGTTGTAACAAGGGTGACTTTTCCTCAAAGATCAAGTTCCAACAAAAAGTCAAATTACATTTTCATTACACTCAACCATGGATTATAAAAGGTTTAAAACCCTTTTCGAGATTGGTAATTTGACTTCACAATTACATTTAAAAAGTGATTACCAGTAGAGTTTAACCTTCTTTAGTCACATAATCACGCCAAGAGGCTGAGATCGATCACGTGGTGCAGAGACTAGTAGCCGCCTTTGAGATTATCTTAGTATGACAAAATAAAACGTCGGAGATTGGAAGCTGGCTTTTATTTTCAGGAACATGTCGAATACATTATGGTGGATTTGCCGATAGCCTTTGACTTCGGAATTCTTTATGGATGGTGGTGTCACTTGTCACAAGATTTCGTTAAATGTCGGCTTGTTTCGCGCCTGCTATACGCTAACAATCTTATTAATTTTATTTCGAGACTCGTCAATGGTTACGTAGAGAGTGCATAAATAACATTGTTTGAAGATTGTTTATTTTATTTTTCTTCCATCAAGGCCATTGCTAATAGTATTGGATTTCGTCCAATAGTTTCAATCCCTTCAACTTGGCTTGGCGGAGTATAATAGTCTTACAATCTATCTTGATGTGACATTGCATTCGGTAACAAAATTGGGTCCTGTCGTAGTTATATCTTAAACGATTTATACGTCTAGCCACTTGTTTGTATGATTTTTCAAAATTTGGAACTCTGTGTTACTACCTCTGTTTCGCCTGTTTCAGCCTACTTCACTTTTTGTCACTATTCACTGGGTTACTTTCATCCGGTGATTTGATTAGCAAAACGATACAAGAATTTGGTAATCTTTGCATGGTGTTATAGAGGAAAGTTTATTCTAAAATACCATGAAAAAATTGTTAAAAAATTACATCGTTTTAGTACTCAAATCACCAAGTTAAAGTGACTCAGTTACGGGTTAAAAAGTCAAACGCAGACGAAACAGACGAAACGGAGGTAGTACTAGTTTAGGTTAAAATAACAGCCATATAAAATACTCCCTCCGTCCCATTTTAATTGACCTATTTGACTTTCAAGCCAATTTGACTAGCTAAATTGACTAGGAAAATGATACAAAAACGTCTTAATTTTTCACAATATTGTAGAGTTTTCTTAAGTCTACAGCAATATGGAGAGTTTGACATACTCTTACATCGTTTTGCTACCGATTTTATTAGTCAAAATAATCATAAAAGTCAAATAGGACAATTAAAATGGGACCGAGGGAGTAATAAATTGTCCACCCGGCCTCTAGTTAGCCATAGAAACTCTGTATGAGTCTCTTCAAAGTAAATTGAGCGAAAAAAGCTAGTTGAAAACACAAATATCTAAAACATCTAGGCATGTAGAGGTCTAGGGATCACAACGGGTCGGATTAGGCCCTTCCCGACCCAGATCCGACCAGGAGAAATGGGATCCAGATCTGATTCAGATCCGTTCGGATCGACAGCGGATTCGGATCAGATCGGATCGGGTTTCATTAAGCAGATCCAAATCCGATCCGTAGATCCATATGGTACGTGGTTCGATTGAATTCGGATCGTGTCCAGCTCGAGTTGGCAATAAACTGCAAAAAATAACATAAAAAAAATACTATTTCATACGCTAAGGCATGTTTATAAGTTATGAAGCCTAAAAAAAAGAGTTTTGTAGGTTGGAGATACTATTGTATTCTTCTTGAAATTATAGTGGTGAGGTGATATGGGTATATTTGTAGAGCGCATATATATGTCGGATCGGATCGGGTCTGAACCCGGTGGATCCGCCCCCAGATCCAAATCCAAATCCGATCAAGTCAGGCTTTCCAGATCCAAATCCAATCCATTTCCAATTGGATCGAATTCGGATCCGATCCATTCAGCTCAGATTGCTCGGATGTCAGATTGGATCGGACCATATTGCCATCCCTAGTGAGGTGGCCAGGCGGACACCTTGTCCTAATCCAAGCCTAAGTAGTTTCTAGGCACAAATGGAATTGAATTTTCCCGTAGTCATAGGGTGAGTTTGGGAATGCTTCTGCTGCCAGCACAGCTGCTTTCTGACAGCAGAAGCAGTTTTAGTGTGTTTGGTAAAAATAAAATCTCTGCCTTTTCAGACAGTTTCTGCTGTCCCACAACAATTTTCAGGAAGCAAGGCGAGAGATGCTTTTCCAGAAAGTGTTTTTGATTAATTTATTTATAATCGATTTTAACCTTACAATTTTTTAAAATATCAGTAGTTATCTTTACATAAATGACACGTGTCATATATTTTTGTCATTTTATCGTCTCACAGCAACTTCACAGTTAATTTTACCAAACACAAAATTACTATATCAATATTTCACAACGGCTTTTACGTAATATTTACCAAACAACATTTCATCAAGAATTCACAGCAGCTTTACACAGTGTTTTCACACAACAGCTTTCTAGCACCGCCACAACATTTCCAAACTAGCCCTTAATCTCGTTTCTTTAACTAGTTGTTTAGTCCAGCAGTTAGGATCATGAATCAGTTCATTGAGGTTTCGACCCACTCCATTAGTAATATGTTATCTTAGGATTAGTAATATGTTTTTTAGGAATTGCATGATGTTCAATGTACTTGACAAAAAATATGCTCTTAGTAAAGAAAAAAAGAGAAATCGTAAAACATGTTAAGCAAAATGAATAATTAAGGCCAACGACAAGTATATGAAGCGAGTAGCGTGATTATAAAACCACTTGAATGTTGAAATTCACGAATATCTTGTCAGTTATGTGTCATTGGTGATGTGATTGTTTAAAAACTTCTAAATAACTAAGAATGATAACGGTAAACTCAAGAGAAGAAGACAAATGGAGCAACCTAGAGCATATGTGGAGAACAACATTAAGATTTGAAAGCATGGAATCAATTATTTTGATAATGTTCCATGATAAATCGTACATCAATATGATATAGTTTAATAGAATAATTTGTAGTATAAAATTCATAATCGACTTTCCTCAAGAAAAGAAGAAGAAAGGATTATAAACGACGTTTTGCGATAATGTTATATGCTCGCCGGCTGATTAAAACACGACACTGCCAAAACTATTTAAAAACGATGAAAATTAAATGTCCTTGATCATTTCCCACACAGTGAGAGACATTGAATGCATCCTCAACCGTTGCAAGCCCGTCAAGCCCAAATGCGCTTGTCACAAATTCTGTCTGGGAAACATAGTTTTAAACCCCGACAGCAACTAAGCATAGCCAGTGTTCTTGGGTCAAGAAAAAATTTATCAAAACCTTTTTACTGTTAGGAGAAAGAAAAATCTTGTATTAGTTGTGTTGGAATATTTCTGCGGTTACGCATCTAATCATGCGAAAGCGATTAATCTGATTTGTCTCGTGTAGCAAATCGTCCGCAAACGACATCCCGGGTCTGTTGTTACGCTTGTGTTCACGTGCTCCAAATTTCCCTGCAATCAGTGTGAACATCGATGACAAACATTATGTTTCACACCATGTTCGGCATTTGGATAAATGTTGTAGAGAGAACTAGGGTTCATGTGTATGTGCATAAATCACTTACTGATTTTTGTGAAGTTGTCTCTATTTATAGACAAACTTATAACTAATTGCAGCCTACCGCCTTGGGTTTGAGTCAATTACAAAGTTGCACCGTATGTTTCTATATGTAATTTTCTAGCACTCCCACTCGACCTTTGGGGCTGCGCATAGCTCTATTAGTCTCTATCTCTCCAACCAAATTATCTAAAAAGTGTTGTGAAGCAATGGCGTGTGACTGCTGAGAGTACTTGTATTTCGGGAGTTCCTACACCAAACTCATAATGAGCCAGCGGAGGAATGGTCAACTTTTGAAAAAGATATTGCAGAATCTAGCTCTCGTATGCCCCCATACGCCATCAAGTCATCTGATAGACCATGAGTATGTCTAATCCCATAGACAGTGCTCGAATACCTTTATATTTTTAATATTATATTCATATCTTGCATGACCCCAATGGATCCTGCAAGTGGGCCCAATAAAAATAACATATCGTTTTATTACGATTTGAATGGGGTCAAATGAAATAAAGATGAATGGTAAAAAAGAAATTAAGCTAAATATATAAAAGAATTCAATAATAATAACATATGGAATTATGAGTTAATAGGAATAAAGAATAATGAGAAATAATTAGGAAAATTACAAATGAATAATCAATTGAATATTAAGAATTGAGTAATGAAACAAGGGTATGGAAAATTGCGAACAGATCATTGACTATTGAAAATTCACAAATTGGCTCATAAAACAATGAGAAATTAACAAAATACCCTTGATAAGAATTTGTGATATTTCATCATTCCGACCTCAAGAAAAGCCTAGTCCTCGAAACTTAGGATGAACAGAATTGAGTGGTACTGAATTACCAAGTGTGAAAGAACTCATAGATGACTAATGGTCTTATATGTAAATAAATGCACATGTGGTCCATAAGAAAAGTAACATGCAATCATGGCAATGCAATAATATAACATGCAACATATGGTCAAGATTAATGGCATACATAAGAAGATTAATGTAAAATGCAATAAATACCTAAGAGTTGGGCATATGTATTGCACTATGTTTTGAATTAGGGTCTCATTATCAGTTGATTGATCTTGTAAGGTTCTTTTATGTTCTTCCTCTTCTATATTATTATAATCGTTTGTATAAACTTTCCTTACACGACTTTTTTTTAGACTTACTTGCTTGTCGTATGGGTTTTGAACTCAGGACCTTATGCAGATGCTTTTAAACACTCTACCACTTGAGCTTGCACCCATCTGCTACATTACAAGGCTCTTTATCCCGTTTTCATGTTGCATTGACCTAAAAAGTGTTGATCGCAAGTGTAGTGGTTTTTAGAGCAAACCAGAATACATAGAATATTTTGTAAGTACTATTTGAAATCTTACTTATCTAACAATCAAAATTGAGAAAATCATTTAGCTGAAAGTATAGTCCGAAAAGTATTTCATTTTCTCTGAAAACTTGAATTAAATGCGTTTTGGCATTTGTCAGGGTCCAACTGTGTCACACTTGTTCTTTGCAGATGATAGTTTGTTTTTCATTCAAGCTGATGCATCTGAATTAACAAGTTTGATGGACCTTTTACAGGTTTATGAAAAGGCGTCTGGTCGGTGCATTAATATTCAAAAATCAGCTATGTTTTTTATGACAGTGTTGCAGAAGCTCTTCGTGCTCAACTCAGTCAGATGAGTGGGATTCCAATTGAAAATAGGTATGAGAGTTATTTGGGCTTGCCAACAGTTTTTGCCAGGAAGAAGAAGGCGTTGTTTCAGAGGATTATTGAGATTCTTGTTACTAAATTGAAAGGGTGGAAAGAGAAAACGATGTCAATTGCAAGTAAGGAGATACTTATCAAAGCATTCGCGGAGGCAATCCCCAATTATGCTATGAGTTGTTTTCTTCTCCCAGTGAGCACATGTCAAGAGATTGACAAGTTAATCAGACAGTTTTGGTTGGGAGATACGTCTGATAGAAGAAAAATTCACTGGACTAGCTGTGACAAGTTAAAACAAAGGAAGGAGGTAGGTGGTTTGGGATTTAAAGATTTTCAAGACTTCAATGTTGCGTTATTGGCCAAACCAGCCTGGCGAGTTCTAAAAAACCCCTTGGGTCTGCTTAGTTGAATTCTTCGCGGAAAGTACAAATGGAGATTTTTTGCATTCGAAGCCTAAGGGTCAGATTTCGTACGGGTTTTGAAGTATTTTGGCCGGTCGTGAGTTGCTACGGCAAGGATTGGAATGGAAGCTGGGGTCGGGTTCACGGATTAACATCTATAAAGACCATTGGATCCCTAGAGGGCATACGTCAAGAGTCATTACGAATAGTCCGGATCATGCAAATTTAAAAGTTTCTCATTTTATTGTAGATGGAGCTTGAAACGAAAATCGGCTGAGGACTTATCTTTGGGAGGTGGATGTTCTTAATATTTCAGTTCCGAATCCAACCAGTCAGGACTCCTTCTATTGGAGTTATTCGCAAAATGGTAGCTACTCAACGATTACGGGTTACAAGCTCAAAAGTTTGGCCTCGGATGTTAAAGCTGAAGCTTCTGGAGGAAGTAAACGAAGTTGGCTTGACAATTTATGGCGAACAAAGGTCCCAAGAAAAATTATCTTTCATGTTTGGCGTTTGTGGAACAAGGCGATCCCTACGGAAACAAGGTTACGTGATAGGGGAGTTCACGTCCCTCTTCACTGTTGTGGATGTCGATCGGGAATAGAAACTAGTGACCACCTTTTTATTAGTTGCTCTACTACCCAGTAGATTTCGAGCACTTTTTTCAATGAAGATATCACCCATGATCGATGGGTCTCACTCCAAGAACTTATCCCATGGGTATTCTATGATTTGGATGTGAACGATCGAGCAAGGTGGGCAGTTGTGGCATGGTGTATTTGGCAAGCTCGGAATGCGGAACGGTTCAACAATGAAGACTTCGATGTCAAGACTGTTAAGATTAGAGTGGATTTCCACCTTAGTGCTCTGCATATCGCCGGAAAGAATGACGACGGAGCGGCATGGGGGGAGGTTGCGCAGGAGAGGTGGGAGCCTCCCCTTGAAGGGTGGCAGAAGGTCAACACCGACATCGCTTGTAAGGATGCTGATTAAGTGGCTGGATATGGATTGGTTTTACGAGATGTCGCCGGTGGTTTTGTAGGAGGAAGGTTCTCTAGAATTATTCACCACCCTTCAGTTCAGTTCAGGGAATTACAAGGTATTCGTGAAGGTCTAGTAAAGGCATTAGATGCTAAATGTCGGAGAATGGTAGTGGAATCAGACTCTAAACTAAATGTTGATCTACTGAAATTCTTTCAATGCGGCCTTGGGGATACAAGTATAGGAAGCAACATGCTACAGCTGGTTGAGGAATGCACCAATCTTCTGCCTTCATTCGAGGAAGTTAAGGTCCCAAAATGTAAAGCGTAGTGCAAATATGGCCGCGGATTGTTTTGCACATAAGTCTATTAGATTCTCCCAGTTTAGTTTATATACCCGTCCACCTGACTGGGCGATGAATGTATTGGAGAACGACCTAAAGGGCTTTAGTCCCTGTTGAAATACAACTTTTTCCCTAAAAAATGTGTTTTGGCAAATTACTGGTTCATTAATAAAGAAGAGTAGATAATCGTGTTATCCGTGTGAGGGGTTGAAAGAGACCCTGCCAGGGCCCGCATTGTATTAATCAATATATAGCGTATTTACAATGATAAATTACATTCTAGTCCTCGTTGTTACAAAACTATGGCTAATACTCCCCCTCAGTTGGAGCGGGAGGAGAACGGACGCTCGTGCTGTTCCTAAAACGCTCAAATAAATGTCAAGGCAATCCCTTGGTGAATATGTCAGCATACTGATAATTAGTAAGAATATGTAGAACACAGAGGTGCCGAGGTGCACCTTCTCACGAACAAAATGCAAGTCAATATCCACATGCTTTGTGCGCTAGTTTTGTACGGGGTTACCCGAGAGGTAAATCGCACTGGAATTATCACAATAAACTAGATAGGAACGAGGGTGGGGTTGGGGGGAACCTCAAGCTCAAGTAGAATGTTGCGAATCCAACATGACAGAGATAGAATTTGCCACACCACAGTATTCCGCTTCAACACTAGATTGAGAGACTATTGTAGGCTTTTGATGCAGGTTACGCGACGGAAATACAAAACTTTTCTGCTCAAAACCCTCCATGAATCGCAGGTGAAGCTTTCATAATGTGATAAAGGATGTAAGGTTACCTTGTGAGTGTGAATGATCACAACATAGAAGTAGCGTCCACGTCTCTCCCGGTATCCACACCTTAGGATTGAGAACTGGAAATTCTCTACGGATTGTGCTAGCAGTGTACGGAAGGAATCACCAAGGAGCTTAATAAAATCAGCGGATCGCGCAAGGAAGGAGGAGGGAAGTTGAACCTCTTCTTACCGTCGGGTAAGGGGGTTGGCCGAGCCTCTCTTGGTCTATTCTCCTTGCTTTAATTATTTCATCGTATGAAATAACAAGCTTGGACTAGTCTTTTATAATCAATAAATCCATATTGATTACAAACTTTCCCCAATCATGTCTACACACGGATTAGTCTAATTGCTATTTAGTCCAACTAAATATGCATATTTTTGCACTTTGATCCCTGATTATTTTAACTATTAATTAGTCCAACTAATTAACATATACATCCAGTCTAATCCCTTTGGTGTGTGACCCTGCAGGTTTCTATTAAGTTGGCAGTAACAATTATAAACATTGAGCAGTTTCTAGAAACACATCAACAGTACCCAACTAATAGAAATAGTCAGTGATCTGACTAACCTTTGTGACCAAGGTTATCGTGTTGTGTTGTCCCTTTTTCACAATATTCGAATTGGACACGAGACACACATATCACACTCGTATATCCAATCCATAATTTCTCGATCCTGGGAAAAAATTATTTGAATAAATAACAACAATATCATATATTGATTTATCTGAGTCTGGCCAGACATTTAATAATTACAACTCATCAAGTGGATGTGGGTACATACTCCCGTTATGTGGGAGGGAAAAATCATCTCTACATTACTACCATCTCTCAGCTTGCTTCGTATCATGTCCGATTAACGCTTTTATATTTACCAGTTATAGTGTAACATTTGACGAGATCAAAACACGATAATTCACAACTAGAGTATCTAGTGACTTCAAGTCAAAGTACTACAACACCATTGTCACTACGAGAATCCCTTGTGACATTCACATAACTCCCATGTAGCCTTCTCGTGGTGGGTCAATCCAGTATGTCATTTCTCTTAATGCATACCCACGTGTTAGACTTGATATCTCCATATCAATCTACCCACATACTAGTCTCAATGCATAGTGATCGTCATACTAACCCATATACTTAATTATAGATAATTTAAGATAAACAACAATTGTAATCTAAGGAATTCATTATATTAAATGTCTCAATAAATAATAAAATAAATATTCTAGCCAAAACAATATTTATACCAAGATTGCCTTTAGGGCATCTACACCAACAGTCTCCCACTTGGACTAGAGCCAATCTGGTGCATCTCGTATGCCTATAGATCTAGTGTGGCCCTCACGCTTACGCTGAACAAGAGGATTACGGAGTGGATCTGAAAGATTATCATCTGTTGGTATCTTGCATATATTCACATCTCCTCTATCGACGATCTCTCGAATGAGATGGAATCTCCTGAGTATGTGTTTGGATTTCTGGCGTGACCTTGGTTTCTTGGCTTGTGCGATCGATCCAGTGTTGTCACAATACAACGCAATGGGATCCACAATGCTAGGAACCATACCTAGTTCAGTGATGAACTTCTTAATCTAAACAGCCTCCTTTGCTACACTCAACACAACAATGTACTCAGCCTCTGTTGTAGAGTCAGCAACTGTCTCTTTCTTAGAACTCTTCCAGCTCACAGATCCTCCATTTAGGCAAAAACACATAACCCGACTACGAACTGTAATCATCCTTGTCGGTTTGGAAGATCGCGTCAGTGTAACCCCTTACACTGAGTTCTTCCTCCCCTCCATATATCAAGAATGCAAACTTAGCCTTTCTCACGTATTTAAGGATATTCTTGAAAGCAATCCAGTGACTCTCACTCGGATTGGAGTGGTATCTGCTTGTCATACTCAAATCGTATGAAACATATGGTCTTGTACATAACATGGCGTACATGATAGATCCAATAGTCGACGCATATGGGATTTTACTCATGTGGTCCTTCTCAATCTGATTGGAAGGACAGTCAGCCTTCGTAAGGGTAACTTCATGTGACATGGACAATAATCCTTTCTTCGATTCTTGCATTTTGAACTGTTTCAACACCTTGTCAATATATGTAATTTGACTTAGGCTGAGCAACTTCCTAGATCTATCCCTATATATCTTGATACCAAGTATATAAGCTACATCCCCTTAAGTCTTTCATTGAGAAGAAATTCCCTAGCCAATCTTTAACAGATTGCAAGGTAGAGACATCGTTTCCAATGAGTAGTATTTCATCCACATACAAGACAAGAAATACTACAGAGCTCTCACTAACCTTCTTGTAGACACAAGGTTCATATTCGTTCTTGATAAAGCCAAACTCTTTGACTGCATCATCAAAGAAAAAGTTCCAACTCCTAGAAGCTTGCTTCAAACCATAAATGTGCAGGATTTTGATCATGGATAGGCAGCGGAATAAACAATAATTAATCCGATCAAGACCCTCCAAGGATCACATGAAGAGACTACATAACGATAGTAAGAGATTAGTGTCAAATGTCTTTTGGATCTCCTTTGATGATTTCTCACGTGAAATTGTGTTCACGTTTCTATGGCTAGTCCACTCCTAGGAATTGAATCCGGATCCTTGAAACCTTTTGTGCTAGCTAGGATTGAAGGAGAAAGAGGAATAAGATCAACAATCATGCAAAACAAGACAAAGGAAGGGGCGGCCTTCCTTTGGTGGCCGACGGGTGAGAGGCGACAAAGGGGGGGTTCGGCCCTCTTTGTTTCTCTCTCTGTCTCCTTGCTTCTCTCTCCCACTCAATATGTTATGAGCATCAGTTATGTGGGAGGGAAGCTAGGAGTGCTTTATATAGTCCAATAACTCTTTTATTGACTGCATGAAAGCCCCTATCCTAATCCTACTCGTGTAGGGATTAGTCCATCTTGAAAATTAGTCCTATTAAGTTTGCAAGCTATTGCGTATTGATCCTCATAATTAATTAATCATACTAATTACTTCCCTATTCCGGTATAATCCATAGGGAGTGTGACCCCATAGGTTCCTACTTAGTTGGTAGTAACAATTTATACTAACATGGAGCGGGCTCTAGCAAGACATCCATGCTACCCAACGAAAAGAAATAGTCATCCGACATACCTTGTGCAAGTATTGTCTCATCCCTTTGTCTCTATATCCGGATTGGACACGAGACATACAAGTCACACTCGTATATCCAATCCATAGTTTCTCGATCCTGGGAATAGTCTCATCCATGCAGATAACATCAATATCATATAGGGATTTATCTGATTCTGGCCAGACATTCTATGAGAACCATTCCTTGAGAGACCGTGGATATCTACTCCCGTTATGTGGGAGGGACAAATTCTATCTACGCTACTACCATCTCTAAGCTTCCTTCTTTATTGTATCCGACGAAAATCTTTATTACTACCCGGTTACGGTGTAGCATTTGACGATTTCAAAATACAATAATCCACAACTAGATGATCTAGTGACTTCAAGTATAAGGATGAATACCGTTGTCACTACGAGAAACACTTGTGACATCACATAACTTGTATGTAGCCTTCTCGTTATGGGTCAATCCAGTATGCCTGTACTCCTAATGCATACCCATGTATTGGATCGTGATATCTCCATATCAATTCAACCTCGTACTAGTCTATAACTGATCGTCCTCTTAATCAATATAATCGAGTAGGAATATTTAAGATAAACAACATATTTGAAATCTGAGGACTTCATTATGTTAAATATTACATTCTAGCCCAAATTAATGTTCATACAAAACAAGATTGCCTCTAGAGCATCTATTCCAACAAAATGGACCGTTGCAACTTACACACTTTGTTGGCATTCTCTAGATCCTCAAAACCCTCTGGTTGTGTCATGTACACATCCTCAAGGAGGTTTCCATACAGAACCGATGTTTTGAGATTCATCTGCCAAATCACATAGTCGTGATAAGCTTCAATAGCAACCAAGACGCAAATGGATTTAGTCATTGCAACTGGGGAAAAGGTTTCATCGTAATCAATACCATGAATCTTTTAGAATCATTTTTCCACAATCGACCCTTATAGGCAATCACATTGCCATCCATGTTGAAAACCAACTTGCACCCTATGGGCTGAGCCCCTTCGGGTGGTTCCACTAAAGTCCATACTTTATTGGTATACATGGAATCCATTTCGGATCTCATGGGTTCAAGCCACTTCTGAGAATCCTGGCCCTTCACGGGCTCTCCATATGTTGTAGGCTCATCATCATCCATGAGCAGTACGTCATCGGGATCAGTCATGAGAAGTCCATACCTCTCTGGCCCCTGATGTATCCTACCAGACCTACGAAGTTCTTGTGTTACTTAAGCAGGTTGCTCCACAACATCTTGTGGTTGCTGCTCATGTTCCATTGTAGGATCAGTGCTTTGTGGTTCTTGAACCTCTTCAAGGTCTGCAGTCCTCCCACTAGCTTATTTAGAGACAAACTCTCTTTCTAGAAACACACATGTTCGAGCAACAAACACTTTGTTCTAGGTTGGATTGTAGATATAATATTCTTTTTGTTTCCTTAAGATATCCCATAAATTTAAACTTGTCCAACTTGGGTCCGAGTTTATCTGACTGTAAACGCTTTACATAAACCTTGCAACCTAAAATCCTCATGACGACACACGGGGACGCCTCCCAGTCCATATCTCATATGGTGTCTTCATAACTGATTTGGATGGAACACGGTTAAGGGTAAAAGCAGCTGTAAATAGAGCATGGCCCCAAAAGGAAATTAGAAGATCAATCTGACTCATCATAGATCAAACCATGTCCAACAGGGGTTGATTCCTCTTCTCAGGCACACGAATCCATTGTGGTGTTCCAGGTTGAGTGAGTTGGGACAAGATACCACACTCTCTAAGATAGTCATTAAACTCTTGGCTTAAGTATTCTCCTCCATGATCCGATCGTAGAGCCTTAATACTCTTGCCAAGATGGTTCTCCACTTCATTCTTGAAGTATTTGAACTTCTCAAAGGATTTTGATTTGTTCTTCATAATATACACAAATCCATATCTACTCAAGTCATCAGTAAATGTAATGAAGTAAGGATAACCTCCTCTAGCTTGTGTGGCGAATGGTCCACACACATCGGTATGTATGAGTTTCAATACCTCAATAGTCCTCTCACCCTTCTTCGTGAAAGGGGACTTAGTCAGTTTTTCCAATAAACAAGCTTCACATGTCTCATATGATTCATAATCAAATGAGTATATAAATCCATCATTATGGAGTCTAGAAATGCATTTCTCTTTTATATGGCCTAAATGACAGTGCCATAGATATGTGGGATTTAAATCGTTAGATTTAATCCTCTTAGTATTTATGTTATAGACGAAATTATCTAGATCAAGGTTATGCAACCCATTAGACAAAAGTGAATTACAATAATGCATACTATCAAAATAAACGGAGAAACACTTGTCCTTTATAGCAACAAGAAAACATTTCTTGTCCAAACAAGAAATAGAAATAATGTTCCTACTCATAGCAGGCACATAAAAATAATTGTCTAATTCTAAAATAAGTCAGGAAAGCAAAGGTAACTCAGAATCGCCTACAGCTAATGCAGCAGCTCTTGCTCCATTCCCAATACGCAAGTCTATCTCCCTTTAGCCAGTCGTCTTCTTCTATTTAGATACTGTACATTTCGACAAATGTGAGATCCACATCCAGTATCCAATACCCAAGATGAAGAGATGGAAAAATTGACATTTATAACAAAAATACCTGGTGGTGCTGGAATCACTATTCTAAGCTTCTTGTCTTTCAGATATTTTGGGCAGTTCCTCTTCCAGTGGTCATTCTCACTACAATAGTGACAAGGGATCTTAGCAACCCCACCAGTAGGCTTCAAGGCATCTTCCTTGGGAATTGAAACTACCTAGCTCTCCCCTTTATAGTTTTGAGCAACTTTCTTGCTCTTCCCATCGTTATGGCCTTGCCTTCACCCTTATTAATACTTTGTTTAGCGGTCCTCAACATATTGAGCAAGTCTGGAAGAGTTTTGTTGATCTCATTCATGTTATAGTTCATGATGAACTGGCTGTAACTATACGGAAACGATTTCATGATGAGATCAGTACCCAACTCTTGGCTAAATGGAAACCCCAACTTGTTGAGATTCTCAGGGTACCCGATCATACGGAGACATGAAGTCCAACTGGGTTTCCCTTTGGCAGACTACACTTGAATAGTGCTTTTGATACTTCATACTGCTCATGCCTTGCTTGCTCTTGGAAGAGCTGCCTCAAATGTATGATCGTATCACACGCCTCCGTGTTCTCATGTTGCTTCTGAAGCTCAGATTTCATGGTACAAAGCATAAGGCAAGTCACATCAGGAGAGTCATCAACAATCTTCTGATGTTCCTTCCTTACGGCAGCAGTAGCATTAGCAGATGGTGCTTCTGGAATAGGTTTCTCTAGAATGTACAACTTCTTTTCTTGATTGAGAAAAATTCTCAAGTTTCTGTACCAGTCTAGAAAATTGATTCCAGCTAGTTTGTCCTTCTCAAGGATAGAGCGCAATGATAGTGTTGACGTTTGTTGCTTGTTTTCCATTGAAAATCTACAAAATGAGACATGCAAACTATAGTATTGTGAACAATTATAATATACTTAACAGTGGCTTGATTATTAAATATAGCTCCTACTATTTTTCTCGGATTAATAGCCCTCACAATTAATGCAAAAAATATCATATATTTTCTAGTGGTCAAAGATCCATATTTCAACAAGTCACCCAAAATTTAGTTATTTAGGTAGGAACACCTTCCAATTGCATCCAATGCAACTCTTGATTCAATTAGGCGAATAACTCCTTGTTCTTTATCTATATCATTGATAACTTCTAATTGTATTGCCTCTAAGCTTTCAATCCTATTGAAATAGCTTAGTCACGTTTAACCTCTTATTTCAACAATCGCACACTACTGCTTGTGCCAACGCGTCACATCATGATGAATCAAGTCGTGTTGCTTTGACAAGCCTGAACTAAATACATCTTGATCATAACGAGTGTCAAGAAAGAGAAGGCGAAATGCAATATTATCATTGAGGGTTTTTCTTGTCAATTTTATTTGTTGATCATATCAACTGATCTACTTATTTGGATTGGGCAATCCCAAGTGAAAGATCCAAAACGTTTTATTATTATCTTGTTACCTTTTGCATGTGTCAACCATACATCAAAATAAAACAAGATAAATAAACAATAAATAAACGTGGTATAGATGTGGCCCCTAAAACTAAGATATTCCCGAGCTAATGAGAATATCTATAAGTCCTAAAACAGCAAGCTCATATCCATGTGCCTCCGTCTTTAGTTCATGCGTCATAGCTTGTGGGTCTTCATTGTCTTGTGGTTTCTTAAGTCTTTGATCTTTTCTCCATGCCTTGACTAAATTCTATCTATCTAATTCTAGCTAGCATCTATAAACTAAATGAAACTCACGGGAGAGGGAGAAGACGACACGCAGATCGTAAAATTAATTACATTAGTTACATCAAAATCAAAACCAAACCAAAAAATTTAAACATCCACACAACTAAGGCCACATCCAACCACCATGCGATAAAACATATAAAAGCAGCTAAAGTTCAATTTTATCGCGCTGGGTCAAATTTTAATTAAATTGGGATGATGGGGTCAAAACGGTCAAAACAGTGGGACCAGACAGATTGCCAAACCGTTCGGACCTGCCGATCCAGTTCAACCCAGTCGGACCAGCCAACCCGGTCAAAGGTCGTTCGCACGAAGACTTCGCTGGGTTTGGCAGTTTGGATTTGGGGCTGTTATGTAATTTACCGAGACTTTGTCTTCTTATTTTGGAAACGTATTTAAGCATCTTAGGTCGGGTTTTTCAGAAGTTAGCAAGGTTTTTACGTATTTTTGAGAGCCATGAGCGGTCTCAGAGCATTGGGAACGATTGGAGACGATTTGTTTGCTTCCTAAACTCTTTCTTCTTGCTAGTTTTGGTTTATGATCATCAAACTCGTCATTTTGATCATGTGTAGTCGTAGCTAAACCCTTTTGACTGGGAATTCTCGTTGGTAGCTAGGGTTTGGTATGAACACATTGTTTTGAGCTTATGATACATGTTTCTACTTAATTTAACGTGTTCTTATATTATTATGAAACGTTTATGTATTAATCTCTATCTTTCTTGCACCTAGCTAACGTATGATTGATCTTAATTAGTACTCACGTGGTAACTCCGTGAGAATTAGTCGGTAAAGTGAACGTTTCACCTAGTCGTATCATTACTTGGTAACTCAGTAGTGTTAACTAGGATCATTAAAGTAGAATAACGAACATTAATGCATACTTAGAATTAAATAAATCTTGGTAACTCGGTTTGATTTGGTTCTAGGTATAGACAACTAATTTGGTAACTCGGTGAGTTGTATTTTGCTTGATTAATAAAAGAAGACGTGTTAGTGTTTCATAAATCAAAGCATAGCTCATAGCATCCCCAGTGATCCACGAGAGAATTCCTGGTACTTGTCACTTTATTGAGTAACTCTTATAATTATTCTCCATTAATCGTGAAGTTATTCATTCGATTAATTGAGTAGTTGTTTCTTTATTTTAGTAGAATTAGAAAACAAACACCAACGCGCTTTGCCCACATAAGGTTTAGAACTAGTAACTAGTTTGCAAAGAAGTCTCTTGGATTCAACAACCCGGATCACCGGATTATTACTGCACCTACAACTGTACACTTGCGGTTGTAGCGTGTCAAATTTTTGAGGCCGTTTCCGGGGACTCCGGCTAAATTAGTTATAATTTATAGCCTTAGGGATTTTTTTTTGTCTATATTTGTCACTCACCTACTTTCTTTGTGTGGTTTATGTTTTCAGGTTGAATATCACGTTGCATGACCCATTCTAGAGACAAACTTTTGTACCCAGAAGTTGGAAATTCGGAATCCTTGTTACTCCAAGAACATAGAAACTCGAGAAAGACAGACTCAGTTCAGATGGATGACCAAACTAGAGCTGAGTTAAAAAGGTTTCGTCAGGCTATGCAAGATGCAGAGGCAGCCAGACTCGCAGATGTGCAAGAGGCAACCACTAGAGCATGAGAAACTCAGCAGCTCAGAGCTCGGATGGTTGACATGGAAGCAGCTATGGCACACCTAAATCCACCACGAGGTGAAGGTGTAGTTGTTGGAAACAATGGAGGTAATAACGGTGGCAATAATGGAGGCAATAATGGGGGAAATAACGGTGGTAACAATTGGAAGAATGTTGGGGTCCAAGTAAACAATGCAGAACATGATGAACGTCATTTGGTGGACTAATTCAGAACCACGCCGGATGGATGCCAGCCTACCATCATGAGGTCAACCATTAATGCCGCACACTGTGAATTACGTCAGTCGTTGATAAACATGGTTCGAGACGAGTGCCTATTCTCTGGAGTTGCAGGTGATGAACCACATGTCCACTTGCTCAATTTCGAGAAAATTACTTCCACAATATATGATCAGAGGGTTGTAGTAGAGACAGTGAAACTAATGCTTTTTCCCTTCTCTCTATCAGGAAAAGCAAAGACATGGCTCATGGAACTTCCAGCGGGATGTATTACTACATGGTCAAAGTGTTTCTGGGAGTTTCTCAAGAAATATCTCCCGCCATACAAGATTGCTCAACGGATGGCTGATATTACAACGTTCACTCAGCAAGAAGATAGTTCATTAGGAGATACATGGAGGAAATTCAACCAACTCCCACGTAGATGCCCTACTCATGGAGAACATTGGTATAAACTCCTACATTACTTTTATAACGCTCTAGACAGGGAGACATAAAGTGAACAAGACATGATGGCCCGAGGCAACTTTATGGGCTTGGGAGTGCGGAGAGGCCATTGATGTACAATGTGACTAATTGCGAGTCAACGAGATTTGAGACTCCTGGGTACTCAAAATCAGATGGGGATCTAGTCAACAAGATTGAAACAATGGTAGAGCAGAAGTTTAAACAACAAATGTCAGTTATGACCTCGGTGTTTAATATGAATCCATGAGCACATGCGAATTCTGTGGGGGGGGGAGATGATAGCGGATGAGTCTCGGAGGTATGACAGTGGTGTTGAGGATGTGAATTTTATGAGAAACAGTAATGGCCTAACACGTACCATCCCAACAACCGCAACCATCCTAATTTCAGCTATGCCATCCCGAACATTGGACGATATGCACCAGGTTAGCAGCCCAATGCTTAGTATCAAGCTCAGAGGAAACATCCACAGCAGCAAGCATAACAACAACAAAAGCTAGACTTGTACAGCATGTTATCAAAGATGAATGAGAAGATGGTTTCTATTGAGGCTACTGTGAAAAGCCATGAGAAACAGATTGGGCAGATAGCCAATTAGAACACTAAGCTTCCACCGGGCATGCTTCCTGAAAAGTCTATCACGCAGTGAATGCTATCATGACTCGCTGTGGCATCACTACTGAGGACCCTCCATACCCTAGCCATTGAATGCTATCATGAATTGCAGTGGCATCACTACTGAGGACCCTCCATACCCTAGCTATGAACGAGCGGAAAGCAACTAAGGCCACTGAGATGGCATTGGATGAAGAAATACACGTGCCCACCGTGAGTCCCCAATCAAAGGACACGGTGAGGAAGTCGGTGGAGAAGAAAAGGCCCAAGGAAGAGTTTAATATGTGTTTGCCATACCCGCAGAGGTTGAAGAACCAATAGGATGCAAAGCACTTCAAGAAGTTTTTGGATATCTTCAAGAAGTTTCATATTAATATCCCTTTCGCTGAGGCCAGTTCAGAAATGCCAAAGTACGCAAAAAATTTTAAGGATCTATTATCTAGCAGGTGGTGCATGGATGACTTTGAAACTGTGACTCTAATGAAGAATGCAGCGCCATTGTCCAAAAGGCGGTACCAAAGAAGATGAAGGATATTGGCAGTTTTATCATCCATGTGACACTGGGAGATGCTTTTCATGGTAGAGCATTATGTGATATTGGTGCAAGTATTAACTTGATGCCCACATCCGTTTTGAGCAACTTGGTGTGGGAAATATGAAGCCTACTCGGATGTGCTTGCAGATGGCAGATCGCACCATCAAACGCCCAAGGGGAGTGTTGGTGGATGTACTTGTTAGATTCGAGGGACTCATCTTCCCGACGGATTTTGTGATCCTTAATATGGAGGGCGATGTCCCATTTGCATCTTGGTACGATCATTTCTTGCCATGGGGAAGACCATCATTGATGTTTCCGATGGAAAGTTGACGATGCGGAACAACGATGAAAAGGTAGCATTCAACGTATTTGAAGCAATGAAGTTTCCCGTTTATGAGGTGAGTGAGTAATGTTTTGGTGTGGAGGCATACACACCGGATGAGGAGGATGTATTATTGGAGCAGCTTTGTGAGGAACTTGCTCTGCTTGGTTTAAGAGAAAAAGAGCAAGCTTTGAAGGCTCATTGGCTCCAACCCCTACCCCTCCTTAGTGAGGGAAGCATGAAGACTCTTACTCCTTCTCTTGATATTGCTCCTACTTTAGAATTAAAATATTTACCTGCACATTTAAAATATCTATATTTGGGTTCTAATGAAACTTTGCATGTGATTGTGTCTTCTTGTTTGAACAAGGAATAGGAGGAGCAACTGCTCAAGGTGTTGCAGGGAAGAAAGGAAGCTATGGGATGGACCATAGCAGATATTAAGGGGATCATCCCCACAGTTTTCCAGCACAAGATCCGGCTAATGGGGGATAAGAATCCGGTGGTTCAATTTCAGCGCCGCCTCAACCCTCATATGAAGGAGGTGGTGAAGAAAGAGGTGCTTAAATGGTTGGAAGGGGGCATCATCTACCTGATTTCCGACAGCACATGGACTAGCCCAGTGCAATGTGTCCCTAAGAAGGGAGGTATTACTATGGAGGAAGTGGAGAAGGGTGATCATATTGCCACCCAAAATATTACAGGGTGGACAGTTTGCATGGATTATCGCAAACTCAATGATGCAACATTGAAGGATCATTTCCCCCTTCCGTTCATTGATCAGATGCTTGATAGGCTGGCACACCATTCTCATTAGTACTTTCTGCATGGGTACTCCAAGTACAACCAGATAGCTATTGAGCCAGCGGACCAGGAGAAGACTACATTTACTTGTGCTTTTAGACGCATGCCTTTCGGGTTATGCAATGCGCCAGCTACTTTTCAGAGGTGCATGATGTCGATCTTCTCAAATATGGTGGAGCAGGATTTCAAGGTATTCATGGATGATTTTTCATTGTATGGTGATGGATTTGAAGACTGTTTACAACAGCTAGCCTGAGTTCTTGACAGATGTATTGAGACCAACGTAGTACTCAATTGGGAGAAGTGTCATTTCATGGTGACTGAGGGCATCGTTCTGGGACACAAGATTTCAAGAAAAGGCTTAGAGGTGGATAGGGAAACGATTGAAGTCATTGAGAAGCTTCCATGACCTACTTCTGTCAAAGGGTTAAGGAGTTTCTTGGGACATGCAAGGTTCTACCGGCGCTGCATTAAAGATTTCTCGAAGATCACAGAGTCTTTGTCTGGTTTGCTTGAGAAATATGCAATCTTTGATTTTAATGCAGAGTGCAAGTCAACTTTTGATGTGCTCAAGGAAAAGCTGATTAGTGCTCCTACCACCACCCCGGATTGGACTTTACCGTTTGAGCTCATATGTGATGCTTCTGACTATGCGGTGGGAGCAGTTCTGGGACAGCGGAAGGACAAAGTAGCTCAAGTCATATACTATTCTAGTAGGACTCTGAGTGATGCACATGTTAACTATGCGACTACTGGGAAAGAGATGTTGGTGCTGGAATAGATGCCTTAAAGGCAATCTTATTTAGTATGAACATTGTTTTTGGCTAGAATAATAATTGTATTATTTATGGAGATATTTAATATAATGAAAACCTTAGATTACAAATCTGTTGTTTATCTTAAATATCTCTAGTCCATTATATTGATAAACCGGACGATCAACTATAGACTAGTATGTGGATAAATTGATATGGAGATATCAAGTCTAGCACATGGGTATGCATTAGGAGTTATGGCGTACTATATTGACCCACAACGAGAAGGCTACACTCAAGTTATGTAAAGTCACAAGTGCTTCTCGTAGTTAATGGTATCCTGGTCCTTAGACTTGAAGTCACTAGATACTTAGTTGTGAATTATCATGCTTTGATATTATCAAACGTTGAGCGTTAACCGGGTAACTATAAAGGTAGCTGGGCATGATAAGAAGTAAGCTTAGAGATGGTAGTAATGTAGAGAGGTTTTGTCCCTCCCACATAACGGGAGTAAATATCCGCGGCCACTTGAGGGGTAGTGCTTATAGAATGTCTGGTCAGACTCAGATAAATCAATATAGGATATTGATGTTATCTGCATGGATAAGACTATTTCCAAGATCGAGAAACTATTGATTGGATATACGAGTGTGACTTGTATGTCTCGTGTCCAATCCGGATATGGAGACAAAGGGATGATACAATACGGTAACATTGGTCACAAGTTTTGTCGAATTAATGGCTATTTCTATTAGTTGGGTGGCATAGATGTCTTGCTAGAGGCCGCTCTATGTTAGTAATTGTTACTACCAACTAAGTAGAAACCTATGGGGTCACACTCCTCATGGATCAAACCGGACTGGGGAATTAATTAATATGATTAATTAAATAGAAAGATCAATACGCAACTACTTGCAAACTTAGTAGGACTAATTTGCAAGTTGGACTAATCCATGTAAGGACATGATTAGTAGAGGGTCCAATATGTAGTTAACAAAGAGTTGTTGGACTGTATAAAGAACACTCCTAGCTTATTTTCTCATAAGTTGTGTCATAATTGTTATCACACAAAAGAGGGAGAGAACAAAGCAATGAGAGAGCCAACAAGGGTCGAACCCGATCACGTCCGCCCCTCCTCGCCGTCAACCAAAGAGACGTGGTCTCTTTTGGTCTCGTTTTGCGTGATCTTCTTCTTCCTCCTCCTTCCCTAGCTAGAAAAAAGGAGTGGAGGATCCGGAGACAATCCTAGGAGTGGACTACCATAGAGACGTGAACACTATTTCGCGTGTGAAGTCATCCAAGGAGACAAACAAGGTACTTTGATACTTGATCCCTTACCATCGTGATGATTCTAGTCCTGTGATCCTTGGAGGGTCTTGAATGGATGTTTATTTTGTTTATTCCTCTGCGAATCTGTATCAAAACCCTACATCGGTATCAAAGCCACATGTCGTAGAGCATAACGTGATTTATGTGTTACATTTATATCAATTTCAAACTGTTTTCTGCTATTAACTCGAAAATCTAAAGTTGGCATAATGATACAGTTTGAATATGGTTCAATATGGAATGAGCTAATCTGAATCTTCGTATTAAAATTAGCAAATTACGGGTACATATGATGTGTCAATTTGATTTTTGAAAAACTAGGGTTTGAGCACAAATTAGGAAAAAGGGTTTTTCCAATTCGGAAACAAGTAAACTTGTGCAACAAGGAAGAAGAAGGAGTTGTTTTTGGAAACAACCCCTAAAGGGTTCAGCCCCATGGACCCCCCCCCTTCCTTGCCGCCCAAGAAATAGGGTCGATACCCCAAGTCGGGTCGGCCGACCGGCGGCTTGACCACACGGGTTGGCCTGACCGGCCTAGGGTCGGCCTGGACGGCTTTTTGGGGTTTGGCCAAGTATGTTGGTGGGCCCCTTGGACCGTTTTGACCCTAGTTACCCACTAATTAACTAAGATTGATCAAATATGCTTCTCCTTGTCCAAAAGAGAGTAATAGCCATACTCGTGTGGTTTTCTACCACAGAATGATTGGAAAGGATAATCGCCTTTATGAATCGCACGAGCTTTACTTGGTCGAATTTGAAGAGACTTTGCAAGTTTATGAATCTGCGCATTCCAAAAAATTTCCCAATTTGGGGTTGTGTCTCCTTGTCTTTCTCCATAGGGTTGAGTGAAAGGGAGCATTGCAATCAACATAGAATTACACTTACCGTAGATCAATCTCTTATAGAAAACTCGTGTTATGGAATCAGTCCAAAAGGGAGGTGCTACCACATCAAAACAAAATTGAAGGCTTACTCGTAGGCGATCATAATCGATTGTTACGATCTCATAACTTTTGCACTCATCAGCATACTCTGACAGAACAGGAAATGATCCTCTCGCACACGAGTTCATGAATCTGGAATAACATCTTGGTCCTTTGGTGATATGTTCAGCAGTGAGAACTTTGTCAGTCACAGGATACATATATGTCTGCACAATGATTTCATCGAGAGTTTTGACATAAGATCCAAAATCAAAATAGGTTTTTTCATCACAGATCAAAGACCGTATGCATTGAACTCCTTTGGTCTTGTACCAACGCCATGCTCGATGGCAAAGAAGAGTTTTTGAAGCCTTGGGTGCATCCCATAATCTCACTCTTGTCGGAATGGGTGCGTACTGAGGCCATCTCTCAAACACCCACATTGTCATAAAAAAGACGTTGACATACCTTACCACATCAACTCTGACATGTGACTGTTCAGCATGAGTCATAGCTAGATCTAGTCGATGATATAAAGTGACTAACATCAAAGGACCTAAAACTATCTTTTGGCCTAGCTACAAACGAACTGCGAGTGCGAGCAGATGGCAAAAAACTCCATCATGAGGATGCCCATCTATCAAGTACCTTGACAACCAAACACAGAGAAAACCCGCAAAGTATATGCAGAACCTCTACCCCCTAAAGAAGTATATGCCTTCGGATTGTCCTTCTTTATTTATAAAGCAACCTTTTCTTTTGCGAAGTCGCGGTAGAAATAAGTAATCCACCTTGACCAAACATTCTTCGCACCATATTTGAGAAACAAATGCTTATCCGCAGGAGTACTCGAGACCCATCTTGATGTTGTTTTCTTAACCTCTGATATGCACTCTGTCATCTTCTCAAAAAGTGCGATTTCCTCAGAAGTCTTTAGAGAAGATAAGGGATCTACAAGTACCATAGAAGGAAGTTCCAGCAACATTTCCACATCCTCGAGAGTAGGTGCTGCTTCGAAGGTTGCAAAGTGGAATGTATGAGTTTTTTTCAACTATCTCGAGAACAAATTCGTCAACATGTAACTATCGAGTTTGAGATTTAAACCTTTAGTCACACGTACAGCATCATATATACCTACTTGGTTTAGTATAGCCTAATGATGTTGCAAAATATGTTCAGTCTATTCCTCCATCCAATCTAAATTTTCCATGAAAGTTTGGTGGCTAATCTCGATGTAGGGATATATTCCACCTCAAGACCGAGTCTATGAACTTCATAGATATTAACGAGATCCCAATCATCTCTTACAGGTTGATTTATCAACAATATAGGCTCCTTTTCTGGGGATTTAGGGATAGTTGTGCCTCTGACAGTGGCAAGATAATAATCTTATCCATTAAAGTAGGGAGCTTTACGCCACAACTCTTTTGGAAGTTCTGGTAAATCTACTGGTTCTTTCATGGATTTCGTTCTATCCATATCTATTATATCATAAGTACATGCAAGAAAAAAAAAAATTTTAAGTATATTTGAAGAACATTCAAGCAAACCCAGATTAGAAAGATATAATTGTTTGTTCATGCTTTACTACAAGATTTGTGTTATCAATCGATGAAATCTACTAACCTTGATTTGCTTTGTAAATTTCGAAAGCTTGATTGAGAACACTGAAAAGATGGTTGAATTCTGAGATCTGCAATCTGAGTTCTTCGTCTATGTACATAGACTCCAACAACAACAATGGTGTGCAATGAAGACCCAAGCTGATACTTATGAGAAGACCTTTGAAGTCACGACCTTTTAGCTAGCTTGTACCTTGGTAACCGTCGAGGATGTGTGAATGTGGGCTTTACCCACGTCACGCTATGAATCCCATTAAAGCCTACTGCACGACTCTACAGAGACCTAAGCAATGATGGAGATTTTTTGGGGCTAGGGTTTCTGAGATGAATTTGAATCGTTCGAATCTGTGCGTGAGGTGCATGCATGGTCAGTTTTGCGCCTAAATGCCACAACATGCGTGCATACGCACAAAGGATAATGTAGATAGTGCGTCTTGTGTATGTCAATCTTCGTCCACATGACAATCAGTGACGAAGCTTTATGGTACTCCACTATAACAACGTACTCATCTTTATATTTGCATTTATCCATATGGGGGTTGTGAGACAGGGTCACCCTCGCATGTAAACCATACGGGAGTCAAGGAGTCTAAGTGGCTTGGAGTCTAGAGTAAAGCTCATCGCACGTGAGTGATGGTTATACTCGCGTGCGACACTTGTCAGTTATCTGAGAGACTTGTGAATCACACGCCTATATATGCAGTCGACCGTACACGTGCGAGGCAGTTATATAACAGTTGCATGCGGTTATATAACTCCTTTTGTAACTGTTGTCCTAAGACCCTTATATATAGGAATGTTGTCTTCTATTCTTGGTTCGGATCTTTTGGCTATCACCCTGCATACTATCTCTCTCTCAGATCACTAACAAGGCTTACTCTTTTCCTTGCTTGCTTAACCCTTTTCTTCATATGTATTGTGTGTTTGTTCTTGTCTGTTACAGGTACACGTCCAGATCTATCTATTCCTATCCCCTTGCATACAAGTAGTTACTACTAGTATGTTATGAATTAACTTAGGAATACCCCGTTTGCGCGCACAAAATCATTTGGGGCATTCATTGGGAGCGTAAGAGTTGGATTTTACCATGGATCCTAACCGAACATTCATATAGGGTTAGTACATTTCATATAGGGTTAGGGATACGTCTATCCGTAGAATATATTCTCGGTCTGTTTGCGGGTTCGACTTGAGGTGAGTATACATTCCAAGCGTTGCGTGCCTAGCTTCTTTCGTGTCTAATTATAATTTCAATACTAGTCTCAATTTTTTTTTATAATTGCTTTTATTTGAGATTTAATTATGTTCTGAAATAGTTGCTTTGAGATGTCATACAAATAATAAATTTTTAATTAATGCAAAGTTGAAAGAGCTGTGCGGGGATCGTGATATTATTGATAAATTGGTCGTGGTTGCTTCGATCACTTGACCCGTATTAACGCGGTCGCAACCTGCCGGGTCGCTCCATGTACTTGCCTATCTGGCCATGAGGAGTCTTAGGGGGGTGTCGACACTTATAGTCATGGCTGCTAGTGATATAATAGATCTTCCCCGAATCAACAAGATAGTAATATATTTATGGAAGTAAAGAAAGAGATAGTTTGGAGTCATACTCCTCGTTTGAGATATAAGGGAAAGTTTGAAAAACAAGGAAAAAAAGATGAAGAATTATATATATGTTACAAGAGTTCATACTTATTTCTTTGAGAATAACACTTTAATTATGATTCATTCTTATTTATGATTGTTGTAAAAGAAAATATGTTTTATCATCTGTTTACATGCTTGGATGTGAGAGAATTTCTCACTCAGTATTTCTTATTGACTTTAGAAAAACTGCGGTCTTTGTTTTCTATTCCCTCACATATCTAGGAGAATGGAGCTTGATGTAGATGGGGTCGCGTAACTCTACTAGTTTACGTTAGTTTCTTTTATTCAATTGAACACTTTGCTTAATTTCACTTTTCGTAATGTAAGACAATTATGCAGTTTGTGATAAATAACTGTGAGATTTTTTTATTCTCGATTTCCACGGTTTCATTATGAGTAGCACGCACCTGGGCTTTCCGATCCGGAACGGAACGCTAGGGAAACAAGGGGTGTTACAGAACTTGTGCACGATAGGTTCATAGTTGCACATCTTCAATATCATTCTCCAAACAAACTACCAAGCAATCATTCATCCATGCATCACTTCATCGATAAATACGTTGTTAGAATGGTCAAGACATTCAAATGGATAAGCCAGACTTGAGCATGAACTGAATTCTATCTTTTACTAAGATTGGCTCATGTTTCAGGGCCTATTTGGTACCAGCTGAAAATCTCAATAATCACCTGAACAGAATGTGAAAAGAAAATCCAACTTAACTGATAATCACAATCTGTTTGGTATGACCTGAAACTATGGATAACTAACATGATCCATTTGAAAAAATTTAAAGAACCCTAAAGTCAAGCAATTGAATACACATATCTATAACTGAAATGTGATTATGCTAATGTAAAAAAAAATATTAAAATTATTTTTTCAGAGATTTTCAGCTGCATAATCCTCAATTTTGGAGATTCTACAATTGCACACATATTATTTTAATCTGGAGACTATCAGATTAAAATATACAGGCATAACAAACAAGATTGTTTAAAAGATGCCAATTTTAATCTACTAGATTAAAATCGGTGATACAAACATACACTCAATATTAATCTTTGGCCACTATTATATACCTCTACTTCATTTCAGCTACAAGCTCTAAATATGTAAATTCAGCAATCACAATGCGTGCTATGCAGCACCCTGAGTCCCATTTTCGGTTGAATCCTAGTCTATTAAAAAATATAAGTTAAACTAAAATTCCAGACCTCGAGATATGAGTACTCCTGTATATGCACTAGGGAATGACCCGTGCCCTATGGGCACTACCAAAGTTAAACAACTATTTCGTTTTTTTAACTTCGTCATGCTATATCATAAAGCTGGATGGTACTAACTTCGTCATGCTATATCAATCTACTACACATTCTATGTGTACACAGGGAGTGAGAAACTTTACATGTTTGTTACTTAAGTAACAAAATACGTATAAAGTCCATTTTAATTGCAAAAGAGGCGCATGTTGCAGTACACATTTGATAAAAAACCGGACATGTAAGCCACCAATAGAGAGAAAAAAGACGCCAATTAAAAGCGTGCTACGTAGCTTGAGCATCACATCTTATATTGGAGTGCCATATCTCATTGAGAAATCTTCTCGTATCCATGCATATGTACTTGGATGAAGAATAATATCGAACAACCTGGAAAAGATAAAGCGAGGATTGTTAGATAAAATTTAAATTAGACATTGTACATTTAGTGAGGTGCATACCTTGTTACGACCATATCACAAAATGAAATTAATTGCGACTACATAAACTCAACTATCACGTCGCCCCGAAGCCGCAAATATGTACAGCTAGTATTAATTTAATAAAGTGAATCTATTTTATAGAAGTAAATATATGTAGATCAATCAGTAGACATACCTCACGTTCTACTGCAACAGAACTTCTAGATAAACAATGTTTGTTGTTCACCTAGAATCGTTTTTCGAAAGAAGACAACTTATTCGATATGATGAAGTACATCGAGATAATGCCACATATAGTTACCCATGACTAAATAAGAATTTCGAAGATTCAGTCCCACAAACTTAACGACTGGCCTTGTGATTTGTTTATCGCCATGGAGTATGCTAGCCTAACAGGAAACTGTCTCCTTATCATATGGAAAGACAAATCTCTAAAAGAAGGAGTCAATGATATTCGTGGAATGAACACCAAGTTTCCTGCTTTATCTCCGGTTAGTATCTTTGCTTCAATTATTCATGGAGCACACCTCACAATCACCAGCCTTGTCCCATTACAAAGTCCATCATTTGGTGCAATGTTTCTTAACAACATTACTGGACAACCAACTTTAAGTTCAAGTCTGAAAGCGGTTGCTGGGACGAAATTCACCAAAATGCAACTAACATAATGCAAACCTAGGCATTGATCTACTAATTTGGTTTTGAGAGTGTTATGAACTGAAATCCAACAATTTATACTCCATAGGTGATCGATTACAATCAACTGAGAAAACAATGATATATAAGTTGGAATTAAAATCAACTGATTCGGTCCGTTATCAACTGTAGTACTGATATAGTTGTAAATTCATGTAGCGAGGTTGCGATTTATTGTATTTTTAGATGCAAAAAACTAATTCTCGACATACTGGTATTTATGAACAATTCTGAGTCGTCCGATGATGACTGGGACAATACGTAAGCTACTTATTGAAGGTAATAGATGTACTCGTTGTAGGAGAGTGGCCGAATAATGTTTGGTACTGTACTTACTGAAGGTGAAGATCATAGACCTTCTTCCTTAAAATAAATTCAAACTTTGAAATATTCCTTAACAGCCGATTTGGAGAACGAAATAAATCTAGTCGAAGAAGAATACATTGCAACTAGTTGTTTTTCCCCTGCAAACACAATAAAATAGATAAATTAGACACAAAGAAACCACTAAAGAAACAATAATCATAATAAATACAGCAATAATGGTAGGCCGATAGATAATTTTGCCTTTTCTCAGCTGAACTAACCCAAGTCTAAGAAGAAAAAAACAGCAGTCCATGAGTTTATGAAGTACTACCAGACCTAAACTTGACAGCGCAAGCCCCTAACTATCAATTAATTTCACTAACAATATGTACACAGCAACAAATTTCAAATTTTGAATAAGATAGTAGAGGAAAATGGTCACAGTGCTTAAGTCGACTACAGAGCTCCCAAAAAGTATTTTAGTAGAACAAAACCCAATTCAATATGAGTGAACAATGAAAGACACTTAGCGATATCTCTTGCCTCCGCCATTCTCTTATCAAACAATCAAAATATGAAAGTGTTAGCATCCCCGAAAAGAGAATTGACATAACAAACAATTGAACCCATAAATTTTTTTTGGATAAGAACTTGAAACGCAACACGCAGAAGATGAATAAAAGTCGAAGAACTTGGTAGAGATGCCGCCAATGCTTAAGGTACACAGTTCCAAATCGGAGAAGAGACATGAAAGATTAGATAACCTACAAAGATAACTAGGTTCATAGCAAAAAATTAACAAAGTAACAAAGACCCCAAATTATAGGACCAGAAACATCAGAGTGCGCACCTACAATTTCAGTGAGCCGCGAAAACTGGAAGCCGTATCAGAAGAGCTATAAATGGATAAGGGGGAAGGGGGAGGAGAGATCATACAAAAATCAAAACCCTTGCCTTTCAATTGGAACCCTAAATAGCAAAAATAGGTACACAAAATAGATATAACATTTGGGTAAGGAGTCATACTGTGAAGAAGACGAAGTAGCTTCTTGTGAAGTGATACCAGACTCCCTCTCTCTTCTCTCCTCCATATTACATAACCTATATTACACAAATACAACTCTAATAAAAAAATTGAAATCAAGCCAGCCTGAAATCAGATTAGCCCGCGAAAAGAGAAGAAAAGCGTAACTGGAGCGAGAAGCGTGAGAGACGAAGTGAGAACCCCCAAGAAGGTTTAGAGGTTGGGTGTACCTCGATTGCCTCCCTGCAATTGAAGGTCGCATTGCTTCAATCAAGCACAACGCCCCCTGGCTTTTATGTATGAGAGGGAGAAGAGGAGAAAGGAAAAATACCTTATTCGCTCATAGTTCCCAGCAATCGCCACGACTTCAAGCTTCAATCTTCCAAAACACTGAACTAAAATAGGCGATAGTGATTGAGAGAGGAGCAGAGACCATGATAGAAAGCGCGAGTGAGAGAAGAAGAGGAGGCCGAGGTTTTGGTGGTTGGTACTGAGGTAGGTTTTCAAATTTCAAACTCGCTTCTTCTAAAAAAAGTCACCCAGTAGTATTGAATGGAACAGTCCATATTTATTTTCAATCCGAGGGATGAGGAGACAAAGAAATCAAACATCAAACAAAATTGTATATATAGATAGATTGCATGCTACATGGAGCATCACTTACACAAACTCATATAGTACCAAAATTGAAGGCAAACAACAGAAACACACCAAAATTCAAAATGTACGTACACACTAGAGTCATACCAAAAGGTATTACCCTATTTATCCTTAACCCCAAACAGCACATGATTTGAATCAAAACTATCAAAGGAATGTGTGTCACAAACTCCTTCCAATTAACGATTATCAATCACAAAAGGTTATTGGAACGCAAATTGAATATCACAATCCACCACATGAGCCGTCATGAATCTCAAATTGAAAATCACAATCTTAATTTTAGCATACATTGAAATTATCAAGATATTGAGATGTTAGAAAACCCCGATTTTCAACTGAAAAGTTAAAAAACACTAACAACCCCTAGTTCTCTGTTCATGAAACCATATGCAATCTATTCATCAAAAACTGCAATCAAGCTAAAACAAACCTTGGAATTTCGAGATTGTCCTCTAATGCGTAACAGAAAAACAAAATCAAAGTTTCTTAACAAACCCGAAGTGAACCCACGATTCAAGAATAATGAGGTAAGTTTGCAATCAAGCTACATAGTGGTCAGTGGACGAGGCAGGTCGCTGTTGAAGAACCTATGCCGCTCTCCCTGTTTCTACGGTGTTGTTGGCTTACACATTGGCGTCATTGAGTGAGGTGAGTTTGTAATAATACAAAATTTAGAGGTGTGAACGTAATTTTCTTTTTGTAAAGCAGGGGAGAGCGAGTTTGGTTGAATGGTTTCTTTTGGACAAGCTAGTTTTTAGATTGTGGTGAAACTTTTTGGGTTTTTTTTTGAGATTCTGTTTAAACCAGTTTATTTGGTGATTATTTTTAATCTATATTAAAATTGGAGAAATGTTTTTGGTAGTAGTTTTTAAACAAAAAGTAGTAGATTAAATGACAAATATACCCTCCACTTGTATTTTCTTTATAGATTCACGATTAACAAATTTAAGTAAAAAAGTAAACGATTTTATGAAAGTTAACAAATTGAAGAACAAATTAACGATATTGAAACATTAAAAAAAACAAATTTTCACACTTGGATTCTAAAAAAAGTGAACGATTTCATGAAATTTCGATTACGCCAAAATTCAAGACTTGTTGTTTCATGCAATAGAAATATGAGCATAAAGTAGGATGAGAAACTATTACGTAACTTTGATAAGAGAATGACCTAGGGTAACTTCAGAAATATAAAGAAAGTGTGAGGGCAATGTAGGGTGAGCTGAAAATAGAAAGAAAAAAACCCACCAAAACTTGATTTTTTCCCACATGCCAAAAGGTGAAAAAAAACCAGTTTAAAAACTGAATTTTAAACCAGTCAAAACAAACACATTAAATCTATATATACTATTTGAGAATGTCCTCTCAAAATTTGCATGAGAAAATGCCACGTGGAAATTATAATTAATTAATTAATGTAAAAAAGATTGCTTGAAACTTAAATTTAAATCACATCTTCACTATTTGGTATCAGTTTGACCTAATTCCGACAGTATCGGAGCTAAGAGGCAGAGGCGATTCTCTTCGCCGACTAGTTTGCAGAACTCCGACGGTAACCATGGAAATCCTTGACGAACCTGGATCTCCCCAACCATACTCCGGTGGAAGAGCACCGCCAATGATGGACGAAGAAGAAGAAGTAATAGTAATTGACGATCAGTTTTGCCGAGAAGCTACCAGTGGTTTCAACCACTGTCTGGTCGGTTCTTTTTTCACAAAGGATCGAATCAACACAAGGGCCATGAAGCTTCTCTTCAAGAAGTTATGGACCGGCGACGATCATATCAGCATATTCGAGACAAGGCCAAACCTATATGTCTTCAAGTTCCCCAACAGAGAATCCATGACTAGGGTTCTCTCCGGAGGCCCCTGGATCTTCGACGGCTACTTACTCAGATTGAAACCATGGATCGTGAAAGCTTCTATGGAGGAAGAGACGTTTGACAATATTGATGTTTGGGTCCAAATCCATGTCCTTCCACCCTTCTTCTTCACAACAGAAGGTGCAAAGACAACAGTGGCTAATCTTGGAGAAATTATTGAAACTGATACCGGAATTCTCTCAGGTGATCAAGGCGATTACATGAGGGCTCGCATGAGAATCGAAGCAAAGAAACCCTTGAAGAGAGGCAGCCACTTCAGTTTTCTAAACGAGAAGTTCTGGGTTGATTATCGCTATGAACGCATCCCACACATGTGCCAATGGTGTGGATGCCTTGACCACCTTAGTGATCAATGAAGAAAGGTAGATGAAGAAAGAAAGAAGAATATGGACCCTGGTTTCGGAGACTGGCTAATCTATCGCCCACCACCGAGAACCAAAAAACCACCAAAAACAACCCCTACCCAACCACAATCACCAAAGTTCCCTAAATTACCAAAATCCAAACCCGACGCTGAGAATAGTGTGGAAACAGAAGCTGAAAGCGACATGGAAGTTGAGAACAACAACCAAACGTCAGAGGAGGCCTTCCCACCCCAGAACCACACATTTTTTATCAATCCGCTTGCCGAGAGCCCAAAATCACACCAACCAGCCACCAATAACAACAATCTGCCCAACCCAACAAACCCAAAACCACCAACGGTCAATACAGGAAAAGGCGTAACCGGAGATACTGTCTCACTGCAGGATTCGGCGCAACAGTCACAAAAAATCAAAGATGCTCTTGCTAAGAGGAAGCTGCAAGAATTAGCTACAAGTCCAAACCCAAGAGAGAAACAGCAAGACAGACGCCTCAGTACAGCAAGAATGGGAACGAAACAGCAGGATCATGGGATTTGTAGTGCTATTCGTGATATAGAGGGACGGAGTAACCTTAGCTCCAATGCATCAATGGCGGCAACTGCAAACAAGCAGTCCCGCCAACCATTATGAATGTGTTGAGCTGGAACATACGAGGGCTTGGGAACCTCCATAATGTTCTTGAGCTTCAAAGCCTCGCAAGAGGTAAGCTCCCCGACCTAATCTTTTTGATGGAGACTAGGTTGAAACAAGTTGAGATGGAATCAGTCCGGCATAAATTAGGCTTTTCAAAATGCCACAGTGTTGATTGTGTCAGAAGAAGTGGTGGACTAGCTCTCCTATGGAAAGACTGTATTGATGTTCAGGTTCAATTCAGCACCATTCATCATATAGACTGCTTTGTTCAGGACAGCAGAAGTAATACAGTATGCCAATTTACTGGTTTTACGGTGATCCTGTTAGTGGCAATAGAAAGGATTCTTGGGAACTTTTATCAAGAATTCGAGCAACTCCTAATACACCCTGGTGTGTAATGGGATATTTCAATGCTATCCTATCGGAAAACGAGAAGGATGGCATCAGGGAGATGGACTCTCGTTTAGCGCAGGAGTTCCGCAGTGCACTTTCGGAAAATAGTTTGTTAGATTTGGGTTTTCAAGGAAACCCATTTACATGGATTAGTAATCCAAGGAATGGGTTTAGAACCCATTAAAGACTGGATCGTGTGGTTGCAACAATAGAGTGGATGAACCTATTTAACAAGGCATCAGTACATCACCTTGTTAGCTCAGTATCGGACCATTCGCCAATTCTTCTTTGTTGTGAAATGGCGAGAAAGAATACTCGTCGATTCCATTATGATTCGATGTGGATTCAACATGATTCGTTTGATGACTTCATTCGGTCTGAATGGGAGCTCATGCAGGGTTCGAGTTTGGAGGTTAAACATGAAGGTCTAGCCGCAAGACTCAAAGTCTGGGACCAAGAAATATTCGGCAGTGTCAAAAATAAGTTAAAATACCTTCGTCGAAGGCTGGAACAGTTGGAAGGAAACTCTAACATTAATGTGGTTGCTACAAAAATTAATGAGTGCAGAACTGAGATCAACCGCCTTCTCCTTCGCGAAGAAGATATGTGGGCTCAAAGATACCGTACGCAGTGGTTAAAGAAGGGGGACTCCAATACTCGTTATTTTCACCAAAAAGAAACTATAAGGAAAGCACGAAATACTCTTAAGGGATTAGAAAACGAAGACAAGATGTGGTGCACTGAAGAAGACACTATGGTTACAATTCTAGAGAAGTACTTCAGCAATCTTTTTCTCTCGGCCAACCCCAACGAGCAGCAGATTGCTGCAGCACTTCAACACGTCCCAACAATGCTCACCGAGCAAAACCGTGCGGATCTTGATAGGCCCTTCACGAGGCAAGAAATTGAGGTAGCCCTCCAACAAATGGCCCCTTGCAAAGCACCTGGAATCGATGGATTCCCAGCGCAGTTTTACCAGAACAGCTGGAACATAGTTGGCGATGAGGTGGCCAACACCTGTCTCCTGGTTCTTAATGGCACAAAAAGCATCCGGAATTTCAATCATACGGTTTTGACCCTCATCCCGAAGGTCAAATAGGTACGCACTCCTAGCTAACTTCGCCCGATTAGATTATGTACAGTGGTTTATAAACTCATGACAAAAACTATTGTGAATCGTTTGAAAACGGTACTTGACCTCATTGTTTCGGAATATCAAAGTGCTTTTGTGCCAGGTCGATTAATAACTGATAATATTTTGACGGCCTTTGAGCTTTTACATTCGATGCGTACTCGGAGAAAAGGAAGAACGGGCTACATAGCACTGAAACTTGACATGGCGAAAGCTTACGATCGCATAGAATGGGATTTTCTGGACCAAAAAATGTTCAAGATGGGATTCAGTACAGCTTGGGTGTCACTGATCGGTGATTGTGTCCGAACATCATCTTTCTCGTTTGCTATGAGTGGGCAAAGTAGGGGATGGATAAGGCCTAAGAGAGGCCTCAGACAAGGATGCCCCTTCTCTCCTTATCTATTTCTTTTGTGCAGTGAAGCTCTTTCTCGTTCCCTTACAGCTGCCGTAAGTGATACTAAAATATCGGGTGTGTTAGCCTCTAGAGGTGGCCCAATCATCTCACACTTATTTTTTGCTGACGACAGTATTCTGTTTGCAAAAGCAAATGCAGGTGAAATTATTCAGATACAAGAGATTTTGCTCAAATACGAAAAAGCCTCCGGACATATGGTAAATTTTCACAAATCATCAGTTGTGTTCTCCTCCAATGTAGATCAGTAGACACAGATTGATCTTATCCATCTACTTGGAGTTATCAGAACATCTAGCCATGAAAAGTATTTGGGCCTACCAGCTGCAGTCGGGAAGAGCAGGATGAATAGTTTTTCTAATTTGCCGGAGAAAGTGGAAAGCAAGCTTAAAGGGTGGAAACAACAAAGTCTTTCAGTCGCAGGCAAAGAAGTTTTGATTAAAGCGGTCATCCAGTCTACCCCTGTTTATACTATGAGATGCTTTAAACTCCCAGTCTCTATGTGCAACAAATTGGAATCCTTGAGTAATAACTTTTGGTGGGGAAAAGGCGAAGGACGAAAATGAGGTCATTGGATTGCATGGGACAAACTCAAGAGAGAAAGAGATAAGGGGGGCATTGGGTTCAAATACCTATCGGATTTCAACATAGCCGTACTTGGTAAACAGTTTTGGCGACTAATGACATCTGACTCTTTGTTAAGTCGGGTTTTCAAGAATAAGTACTATCCAAACTGCCACATATTGGAAGCCGAAGCACAAGCCAACGCATCATGTGCATGGCAGAGCATCTACAACAGCAAAGGACTTATCAACAGTTGTATTAGATGGAAAATTGGGAACGGCGAATCTGTGAGGGTTTTTCAGGACCCATGGCTCAAACGCCCGAAAACTTTCAAACCACTAGTGATGAAGCCCACGACCATGGAACCCTCGGCAGCAAACATGATGGTGTCTGAGCTTATTACTAATGATAGGTATTGGGACATTGATCGCATCGAAAACTTAATGTTCACGGTGGATGTAAAGGAAGTTCAAAGGACTTCAATTCCTCTTCTCCCAATTCCGGATAAATTAATATGGCACTACACAGACGAAGGCATCTACACATCAAAGTGGGGATATGATCTACTACGTCAACAAAAAGCAGAAGGGGGAAACCATCAAGGCACAAGCTCAAACAGTTCCGGTTCATGGCTAAAGATTATGTGGAAGAAAAAGATACCGAAAAAATGTATCTTTACTTTGTGGAGAGCTTGGTTGGATTCTCTGCCAACCAAAGACAAAATCCAGAAGTTTAAAACAATTGATAGCCGCTGTCAAGTTTATGAAGCTCAAGAGGAATCAGTGATGCACTTGCTTATGCGATGTCGGCACTCGACACAGGTTTGGAAGGAGTTATTTGGAGCCAAGTTTCTTCATAAACGTTTTGGGACTCCACAGGTATGGATCCCATCCATTTTCATGGACCTAAACAGTGATGAAAGGTGCCTTTTTATTGTAGCCTTCTGGATAATTTGGAATAATCGTAACTCCCTGATCTTCCCAAACAAAAGGAAAACCCCGAAAGAGATTGCGACACAAACGAGGCAGTACATCCAGGAGACGAGGCTAGCAAGCAACCAACAGAGTTCTCATCAAGCTACACCAACCAATTCACCGGAACCAAGTTGGATTCCCCCTGCCCCAAACTTCGTAAAATGCAATACCGATGGAGCATGGGTAGCTACGACCAGGTCAGCAGCTGCGGGAGCAGTATTTCGAGACAATAACGGGAAGTTCCAAGCTGGATTATGCGTCCCTCTACCGACAGCCTCCTCAGCAGTGGAAGCGGAGGCCCTTGGGGTCCTTGAAGCACTGAAAATGGCAATCCGTGGTGGTTACAATCGGGTAATACTTGAATCCGACTCTTTGAAAATAATCAACAAGCTCAACTCAGGAAGGGAGCATTGTGAGGTTATATTCTCAGACCTGGACCAGATCATCATGGACATCTTTGAGATTTCAACAAGGATTAATGAGGTGACCTTCCATCACACCGGCAGAGAATCAAATATGGTTGCTCATGCTTTTGCACAACAAGAACTTAGTAGAGAATCAATGTGTATTTGGCCTAATTCAGAGCCCCTATGGGCTAGTTCACTACTTCTGCATGATCTAACAAACCTCACTGAGCTACATTAATATATTCAGAAGTTTTTCCCTAAAAAAAAAATCACATCTTCAGAGTTTGAACTGAAAATGAAAATTTTGGCGCCTTCAAATTTACATCACATCTGAAAAGTTTGAATTTGGTGCCGACATGTAAATTTAAATGAGCCCGTTTAATATTTATTGGAACGGAAAGTTATTGATGTTAGTTGGCAAAAATTATTAGCCAGTAAGGAAACTTCCACCAAAAAAATTATGCCGAAGGAAATCATAATTTAATTGATAAAATTATAAGTCAATTCCATAAATTTCCGTCCACAAAATGGACGGTGAAATGTCAAAGTACACGTGAATTTGAAGGGCGGAATCATGCCATATAAAATGACCTCAATTACATGGCATAGATAGTGACGTTAATTACCATAATGGTACCAAACTGGATATTTTGCTTTGATGGTGAATTCCACACCTTTTCGTCTCTAAAATGGTCCAAAATGGCTAGAAATCTCACCCATATAATGGAGGTATCACTCTTCCATTCATGTAGTGTGCAAGTAATCGTCTTTGGAGTGTGGAATAAAAAAGTCGTGTTTGTTTTGGAAGTATGATTCTTCCTTTCAAATCGTGTTTGATGTTTACATTTTCTTCATTAATTCTCTTCCCAACTACATTATCTTATCTCCCAGTCATGGATGAAAATGAGGAGCGGAGAGAACAATGTAAGTTAGCTCGTTTGGCGCGCAAGAGAAAATTAGATGAGCAAAAACAAGCCCGTATATCCGGTGAGTTTTTCCTTCAGAATTTATATCCGGTGAGTTATTCGTGACAAAATTGATGATTTGACTATATGAAGTTCTCATGGCCGCCGCCAAAGCCATACACTTGCATGAAAGAGTCACTCGCCAACCCCGGATAAGTAATACTAGGAAAATCGACTGGTATTTGTTATGTTATTTTCCTTCCTCTTGGGTTGTTTAGTTGTTGCTTACATCGTTTCTTTTGGTGGTGTAGTTGAAGATGTTCATCATGCGGAATCTTATGTTTTGAGGGACACAGTTCAACACAACGGTATGTATCTTTTTCATAGGTAATATCTAAAAAAAAAGTTGTAGGCCACTTATTTATTACATTTTGTATTCTTTATTTTTAGTGAGTGTTTTTTTTTTCATACCCATTTTAGGATGAAAGCTTAGATTTTGATGAAATGTAGTGGCGAGTGAAAATTGAAATCAGTGGAAGAGAAAGAAATTTTCTGAAACTGTAAATGCTAATTGAAATGTACGAAAAAAACATTATTAGGCTACATTCAATTTTGAAGCATGAAATCCGTGTCTTCAAATAATAAACATGTTCTCCTAAAAAAAGTAGAAACATAATATTATAAGTTGAAATCAGTGGTCAGTGTCTTCAAAGTAGAGGCATTTTTTCCTAAAAAATAAATAGGAACGTAGTAATATAAATTGAAATCAGTGGCCTCAACTTGATTGTGATTGAAAAATTCCTTTTGGTAATGATCTGAAGGTAAACAATTATTTTTAGAATACTAATGTTGACTTCAAACTAAGATTATAAACTTTCCTAAAAAATAGATAGATAAAATAAAATAAAATTCAAAACAGGAAGGACATTTTAAATTGGAATCTGTAACTTCAAATTTATAGTGATAAAATTCGAAAGCAATCAAAATTTTACTTCAACATATTTTCCTAAAAGAAAGTAGAAACGTAATATTATAAGTTGAAATCAGTGGTCAGTGGCTTCAAAGTAGAGGCATATTTTCCTCAAAAAAAATAAGTATGAACGTATTGTTATAAATTGAAATCAGATGCCTCAACTTAATTTTGATTTACAAATTTGTATTGGTAATGATCTTAAGGTAAACATTTATTTTTATAATAATAATGTTGACTTCAAATCCAATATTAGAAACTTTCCTAAAAAAGAGATAGATAGAATAAAATAAAATGCAAAATATGAAGGACATTTCTAAATTGCAATTGTAACTTCAAATTTATAGTGATAAAATTCAAACAGTAATCAAAATTTTAATTCAACATAATGTTGGGTTCAAGTCCAAAAGTAAAAAATGGTAGTCAAGAAATAGTATAATCTATTTAGTTATGAAATAAAAAGTATTAATCTTAATAAAAATATGAAATTGATAAATTAAAAAAGTGTAAAAATGATAGTCAGTACTTTTGGTTATTCTTTTTGGATGTAGTATTTGAAATCCATAAAAGACACCAACTGTTTAAGTAACATTAATTTTGTTTTGGAATTGTAATTTTGCTGTGCATCGCATAGGTTAACTATCTGATTGAAAAACCAAAAACCAAAAGATCACTTTACCAAACAGACCGTTAAGGCATCTATATTATAAAATAGCATGGTTTAACTAACTTATGATTTTTCAACCGTTATATTAAATCAACCCCATCCCCACCATTAGATCTCACATACTTATTACATCTCTAACTACGCACTCATCCCTGACTACCCAGTCTCTTTGGACATCCATAACTAATAGGAGAGATGTGTTTCTCAACTACATCTCTAACTAATAGGAGTTAGGTTGTGAGTGATTTTCCTGTAATGCTCAAATCATACTTGGAGGTTGTTTTTATTTTTTTTCCACATTTGTAAATATAATTTTTGAATAACACCTCCAAATTCATTTAAAAAAAATACCTCTAAATTCAAAAACTATCCAATTTAAGGATAGTGCCTTCGGCCACGGACAATACTCTAGTTTTTATTTAAAATGGCTTGAGCACTTTTGCAATTGTCATAAGGGCCCCTTTTGAATTATTTTTTGAAACCTTAGGGTGAAATTGCAGTTTTTGTTTTCGAAAGTTGCCAAACGTGACAATTCTGTAATGACTATTTTATTCTCCTTGAGAGCTCTCTCATAGGAGTCTAGGTTTTTCCCGGTCCACTATTCCAACGAGATGGCGGCCGCGGAGAAGAGTCCGGAGAAGCAAAAGTCACGAAGACACTGGGAAGAAGAAGATGAAGAGATCTTCGAAATAAGCGATAGCTTAGTTAACCGGGCGGAGAAGAAGCATAGGTTCTGTCTTGTTGGTCGTTTTCTTTCCCAGAAACCGATCAACGAAGTGGCTATGAAAGAAGTCTTCCAAACAAAGATCTGGAAGATGTACAAGGATGTGGAGATTGAAGAGGTGGGCGAAGGGATATTCTCCTTCCGATTCCGTACTTTCGCGCTGATGAACAGGGTCATGGAGGGAGGACCATGGTCCTTTGATGACAATCTACTGGTCCTGGAGAGATGGTCACCGAACAAAAGTCTTAACCAATATTGTTTCAATACAATAGAGGTTTTGGTGCAAGCCAGAGGCGTTCCTTTCCATCATGTCAACGAAGAAATGGGCCAGACTGTCGGAACCCCAATTGGAAGGGTGTGCTACGTTGAATCAAGGATTGACGAGCAGAGAAGAGGTAGATTCTTGAGGATCAGAGTCGCTATGATGGTTGATAAACCATTGCGCAGAAGTGCAAACTTCATGATCAAAGGGGAGAAAACTCATGTCACATATAAGTACGAAAGGATACCGAGTGTTTGTTTCTATTGTGGCTCCATCCGACATGCCACTATGCACTGCGGTATAGAGCTGCGTCCAGAAGAGATCAGCAGGGACCTCCCTTATGGTGTTTGGATCTTGGAAAAAACCGGTGGTGGCAAGCTGAAGCAGACGGTGGTGCACGACAGTGGGAGACGGCAGAAGACGAACCGGGACTGGGAGACCCGAACACATGATCCGCGATTTCAACGCGATTTGGTTCTCGAAAGAGAAGACTTCCGGATCAGGGATGATCCCGTAAATGTAGGAGATAAGTATGGAAAGGAGACATTGCTATCGGATTTGGATCCCACTGATTCAGATGATGACCCAATCTCCGAAGATTTGGAGGAACGGAATAATAGTGGAGATATGGATAACCGGCAAATGATTATAAAAAAAACCAAATCTTCGAAGAAGAGGCGGATATGAATGATATGATGCAAGTCAGTGCCCCCCTAGTGAGGGACTCAATGGGAAATTAAAAGATCTCCTGATCAGGGAGAGCTTTGAATTCAAAACCCAACTGCACGGCTTAGAAGGAAATAATAAGACAAAGACTCGCGACAGAAGAAGGGAGACAAAAGGAGGAGTGTGGACGCCCCCTGTTGTGAAGACGACAACCCCAGAGATCAGAGATAGACCGAAGATTGACATGAAGAACAAAACTAAAACTGGGATAATAAGTTACGGTCAGTCACTCAGTAACTTATCCCCGGCCAAGAGAAAGACAGCAGAGAAGGAACACCTCTTCAATCTTGAGGAGGAGATGCAGGGAGATGGGAAGAAGGGCAGATCAAGCACATTTCATGACTAAAGCTTGGAAGAGTCTCTAAACCACCAGGATATTCCAACGGCAGTTGCTTCAGAGCAGCACTGCCGAGCCCAATGATTTGCTTGAGCTGAAACGTACGGGGGCTTGGAAACCTCCGTACCGTTCTAGAGCTTAAAGACCTCATAAAGGTTGAAGCTTCTGATATGGTTTTTCTGATGGAAACTCGTTTAAACTGCAAGAAGATGGATGATGTGCGCAGAAGACTGGGCTTTGCATCGGGAATCCATGTCAAGTCGAAGGGTAAAAGTGGTGGTCTCTCTACTGTGGAGGGACGGGGTTGATGTAACACTCAAGAAGTACTCTAAAGTCCATATTGATGTGTGGGTTGAGTACGAAGGAAGAAAGTGGAGACTCACCGGTGTGTACGGTGAACCAGTGAAAGCTGACAGAGAACTGACATGGACTCTCCTCAAGAGACTTGCACCAGAAGATGACACCCCATGGTGCGTATACGGGGATTTCAATGCAATCTCAAACGCGGCGGAGAAACAAGGAGGCAAATCAGTTACTTACTCACAGGTGGCCAGTTTCTGTGAGACTCTAGCTGATTGCAATCTCAGTGACTTGGGATCCGAAGGAGAACAATTCACTTGGTACAATAAACAAGCAGATGAGGCCAACATTCGAGAAAGGTTGGACAGGTTTGTCGCAAACCCTAACTGGCGAATCTTATTCCCAGGAGCTAGAGTGACGCACCTGAGTGGGGTGAACTCTGATCACACCCCCATTATCCTGACTTTGAGTAACTCACGGGCACAAAAAGGGAGGAAACAGTTTATGTTTGAAGCAATGTGGCTGACCGAGGATAGCCTCTCAGAGGAAATCAAACAAGGCTGGAACACAGGGACCCAGTCCTCAAGTAACCGCGTTTCAGCGGGACTGAATAAAGTGGCGTCAAGACTCAAGCATTGGAAGAAGACGTCTTTTTGCAGTATCCGACATTCAGTTTAGAAGATTAAGGAGGAGATCACTGTGATTGATAAGGAAACCCCATCCTCCTTAAACTTGTTTAGACGCAAACAACTTGAGGCTGAACTTAACAAGTGGTTATTTAAGGAAGAGATTATGTGGAAGCAGAGATCTAGGGTGAATTGGTTGAAACATGGAGACCAAAACACCCGTTATTTTCACCAGAAAGCATCACTCAGGAAAGCCAGAAACTCAATTTTGGGCCTGGAAGATAATAACGGGCAGTGGAGGGAAGAACCAGGTGAGGTTTCGAAAATTCTCCAAGATTACTTCTCAAACCTATTCCAATCCAGTAACCCAACAGTCGAAGATATGACCCCAATCCTTGATTGCGTTCCCACAAAGATTGAGGATCAACAAAGGGACTATCTCGACAGAGTGTTCACAAGGGAGGATATTGAAGAAGCTCTTTGGCAGATTGGCCCTTATAAAGCACCGGGGGTTGACGGCTTTCCGGCTATCTTTTATCAATCGATGTGGCACATTGTAGGAGATGAGGTATGTCACTATTGTCTCCAAGTTCATAATAATGGTTTAAGTATTGAGGAGGTTAATACCACACTAATCACCCTTATTCGCAAACTAAAGCAGCCTAGAAAGGCCGCCGATTTTAGGCCGATTAGCCTATGCTCTATCGTCTATAAATTGATTACAAAAGCCCTCGCTAATAGATTGAATAAGATTCTGCCCTATATTATTTCGGAGACGCAAAGTGCTTTTGTACCTGGTCGCCTCATTACGGATAATGTTCTAGTCGACTTTGAACTTATTCATTCAATGAGAACTAGAAAGAAGGGCAGTAAAGGATTTGTGGCACTGAAAGTCGATATGACGAAGGCGTACGATCGAATTGAGTGGGGTTTCCTTAAAGCAATTATGGAAAAGTTGGGCTTTAGTCCCAAGTGGGTGAATATTGTTATGGACTGTGTTTCTACGGTCAAGTTTAAAATTATCCGCAATGGAGTGATGGAAGGGGAGATCTTACCACAGAGAGGCATACAGCAAGGATGTCCCCTATCATCGTTCCTCTTTGTGCTTTGTAGTGAGGGGCTCTCGTGTGCCCTAGAGGTGGCTCAAGAGGCAAAACTGATCTCGGGTGTAGCGGCAGCAAGACAAGCACCAAAGATTTCTCATCTGCTTTTCGCATATGATAGCTTCTTTTTCCTTAAAGCTACTACTGATGAACTATCTAATCTTTTACAATTATTACAGATATATGAACGAGCTACTGGCCAAAAGATTAACCTACAGAAATCTACGGCAGCGTACTCCGCGAATGTGGACACAGAAACTCGGAGAAAGCTCACAGAACTATGTGGAGTTAAAGAAGTTGACGACCATGAACGCTATCTGGGACTCCCAACTGCATTAGGAAGGAATAAGAAGATTCATTTTTCAAGCCTGATCCAGAAAGTTATAAGCAAGACAAAGAGTTGGAAGGAAGCATACCTCTCTGTGGCAGGGAAAGAAGTGATGATACAAGCAGTCGCACAGGCACTCCCAACATATACTATGATTTGCTTCCTTCTTCCTGCGGGAGTCTGCACAGAGATAGAAGCAGCAATTAACAAATTCTGGTGGACATCGGGAAAGAAAGAAAGAGGCATCCACTGGTTAAACAGCGGGGTACTTCGTGAAGCAAAAATAAAAGGTGGACTCGGAATAAAAGACTTATCTGCTTTCAATAAAGCTCTGTTGGCAAAGGTAGGATGGCGAATCATCACTCGTCCGGACTCAATCCTCAATAGAACGTTCAAAGCCAAGTACTTTCACCAGAAACAGTTCCTCCAAGCCGATCTGGGGAACAACCCAAGCTATGCCTGGCGAAGCATCATAGAGGGGAGGAAGACGCTTATGAAGGGTCTGCGATGGAGAATAGGAGATGGAGACAGGGCCCTTATCACGGATCCCTGGATTCCTTGACCTACATCCTTCAAGCCAATATTCAAAGACAATTTTCAGCAAAACAGAAAGTCAAAGCCCTGATGAATGAACATAATTAATGGGATGAGGAGAAAATCAATACCTGGTGCCATACCATTGATAGTAAAGAGATCTTGCAGATTCCCCTACCCCCTTTCCCCGTACAAGATACCATTATCTGGCACTACACCGATAATGGAGTCTATACGGTGAAATCGGGCTATAGAGTGGAAAAGCAAAGCTCTGAAGACACAGACGAAGGAACCTCGGCCGAGTGTGCTTCCAACTGGCTGACTAAACTTTGGAAAGTCAAACTCCCGAAGAAGATGATCATCAATACCTGGAAAATATAGAGGAATGCAATCCCCGTGCTTAAGAATCTGGAGAAAAGGAAAATCATTAAGCAGTCTACTTGTCAAATTTGCAGGAAAGAAGATGAAGATGAAACCCATATCTTTATGAAGTGTACCCTGGCGAAGAAGACATGGATATCTGTAATGGGCGATGATTTCTACGAACTCGGAAGGGGGACATCCAGGAATGGATCAGTGTGATTCTGCAAGAGGATAAATCAGATACCATCAGAAAATTTATAATGGTACTGTGGGTGCTTTGGGGAGCGAGAACAGATGGATCTATGAAGGAACCCAAGCAAGAAGTGAAGATCTAGCAGGGAGGGTTAGTGCTTACCTCATCGAAATTGAAGATCTAGCCTCTCAAAACCCAGACAAGCTTGAGAACCCGAAGAGTCAATCGATAAGACCGGAGAAATCAGTGTGGAAACCTCCGGCAGTGGGCACTTACAAAGTGAACGTAGATGGTGCTTTCTTCCCAAAGACCAACGATGGTGGTATAGGGGTGGTTATAAGAGACAGTGACGGCAAACTCATCGCTGCCTTGGCTAAGAGAATCAACTGATGCTCCGACGCCAGAGAGATGGAAGCCAGGGCAATTTGGGAGGGGCTGAATTTTGCTCGGGAAATGGTATGTCTCTCCATTATTCTAGAGACCGATTCCAGATCTTTATGGAGGTGGTTTCAAGAAAGTTCAGACGACTTCTCGATTGCTGGTGTACTCCTTGAGAAGGCAAAAGGGCAATTAAGCTCCTTCAGACAAGCAACAGTGCAATACACGTGGCGAGGCTCAAACACGGTGGCACATCACATGGCCAGTTATGGGTCAAAACTAGTAGACTTTGAAGCCTGGGTCGAGGACGGCCCATCATGGGTCCAGGAACTAGTAGATTTGGATTTTGTACTTTCGACCCATTCTGATTAATAATATTTCCACCCTCTTCTCCAAAAAAAAAAAAAAAAAAAGTTGCCCAACGTGACTCCGCTTTATCATTATCTTGACGTCTGTGTCCAGCACTAACGTTTTCCTCTCCACCGTTAACACTACACGGCTGCTGCTTTCCGCCCTAATCCGCCGTTTCAAACTCCGGCGTCGCTCTCTACGACAGCAGTAAGAGCAAAATCGAAACCTCAGGTACGTGCTGCTATTACTTGTTTGTTTTGTTTTGATTGAAAGAACCAACTCACTCTTCAAACATTTATTGCTTCAACTCTGTCTTATTATTATGACTTCCCCGTCCGTCCAAATTGTAAGTTTCTGGATATATGTTTTTCTAAAAATAATTGGTGAAAGAAACGTAGGAACGCAATAGATGAAGCGGTTTTCAAGTCTAGGGAACTTAATACTCTAGATTCAAGATTGTGTATATCAGCAAGAACTATGATTTGAACAGAAAAATGTCCAAACTCAATTAATATTAGAATCACCAGACAAGTCTATTTCAAAAAAAAAAAAAAAAAGAAAAAAAAAAAAAAGAAAAAGAATCACCAGACAAGTCCTGTGTCTTTTTTAGGCCAAATTGTACTATTCAGATTTGCAATAAGTTGATTGATTGTGTTCCTTTCGTTTTTTTAGTACGTTGAAATGAGAAAGAACCGGAGGAGATTCTTTTTACGTGTTCACAATTCGGTGCTTCCTACCAAATTTATCCCTTGTTTGCTGAGACTGGGGGATGGATGATTCTCCAGGTTAGTAATTCTTGCTTGTGGTTCACAGGTTTTACATTCTAACCAGTTGTCTTATTCTGTTTTTCTTTTTTGAATAATCAAGGTTAGAGGCCTCGGCGTGACCCATTGATCCAAATGATCTAAAAGGGGCAAAACTCATCAAGAAGAGGAATGGGGAATAATTTCGCTAGAATCCTTGAGTTTGATAGGTAAATTGTTCTCGTATTTTGTTTAGTTTCTAAGTAGGAGCTAATATTCATATTTAATGCTATATTTTCTTTCGTCGAGAGACACTGGATGTTTACGTTTCTATTCCACATTCTGCCATATGTATCTGTATGTTTTGGTTGTGCATAATTGTCACCGGGTCACTGTAAGTAAATACAAAGAAGATGGTTATGGGAAGTGCACATTTAACTGTATCTTATTCTTGCTACATAAAATTGTAAATTATGGCAACAACATGTGCTCATCCAGGAATTGGTTTATGACCAGTAAATCACACCAGAAACTCTCTTCCACAGATTTATTAATGTAAGTTCAGTACTTGTTTCCTAGATTGATTAGGAGCAAGTCATTACCTCATTACAACAACTCACAAACGATGGGTTGATGCTTTCAGTTACATACATGTACATTTCTTGTTCCCATTCACCAGTGATGCAATCTTCTTATAAAGATCGAGAATGTTAAACCATAATATCTTCAATGGCGAAAACGAAAACATTTTAGCGACTCCAACTTGACAGAGCATCTACTAAATCAAGCAATTGATCTGCACAAAGGGTTATCAGTATCCTTACTCCAAAACAATAACATATTGAACAAAATACTCTTTATATGAGCAAAAGAACCACTTCTATGCTAAAAGATGCACTAATGATGTTCACTTTGGACCAGTTTTGCGAAGAACCCAAGGAGACCGGCACCATGTACTAGTATGATTTCTGCTCAATACCCATCCAAATACCCACTCGAGCAAATGAAAAGCCCTGGAAGAGAAGAGGAAAAACCCCAAGCAGAAGAGATCATGAATCAAACATCACACAGAGATCTCTTGCGCCAAAGAACCGACCTAATCAGGACTCACCTAGTCACTCTACACAGTTACCTGATCAAAGGCTCAAAATCAACCCACACAGCCCACGCTACACCCACCCGCGTACTGTTCTTTTCCTCTCCAAGAACGCATATTTAGCATTTGGGAATTTAGACCTCAAGTTATAGTAAGCGCTGTGCAACAGTGGATTGCCTGTATTAGAACTCAGCCCTATTGTCTGACATATTGGTTTTGGTCCAATAGTACATCTGGATTACATCAATCATACGAGATCAGTTCAATACCTTACGCTGACTGAAGTGATACACCGTTCGTCCTGAAAAGATTGTCTTGTTTGCCAATTTAGGATGTCCCTAAATTATGTTTACTAACAACATAAAGTACAAGAAGAATATTTGCAATGAATAAGGTTCTCTTGCCTGCCTTAACCTCTGTGCAAAGTTACAAGACCAGCCTTTTGGGACGCCGCTCGGGGGGTAAGTAATACTGTATTTATAACTATACATATTGACAGTACATAAGTACATATGAAGTTACGTCAATTTTGTAATACCTGGTGCTGACTGAAGTGATGCTTAAGTATTATTCACCTGGATTTTGAGGTAAGTAGAACATAGCCATGCAGCTTATCGTGTCCTTTATCTTCTATAGCTACTCTTTTGGCTTACCTAAATTTTGTTAATATGTAAGAGAGAGAAAGGTCACTACAAAAGCTCAATCGAATATCTGTTTGGCCAGACGCTAACTATTTCCTTATTATTTGGATTACCTATTACAATACCTATAATCCGGTCTTGAACATTTTTGAGCATGGCTTTAGAGCACTAGCCTTAGTTTTTGCCAGAGGGAATTTTAGTTTGCCAAAAGCCCGTATGTGGCAGATGAAAGGTGAAACTCTCATTTCCAGTGAACTTATTCATACTTCATGGAAAAGTATATGCCACAAAATATTTATGACACCTCTATAAATGTCATTAGTTTTATTTGCACAAATTTGCTTTGATGAATATCTATTGAGAAATCAAAAGCGCAGTAACTTCAGCTAGCCAGTGCAGTTGAATACAATTAAGAAACATAACCATTATTGAAACCCATACTGTCCCTGTAGGGGGATTAGATACTTTGCGCGACATCGATGGTGAGGGACTGAGTTGTAGTGATATTCTTACCAACAAACCATGTTATGGTCTTGTCAAGAGTTTCATTGAATGCAGAGATTCGGATGGAGCATGCTTGTTCAGGTAGGTTTGTGTGAAGTTGTGAAAGAAGATTTTTCCTTTGAGAAGACGGGGCAAATAAAAAGATGAAGTGGAGATGGCCGAAGGTATGCGGTTTATGTTGTTGTGGTGAGTGGTTGTGCAATAAATGACTTTTTGGATACGGTATTAGCAGAAATAAGCTTTTCCTAAGAGCAGGTGAATGGGTAAATGAGCATTTTTGGAATTATGTTTAATCGATTAGAAGTAAACAAGTGGCAAATAATAACAATCTTAAATATCTCATTTGAGGCAAAATACTAACTTGAAACCCCAAAACAGTCAAACCAAACTTCAAAGGCCATACTGACTGATCCAAATGATTTATACTGATTTGATCTTTTGTTCTTAATCATAGTTCAACCTCTACAAATTTTCTGCATCTGGACGGATTACCGTAAATTTCTCTTGTTTTACAACAGATTACGCTTTTACGTTGTAAAAGTATGCACTGGTGTTCTCCCTTGAGTAAATAAATATGTTGAGGGTAAATTTTATGAATATTGGTTCCATGTCTTACAACGGAACTTAAAACCATGTAGCAGTACACAAATTCTAGTCACTTTACTTTCAAACTGACAAGTCTTTTCATTTGTCAAAATAACTCCTTATTGGTATCTTACATATGGTAGAGATTAAAACTTTAAATGTTATTCCTACTTTCTCGTCCGGAGGCACTAAAAACTTAATTTCACGACTTTTTAAATATGTTAAATCTGAAAATTGATAGTTCAAGATAATCATGTCTATGTATCTATACAGATAACACAATGCATATGTATTGATAAAGATTTTTGTTAAATGTCTTTTCTTTGGATAGGTAGTAAAAACTCCCTTAAACAAAACAAAGAACACTACAGAGGAACTGGTAAGCCATACCATCATAACCTACACAGCGATAGAGAGAAAAAGTCTAAACCAAAATCAACTAAGCTGAGTTTCTTATTATCGCCCCTCAGGAAGGATCATTGAACAAAAAGAGGTAGTATGCTGAGTTTCTTATTTATCATTCCTCAATATTATTAAGAAAGTAGCCCTTGTGAATGATATTTTTGATTCATCAAAAGAAAAAGAATGATTTATTTGTGTGATTATAGTCGTATCTTGCCAACTCTAGTCCTATTACTGGTCTTTCTTTCTTTTGGGTTGCTTTCTTGTATTTTGCTATTTAGCTAGATCGGATTTGTTCTCATATTCAAAGTAAAACAAATAGTGGATAGTAAATATAATCTCCTTCGAAATTTCCCTCGTGAAGCTGTTAAGGTTTCAATTGATGTGTATCTTATTGTTTCTCTGTCTTTCACGGACAACTGGGCATAGGATAGCATTGCTTCTAGACTTGTAGGAGCTGTATGTGGAATGTGCTTCCAAGCAGTTAGGAGATGAAATGTTGCATGTTGCATTTAAAGAATGAAGCCCACATATCTTGTTAAATAAACAAAATGGTTCATATCAAGAGGCATGAGCTCAGATTGAAAATCTGAATGTCAAAATGTTACTAAACTCATTTGTCAATTAGTTTCTTCAGGTAGAGGGTAGTTAATCAGAAAGGTGGAGGTCAGTAAGATTGCGAGAGTGTTATTTTATCGAAACTACAGCTACAATCGTAGTGGAAAGGTGTATGAACCTCCATAGCTAAGAGATGCCGATTGTCAGTAATGAGCTTTGTGTTTCTAATCAGTCCATATTGGCCAAAATTGATTGTGTTTTTTTTTTTTTTTTTTTTTTTTTTTTTTTTTTTTTCTTTTTTCCCGCAAATGGATTTGTTTGATGTCAATGTTTCATTCAGGAGTTAAGCTCTTCTCACAGTTCTGTTAGTTTCAAAGTCATTTGAATTGCTCGCATCTTAAGGGATCCTTAATGTTTGAGCCTGTCTTTGGTATTAGCAAATTTTAACAAGATTGCCACTTAATTGGTTGTGTGTTGGATTCCAGCTCGACACTGGGGGGTTACTAACTCATCTACATTCAGAAATGGATAGATTTATATTTCCGTTTTCAGAGGTTTAAAGCATGCAAACTTATTTAAGTTTGGCTTGATACATTTAGGATTGCTCCTTAATTGGTCGCTCAAATTCTTCCCTTTGAGACATTTGTGCCTACAATAAAACATATGATATGTTTAGGAGAGTATTTAAGTCTGGTTAAGTGAGCTTGGTTCTAATAAATAGATTATGTATCACTTCGGTAGTTTTACCCAGAGTGTTTAGAACATTAGAAGCTTGTCAAGTAGCCCGAATAGCCCATCTGGTGCCACTTTTTTATCGTCTTGGTACTCTTACATCTTTTGTACTCATATGTACAGCTTTATTTTTGCCAGGTGTAGGGTTGGAAAGTAATTTGATGACAACTGGTACTCTTATGACCTAAAATTTGACTATGAAACGTAGATCAAATGTGAGCCGGCCTGCCTTCTCCTTCTTCCCTATCTATACCTATCGCTTCTGGTGTTGACGGTCTCTCAACTTTGATTGAAGAAAATGGAGTCATCGGGTGAAAACAATTTGCCGGAGAGAAATTCAAACAGAGATGCCATCCGTACAAGTAATTTTCCTTTCCTTAGATCCACCACATTTGATCTCTTTCAATTTCAGTACAATTTTGCTGTTGTACAAAACATTTCCTAACAGGCAAGTATCATGAGTTTGTTACAAATCTTCTATACATAGAAATTCGTTTTTTAACATAAACACCGACCACAAATTTGGAAAACACGGACATATCTGACAGATATGATCCTGATGTGACCCATTTGTGAATAGATCAGGATCCGGACCTCAAGACTGTGATCGCTCACAGATCCGAGGATAATTCAGTTAAGCGAGTCTGAAATCATTGACCAGAATCTACCATTTACAAGGAATTTTGTTACAAAATATAATAGTATTTTAGTTAAAACAAAATCTAATGTTTATATACTGTATTTTTGTGTGTTTATAGTCATCGGGACTATAGTTGCATCAAGTTGGTTCTTGCTTTCAGCCAGGCTGTTTTTTATCATGTTTGTATGTCGAGTTTGAATAATGTTTATTACTTTTGCAACCTTATCGTTCTATGCATGACCTCGAACTCGCTCAGCCTTCCATTTAGGTTTAATGAATTAGTGTATTAGATGGATCAACTGAGTCTAATCTACTTCTCATAAATTATCTTTTGAAAAATCAGATGATATGCTGGGTGACCTGACCCAAATGTGAGCCAATTCCTTTGGATATTGGGGCATTCAGAGCACTTGTATTTTTAATCATTTGTGACTCACTCCATTTGTAATCAGTTTCCACCCATTGATACTAACAGTCTGAGAAAATGTGTAGTAGATATTGAATCAAAATGGTTAAATGGTTTTTGAATTGGTTGCAATAAGCTAACCTGTGGTTTGGTGTCATTTTACTTCTACTACCTGTGGTTTACATTTCGTCACTAACACGAGGATTGGTAAGTTTGGCCATTTAGAACTTACACCCTAACCCCCCACCAATTTAAAGCCATTGAAGAAACTACAGGCTACAACCGAATTCATGTGCACCCAAGAAAGATCAGAGTGAGGATCTTGACTAAATGCTCACTAGTTAGTCATTTTATATCTGAAATTTCACATATAAAAACCCAAATTTTCAAATCTGATTTTTTTTTAATCTTCTTGGTTTTGAGCACGAGTTTTATGGAGATACAGAAGAAAGGTAGACCGGTGAGCTGGACGAAAGAATGACATCTAATGAAATACCTAACCTCAAGGATAATGACTAAGTTCAATAAAAATTCTAGTGAAATAACTAACCTCAAGGATAATGACTGAGTACAAACAAAGTCTAATGAAATAAGTAACATCAAAGACCGCAATCAGACCGCACTTGACCTCTGAAATCCGGCGAACAATCTTCACCTCTAAGAATGCGATGCAGAAAAGAGCTTGAATGTTCATCTTCAAAGGCACATAATTCATTGTAATGCTCAAACCTATAAGATTGTAGCACCCTTGAACTGTAAAACAAAGAAAAGAAGGGATATATTGCCCTGCGAATCTGCTGGGAATTTCCATAACTGGAACAAAAGAGACTAAACGAAATAGATGGTTATTAAATTACTTAGCAAGCTAAATGGGAGTACGCACTTCACTAGCAAACTTTGTTTCACTTTCATTACAAACCCAAAACATATACTCTCTGAACCTATGAAGCACAGATGCTTCTCTGTGTTGCACGGCCATATAATTGTCAAATACTCCGACTCTCTGGGATGCTTCGCTGACCACCAAGTGCAGTGTGCCTTTTCTGTTCATCTATTTTTAAGCATTGTGGGAGGCGTGATAGAATGTGGTTAGAACTATTGGAAATCTCTGCCTAAGTAGTATCTAAAGGCAAGAAAGAAAACGGGAAAGGAAAATGTGATTGATTAAAAACAACTGAACAACCATTATCCTTTTGTTTCCACTCAAACCTCGTATGGAGAGGATTTAACTTTGTGTCTTAGTTGACTGATAAATTGAACATTTGTCCTAGAAAATTGAATGTTGCTATATAAAGCTTTCTTTTCCCAGCCGCACCCACCTCCCCATTTCTCCGAAGTGGCACATAAGAAATTCCGTGCTATAGCTCAAAGCCAACCCATTAGCATAACTAACTCCACCAGGAAAAGAAACCCATCCCGTAATTAGTGCCAATTCCTAAATAAAATTACTCCAAATTACAAGCAAAAAATATCACTCATGTAGACAATAATCCCAAAATCTTGTTGTGCTTAAGAACAAATCCATTGAACTGAGAAATTTAATCCACAAGTTTTATGTCAAGATAAATCTATAAAAGATAATCTGACAGAAGATGGGATATTGACCATCCATCTCATTTGATGTTCTTCATCAAACAGGAGATCAAAGTTCTGCATCTTGGTTTTAGGTTTTTCATGTGATGTTGGAGGGAGAGGCATAAGGGAAATCCAATTTGATGTACAAGGAAGTATCAAGATAACTTGGTACTCTGAGGGTGAGCTTGTTTGATGAAGTTTGGTTGATGTTGGTGGAGGAGGATGTGGATGAAGGGAAGAAGAATGGGACATATAAGGGATTAAACTAAATGTGCTTAAGCAATCCTCAAGTTCGTTAAACGTGATACTTTAAACCACCAGGGCTGCAAGTGAGAACGACAAAAAGAACATGTTAACTTAGTGAAATTAAGCCTGCTTTCTAGAGTGTAGCAAGTGCAAGAATGATTACAGCACGCTTGTCTTTGTTGTATTCATAAATTTTGGTGTCTGATGGCTTAATATGAATGGCTTTGTGCATATGTACTTTTCTGTCAGTTCCTTTCCTTGAAATAGTTTTCAAAAGCTCTCAGATCTCATATCGTCATTCTTGAGTCGTTCAAACTCCAAACAAAAAGTAATGCATACCTCAGATAATCGAGGCGCATGTTTCTCTTTTGGTATCAGCTTGCGGATGGTTATTATGTATGTAAATGATGTGTAACAAGAAGTTGAAGCTGGATACTTCTTTTTTTTTTTCTTCCCGTATAAAGCTTGTTACTTGGGTCATGACTCATGAATGGGAACTTGGTAGTAATTAACATTATCATCGTAAGTGATAATTTTAGTGTTTGTAAATGTGTTGGGATTTATAGTGTGGCACATACAACTTCTCTTTGCACATCTTATCCATTTTATGTCCTGCATTTACTTTACTAAATACTCAACAAGAAAAGTATTAGGGCTGGTTGGGGCCGCTTTGCGGAAAGGGTTCTGGCTGAGGTTGGCTTAGGAGGATCGTGTGCCAATAACCTCTGTAGATAATTTGCTGGATTTTCTTGATTCATTGGCTTAGTTTGTTTTTGTCTTGTTAGTTTCTTCTCTTGCTGTGTAGGTTATGATACTCACCGGTTCGTCTGTAAACTTTCTTCCATTTTATAAAATCTTTGATTACCTATCAATAAAGAATACCAGACAAGCTGCTATTGGCAATTATCCCACACTTTGTGACACTTGAAAGCACTCGAGTGCATCGCTCGACTTGACTAAATATTCGCATCTTTTCTTTACCAATGGACATGCCTGTGGACAGATGGGAATACCTTTTTTGGGGTAATTCATATGGGGATACCCCTCAAATAGCCGTAGCTCTTCTTGTAATCCTTAAGATCGTCAAACATTAGCTCTCTCTCTCTCTCTCTCTCTCTCTCTCTCTCTCTCTAATGCCAGTTGTGGAGTTGAATTCACCTTAGGAACAAGTAATCTTACTCGGATGAGCTCCCAATTGGATGAAGCCAGGAAACTGGATTGAAGAGTAGAGCATATTATGTACTCAAGGCAATACATTTTTTATGCTTTTGTGGGTTAATAAAGTCATCATCCTACATATAAGAATTATGATATATGCAACAGGAACATGCTCAATTGATCTGTAAGATGACACATCTTCTTGTTCAAGTAAAGTAGTATTTTTCTTATTATGTTGTTTTCACATTTTTGCATGGTAAAGGAAATATAAAGATTCGTGTTATGGTTTATTTCATTTCTCTTCTTTGCCTATATCCTCGCTAGTCACTCCTCATTCCGGAAATTAGTTTTTCTGTGTCCTTAGTCTTGTGGTGTTCAACTTAAGCATCTGCATCAGTATTTCATAGCATGCAACAATGGTATACATTATTTCATTTCTACTATTTTCTTGACCACGAGGATAGCACCCTCTCTAAGTCAGATAATTTTGATGTTGGTGAATATTAAAAATCGTAATTACATGGTCCAAATAAAAAATGTCACTTGCTGAGTTTCCTTTACTGACTTTGTTATGGCAACCCCTTTCTAAAAGGCTGCCAAGCACAAAGAGCAACCTGAGATTAAGTGCGATAAGAATTTGGGATCATGTATTCAGAAGTATTATGACAATTGGAGAGCAATTAGAGTAGTGGATCTGCATTGTTCCTGTGTGAAATGCTCTTCTTGAAAAAATGGAGGAGTAAACAACCAAGTGGTCTAATGGTACGAATCACATAGTAAAACTCCTTATCGTGTTACAAATGGTACGAATCACATAGTAAGTGGTGTTGCAGTATACAAATAACATAAAGTATGATGGAATATATGGAGAACTTCAACTTCCAAAAGTTCATCAACACATTATACGCATTTTTCACCTTAGTAAAAGTTACAATACTTGTCTCCCATATCCTGGGAGACAAGTATTGAGTTTACCTTATGAGATCCTTTTGTGGCAGTTTAAGAAAAATACAGTCGTACATTTACGCCTTCATGGTTCTTGCATAGATTATGTGAAGCGATTGAGAGATCCTTTTATGGATGAGAGTGCTTCTATTTTAAACCTGAGATATTCATTAGTTAATGGCTCTTTTGCAAATTATTTGTGTTCAAACTTTAGTTTTGTGTAAGAATATGCAAACCGAACCAAAACCAGTATGGAAAATTTTGAGTAGAAAGCCTTACTCTAGTTTCTTTGGTAATTTTGGCCTTCTCATTTTCCTGTATTTCTTAATAGAACAATTTCTTGGTGCCACTATCCGTGTGCCTGCTCGGTAAATATTAATTCTTGTATCAATTTCTTTTGTTTTCAGCTCTTCGCATCGAACGCAGCTCAATAATAATGCTGGTACCGCCAGGCCAGGTGCTCAACTCTTTTTCCTACTTTGTTTATTTACCCACATTCAATTGTGATTCTATGATGGTAAACGTCTGAAACATAGCTTATATGCTTATTGTTCATTCTTAAATTCATGTATAGGATAGGAAAGCATCACTCTTATGTGCATGTAGAATTTGTGTAGCAGCATCTAGACTATATCATTTTTTTGTCGGTGAAGTGTCCTATGAGGGCAGTATGTTTTCTATCTGGTTCATTCAAGCTTTATTTTTTAATCATACACCATTGAGCGATTTGCATCAGTTTTCTTGCAAATTCAATCGATCTTGTGGTCTTTTTGGTAGTTTATATTTAGGATCTAAAAAAAAAATCTGGACTATGCACTACAAAAACTTCAGATGGTATATCAAGAAACAGTTTTTTTTCTAACTTGGTGAACATGAAACTTGTACCTTAAGGGCACGTTTGGTGTAGAGATTGAAAATTGGGGGTAGAGAGCAACATACAGTATTATAGGGAATATTGATATTAAGGAAGTATTAATTATATATGTAGGATTATGTAACATCATTGTTTGCACTATTATAAAGATAGAGTATTAAGACTTTAGTATTCAATCCCACCTACATGGTGGGATTAAATTTTAGGCATCGACAGGGTATAAAGTATTAAATTTCCCTTTAACTTGTCCCTGCACCAAACGCCAGTTATTACCCCCTACTTGTATTATTATTACTGTACCTCTTCTTTATCCCTGCATCAAATCTACCCTAAGGCTATGTTTGGAAATCGGATTATACAATGGAAAAGAAAACAAAATAAAAATTACAAGAAATTGTGCATATTACCTTCCGTTTTCTTTTAATGTGTTCCAATGTTACCCATATAGTTAGCATAATTAGAATTGTCACCTTAATATTGTTTGTAAATTCAAGAATGATCTATGTACTTTTCCATCTATCACCATCACCGCCCCACCACCAAAAGCACCTTCGTTGACCAGCAGCACCCACCCCCACCACCAAGAAACACACATAACCTCATCAGAGAGGTAATTTTTAAACACAAAATAGTTTTTCCTAGAAAATATTTCTTTGCCCATAACGTTGCCTCCTTGCACTTCTTTATCAAAACATGTGCTATTGCAGTGTTCCCTTCCTGAAACTTCTTGTTTTTTGCCAGTAGCAATTATACCGTATAACAGTTATCCCGCTACTTTGTACACCCATATAATCAGTAGATAACTATGACTTGGGCGCTGTAGGTCATTTGCTAATGGAACGACCAAACAAGCATTATAGTCCCTCTGTTCCATTCACCTTCAATTCTGATCTTAACGAAGTTCTAGGCGGTTTTTGGCTCGGCAAATATAATAATATCCATGTGTTCAACTTTTAAATGCAGAAAAAAGGGTAAGATAGCAAGTGGAAATTTCATCACGTTCCTAGCATAACACATTAATTCTTGATTATCGAATAGGTAAGGCAGTCTCATGAATGATGAATCAGATTTCCGAATGGAGAATGATTTATACTGTCCTCGTACGCACATTCCATGTGCGTCCTAGTAGGTTTAAATTGCTGCAACGATACTTCTAAGAAATGGACTGGAACGGCCACCATTTGAAGTGCCTAACCAGTCCAGTTAGCTAATGAACCGGTCAAAACCATTGGTTTTCTGATTCAATGGGCGAACCGGGCAGGTTGAATCCGGGTGTCAATAAATTTATGTCTTCAAACTCCAACCCACAACTAAAGCACTACTAATACGTGATACCAGGTATTGGGTGAAACCCTCAAATATGGTATTAATGGTGGACCCGGGACTGGATTCGAAAGTAGTCTATTTGCTCAAGGAACACCATTCTTAGCCAACTTTGGCCTACGAATTCTATCCCACAATTTTTGTATCTTGCTTGCCATTTCCCTTAAGGAATGGGAAGAGCACTACATTTTGGATGCTCAATTTGATACACTATTTAGTGAAGAAACTTGTGTAGCCACCCACATTAAAATGTGGCCTTGTTCTGTTGTAGTAACTTGAGCGCCAACTCCACACAAGTAGCTTAGATTATAAAATGTCATATGCCAGGTAGTTTTCTTTTCCTTTATGTTTTTAATGTTTGTATCTTGATTTAACTGTATGTAATTTTCATATCCTTGTATTGAATACTATGTTTTATTTTGCATTTTTGTATTCTGATATGTTGGTTAATTTGTCAATAAATCGGGGTTAATCTTTATACGATACTCTTATTACAGAGTGTGATCGAGAGCATTGTTTCTGTCTTTGAAGAGGAGCCGAATCGTGGACGTGGTATCATCATGGCAGCAACTGGCTCTGTGTTGAACCCAACCATCAAGTCTCGCAGAAGAACTTATACCTATGAGGTTTGTCTCACCTTTAACCTTCTTTTATATCTGCATATGATAACGGCAGTTCTATCTCTAGCTTTTGCTAATTGTTGCTTTTGCAGGGTTCTTATATGATAAGGAAACTGCGAGGCTCTTTCAGCTGTTCAGGTAACGGCTTCCGTCGTGGGAAGTTGGTGACAGTTTTGATAGATGCAGATGGAAATGAAATTCAAGGCCTTCCGGTTGGCTTACTGGTTGCATACACACCAGTCGAGGTCTTATTCTCCTACTTCTTGAAGAGTTATACACTATTTGTCCTGTGATCTGTCGTTGCCTTGATACTTATGCATGTTTGGTATTCCTGTTTTTAAACAAGATTGTTTAAAAAAGCAGATTTTCCGAGAAACTCGTTTGGTAGTCAAACTAAAACACGCGAAAAAACAGTTGTTTAAAAAAAATCAACTTTGGTGTTTTTTTGGGTGTTTTTTTCATACTTTCGGTTATTAAAGACACATCAAACCTGATTGGATTGGATGCATAAAGTAACAAATATATGTCTGTTTGTAAGTAAAAAGGATATTCAAGTAAATTAACATTCAAATTTAGTAATGTTGGCAAATGTGTTTTTGATTCTAAACACTTGTTTTCAGCACATACCAGACAATTTTTTTATTCAGTTTTTTAGACGTGTTTTTTCAGCACGTCTTTTTCCCCGTTTTTTCTTGGTTTTAAACGGAGACCAAACAGGCTTAGATAGAATAACTTCAAAACTCGTGACTGAGTAGGTAAGTATCTTCTACGATTTTAGACTTAATTCCTTGTTGCCTATCCCCAATATCACCTAACTTTCATGTTGGCTCTCCCATTGAAAAGAAACGAAACATAAATATAAAAATCCTTTAGTGCCTCTTCCAACAGCGATACTTATCGCCATCAGTTTTGGGTAGCTATTTTACGTCCATGAGTTCACAGAACTAACCTTCAGTTGACAACAGTGACCTTTTTTTGTAAGGGTAAAATTGTCCGTCCACTTGCAAACATGAACGCAAAGTGTTTGGGAGACTAAGCATGGCGAGATTTTTTTGTTTTGTTTTCGGTCATTGTTTGACGATCGCCTCTGTTTGTCACCAATAGAGTAGATTTATGCTTTGGTTGTTGAACCGGAATTATTGCACCTTAATTCCCGATGTTTGTCTTCCCAACAGTGTCACAAGTTGATGTCGACGTTTGATATTCTTAATAGATTCGTTCTCTTTACAGCGTCATTTTGAGATAACTGACATAAAATCTTGTTTGTTTGTTATTTCTCTCCCTTTTTGTCTACAAGAACACTGAAACAGATGTATGTTGTTGATGCAGGTGTTCATCCGTTACTTATCTGCACGTCCAGTGTTAGTCCCCAGGCCGATTTCGATGTATTCTGACGAATTCGGTCCTTCTAGCTTCTGAATAAACACCTAGATACCATCGTCGCAGATTTTGAATATGTAATAACAATAAAATAAATAGTAATGTTTGTGTTTGAATTGTGGATGGTTTGAAGATAGTGTACTTCCAGATTTGAGATTGATAAATGGGAGTGTATGTCCTATTACCTCCATGACTTTAAACTTCATGTATCTGGATAAGTATGGCATAGAGTGGTAGATAGGCTCTTTTGGCATACAGGTAGCTGGGAGAAGCTAGACTGGAGATTTTGTAGAAACAGACCACAAGGCAGTGATATTCACTGCTACAGAATTGATAAATCAAACTCGGTAAGTGAACCGAATAGACTGTGGGGAATACGTGATGGTGCAAGATGGAGATAAGTGTGCTCTACAGTTTAGATTGCAAGCGGTGTTTACCTTGCTTGGGGGAGACAACTATGTATTGGTTAAGCACGGAGCGTTCCCCACATATGGGGCGGTACAACAATAGAAACAAACCATAAAGTATAGTTGAGTTGATCAGGCATGCATATGTACTTAGAGAGGTATTGAGTTCAAAACCTGGGTGAGCTAAGGTTGTCTATTCGTCTTTTTAGCGAGCCGTTTAATTCGGGTTTGCCCATACTAGTTTACCTCTCCGGTGTAGTTCTTATCCCAAAATTGGACTATTAGTAAAGCAGCCCAGTCTTAGCTTTATTTGTTGAGAATAAAGGCTTATTTTGCCCAATTTGGGCCCACACCTAAATCCTTCAAACATGGGATTTTTCTATACTACTATGTTCCTTCTCTTTCTACCACTATTCACTGGGTCACTTTGACCCGGTGAATTGGATAGCAAAAACGATGTAACTTCTTCATAATTCTTTCATGGTGTTGTAGGAATTATCAAAAAATTATTTCGTTTTGCTATTCAAATTACCGGGTCAAAAACTCAAAATGACCAAACTATGAGTAAAAAATCAACTGGGGGGGGGGGGGGGGGGTGTGGGGAGCGAACAGAGTGGTACCTTATACCCACGGTAGGTTATTCAACTCATTGTTGATTGTGCAGGATTTACAAAAGTTCGATTGCACCACTGTGTATCACTTTTTCATCAAGAGTTACTAGGACCGCTCGATGAACTCGATTTTGAACATGTTCTGCACACAAAACTTATGATCGTCCACATCGAAAGGATAAATACCCAATTGGCGACTGAACTCCACACAAAGGCATGGATTCCGAGACTATAGTACTTGATTTTGTTCAGGGAATAATCTCCTCAACAATGTTCGTTTACCAAAGAGAGATGGGGCCACAATTCTGGAAATTCCCAATCCTTTCCAGCCTCGTTATCCTCAGTCAAGAGGTCGTTGAACATAAAAGAAAGGAGAATAGTGAATTGTGTACATGTCTTTTTAGTAAATAACAATTTGTTTGTCCTTTATTCAAAAGGAACACGTTCTTAAAGATGACCCAGTACTACGGCACCGACACCATCAATCCCTTCATTACTAATACTAGCGCTACCATCCTTTCACATTAACGCGGAAAAACAAACTGAGAGAAAAAAAGCTTGTAAAGAATAACAATATATATGCATATATATATATATATATATATTAAAGCAAGGGAGATAACTTATCCTTTCGCCATTTGTGATGTGAGAAGAGGGTATTAGACAGCCATTTGGCAAGAATTTTCTTCCACGTGGTATGCCAAGCCAGTTAAAAGTTGACATGTCATATATTTTTTCCACCTAGATAACCATGTTTTATTCTCTCATCAATTTCATTGGAAATTGAACTACTTTGCAATTAAATCATGTTTATGCACTATGCATGCATGTATGAATTAAAGGTTGGGAATCTTTGGGTTTACAAGTAAACCTTCAATTTTCAGTATGCAATAACATCCATTTTAGTTGATTTGAGAAGAAGAAAAAAATGTATCAACTTCTCAATGTTGTGGAGTAGTATCTTCTCAAAAAACTTTAGCCATATGTAATCTACTCTATCGTAAATTTTCTCTCTCTTGTTTTGTGCTCTGACTTGGTTTCCGTGTACTTCTGAGTTTCTTTTTCCTGATGGAAGACTCATCATCCATCATCGCCTCTGAAGAGGTTGAAGATGATGAAATGGATGAATCTAAACAGTCCCTTCCCGTGCCTTCGTCTAACCCGGAGATCCATCCGAGAAACTTCTCGGATCCGGCTAGTAAGAAACCCAGAAATCTCTCACAGGTTGCTACCGATACGAATTCTTCTGGCCACCCAGATCCTCTGGATTTAGGAACGAAATTGGCAGATCTAATCATCTCTCATAAAGAGAAATTAGCTGCTGAGAAATTCCAAGCGAACACGACATCGTTCAAAGATGCTTTGAATAGAGCAATCAAATCGAAAGGGTTCTTTTATGAGAATCTTGAATCCTTCTCTCCAATGGATGACACTGTATCATGCGATGATTTCTCAGATGAGGAAGAAGGAGAGGAGGAGGAGATACCCGAGGATATTAAAAACATCCCGGAGGTCATCTTTCCGATGAATCTCAAGAACCATCTGAGGAAGAAACTTAAAGACTGTCTGATTGTGAAACTGTTAGGAAAAGAAATTGGGTACAAAACCTTACTCAATAGGGTTAAAGCCTTGTGGAATCTCAAAGGAAAATATGATGCTGTGGAAATTGAGGCAAATTTCTTCATTTTCAAGTTTGAATCGCCGTAGGACCGCCTGAAAGTTTATACGGGTGGTCCTTGGGTGATTCTCGATCACTACCTTACAATCCGAAAATGGATTCCCAACTTCTCTCCAACGGAAGCCACGACAATCTCAACTGCGGTTTGGGTGAGATTGCCGAGGCTTCCGTATGAACACTTCAATGAGGACTCGTTGAAAATCGTTGCAAAAGCAATAGGAAAACCCCTAAAAGGGGATATTAATTCGATTGCTGGGCTGAGAGGCAAATTCGCCCGCCTCTGTGTTGAAGTTGATTTGAGCAAACCTCTTGTCTCAAAGTATAGAATCCGGAAAAAAGTTCTTCCGGTGGAATATGAATCGATTCATACAATTTGTTTCTCGTGTGGCAGGATTAACCATCGGCGAGACAACTGCCCATTTAACAAGACGACGCCGGAAGTTCAATCGGAGCCGGAGAAGACGAGTATCCATGATGACGCCGGAGATAGGGACGGTAACGGTAACAAGTCGCAATCAATTCCAACGGGTGAAAACAAAAAAGGAGAGCAAGGTAAAAATGACACGGTTAATATCCGTGATAAAAATATTATACAGCAGGAGTACGGAGCGTGGGTTTTCCCTAAGAGAAGAGCCAAAAAGAAACAGCCGACCGACCCGGGAGGAAAGACCGGTCCAGAAGAGGGACGGCCCAAGAACCGAAACTCAAATCGATTCGGACCGTTGGAGAACGAGGCCCAACCCAAAGGTGAAGGAAGTGAAGACCCAAAACAAAGAAGAAGCTTCAAAAATTCCCAGGGACAAAAAAGTAATTGGGACAATCACATCAAGGACAAAAATGTCCATCACGGAAACGACGGGAGTCAACAGAAGAGTTGGAGGGACAAGCGTCCGAGGGCAGAATCGGGATTTCAGCCTCCGATTGATGCTAGCTTCTCCATCAATATTCCCCGAAACCCTAATGAGAGAAACAAACACAACAAGGAGAAAGGAAAGGAGGCGGTGGCTTACAGAACCAATCCTACTCCCACCTTCGATCTTAATCAATCCTCCGTGTTTAATACACAAGCAATCAAACACCCTGATCAGTCCAAGAGTGTTTTCACCCCTAATTTTATCTTTTCGCATGGATCGGTACCTAGAAGAGATGAGATGGGAGTTGAGGGGAACAGAGATCAAGAGGCTCAGCCTCTCGGGATTAATCTTCGATCTGACGGAGAAGAGGAGAGATCCAATGGTGGCAGAAGTTCCATGGTATGTGACAGAAGCATGGATGAAACTCACGGCGACCGGAATTCCGGGAATGGAGAATCACCTAACGGAAGCAATGGTGAACTCGAGAAGAGGATGGGGGGAGAACTTCCAGAGACTTCACGAGGTATGGGAACAATTTCCTTTAAAGGAGCGTCCGAATCTAAGTAATTGTTTCTCCATGAAGCTGCTTTTTTGGAACTGCCGAGGCACAGGCAATGATGATTTCAAGAGACACTTCAAAGAGCTCTACTTCAATCATAAACCTGAAGTAGTTGCTCTTTTTGAAACAAAAATTCCTTTTTCTGATATGGGGGAGTTTTTTGATAACCTCAATTTTAGAGGAAAGGACATTGTGGATCCTATTGGGAGATCAGGTGGCATTTGGCTTCTCTGGAATTCCAATGATGTCGATATCCAGGTTTATAATAGGACTGATCAAAGTATTAACGGCATTGTTAAGAAGTTGAACTATCCGGATTGGGCTATCTCAGCGATTTATGCGAGCCCCAATCCCTCTAAGAGAGATGACATGTGGGAAGGTATTGAGAACATTGCGTCCACGATGGACAAGCCTTGGATGATTGTCGGGGATTTCAACGACGTGGCTAGCTCTAGCGAAAGAAGAAGTATGAAAAAGGTGAATGATGAGGGTAGAATGTTGAAGTTCAACAATCACATTGATAGGTGTAAGCTCATCGATCTGGGTTGCTCAGGCCCGGCTCTTACTTGGTCCAACAATAGACAAGGTATTGCTAATACTCTCAAGAGACTTGATAGAGCCATGGGAAATGGTGAATGGATCGGTATCTTTCCAGATTATAATGTTACCAACTTTCCACGCACTTACTCTGATCATTCTCCGGTCCTGATCAATACTGAAGGTATGGTCCCTGTCACTCATATTCATAAACATTTTCGTTTTGAAGCCATGTGGACTACTAGGGTCTCGTTTCATGCTGTTATTGAAAAAGCCTGGAAGGAGAGAACCTCTCTTATCTCCAAGCTGGAGAACTGTGCTATTAAGGCCTCTGCTTGGAGTAAAAAAGAGTTTGGTGACATTTATAAAAAGAAGAATTGGATTCTGGGCAGATTGAAGGGTATTCAGACTGCCCAATCCAAAAAGATTTGCCATGATCATTTTACTCTTGAAACTGATCTTCTTAAACAGTATAATGATACTCTTAGAGAAGAAGAACTTTTGTGGATGCAAAGAGCTAATAGAGAATGGATTACGAAAGGGGAAAGGAATACTAAGCTTTTCCATCTTTCTGCCACTATCAGAAAGAACAAAAACAATATTTGTTGGATCAAAAATAATGATGGGGAATGGATTAGGAACAAGGATGAGCTTAAATGCTTTGTCCATGATTACTTTGTCAAAGTCTATAGTGATAATTTTGAAAATGTGGATAGGGACAATTCTTGTGATGATAGTGTGTATGGCAAGGTGGATAGTAACATTAACAACTCTTTGACTTGCAAAGCCACCATCAAAGAAGTGCATGATGTGGTCAAAACCATGAAGCCCTTCAAGGCCCCTGGTGATGATAGCTTTCATGCCTTTTTCTACCAAAAGTTCTGGAACTGCATTGGCAAGGATATGACAGACTTCATTAATGAATGTCTGAGATCAGGTGTTGTCCCTTCTGAAATTAATAATACCTTGATTGCTTTGATTCCTAAAGTTCAACACCCCTCTTTTCTTAATCAATTCAGACCTATTGGTTTATGTAATGTGAACTACAAGGTTCTGACTAAGCTTATTACTTGTAGACTTAGACCCTTCCTCAATGATTTGATTAGTCCTCTTCAAAGCAGTTTTGTGCCTGGAAGAACTACCACTGATAATGTGATTGTGGCTCAAGAAGTTTTACACTCTAGTATGCATAGAAAAGGGAAGAAAGGGGACATGATTATTAAAATTGACCTTGAAAAAGCTTATGACAAGCTTTCTTGGTCTTTTCTCCATGACACCTTGATATGTTATGGTTTTGATAATGCTTTTGTTTCCTTGGTGATGTCTTGTGTTACTTCTGCTACTATGGAAGTGATTTGGAACGGGGAGAGGTTGAATAGATTCTCCCCCCAGAGAGGATTGAGACAGGGGGACCCCTTGTCTCCTTACCTCTTTGTGATGTGTGTTGACAGACTTTCTTGCATGATCAATAACAAAGTTAATGAGGGATCTTGGAAAGGGATTAAGGTTTCACAAAAGGGACCCTATCTCTCACATGTAATGTTTGCTGATGATATTCTGCTTTTTGCACAAGCTAATGAACATGTGTGCAGAGTGGTGATGGATACTCTTATGGATTTTTGTGATGTTTCTGGACAATCAATTAACTTGAACAAGTCAAAACTTTTTGTTTCTCCTAATGTTAGTAGAAGGAAAGCCAGAAACTTGAGCTTTCAATGTGGTATGCCTCTTGCCTCTAATCTTGGCATTTATCTGGGAAATCCTCTTCTGCATAAAAGAATTTGCAATGAGGACTTTAAAGATGTGTTTGAGAAATTACATACTAAACTGGCTGGTTGGAAGACTAACCACTTGTCACTTATTGGAAGAGCCACTCTTGTTAATGCTGCTCTTACTGCTATTCCTTCCTTTAGAATGCAAACTTCTCTTTTCCCTATTTCTATTTGCAAAAAAATTGATAGAATTAGCAGAAATTTCTTATGGGGAGATACTGTGGACAAGAAAAAGATGCATTTAGTCAACTGGAATGATGTGTGTACCATGAAGAAATTTGGAGGCCTGGGAATTAAGAAAGCCTCTTTATTGAATAAAGCTTTTGTCTCTAAATTGGGTTGGAGAGTTATTTCTGACAAGTCCTCCTTGTGGACTACTGTTCTTCAGAAAAAATATCTTTCAAAATCCAGTTTCTTTAACTGGAAAAGTTCTAATAGAGCATCCCACACTTGGAGGAGCATTACCAAGTGTAAAGAGGTGCTCAAAGACAACATTAAATGGAATATTGGTGATGGAAAGTCCATCTCCTTTTGGTGGGACTGGTGGTGTGGTGATTCTATGCTAGCTTTGAAAGCTAGAGATCCAAATAGAATTGACACAAGTAAAGTGATTGAGCATATGAACAATGATGGGAGCTGGAATCAAAATTCTATTAGTGACAATCTTGAGATGGATGTTGTGAACATTATTAATAGAACCCCTTTCCCCATTTACAATAGAACCTCTGACAAACTGATTTGGCATCTCAATGCCAATGGAAAGTTCAGTATTGCTTCTGCATACCAATTTTGGCTCAAGGAAAATTTAAATGCTATTGATTGGAATTGGTTGTGGAAGATTAAGACTGCCCAGAAAATTATTAGCTTTCTTTGGAAAGCCCTCAGACACAGACTCCCTACAAATGCTTTATTGAGCATTATAGGAATCAATTTTAGCAGCATCTGCCCAAGATGCAATAATGGCATTGAAACTCAAGATCACTTATTCAGACATTGTCAGTACTCTATCCAAATTTGGAAAGAGTTGAGGAAAGAAAATTGGCTGATTAACTCTCAGAATCTCACCTTTTGGAACTGGATTAAAAATAACATTTCTGACTCTTCCTGTCATGTTTATGCTGTGAGCTGGAAGGATGTATTCCTTACTACTCTCTGGATGATTTGGAAGCAAAGAAATGTGAAAGTTTTTGAAGGAAAAATGATGTCACACATTATGTGTGCTGCTCTTTCCTTAAAGCAGGCCACTGATATCTCTTATGCCTTTTCTCAAAATGACATAAGAGATACACCTGCTAATTTTTACTCTTCTTCCACTAATTTGGTGTGGTCTCCCCCTTCTTCAGGTAACCTCAAACTCAATGTGGATGCTAGTCTTTATCCTGGAACTGGAGGAGCTGGGTATGGTGGAATTTTGAGAAATGATAAAGGGGAACATGTGATCAGCTTCACAGGAAAGTCTGCTGAAACTATGGTTACCCCTACTGAGGTGTTAGCAATCTACCAGGGGCTCAAGATTGTGTACTCAAGCAGTTTGACCCCTGTTGAGGTGGAATCTGATTCTTTGGATGCAGTTAGCATGATCAATAGGGATACAAACAAACACTGTTGGAGCCCTGAGGAACACTCCCTCATCCCAGAAATCAGGAAGTTGCTTACCTTGTCCAGAAGCTCACTCTCTTATGTGGAGAGATCCAAGAACAAGTGTGCTGACATTTTAGCAAAAAATGGGTCCTTCCAAGTCCAAGACCTCATGGTGTACAACATGCCTCATGAGGAGATCAAGAACACACTGGAGGAAGACAAGCTCTCCACACACAGAAACTAAGCTCTGCTAGTTTGGTGATGGTGGATGTAGCAGTGTTGTTTTTTCTTGTTTCTTATTTTTCTGTTTTTCTGTCTTCTTTTGCTTTCTCTTTGTTTCTGTAATGGTCTCTGTTTTTCCGAATTATCAAAAAAAAAAAAAATCTTCTCAAAAAAAATGTTGTGGAGTAGTGTCGGAAGTATGTTATGCAAGCATGTCGTTACTCTTACACTGCACTATAACTGCTGTTTGCAATTTTTTATTAGTTGGATTTAATCATCATGTCTTTGCTTTTGTGCATTTTTTTTCTTTTGACATTCTAGAAGTTAATCAAATATCTCCCTAAAAAAAAAGTTGATCAAATATGGAGCACTTGGAAGGTAATATGTCTACAGGCGTTACCATTTATTCATGGATCTCTACTTTGTATAAATCCTTTCACCTTTTTGTGTAGTATTCTCAATTCTGCATAAATTGCATTCATTTAATGCATAATAGAAACATTTATTCGTAAATTTTTTATTTATATCCTGTCATTTGCTCGATCATATTTAGTTACACCAGTAACGTAATTCCCTTAACTTTACAAAGCCATTTATATGTACAGTGGCGGACGCGAGAATTGGATTTAGCGGGGGCCAACATATATTATATGCCTACATTACTAGAATATTAAAATCAATATTTGAAATTTAAATGGTAAGAAATGATATTTTCATTTTTGTAGGGGCCAAGATGAAGTTTTTGTAATATCATACATAAACTTATAGGGGTGTTTAATGAAATTCCAGAACTTTGGAGGGGTCCTGGCCCCCGCCGGCCACCCCCATGTCCGCCACTGTATATGTAGAACTACGTCATCGCCACAATTTTTAATCTACTCATGGGGATTTAATCATGCTAAAAGCGATGTAAAATAATTTACAAAAAAGACTCTTATGCAGCAAACTGTAAAATAATTTGTAAAGAACCTCGAAGTGTGAACAGTGTATCCATTCACTGATGCAAACCAAACTTCAGTGCAGTAGTATAGTTAGATCACATCAAAGATTCAAATTCCAACAGTTTTTAATAGAATTCACAAATAAATGGCTTAAACAAAACTGTGTAGTCTTGATTATACACTTTTCTGCGTATAAATAATAAAAAATTCTCCATTTTGTCAATATATCCCACAGAACATCAAAGTTTTCATTAAAACATGGGGTTTCATGAATTAGACTTGAATTATATGTTAGCTGAAGACCATCCTGTTCAATGTGATTAGATATGCAATCTTGGACTAAAAAGAATATGAGAGAACATGATTGAGCGAGCATACAGTTTAGTTTGTCTACCAACTCTTTGTTAGAGACACATTTTTGCATGGTTAAAGACTGAGAATAGCAAGGACAATGCTCTATTAGTGTGCAACAAAATATTTTTTTAGCAATGTTTCTCAACTTCGATCTTGATTACTATTCCAATATCTAGGAATGATCTAGCTGAGTATGGTGAATAGGGAATCTAGATTTTCCCCGAAATTAACTGTTTACGAGTCTATCCAAATCAAAGCCAAATTGATAATACTTCATTCGTTTTTCCTCTTTCTTCCTACTTTGACTTTTACCACTACTCATCCGGTCACTTTGACCTGGTGATTGTGATAGCAAAATGATGCAATTTTTTCTGTAATTTTCACGGTGTTGTAGAGCAAACTTTTCTCTACAACACCATGAAAAAAAAATATATGCATCGTATTACTAATCAAATCATCGGGTCAAAGTGACATAGTTACGGGTAAAAAAGTTAAAACGGTAAGAAAGAGAAGAAACATACCGAGTATACACCAATTGTTTTAGGTATGGGCTTTAGTTGCTTAATATATTTTTTATTTTATTTCTTTTTTAGAGAAAACAAAATCTATGAAATTACATGGCTAAGGAGCATATACAAGGAACTCCTGGTTGTATACAATTTAGGATAAAATAGTCCTCAATACCACTTGATGATCTTTAAACATCATGTTCCTGAAAAAACATCCGCATAAGCTCCAGCAACTTCTAGATCTCTGATATTACTGCCACCTAAGGGTCATCGTCATGGATTGTACTTGCAGCAATTAAAGATGGGAGAACAAATACAGGCTTCCCATTGACTTGACAATCATTTAGCATTGCAGGATCAGCAGATTTATCATGCCAATTATTTCCAGACAGGTCAACATGCTCAAGTTTCCCTTTTGCACTTTCCAGAGACGAGCATATGGCTGATAGACATTCAAATGGGATGAAGTTATAGCTTGCATTTGACTGCAATAAGGTCTGGAGCACCCAGTATGAGCTTTATCATGAAATTGCCAGTTTCAGCACCTCCACGGTTTTTACTCATATTAATGTAAACGAGCTTCAAATTCTCTTTCAGTTCTTTCAGCAGATTAGAAGCCACGTGAACCAAGTCCAATATCTTCAATAACCAGGCCTCGTGCCCGAAAACTTTCCTAAAGGAGCTCCGACTACACTGCAAAGGTCATTTTCCCCAATGGATAGAAAATCCAATGGTGGCTGGGAGATTGAAAGAGCATTTACAAGTTCAATTATTCCTTTCAGAGGAGAGCTCACAGTTCTCCACTTTTAGATCAGTGAGATTGAAACGTGTTTTGAAAGTTTGTTTGACAAAAAAAAAAAAAAAAAAAAAAAAAAAAAAAGAAGAGATTGAAACGTGTTTTGGAGTACTCTAAAATGTGGGGGATTAAACTCATGATTCTTGAGGATGGAGGAATCAAGGAGGGTGTTGAAGACCACTTTTGCAAAGTTTCGTCCAAGGCAATTGTCACATAGGCTTAATGAAGATAAGGACCTAAAAAATTTATGAGGATCATTAGGAATGTTTAGTACTACGGTGGCATCAGGCTTCCCAAAAAGCCAGCCCGGGTCACTCGCTAAGTGACTGATATCAAGTCCAGCATAATACAGTTAAGCGATTTGGGACCAGGGTTTCAAATAAAGGCCGTTACCGTTACGTTACGGCCGAAATTTAACTGAAAAGGTAGTGGCCGAGTCCGATACACCCGATACGGTTCACGTGAATCATATTCACAAGTGACACAGCCGATACGCACCGATATCCTCATGTAACGGCCGATACGCACCGATATCCTAGCGATGCACCCAATACGCTGTATCCTCATTATATTAATTTGTTATATAATGAAGTGTACAATGTCTAATTGTCTAAAAACTAGTGAGGCATGGCCTAAAGAACTAGTACATGGCTATAAATATATTAGATATACAAAACATTCTCTTCAAAATACTTTTCGCATCTTTTGACGATTATTTAACATTCACGCGTTCGGTTCCCGATTCCCGTTACAGCTTCTGCGATACGGACCAATTCCGTTACCCGCGACCGGAACCGATACGTCGGCCGATACCGTTATTTAAAACCATGTTTGGGACATATCCCAAGATCATTTTTCACTGAACCAGAAAACATTGGCAAGAGAATAGACCTGTCAGAAGATTCAATTCTTTCATGTAATATAGCAGAGAAATTATGCTCTTCTCATTTAGCTTAGAACCGAAATCAATGTACTAAATGTAGACAAGACAGTCAAAAGTCTGGCCTTTCATTTCTGACTAGCATGGACCTACGCTTTAAAGTCTATTAAAGACTTCGCCAGATTCTATTTAAACCCATGTCTTTAAAATCAAGAAACAAATTCATGCATCTAAGGGAAACCTTGTGTACAATAATCCAACTCCGATTGGTAGTAGAGTACATGACACAATGAATGACATGGACAAGATGAAAAACTGCCATAGATAGAGCAGTATGGAACACAAGAATATAAAGTTGAAGGTGCTATACCAAAATTTCAAATACAGAGTGTTTCAGCTGAAACTGTGATTGACATCACAAACTAAGTAATGAAGAACAAATGAAACCATAAGAAAACTAGATTGCTGCAACTCCGTACAATATATTTGTCAACTATCATTTTACTGCATTTTCACCTCATAATTATTTCTGTAAGTACCTTATAATAAAAACGTATTTTGAACCTAATGAATGCACCATCGAGCACCCAAGTTACATATCTGCAATGAAGAAGGTTATCCCTATTCAATTACTAAAAAAAAAAATCAAATATCCTTCTCAACTCTGGATGCGAAATGATTACACAACAGCAGCCCTAAACTGCCTACTGGGAATACAACAGGAATCAAGCAACTACTAAATAAGAAAAAGTTCCACTTTTACTTTGTCGCTTATGTTAATTGTAGGGCTGACTTTATTTGATATAGATAAACCTACAATAGAGCTTCGTGGAAGTATGAAGCAACAGCAGATTAAACATAATCCCATGCTTAAAAGTTAAAACCAAAGAAAGAAGGAAGAATATCTACTCTCATGTTCAGTATTACGAAATCATGTGAGAAACTTCAAGTTGAGTAATTAGTTATAATACTATTACAGAACTGAAAATATATATGCTCCATCATGCTTTTAAGTAAGATCAAAATTACAATCTGTTTCTATTTGTGTTACTGTCCCCTTAAAAGATACGAGCTCAAAAAGAACTACAAGAAGTAGATGAGGAGAGATGCTCTAGAAACCAAGGGATTTTATCATAAAAAACTAAGAAGCGATCTAATAAGACATTGATTCTACAATCGGTCAGAGTGAAATCAGGCAAATGAGAAATGACATAGACAACAAGAAATATCAGAGGTGGACAGGCCCAAGTGCCCTTGAAGGAGAAACTAGCAAGGATGATAGCCTGGTCCTGTCTAACCTGTCCGACCTCAAGGTGTAGTGAGCGAAAAGGAACGTTTAGAATACAGCCATAATGGGGATGTATATTGCAATCCATGTTACCCATTGACAACAGCAAACAAGCACGGCAATGTATAACAGGACCAATTGCTCATAATAATCCAAAGAGATAATTCACTAAATCACTCGTGACCCTCCTCGAGTAAGAGGCAACGAGATCAGACAAGAGCTGCATTTCGACTCGGTTTAACTGGCGGTTCCGGTTAAAACCGAACTGAATTAACCGGTAATGTGCAACCGAGAACCGAACCGAGAACCGGGGGACCGAAACCGGACCTAGAGCCGGTAATATTCGGTCTCGGTTCAGTTTGGCAGTTATCCGGAACCGTTTGGAACCGGAACCGGAACCGAACCGAGAACCAACCACCAACGGCCAATTTTTTTTAAAAACATGAAGGTTATGTTGGGTCACATCACGGTCAGTGACCTTTTGGGTATCCGTTTGGCCGGATTTTTTGACTTTTCTTTTATTACAATCCCCCCCCCCCCCCCTACCCTCCCTTCAACTTCTATAAATACTCAACCCACTTCCACCATTTTTCTCACACTTCCTCATCAAACACTCTCCATTTTTCTCACACTTCTTCACTCAAAATTTATCAAACACTCCAACTTCATCTTTCCTCACTAATAATACAAGTTTGTTTCCTTTTTTGTTATTATTTGTCTAATTTTATGTTTTTACATTTATTATTTGCCAAAAACAACCCTAAAATAAAGAAACAAAAAAGAAACAAAAAAAAAAAAAAAACAAACTGTCCAGACCCGGTTCGGAACCTAAACCGAACCGGTTAACCCAACCTGTTTCGGTTCACGGTTCCGGTCCGGTTCCGGATATACCCAAAATTCGGTTCCGGTTTAACAGAACCGAGTACTTCCAAATAACCGTCTAACCGAACCAAAACCGACCAGTTTGGCTTCCACCGGTTCTGTTCCGGTTCGGTTCTAACCGAATAAGCAGCTCTAGATCAGACAACCTAACATTAATAATTTAGACGTTCTGAAGTGAAATACTGGGACAACACTTAAGTAATTAAGTAAAGTGTAGCAAACTGCGATGTAACATATAATTCAGCAAGCTTGATTAGGCCAAAAGGGAGATTATGTCAGAAAATTTCCAATTTGAACTATTATGTTACTAGTCTTGCAATAAGGATAAGTGTCAAATTCTACACAGAATGGTACCAGCCAATGAAAGCACAAGAATCAAAATTAACAAACCTTCCCGATGATAAGAAAGATACAAGACCAACAGGTAATGAATATTGATTAATCTCAAGGAAGCGTGATGTCTTGATTGAGAAATGTTCTACTCCTTGTGCTTGAAGATCTTTCATCAGAAGAGAATCACAAATTGCATCCAGAAAAGCTAAGAGAGAACTTGCAATGATTCAAGTAAAGCTATGATGATAACAAATGTTCATACTTACCCGCGCAATAGCGAGGGGATACGACTAGTTCTAAGACATGGCAGACACTGCTTGGCAAATCAAGGAAGTTGAGCCAGAAATGTGTGACAAAACAAAGGCCGTGAGAGAAATTGTACTATTGTAGAATTACCACTGGTCATACGATTCTGGAGATCATAAGAATACTAGCAATCCACTCTCCTACTTTAATCCAACAAATACAGCTTTAGAACTTGAATCAGAGAGTAAGAACAATACCCATCCTGTTGCGCCTCGAAAGAGAGAAGTTGGACCGAATATTGGGAAAACCCAAAACCGGTACCACCCTTTCTTCTTGGACTTTTCTGGTAGTCGAGTCTGAACTCCCCTTCGCAAAATCCAGACCCTGCTGCGCTCAGTACACCAGGCGATCACTCTAATCGAGCCCCCAAATCCCCATATTCTCTTCGATCCCCTTTTTCCCTCACTGATGGAACCCTAGGTTTGAAGTCTCTCTCTCCCCGATTGATATTGTAAAAGACGAACAAGTTTTTGTTAATTACACGACTAATAGGGTGTGCATGTATGAATTGTGGAGTTAACTGCCAAAAAAACCCTCGTAACCTGCCACGTCACTTACGGAATTGTGTTTAATTAACGCCGTATGAAAAAACAGTGCACGTTGTCCCTAAATAACAAACTGTGTGTACTTAAGTGTCCATTTTGAAACTGTTTGCACTTAAGTGTCCAAAATGGCAAACTGCAAAGTAGTTAAGTGTACTATTATAGAATTACCACTGGTCATACGATTCTGGAGATCATAAGCACAAACATTAAAATTCAAAACTGCACGCCAAGTTTGTATTTCTACTAGCATATCCATAAGAGTTCTTGTGACAGCATATAATATCCTAAATACCAAAAGGTCTCCGAAGACAGACGTGACTCAAATTCAACTAATCTGGTCCGCGACAGTACATTATCCTCTGTTGGGAGAAAATTTGGTCTGCTTAGGTCAGCTTGCTCTAAACCAGGAGAACACCGTTAATACAACCATCGTTCTCGGGGTTATTAGTTACTTGAGCATATTTCCCTGCAATCGAGGGACAGTGTGTGTGAGCAAAGTTCTGAGAGAAGCCAGCCTGTAAACAACCAAAACATGATTTGCCATGACAGTAACTAACAATCTTACCCCAAACAACTTTCCCAGCAGGTGTGACCAGACCAAATTCGCTGACATTAACCTGAAACAAAAAAAATCGATTTTCAGATACCAGTGAATCCAAAGACCCGAGGCATATTAACTCTTCAAATGGTCAGTGAAATTAACAAACGAGCTAGGGATTTCGAAAAAAAAAAAAACTGTTTGTCATTCAGAAGATAACTTTTGGGAAAAGTCCGTGTGAACGAATGATATTACTTAAATGCTACATCACAAGAAAGGACCAAACTAACACAAGGAAAGTATAGTACCTCGATAATGGTTCCTTTGGTTATTACACCAAGAGTGCTGTACATTTGGCCGTTAGGATTCTTCTTCACTCCAATGATCTCGAGATTGAAAGTGCACTTGAGCTCAGGGTGTGTTACATGGGCTTTGGTGAACCGCAACCCTGTTGGGCGAATGAACCGCTCGTACTTAGGGGGCTTCCTGGTGAATCCTGGGCCAACAAATGTGACTTTGGTGATCATCCTCTTCCACTGTTTGGCTGTAAGAAAAAAACTCAAATATTAGCATTAGAGCCAATGCTAGAGTCATCATCCTATGGTATCAGCAAAGTACATTGTACTGTTCAGAACAAATCAAACCATATATATAATTCACTTTTTAAGAAAATGTCCGCAGACACTACAACACAACAACCTATCTTTGGGCCCCAACCATAGGTTGACAAGAAAAATTTCTAAATGCACTGCACTGACTGTTCACAATTCTTCTGTTCACTGTTTCAGAAGAATATTGCCCAGAGCAGCCGATTAATATAAATAAGAAGCAATTAGTTCGGAAAGACAAACCATTTACTAGAATGTTCTAATCTCTGTCACCAAAATTTTACACTTCGTGCCAAGTACTCATGGAAGACACGCCTTCAGATGCTAACATCAGTTTGAGATAGCATAAGATTCTTCAAGCTGCATCTTGGATACATAGTTTTGAACTGTGAACACCACAACTTCCACTTCTTATCGGAATATTGATGTCACAGCTCTTCAAATATAAGGAACAAAATAAGCTCACAGTCTTCGCGGAACATACATCGAGACAATATAACTATTTTTTTTTATAGGAAATTGTTAATATCTTAACAATATAATGTAATTTAGCACAAGCTGCGACCGACAGTTCTAAGAACTAAAAAACCCAATCAACAGGCCAAGCTAAAAGGCATAGCAAACTTTGCTTTAATCATCATTTCTTTCTTGTAAAGAACGCATCATAATTGTTCTTGATTCTACGTTCACGAAACTACTGTATTATGTCAGCATTAGAATCCAAAATTTGGATGCAGAATTCAGTTCATTGGTGAGTTTAGATATTAACTTCAGATGCAGATCTCTATCAGTAAACTTCAATAACTCGCCCTGAACTAAACTTTCTGAGATACCCTCACCAAACTACCAGATGAATCAATGTTCTCTCCCATCCTCTAGTTCTCTCCCAAGAATCTGGCCCAACTTTTTCCTTTGTCCTTCCGCCAATGAGATCTCACCGGCCTTTGTTCAGGTGAGTTCCCTACATCGTCTCTCTACCATTTCCCTCTTTGGATCTCGGGGTACTCTGGGTTTGCTGGTAAGTTTCATCAAGGACATCGTGGTTCTAGGATGAGAGAGAATTATTGTTTTGTTCATGCTTGGTTTTGATATCAGACAAACTCCGGATAATTGGTAATTTGTTGCTTATTTTTGACGATTCTCTTCTGCCTAAGTGCAATTTTCTTCCATCATACGGCGTTAATCTTCACGAATCCACTTAAAAATTCTCTTGGGAGCCAAATTTCAATGTCGTGATAGGCGCGTTAACATCTCCATCCCCTTAATGCTCGCATTGTTGGAGGTCAAATGACTTGGTAGTCGATTGGTGGTGAAAATTTAGCATACCACTGTTCAGAAGTGGTTTGAAGGACAGTTGGAGAATGAGTAATCCTAGAAGATTATAGTGTAGGTCGGCAAAATCTCGCCGAGTTATGTATTTTACTATTATTTCAAAAGAAACTACCAAATTAATCAATTTACCACATTAATGATTAAACTATCGTTAATTTCCAATCTTCCCTGAAGTTTGAAGTGTTGTTCCGTTTCCGTTTCTAGTAGTCAATTGATTTTCAAGTGCTTGAACCCACCTTCACACCCATGAAGATACATACCAACCGCATCTTTGATTCCTCAATTAGGAGTGCTCGCCATTACTGAGTCGTGTATTCAAATGGTCGTCGGGACTATAAATTCTTTTTTCGGAGCAAATTGTGCGACGAGTCCTTGAGAGCAAGTGATTTCAATGTCATTCATCTCACATGGTAGGGAAACGTACAAAATCAAGGTTTATAGCAAACTGGAAAGAATGTTGCAGATTAGAGACGAGAGTAGAAGAAAATTAATTTTCTCTCTTTCCATCTTTTTATGAAAACCAAAATCAAGTTGTCTATGCTTTTGGCTCTAATCCACCTAAATGAGACATCGGTGATCCAAATTCGTAGCAAAACGGTGATCCAAATTCGTAGCAAATCGGTGATCCAAATTCGTAGCAAATCGGTGATCCAAATTCGTCGCAAATCGGTGATCCGGAAGCCTACCATGGAAGAAAAAGAGATGCGAAAAGCATATCAGAGAACAAAATAGAGGGCACAGTATCAGAAGGCGGGAGCAAGGGAGACACGACTCGTCACCATTGAAGCTCAAATATTTCTTGGCAGACGCGAGAATTTCTGCGTTTTATTTTTTTCCTAGGGAACAGGACGTTGATTCGTAGTGCGCAAGTCTCCCTTCCCGTGGAAGGTTGTTGGGGGATAGGCTCGAATGACAAAAACATGGCTTTGCGAGTTCTTTTCCGAGGGAAGGCTAATTGACTCAGTAGCCCCAATTCCCTGCCACCTAATGGAGCCGGGGACATTTGTCGACTTTTTGTCTATTTATTGTATGCATTAACCTCTCGAGTGTGTTATTCTATCGAATCTATTCCTCACTTCAACAATCGGAAGACTTTCTTTATTGCTGCTGTTACATGGTTCAGCAAAGCGAGTTCCTAGAATGGAATATATTCATTCATAGAACATGATCTTTCCTTCAGGCAAAATATAACATGTAATCTTTTCTTTAGTTTCATCTTTTATTCATATTCCTGGTTCCTTCCGATCCGCTAGCAAGAGGACTACCTCCTTTAGAAGAGGCATTTCAGCATCTCTATCCCTGTGTGGAACTTGTTGCTTGTTACAGTGGAACAGGCATATCCTCGCTATACCTCATCGGCAGCAACATCTTTCGTTGAAGCCTGGTGATGTAAGATAAGGGATTCACTTTCCGTAAAGCAAGCATTTCACCTATAGCCTATCAATCAATAGGACGTTCTTATAGGCATCATTTCCCAGCCGTTAAAGAGATGGAACAACCATTGAATGACTAGCCTGGCATACTCCTTCGGTAACAATAGTATTTATCTGCTTCCAGGGAAGCCCCGTATTCAATGAAATGCTCTGCTGGTCGAAATATTTTAAGAAAGGCTTCGCTATAGCTCGCCTCCTGGGGCGAAGTCCTAATGATTCCGAAAGTCCTCTCGACAATTTGCTTGCTCTTTCGCTTCAATTAGTCTCACCTGAAGAGTGGTAACAGGGACACGTAAATAAATATGTCTTCTGAAGAAAGATGTTCCTTAGGAGTTAGGAGTGACTTCTTACTATTCTGATTCCTTCCGTGTTTGGTGCACTATGCCTCCCCTTTCGGGGTTCTCGTTCCTTGGGAAACGATAAGCTAAAGACAGAATGAATGTACTACTATTCCTTTTCATACGAGCTAAGGCTGAAATCCATAAATGGTACTGTGCTTCCCCAAAACCAGATGAAAAAGTCATTCTAAAGTAAGACAGACCATTCAGGTCCAACTGGAATGTTATGTTGGTAGAAAAGAGCCCTTTCGTCGAAGCATTAGGTCGAGCCAAGCCAATCGAAAGAGGGATATTGCGCAGACTAAACCGATGCTCCGCGCCTGTCCTCTAGGATTCCATCCACCCATAGGTTTCGCCTTCCCTGTCGCTTCGCTATGCTCTCGTTGGAGCCCTGGCGATTGTTCGGCCAATTCCTGCTACTTGAAGCAATGCCCCTTGGTTTTGGTTCTCCTCTTTTACTTTATGTGGTATCAGGTTGCGTCCCATCGCTCATTTTAATATTTAAATATTCTAAGAGTCAATATGGGAACTAGAAGAGTCAAATCAAATAAATTTCCGGGGGTCTCGGCAGCTCCGAAGGCAAAACTAAGCAAAAACGAAACTTGAACTGAAATGATAGCGAACCTATCGTCTCGCTTTGTCGACTCTCGCCCTATCGGCGAGGTATGTAATGTCAAAATTGATGTTATCTAAGTGACAACTCAACTAATTAGAACATAATCAAGAAAGCTTGGGCAAAAGTAAGAGTTAGGATGGCTGGTGGGTGATAATTGGCAAAGAGGTTGGATTGAAACAATTTAAAAGGATGAGAGGAAGGGAATATATGTGTTCATCTTTGGGGCTTAGATTTAAAAGAGACAGATGTGGAGTGGAAGAAAGAAATGAATGGGTTCGTGGGCACAGGACCAATATAGAAAGAGAGGGTAGGAAGGGTAGAATAGGCAACTAAATAATGAAATGTACACTTGTGGTGCACGTGTATACCAGAGTTGGAAAGACTTGAAGAGCAAGGTGAAATGTGCAATAAACTGGTGCGGTGGTGAATGAGACGATAGTGGTAGTTCGTGTGGAGTTTCTCAAATCAATCTTTCTCTATTTCATGGCAATAATGTGTGATACACGGAAGCCATTCTTTGAGTGAATCATATAGAGTACCATAATACTAGTACTGTGTTGCATTCACACAAACATAATTCGTTCACTTCCCACAAGCCAAGGAAAAGACATCACAGAAAACAGAGTACATTAAACAACTTAATTGAACGCCTACAAATAACCACGCATTATTCTTCAACTGAAAATATCATATAACATAAATTCTAAACGATCTAAAGAATCAGAAAAACTTACTTTTTCGTTTCCCGGTTCTGATAACTCTAAACATCTCATCTTCAGCCACAGGTCTGACCTGTAGGGTTAAAACGAGTTATCTACACTGAAATCATCATTACAAAAGTTACTTTCGTGCAAGTTTGCTGGGTGATAATTCAGTCATTATCATGTGTAGCTTACCTTGGGTAGGGGAACGTCCCATTTACCCGCTTTCTCTTTTCTCTTTTGCTTGATATTTTGGCTAAGAACCTAGCGGAAACCATTTCAGCATAATGAGATCATCAACAGTCGCAACGAATTCTTAATATAGCAAGGCATACACTGAAAACTCCGTAAAACACACCTTTGCACGTTCCGTCATATTACGATCAAGCAAATAGGCTGGCTTAGCTCCTTCACGAACCTCATCATCCACCTTCCGCCTGGTTGATGATTCTTCATGCATGGACAACCTGTATACATAATTCATCCATGAGTTGCATTATTCAAACTAATAGTACACTGACGAAACACAGTACCACAACACAAACAATGAGAGAAACCAAGCAACATGTATCGTAGAATATAGAGAAACATTGAAGCAAAAAATATAGCGGCAAGGGTACGAAACAGAATAACAGACATGAACATGTGATTGGGGTCAGAAAATAGTAATGATCGTATATCATTCTGTAGAGACTGAATTAGATAGTTTCTGGAAATATCAAAACCATCAATCAATCATCACTAATGTATGCCTCGTCTCATATTATCTGCAAGCAAACATAAATTTAAGATATGCCGAGTGTTCTGATTGATGTAATTGCTTGCCTCTACAATATATTGACTAAAGATAATAGCAAGGGCCTTTAAGAGTTCAAAAACCTTCAAAATCACTGCACCTTGGTTAACACTAGAGAAGAGCTAATCTAAGTATAAGCAGTTCTAGTACAAAATGTAATGGCATGTTAAGGAGTAAGGACATTAAGGTCATCATACTGATCAACATAAAGTTAGGTAACTCACGTTTTCTTCATCAGGGCCTTCTCAGCATAATTCTTCTTAGCGATCATCTTACCCTTGATACCCAGAGACTAGACAATTCAACAAAAATAAAATCAGTACAACATCCATAGTCACAACATGTATCTACAGAAGAAGAAGAAACAAATGGAGAACCTTCTGGGCCTTTTTGGAATGCAGGTGAGGTGCACGAGCTTCCTTCTTGCGCTTTCTCTCGTCATAGTCGAAGCGACGCCCCTTCCTCTTGCGATGGAGGTCGATGTGATCTCCTTGAGGCTATACGCAACATCAAACACAATCAAATCAATACACGCTGCGAATAATGCCGGAAACATGAGAACACGACGGAGAGACTCACCATGGTGTGGCCGGCGGTGGGTTTCTAGACAGAGAAAAACCTTGTTGTAGGTCTAGTATAATTTAGATAAAATACAAATTTATACCCCCTTTAATTTAGGATATATTTCGATTCAGCCCTCAAAGTAGTAACTGCGACTTCTCCAACATGGATGTTAAGTGGGGGCGTGAATTTTGCAATTAAACGATAATTTAGGGTTTATCGAATTCCTTGACTAAAAGCTCGGTGAACATGAGTGAAAAGTGTGCAATTCGAGGAGTCAATGTGTTGACTAGCAAATGGGAATGATGCATTTTAGGCTCACGGTCTGCTTGCTAGGGACTTCTTAGTCCATCTTTTGATATGCCTCTGGGGACTTCTAGTCCAAACTCTGCTTAATTATGAGGGTTTTATCCAACTTCTGCTTCTGTAGAGATTTCTAAGCCCATGGGTGCTGAGGAAGGAAGATCTTTAGCATATGTTTTGTCTAGAGTATGTCCATCCTTAATGCTGATGGTGGGATACATACTAATATCTGCTCCTTCATATTATGGAGGTTAGGGTCGGATGGTTTTATGGAGTAAAAGCTACTTAACTAAATGCTCCTACAAGATTGTGCCATGTTTTGGACAAAAAAATGATTATGCCATGTAGTTATGTAGGGTTAGGTGTGTGTGTGTGTGTGTGTGTGTGGGGGGGGGTTTCCCCTCACTTCAACCTTGAATTAATGGTTTGTATTCATAGTAGACACATCTTCCCTGTTCCTTCCGATTCTTCCTAATTTTCTTATTGGATCGTTCCTTCTGGTTCTTCGTACTTTCTTATTCGGGTAAGTTTTTTTATCATCTTTTACTAAAACACCCTTCACACACTACCACCCTTAAACTTTCCAACTACCCCCATTTTCCCAATCCTTCTCTCCACCTTATAACTTCAGTACCTTTAACAACTCCTCTATCTACGTCTTTATCTCGACCCTCTTATAGCCTCGTTTGGGTAGAGGATAAGGAGGGAGTATAAGATAAGTTATGCCCTCTCTTTTCTTATCAAGTGTTTGGGTGCTGGATAAGAGAGAGGATAAGTTATGTTGTCTTATGCTGATGGAGTTTTTAAAGAATGAATTTTATACCCCCAACGTGGAGGTATAAGCTCGGATAAGAAAATATAGCATATTAAGATGCTAGTAGTTTGACAAAAATACCCCCACAAACTATCTACTTTCCTACCCTTGTCCCCAAACCCTATTAGCTATTACACCATTTCACGTCCCTCCTTTATTTTGGAGGAGGTCCTTATGGGTTTGATAACTATTATTTTGGGGTTGCATAACTTTATTTGAGTATGTACGGTTGAGATAAATATGAAAGACATTTTACCGTGCTTGCTGAAATTTTGTGGATTTAATTTAACTTGTTTATTGTAGGTTTTGTAACATCCTGCCAATAATTACTATATAGTACTACCTCCGTTTCTTCTCTAATGCACCAATTTGACTTTTACCACTATTCACTAGGTCACTTTGACCCGGTGATATGGGTAGCAAAATGATGCAGTTTTTTGATAAATTTTTTATGGCGTTGTAGAGTAAAAGTTGTTCTATAACACCGTGAAAAAAAAGATTAAAATATGCATAATTTTGCTAGCCGGATCACCCGGTCAAATTGACCCAAATATGAGTCAAAAATCAACCCCGTGCCTTAGAGAAGAAACGGAGGTAGTAATTTATACTTCATAGTTTGCTATGGCCATGTTGTATCCATGAATATTTGTTATGTTTGCATGTTACTACAAGTTTATTTTGCGTATTAATATACATTTTGTATACATTTTGACTACGTCACTATTGTGTAGAAAAAAGAGTATTAAAATATAAACATATATAGTGATACATTTTGTATACATTTTTCCTCATTAATTTGAAATATAATCTTTTATCAAAATAACAGCATTGAGTGTATGACAGTCATTTTAGCACATATCCTGCTTCATATCCTGCATCATATCCGACAGCACCCAAACACAGACAGCCAGCATATCTTATCAGGGCTTATCAGACAGCATTCATATCCTTGCTCGTATCCCAGCATAAGCCTTATCCCTACGTATTATGCTGGGATACGAGCAAGGATATGAATGCTGTCTGATAAGCCCTGATAAGATATGCTGGTTGTCTGTGTTTGGGTGCTGTCGGATATGATGCAGGATATGAAGCATAACATGTGCCAAAACGACTGTAATACCCCCAGTGCTGTTATTTTGTATAAAAGATTGTATATTTCAAATTGATGGGGAAAAATGTATACAAAATGAATCAGTATTTATATTTTTTTATTTTAATGCTCTTTTTTACACAGTAGAGACGTTGTCACTGTATGTTGGATAATTTGACTAATATTTATCTCGTCTACTTGCATGAATAGTTAAAATACACACGCCGATCACATTATAACTGTGTTTCCGATTCATTCACAATTTGTGAAGGGAGTGTCATTACTCATATTAATACGGGAAATAAACTTGTAGCAACATGAAAAAATAACAAATGTTCATGGATACAACATGGCCATAGCAAAATATGGAGTGTAAATTACTAGTACTTATTGGCATTATTGACATGGTGTTGCAAAACCTACAATAAACAAGTTAAACTAAACCAACAAAATTTCAGCAAGCACAGTAAAATGTCTTCATTTTTGCTCACCCATACATACTCAAATAAAGTTATGCAATCCTAAATAATAGTTATCAAAACAGACCTCCTCCAAAACAAAGGTACCAAAACGTTGAGCTAGTTCACATAGTTATGCAATCCCCAAAATAAAGTTACCAACTTAAGAAATCATAGTAAAACCCCACAAATGCCAAACATCACTCGTCATCCTTCAGCAAGATTTTGATAAACTCCAGGCGGTCCTCATCGTCATTGAGACTTAGGAACATGTCAACAAGTTCTCTTTTGTCTATGATGATCATGCCCACCTTGAGACGTTCAGCCCGAGAAAGATTGAGTTTCTCTAACTCTTTGTTTATAATCCCTCGACGCTCCCGAGCATCAACCTCCGATCCAATTCGATTAGCAATAGCAGTAATCGCACCAACGACATCCCTCGTTCCAGTAGCAATTCCCTTCAGCTCTGAGCCTATAGTCGCAAACATATCATCCTCAGTGTCCCGACTTCTCTTTCTTGACGTGGTTCGACTGGGGGCAGATTCAGCCATGTCGGGATCCATATTCTCACTAGCCCGAGGCATGGGGAGATCCCCAACATCGGCTGGCCCCTCGGCATTTTCTCCAGTGGCACGATCTTTCCCCCATATCTCAGTCCACTTCTCGAGATGCACCAAAGGTTTGTTGGCCACATACTTAATATTGTCGTCGACGCGCTACAAAAAAGAACACATGACAGATTAAACATTATAAAAGGAAATAAAACATAACATGAACGTATTCTTAACCATTGTAAGAGAAAATAAAAGTTTAGAGAAATATACCGCACGCAAGTCATCAATATCCTCTTTCGGAACCACAATCATCTTTTCCTCGTCGTTCCAAGTGTACCCAGTAAGGCGAAGCAAGGTTTGTGCAGTCCCATGATTGGTTCTCATATCTTTTAACTTCGACTCTATGTGGGGTCTTGCACGTATGTTAGTACCCGACAAGGCTCTGACCATCCTCTTCTCCACCTCGACCATATAACCCGATTTGAAGCCGCCTTTGGTGGTATAGAAGTTGTTGTTAACTTTCATATCCAATAGTGCATCTAGTAGGAACTCTTCCTCCTTTGCTGTCCAAACTCTTCTAGACGCTCCATCAGCCTTGGATGGAGCCTTCCCCTTATCTCCCTTCCCCTTTCTAGACCCACTAGCCTTGGCTGGAGCCTTCTCCTTATCGCTTTGGTGGGTTTCAAATCCAACTGCTTCCAAGAATTGCTCGTCATCCATCTGTAAACATAAACAAATTAATAAAAATTAACATAATTAAGTACACAAAAACAAATTTGAATCGCCATAATTGTTCCAAACATATTCAACATCTTATTTTTTATGTTTATAAAAAATCATGATTCCAAGCATATTCAGCATGTAAAAGACAAAACAACTCAAAATAAATGAATGGCTTCCTAAACCACAATTTTTCACATAATAAACTTATCAATCTCAAATGTTATACAATCCCAATAAAACACATTATCCACTACTACAATACCACATAAAGGTACTACGCACTAATCGACGGGTTGAAGACCCCTCCTAACCCTCCAATCATTGTACATATGATGAGCCATAGTATCACGCCAAGCTGTCCATTGAGGGGTCGACTCCACACGGTCTACATATTCAGTATCTAAATCCTCATTGTCACCGTCTTCAGGATTCGCGACGTAGTCTTCAGGAACCAAGTGCTCCAATGGATCAACCGCCATTTCTCGACGGATCAAGTTATGAATTAAACAACATGCAATAATAATTCTCCCTTGAACTCGAATGGGGTAGTAAGTGGCCTTCCTCAAAGCGGCCTTCCTAATCTTCAACAACCCAAAGCATCGCTCTATGACGTTTCGTGCCCGGGAATGCTTCATGTTGAAGTACTCTTCCTTGTTAACCGGTGTGTTTCCCGCCAAGTCGTCCAAGTGGTATCGCCTACCTCTATATGGTGCCAAAAACCCATCCCCATTCGTGTAACCGGCATCAACTAAGTAATAGCATCCTGAAGTTTTATGTTAACTCGTTAGTACTTTTTACTTGCTCAAATATTAATAAAAATACAACACAATGTCATAAGCTAACCTGTGGGTACTCTTAAACCGTTCGGTCTCGTAATGGCATCTTTTAATATTCTTCCGTCAGCAGCTGATCCCTCGCAACCAGGTAACACATATATAATGTTCATGTTCCTGTCACAAACCCCCAATACGTTTGTAGATATGACCCCGTTCCGATTCCTGTACCTTCCGCTATCTAATTTCTTGACACGAACTTTAACATGCGTTCCATCTAGAGCTCCCAAGCAATTCTATATCGACAAACGAATATGTCAAAACCAGTCAATGTAATATTTACAACTTTAGGCGTTTAGGATGACAATTTAGTTACCTGGAAGATGCTCCACCTAGGTTCGATCTCGCTCTCTGTAATTGGTTCTGGCTGTACTAGTAACAACCCTTGGAAGCGCAAAACCGCAACAAGTACTGCTCGAAAGTAGATGCTAACCGTATGACCAGACCTTATGAAATCGAAGTTGACAACCCTATTTTTTTTTTATCATGTGCCAAACTGTTAAGAACATGGCTACTTTCTCCTCTAATGAAACTCATTTAGTAGCAGGCAACCCCCCAACAGTTTCAACCAAATCACACAATATCCTGAAACATCTTCTGTCGACACGAAGTTGTTCAACACATGTGCGATCACTATTGTTTACCAGTCGGTTTATGTGATCAGCTCGGGCTTGATTAGGATAAAAATTCTCAATTACCTCAATCTTACGGCGACGCCTCGCCAACAGAAGACGTAGTACACCACACAATACAGCCAACATCACCCTTAATATGTTAACAAACTCGACAAGCACTGTCAGCACAACAAACTCTTCCTCTTTCTCAATTTCACAATTTTCCATCTAAAACAAAAATATTTCATATAATATGTTAATACAAATATCTCTATATTGAACAAATGGCTGATAATTGATCAATCAGGTAATCACTAATGATTTTTAAGTTTGATGTAAAACTCGATTCATTTCAACAACTTATACCATCTTAGATTATGCAAAATTTTAGACATGAACACAGCTATATAATCTTCATCATTACAACTAGCCACATAATTTATAGCTTCTGAATGAAACATTGTTTTACTTTTTATGCAAACTTGCTTCTGAATGAAACATTGTTTCACATAATTAAGTAATATGACTTTGACACTGACAGAATTAGAGACTAGAGAAAAAATTTGCTTGTTTTCTAAATAGTCAAAGAATAGTACTTGGACTGCCCTACTACTCATTCATATGTGCGTATGCTAAATCAGTGGAGAATTTTTTTGACTCAGACACATGGTTCAAGGTCTAACATTAAACACTGTATTAGTCATATCGCTTCTACTATTCCCCAGTTCCCCCTGCTCTAATGCCTAACTACAGCATCCCAGAGACACCATTCTCTAACCATCAATTAACCTGAAAAACTGAAAGAGCCCGGATATTGAGATCAATGAAATTGACTTGGCCAATTTACTCTGGGTCTATCAGGAATGACTCCTAAATCAATCCTACCCTGGGAAAGAAGGTTTGGATACTGCATACTATTTCCAACTTTGCTTTTTGAAACAAACTGCTTGATTATGGTTTAATGATTTGACATGAAAGAAGTTTGTTAATATTTACTTCATTTATTATTATTGTTTAGGGAATTGAAGGAGTCCCTCCCATCCCTGTTGGTTACAATCCAGCAACTTGGATGCTTGAGATCAGTACACCTGGTGCGGAAGATAGAATATGTCAGGACTTTGCAGATATATACAGAAGCTCTAAACAGTTCAGGTGATATATGTGATATTTATGCTATAACAGCTGAATTGATGTTTTTGTTGACCATTGTTTCACGCATGTTCTTCTTCAAATATAGGGATGTCGAATCTTCCATAAAGAATATGAGTGTTCCACCTGCGGGCTCTCAACCTCTTCGGTTCCACTCCACATATTCTCGAGGTCGAATCTTCCATAAAGAATATGAGTGTTCCACCTAAATGGGTTTCGTTGGAAATAGTATGCAGTAACGAACATACCCTCTGTATTCAAAACAGACCTCCTTCAAACCCTTTGTACTTCACAAATAACCAAACCCTCTGTATTGAAAACACGAACAGGGCAATAGATAGTTTGGAGCCAAAAGAACATGAATAGATCGGCTTACCTTCAACGATGGCGTCCACACTTCCACCGTCGTCGCACGTCTTCAACTGTCGTCACTCGTTGCAACGATCGTCGCAGGTCTCTGCTCTCTCTCTCTCTGGGTCGGCACTATGTGAGAATGAGGGACTTGAAATTAGATTAATAGGGTTTCAGGGACAAGAGTAGGAAATCAGATGGTTGGTGGGGGTATTTTTGTCAACATAATATCATACTCAAAAGTTCTATTTTTTATCCGGGCTTATACCCCAACGTTGGAGGTATAAAATTTGTTCACAAAAAACTCCATCAGCATAAGGCAACATAAGTTATCCTCTCTCTTATCCTCTACCCAAACACCTGATAAAAAGTGAGAGAGCATAACTTATCTTATGCTCCCTCCTTATCCTCTACCCAAACGAGGCCTAAATCTCTATCTCTCCCACTCTCAATCCAACACTCATGTCTCTTCTCGCCATTTTTTGGAGTGTTGCCAGCAATCTCTTCCATTAGATGAGGGATAGGGCATAGGGAAAGAGAGAGATTTGTCGGACCTCCGATTTTGGGAGAATTTTGTATCGCCAAACACATTTTTTTTATACCGAGGATATGAGAGTTGGAAGGATTTTGGACTCTTTTCGTCGAATTTTGGTTTGATTAGCCGGTTTGATGGGTTCGGCGAGTCGGTTTATGGGAATGATTTATCGTTTTTTTTTTGTCCGATTAGCTGATATCTGGGTTCGATTCACCAATTTCAGGATTCGATTCACCAGTTTCTAGACTCTCTCTCTCTCTCTCTCGGTATCTTTCAAATCGGTTCGGGCAGAACCGAAATACTATACCCTGAGGCTGTGATGATAAATTTTCATAAGTTCGACCGACGAAGATTGGGTGAATGGTAGGCCTGGCAATTTTGGACCCAACACGACGGCGCGACACGAACCTTACACAAAGTTAGCGGTTTTCAGTCAACACGAGAAAGAACGGGTTGACTTGAAAGTGACACGGGAATAAACATGTCGGATTAGTGTCAACCCAAACAACTCGAAAACGACCCGCCTAACACAACAATAACCCTCTTGACTATCAACGACTCAAGCAGAAGAAAACATCGGCATAATACTGTGACGACCCGGTCACACTTGTAATATAAAAATATCGATTTACGTTAAAAATCACGATTTATTATCAACCCATCTGACACTTTTGGAAGTCCCAAAATTCAACCAGCAGGACACACAGTCCTCCAAAACAACATTTTCGATAATATTTTTGAAATCTGATACGTGACTGAATTAACTAAAAATTTACATCAACTCGTCAAAAATGACATTTTTAAAAATATCTGGACAAAATAGTAATTTACAACAAATTACTAAAAACAGCTAAAACCAACTATTTAGCTAAACCGTACACTTTTTAGCAATTAACATCGTAATCTGGTCCATCCCTGTTCAACCTGTAAAATAGAGGGATGAGCCAAAATAGTCCAGCAGGTACCGCCTAACCACTGGCGTATAAATCTAAAATCTACTTAACACTACAACCAATTATTACACATCAACATGCGACACCAAATAGACAAATAACGTGGTTTATCAATCACCAGTTAATCAGCAGATAGCTAAGCAGATATACACCGTAACTGCAGGAAAGTTAGAGATTATATTTCCCCTACCTCAAATAAAAAAGTCGTTACAACCATCGAACAATCAGAACACCAGCTTTGTTGGACACAAATTGGAAGCAAATACTTTCTTCTCAAGAATCTTATCAAATGCAAGTTACAAATTCCTATCAGCTTTGCAGCATACTAATATATAGGACTCTCTCTTTCTCGTCCCCTCCCTCACTTCACAAACTAACAGAGAGAACTCCTCTTCCATTCATATTTTATTTCCTTTATTTTCACTCTCTGGCTCACTGCTTTTATTCTGAACAAAGTAACTTAGTAAAACAAATTCATTATCTTAAATATAAAAAGACATGCAATTATCCATTCAAAATATTAATACTACCTCCGTTTCGTCTGTTTCGTCTGCGTTTGACTTTTTATCCCGTAACTGAGTCACTTTGACTTAGTGATTTGGGTACCAAAACGATGTAATTTTTTTACAATTTTTTCATGGTATTTTAGAATAAACTTTCCTCTATAACATCATGCAAAGATTACCAAATTTTTGTATCGTTTTGCTAATCAAATCACCGGATGAAAGTAACCCAGTGAATAGTGACAAAAAGTGAAGTAGGCTGAAACAGGCGAAAGAGAGGTAGTATGTGGCTACCAACCAGATGTAGTTTAGAATAGTCATCAATTCATCAAAAACAAAGGTGGACGTGGAAGTTTATCAAATAAAAGTGAAAACACATCTTTTATGCACACTTTCTAAACAAGTCCTCAAGTTTTACATACATTTTCAATAGCTCCCCAAACACTAATACATCCGATAAAATTGGAACTAACATCATTTGGTGAGATCACAAGTAGCATGATGACTACCTGCATGAACTTAGTCATGCTTTCCAACTCTAACAAGTTCAACTCTTTGTTAAAATCTCAGCCCACCAAAATATTTTGTCTACAAATCTACCACAAATGATAAAATCCAACAATAGAACTCAAGTAATATCACATGTAAATAACCACTCTATGATGCTATTAAAAATGCATTTTATAATATATTTATTTTTATTACTTTTTTCTTGCATGTCGGGGCTTCACAATATAACCCACTAAAAAGAATTTCGTCCCGAAATTAATATTTTTTTCGAGGAGACGAAATTAACTTTCACATAAAATATCAATTTTTGATTTTCTGGAAGAATATCTCACCCAAGGGAACATCGACCAACTGCTTCATAAAAGATATAACATTTTCATTCACCTCCACTTATAGTTGCATGATCATCAAGTTATTTGGATTATGTTCTTTAAAGAAAATAGAATCAAAACTCTAGTTAGCCGATTTAATATTATCTCAAAAATGCCGTATCACTGAAATAGTTTTAAGCATCACAGGCGTACATTTAACTCATGGACACCAACATGGATTCACACTCTACAAATCTCAATAAAAACATATGGAAGCACAACCTAGTGGCAGAATCCATCACATGAAAAAGAAAAACGGTTTTTTGTATACATCATGGTAGATGTTTTAACGTAAATTGATTTCGCCAAGAGAATTGTCGGCGAGATTAATACAACAACAAAGAAGATGTCCATCGGTTTTGCAACATCTACATCGATTTGGATTTCCAGGTATTCTGCTAATTACATTCCTTGTCTGAGAAAAAATCCGAGACTTTATATAAGTTTTCTAGTAGTAACTACTAATTTTTTTATTTGCAGGCGACAGACGCAAACATAGTTTGGGTTGACCGGTTGGGTTTCGACATGCGTGTCCACTCGCCCAAAAACGAGATATTCGAGGTGAGGATTCCTTTCCCTAGAGAAGTGACGGACGAGAAGGGTGTAAAATCATCTTTCAACGGTATGTCACAACTTGCTTGGGAGGTAGAGAAGAACTACTATGCCCCCGACTTCAAGAAGGTGAAACAATTGAAGAAAATCAGATGCAGAGCGCAATACCACATTAGCCCATATCTATTTTTTCGAACTTTCTATGGTTAGTATAGTTTACCTCCTCTCTTTCTTTTGCCTTTCCCAAACTGTATGTTTTGTGCGATATACTTTCTCTGTTACACAATACAGCGTTATTCCACTGATGTGATGGTCGGAACAATACCCTGCTGAGTTGGTAACTTCAATACAACACGGTTTAATTTTGTTGGTAGTTAGTGCCTGTTCGATGACCTTGTTTTTAATCAGATCTGACTTGCTTAGATAATTAAAAAGCGTTTAGTTTGCTGGTTCTTTTGTCTATTTTTCGGCTTTTTTTGCCCGCTTCTAAAAACACCTGTTTAGCTGTATTTTGCGGATGCTTAGTATCAGTTCTTTAAACTGGCAGTAAGCATGCTCTTCGCTTCATATGCAGGTTTTGTATTTGTAGTAGTCATTGCATAAATAAACAGACACGATGCTTAAAAGAAACGAACCAACGAGTTAAAGAGAATAGAATAATTTAGAAAACTAATATTATTGGTCACCGTGTGAAAAGAATCAAAGAAAAACATTGTGAGAAGCTAATTATAATTCTATGGTAGAGGATAAATAACAATTCTAGATGCTAATAGCTCGCATTAATATTGGGCTTGAGGCGCCATTGGTTGCATTCTTTGAGTCGGCTATCTGGGCGACCTTCTTTGAGAACTGTAATAGCCGATTTCTGGTCATTGTGTCAATCATCAAGCCTGTGTTCACTTTAGTTTTGCTACGACTTGCTGCTGGAGGACTCTTGTGTTTAGGGGACGGCGATGATTTTGGCTTTGAGAGGAACTTGAACCTCTTCTTCATCGAATTCTTTAGGCGCTGCGCAAGGGTTGCCATCGGTAACAGGGAACTCACGACTTTGTATGGGAGAGAGAGAGAGAGGCGATGAACGAACTTATGCATGCAGGCTTGGTGCCTATTTATAGAAGGATGGGGATGGCCAAAACTAGTTACAATCCATACCGGGAATGGACTACTATTGCTCAATACATGTACTTTTCTGATAAGGATTTCTTTAACCTCATTATTTCCTTGTAATGCAACTGATTACTAACTTCAAAATAATCACTTTTACTGAAGCTTTGGCACTGTGGGTGAGGCTTGGGTTAAGGGATTTCTCCCCTTGGTCTAAAGTTCAAACTCCACAATGATCCTTGAGCCTTCGTGGATTTAGTCCACGTTTACGCAAGATGGCCCAGATATCAGAGGCGGAGCTATATAGGGGCACGGGGTCACTTGTTATCCCCTGCCCCTGAACTTTTTACAAGTACAATAAAACCCATGATTTTATGCCCTCACAAAAAATACAGAAAAACACCACACTATTGACACTTGGCTACTTGTGCCCCCACAATATTCAGGTTTGTATACCTTTTTAGAAAAGAAGAAATTATCCGTAACTTGTTGAAAAATAAATAATTTTTCCCTTAGAGGTCTAGGCACCATTGTACAATCTATATTAGAGTTGATTTTTATATAACTTTTTCTGTCGGGTACTAATTGACTTTGCATATAGAAGTTGTGCCCATTAATCGGACTCCTGGCTTTGCTGCTGCCGGACATCACAGTTATCTAAGAAAATAATACAAAAATGTTGGTTCTTTTGTGTCAATTTCTTTTTGTTTCTTTAGTGAATATACCTTTGTGTGTATGAGACTCGTACCACGATTCATTTGATTACTAATAGTACTAGATGAAGAACTTTTTGAGATATTGTTATGTGGCGAATTTTGATCTAGTCAAGCAACAAGAAGCCAAACCTAGAACCAGGGGTTGATTCAGGATTTCACGATTGTGGAGGCTAAATTTTAAAACGTGAACAAATAAATCTAAACAATAGAACTTTTCAATTTCAATGAAGGCTAAACTGAATTTAATAAAAAAAATACATAACAAAGATGTACTTTTTAAAAGTTGAGTGGGGGCAATAATTCCCACACAAGAGTACATAGATCCGCCGCCGAGAACGATGACATTGCAGAAAGCCAGGGATCAAACATTTACTTTATGTTACATCATCACCTTTGATACTTTTATGATACCGGTAAGGGAACAACAACTACTGCCAACAAATAAACAATTGGAAACCTTCGTGGTGTGGTTGAACTTTTCGGGCTTGCATGGACATTTTCTCTAAAAAAATTGATTTTGAGTATTGGGGTAACGTAAGGGGTGCCTATTCGTCTTCTCAATTGCGAGTACGTCAACACGAATTTTCTCAACCCAATTTATCTCTTTGGTGTGGCTGATATGATTTGCAGGCTATTGCACTAAAGCGGAGTTTATTCAGTGCGCACAAAAAACGATTGTCGATTCCCACGTAACAAAAATATACAATTGAAACGATCTCTTCAAGGGCAATCACAATATGCATGTGTTAGAAAATACCAATAAATAACCTCTACAAGAAACAATTCACAATATTCATAAACACAATCTAGCCCAACAATAATTAAATCAACGCGGAAAAAAATAATTGAGAGAGAGTTTATGATAGCTTGTAAATTTCGCAGTGCTTGAATGTCACTTCGAAGTGCCCACAGAGAAAGATTTCCGCCCTACTGCACCTGGTTGACGGCACTCCCTCCAGAGATACTCCAGGCCAAGTCAGCTCTGTGCAGAAATTGACTTTTCCAACTCCATCACAAATTAATACACTCGACGACTTCTTTGAAAGAACAGAGATGAAGAAAATAAGAAGAGAGTTGACAAGTGTAGTTTTTCTTTTTCCTCTCTGTATTTTCACCAAAGTTGAAAACCTATTTATACACAAAATAGGTCCAACGTTCACCAATAACATTTCCTACAAATTGTCTGACTACCTTCCTTAGTACCACTTTCACCCAATGATTCAGATAGCAAAATGATGCAATTTTTGATAATATTTTAATGATGTTTTAGAGTAAACATTGCTCTATAACACGGTGAAAAAAACATCAAAAATTGCATCATTTACCGATCTAAGTCACGCGATTAAAGTGACCAAAATACGAGCCAAAAAGAGAAGAGACGGAGTGGTAGTAGTAACACACAACCTTTATTGACTCTGTAGGATAACATTTTTTTAGGGAGATAGCACAACAAATTTTACTCCTTCAACCACTCGTCTAACAAGTGACTATCAACCATGTTAGAGTGAATATATGATTTAGGTAAAGTTTAAACAATTTACAAAGAAGCCTCAAAACTGTATAAATAGCACATAAATAGTTAAAAGGTTTTCCAGCAATCCTCCACAAACATTTAAAGTTAAAGAATTTGTCGAGTGCATTTAATCTGCGCAATTGGTGAATGTGTCTTAACAACTTGAACCTACACTTAGTGATTATATTATTCATCTGAAATGTACATGAATGAACTAGGTCTTGAATTCCGACCTCAGCTACCTATTTCAAATATTACACACATAGATTTTGGACAAAATAGGAGTTCTGATCGGGTGCGCGCGCTACGGTCATGCACATGTATCAATTAATGAGTATCTTTAGGGAGTTTCCTAAGCCCCCACAACAGCGATCCTACTGCCATACTCATGTAGATGAATCTTTCAAGGGTATTATGTGATATACACACCCTGCAGAAATTTCTGCATTGGACCCATTAAGACCTTAAATTATCCTTCCCATCACAGTCAAGCACTCACCATAGAATAAGACAAGAGAATCTCCTAAATAAATAGTTCTATTACGAGCATGCCCCCAAGTTTCGTTGATCTCATTGAAACTCATTCATTGGATCTTCAATCAAATAGGTTGAGTATCCATTGTGGCAACTCTATTTTCAGGTTCGGTCTCATTCCCACGATGTATTTTTAAGCATCTGTATATCAACATACCATACACGTATTTTTTGTTCATCAAGAGGTTTTTCAAACTCCACCCCAATTAGGGCTATGAACTATTATCCATCAAGAGATTTCTAGTAGTAACTAGTAAAATTTTAATTTGCTAGCAACATATGCGAAAATTGTTTGGGTTGACATGTTGGGTTTCGATATGCGTGTCCATTCACCGGAAAAACGAGATATTCGAGGTTAGAATTCTGTTTCCTAGAGAAGTCACAGACGAGAAAGGTATGAAACACTTTTAATGGCATGACGCAACTTGCTTGGGAGGTAGAGAAAGATACTACGCCCTCGACTTCAAGAAGGTGAAACAATTGAAGTAAATCAGATGCAGATTGCAATAACACATTAGCCGATATCTATCTTTTCTGCTTTCTATGGTTGTATAGTTGACCTCTTTGCATACTCCGTCTTTCTTCTGCCTTCTCCGAGCTGTATGATTTGTACGATAATGTTTCTCTGCAACACAATACGGCTCATTCCACTGATTTGATGGTCTAAGCAATACCCGTCTGAGGTTTTTTTGAGATAAAAATAATTTGGTTTATTTTTTTGATAAACTGGATTTAGATTCAAAGTAAATTAAGGAGGTTCAAGTTGGGGGGGAGGGGAGGAGCACCCCTACATCCTCCAACAAAACACCCTCCAGACAGTGGGGGCAGAATTCAGTACATAATGTTCAAAAACTAGAAAAAAACACTGGATTAAAAGCAGAAATGTAAGGGAAAGCATCAGGGATAGCAGAGGCAAGCGTGTCAACAACCTTGTTGGAACTCCTATGCTCATATCTTAAGGAAGCTTGGATATTACTCCCTAACAGTCTGCATTGAATGACAATGCACTCAGCTCTATGTACAGAATTAGGATGATAAAACAGATTAGCAAGCTCCAAAAAACGAGTGTTAACAATAATGTAGGACAATTTAAGCATATTAGCCAGCTGCAAGCCAACAAGGAGGGCAAAAGCTTCAGTGATCAGAGGAGAAACAGAGAACACCCTGAAGTAGAAGCCTTTGATCCAGTTACCCCTAGAGTCTCTGATTAGCCCTCCAACACTCTGTTTAGAAGGTTTCAAGGCTCCATCAAAGTTGATTTTAAGCCACCCCTCAGGAGGATGAGACCACATGGGACTATACTTGGCAAGATGGCACTTAGTAGAGAAGGTATCCATGTAAAACAGCCAGCTCTGAGCTTCCTTCAAGGCCAACCTAGCCATAACTTTGCAATGAGAGATGACAGTTTAATTCCCAAACACCAGGTCATTCCTCCTCTTCCAGATTAACCAACACCCAAATAAGAAAGTTGTTTTCCAGTGGCTCTTCCAAACCAGATTGGGAGAGCCATTCTGAAGCAACCACAAGTCAAGAGGGATGGTGGAAGGAGGCTAAGGGAGGGTGGGGGGGGGGGGCTGAGCTCCTCCAAGAAGACACGGAGGTGATAACAGGACCTGGACAGATGATCCAGGGTCTCCACCTGAATCACACAAACATGACACATATTAGGGTGGCTGGGGAGAATCCAGCCAAGGGATTCATTAGAATGAAGTTTGCCATGGTAGAGGATAAAAAAAACTTATAAATTAGGGGGAATGTTGACCTTCCAAATCCAGGCCAAGGGCTTGGAGGTAGGAGGCTAGTTATCATCTAGGGAGATGCAAGAAGTAAGGGAGAACCCACAAGTCTCAGCAGCCCATCTGAAGAAATTAGGGATATCAGAGCCAGGGGTGAAGAGGGTACTGATGAGGTCTCTGGTGAAACAGTGAGGGAGACATAAGGAGAGAGGCAAGGCACCACTGTCCCAGGCCAGCCACATATCTCTAACAGTTAACTTCTCCTCGGACTGGGTGAGAGGACCATGGGTGAGGCTTATGAGGGGGTTTTCGAAAAAAATAATCCCAAGTATAGGATATCGTCTCAAGTAATAAAATCCGGTAAGTCCGAAGTCGAATCCACAAGGAGGGGAGGGTTATAAAATGACTTGCAAAACTAGCAATAGCAAGTAGAAAAACAACTAACTAAAGCAAGTAACAAATTCTCAATGGCTTTAGAGCTTGCCAAGCTATCAAATCCACCACTAGTGATGGATCAAGTTTGAGAATTCAAGTAAGAAACGAAGGAAGCGAATACTAATACTACTACGATTCAAAAGATCCAGTCGAAATGAAAGTGAAGTTGGGTCAATTGATTTGCTAGAGAACTTGCAAGTGACGTTCAACACCCAAAACTTGTATTAAGTTAAGAAATATGGATTCTAAAGAAAAGATGAATGTTTAGTTCATGAATTCAAGAGCGAAACCCAAAATCGAGTTATGTCAAGCATCAAGGATATGTACTCATCTAAGTGAGTCCACATACAAGATCAAGCCACAATTCGGATTTGTCTTTCGACACACGAATTCAATGAACTCGATATCCAAACTTGTGACAACTTTAAGAACAATTGAAAACTTCACAACAAGCCATCCAACTTCATCAAGTAACCCAACAATTAAACTAGCTAAACATTAGAATGAGATCAAGAGAGGTTAAGAGAAATGATATTTTCATTAGCAACACTTTGATTCATACACTAGGTATCACCAATCCAAGCTCTAAACTTGATTCAAACTACAAACTCAAGAGCAAAATAGCCAAAAACAAAACTAAGCTACAAACTAATGAAGCAATTGCAAAGAAATCTGCTACTATCTCTGCACCTGTTGCTGTTGCAATCACCAATGAAGAACAGAGCAATAGCATCAAAACAGAGCACTAAATTTAACCAAGAACATCCCTATTTTGATCTCCTCTCTCCCTCTCTTCCTCTTTCACTTGTTCTTAGCCCTGAATATGCTCAAGAGAGAGCTCAGGATCCCAAGAACAAGTCCAAAAGCTGGTGAAATCAGAGAGAGAGAGAGAGAGAGAGGAGAATGAAGAACCCCAAACCAGAGCAATGTGAGCTGACGGGTGTGTGAGAGTCCCCTTCGATTTCTTCCCTCTTCGTTTATATAGAAATCAACACTTGCTTTCGTAGCCCCCAAGTATTCATCTACACCCTTCGATTTGTCCCCAACTGCCCTCAATCGTTAATTTCAACCTCTTCTTAAGAACCCTAGAGAATTGGGGGTTCCTTGTTGGCTTGATCTTGGGCCGAATTGAGGCTTGGGTTGGTTTGATATCGGGCTAGGGAGGATATTGAGACTGTTCTCGCTTGATTTGGTGAAGAAACGAGGCCGGGGTGGGTCTTGGAAGAAGCTTCAACGAAGCTTGAAGAGCCAACAATGGCTTTAGCATTGTTCTTCCGCTTCTAACGTCGGGGGAGAGAGAAAAACAGCTCGCTGGATTGAGTTGTTTTGACTATTTTACACTTTGGCCCCCTACTGTTTGCTGGGGGCTTTAAAAATGCCCCCAACCCTTCTTAAAAAGTTTGGAAAATATCAACTTCACCCCGATTTCGTTAAAAACATATTAAATAACTCCTTTATAACTTTGTAAAGCTTCACATAGACCCCCTCTCCGTTTAAATGACTTCAAATACGCCCCTTGATGTAACTTTGGCTTTACGAATCGGTCCCTTGACTTCTTAAAATTCCTTTTTTTTTGCCTCTATCCTTCCTTGTCTCTTCATTTAAGACCTTGCAATTTCATTTTTCTTGCACTTTAGCCATAAAAACTTCAAATATTCTTCAAATTAAGTCCTCCAAGACCTTTCTTCATGTCTCTTGGCCCCTCCAAAGCGTCTCAATTCATCATTCAAGCTCTCCCCTAGCTAGCTTCTTGTTTAAAACATGTCTTTGCCTACAAAACAAGATAAAAACAACCAAAACTACGAAGACAAGCATAAGTCTAGAAAGAGAGGGAAAATAGATAGATTACACATATTAGCAAGTTACGAAGAGTTCATTAACATACTAAAACATGCAATTTTATGTCGTTAACGGGGGGAATCCTTGCACCAGGTGTCATACCAGAAACTAACATTCCCCTTGACAAGATTGTACCCCAGCCCTTTAGAGGCCAGGTCCTTACCCTCCCTAGTACCGTTCCACATGAAGTCTCCAGTAATGGCTAGTAGGATAAAGACCCCCCCCCCCAATAGTATGACCCTTAACTTTTCCAACAAAATTCTACGCCAGAGCTTGTCTTTATTCCTAATCAGTCTCCAGTACTGGATCGCAAGAAAAGCTTTGTTGAGAGTCATAGCCTTTTTGATACCAATCCCTCCCAGGTTCTTATCTTAGTAACAGAGTCCCATGTCACATTATGAAGCTTCTTGCCCTCCCTAGCACCCTTCCACATGAAGTCTTTGCAGATCCTGTCAATATTTATTATGGTGGAAAGGGGCGGAGCCATGTAGGGGCACGGGGGGGGGGGGGGGGGCACGTGCTCCCCAACATTCTCCGACACACTAGAATACCCCTATTCTTTTAGGCTTTTGTTTAGTTGTTCCTTTATTGATAGATACCTGTGCACCCCCATCAGTGACATGAAATGTACTGTGCTCCAGCGGTTAGAAAGTTTTATTGTAAAGATTGTTTCTTGGGTTCGAGTCTCGACAATAGGTATTTTTAGCTCTTTTTTTAGTCGTGTTATTACTGAAGATATATCTCTGTACCCCCATCCATGTGACAAATTGAGCTGTAGTGCAGCGGTTAGAATGATGGATTGTAAGCCTTGTTACTTGGGTTTGAGTCTCAGCAGAAGCATATGTGGACCAAAATATTTTTTGGAGCAAAAAAAAGTCCCAACTATTTAATATACACAATTGTTCCTTAATTTTCTTAGCAGAAGCATATTGGGACCAAAATATTTTTTTGGAGCAAAAAAAAGTCCCAACTATTTAATATAAACAATGGTTCCTTAGTTTTTCATAGACCGAGGTATTTATTAAACTTCGGATCTAGACAAAAACATTTTCTGGACAAAAAAAGTGTCAGTTATTTAATATACACAATTGTCATTTAATTTTTCATAATACACCAAAAGACCATGGTATTTATTACATCATCTTAATTTTTATTCATTAAAAATCTATACCCTCTCCTCTAAAAAAAATTGTGCCCCCTTTACCCAAATCCTGGCTCCGCCACTGATGGTGGAAGAGGGTAGCTTAAAGGATTGCATGGCATAGATGGTGTAAGTTCAGCCTGTTTCAAAGGCTTGAAGTCTGTTTCAAGGGTTTGAGACAAGCACTGCAGGTTAAATCATGAACTTAGGGAGAGCTTTTGATTTCATTCCAACTCCTGATCTCCTATGATTGATTATATGTTATTTGATAATGAAAGACAAATCATTTTGTTACTCTAAACTGTGATTAATCTATCTGTTTGACTGAGATTTTGCAGGGATATACAGTTACCTATTTTGCAGGAATTAGTTCCTAAACAGTATGTTGCAGAAAAGGCAACTGAAGCTGTTGATCTGATTTTGTGTTGCTTCAATCTGACTTGGACCTTCCTAACACCTTCCTAAACAAGATCAAAGACAGTATCTTTGAAGATACTGAGCAACTAGCCACTGGAAGAGCTGTTAGAAGAGTCAAGATTTGAAGCTAATTTTTAGGAAAGTTTGTTAAGAAGATCCCGAAGATCTTCAATTCAAACAGGCTCCTTAAAAGAGGGAATTGTTGAAGAATTCCGTGGACACAAAAGAGAGAAATACACAGTGACATATAAACACTACAGAGGATTGCGAGCAACCAAGAAGCAGATCTACATCACTCAATCCAATCATCTGAAGAACAATGCATTCTCACTGAAGACTTAGTTCTCGATGTTCTTCTCTTCTAATCATCATTTGTATATTATTTAGATAATACTTCTAGTTCTTATTCTCGTGGATTGTTCAAGGGGAACAATAGATAATTCTTAGTTAATCAGTTAGCTAGAGCAGGTACAAGATAGGTTAGTGAGAACCACAAGCTGTAACTGTTGGAATAGATGCCCTAGAGGCAATCTAGTTTAGTATGAATTTATTTGTGGCTAGAAATTCATTTATTATTTATTTGATATTTAATATAATGAAGTCCTTAGATTTACAATTGTGTTGTTTATCTTAAATATCCCTAGTCCAGTATAATGATTAATGGGACAATCATCTATAGACAAGTATGGGGTTGGATTGATATGGAGATATCACGATCCAACACATAGGTGTGCATTAGGGAATGTTGCATTGGATTGACCAATCTCCGAGAAGGCTACATACACGTTATGTTGAGTCACATGCGCTTCTCGCGGTGCAATGGTATTGTCATCCTTAGACTTGAAGTCACTAGATATTCTAGTTGTGGATTATTGTGATTTTGGTAGCGTTAAACGCTACAACGTAACTGGGTAGTTATAAAGGTGTGTACTGGATACAATAAGAAGCAAGCTTAGAGATCGTAGTGGACGTAGATAGAATTTATCCCTCCCACATAACGGGAGTAAATATCCTAGGCCACTCGAGGGATAGTGCTTATAGAATGTCTGGCCAGACTCAAATAAATCAACATGGGATATTGATGTTATTTTCATGAATAAGGCTATTCCCATGGATCGAGAAACTACGGATTGGATATACGAGTGTGACTTGTAAGTCTCGTGTCCAATCCGGATATAGAGAGAAAGGGATGAGACAATTACTTGCACAAAGGTTGTCAAGATGACTATTCTATTAGTTGGCTAGAATGGATGTTTTGCTAGAAACCGCTCCATATTAGCAAATAGTTGCTACCAACTAGATAGAACCTATGGGGTCACACGCTATATAGAGTTGAACTAGATTTGGGAATTAATTAATTGGATTAATTAATTAGAAGGATCACTTTGCAAAACCTTGCAAACTTAGTAGGGACTAATTTGCAAGGAAGGGACTAAATTGAGTTCTAGTAGGACTAGAATAAGTCCTTTGGGTAGTTGGCAAGGAGTTGTTGGACTATATAAAGGACCTTCCTTCCTTCCTTCCCATAACTTATGCTCATAATTGAACATAACAAAAGTGGGAGAGAATAAAAGGAGAGAGAGCAAGCAACAAGAGGAGCCCGACCGCCCCTCTTGCCGCCGCCCGTCCCGTCGGCCACAAGGAGGCCGAGAGCCCCCTTTTGGGTCTCGTTTTGCGTGATTTTTCTTCCTCTTCCTCTTCCGCGCTAGCACCAAGGACTTGGGAGATCTAGGATCAACTCTAGGCGTGGATCAACCATAGAGAACGTGACACAATTCGCGTTTGAAGTCATCAAAGGAGAACCCTAAGGTGTGTTATTGATTTCTTCCTTTACCATCGTTATGTCTCTTGACTTGTGATCCTTGGAGGGTTTTGCATGGTTAATTTTGTTTCCGTTGCGCATCCATGAATCAAAACCCTACAGGGGTATCAGAGCCACATGTCGTAGAGCATAAACGTGGTTTATGTGTTACGTTTTAGTTGTTTTACACCTTAATTTAATTGTTTATCGCGTAAAACAAGACAAATCAAGCATGGGATGCAATTTGTCAATAATTTATCATAACAAGATCTAATTTTTGCATTGGATGCATGAATTGGTGAGTTTGAGACATTTTAGGATCTTAGATCTAGGTTTTGGGCATCCTTGGGAAAGAAGGAGTTCTTCCAAAACAAGGAAACAACCAAACTTGGGCACCAAGCAAGGGAGTTGTTTTGGAAACAACTCCCTCAAGGAGGTTCGGCCCCCCTAGGGGACCGCCCCTCTTGCTTGCCGCCCAAGATTGGCCGCCCTAGGGGCCGGGCGGCCCTAGCCCGCGGCCTAGGCGTGCGGGTTATGGGCCGGCCCGGCCCTAGGGCCTTGTGGTTCACCTTATTGGGCCCGTGAAATTTGATTGTTGGGCCCACGGACCGTTTTAACCCTAGAAATCCTAAAATCAATTAAAATTGACCAAGCGCGTTAAAATTGGATTTTAATTGTTTATGTGCAATTCGCATAGTGATTGGATATGGCCTTAGGACGTGGTTTGATGTGGATGTTTAATTTTGTGGTTTGGTTTTACGGCCTGCGAGCTGATCAATTAATTGTAATAATTAATTAGGGTTTTATGGCCTGCATGCCATTTTTTTCTCTACTTGTGAGATTTATTTTATTTAGTATAGAAGTTAGCTAGTGCTAGATAAAGTAGATTGTTAGCCAAGATTGAAGAAAAGAAGCCCAAAGCCAAAAGGAGCAACAAAAGATGGAGCATGGAGCATGGAGCATTCCACATGACTATGAAGGATGGACTAAAAGATCAAGACGCATGGAGATGTGTTTGCTTTTAGGGTTCATAGATAATTCCATTGGCTTGGAATTATCTTAGTTAGAAAAGGCCATATCCACATCACGTTTATTTTTGTTTTTGTGGTTGTTTACTTTATTGTCTTATTATTGTGTGGTTGGTGTATGGATGATGCATGCAATTAGGATAATAAGATAATTAGACAACCCGGATCTATTATTTGGAGTTGTGCCCAAACTCAAATAGATAGATTAGTTGATTTTTATCAACAAACAATTAAAAGTTGAATTTAAAATCTCTCAAAATTCAAATATTGTGTTATTGCCTTCTCGTTATTTAAACACTCATTATCATCATTATTTATCAAGATCGTGCATGCCAAAGCATGGCGACTTGGTTCATAATGATGGAATGCGATGGCACGTAACAATGTGCAATTGTTTAGATAAGAGGTTGAACACAACTTGGCTATTAATTTGATTAAGAAATCTAGAGGCAATCAATTGGGATTATCCATATGGATGGATAAATAAGGAGTTATTTGCCCAATTGAACCAAGAGTTGCATATGGGATGCAATTGGAATTGTTCCTACCTAAAGTAGCCAAATTATGGGTGACTTGCCAAAGCAAGCTCTTAAGGAGGTGAAACATGGATCTTGGCCCACTAGAAAATATAAGGATATTTTCCGCATTAATATCTTGAGGGTTATTAATCCGTAGAAAAATAGTGGGAGCTATATTTGATAAACTAGCCATTATTGAATATAGTCAAAAAAAAATCACAAATACTAAAACTTGCGTATTTTCCTTTTGTAGAATTCCAAATGGCAAACAACTCATCGAGTTCACAACATTCCCTACGATCTGTCCTTGAGAAGGACAAGCTCTCTGGAACCAACTTTCTTGATTGGTACAGAAACTTGAGAATTGTTCTCAAGCAAGAGAAGAAACTGTACGCAATAGAGGAGCATGTTCCAGAAGGTCTAGAGAACCAAACACCTGCTGCCCTAAAGGCGTATCAAAAGCGTGTTGATGACGCTAATGATGCGGCCTGCCTTATGCTATGCACCATGACTTCTGAGCTTCAGAAGCAACACGAAAACATGAATGCTGTCGATATGATCGAGCATCTGAAGCAGCTCTTCCAAGAGCAGGCGAGGTTAGAGAGGTATGAGGTCTCTAAGGCACTGTTCAAGTGTCATCTGGCAAAAGGGAACCCGGTGGGACCCCATGTACTCCGTATGATCGGGTACTTGGAGAATCTCGCCCGAATAGGGTTCCCGGTCGGCCAAGAGTTGGCAACCGATCTCGTGTTGCAATCGTTGCCCGAGAGTTATGGACAGTTCATCATGAACTATAACATGAACGAGATCGTGAAACCACTGCCAGATTTACTCAATATGTTGAGGACAGCTGAACAAAGCATCAACAAGGGTAAGGACAAGGCCATTATGATGGTGCAGAAAGGAAAGGCAAAAGGTTTGCCTCATCCTCCAAGGGCAAAGGCAAATCAGTTGCCAAGTCCAAGGAACCTGCCCTTAAGCCTGTTGGTGTCATTGCCAAAGGTGTGACTAAAGGTGAGTGTCACTACTGCAGTCAGCCTGGACACTGGAGGAGGAACTGCCCAAAATATCTGGAGGACAAGAGGCTTGGAATAGTGATTCCACCACCACCAGGTATTTTTGTTGTAGATGTCAATTTAAATGTCTCTAAATCGTGGGTATTAGATACTGGATGTGGATCTCATATTTGTCGAAATATGAAGGATCTAAATAGAAGTAGAAGATTTGCTAAAGGAGAGGTAGATCTGCGCGTTGGGAATGGAGCAAAGGTTGCTGCGTTGGCCATAGGCGTGTGCGAGCTATCTCTGCCTTCAGGATTAGTTTTAGAATTAAATAATTGCTATTTTGTGCCTGCTATGAGCAGAAAAATTATTTCTATTTCTTGTTTGGACAAGGATGGTTTTATTATTTCAATAAAGAACAATTGTTGTTCCTTTTATTTGAATAATATTCACTATTTTAGTGCGCAATTATTTAATGGAATTTATGTCCTTGATCTAAGCAATCATGTCTACAACATTAATACCAAGCGGATTAAAATAAATGATTAAAATTCTGCTTATTTATGGCACTGTCGTTTAGGCCACATAAATGAGAAACGTGTATCTAGACTCCATAAAGATGTATTACTAGACTCATTTGATTTTGAATCATATGAGACATGTGAGGCTTATTTATTGGGAAAAATGACTAAGTCCCCTTTCAATAAGAAAGGTGAGAGGACTAGTGAGCAATTGGCGCTCATACATACCGATGTGTGTGGGCCATTTTCCACGCCTGCCACGGGTGGTTATGTCTACTTCATTACATTTACTGATGATTATAGTAGATATGGATTTGTGTACCTCATGAGGGCAAATCCGAATCCTTTGAAGTGTTCAAAGAATTCAAGAATGAAGTAGAGAAGCAACTTGGAAAAAGTATCAAGGCACTACGATCGGATCGTGGAGGAGAATACTTAAGCCAAGAGTTTGACGACTATCTTAGAGAGTGTGGGATCGTGTCCCAACTCACTCCACCCGGAACGCCACAATGGAATGGCGTGTCTGAGAGGAGGAATCGAACCCTATTGGATATGGTTCGATCTATGATGTGTCAAACCGATCTTCCATTATCGTTTTGGGGCTACGCTCTATTAAGTGCAGCTTTCACCATTGACCGTGTTCCATCCAAATCAGTCATGAAGACACCATATGAGATGTGGAGTGGGAGGCGTCCCACACTGTCGTTCATGAGGATTTTGGGCCTGCGATGTCTATGTAAAGCGTTTACAATCAGACAAGCTAGGGCCGAAATCGGATAAGTGTAAATTTGTGGGGTACCCTAAGGAAACTAAGGGATACTACTTCTACAATCCAACCGAGAACAAAGTGTTTGTTGCTCGGACCGGCGTGTTTCTAGAAAGAGAGTTTGTCTCTAAAGAAGCAAGTGGGAGGACTGTAGAACTTGAAGAGGTTCAGGAACCACAAATCACTGAACCGATTATGGAACATGAACAGGAACCACAAGCAGTTATGGAGCAACCTGTTCAGGTAACACAAGAGCTTCGTAGATCTAGTAGAGTGCGCCAGGAACCCGAGAGGTATGGACTTCTCGTGACCGATTCCGGTGACACGATGCTCATAGATGATGAGCCTACTACCTATGAGGAGGCCATGAATGGCCCAGACTCTCAGAAGTGGCTAGAAGCCATGAGATCCGAGGTGGAGTCCATGTATACCAACAAAGTATGGAATTTGGTGGAACCACCCGAAGGGGCGCGTCCCATAGGGTGCATGTGGGTCTTCAAGAAGAAGATCGACATGGATGGTAATGTGATTACCTATAAGGGCTGATTGGTGGCTAAGGGATTCAGACAGATTCATGGTATTGACTATGATGAAACCTTTTCACCAGTCGCTATGACCAAATCCATCCGAATCCTACTTGCGATTGCAGCATACCACGACAATGAGATTTGGCAGATGCATGTCAAAACAACATTCCTTTATGGGAACCTCCTCGAGGACGTGTATATGATACAGCCGGAGGGTTTTGAGGATCCAAAGCAATCCAACAAAGTCTGTAAGCTGCAACGATCCATTTATGGATTGAAGCAAGCTTCTAGGAGTTGGAATCGACGTTTTGATGAAGTAGTCAAAGAGTTTGGCTTCATCAAAAACGAAGATGAGTCTTGTGTCTACAAGAAGGTTAGTGGGAGCTCTGTAGCTTTTCTGGTCTCGTATGTGGATGACATACTACTCATTGGAAACAATGTTCCCATGCTGCAATATGTTAAAGATTGGCTAGGGAAGAGTTTCTCAATGAAGGACTTAGGGGAAGCAGCCTATATACTCGGTATAAAGATTTATAGAGATAGATCTAAGAGGTTTCTAGGCCTAAGTCAAAGTACATATATTGACAAAGTGTTGAAACGGTTCAACATGCAAGATTCTAAGAAGGGATTCTTGCCCATGTCACTTGGAATCACTCTTTCGAAGAGTGGTTGTCCTTCCAATGAGATTGAGAAGGAACGCATGAGTAGAATTCCCTATGCCTCGGCCATAGGATCTATCATGTACGCCATGTTATGTACTAGACCAGATGTGTCATATGCCTTGAGTATGACAAGCAGATACCAATCCAATCCAGGTGAGAGTCATTGGATTGCAGTCAAGAACATCCTAAAGTACTTGAGAAGAACTAAGGATGCTTTCTTGATATTTGGCGGTGAGGAAGAATTGCGTGTAAGGGGTTACACTGATGCAAGCTTTCAAACCGATAGAGATGACTTTATATCACAGTCGGGATATGTGTTTTTCCTGAATGGAGCAGCGGTGAGCTGGAAGAGTTCCAAGCAAGAGACGGTGGCTGATTCTACAACAGAGGCTGAGTACATTGCTGCAAATGGCGCAGCAAAGGAAGCTTTTTGGATCAGAAAGTTTTTTTCTGAACTTGGTGTGGTCACTAGCATTGCGGATCCAGTCGAGTTGTTATGTGACAACACTGGGGCGATCGCGCAATCAAAGGAACCAAGATTGCACCAGGTATCCAAGCACGTGCTCAGGAAGTTTCATCTGATTCGAGATATTATCGATAGAGGAGACGTTCGGATATGCAAGATTCCTAGAGATGAGAATCTGTCAAACCCGCTTACAAAGCCGCTGATGCAGTGGAAGCATGAAGGGCACACTAGGAGTATGGGCATACGAGATGCGCCAGATTGGCTCTAGTGCAAGTAGGAGACTGTTGGAATAGATGCCCTAGAGGCAATCTAGTTTAGTATGAATTTATTTGTGGCTAGAAATTCATTTATTATTTATTGGATATTTAATATAATGAAGTCCTTAGATTTACAATTGTGTTGTTTATCTTAAATATCCCTAGTCCAGTATAATGATTAATGGGACAATCATCTATAGACTAGTATGAGGTTGGATTGATATGGAGATATCACGATCCAACACATAGGTGTGCATTAGGGAATGTTGCACTGGATTGACCCATCTCCGAGAAGGCTACATACACGTTATGTTGAGTCACAAGCGCTTCTCGCGGTGCAATGGTATTGTCATCCTTAGACTTGAAGTCACTAGATATTCTAGTTATGGATTATTGTGATTTTGGTAGCGTTAAACGCTACACCGTAACTGGGTAGTTATAAAGGCGTGTACTGGATACAATAAGAGCAAGCTTAGAGATCGTAGTGGACATAGATAGAATTTGTCCCTCCCACATAACAGGAGTAAATATCCTAGGCCACTCGACGGATAGTGCTTATAGAATGTCTGGCCAGACTCAAATAAATCAACATGGGATATTGATGTTATTTGCATGAATAAGGCTATTCCCATGGATCGAGAAACTACGGATTGGATATACGAGTGTGACTTGTATGTCTCGTGTCCAATCCGGATATAGAGAGAAAGGGATGAGACAATTATTTGTACAAATGTTGTCAAGATGACTATTCTATTAGTTGGCTAGAATGGATGTTTTGCTAGAAACCGCTCCATATTAGCAAATAGTTGCTACCAACTAGATAGAACCTATGGGGTCACACGCTATATAGAGTTGAACTAGATTTGGGAATTAATTAATTGGATTAATTAATTAGAAGGATCACTTTGCAAAACCTTGCAAACTTAGTAGGGACTAATTTGCAAGGAAGGGACTACATTGAGTTCTAGTAGGACTAGAATAAGTCCTTTGGGTAGTTGGCAAGGAGTTGTTGGACTATATAAAGGACCTTCCTTCCTTCCTTCCCATAACTTATGCTCATAATTGAACATAACAAAAGTGGGAGAGAATAAAAGGAGAGAGAGCAAGCAACAAGAGGAGCCTGACCGCCCCTCTTGCCGCCGCCCGTCCCATCGGCCACAAGGAGGCCGAGAGCCCCTTTTTGGGTCTCGTTTTGCGTGATTTTTCTTCCTCTTCCTCTTCTGGGCTAGCACCAAGGACTTGGGAGATCTAGGATCAACTCTAGGCGTGGATCAACCATAGAGAACGTGACACAATTCGCGTTTGAAGTCATCAAAGGAGAACCCTAAGGTGTGTTATTGATTTCTTCCTTTACCATCGTTATGTCTCTTGACTTGTGATCCTTGGAGGGTTTTGCATGGTTAATTTTGTTTCCGTTGCGCATCCATGAATCAAAACCCTACTGTAACAGCCTAAGGCATCTCTCTGTGCTTGAGATCTAGGGCTTATCTTTTGATTAATAAGAATTGAGTTGAAAATCCTGCAGGTATTAAGTCCCTGAGGTAGAGACGTAGGTCCAAGTGGACTGAACTCTATAAATCTATGTGTCTCTTGCATTTACTTTACTGCTTTTCACTTAGCCCATACACTGCTCAAAACATGTTTCTTTTCAAGGGCTTGAAACCCATTTCAAGGCCTTCAAAACTATCAGCTTTCTATTTATTTTCTGTTTTGATTCTAAGGACTTGAAACTCATTTCAAGACTTTGAACTACTTGATGCACTTCATAAACATCTTGAAACCAATCTTTTAGAAAAAGTTTCAAAAGTTGTCATACTCTATTCAACCCCCATTCTAGAGTATTGATCTTGTAGTTATTCCTACATTATTGTCCTTAAATTGGTATCGGAGCTTGTGTCACTGCATATATCTAACAATCTTGTGACTATTCAGAAGGGTCCTCATATATTCTACACTGAAAAAGATGGGATCAGGACTCCCAAAACTGTGGATTCACTTTCTGCTTCTGAATTAGAGAAATTTTTCTAAAAAATTTCAAAGCTATGAATCACTTATATTGTGCTTTGAGTGCACATGAATTTAACAGGATTTCAGGATTGAAGACTGCCAAGGAGATATGGGATAAGCTTGTGGTGACCTTTGAAGGAACTAGCCAAGTCAAGAAGACCAAGATCAACATATTCCTTAGGCAATATGAGCTGTTCAAGATGAATGGAGATGAATCCATTAGAGACATGTTCAAAAGATTCACTGAAATTGTCAACAACCTTGATTCATTAGGAAAACATATTTCCAATGAAGAAAATGTTAAAAAGATTAGGGTTAATTGCATTTTACCTCCCTGTGGTTAGGGATTTGTGCGAAAGACCCCCCTGTGGTCTCAAATGTTGCAATAGACCACCTTGTGGTTTGGTTTTTGTGCTGTAAGGGGGTGTTTTTACGTTAATGAGAGTAAAAAGACTTCAGTACCCTTATCTGAATACTATAGTCTGTTTATTTTCTCATTTTTTTCTCTCACTCTAAAATTACTCTCTCTCTCTCAGTCCCGATCGTTTCTTCCAAAACCAGAAGCTTACAGTCTCGTCCCCACTACGCCGCCGCCAAAGTCGTCCTCTCCGCCTTCGATCTGTGCCGCCGTCGCCAGGGTCGTTCTTTCCGTCGCCGTCGAAGACGTCCTCTCCGCTGCCGCCGCCGCCGCAGAAGTCGTCCTCTCCGTCGCCGTTCGCCGGGTTAATTCTTCAGCAGGTAGAAAAGCAACCTTGTAAAAGAGATAGAAAAATATGTGTATTATTGAAAGGGTTATGAATATGTATGGATTTTGAATCTGGGTTCATACCCATGGGAAAGGATTAGTCAGTGTTTGATGTTCTTTCTTAATCTGATTTTGCTTTGTGTTTATGTTGTTGGTTTAATGATGAAAGTGATGATGGCTGGTGTTTTTGTGTGGTGTTGATAATGTGTACTGATGATGCCGAAGATGGCTGTGATGATCTTCATCCTTTATAACAAAGGGGTAAAATGCAATGAAATAATTTTGTAACATTGATGCCTGGTGATATTACTTTCATGAATAAGGATAAAACAGGATATTTCAAGTGCGAGTTTTAACGGATTCCGTTAAAACTAACGGAATCGCACATAAACCAAACCACAAGGGGGTCTATTGCAACATTTGAGACCACATGGGGGTCTTTCGCACAAACCCCTAACCACAGGGGGGTAAAATGCAATTAACCCAAAAGATTATGAGAAGTCTTCCTAAAGCAAAATGGGAACCAAATGCTACTGCCATTGAATAAGCTCTAGATCTATTGTCTCTTCAACTTGATGACCTGCAAGGAAAGCTACTCACACATGAGATCTCAATGAATGAAGATGATGGAGATCTGCCAGACAGTATCAAGAACTTAGCTCTCAAGGCCAAGGAGAATTGACCTTCTCAAATCCTTGAACCAAAATAGGATGATGATGAAGATCCCTTTACTCTTATTTCCAAAGCCTTGACTAGAATTTTGAAGATGAAAAATAACTTTGGAAACAAGGACTTCAGCAAGGACAAAAACAAATCCTCCAGTAGCAGAGACTACAAAGGTAAATTTATTTCTCATGGTAATAAGCCTAAATTAATGAATTACTTTGACTGTGGTGACGCAAGACACTTATTCGGAGACTGTCCACACAAGAAAAACAAACACTTTCAGAAGAAAGACCATGACATAAGAAAGAAAGCTATGGTAGCATTGTGGAGTGATTCTGATTCCTCTAGTGAAACTGAATCTGAAGATGAACAAGCCAACCTCTTCCTTATAGCCAAGCATAATGAAAGTTTTGAAAAGAACATTGAGGTAATGGTAAACTGTTTGATTTCTAAACCAACAGATGTCCTCACTGATATCTTAAAACAATGCTTTTAAATGAGGAGGACTATCTGAAAGAAATTAGAACTTTTGATAGAAAAGGTTCATGAGCAAGCAATAGAAAACATGGAACTTGTTTGTCAAAATCAAAGCCTTGAAATTTCTCAAAAAAACTCTGATAGAGATTTCAAAGCCTTGAAAACCAGTTACAAGGCCTTGAAAATTCAAGTCAAGGAAGTAGTCACTGAAAACTCTATTTTGAGTGACATGATTGTTGCAGTAAGACACCATTGTGATGAATTGGAGGAACACAGGACTACTCTAACTGAGAAACTTCAAGATGCTAAGAAGTCCATGACTAAGCTTGTTGGCTCATAACAGAACCTGAACTTGATTCTTGGAGAAAGTTTACAGTCTATTCACAAAACTGGTATTGTTTACAATCCAAACTTTCCTAGAAAAAACAACACCATATTTATGAAGGCTAGTAACAAAACTTCTCCTAAGTGCCATTACTGTAACATAATTGGTCATGTTAAAATGACTTGTCCTCTTAGAAGGAGAGACCCTCAGACAATGAGGAACATTTTTCCAGTTCAACTTAAAGGACAAGTTAGATAGATTTGGTTTCCAAAAGGGGTTAGACCACCTAACATGGTTCACCCTGAATATGAATATAAATTCCACACTTTGTCTAACATGGGTAAGGCAGTGAATGTTGTTTGCAGGATGTCACCAAGAGCAAAGATCAAATATGGTTCATGGACAATGGTTGCTCCAGACATCTGAGTGGAAAGAGATCTTTATTCTTAGAACTAAAAGAGCAATATGAAGGCTCAATCACACTTGGTGACAAAGGGAAATGAAACATCTTAGGTATTGGTAAAGTTGGTACAGATTCTGAAAATTCTATCACTGATGTCTATTTAGTTGATTGTTTGAAATTCAATCTGCTTAGTGTATCTCAACTTTGTGATAATGGTAACAAGGTTATCTTTGACAAAGATAAATGTGTAGTGAGTAATGAGAAATATGGAGTTTGCATTCTCACTGCCTCAAGGTCAAACAATGTATATACTTTACACACTAACAAAGTTGCAGGTGAAAGCTTGAAGTGTCTCAAGGCCTTGAAAGCGGATTCAAAGCTTTGGCACAGAAAGCTTGGACACATTAGCTTGCATACCTTTAACAAGTTAATCTCTAAAGACCTGGTAAGATTTTTGCCTTCTATCAAATTCAGAGATGATGAAGTATGCAAAGCCTGTGCTCAAGGTAAGAAAACAAGGAGCTCATTCAAACCAAAAAATATGTAAGTACTACTAGACCAATTGAAATACTTCACATGGATCTTTGTGGTCCTGTGAGGACTCCAACTCCAAAGGGTAAGAAGTATATGTTAGTTATTGTTGATGATTATTCAAGATTTATTTGGGTTATATTTCTTAGAGATAAATCTGAAGCTCTGATTGAATTTTCAAAGCTTTGTAAGGATCTTCAAATTTTGAAAAACCCTACCAATTGCTTTATCAGAAGTGATCATGGTAGAGAATTTGATCAGCTTGACTTTGATATATTTTGTGCTAAGTATGGTATCTCTCACAACTTTTTCGCTCCAAGAAATCCTCAACAGAATGGTGTTGTTGAAAGAAAGAACAGGACTCTTGAAGATATGTCAAGGATGATGCTTCTAGAGAACAAGTTACCAAATTCATTCTGGGTCGAAGCTGTGAACACAACCAACTACATAATCAACAAGTGTCTGATTAGGAAAATTTTGAATTAGACTCCATATGAACTTTTCAAAGGAAGAAAGCCAATATTTCATATTTCAAACATTTTAGCTGCACTTGTTTTGTTCACAACAATGGTAAGGACAATCTTGGTAAGTTTGATGCAATAAGTGATGAAGTTATCTTTCTTGGTTACTATCTGACTAAAAAAACTTATAGAGTTTACAATAGAAGAACTAAGCTTGTTGAAGAAAGTATTCATGTCATTTTTGATGAAAGATATGATGGTTCTTTGAGTGAAAATTTTGCATACTTCAATTTGAACAAGAATGAGTCAGAAGATGAAGCAGAGACTTCACATGGTCTCAAGGAAAGATTGCAGGAAAACAAGAAGAATTTTCAAGGCCTTGAAAATAGGTCTCAAAGCCTTAAAAAAGAGCAACGAAATGATCAAAGTGATCAAGTCCTACCTTAAGATCTCAAAGGATTGAAAAGTTACATGGAGAACCTGAGCCTTGGACACCAAGAAAGAAATTCAAATACCTGTCATCTCATCTAGTTGACAACATCATATATTATCCATCTAGTACGCATACAAGATCTCAATTGAAAAACTTGTGTGCTTTTAATGATTTTGTTTCTCTTGTAGAACCCAAAAATGTGAAAGAAGAATTATAAGAAGCAGACTGGATCATTGCAATGCGAAGTGAACTCAATGAATTTGAGAGAAACAAGGTCCGCAATCTAGTTTCTCCACCAAAATATCAGTCTGTCATAGGCACAAGGTGGATGTTCAGAAACATGGTAGATGAAAATTGCAAGGTAATCAGAAACAAAGACATACTAGTAGCTCAAGGCTACAACTAAGAAGAATGTATTGATTATGAGGAGACTTCTGCTCCTGTTGCAAGGTTGGAATCCATTAGAATGTTACTTGCATTTCCATCTTACATGAACATTAAACTTTTTTAAATGGATGTAAAGTGTGCTTGTCTAAATGGTTACTTGCAAGAAGAAGTTTTTGTGGCTCAACCTCCTGGATTTGAAAGTGATGAATTTCCAAATCATGTCTATAAACTTGACAAAACTCTCTATGGTTTAAAACAAGCTCCAAGGGCTTGGAATGAAAGACTGTCAAAGTTTCTACTTGAAAATGGTTTCAAGAGAGGATTGGTTGATAAAACCCTTTTCATAAAGACTCATGAAAAAGACATTTTAGTAGTTCAAATCTATGTTGTTGAGTATTGATCATGTTGTTATTCATACATTACTGTCCTTCATATGGGGATAGTGGGAAGAGAGGTCTTAACCATGGTGGATATACCAGCAACATAGAGCTTGATGACCTTCCAGCCTCCCAGCTTCCTCTTGAGATTATCCATAATAAACTGGAAGTCCTCCTTGCTAGTCTTAGAATCCATAATAGGGCACCCCGGATACTTCTCAACACTGAAAACCCTCCTAACACCAGCATAGTGTAGGGTTCTGATGTAGGAAACGCAGCGTAATATTAAAAAAAAAAAAATCTTGATCAAATCCCTCCACGGATCGCAGGCAAGCATTCATAACATGATGAAAGTAAACGAGTAGTGTACCTTGTTCGTGTGATCACTACAAAGAATTGTGTCTTCGTCTCTTCGAGTATCCAAACCTAGGTTGCATCTGGAATCCCCTTCACGTCTTTGTGCTAGATACGCGAATACGTAGGCAGAAGAATCACGCAAAACGAGGCAAAAAGGGCCGCACACCACTAGGTGGCCGACGGCTAGGGGTGGACGGGTCGGGGCTTCAGCCTCAACTCTCTCTTTCTCTCTCTCCTTTGCTTTGTTATTTCTCACAATAATTCCTTATTAACTACATATTTGCTCCAATACTAATCCTTTCCATAAACAGATTAGTCCACCTTGAAAATTTAGTCCTACTAACTTTGTTTGTGGTTGCGTTTTGATCCTTTTAATTAAATAGTCCTACTAATTAATATCCAAATCCAGTTTAATCCATATGGTGTGTCCCCATAGGTGTCTACTTAGTTGGTAGTAACAATTACAAACATAGAGCGGTGTCTAGCAACACATCTATGCCACCCAACTAATAAAAAAGTCAGTGATCCGACAAACCATGTGCAAAATGTTACTGCGTTGTATCTATATCTTTGTCTCCATATCCAGATTGGACACGAGACATAACTTTCACACTAGTATATCCAATCTATAGTTTCTCGATCCAGGAAATAGGCTTATCCATGAAGATAACATCAATATCCTATATTGATTTATCTGAGTCTGATCAGACATTCCATAAGCACTACCCCTCGAGTGGTCATGGATATTTGCTCCCAATACGCGAGAGGGACAAATCCTCTCTACATCACTACCATCTCTCAGCTTTCTTCCTATCATGCCCGATTACTATCTCTATAGTTACCCAGTTACGGTGTAACGTTTGATAATATCAAAAAAAGATATTTCACAACTAAAATATCTAGTGACTTCAAGTCTAAGGATTACAACACCATTAGCACTACGATAAGAACTTGTGACATTGACATAATCTAATGTCGCCTTCTCGTTATGGGTCAATCCGATATGCCATTACTCCTAATGCATATCCATGTGTTAGACTTGATATCTTCATATCATTCTATCCACATACTATTCTATAGTGACGTCCTATTAATTAATATAATGGACTAGGCATATTTAAGATAAACAACACATTGCAATCTAAGGACTTCATTATATTAAATACATCCGTAAATAATAAATGAATATTCTAGCCTAAACAATGTTCATACTAAATATAGATGCCTCTACGACATCCACTCCAAGAGTCTCCCACTTATACTAGAGCCAATCAGGTGCATCTCGTATGCCTATAGATCTAGTGTTCCCTTCATGCTTGCGCTGAACAAGCGGCTTTGTAAGTGGATCTGAAAGATTATTGTCCATTGGAATCTTGCATATCTTCACATCTCCTCTATCGATGATTTTTCTAATGAGATTGAATCTCCTAAGTACGTGCTTGGATTTATGGTGTGACTTGGGTTCCTTGGATTGTGCGATCGCCCCAATGTTGTCACAATACAACGCAATGGGATCCTTAATGCTAGGAGCCATACCAAGATCAGTGATGAACTTCTTAATCCAAAAAGATTCCTTTGCTGCGCCTGCCGTAGCAATGTACTCAGCTTCAGTTGTAGAATCAGCAACTGTCTCTTGCTTGGAACTCTTCCAACTCAGAGCTCCTCCATTCAGGCAAATGCCCGACTGCGATTTGCAGTCGTCCTTGTCGGTTTGGAAGCTCACGTCAGTGTAACCAATTACAGTGAGTTCTCACTCACCTCCAAATATCAAGAATGCATCCTTAGTTCTTCTTAAGTACTTAAGGATATTCTCGATAGCAATCCAGCGACTCTCACCCAGATTGGACTGGTATTTTCTTGCCATACTCAACGCGTATGACACATCAAATCTAGTACACAACATGGCATACACGATGGATCCTATGGCCGAAGCATACATGATCTTACTCATGCGATCCTTCTCAATCTGATTGGAGGGGCAGTCAGCCTTCGGATGGTTGACTCAATGAGACATGGGCAAGAACCCTTTCTTCGATTCTTGCATGTTGAACCGTTTCAACACCTTGTATATATATGTACTTTGTCTTAGGCCGAGAAGCTTTCTAGATCTATCCCTATATATCTTGATACCAAGTATATAAGCTGCGTCCCCTAAGTCCATTGCGAAACACTTCCCTAGTCAATATTTCACGGATGCCAAGGTAGGAATGTCGTTTCCAATGAGTTGTATGTCATCCAGATACAATACCATAAACACAGTAGAACTCCCACTAACCTTCTTGTAGACAGAAGGCTGATCTTCATTCTTGATGAAGCCAAACTTTTTGAACGCGTCATCAAAACGTCGATTCCAACTCCTAGAAGTTTGCTTCAGTCTGCAAATGGATCCTTGCAACTTACAGACCTTGTTGGCATGCTCTGGATCCTCAAAATCCTCTGGCTGTGTCATGTACACATCCTCAAGGAAGTTTCCATACAAAAACGCTGTTTTAACATCCCTCTCCCAAATCTCATAGTCGTGATAAGCTGCAACAGCAAGTAAGATACGAATGGATTTGGTCATTGCGATTGGAGAACAAGTTTCATCATAGTCTATACCATGAATATTTCTAAATCCTTTTGCCAACAATCGGCCCTTGTAGGAAACTACATTGCCTTCCAAGTTGGTGTTCTTCTTGAATACCCACTTGCACCCTATGGGCCGAGCCTCTTCGGGTGCTTCCACCAAAGTCCATACTTTGTTGGTATACATGAATTCCATTTTGAATCTCATGGCTTCAAGCAACTTCTTAGAGTCTGGCCCTTTCATGGCCTCTCCACAGGTAGTAGGCTCATCATCCATGAGTAGTACGTCACCGGGCTTAGTAAAGAGAAGTCCATACCTCTCTGGCTCCTGACGTACCCTACTCGACCTACGGAGTTCTTATGTTACTTGAGCAGGTTGCTCCACGACAGTTTGTGATTCTTGCTCATGCTCCATTGTAGGATCAGTTTTTATGGTTCCTGAACTTCTTCAAGTTCGACATTCCTCCCACTGGCTTCTTTAGAGACAATTTCTCTTTCTAGAAACACGCCAGTCCGAGCAACAAATACTTTTTTCTCGGTTGGATTGTAGAATTAATATCCTTTCGTTTCCTTAGGATATCTCACAAACTTAAACTTATCCAACTTGGGTCCAAGCTTGTATGTTTGTAAATGCTTTACATAGACGTCGCAACCTCAAATCTTCATAAACGACACTATGGGAGTCCTCCCAGTTCATATATCATATGGTGTCTTCATGACCGTTTTGGATGGAACACGGTTAATGGTAAAAGCTGCAGTCAATAGAGCATGTCCCCAAAGCGCTATCGGAAGATTTGCTTGACACATCATAGACCGCACCATATCCAACAGGGTGCAATTCCTCCTCTTGGACAAGCCATTCAACTGTTGCGTTCCGGGTGGAGTAAGTTGGGACAATATCCCACACTCTCTAAGATAGTCGTCAAACTCTTGGCTTAAGTATTCTCCTCCTTGATCCGATCATAGAGACTTAATTCTCTTTTGAGATTCCGAATCATACAAAAAAAGTAACTAAATTACCTTCGGCGTCATATTGTAGTTGGGTTTGGACAAACTCGTTACTTTGGGGTGGTGTATCTAACAAAAGTTGGTGTTTGTTATGTATATGCTTCTTCAAATACCCTAATCCACCGGTTTTATGAAGTGCAAAAGGGGTTTTAACAAATATTACAAACGACTTAAAATTTGGGTTTACCATCCTCGTCTAAGCCATCGAGTATTTTTTTCATAAATTTCCAAACCTTACTTTTTTCGAATGCCTTTACGAGTTCTTTTATTTTTCCCTAGATTCAGATCACTTTCTTCTTCACCAATATCATAATCTTCACCGTCGCCTACACCCATTACATTGTCGACGTTAATAAGTTCAATTCCTATATTTTGAGAAGCAGTCATTTTTTTCTTAAAAAAAGTTGGAGGAAAATTAAAAATTAAGTGTAGCAAACAACTATAAATAACAAGAAATAAAACAATTAAAATTCTCAACAATAACTTAAACTTACAAACTCCAAGAGCAATTCCTGGAGGAGGAATTAGTAAGATGGTGGATTTTGCTTTTTTTCTTGATGGTTGCTTCACAATTGAGGAGGAATATGAGAAGTTTGCCGTTGAGAACCGACGAAGTATGAGGAATTGAGGAAATTGGAGAGTGCTTAATGATTTTTAGTGAGGAAGTATAAGAGAAATTAGAGAGTGTTGGATGAGTTTGAGTGTGGAAAATGAGGGTAGTGTGTTGAGTATTTATAGAAGTGTTAGGGAGGGGGGGGGTTGAGTGTAGATAGTGAAAAAAAGCTGAAAAACCCACCAACGGGTGGTAAAAATTGGTCTCTGACCGTGATGGTGACAAGTCCAAACGGCTACTACATTCAAAACTTCGGGTGAACCGACCAGTTCTGGTTCCAGTTGCGGTTCAGAATTCGTTTTTTCGGTTAGCTTTTTTTTTTTTTTTTTTTTGGTTTGGTTCGATTTCAGCCAGGACGCCGGTTTAACCGAACCGAATGCAGCTATACCTGGAAGAGTTCCAAGCAAGAGACGATTGCTGATTCTAACTGAGGCTAGGTACATTGCTTCATCGGGTGCAGCAAAGGTGACTGTTTGGATTTGGAAGTTCATCACTGAGCTTGGTGTGGTTCCTAGCATTGTGGATCCAATCGAATTGTACTGTGACACACTGGAGCGATCGCACAATATAAGGAACCCATGTCACACCAGAAATCCAAGCCCGTACTCAGGAAATTCCATCTTATTTGATAGATCATCGATAGAGGAGATGTAAAGATATACAAGATTCCTATATATGAGAATCTTTCAGATTAAATTACAAAGCCGCTTGTTCAGCGCAAGCATGAAGGACACACTAGATCTATAGGCATATGTGATGCAGCAGATTGGCTCTAGTGTAAGTGGGTGACTATTAGAATAGAAGACCTAGAGGAAATCTTATTTTAGTATGAACATTATTTTGACTAGAACATTTATTATATTATTTATGGAGTTATTTAATATAACGAAGTCCTTAGATTACAATTGTTGTTTATCTTAAATATCCCTAGTCATGTATTTATTAATAGGACGATCAACTATAGACTAGCACGTGGTTAGATTGATATGGAGATATCAAGTCTAACACATGGGTATGTATTAGACGTAATAGCATACTGGAATGACCCACCACGAGAAGGCTACATATGAGTTATGTTAAAGTCACAAGTGCTTCTCGTAGTGAAAATGGTATTGTGGTCCTTAGACTTGAAGTCACTAGATACTCTAGTTGTGAAATATTGTGTTTTGATATCGTCAAACACTACCCGTGATTGGGTAGCAATAAATGCGATTATCAGACATAATAGGAAGCACACTTAGAGATAGTAGTGATGTAGGGAGGACTTTTTCCCTCCCACATAACGGGAGCAAATATCCACGGCCACTCGAGCGGTAGTGCTTATGGAATGTCTTGCCAGATTCAGATAAATCAATATAAGATATTGGGTTATCTGTATAGATAAGCCTATTCCTAGGATCGAGAAACTATGGATTGGATATACGAGTGTAACATTTATGTCCCGTGTCCAATCTGGATATAGAGAAAAATGAATAATACAATACGGTAACATTTGTTATGAGGTTTGTCAGATCACTAAATATTTCTATTAGTTGGGTGGCATATATGTGTTGCTAGACACCGCTCTATGTTAGTAATTGTTACTACCAACTAAGTAGAAACCAATGGGGCCACACACCCTATGGATTAAACTGGACTTGAGGATTAATTAGTAGAACTAATTAAAGAGATGGATCAAAGCGCATCCACAAGCAAACTTAGTAGGACTAATTTTCAAGGTGGACTAATTCCTGTATGGACATGATTAGTATTGGGCAAATATGTGTAGTTAATAAGGAGTTATTAACTATATAAAGGCACTCCTAGCTTCGAGTGCCATTACTGTGGGAAATAACAAAGAAAAAAGAGAGAGAGACTAGGGTCGAAACCCTAGCCGTCCGCCCCCCTGGGCCGTTCGCCACAATGTGCCGTGCGGCCTTGGTGCCCCGTTTTGCGTGCTATTCCTTTTCCTCCTTTCTCCTGTTGCTAGCACAAAGACGTGGGAAGGATTCCAGTGCAATACTAGGTGTGGATACTCGTAGAGACGTAGACAACATTCTACATAACGTGATCATTCAGACAAACAAGGTACATAGCTTTGTTTCTCTTACCACGTTTTGATGTCTTGTCATGCGAATCATGGAGGGTCTTGAACGGAATAATTTAATTATAGTTCCGCTGCGTAATTCTTATCAAAACTCTATACCCTCAACGGGAAGGAAAATAGGTGGGTGTGGGAAGGGGAATATGCTCGACATGGATGTGTAGAGTTGGGGGGGGGGGGAGGGGGAGATGCCGGAACTCCTCAGGAACAACCCCACCACGGGAAGCCAATTAGTCAATTTTTTTGACATTTTTTATTACTTGTAATTACATTTGTAATTATATTTTTTTAAACTTTGGATCGAGAAGTTTTGATTTTATTATAACTTTATTTGCTACGGAGAAACATGAAATATTTCTTGATAAAGGAATATAAAATTTAGAATAAAATGGTTGTTCAATTTTGTGTTAAATTTACAGCATTTTTTAATTTTATATCATACTTTTGGTTCATTTTTGTAACATGTTATTTTTAAACCAATCTCGAGATTTCCATAAAGAGTTTCAAAATCAAAATCTATTTATTAACCCCAACTGACACAAGGTCAATAACTCGTCGCTTTCAATAGTTCACACACGACATATAAATGCAGTATTATGATAGTCTACACCGTTATCTGGATTTAACATCAATAGTAGGGTCAGGATCTTCGGCTGCGTATACTACTAATTCAAGTTGTGGAAAGAAGGATAACGGTCCCTCAAATTCGTAGTGATACTTCAAAGATACCAGTTTCTTTGCTCTGACTTGGGTTCTGTGCAACGACTCTCTTGCTTTCTCATCCGTTTCTCCGACGGTTTCCATGGCTGACCACTCCGGTGGAGAAGCCATGGATCTTGCGTTCCAGAAAGGAACAGATCAGAAACTGATCCAGTTCCACCGTTTTCTTCTAATCTCACTTTAGATAATGATGGTGCTTTGAGTAACATCGATGTTAACATGGTGGATGAGATCCCTGATCTCCCGTCTCACAAACCCACTTTACTATTGGATAAACTTGTGCCGGACTCTGAGAGAGAGCCACCGGTTATTGAAAATACAGATAAGAAATCAACATCATTTATCTCGGCCCTGGTGGGGATCTCAAATAGTTAAAATACTTTGATGATGTTGATAGCTTCTCTATCAATGAATCTCTGAACAACAATGAGGTCCATGTTTTTGGTGCCTCTGAATCTTACCCTACGATGGCTAAAGTCATTTTCTCTGAGAATTTTCTCAAAAAGTTGAGAGATCCATGGAAAAATCACCTCATTTTCCGACCTCTTGGTCGAAATATCCCAGATTATAAACTTCTCCCTAAAATGAGAGCTCTTTGGAAGCCGATTGGGAAAGTGATCTTCACCGATCTAGGAAAAGGATTCTTCATGGGAAAGTTTGATAGCATTCATGACTACACTAAGGCCCTAATGGGGGGACCTTTGATAACATTTGATCAATATCTGTTAGTCCAAAAATGGACACCGGACTTCAAAGTCTCGGCTGTTCAAGGTGCAAAAACTGCCGCTTGGGCAAGAATTATGGAATTGCCGGTTGAATATTATGACAAAATCGGGCTTAAACCTATTGCTTTGGCGATTGGGTTACCATTGAAATTAGATCTCACTACTGCAAATCTAAATAGAGGGTGATTTGCAAGAGTGTGTGTGGAAATAGATTTGGGGAAACCCCTTATCTCGGATGTGGAGGTTGGTGGTAAGTGTTATTAGATCGAATATGAGCACTTACATCTTGTTTTTTTTCATTGTGGAATTGTAGGACATGCCAAAGGGAATTGCCCATTAATGAAAGGAAAAGAAGGCAAAAGATTGGAAGGAGGGAGTCGGCTGGAACAGGAAAGCGATCATCTTACCGGAGCTGGAGAAGATGAACATTACACAGGAAGGTCAACACGACAGTTTCACGGATAACACTAATGACCATGGACCAAAAGGGCCAGGCCCATGAATGGTATCGGCGAGACCCAACATTAAGCCCAACAGAGAGACCCAGGTGAACAGGCCCAAAGGAAAAGAGAAAGGAAAAGCCCATATGCATCACGCAGGGTCGGGTCTTTTAACCGGGTCATATGCTGGAGCTTCATCTTTTGTCAAAGAGCCGGATACAAATGGGCCGATTCGACCGAATGTTATGGATAAGAGCAATATCATCCAACAGTCAAGATTCGACCCAATCGATTGCGATGAAGAGAATCCCAACGCTTGGGGAATTGAAGAAGAACAAGCACAGAACCCTTTGATGCTTCCATCCAGTGCATCTCTCGAGCCAAAGCAGTCGTCGTTTTGTTTCAATTTGGAGGAAGAGCTACAGTCTTCGAAATTCTATTTAAGTCAGACTTCTCTGGTGGGAAATCTCTTTGATCTCACTTCATCTCAATAGATCGTCCCAACCGGAGGAAACCAACATTACAGCCACCGGAAAATTCATAGAAAGCACAACAGGAGAGCTAGTCCTTATCATGCAGAAAGAGAAAGAGATCGAGGTAGAGACAGAGAGGTAGTTTTCACCAAGATTCAGTTCCTGATGGGAGGAAGGGGAATTCAAGATTAAGTTTTTCGCTCCCTGTGGTCAATGGAGAACATCTATCTCAAGGTATACAGAATGACAGAGGAGAAGTACGACCCATCGCAGGTAGGGGTGGAACTGGAGAGTGTGCTCAATCTCCAGGAAACCAAGATGAAACTGATTGAAATCAGTAAGGAGGGTAATTTCTCTTACAATCAATCGTTGTACGTGATAGATACAACCAACCCTACTTTTCTAGAATTGTCGTGGGACAAAGAACAAAAATTTCAAAACAACGTTTAAGAATCTGTTTCGTACTCATGACATTGACATAGCCATTCTGGTTGAAACTAAAGTTAAACTTGAAAATATGGGGAATTATTTTAAGAACTTGGATCTTGATGAAAATCATTATGTTAACCCTGAGGGGCATTCTGGAGGTATCTGGCTTCTTTGGAATGAACAAAATGTTCAAATTAATCTCCTAGATGCTGACAGTCAGGCCATTCATGCTAGGATTAAGAAACTTCACTTCAAAGATTGGATTTTATCTGCTGTGTATGGTAGCCCAAATGAAACTAAAAGAAAGCAGTTATGGAATGATATCAAAACAAGGGCGAATAGTATTGTTGAACCCTGGCTTTTAGCAGGTGATTTCAATGATTTCTCAGGTACTAGTGAAAGGAGAAGTACCACCCCCATTTCTTCTTACAGGAAAAACACAAATTTTGTGAACAATATACATGACTGCAACCTTGTTGATTTGGGAAGTTGTGGGCCTAGAATGACATGGACTAACAATAGGGATGGGTTTTCTAACACTTAACAAAGTCTTGACAAAGGACTTGTCAACCTTAATTGGAAGCTGGCTTATCCTAACAGTCTGGTTACCTATCTTCCTAGGACTCACTCAGACCATGCCCCTATGCTCATGGAAACCCACGGTATGAAATTTAAACCTGAGGATAGACCTTTTAGATTTGATAACTCCCGATCCCGAAACTGCAAATACATGGTATATGTGGATTGAGCACCCTAAGTTCAATAATATTATTAAATCTAATTGTATTTATAATTCCCCTCTCGATCATGATTTTTCCTCTCTTCATGATGTCCTTAAGGATTGGAATTACAAGAAATTTGGAAATATTTTCAAAAAGAAAAGAACTCTGCTTGCTAGGATTAATGGTGTCCAAAAAGTCCTCAGTAGACTTTTCATTAAAGACATGTTTAATTTGGAGAAACAACTTATTTCTGAATACAACAAAGTTCTTGAGCAAGAAGAAACCCTCTGGCACCAAAAATCTAGAATTAAGTGGATGCTTCAAGGAGAAAGAAACACTAAATTCTTCCATTTATCTACTATCATAAGAAGAAGAAGAAACAATATTAGTTTGCTTAAAGATGAGAACAATGTTGGTTTTTGACGTAGGTAACGTAGCGGGATAACAAAAAAATTAATCCTACTCAAAGCCCACCACGGATCGTCAGGAGGAGATATCATAACATGATAAGGGACATAGTATTGTGTACCTTTTGGTTTGAGAGATCACACGAAGAATGATGTCCTCGTCTCTACGGTTGATCCACGTCTAGAGGTGAGATCTAGATTTTTCCTTCAACAAGTGCTAGCTTGAACCGGAGGAAGAGGGAAGAAGGAATCAAGCAACGAGGTGACAAAAGGAGGGCTTCGACCTCCTCTTTGGCGCCGACGGGAAGGGGGGGGGACGGTCTAGGGGCGTGTGCCTCTAGGTCTTGTCTTGCTCTCTCTTTTTGGTCTGTCCCACTCTCTTTGTTATGTCTAATAACATTCACTTAGTGGGAAGGAAGCTAGAGCCTTCTTTATATACTCCAACAACTCCTTGTTGTTTCCATAAAGGTCCTTACCATGAACTTGGATTAGTCCCTTCCTTGCATATTAGTCCTACTAAGTTTGCAAGGCGTTGCATAATGATCCTTATTATTAATTAATCATATTAATTAATCCCAAATCTAGCTCTACTCTATTTGACGTGTGACCCCATAGGTTTCTACTTAGTTGGTAGTAACTTATTACTAACATGGAGCGGTGTCTAGCAAAAAATCCATGCCACCCAACTAATAGAAATAGTCAGTGATCCCGACAAACCTCTTGTGCCCAATATCTTATATTGCACTTTCCCTTTGTCTCTACATCCGAATTGGACACGAGAGATAAATAGTCACACTCGTATATCCAATCCAGAGTTCCTCGATCCTGGGAATATGCTTATGCGAGCAGATAACATCAATATCCCCATATTGATTTATCTGAGTCTGCCCAGACATTCAATAAGCCTCATCCCTCGAGTGGCCGTGGATATTTACTCCCATTATGTGGGAGGGACAAATCCTATCTACATCACTACGATCTCTAAGCTTGCTTCCTATCATGTCAGATAACTACCTTTATAATTACCCAGTTACGGTGTAACGTTTGATAACATCAAAGCACAATATTCCACAACTAGAGTATCTAATGACTTCAAGTCTAAGGATTGCAATTATATTAGCACTACGAGAAGCGATTGTGACTTTAACATAATCTAATGTATCCTTCTCGTTGTGGGTCAATCCAGTATGCCATTACCCTTAATGCATACCAATGTGTTAGACTTGATATCTCCATATCAATCTACCCACATACTAGTCTATATTTGATCGTCATATTAATCAATGTAATGGACTAGGGATATTTAAGATAAACAACGCATTGTATCTAAGGACTTCATTATATTTAACATCACAATATATAATAAATGAATATTCTAGCCAAAACAATGCTCATACTAAATATAAGATTGCCTCTAGGGCATCTATTCCAACAAATAACTGTTGGATTTATGACATGGATGATCTCAAAAAGCATGTGTTTGATTACTTTGTCTCCCTTTATGATGAATGCGGAATTGCTGAACAATTCTCCCCTGATATTGATTATGTGAATGATTTGGTAAGATTTATGATGTTGATAATGCTAGTTTATTAGCTCCTGAGCTGTCAAAAGTATTAATAAGAATAGAGCCCCTGGGCCTGATGGTTTCAATGCAGCTTTCTATCATGCTAGCTGGGAAACCATCAAAGAGGATGTGTGTTCTCATATTAAAGACATTTTTCTTTCTGGATGTGTTCCAAATAAGATGAACCAAACCCACATTTGCCTTATACCCAAACTTAACAACCCTGATAGCATCAAACAATTTAGACCAATTGGTCTATGTAATGTTTCTTACAAAACTGTTGCTAAGATTGTGGTTGAGAGAATTAGACCCCTCATGACTAGAATTATTTCCCCCAATCAAAGTAGTTTCATTCTTGTAAGGAGTACTAGTGATAATGTTATTATTGTTCAGGAAATCATCCATACTTTGAATAAGAAGAAAGGCAGGAAAGGTGGCATGATCCTTAAGATTGATTTGGAGAAAGCCTATGACAGGCTTTCCTGGAAGTTTATTAATGATACCTTGATTGCTTTTAATTTTGATAGCAAGTTAATCAAGTTGGTCATGGGTTGTATCTCTTCAATTAATTATTCCATTTTGTGGAAAGGGGAACCTCTTCCTTATTTCAAAGCTGGAAGGGGTCTAAGGCAAGGTGACCCCTTATCCCCTTATATTTATTTACTTTGTCTTGAAAGTCTTTCTTGCATGATAAATCAAGCTGAAAGGCATGGAGTTTGGAAAGGTATCAAAATATCTCCCAATAGTCAACCTATCACTCACTTATTTTTTGCTGATGACATGCTGTTGCTTGGTCAAACTGACTCTATTACTATTGCTATTATTTATGATGTTTTAAATGATTTCTGTCAAATGTCTGGTCAAAAGATTAGCTTTCAAAAATCTAAGCTGTTCATCTCTCCTAATATTGGCATGACTCTTGCTAAGGATATTAGTAGAAAGCTTGATATCTCACTCACTAAGGATCTGGGGAAATATTTGGGTATTAATCTTGACGAAAAGAGAGTGGGTAAAGTGCAATTTGCTGAAACTATAGATAAAGTTCATAATAAGCTGGCTGGTTGGAAATCTGTTATGCTTGGTATTGGGGGGAGACTGACTCTTGTCAAGTTTGTCACCTCCTTTGTGCCTATTTATACTATGCAGACTCAGGCTCTTCCTATTAATGTCTGTGATGAGCTTGATAAAATCAACATAAACTTTCTATGGGGTGATAAGGATACCAGGAAAAGCATTCATAGCATAAATTGGGATATTGTCTGTAAAACTAAGAAAGCTGGTGGTTTGGGTATTAGAAACATGCACGAGCAGAACAAAGCCCTGGTCATGAAACTGGGTTGGAAAATCATCAATGATGAGAAAGTTTTATGGGTGAAATGTATGAAGGAAAAGTACTTGAGAAAGCATAGCTTTTTTGAGTGGCCTGTTAAGAAAAGTGCTTCTAAAACCTGGAAAGGGATCATGAAGGTTAGAAATGACATCAAGTTGAATTCCCAATGGGCTGTAGGGAATGGTAAACATATTCAGATTCGGGAAGATAGATGGGTTGGAAACTTCTCTTTGAAGGATAAGTACCCTCTTACTAACCACGTTGATGGTAAGGTTCACAATCTTATCAACCCTGATAGGACTTGGAACCTTCAAAGTCTTCATAGTTTGGTTGGGAATGATACTTTTGAACACTATTATGGCTAAGATTGTTCCTGCTGATTGCAATACTTCTGATACTCTTAATTGGACTGGTAACAGTCTGGGAAATTTCACTGTTTCTTCTGCTTATCATGCTATTTCTCATATTAATGAAGATGGGCACACTGACTGGTCCTGGCTTTGGAAACTCAAAGTCCCCATAAAACTTATCATGTTTGTTTGGAAACTTAAACAAAATAGACTTTTCACTAACTCTATTCGCAAGAAGAGAGGGTTCACCACTGATGATTCATGCTCTCTATGCAATAATAGTATAGAGGATATTGAACATCTGCTTAGAAACTGCCCTACAACAAGTTGCTGTTTTGGAAGTGATTTTCAGTATGACCTGGATTATTAATTCCAGGAGAAAGAATTTTTGGAACTGGATTGAGGAAAATATGAGGAAAAATCATTCTAATCATTATAATGATAACCATGCAGTTGTTTTCATTTGTACCTGCTGTTTATTTGGAAGAACAGAAATAATTTTTGTTTTAACAAAGTGAAAACTCTCTTGCAGGTAATCACTAAAAACTCCATGCTTTATGCTAAAGAGATTGAGGAAGCCTTCCAGCAGAGTAAGTCTAGCTCTAATCAGATATGTAATATCACTAATTTATGAAAACCTCCTTCTACAGGAAATCTCAAATTGAATGCTGATGAAAGCAAAAAGGGGGAGCATGGAATAGCAGGATATGGAGGAGTCATCAGAGATGAAGAAGGCCAGTGGATTAAAGGATTTATGGGACAAATTGACTACAGTGCTGTGCTTGAAGCTGAGCTATGGGGTATTCACAGAGGCCTGGTCATCATTCACCAATTACAGCTACAAAATGTTGAGGTTGAAACTGACTCCCTTGAAGCCTTCAGTAGCATTGTGAATGCACCTCTTCCTCCCCATTTTTCCTACATCACCATCACTCAAGAGATTAAGACACTTCTGGATGGCTGCAACTGTTTTATCAAACACATCAGGAGAGAGGTCAACACTCTGGTTGATGCATTAGCAAAAAAAGGGAGGCATCAAGAGGAAACCTTAGTCATTTTGGACAACCCCCCCAGCTGACATTGCTCAGCTGGTTATTCAGGACATTGTTGCTTGTAATAGTCTCTAGTGGTTTGTAATTCTCTTCAAAAAAAAAACAAAAAATAAAAACAAAAAATCCAAGTTGTGCCAAGTTTCTTGAATAGTGATGTGCTTAATGACTGTAACCACTTGAATAAGACGTTATCCTCCATTGCTTAAATCTTAATCAATTAATTGATTAAAACCAGTAATAATAATTGAATACTACTAAACACCAAAGAAACAAATCATTGTTTAACCATAAACAAAGTCTGCAGATTTTTTTAATGCAAGACATGTCCCACTTGCCTTTTTGTGATTACGGTATCTGGGTTTGCCAAGTTCTCACGCTTCAACTTGTCAAAATCTGATTGTTTCAGAGAAGTCCGTTAACTGCATTTCTTTCCTTTCTCTCACTCTCTCTCAATCCATCACATTCTTTCCTTCCTCTTAAATCCACACTCTTCTATAAATATGTCAGGACCCATCTCAGCTAAATCATATATCATCGTCTTGGATACACCCACTGGAGTTTTAGAACCTCACTCAATCCTTTCTTGTCTCCTTCTTTGAAGCATTTCGTCAAAGAGTCATATTCAATGAAAATCGGAGGCGCAACCGACATGCCAGGTGGCAGAAGGTTGTTCTTCGGATGCACCTCCGATTCTCATCGGACGGTGTACGTTGCTGGCGGTCACGACGGGGACAAGACAGCTCTCCGATCAGCAATGTCATACGACGTGGCTGAAGACAAGTGGGTCCTGTTGCCTGACATGGCAAACCCACGAGACCAATGTAAAGCGTTGTTTCTTGACGGAAAGTTCCACGTCATTGGCGGGTACCCCACAGAGACGCAAGGCCGTCTTTGTCGAGACTCGCAGTCTTTTGATGTCAGAAACTGGCGGAGGGACCCAGTACATGTGGATTTCTTGGAATATCCCACCTGTCCGAAGATTATTGCAAATAGTGAGGACGGTACATTTTATATGTTTCAGAAGGGTAACGTTATTGTGAAGTACGAGAACAGTTGGTATAATGTAGCGACACTACCGAACGAGGTATGCGAAGTTTGTTATGTGACAGGTTGGAGTGACAAGTTGGTAGTGATTGGTTCAGAGAAACTTGGATATCCATGTGGAGCATATGTGTTGGACTTGAAGGATTATAGCTGGAATAGATTGGAGACTCCAGGGGATGAATTCTCAGGCTATGTCCAAGGAGGTTGTTATTTGGAGATCTAAACTAAAACCCCCCAAAAAATAGAGTGAGATTGTGCTTTGTTGGTGATAAACATATGTAGATACACTAGTGAGAATTAGATGTGAGAAGTTGATTTAGATAAAAAAAAAAAAAAAGTATACTACTATGACAAGAGAGTGTGCCAGTTTTGTTTTTGTGTACACGAGAAAAAAAATTAATTTGTGTTTATTCCTATTTTGTTAGAGCACTGATTTTAGTTGTGAAAGTTATCAATGAACAGTTTTCTAGCTTGTTCAAGATGTTAGTACATAGACAAGTGTCCGTTGGAGACTTTTTTTTAGGGAACGTTTGGAGTTTTTTTTTTCACCGAAAATTGTAGCTTCATTAATTCAAATAAAAGACCATTACAGTCCACAAGAACAAAAAGGGTACAAACCACCCTTACTGATAAAGATATGCTCAATAGATGAGCCAACTAAGAAAAAGAAAACCAATTCTCACCACCTAATATTAGCTGTTGTTAACACAAATACAATCAAAGCCAAAACAACTCATGAATTTGGGAATTCCATCAGACTTTTTAGATTCTGCAGTGAAGACCACGACAATCGGAAGCACATGAGGTAGAAAACCTTCAAGCGCAGTAGTAAACAAATGACCATAATCGAATTAAAACACCTGACCATATTCGAACTCATTCTTCCCGATCTGAGCGGCCTCTGACCAGATGAAGACAGTATGTAGAAATTATGACATAAAAAAACCCACAAAAGGCACCACCACTCAAGCAACAATGGATGAACTAACAAGGCTAGTAGAAAAACGTTAATAGAAATAGAACAGATAACGATTCGCCGAAAATAAAATAGGCGCAAGATATAGTAATCCTCCAAATGGATCGGAATTCCTCTAAATGACATGAGGGAAGAAAACGATTCGCCGGAAATAAAATAGGTGCAAGAAGACCACTACATCCGATGAGCAGCGCCAGAAAGCATCACCGTGCCTGACCTTGAAGTAAAATGGCTCGTCGTGGATACCATCGGACAAGAAGACCCCTCGCCTGAATCGATAAGTACTGTAATCGTAATCCTCCCATCAGATTAGTCCTCGAAATCCAAGATCTGAGAGCAACGGGGTTCGCCGCCACTACGAAGAGCAGCGGCGAACCCAAACGGGAAGCACTGAACAATGACTATCACCTTGCAAGGGGGATTGCTGCCCCCAGGAAGAGCGGCAGCGGCGAGCCCGGTGACAAATCCCAACGGCAACCTCAGGGACTAGATCTTGAGTGGAAGAAGAGATTGTTGAAGACGAAAAGGCTGAAGAAATCTTGCCGGACCAAGAACGAACAAACTCACAAGGAGTACCTCTCTCCGAATTTCTCTTCTAGAGAAGGCACATAACCTCAGTTAGGGAACGTTGTAGTTGGAGAGTATTTTTTTTTCTCCAAGAACATCACGTCAGCATGACTTCTGGTACTTGACACTATCATTAACGAAATGTATAATCGTATTAAAATTCACCGTTTTGTTTTTTAGGAAACATAGACTTCACCATTATTCAGTAAGTTGTAGAAAAAATCAAATTCTTTTTTGGTTGAAACAAAAGAAAAAGGAAAAAAGGACGTGAGTAGAATGGACTATGGAGCATCACTTGTCATTTGTGCACTTTGTTGTTGACGATTTTTTATGACTATGGGAACCTGTAATCACTACCTTTCGGGTGCGCACTGAGTAGCCACCGCTCTAGTGCAATAGTTTGCAAACTAAACTAGAGACATAAAAACGTCTGAAAAAATTCAGACTGACAGGCTCGCAGTTGAGAAGACTGATAGACAACCCTTGATTACGTTCAAATTTTGAACTCAAATTCTCTAGACAAATGCTTAAAGTATTAAGAAAGCTAGACCGATCAACTCAACTACACCTTCGAGGGATTTGTTGCTGACATTTTGCAGCTTGGTTTGTTCACTCAGAGACCCTATCGCAATTCTCAAAAGAAAATAACAAAAACACAAGACCTTTCGCCGTAGAAATTATGTTATATACTCTTCTTACTGCTTGGATTTTGAAGGGTATCTACTTCACACTAATTTCCCAACACAATTTTCGCTGCAAGTATTGATGTGTCTTGCAGGCTGGGTGTTTAGCGCCCGTGTACCACTACCTTTTATTAATGAAACTAGTGAATTACCCTCCCCTTTGGGACGAATCCTTCATCCGAACCCACAGATTAACCGTTGATTTCTCTTCTATTCAGTACCGTTGATTTCTCTTCAATCAATATTTTAATACATATTTTCATAATAAAAAACTGACAAATTTGAAAACTAAATAAAGTAGATTTTTTATTAAAAAAAAAAGTAGATTTAATTAGGTCAATTGACAATTAATACCATGTATGGTCGTGTTATAGTACGATAGAGCAAGAGGGGGCATAGAGAGAGAGGGGGCGAGACCAAATCAGAGCTCAGAGGGTTTCAATTTCCCATGCACTTCTCCCCCTGTTTTCCTCTCCTACCAGCCTTAGATTTCAGTCCAATCGAAGGGTGAGGAATAAGCCAGCAACATCTTCATGTACAGGAAAACACGGTGCTTGCTTAGAGCATCTTCCACAGTGCACCAAATTCTAAATTTGATGGTAAAATTTGGTATTTTTGGTCTCCAACAACAAATCACCAAATCATCAAATCACCAAATAAATAGTGTTTTTTTTAGGCCTCCCACAGTCGTTGACCAAAAAAAACACCAAATCACCAAATCCTATATTTGGTGAAGCTTTTGGAAAACGGTGAAGTGCATGTCCTACAGTACCCCCAAATCCTATCCTATATCATCAAATCATATTTTACCATCAAATTTGATTGATGGAAAAAATAGGATTTGGTGTAATCTACACCAAATTTTTAATTAGTGTTTAGGAAACGTTTTTTTACATTACTTTTATATAATTTGATATATAATGTCATATTTTACAAATGATTAGTGTTAAAAATTATTTTTGACGACTAATATAATTAATCTTAGTGATAAAAAGTAGAATATAAAAAAATAATGATAAGAACAATGCATTAATAATAAACTCATGAAAATGAAAATATATCACATCATTAGCATGAAAATAAATATATAGTCAATTAAGAAATGAAGAACGCAGAAATGAAGAACAAAGTAACATAATAATGAAATGCGCCATGTTAACGTGACAATCTGGAGGAATTTCTCATTTTGGTAGCTGAAACTGGAATAACTTGCATCTGGTCTAGCATATGTCGGATCATTATTGCTAGAAGGTTCCAGGACATACGATTCATCATTACTTCCTCCACTAACCCATGCACCAAATTTTAAGTTGCGTGGTACTCTAGACATGTATCGTCCTCAGAAAGTGCATGTTTCTTGCGATTCCAAAATTGTAAGCTTCTTGGTGTAAGTTTACTCAAATCGTTTGTCATGGTCATGATATTTTATTCATTTTGTGTAATTCTTCTGCATGTTAATTTCTTTAAGTGTCATTTAATCATTTTGCAATTACGTGTAATTGTTTTGGTAATATTTTTTATTTTTATTTTGATAGTTATGGAATTCTTGATTTGGTGATAAATTTGACGATTTGTCGTGGGAGGCCAAAAAACCATTCTCTAAATTTGATGAAATGGTGAAATAACTATCTGATGTAAAAATTAGTGAATATGGAAGACCAAAAGTGATATTTTTCCATCAAAAATAGTGAAATGGTGTTTTTGAGGGTTAACCATGGGAGGTCAATCTATTTTTTTACACCACATATAGAATTTAGTGTAAAATTTGATATCAACTGTGGAAGATGCTCTAAGTAAATAGATTATGCACATTTATCCACACACACAAAAAAACACTTCCTTGAGAGGAAAGCAATTAATTAATTTAAGCAGCACGCAAGGGTATCTACTTTGCACTAATTTCCTCTCAAGGAAAAGCAATTAATTAATATAAGCCGCAGGCAAGGGTGAAATCGAGGTAATAAATCACAAGTATTTGTTTGTTTAAGCATAAAAAATCAACTTTGAGTTTGGCTCCGGTATTTTCATGCTAATGAAGCTCTCAACTGTTACCAGAAAGACACGTCAACTTTGAGCGGCTTCTGGACGACGGAAAAAGCTCAGGTTATCTCAATCCTTGAGTCCTATTTCAAGAATTTATTCACTACTACTGACCCGTTGCGTAGTCAGACGGAACCAATGCTAGTCGGTGTGGAAGAACTAGTGTCACTGGAGCAACGAGTCTATCTCGAGCAGCCCTATTCAATTATGGAGGTGCGGGCTGCCTTAGCTCAATTGAGGCCGGCCAAGGCCCCGGGAATGGACGGTTTTCCTGCAGCGTTCTTTCAGAGATTCTGGAGCATTGTAGGTACTGAACGGAAAATTTGTGTCTTAGCATCCTCAATAACAATGGGGATGTTTCAAAATTCAACCATACATTGATTGCTCTTATCACCAAGGTGAAACAGGTTAGACGCTCTTCTGATTTGCGCCCTATCAGTCTATGTTCTACTGTTTATAAAATTATTACGAAGACTATGGTAAATCGTCTGAAGACTATCTTGGATTCTATTATTGCGGAGAATCATTATGCGTTTGTTCCAGGGCGTTTGATTTCTGACAATGTACTGATAGCCTTCGAGTCATTTCATTCTATGAAAAATCAGAAGAAATGGAAGACCGGTTACCTGGACCTTAAAGCAGATGAGCAAAGCATATGATCGAGTAGAGTGGGAGTTTTTACGAGCAGTAATGGAACAAATGGGGTTTGGTTACAAGTGGATCAGTCTGGTGATGAATTGTATTTCCTCTGTTAAATATAGCCTAATTGTTAATGGAGAGGTCCACGGAGATATTACTCAAGAGAGGTGAAACAACCCGGGATCTCGGTTCAGGGTTAATGAGACAATCGATAACCAAGTGTAGAAATACAGTTACGAATATTACATTTTATTTAAGAAATACAACAATCTTGAGAAGATAAATTTACAAATATAATGTGTTTGAAATAATCTATGTTATCTACTAAGTGATCTAACTTAAACTAAACGTTTCATCTCGATGCGCGTTCCCATCCCCCACCTTGAGTGATGACCTGCGGTTTTAAAATGGCAAAAGCCGACGCGGTTTTTGAATAAATGATCAGTAAAAACTGAGTAAATATATATTACGACATGTAAAGCAACGAGTGGCACAGAAGCACGAGTTGAAACAAATCAGAAGGTTTAAACAGTAAAACTATCATGTTGGAGAATTTCGAACAACTGGAAGTAGCCGAGTAACAAAAACCTCTTAATTTAATAACATTGAGAAACCACGAGTAGTTGGTAATATATCCAGAGTAAAAAAGTCCATTTAAGAGAATAATTTAGTTCATGAGTAGCCAAAGCATTTCAAATCATTTCAATTTATTAGGGCAATCCAGAGCCACAAACAACATCAATAGAGTAATCAAACTTTCTTTCAATTCCAGTTTAAACGTTAAGTTTAGCTGAGACATGTCCAGAGCCACCAGCAGGATCGATGTAGACAGAGGGATCACAAAATAATCACTAAGGGTTCCTTCTAGGGTCTATCAAACCCTATTTCACCCGAGCGTTAAGGGATCCCATTCGTCAACCCCGCTCACAACATTAGCTAAAAGGCCTTAAGTGTCGACACCCCTATACCGTAGTGACCCTTACAAGTATAAGCAGCACTCTATAGCTCTATAAAACCCTTGACCACAATATCTTAATACATTATGGCTCATCGGGGGCGGATTTGTGAATATTAAATTTCTATCCAATAATAAGAAGCATTGCTTCAATGGTCTTAGCCATAAGAAAATGGAGGATCGCTTGGCGCCTCCCATTAATAACAGTACTCTGTACATCGTCCTAAGTCTATTAGAGGTATTTTATTTCTTCTCTTTCACATATACAGAATCAGAATATCAACATATCACAAGTAATTTCTGAGAGTTCTCAAAGGAGATGAATAAAATAGTTTGACAACATTCGAGTGGAAAACATGCATTCTCATACCTTTTCATTTAACAAGCATTCATTTGAAACGTCACACACATGCGCACATTTGATATGAAAAGGTCGCACATATGTAAATACCACTGAGATGAATCACAACCATACTCAAGAAACTAAGCCTAGCTTTCCGACGACAACCGCTCTCTCCTACGAGGTCGATGTCTACAATTACACGTATAACGTACTCGTTACAACCGAGCACACATCGGTAATAAAAATGCAAACCTACATGCCACATAGTCCTATATGTCTTAAATTCACATATAATGATGTTAACTTATAAAAATAAATCCAACAAAACACTTAGAATTTCAAAAATTCAAGTTTTCTAAAAACGGTGAAACTACAATTCTGGACAGAATTGTAACTCTGACTTTGGAGGCATATTTTCCATATCAAATAATCTCTTAAATTATTAAAGAAATATATGATGAACCTACATGTGTCTACTTTCAGAAACATCAATAAAATCATGCATATCCATTGTAAAACTCAAGTTACAAAAATAACAAATACTGCTATGCAGAGACAAGTTTGGCAGAAAGTTTCAACTTTGAAGAACAATTACTACTACTTGGAGAATAGTAAAAATGCCCATATTCTACAGAATGAATGCCCTATGTGTCTAGTTACAACACAAGAAAGATGAGGTGCCAAAATTTACGGAAAATGGAGTTTTTAATCAAAATTCCAAGAATGGTCCAGAAACAGAGTTTCAGAAAATATGCAACTTAAAATGAGCATATCTCCCTAATCAAAATGGCTATGGAGTTGATTATTTTCTCAAAATTACCCACTATGAGTCTAGTTTCATAAAATATAAGATTTGAAAATTTTAAATAGATATAGGATGAAGATATACTACTTTTTGACAAACTGGACAGATTGTAAAGACATGCAATTTTCACCAAGAACACTCAAAACATGATCAATCCACTTCCATCAAACATGCAACTTGAGAAATTTGTTTTTATACTCAAATACAAAAAATTAGACATAATAAAAAAAAATCAAACAAAAAATTTGGGGAATCATGTGAATAATTTGAAAGAAAACAAGTTTAAAGTCTCCAATTCATGTTCTAGACACACATGCAAGCAAAGATCAAGAAGTTTTCTATCATGATGATGAAAGTAACATCAAAATGCACAAAATTAAAGAGGAATTAAAGCTTACAAATGAGTCTTAAGAAATACATTTGAGAAAGTGATGGCTCTTGGAGAAGTTTGAAGTCCATGAGAGCTTGAAAACCCCTTCAATGGAGGGAATTTTGATGTAAGAGGAATGTGATGATGATGAAACTAACATCTAAATGCACAAATGAAAAGAGAAAAGAGATGATTACAAGACCTTAAGGAGCTTAAAATCATGAAGAAGATGAAGAAAATAGCTCCCCCATGCATGGTATGACCTGGACTTGAGTTTTTCATGAATTTGAAGGTGAAAAATGAATTTTTGGTGGTATTTTTGTGGGGTGTACCTCCAAAACCGGGAATGGAGTCTTTGGAGAGAGATGAGAGAGTATTTGAGTGTTCTTAAGGAAGATGAAATGTAAAGAAATGAAAGAGATAGAGTGTGGGTGATGAGTAATGAAAGAGAGTATTAGTGATGGGGTTGATGGAGATGAAACTGATTGATATAGGCAATAATATTTTAGTAGAGTTGACCAAAGATATATGGTGGAAGAGTTAGATTCATATTAACAAGAGATGAAATGCTAGTTGGGGTAGAAAATGTAAAATTGATTAACGAGAGGTTTCTTTGTGAAAACTAAAAGTTGAGGGGTGAAAATATAATTTCTAATTAATAGGTAACACTAGCAAATATAACTTTCATAAATTATAAAATCTCCAAATCATTTTAAATAAAACACTTTGTATAAATCCCTTTTAGAAAACTACAAGTATGTCCTAGATATACAAAATGAGTTTCATATAGTATCATCTAAGTTACAAAAACTACAAAATAACCCCAAATTAAAAGTATATATCCTCATGGATGTCAAATGACATCCTTATATTTTAAAATAAAGAAAAGTCATTAATAAGTTTGAAATATGAATTTCTCAAAATTTTCAAATATTTTTTCGAAATGACCAAATAATCCCTTAATTAAATACGGGATATTACAAGAGGGGTCTACGGCAGGGTTGTCCTCTCTCCCCTTATCTTTTTCTCCTAGTTGGTGAAACATTATCTCGTTGTTTATCTGTGGCAGTGCAGGAGGAAAATTATCAGGTGTTACTGCTTCTCGACGTGGTCCAGTCATCTCTCATTTGTTCTTTACAGATGATAACTTCGCCGCATCCTTGGCGATTATGAGGTAGCTTCAGGTCAAACTCTGATCTTCAAAAATCATCGATAATTTTTTCAGATAATGTGAAGGTGGAAGATCGGAAACTTCTTAGCTCTCTCTGCGGTGTTCCGGCGGTGTCTCATCATGACAGCTATCTTGGTCTTCTGAGTCAGATTGGCAGGAAGCGGTCTTCAAATTTCATCCCTGTTGTGAAAAAGGTTTTCAATAAGGTGAAAGGGTGGATAGGTTCTTCCCTCTCCACGATAGGGAAGGATGTCTTAATTAAATCGGTGGTTCAAGCTGTTCCTACGCACACAATGAGTTGCTTTTTACTACAAGTTAAGACTTGCCAGGACATATAGCGTATAATCAGACAATTTTGGTGGGGCGGATGATGATCAAAGGAGGAAAATACATTGTCTTGCTGGGCATAAGTTGAAGTAGAACCAAGAGGAAGGTGGGATAGGTTTCTGCGATATTCAGGACTTCAATATTGCTATGCTCCCAAAGCACACTTTGAGGTTTATTCAGAACACAAACTCGTTGGCATGTCGTGTTTTCAAATCAAAATACTTCCGTGATTCGTCCATTATCGATTTCGAGTTGTAGAAACATTCCCAAATCTCGTATGCTTTTACGCGTATTCTAGCAGGGAGGGATCTAGTGAAGAAAGGATTGGTGCCGAAAATCAGAAGCACCAGAGATGTACGAGTATTTGGGGATAAGTGTTTGTTTCGGCCTACCACGTATGCTGTCATCACCTCATGCCCAGCGGGAAGTGAAAATCTTGGGGTCAGAAAATTGATGGACGATAATTGTTTGACCAAGGATGAAGATAAGGACAAGCAGGTTCTATGGTAGATAGATGTGGAGGCAGTTCTGGCAACACCGATTTGCAATAACAGAGAGGACGATTCTTCTTACTGGGTATTCTCGGACGATGTGACGTACTTGGTAAAAACCGGGTATAAGGCTAGAAGAGAGATTCCGGACCCTCCTACTTCCTCATCGGGCTCTTACAGTAACTCAATTTGGCTGGGTAACTTCTGGAAAATAAAGCTACCGAAGAAACTTCTCGTCACAAGTTGGTGGCTTTGGCACTCAAGCCTCCCTGTGGCTAGAAAACTCATCTTCAAAGGAGTGAATGTCTCTCACATATGTAAGTTTTGTGAAGAGGAAGTGGAATCTTCTAACCATTTGTTTTGTATCTGCCCTCCCTGCAACAACCCCCTAATCTTATCTGGCTGGACAAGACCAGGAGGGTGATGCTAAAAGTGACGGCGGAACTCAAAAGCATTACAATCCACAACCCGTATATTAACATAATACTAAGATCTGAGTCTTGTACAAGAATCTGATTACTATTACACAGTGAATAACTAACAATTTCTAAACACTACTTGTGAAGTCACTCTAAGTGAGTCTCGCGCCCAGCCAAACCATAGTCTCCAGCTCCTAGACCGGCGGTGGAAAGGAAACAAGAACCGCAGTTGTGAAAGTCAGCAATAAATACTGAGTGAGCAACACCCAAGCATGTCAAACCCAGAAGAGATAATTTAATTAAAATAGTAAATAATAACAGCGACAGGGGAAGTAAAATTCAACTGAATAGTAAGATAAGCTCCAGTTCCAAATAAAATTCTAGAAATTCCATAAACCAGCATTTGATCCATATCGAATATTCTCACATGAAAATTCCAATTAGATTCCAATAAACCATGTATGAAATTCTCATTTAATTATAAGGATCCAGTTTCCAACCAGAAATTCCATTTTTAATATTGAGTTGAACGGGGAAAATCCAATCGTATCACAAATATATCCCATCACAAGCTACCAAGACCTTAAGTGTCGACACCCCCTAATAGGGTTCTTCGCCCAGAAGGAGTGAGTACAAGGAGCGAACCCGAGGCGAAATGCAACCGGGCTAAATAATAATGGGTCGAGTGGACGTAGCCAACAACGACCAAACCAAATCAATAATAATCCAATGAAGTTCCCCGCTTAACTGTTTCCCACTTTAAGTTATTACATATTATTAATTATTTTGTGAGAGTCTCCAGAGAATAAGTAAATAAAATCAGCAAATAGCCAAGTAAAAACACATAAAATACAATTTTGAGACAAGTTATAAAAACTTATAAAAGCACGTATGACACGAAGGAAGCGAAGCACATGAGACCTGGCATGTATAGTCACATTAATTCACAGCAATTAGCACGTAAAATCTCCTGCGGGCGTTCGCCGTCCCCGTCTATGAACCTGTCGCCAAAGATCACCAATTTCTAATTACAACAATATTTTTTCTAAATAATGAAAGCACTTATACTCTATGGACACTCGGTTTCGTCGCATGAATATGTCAAACTCTCACGATACCCCTATAAAGTCCAATAAAACCCGTCCTTAAGTCATATGCTTATTAATACAGCATGACAAAGAAGTATTTTCTTGAAATAACTGTGATATTAAATAAGTTAACCAACGCTTGTATATATTTATCAAAATAAGCGTAATGTTGCAATAGCATTTTCTATATCTATAAATAATTGTTTAGCTAGAAACACTATTTAATTTCTTGATAATAAAAGTTTGATAAGTAACTATTTCAAACACACTATTCATTTAAATTAATGCGACATATATATACACACAAAATTATATTTAGCTGAGTTTCCCGAGAAAACATATTTTAGTCACTAAACCTTTATTTAAATTTATTTTATTTACCCAAACTATAATTTATCAAAACATTAAAAGTTGTTTTAAACAATTATATAATAAAGAATATAAATCCACAATCATCCCCCTTATGTTCCAATTAAACTGCATAAAGTACCCCCAAATCTTCTGAAAACAACACTTTTAACCCCCAAACATGAACACATATAACTTCTTTCACCCAAATCCGATTCAAGCCACCAAGCATGCATTTTGATGATCTAAAACAACTTATAAGAGGGTTTAGAGCGTACCCGGTCCAAGAAACACGAGAATCGGCCAAGAAACGAAGCGAGTGGAGGTCGACGGAATCGCCGCCGGTGATGGAGCTTCATGGGGATTCTCCGGTGACTCTTGGCTTCGGCTGATCACTTCGGGAGATTTTTTCAGAACTTCTAGGGACAGTAGAGGCCGAATACAAGGTCTGGGTGTCTCCAGTTGGATTTGCTCGATCTCTCGCCGGAAAATATGGAGGTTCGGCGGCGAGCTTGGTTCGGTCGGAGATGCTTCTGTTGTTGCCTCTTTCTCTGCTTATTCTTCTTGTTATGAGGTCGAAATAGATGGGGGAGCCGAGATATAGAAGGCGAGATGGAAAGCAGGGGACAGTAGAGGGTCTCTCGGAGTTCAGGAAATTCCACGACAGTTTGTGATTCTTGCTCATGCTCCATTGTAGGATCAGTTTTTATGGTTCCTGAACTTCTTCAAGTTCTACATTCCTCCCACTGGCTTCTTTAGAGACAATTTCTCTTTCTAGAAACACGCCAGTCCGAGCAACAAATACTTTTTTCTCGGTTGGATTGTAGAAATAATATTCTTTCGTTTCCTTAGGATATCTCACAAACTTAAACTTATCCAACTTGGGTCCAAGCTTGTATGTTTGTAAATGCTTTACATAGACGTCGCAACCTCAAATCTTCATAAACGACACTATGGGAGTCCTCCCAGTTCATATATCATATGGTGTCTTCATGACCGTTTTGGATGGAACACGGTTAATGGTAAAAGCTGCAGTCAATAGAGCATGTCCCCAAAGCGCTATCGGAAGATTTGCTTGACACATCATAGACCGCACCATATCCAACAGGGTGCAATTCCTCCTCTTGGACAAGCCATTCAACTGTTGCGTTCCGGGTGGAGTAAGTTGGGACAATATCCCACACTCTCTAAGATAGTCGTCAAACTCTTGGCCTAAGTATTCTCCTCCTTGATCCGATCATAGAGACTTAATTCTCTTTTGAGATTCCGAATCATACAAAAAAAGTAACTAAATTACCTTCGGCGTCATATTGTAGTTGGGTTTGGACAAACTCGTTACTTTGGGGTGGTGTATCTAACAAAAGTTGGTGTTTGTTATGTATATGCTTCTTCAAATACCCTAATCCACCGGTTTTATGAAGTGCAAAAGGGGTTTTAACAAATATTAAAAACGACTTTAAATTTGGGTTTACCATCCTCGTCTAAGCCATCGAGTATTTTTTTCATAAATTTCCAAACCTTACTTTTTTCGAATGCCTTTACGAGTTCTTTTATTTTTCCCTAGATTCAGATCACTTTCTTCTTCACCAATATCATAATCTTCACGGTCGCCTACACCCATTACATTGTCGACGTTAATAAGTTCAATTCCTATATTTTGAGAAGCAGTCATTTTTTTCTTAAAAAAGTTGGAGGAAAATTAAAAATTAAGTGTAGCAAACAACTATAAATAACAAGAAATAAAACAATTAAAATTCTCAACAATAACTTAAACTTACAAACTCCAAGAGCAATTCCTGGAGGAGGAATTAGTAAGATGGTGGATTTTGCTTTTTTTCTTGATGGTTGCTTCACAATTGAGGAGGAATATGAGAAGTTTGCCGTTGAGAACCGACGAAGTATGAGGAATTGAGGAAATTGGAGAGTGCTTAATGATTTTTAGTGAGGAAGTATAAGAGAAATTAGAGAGTGTTGGATGAGTTTGAGTGTGGAAAATGAGGGTAGTGTGTTGAGTATTTATAGAAGTGTTAGGGAGGGGGGGGGGGGGGGTTGAGTGTAGATAGTGAAAAAAAGCTGAAAAACCCACCAACGGGTGGTAAAAATTGGTCTCTGACCGTGATGGTGACAAGTCCAAACGGCTACTACATTCAAAACTTCGGGTGAACCGACCAGTTCTGGTTCCAGTTGCGGTTCAGAATTCGTTTTTTCGGTTAGCTTTTTTTTTTGGTTTGGTTCGATTTCAGCCAGGACGCCGGTTTAACCGAACCGAATGCAGCTATACCTGGAAGAGTTCCAAGCAAGAGACGATTGCTGATTCTAACTGAGGCTAGGTACATTGCTTCATCGGGTGCAGCAAAGGTGACTGTTTGGATTTGGAAGTTCATCACTGAGCTTGGTGTGGTTCCTAGCATTGTGGATCCAATCGAATTGTACTGTGACACACTGGAGCGATCGCACAATATAAGGAACCCATGTCACACCAGAAATCCAAGCCCGTACTCAGGAAATTCCATCTTATTTGATAGATCATCGATAGAGGAGATGTAAAGATATACAAGATTCCTATATATGAGAATCTTTCAGATTAAATTACAAAGCCGCTTGTTCAGCGCAAGCATGAAGGACACACTAGATCTATAGGCATATGTGATGCAGCAGATTGACTCTAGTGTAACTGGGTGACTATTAGAATAGAAGACCTAGAGGAAATCTTATTTTAGTATGAACATTATTTTGACTAGAACATTCATTATATTATTTATGGAGTTATTTAATATAACGAAGTCCTTAGATTACAATTGTTGTTTATCTTAAATATCCCTAGTCATGTATTTATTAATAGGACGATCAACTATAGACTAGCACGTGGTTAGATTGATATGGAGATATCAAGTCTAACACATGGGTATGTATTAGACGTAATAGCATACTGGAATGACCCACCACGAGAAGGCTACATATGAGTTATGTTAAAGTCACAAGTGCTTCTCGTAGTGAAAATGGTATTGTGGTCCTTAGACTTGAAGTCACTGGATACTCTAGTTGTGAAATATTGTGTTTTGATATCGTCAAACACTACCCGTGATTGGGTAGCAATAAATGCGATTATCAGACATAATAGGAAGCACACTTAGAGATAGTAGTGATGTAGGGAGGACTTTTTCCCTCCCACATAACGGGAGCAAATATCCACGGCCACTCGAGCGGTAGTGCTTATGGAATGTCTTGCCAGATTCAGATAAATCAATATAAGATATTGGGTTATCTGTATAGATAAGCCTATTCCTAGGATCGAGAAATTATGGATTGGATATACGAGTGTAACATTTATGTCCCGTGTCCAATCTGGATATAGAGAAAAATGAATAATACAATACGGTAACATTTGTTATGAGGTTTGTCAGATCACTAAATATTTCTATTAGTTGGGTGGCATATATGTGTTGCTAGACACCGCTCTATGTTAGTAATTGTTACTACCAACTAAGTAGAAACCAATGGGGCCGCACACCCTATGGATTAAACTGGACTTGAGGATTAATTAGTAGAACTAATTAAAGAGATGGATCAAAGCGCATCCACAAGCAAACTTAGTAGGACTAATTTTCAAGGTGGACTAATTCCTGTATGGACATGATTAGTATTGGGCAAATATGTGTAGTTAATAAGGAGTTATTAACTATATAAAGGCACTCCTAGCTTCGAGTGCCATTACTGTGGGAAATAACAAAGAAAAAAGAGAGAGAGACTAGGGTCGAAACCCTAGCCGTCCGCCCCCCTGGGCCGTTCGCCACAATGTGCCGCGCGGCCTTGGTGCCCCGTTTTGCGTGCTATTCCTTTTCCTCCTTTCTCCTGTTGCTAACACAAAGACGTGGGAAGGATTCCAGTGCAATACTAGGTGTGGATACTCGTAGAGACGTAGACAACATTCTACATAACGTGATCATTCAGACAAACAAGGTACATAGCTTTGTTTCTCTTACCACGTTTTGATGTCTTGTCATGCAAATCATGGAGGGTCTTGAACGGAATAATTTAATTATAGTTCCGCTGCGTAATTCTTATCAAAACTCTATACCCTCAACGGGAAGGAAAATAGGTGGGTGTGGGAAGGGGAATATGCTCGACATGGATGTGTAGAGTTGGGGGGGGGGGGGAGGGGGAGATGCCGGAACTCCTCAGGAAAAACCCCACCACGGGAAGCCAGTTAGTCAATTTTTTTGACATTTTTTATTACTTGTAATTACATTTATAATTATATTTTTTTAAACTTTGGATCGAGAAGTTTTGATTTTATTATAACTTTATTTGCTACGGAGAAACATGAAATATTTCCTGATAAAGGAATATAAAATTTAGAATAAAATGGTTGTTCAATTTTGTGTTAAATTTACAGCATTTTTTAATTTTATATCATACTTTTGGTTCATTTTTGTAACATGTTATTTTTAAACCAATCTCAAGATTTCCATAAAGAGTTTCAAAATCTAAATCTATTTATTAACCCCAACTGACACAAGGTCAATAACTCGTCGCTTTCAATAGTTCACACACGACATATAAAATGCATTATTATGATAGTCTACACCGTTATCTGGATTTAACATCAATAGTAGGGTCGGGATCTTCGGCTGCGTATACTACTAATTCAAGTTGTGGAAAGAAGGATAACGGCCCCTCAAATTCGTAGTGATACTTCAAAGATACCAGTTTCTTTGCTCTGACTTGGGTTCTGTGCAACGACTCTCTTGCTTTCTCATCCGTTTCTCCGACGGTTTCCATGGCTGACCACTCCGGTGGAGAAGCCATGGATCTTGCGTTCCAGAAAGGAACAGATCAGAAACTGATCCAGTTCCACCGTTTTCTTCTAATCTCACTTTAGATAATGATGGTGCTTTGAGTAACATCGACGTTAACATGGTGGATGAGATCCCTGATCTCCCGTCTCACAAACCCACTTTACTATTGGATAAACTTGTGCCGGACTCTGAGAGAGAGCCACCGGTTATTGAAAATACAGATAAGAAATCAACATCATTTATCTCGGCCCTGGTGGGGATCTCAAATAGTTAAAATACTTTGATGATGTTGATAGCTTCTCTATCAATGAATCTCTGAACAACAATGAGGTCCATGTTTTTGGTGCCTCTGAATCTTACCCTACGATGGCTAAAGTCATTTTCTCTGAGAATTTTCTCAAAAAGTTGAGAGATCCATGGAAAAATCACCTCATTTTCCGACCTCTTGGTCGAAATATCCCAGATTATAAACTTCTCCCTAAAATGAGAGCTCTTTGGAAGCCGATTGGGAAAGTGATCTTCACCGATCTAGGAAAAGGATTCTTCATGGGAAAGTTTGATAACATTCATGACTACACTAAGGCCCTAATGGGGGGACCTTTGATAACATTTAATCAATATCTGTTAGTCCAAAAATGGACACCGGACTTCAAAGTCTCGGCTGTTCAAGGTGCAAAAACTGCCGCTTGGGCAAGAATTATGGAATTGCCGGTTGAATATTATGACAAAATCGGGCTTAAACCTATTGCTTTGGCGATTGGGTTACCATTGAAATTAGATCTCACTACTGCAAATCTAAATAGAGGGTGATTTTCAAGAGTGTGTGTGGAAATAGATTTGGGGAAACCCCTTATCTCGGATGTGGAGGTTGGTGGTAAGTGTTATTAGATCGAATATGAGCACTTACATCTTGTTTTTTTTCATTGTGGAATTGTAGGACATGCCAAAGGGAATTGCCCATTAATGAAAGGAAAAGAAGGCAAAAGATTGGAAGGAGGGAGTCGGCTGGAACAGGAAAGCGATCATCTTACCGGAGCTGGAGAAGATGAACATTACACAGGAAGGTCAACACGACAGTTTCACGGATAACACTAATGACCATGGACCAAAAGGGCCAGGCCCATGGATGGTATCGGCGAGACCCAACATTAAGCCCAACTAAGAGACCCAGGTGAACAGGCCCAAAGGAAAAGAGAAAGGAAAAGCCCATATGCATCACGCAGGGTCGGGTCTTTTAACCGGGTCATATGCTGGAGCTTCATCTTTTGTCAAAGAGCCGGATACAAATGGGCCGATTCGACCGAATGTTATGGATAAGAGCAATATCATCCAACAGTCAAGATTCGACCCAATCGATTGCGATGAAGAGAATCCCAACGCTTGGGGAATTGAGAAGAACAAGCACAGAACCCTTTGATGCTTCCATCCAGTGCATCTCTCGAGCCAAAGCAGTCGTCGTTTTGTTTCAATTTGGAGGAAGAGCTACAGTCTTCGAAAATCTATTTAAGTCAGACTTCTCTGGTGGGAAATCTCTTTGATCTCACTTCATCTCAATAGATCGTCCCAACCGGAGGAAACCAACATTACAGCCACCGGAAAATTCATAGAAAGCACAACAGGAGAGCTAGTCCTTATCATGCAGAAAGAGAAAGAGATCGAGGTAGAGACAGAGAGGTTGGTTTTCACCAAGATTCAGTTCCTGATGGGAGGAAGGGGAATTCAAGATTCAGTTTTTCGCTCCCTGTGGTCAATGGAGAACATCTATCTCAAGGTATACAGAATGACAGAGGAGAAGTACGACCCATCGCAGGTAGGGGTGGAAGTGGAGAGTGTGCTCAATCTCCAGGAAACCAAGATGAAACTGATTGAAATCAGTAAGGAGGGTAATTTCTCTTACAATCAATCGTTGTACGTGATAGATACAACCAACCTGCTTTTCTAGAATTGTCGTGGGACAAAGAACAAAAATTTCAAAACAACGTTTAAGAATCTATTTCGTACTCATGACATTGACATAGCCATTCTGGTTGAAACTAAAGTTAAACTTGAAAATATGGGGAATTATTTTAAGAACTTGGATCTTGATGAAAATCATTATGTTAACCCTGAGGGGCATTCTGGAGGTATCTGGCTTCTTTGGAATGAACAAAATATTCAAATTAATCTCCTAGATGCTGACAGTCAGGCCATTCATGCTAGGATTAAGAAACTTCACTTCAAAGATTGGATTTTATCTGCTGTGTATGGTAGCCCAAATGAAACTAAAAGAAAGCAGTTATGGAATGATATCAAAACAAGGGCGAATAGTATTGTTGAACCCTGGCTTTTAGCAGGTGATTTCAATGATTTCTCAGGTAGTAGTGAAAGGAGAAGTACCACCCCCATTTCTTCTTACAGGAAAAACACAAATTTTGTGAACAATATACATGACTGCAACCTTGTTGATTTGGGAAGTTGTGGGCCTAGAATGACATGGACTAACAATAGGGATGGGTTTTCTAACACTTAACAAAGGCTTGACAGAGGACTTGTCAACCTTAATTGGAAGCTGGCTTATCCTAACAGTCTGGTTACCTATCTTCCTAGGACTCACTCAGACCATGCCCCTATGCTCATGGAAACCCACGGTATGAAATTTAAACCTAAGGATAGACCTTTTAGATTTGATAACTCCCGATCCCGAAACTGCAAATACATGGTATATGTGGATTGAGCACCCTAATTTCAATAATATTATTAAATCTAATTGTATTTATAATTCCCCACTCGATCATGATTTTTCCTCTCTTCATGATGTCCTTAAGGATTGGAATTACAAGGAATTTGGAAATATTTTCAAAAAGAAAAGAACTCTGCTTGCTAGGATTAATGGTGTCCAAAAAGTCCTCAGTATACTTTTCATTAAAGACATGTTTAATTTGGAGAAACAACTTATTTCTGAATACAACAAAGTTCTTGAGCAAGAAGAAACCCTCTGGCACCAAAAATCTAGAATTAAGTGGATGCTTCGAGGAGAAAGAAACACTAAATTCTTCCATTTATATACTATCATAAGAAGAAGAAGAAACAATATTAGTTTGCTTAAAGATGAGAACAATGTTGGGTTTTGACGTAGGTAACGTAGCGGGATAACAAAAAAAAATTAATCCTACTCAAAGCCCACCACGGATCGTCAGGAGGAGATATCATAACATGATAAGGGACATAGTATTGTGTACCTTTTGGTTTGAGAGATCACACGAAGAATGATGTCCTCGTCTCTACGGTTGATCCACGTCTAGAGGTGAGATCTAGATTTTTCCTTCAACAAGTGCTAGCTTGAACCGGAGGAAGAGGGAAGAAGGAATCAAGCAACGAGGTGACAAAAGGAGGGCTTCGGCCTCCTCTTTGGCGCCGACGGGAAGGGGGGGGGGGGGGACGGTCTAGGGGCGTGTGCCTCTAGGTCTTGTCTTGCTCTCTCTTTTTGGTCTGTCCCACTCTCTTTGTTATGTCTAATAACATTCACTTAGTGGGAAGGAAGCTAGAGACTTCTTTATATACTCCAACAACTCCTTGTTGTTTCCATAAAGGTCCTTACCATGAACTTGGATTAGTCCCTTCCTTGCATATTAGTCCTACTAAGTTTGCAAGACGTTGCATAATGATCCTTATTATTAATTAATCATATTAATTAATCTCAAATCTAGCTCTACTCTATTTGACGTGTGACCCCATAGGTTTCTACTTAGTTGGTAGTAACTTATTACTAACATGGAGCGGTGTCTAGCAAAAAATCCATGCCACCCAACTAATAGAAATAGTCAGTGATCCCGACAAACCTCTTGTGCCCAATATCTTATATTGCACTTTCCCTTTGTCTCTACATCCGAATTGGACACGAGACATAAATAGTCACACTCGTATATCCAATCCAGAGTTCCTCGATCCTGGGAATATGCTTATGCGAGCAGATAACATCAATATCCCCATATTGATTTATCTGAGTCTGCCCAGACATTCAATAAGCCTCATCCCTCGAGTGGCCGTGGATATTTACTCCCATTATGTGGGAGGGACAAATCCTATCTACATCACTACGATCTCTAAGCTTGCTTCCTATCATGTCAGATAACTACCTTTATAATTACCCAGTTACGGTGTAACGTTTGATAACATCAAAGCACAATATTCCACAACTAGAGTATCTAATGACTTCAAGTCTAAGGATTGCAATTATATTAGCACTACGAGAAGCGATTGTGGCTTTAACATAATCTAATGTATCCTTCTCGTTGTGGGTCAATCCAGTATGCCATTACCCTTAATGCATACCAATGTGTTAGACTTGATATCTCCATATCAATCTACCCACATACTAGTCTATATTTGATCGTCATATTAATCAATGTAGTGGACTAGGGATATTTAAGATAAACAACGCATTGTATCTAAGGACTTCATTATATTTAATATCACAATATATAATAAATGAATATTCTAGCCAAAACAATGCTCATACTAAATATAAGATTGCCTCTAGGGCATCTATTCCAACAAATAACTGTTGGATTTATGACATGGATGATCTCAAAAAGCATGTGTTTGATTACTTTGTCTCCCTTTATGATGAATGCGGAATTGCTGAACAATTCTCCCCTGATATTGATTATGTGAATGATTTGGTTAAGATTTCTGATGTTGATAATGCTAGTTTATTAGCTCCTGAGCTGTCAAAAGTATTAATAAGAATAGAGCCCCTGGGCCTGATGGTTTCAATGCAGCTTTCTATCATGCTAGCTGGGAAACCATCAAAGAGGATGTGTGTTCTCATATTAAAGACATTTTTCTTTCTGGATGTGTTCCAAATAAGATGAACCAAACCCACATTTTCCTTATACCCAAACTTAACAACCCTGATAGCATCAAACAATTTAGACCAATTGGTCTATGTAATGTTTCTTACAAAACTGTTGCTAAGATTGTGGTTGAGAGAATTAGACCCCTCATGACTAGAATTATTTCCCCCAATCAAAGTAGTTTCATTCCTGTAAGGAGTACTAGTGATAATGTTATTATTGTTCAGGAAATCATCCATACTTTGAATAAGAAGAAAGGCAGGAAAGGTGGCATGATCCTTAAGATTGATTTGGAGAAAGCCTATGACAGGCTTTCCTGGAAGTTTATTAATGATACCTTGATTGCTTTTAATTTTGATAGCAAGTTAATCAAGTTGGTCATGGGTTGTATCTCTTCAATTAATTATTCCATTTTGTGGAAAGGGGAACCTCTTCCTTATTTCAAAGCTGGAAGGGGTCTAAGGCAAGGTGACCCCTTATCCCCTTATATATTTTTACTTTGTCTTGAAAGACTTTCTTGCATGATAAATCAAGCTGAAAGGCATGGAGTTTGGAAATGTATCAAAATATCTCCCAATAGTCAACCTATCACTCACTTATTTTTTGCTGATGACATGCTGTTGCTTGGTCAAACTGACTCTATTACTATTGCTATTATTTATGATGTTTTAAATGATTTCTGTCAAATGTCTGGTCAAAAGATTAGCTTTCAAAAATCTAAGCTGTTCATCTCTCCTAATATTGGCATGGCTCTTGCTAAGGATATTAGTAGAAAGCTTGATATCTCACTCACTAAGGATCTGGGGAAATATTTGGGTATTAATCTTGACGAAAAGAGAGTGGGTAAAGTGCAATTTGCTGAAACTATAGATAAAGTTCATAATAAGCTGGCTGGTTGGAAATCTGTTATGCTTGGTATTGGGGGGAGACTGACTCTTGTCAAGTTTGTCACCTCCTTTGTGCCTATTTATACTATGCAGACTCAGGCTCTTCCTATTAATGTCTGTGATGAGCTTGATAAAATCAACATAAACTTTCTATGGGGTGATAAGGATACCAGGAAAAGCATTCATAGCATAAATTGGGATATTGTCTGTAAAACTAAGAAAGCTGGTGGTTTGGGTATTAGAAACATGCACGAGCAGAACAAAGCCCTGGTCATGAAACTGGGTTGGAAAATCATCAATGATGAGAAAGTTTTATGGGTGAAATGTATGAAGGAAAAGTACTTGAGAAAGCATAGCTTTTTTGAGTGGCCTGTTAAGAAAAGTGCTTCTAAAACCTGGAAAGGGATCATGAAGGTTAGAAATGACATCAAGTTGAATTCCCAATGGGCTGTAGGGAATGGTAAACATATTCAGATTCGGGAAGATAGATGGGTTGGAAACTTCTCTTTGAAGAATAAGTACCCTCTTACTAACCACGTTGATGGTAAGGTTCACAATCTTATCAACCCTGATAGGACTTGGAACCTTCAAAGTCTTCATAGTTTGGCTGGGAATGATACTTTTGAACACTATTATGGCTAAGATTGTTCCTGCTGATTGCAATACTTCTGATACTCTTAATTGGACTGGTAACAGTCTGGGAAATTTCACTGTTTCTTCTGCTTATTATGCTATTTCTCATATTAATGAAGATGGGCACACTGACTGGTCCTGGCTTTGGAAACTCAAAGTCCCCATAAAACTTATCATGTTTGTTTGGAAACTTAAACAGAATAGACTTTTCACTAACTCTATTCGCAAGAAGAGAGGGTTCACCACTGATGATTCATGCTCTCTATGCAATAATAGTATAGAGGATATTGAACATCTGCTTAGAAACTGCCCTACAACAGTTGCTGTTTTGGAAGTGATTTTCAGTATGACCTGGATTATTAATTCCAGGAGAAAGAATTTTTGGAACTGGATTGAGGAAAATATGAGGAAAAATCATTCTAATCATTATAATGATAACCATGCAGTTGTTTTCATTTGTACCTGCTGTTTATTTGGAAGAACAGAAATAATTTTTTTTTTTAACAAAGTGAAAACTCCCTTGCAGGTAATCACTAAAAACTCCATGCTTTATGCTAAAGAGATTGAGGAAGCCTTCCAGCAGAGTAAGTCTAGCTCTAATCAGATATGTAATATCGCTAATTTATGGAAACCTCCTTCTACAGGAAATCTCAAATTGAATGCTGATGAAAGCAAAAAGGGGGAGCATGGAATAGCAGGATATGGAGGAGTCATCAGAGATGAAGAAGGCCAGTGGATTAAAGGATTTATGGGACAAATTGACTACAGTGTTGTGCTTGAAGCTGAGCTATGGGGTATTCACAGAGGCCTGGTCATCATTCACCAATTACAGCTACAAAATGTTGAGGTTGAAACTGACTCCCTTGAAGCCTTCAGTAGCATTGTGAATGCACCTCTTCCTCCCCATTTTTCCTACATCACCATCACTCAAGAGATTAAGACACTTCTGGATGGCTGCAACTGTTTTATCAAACACATCAAGAGAGAGGTCAACACTCTGGTTGATGCATTAGCAAAAAAAGGGAGGCATCAAGAGGAAACCTTAGTCATTTTGGACAACCCCCCAGCTGACATTGCTCAGCTGGTTATTCAGGACATTGTTGCTTGTAATAGTCTCTAGTGGTTTGTAATTCTCTTCAAAAAAAATAAAAATAAATAAAAAATCAAGTTGTGCCAAGTTTCTTGAATAGTGATGTGCTTAATGACTGTAACCACTTGAATAAGACGTTATCCTCCATTGATTAAATCTTAATCAATTAATTGATTAAAACCAGTAATAATAATTGAATACTACTAAACACCAAAGAAACAAATCATTGTTTAACCATAAACAAAGTCTGCAGATTTTTTTAATGCAAGACATGTCCCACTTGCCTTTTTGTGATTACGGTATCTGGGTTTGCCAAGTTCTCACGCTTCAACTTGTCAAAATCTGATTGTTTCAGAGAAGTCCGTTAACTGCATTTCTTTCCTTTCTCTCACTCTCTCTCAATCCATCACATTCTTTCCTTCCTCTTAAATCCACACTCTTCTATAAATATGTCAGGACCCATCTCAGCTAAATCATATATCATCGTCTTGGATACACCCACTGGAGTTTTAGAACCTCACTCAATCCTTTCTTGTCTCCTTCTTTGAAGCATTTCGTCAAAGAGTCATATTCAATGAAAATCGGAGGCGCAACCGACATGCCAGGTGGCAGAAGGTTGTTCTTCGGATGCACCTCCGATTCTCATCGGACGGTGTACGTTGCTGGCGGTCACGACGGGGACAAGACAGCTCTCCGATCAGCAATGTCATACGACGTGGCTGAAGACAAGTGGGTCCTGTTGCCTGACATGGCAAACCCACGAGACCAATGTAAAGCGTTGTTTCTTGACGGAAAGTTCCACGTCATTGGCGGGTACCCCACAGAGACGCAAGGCCGTCTTTGTCGAGACTCGCAGTCTTTTGATGTCAGAAACTGGCTGAGGGACCCAGTACATGTGGATTTCTTGGAATATCCCACCTGTCCGAAGATTATTGCAAATAGTGAGGACGGTACATTTTATATGTTTCAGAAGGGTAACGTTATTGTGAAGTACGAGAACAGTTGGTATAATGTAGCGACACTACCGAACGAGGTATGCGAAGTTTGTTATGTGACAGGTTGGAGTGACAAGTTGGTAGTGATTGGTTCAGAGAAACTTGGATATCCATGTGGAGCATATGTGTTGGACTTGAAGGATTATAGCTGGAATAGATTGGAGACTCCAGGGGATGAATTCTCAGGCTATGTCCAAGGAGGTTGTTATTTGGAGATCTAAACTAAAACCCCCCAAAAAATAGAGTGAGATTGTGCTTTGTTGGTGATAAACATATGTAGATACACTAGTGAGAATTAGATGTGAGAAGTTGATTTAGATAAAAAAAAAAAAAAAAAAGTATACTACTATGACAAGAGAGTGTGCCAGTTTTGTTTTTGTGTACACGAGAAAAAAAAATTAATTTGTGTTTATTCCTATTTTGTTAGAGCACTGATTTTAGTTGTGAAAGTTATCAATGAACAGTTTTCTAGCTTGTTCAAGATGTTAGTACATAGACAAGTGTCCGTTGGAGACTTTTTTTTAGGGAACGTTTGGAGTTTTTTTTTTCACCGAAAATTGTAGCTTCATTAATTCAAATAAAAGACCATTACAGTCCACAAGAACAAAAAGGGTACAAACCACCCTTACTGATAAAGATATGCTCAATAGATGAGCCAACTAAGAAAAAGAAAACCAATTCTCACCACCTAATATTAGCTGTTGTTAACACAAATACAATCAAAGCCAAAACAACTCATGAATTTGGGAATTCCATCAGACTTTTTAGATTCTGCAGTGAAGACCACGACAATCGGAAGCACATGAGGTAGAAAACCTTCAAGCGCAGTAGTAAACAAATGACCATAATCGAATTAAAACACCTGACCATATTCGAACTCATTCTTCCCGATCTGAGCGGCCTCTGACCAGATGAAGACAGTATGTAGAAATTATGACATAAAAAAACCCACAAAAGGCACCACCACTCAAGCAACAATGGATGAACTAACAAGGCTAGTAGAAAAACGTTAATAGAAATAGAACAGATAACGATTCGCCGAAAATAAAATAGGCGCAAGATATAGTAATCCTCCAAATGGATCGGGATTCCTCTAAATGACATGAGGGAAGAAAACGATTCGCCGGAAATAAAATAGGTGCAAGAAGACCACTACATCCGATGAGCAGCGCCAGAAAGCATCACCGTGCCTGACCTTGAAGTAAAATGGCTCGTCGTGGATACCATCGGACAAGAAGACCCCTCGCCTGAATCGATAAGTACTGTAATCGTAATCCACCCATCAGATTAGTCCTCGAAATCCAAGATCTGAGAGCAACGGGGTTCGCCGCCACTACGAAGAGCAGCGGCGAACCCAAACGGGAGGCACTGAAAAATGACTATCACCTTGCAAGGGGGATTGCCGCCCCCAGGAAGAGCGGCAGCGGCGAGCCCGGTGACAAATCCCAACGGCAACCCAGGGACTAGATCTTGAGTGGAAGAAGAGATTGTTGAAGACGAAAAGGCTGAAGAAATCTTGCCGGACCAAGAACGAACAAACTCACAAGGAGTACCTCTCTCCGAATTTATCTTCTAGAGAAGGCACATAACCTCAGTTAGGGAACGTTGTAGTTGGAGAGTATTTTTTTCTCTCCAAGAACATCACGTCAGCATGACTTCTGGTACTTGACACTATCATTAACGAAATGTATAATCGTATTAAAATTCACCGTTTTGTTTTTTAGGAATCATAGACTTCACCATTATTCAGTAAGTTGTAGAAAAAATCAAATTCTTTTTTGGTTGAAACAAAAGAAAAAGGAAAAAAAGGACGTGAGTAGAATGGACTATGGAGCATCACCTGTCATTTGTGCACTTTGTTGTTGACGATTTTTTATGACTATGGGAACCTGTAATCACTACCTTTCGGGTGCGCACTGAGTAGCCACCGCTCTAGTGCAATAGTTTGCAAACTAAACTAGAGACATAAAAACGTCTGAAAAAATTGAGACTGACAGGCTCGCAGTTGAGAAGACTGATAGACAACCCTTGATTACGTTCAAATTTTGAACTCAAATTCTCTAGACAAATGCTTAAAGTCTTAAGAAAGCTAGACCGATCAACTTAACTACACCTTCGAGGGATTTGTTGCTGACATTTTGCAGCTTGGTTTGTTCACTCAGAGACCCTATCGCAATTCTCAAAAGAAAATAACAAAAACACAAGACCTTTCGCCGTGGAAATTATGTTATATACTCTTCTTACTGCTTGGATTTTGAAGGGTATCTACTTCACACTAATTTCCCAACACAATTTTCGCTGCAAGTATTGATGTGTCTTGCAGGCTGGGTGTTTAGCGCCCGTGTACCACTACCTTTTATTAATGAAACTAGTGAATTACCCTCCCCTTTGGGACGAATCCTTCATCCGAACCCACAGATTAACCGTTGATTTCTCTTCTATTCAGTACCGTTGATTTCTCTTCAATCAATATTTTAATACATATTTTCATAATAAAAAACTGACAAATTTGAAAACTAAATAAAGTAGATTTTTTATTAAAAAAAAAGTAGATTTAATTAGGTCAATTGACAATTAATACCATGTATGGTCGTGTTATAGTACGATAGAGCAAGAGGGGGCATAGAGAGAGAGGGGGCGAGACCAAATCAGAGCTCAGAGGGTTTCAATTTCCCATGCACTTCTCCCCCTGTTTTCCTCTCCTACCAGCCTTAGATTTCAGTCCAATCGAAGGGTGAGGAATAAGCCAGCAACATCTTCATGTACAGGAAAACACGGTGCTTGCTTAGAGCATCTTCCACAGTGCACCAAATCCTAAATTTGATGGTAAAATTTGGTATTTTTGGTCTCCAACAACAAATCACCAAATCATCAAATCACCAAATAAATGGTGTTTTTTTTAGGCCTCCCACAGTCGTTGACCAAAAAAAAACCAAATCACCAAATCCTATATTTGGTGTAGCTTTTGGAAAATAGTGAAGTGCATGTCCTACAGTACCCCCAAATCCTATCCTATATCATCAAATCATATTTTACCATCAAATTTGATTGATGGAAAAAATAGGATTTGGTGTAATCTACACCAAATTTTTAATTAGTGTTTAGGACACGTTTTTTTACATTACTTTTATATAATTTGATATATAATGTCATATTTTACAAATGATTAGTGTTAAAAATTATTTTTGACGACTAATATAATTAATCTTACTGTTAAAAAGTAGAATATAAAAAAATAATGATAAGAACAATGCATTAATAATAAACTCAGGAAAATGAAAATATATCACATCATTAGCATGAAAATAAATATATAGTCAATTAAGAAATGAAGAACGCAGAAATGAAGAACAAAGTAACATAATAATGAAATGCGCCATGTTAACGTGACAATCTGGAGGAATTCCTCATTTTGGTAGCTGAAACAGGGAGAACTTGCATCTGGTCTAGCATATGTCGGATCATTATTGCTAGAAGGTTCCAGGACATACGATTCTTCATTACTTCCTCCACTAACCCATGCACCAAATTTTAAGTTTGCGTGGTACTCTAGACATGTATCGTCCTCAGAAAGTGCATGTTTCTTGCGATTCCAAAATTGTAAGCTTCTTGGTGTAAGTTTACTCAAATCGTTTGTCATGGTCATGATATTTTATTCATTTTGTGTAATTCTTCTGCATGTTAATTTCTTTAAGTGTCATTTAATCATTTTGCAATTACGTGTAATTGTTTTGGTAATATTTTTTATCTTTATTTTGATAGTTATGGAATTCTTGATTTGGTGATAAATTTGACGATTTGCCGTGGGAGGCCAAAAAACCATTCTCTAAATTTGATGAAATGGTGAAATAACTATCTGATGTAAAAATTGGTGAATATGGGAGACCAAAAGTGATATTTTTCCATCAAAAATAGTGAAATGGTGTTTTTGAGGGTTAACCATGGGAGGTCAATCTATTTTTTTACACCACATATAGAATTTAGTGTAAAATTTGATATCAACTGTGGAAGATGCTCTAAGTAAATAGATTATGCACATTTATCCACACACACAAAAAAACACTTCCTTGAGAGGAAAGCAATTAATTAATTTAAGCAGCACGCAAGGGTATCTACTTTGCACTAATTTCCTCTCAAGGAAAAGCAATTAATTAATATAAGCCGCAGGCAAGGGTGAAATCGAGGTAATAAATCACAAGTATTTGTTTGTTTAAGCATATAAAATCAACTTTGAGTTTGGCTCCGGTATTTTCATGCTAATGAAGCTCTCAACTGTTACCAGAAAGACACGTCAACTTTGAGCGGCTTCTGGACGACGGAAAAAGCTCAGGTTATCTCAATCCTTGAGTCCTATTTCAAGAATTTATTCACTACTACTGACCCGTTGCGTAGTCAGACGGAACCAATGCTAGTCCGTGTGGAAGAACTAGTGTCACTGGAGCAACGAGTCTATCTCGAGCAGCCCTATTCAATTATGGAGGTGCGGGCTGCCTTAGCTCAATTGAGGCCGGCCAAGGCCCCGGGAATGGACGGTTTTCCTGCAGCGTTCTTTCAGAGATTCTGGAGCATTGTAGGTACTGAACGGAAAATTTGTGTCTTAGCATCCTCAATAACAATGGGGATGTTTCAAAATTCAACCATACATTGATTGCTCTTATCACCAAGGTGAAACAGGTTAGACGCTCTTCTGATTTGCGCCCTATCAGTCTATGTTCTACTGTTTATAAAATTATTACGAAGACTATGGTAAATCGTCTGAAGACTATCTTGGATTCTATTATTGCGGAGAATCATTATGCGTTTGTTCCAGGGCGTTTGATTTCTGACAATGTACTGATAGCCTTCGAGTCATTTCATTCTATGAAAAATCAGAAGAAATGGAAGACCGGTTACCTGGACCTTAAAGCAGATGAGCAAAGCATATGATCGAGTAGAGTGGGAGTTTTTACGAGCAGTAATGGAACAAATGGGGTTTGGTTACAAGTGGATCAGTCTGGTGATGAATTGTATTTCCTCTGTTAAATATAGCCTAATTGTTAATGGAGAGGTCCACGGAGATATTACTCAAGAGAGGTGAAACAACCCGGGATCTCGGTTCAGGGTTAAAGAGACAATCGATAACCAAGTGTAGAAATACAGTTACGAATATTACATTTTATTTAAGAAATACAACAATCTTGAGAAGATAAATTTACAAATATAATGTGTTTGAAATAATCTATGTTATCTACTAAGTGATCTAACTTAAACTAAACGTTTCATCTCGATGCGCGTTCCCATCCCCCACCTTGAGTGATGACCTGCGGTTTTAAAATGGCAAAAGCCGACGCGGTTTTTGAATAAATGATCAGTAAAAACTGAGTAAATATATATTACGACATGTAAAGCAACGAGTGGCACAGAAGCACGAGTTGAAACAAATCAGAAGGTTTAAACAGTAAAACTATCATGTTGGAGAATTTCGAACAACTGGAAGTAGCCGAGTAACAAAAACCTCTTAATTTAATAACATTGAGAAACCACGAGTAGTTGGTAATATATCCAGAGTAAAAAAGTCCATTTAAGAGAATAATTTAGTTCATGAGTAGCCAAAGCATTTCAAATCATTTCAATTTAGGGCAATCCAGAGCCACAAACAACATCAATAGAGTAATCAAACTTTCTTTCAATTCCAGTTTAAACGTTAAGTTTAGCTGAGACATGTCCAGAGCCACCAGAAGGATCGATGTAGACAGAGGGATCACAAAATAATCACTAAGGGTTCCTTCTAGGGTCTATCAAACCCTATTTCACCCGAGCGTTAAGGGATCCCATTCGTCAACCCCGCTCACAACATTAGCTAAAAGGCCTTAAGTGTCGACACCCCTATACCGTAGTGACCCTTACAAGTATAAGCAGCACTCTATAGCTCTATAAAACCCTTGACCACAATATCTTAATACATTATGGCTCATCGGGGGCGGATTTGTGAATATTAAATTTCTATCCAATAATAAGAAGCATTGCTTCAATGGTCTTAGCCATAAGAAAATGGAGGATCGCTTGGCGCCTCCCATTAATAACAGTACTCTGTACATCGTCCTAAGTCTATTAGAGGTATTTTATTTCTTCTCTTTCACATATACAGAATCAGAATATCAACATATCACAAGTAATTTCTGAGAGTTCTCAAAGGAGATGAATAAAATAGTTTGACAACATTCGAGTGGAAAACATGCATTCTCATACCTTTTCATTTAACAAGCATTCATTTGAAACGTCACACACATGCGCACATTTGATATGAAAAGGTCGCACATATGTAAATACCACTGAGATGAAGCACAACCATACTCAAGAAACTAAGCCTAGCTTTCCGACGACAACCGCTCTCTCCTACGAGGTCGATGTCTACAATTACACGTATAACGTACTCGTTACAACCAAGCACACATCGGTAATAAAAATGCAAACCTACATGCCACATAGTCCTATATGTCTTAAATTCACATATAATGATGTTAACTTATAAAAATAAATCCAACAAAACACTTAGAATTTCAAAAATTCAAGTTTTCTAAAAACGGTGAAACTACAATTCTGGACAGAATTGTAACTCTGACTTTGGAGGCATATTTTCCATATCAAATAATCTCTTAAATTATTAAAGAAATATATGATGAACCTACATGTGTCTACTTTCAGAAACATCAATAAAATCATGCATATCCATTGTAAAACTCAAGTTACAAAAATAACAAATACTGCTATGCAGAGACAAGTTTGGCAGAAAGTTTCAACTTTGAAGAACAATTACTACTACTTGGAGAATAGTAAAAATGCCCATATTCTACAGAATGAATGCCCTATGTGTCTAGTTACAACACAAGAAAGATGAGGTGCCAAAATTTACTGAAAATGGAGTTTTTAATCAAAATTCCAAGAATGGTCCAGAAACAGAGTTTCAGAAAATATGCAACTTAAAATGAGCATATCTCCCTAATCAAAATGGCTATGGAGTTGATTATTTTCTCAAAATTACCCACTATGAGTCTAGTTTCATAAAATATAAGATTTGAAAATTTTAAATAGATATAGGATGAAGATATACTACTTTTTGACAAATTGGTCAGATTGTAAAGACATGCAATTTTCACCAAGAACACTCAAAACATTATCAATCCACTTCCATCAAACATGCAACTTGAGAAATTTGTTTTTATACTCAAATAAAAAAAATTAGACATAATAAAAAAATATCAAACAAAATATTTGGGGAATCATGTGAATAATTTGAAAGAAAACAAGTTTAAAGTCTCCAATTCATGTTCTAGACACACATGCAAGCAAAGATCAAGAAGTTTTCTATCATGATGATGAAAGTAACATCAAAATGCACAAAATTAAAGAGGAATTAAAGATTACAAATGAGTCTTAAGAAATACATTTGAGAAAGTGATGGCTCTTGGAGAAGTTTGAAGTCCATGAGAGCTTGAAAACCCCTTCAATGGAGGGAATTTTGATGTAAGAGGAATGTGATGATGATGAAACTAACATCTAAATGCACAAATGAAAAGAGAAAAGAGATGATTACAAGACCTTAAGGAGCTTAAAATCATGAAGAAGATGAAGAAAATAGCTCCCCCCATGCATAGTATGACCTGGACTTGAGTTTTTCATGAATTTGAAGGTGAAAAATGAATTTTTGGTGGTATTTTTGTGGGGTGTACCTCCAAAACCGGGAATGGAGTCTTTGGAGAGAGATGAGAGAGTATTTGAGTGTTCTTAAGGAAGATGAAATGTAAAGAAATGAAAGAGATAGAGTGTGGGTGATGAGTAATGAAAGAGAGTATTAGTGATGGGGTTAATGGAGATGAAACTGATTGATATAGGCAATAATATTTTAGTAGAGTTGACCAAAGATATAGGGTGGAAGAGTTAGATTCATATTAACAAGAGATGAAATGCTAGTTGGGGTAGAAAATGTAAAATTGATTAACGAGAGGTTTCTTTGTGAAAACTAAAAGTTGAGGGGTGAAAATATAATTTCTAATTAATAGGTAACACTAGCAAATATAACTTTCATAAATTATAAAATCTCCAAATCATTTTAAATAAAACACTTTGTATAAATCCCTTTTAGAAAACTACAAGTATGTCCTAGATATACAAAATGAGTTTCATATAGTATCATCTAAGTTACAAAAACTACAAAATAACCCCAAATTAAAAGTATATATCCTCATGGATGTCAAATGACATCCTTATATTTTAAAATAAAGAAAAGTCATTAATAAGTTTGAAATATGAATTTCTCAAAATTTTCAAATATTTTTTTTGAAATGACCAAATAATCCCTTAATTAAATACGGGATATTACAAGAGGGGTCTACGGCAGGGTTTTCCTCTCTCCCCTTATCTTTTTCTCCTAGTTGGTGAAACATTATCTCGTTGTTTATCTGTGGCAGTGCAGGAGGAAAATTATCAGGTGTTACTGCTTCTCGACGTGGTCCAGTCATCTCTCATTTGTTCTTTACAGATGATAACTTCGCCGCATCCTTGGCGATTATGAGGTAGCTTCAGGTCAAACTCTGAATCTTCAAAAATCATCGGTAATTTTTTCAGATAATGTGAAGGTGGAAGATCGGAAACTTCTTAGCTCTCTCTGCGGTGTTCCGGCGGTGTCTCATCATGACAGCTATCTTGGTCTTCTGAGTCAGATTGGCAGGAAGCGGTCTTCAAATTTCATCCCTTTTGTGAAGAAGGTTTTCAATAAGGTGAAAGGGTGGATAGGTTCTTCCCTCTCCACGATAGGGAAGGATGTCTTAATTAAATCGGTGGTTCAAGCTGTTCCTACGTACACAATGAGTTGCTTTTTACTACAAGTTAAGACTTGCCAGGACATATAGCGTATAATCAGACAATTTTGGTGGGGCGGATGATGATCAAAGGAGGAAAATACATTGTCTTGCTGGGCATAAGTTGAAGTAGAACCAAGAGGAAGGTGGGATAGGTTTCTGCGATATTCAGGACTTCAATATTGCTATGCTCCCAAAGCACACTTTGAGGTTTATTCAGAACACAAACTCGTTTACATGTCGTGTTTTCAAATCAAAATACTTCCGTGATTCGTCCATTATCGATTTCGAGTTGAAGAAACATTCCCAAATCTTGTATGCTTTTACGCGTATTCTAGCAGGGAGGGATCTAGTGAAGAAAGGATTGGTGCCGAAAATCAGAAGAACCAGAGATGTACGAGTATTTGGGGATAAGTGTTTGTTTCGGCCTACCACGTATGCTATCATCACCTCATGCCCAGCGGGAAGTGAAAATCTTGGGGTCAAAAAATTGATGGACGATAATGGTTTGACCAAGGATGAAGATAAGGACAAGCAGGTCCTATGGTAGATAGATGTGGAGGCAGTTCTGGCAACACCGATTTGCAATAACAGAGAGGACGATTCTTCTTACTGGGTATTCTCGGACGATGTGACGTACTTGGTAAAAACCGGGTATAAGGCTAGAAGAGAGATTCCGGACCCTCCTACTTCCTCATCGGGCTCTTACAGTAACTCAATTTGGCTGGGTAACTTCTGGAAAATAAAGCTACCGAAGAAACTTCTCGTCACAAGTTGGTGTCTTTGGCACTCAAGCCTCCCTGTGGCTAGAAAACTCATCTTCAAAGGAGTGAATGTCTCTCACATATGTAAGTTTTGTGAAGAGGAAGTGGAATCTTCTAACCATTTGTTTTGTATCTGCCCTCCCTGCAACAACCCCCTAATCTTATCTGGGTGGACAAGACCAGGAGGGTGATGCTAAAAGTGACGGCGGAACTCAAAAGCATTACAATCCACAACCCGTATATTAACATAATACTAAGATCTGAGTCTTGTACAAGAATCTGATTACTATTACACAGTGAATAACTAACAATTTCTAAACACTACTTGTAAAGTCACTCTAAGTGAGTCTCGCGCCCAGCCAAACCATAGTCTCCAGCTCCTAGACCGGCGGTGGAAAGGAAACAAGAACCGCAGTTGTGAAAGTCAGCAATAAATACTGAGTGAGCAACACCCAAGCATGTCAAACCCAGAAGAGATAATTTAATTAAAATAGTAAATAATAACAGCGACAGGGGAAGTAAAATTCAACTGAATAGTAAGATAAGCTCCAGTTCCAAATAAAATTCTAGAAATTCCATAAACCAGCATTTGATCCATATCGAATATTCTCACATGAAAATTCCAATTAAATTCCAATAAACCATGTATGAAATTCTCATTTAATTATAAGGATCCAGTTTCCAACCAGAAATTCCATTTTTAATATTGAGTTGAACGGGGAAAATCCAATCGTATCACAAATATATCCCATCACAAGCTACCAAGACCTTAAGTGTCGACACCCCCTAATAGGGTTCTTCGCCCAGAAGGAGTGAGTACAAGGAGCGAACCCGAGGCGAATTGCAACCGGGCTAAATAATAATGGGTCGAGTGGACGTAGCCAACAACGACCAAACCAAATCAATAATAATCCAATGAAGTTCCCCGCTTAACTGTTTCCCACTTTAAGTTATTACATATTATTAATTATTTTGTGAGAGTCTCCAGAGAATAAGTAAATAAAATCAGCAAATAGCCAAGTAAAAACACATAAAATACAATTTTGAGACAAGTTATAAAAACTTATAAAAGCACGTATGACACGAAGGAAGCGAAGCACATGAGACCTGGCATGTATAGTCACATTAATTCACAGCAATTAGCACGTAAAAAGCTCCTGCGGGCGTTCGCCGTCCCCGTCTATGAACCTGTCGCCAAAGATCACCAATTTCTAATTACAACAATATTTTTTCTAAATAATGAAAGCACTTATACTCTATGGACACTCGGTTTCGTCGCATGAATATGTCAAACTCTCACGATACCCCTATAAAGTCCAATAAAACCCGTCCTTAAGTCATATGCTTATTAATACAGCATGACAAAGAAGTATTTTCTTGAAATAACTGTGATATTAAATAAGTTAACCAACGCTTGTATATATTTATCAAAATAAGCGTAATGTTGCAATAGCATTTTCTATATCTATAAATAATTGTTTAGCTAGAAACACTATTTAATTTCTTGATAATAAAAGTTTGATAAGTAACTATTTCAAACACACTATTCATTTAAATTAATGCGACATATATATACACACAAAATTATATTTAGCTGAGTTTCCCGAGAAAACATATTTTAGTCACTAAACCTTTATTTAACTTTATTTTATTTACCCAAACTATAATTTATCAAAACATTAAAAGTTGTTTTAAACAATTATATAATAAAGAATATAAATCCACAATCACCCCCCTTATGTTCCAATTAAACTACATAAAGTACCCCCAAATCTTCTGAAAACAACACTTTTAACCCCCAAACATGAACACATATAACTTCTTTCACCCAAATCCGATTCAAGCCACCAAGCATGCATTTTGATGATCTAAAACAACTTATAAGAGGGTTTAGAGCGTACCCGGTCCAAGAAACACGAGAATCGGCCAAGAAACGAAGCGAGTGGAGGTCGACGGAATCGCCGCCGGTGATGGAGCTTCATGGGGATTCTCCGGTGACTCTTGGCTTCGGCTGATCACTTCGGGAGATTTTTTCAGAACTTCTAGGGACAGTAGAGGCCGAATACAAGGTCTGGGTGTCTCCAGTTGGATTTGCTCGATCTCTCGCCAGAAAATATGGAGGTTCGGCGGCGAGCTTGGTTCGGTTGGAGATGCTTCAGTTGTTGCCTCTTTCTCTGCTTATTCTTCTTGTTATGAGGTCGAAATAGATGGGGGAGCCGAGAGATAGAAGGCGAGATGGAAAGCAGGGGACAGTAGAGGGTGTCTCGGTGGCTCCCCGACGGTTGCAGCGGCGGTGATTGGACTCTGCTGCTGCGCTGTTGCTGCTCCAGCTTCTGATGGTAAATCCAAAGAGCAGAGAGGGGGATAAATAACAGAGTGATGAGGGCAATGTGAGAGATTGAGGTTGTGGTGATGGCTCGGGTGGGGGTACCCGATGGTGGCTGCGGTGGCGGTGGTTGGTGGCTGATATTGCTGCCAGCCGCTGCTGCTGTTGTTCTCAGATAACAGAGTGAGAGAGAGAGAGAGAGAGATGGGGAGAAAACAGAGAGTGAAAGTGATGGAGGCAGTGGTGGGTTTACTTGCCAAGAGGAGTTGGTGGTGATGAAGATGATGATGATTATTATGGTGGTGCTGATGGAGGAAGTGGTGGCTGTGGTGGTTGCTGCCATGTGCCAGGAGGGAGGATGGGGACTTTTATAATGGAGTGAGGGCGGTTAGAGCAAGGGCGGTGAAGGTGTTGGTGGCGGTGGAGAAGTACTTTGCCTTCACGGAAAAACAAGAAGAAGATGAAGAAAATTTCAAATAAAAATAAAGAGTTTTTGGAAATTATCGAGTGTGGTGGGAGCACTAGCTACTTAGAAAATTGGGTGTAGCATGCCTAGAAAATATCGCGGTGGTTGCTCACGCGGTTACTACTAAAATTAGACAAAACACTCGTGAATTAAATTATAAATTTTAGCCTAACATTTTTTTTTTCTAAAATCTTACCCAAAATTCTTAATTAATAAAACACAATAAGTCTACCAACTTATTATTCGAGACTAAATTTTATTTTACCTCCCAAATCACTGTCTTAACCCTAGGAATTAGACGGGGTGTTACACTCTTCCCCCCTTAAAGAGAGGTTCGTCCTTGAAGCTAAAATCAAACAACTAGCCGTGATGTACAAAATCACCCAACAAACAACTAACTCCCATATACTAAATAATTTCACGCAAGCAAGTCGCCACCATTTGATATACCACACAATGTTTGCATACACCCATTTCAAAAAGAAAGCTATCGTCTCCACTAGTCCCTTCTAGATAACCCATTTCACAAAGTCTTCTAAAGAATAGTTATCACCTTTGGGTTCAACTGAAACGTAAAGTAGCCTGATAAAGTGAAAAAAATTTGAGAAATAGCTGATAAGTGAAAGATCATACCATAGCTCCGAATATCTGTTTAGTGACAAGACTTCAATCTAAACAATTCCATTGGCGGATCGTACTAACTATCTGAATCCCGAATCTGTACCAAAATTCGATAGACAGAGCCTAATTACACCAAGCGATAGAACTATTCCAATAAAAACCTCTAAAGTCTTGATAAACTACTAAAGCCACATTTGATATTACCAGTAATCAAGAACATAGATCAATAAAGGAATTAGAATGTACTCACTTGATATAGAACACATAATTATGCGGATCCCCTGACTTCAAAAGTGAATTCATAATCAAAATCTATGCTCCTATAGTAATAGTTAAGTAACAAAATTCCAAATAGAAACGTCCAAAGGAACTATCAACTTCTTAGACACGCAAAGCATTTTATTTCTCCCAAATAGGATTCAAAAGGAAATAACGAACAAAACTTCTGAATATACAGTTCTTCTTGAAATTCAACCACCAACCCAAAATTTGCGATGCCTTCTGAGAATTCCCAAAATCCCGTGTCAGACGACTAGAGAAGTCAATATTCTGAATACCAGACTTCCAAGAGATTATTATCATTTACATCTCACGAATCAAACTTGAACCAAACCTAAGTAAGAAAATCCAAAACGAAAAACTTCAAATGAAACTTATACGAAGAACGTATACTGCAACAACATATTAACTTCAAATAAATTCTATGTGATGAGTATGCCACAAGGAAAGAAACTTTGACCACCGAGACATGTCAGCATGTTACAAAACTCCAAGAATATCGCAAAGACTTACTAACCCACATAATTTTGAGACTTCCCGACCATATCAATAACCAAATCCCGCAAAGTATAAAGACAATGAATCTTCAGATGATTCCCTCAAAATGTCATAAGACCTCCAAACTGAAATAGTCGAAATATCTAAATATGATTGCGTTAACTTTGCGACCTTTGGTCAAATTTTTAACATTTCTTTTGATTTTCCTCCACGATTCCTTGTTCAAGGTTCTCTCATCCCTTCATATTCTCAAGAGTTTATATATTCTTAATACTGTACTACTATCAAAATCATTACAAATGAAATACCGAATATCAAATATTATGTCACACATATGAATCTTACATTTAAATTGGAACGTCATATAAAGCAACAACTTATTCATGACCCACATTCCAATTTCAATAATCCATAACCCATTTTCCTACTATAGGAGCAAAATTCATTCAACAATTAATCAAGAATGCTTACAACAACAATCTAAGTTATAACAACATTACTGAGATCAAAACACATATAACTCATCTTCTCAAATGAACCACAACTCAGGATTCCATTTTAATATATACTTCCCCATTATAAGAATAACATTCATTACTAATGACTTGTCTCCTCAGATAAGACATTATTCCATCCATACTCAAGAATCGAAATTCGATGGTTCATATTTCACATTTCCTATCTCAGAGATAATATTCATGCAGCAACCAACAAAATAAAGTTCTCAAATCAAACCAAACAATATCCAAGGACGAGGGTCAAAGGGACAACAAGACCAATACTTAAGCTACCCACAACCCGTTCGGCTTTTCCATTTTTATTATCTTACCCTATGTTGATTTTATGTTACCCTACTAGTTTTAGTCCCTAAGTGGAAAGAACTGCTCTGATACCACCTGCAACAACCGCCCTAATCTTATCCGGCTGGACAAGACCGGGAGGGTGATGCTAAAAGTGACGGCGGAACTCAAAAGCATTACAATCCACAACTCGTATATTAAAATAATACTAAGATCTGAGCCTTGTACAAGAATTTGATTACTATTACACAGTGATTAACTAACAATTTATAAACACCGCTTGTGAAGTCACTCTAAGTGAGTCTCGCGCCCAGCCAAACCATAGTCTCCTGCTCCTAGACCTGCGGTGGGAAGGAAACACGAACCGCAGTTTTGAAAGTCAGCAATAAATACTGAGTGAGCAACATCCAAGCATGTCAAAACCAGAAGAGATTATTTAATTAAAATAGTAAATTATAACAGCGAGAGCGGAAGTAAAATTCAACTGAATAGTAAGATAAGCTCCAGTTCCAAACAAAATTCTAGAAATTCTAGAAACCAGCATGTAATCCATATCCAATATTCTCACATGAAAATTCCAATTCAATTCCAATAAACCATGTCTGAAATTCTCATTTAATTATAAGGATCCAATTTCCAACCAGAAAGTCCATTTTTAACATTGAGTTGAGCGGGGAAAATCCAATCGTATCACAAATTTATCCCATCACAAGCTACCAAGACCTTAAGTGTGGACACCCTGCTAACAGGGTTCTTGCGCCCAGAAGGAGTGAGTACAAGGAGTGAACCCGAGGCGAATTGCAACCGGGCTAAATAATAATGGGTCGAGTGGACGTAGCCAACAACGACCAAACCAATTCAATAATAATCCAATGACGTTCCCAGCACAACTCTTTCCCACTTTTTATTATTACATATTATTAATAACTTTGTGAGAGTCTCCAGAGAATAAGTAAATAAATTCAGCAAATTGCCAAGTAAAAACACATAAAATACAATTTTGAGACAAGTTTTAAAAACTTATAAAAGCACGTATGACCTGAAGGAAGCTAAGAACACGAGACTTAGCATGTATACTCACATTAATTCACAGCAGTTAGCACGTAAAAGCTCCTGCTGGCGTTCGCCGTCTCCGACTATGAACCTGTCGCCAACGATTACCAATTTCTAATTACAACAATATTATTTCGAAATAAAGAAAGCACTTATATTCTATGGACACTCGGTTTCGTCGCATGACTATTTCAAACTCTCACGATACCCCCAATAAAGTCCAATAAAACCCGTCCTTAAGTCATATGATTATTAATACAACCTGACAAAGAAGTTTTTTCTAAAAAATAACTATGATATTAAATCAGTTAACCAACGCATGTATATATTTATCAAAATAAGCGTAATGTTGCAATAGCATTTTCTATATCTATAAAAGAGTTGTTTAGCTAGAAACACTTTTTAATTTCTTGATAATAAAAGTTTGATAAGTAACTATTTCAAACACACTATTCATTTAAATAAATGCGACATATATATACAAAAAATTTATATTTAGCTTAGTTTCCCGAGAAAACATATGTTAATCACTAAAACCTTTATTTAAATTTATTTTATCTACCCAAAATATAATTTATTAAAACATTAAAAGTTGTTATAATTATATAATAAAGAGTATAAAACCACAATCAGCCCCCTTATGTTCCAATTAAACTACATAAAGTACCCCAAAAGTTTCTGAAAACAACACTTCTAACCCCCAAACATGAACACATATAACTTCTTTCACCCAAATCCGATTGAAGCCACCAAGCTTTCATTTTGATGATCTAAAACAGCTTATAATAGGATTTAGAGCTTACTCGGTCCAAGAAACACGAGAATCGGGCAAGAAACGAAGCGGGTGGAGGTCGACGAAATCGCTGCCGGAGATGGAGCTCGATGGGGATTCTCCGGTGACTCTTGGCTTCGGCTGATCACTTCTGGAGCTTTTTTCAAACCTTCTAGGGACAGTGGAGACCGAATACAAGGTCTGGGTGTCTCCGGTTGGAGTTGCTCGATTTCTCGCCGGAAAATATGTAGGTTCAGCGGCGAGCTTGGTTCGGCCGGAGATGCTTCTGCTGTTGCCTCTTTCTCTGCTTATTCTTCTTGTTATGAGGTCGACATAGAAGGGGGAGTCGAGAGAGAGAAGGCGAGATGGAAATCAGGAGACGGTAGAGGGTCTCTCGGTGGCTCCCCGACGGTTGCAGCGGTGGTGATTGGACTCTGCTGCTGCGCTGTTGCTGCTCCAGCTTCTGATGGTAAATCCAAAGACCAGAGAGGGGGAAAATTAACAGAGTGATGAGGGCTCGGGTGGGGGCTCCCGATGGTGGCTGCGGCGGTGGTGGTTGGTGGCTGATATTGCTGCTAGCCGCTGCTGCTGTTGTTTTCAGATAACAGAGAGAGAGAGAGAGAGAGAGAGAGAGAGAGAGAAAGAGAGAGAGAGAGAGAGAGAGAGAGAGAGAGAGAGAGGAGAGAACAGAGAGTGCAAGTGATGGAGGTAGTGGTGGGTTTACTTGCCAATAGGGGTTGGTTGTGATGAAGATGATGATGATGGTTATGGTGGCGGTGATGGAGGAAGTGGTGGTTGTGGTGGCTGCTGCCATATGCCAGGAGGGAGGATGGTGACTTTTATAATGGAGTGAGGGCGGTGAGAGCAAGGTCGGTGAAGGTGTTGGTGGTGGTGGAGTAGTACTTTTCCTTCACGACAAAGCATGAAGAAGATTAAAAAGCTGATGAAGAAAATTTCAAATTAAAGTAAAGAGTTTTTGGAAATTACCGAGTGCGGTGGGAGCACTAGTTACTTAGAAAATTTGGTGTAGCGCGGTGGTTGCTCACGTGGTTACTACTAAAATTAGAGAAAACACTCGCGAATTTAATTCTAAATTTTATCCTAACATTTTTTTTCTAAAATTTTACCCAAAATTCTTAATTAATAAAACACAATAACTCTACCAACTTATTATTCGAGATTAAATTTTATTTTACCTCCCAAATTACTGCCTTACCCAGAGCAATTAGACGCGGTGTTACATTCTTCTCCCCTTAAAGAGAGCTTCGTCCTCGAAGCTAGAATCAAACAACTAGCCGTGATGCAGAAAATCACCAACAAACAACTAACTCCCATATACCAAATAATTTCACGCAAGCAAGTCGCCACCATTTGATATACCACACAATGTTTGCATATACCCATTTCACAAAGAAAGTTATCGTCTCCACTAGCCCCTTCTAGATAGCCCATTTCACAAAGTCTTCTAAAGAATAGTTATCAACTTTACTTGTAGTGTCCGTCCTTTTTTTTTTTTTTTTTTTTTGCAAACGAGTTGTTAGAAATATTATGTGCATGTGGAGGTAATTTTCAATGAATCAAAAATGTTGCTATAAAAATATTTGAATTATCTTTTTGAGTCAGCAAATTGCATGTACTGCTCAGATATGCTGAAATTTCATATTATCTATGAATCCTTTCGGTCATACAAAGCTATAATTAGAATGAATTTTTTTATAAATTCATGTGCAAGAGACCTATCTTCATGTTCTACTTCTCCTGGTAAATCATTCACTGAAAATGGCAAGTCAAGGTGATGAACCATCTTAAATTTCATCATGTAGATGAAACCTCTAAAGACTTTTAGATCAGTTTTTTATGCAACCTCTTACTCATTTCTTTTTTAGAAATTGGAACTTCTCTGCATATGGCTTGGTGTGGATAATTTGAGCTTGGAACAATTTGAATCATTCACCACACCGAGTATTGTTTATACATACATGAAAAAAATTACAATTTTATGATTTCGGCCCATGTTAAACTGTTTGGAAGGAGTGGCCCTTTTCTTTTTCTTTTTTTTTTCTTTTTTTTTTCTTTTTTTCCGCGAGTCTAACTTGGGAGAATTTCCTTCGTGCTTGGGATTCATTTGGACTTCATGATGTCATTCTAATTCAGTTTTTTAACTTTTATGAATGATTTGAAATTAAACATCCTAAGATTAGTATAGAGAACAAACTAGATGGTGTTTAAAATAATGATGTTTCATATATGGCCTGGCTATTCATTGATGCCTTAGAAGAGATATATGGAAGGGGTTATCTTCGCTGATTAGAATGACATGCCTATGAAGGCGGCAGACATACATCTTGGCGTAGAAATCAAACAACTTAAAGTATTTAGTCGAAGTATTTTATAATTTCCCATTTCCATATATATAGTCAGCACATTTTCTTTTTTTTTTTCTGACTCAAATTTGTTTTGTTATTGCAACATTTTGTCGACCAAAGCAATCCAAATAAAAATCTTTTGTGGATATACAGCATAACCCTTCTTTATACAATTCTAATATTCAGTTTAGTTTCCATTCCTCTCAGTTGTAATAATCTCATGTCGTGAGATACTAAAGCTAATGACCGCCATTAGCTTTAAGAATTTCGGAGTTGGTCCATTTAATACTCAAAGAACAAAGAGCAAAATTTGTACAACTGAATTAAGTTTGCATAAAATTATAATCCCTGTTTGCTTTGAGTTAGTCACTACTAGAAAAAATGCCTTTCCTGGCGCTTTTACATAGCCCCCGCCGTTTTTAGAATTAAATAAGGGCGGTTTTTTAATAACTGCCGTATATAACGGCGAATATAAGAAAAGCGCCGTAAAAATGATCTTAAATACGGCGGAAGAATTGAAAGCACCGTTTACGATAACGCATAGGGCGGTTTTATTATAAATGGCCGTTAGTTTTAACGGCACAGTATTAAAAACGCCGTTAACTATAACGGCGCAACCTATAAAAGCGTCGTTTCACTTAATTTTTTATTTGGATTTAATCTCTACCGTCGATCGGATCTCCACCGTTCATTAATGAAACCCTACGTTTATAAAAGTCTTCATACCTTCTTCTCTTCCCCTCAATCGACCGCCTCCCTCTTCACAATGTCTCTCTCCTTTTCCCTCTCTCCCTCACAATCTCTCTCTCCTTCTCCCTTTCAGATCCTTCATATCTCCATGAATCTCCCTCGTCTCCTCTCTACTCGACGGAAAATCTCCCTCATCAAGTCTCTGTTCGACAGACCAAGAAGCAGCAGTAGCGTAACAGCGGTGGTGTTCACCCGCTAGCCTGAACGTCTTGACCCAGATCGCCGGTCGTGTCATTCTCTGTTCTCTCTCTTTCTCTGCCACCTACGCCTTCTCTTCTCTGTTCATCTCTCTCTCTTCTGCGATGTATCCCTTTCTGAACCCATTCTCTCTTTTCTGCGATCTATCCGGATCTAATACCCACTCTCTCTCACTTTCCCATCTCTCTCTTTCTTAGTTTTAAATGTTGAAGATCTGGGTTTGTTCCTACCCAGATTCTTGTTGAAGAACTCCATCGATCTGTGGGTCTGTTCATCCTTCAAAGAACTTTTTAAAATAAAATTTAATTATACGTTCAAAACAGAAAAATATACTTACACAAAATAAAAATAAGAATAATTAACATAATACAAATGCTGAAAATAGTAAAAAAAATGCGTTTTCTAAAAAAATAAAAAAAAGGGGGATAGGGCGTTTTTCAAGAAAGCGCCGTTGATAATATTGGCGGTTTCAAAAAGCGCCGTTAATAATAACGGCGCCTGTAAAGCGCCGTTTCACCATATACGACACTTTGCTAAACGGCAGCGGTGAAACCGCCGTACCAACCGCCGTAAGTACCATAAAGGGCGTTTTTTGGGCTTCTTAGGGCGCTTTTAGGGTGCCGTTTTTGGCAAAATTTCCTGTAGTGAGTATTAGTACAACTTACATCCAATTTATGAATATTCTGTGACAAATTATATGAAACTATATCTACAAGACTACAATGATTATATCATCTGTCGACATGTGTCCGATTAGTGTTCCCATATGTATTTCAAAATACATTATAGAGTAGGTAGCACCCGGCGCCATGGCGAGGGGTTACGGCTAGTTTTTCTAATAGTAGAATAGTAGATGTTGTGCGCTCATAGAGTGTCGACAACTCATTGCACCAGCTATTAATGTTTAGGCATTAAATCTCTAAGAAGTTGCGTTTAGAATCCATGTCATCTCCGGGTCAGTTGGTGGTGCATACATTGAACTAAAAAAGAGAATGCTTTAAGTCAAATGTCTAATTAGGGGTATGGGATGGGTATGGGTCTTTCTCAACAAATGACTTTTTCTGTATAATTCATACCCAGTGGGGGGTGGGGTGGGGTGGTTGACCTTTAACAACTTGTCTGGTAGTGTCCGTCTTCGGCCTTTTTGCTTTGTGTGGATGTCAAGTTCGTTATCATCACTGTGTAAGTCCATTTTCACATTTTGGTAATTGAAAGCTTCTATTGGCATTTGAGAATGCAAGGAACGGCTTTCCATTTGAGATATTTGAGAACTGAAAGATAACATTATGAATGCATTCAGTTGAAAAGAGTATTATATGTGTGTTAAAAAGTCAACCATACACAGTGGCAAAGTCATAATTTAACTAGTGCGATGGCAGTGACGGAGTCAGGAGTTGAGTGAACATGGCACAATCTTAGAAGCCATATGTCGATAACAGAATAATATTTCTAGGATCTAGATCACGTTCGTGAAGTTATAATATGTCATATATGATTTGAATTTGTATTCAGACTTAATAGTACGAAGGGAATCACCTCAACTATTCTTTAGCATGTTATTTTCTCTTGCCCGAGAAGATGAATGTGTGGGCTATGAAACTCGTATTCAAGATAATCTGGCTGGAGGGAGATAAGATCACTATCACTGAGAGGCCAAACTTTTTCATCCTTAGCTTTCCCAGTGAAGAAGCGAAGGATAGAATTCTTGGCGGTGGTCCGTGAATTTTTGACGGAAATGTACTCCTCCTCGCGCCATGGTCTGTGAACTCTAAGACTGAGGGTTTCACCTTCGATCACATTGAGTTGTGGGTTCAACTACGGAACATGCCTGTCTACCTGTTCACATAGATGGATGCGAGGGATTTTGTGAGTTCGTTGGGCACCATTGTTGATTCGCAAAGAGGAATTATCAGGAGAAGATGGAGATTACATGAGGGTGAGGCTCCGACTAGATGTTAGGAAACCCTTGCGAAGAGGTAAATTTATCAAAGTGGTAGAGGAAATAGTTTAAATACGAGCGAATTGAGCATATATGTGGATGGTGCGGAAGATAAGACCACTTCACTGGCTGTTGCAACCACAAGACATGGGAGGGAAATGAGAGAAATGAACCGGGTACGGATCATGGCTTACCTTTAAGCCGCCACCGCGCAAGAAGAAATTTGATAAACCCAAGTCAGTTGGGGAAGAGCCTTTTGATGATGTTAACAGCGGAGACTTTCTAGCTGATGATGATGATTTTTCCAGTTCGGACGCTACCAGCTCGGAGGAACAGATAGACCTTGAAGTAAATGTTAGTGATGCACCACCACCCATGGGGATTGTCATTCGTGATAATCCACTGGGTATAACCCCCCGAAGAAACCAGAACAAGTGCAGGAAGGTAAAGGAAAAGAGCCAATGGGACAAGAATCCGCGACAAAAAGAAGATGAAGAAGAAGGCTGCGAACGGAGCAACTACAACACCGAGACGACCTCTAGAAAAGAGGAAGTCACAGGACATAGCAATGAGTCCTACCACGAGAAGAAAAGCTGCAAACACTTAAAGTCGTGCATTTCGCAGTGGGAATAGTACAAGACGAAAGAGTGACACCCATGCTACCAGTACAGGGATTCCGAACCTGGAGAAGGGAGCCTCAAAATACTATAATGCGAGATTGGCAGTGACTGCTCAGCAGCACTGCCAGACGCCATGAATCTCATAATCTGGAACGTGCGGGGCTTGGGAACCCCCGTAATGTTACATCTCTTCACGATTTAATTAGGAGACGGAAGTACAATAAGGCTTTCTTAATGGAGACTAGATTATTTGCTAGCGAGATGGAGTCAATCAAAAACAGATGTGGGTATGCAAATGAACTTTTTGTTGATTGTGATGATCGACGAGGAGGCTTGGCCTTGTTATGGGATAGGGAAATCAATTTTTCCCTGATACGCTTTCATAGGCACTTCATCAAAGGTACTGTTCTTTTTCTGTGTTCGGATCAATTTGGGTGCTTTACAGGCTTCTATGGTGACCTAGTTAGAAGCGAGATAAATCACACTTGGTCTTTACTATCTCGCATAAGGCCCTTGAATAAGACTTGGCTGGCAGTTGGAGACTATAACGCTATATCTTCATATGTCAAAAAGGAGGGTGGAAGAAAATTCACTCTCACACACGTCGAGGATTTTAACAGAGTTTTGAGGAAGTTGGATCTTAGAGATCTTGGATATACAGGAAATCGCTTCACGTGGCCAAACAACTAGCGAGATGGGAGATTGATTCGTGAACGGATCGACCTTTTGTTGCAGAAGACAGCTGGATTGAGAGATTTGGTCGAGCTAGGTTAAACCACCTTGTGGTGGACACCTCGGATCATGTCGCACTCGAAGTCCAGATTGGTCCCAGTAGGCCCCGTATACCAACGGCTTCACACCGTTTTCAGATGGAAGCTATGTGGTTTGAGCACGAGAACTGAAAACATGTGGTAATTGATAGTTGGACCGTCATTCAAGGTTCCGTGGGTACAAAACTGATAGAAGTGGTGTGACAAGAGATTCCGGCGGGGAGACCTCCGTGTACACCGTATGTAGAGGATCAGAGATCGCACAGGAAGAGTGGGGTTGTGTGTAGGGAGAGAGTAAGGCAGTAGTAATGTGAGAGAGAGAGACAGAGGTTTGGCAGAGCTTCCGCGTATGGCCAGTGTGTTCTCCTTTGTATGGAAAGGTTAACGTCCTATATATAGCAGAGAACGTGACCGTTGTAGCGTGGTTAATGCGCCCATTGATGGCGGCTTAATTAGCTTAACCATAACGGCACGTTCGTCCGAGTATATAGGGACCGTTACAGCACGTTGTGCGCGAATACCGGAACCGTTACGAGGTTGACCGGGTTTGACCGGATTGACCGGGTTTATGGAGCTCGTGCCATAAATCTCTCAAAGCAGTTACTAAAGGTCGCGTGCGGGTTTGGCTCGCACGCGACAGGGCTTACTCTAGCCTCCAAACCACTAAGTCCCTACAAGTCCCGTGCGGTGGTATGCGAGGGCTCTGTCTCGCAGCCCCCACATGGATCAGCTCGGCTGGTGATCCAGTGTGTGTGGAGCACAATATGGTGTGCTGGATGGTTGCCACGTGGCTAAGATATGTCAGCTCAGAAATCACTATCTACATTAGCCCCCTTTCTGCACGTGAAGACTCATAGCTGTATAGACTTCCATGCGCGGAAACCAACATACGCGTTGCCGCCACGTACCAATTCAAATACGGGTAAGTTCAGCCCCCGTGCGTGCCATTATGACCTAAAACCCCTAGAGTCGTGCCGTCTGGCTTTTAGGGTTTTAGGCGTGACGTCAGCTTGTCCTGTGATTGCGCGATTCGACGGTGACGGTTGCGATTCGACTACTGAAAGGACGCAACCTTTCATTGTTTTCGGATAAATACTTTGTATCCTCCATTGTTGCAAAGCATCACTTCTTTCTCTTAAAGTGAATGGTACCCGGAGATCTTCGAGAGCAGATTCAGATAATCAATCATCAGTTCAAAACTGCAAATCGTCTTCTTCAACTGTGTATATCCAAGCAAGCTTTGCGAAAACAAGGTTGGCCTTGTTCAATTTCGATTTAAAATACCAGTGTATGCCTTGAACTGCGTTGAATCTGTAAACCCATATAATCTGTTGAAACTTGTGAAGAAGCTTCAAGCTTTGGACCCAATTGCGGCTTGATCCCTCAATAATAAGGACCTTGGATAGGGTTTTGAAATTCCCTGAAAAATGTAACCCTCTAATTTCTGAAATTGATACCAGAAACTGTTCATCTTTCTTTCTGTAGATCTTGAATCTCGAAATTCAAACTGAAGTAGCATATTTCTCCCCCCTTTTTCTTGCTCTTCCGCAGGTTTGGCCAAGACAAAAGGAACCAAACCCATCAAGGAGGACGAAGAGATCCTCGATCTCCCGCAGGCTTTGTGGCGAAAAGCCCCCTATCTAGGTGGCAAATATTTCTACCATGCGAGGGTTAAGGCGAAAAGGATGCCTGCTCCTGTCCCAATTGAAGGATTGCTAACACTGACTCGCCCGGTTAACTCAGCCTTGCTCGAGTTAATTGGCTCCGAGGATGTGGTTCGATTGGGAATCGAAAATGGGTACTTCCCCTACACTGCGATTTCTACCCAAGCTTTTGTCCAGAAATTGGACTACATGGATGAGTGGATTGACCATGTGTTGACCAATCATGCCGCGACTCTTGATGAAGCCGGCATATACTTCGCTGTTCGTGCTATGAAGGGTGCTGCCGTGAAGCTGGACCAGTCCATGCTTCTAGACCTTCTTTCCCGCTACTCGCCTGCGACTCACACATTCCACTTTGCTGAGTTCGAGGCTGCCCCTACACTCGAGGACGTGCAGATGCTGTACGATCTTTCTCCCATGGGTGAGGTGGACCCCTTGAGTCCTTTGAGGACGGCTGCGGAGATTGCCTTGTACACGCAGATGGAGGAGTGCCTGGCAGAGGTAAAGAAAATCTCCACCCGGTGGACTACCACGAAAGCCCTTCCAAACTGGCAATTGGTTGATACGTCTGCGAAGAACACCTGGAACAAATGGTTGCAGTACTTCTTTCGAGACTATGCGAACAGCAGCATCACTAAGAAGCTTCTGAGTGAGAACCCAGAGGCCGAGAATTATGTGGAGGGTAAAGGCTATCACTTGACCCTTTGTGCTTTCCTCTGTGCTTGGTTGTCGAGGTATTTGATTGACGGTCACCCACATGATGGGGTTTTCTACCATGTTTTGCCACTCGCTGTGAGGCTCGCCCTTGGCCAGAGAGTCGCACTCGGACCCTTAGTCTTGGGCACGCTGTACTATAGGCTCGATCAGCTGGTTCTAGCCATGAAAGAGTCGCGTGGCCGCCTCGATGTACTGACTTTTGTCAACATTTCCTTCTTGACGATGTGGGTTTTCGAGCGATGGCCATCCTATGCTCCAACTGCTCTCAAACCCGACAAGTGGTGTCCCCCAGGCGAGATGGAGGAGCGTAACAGCGGCAGGGCTGCGAGGTGGTTCGGAGCGAACAATACCAAGTGCGCTTGGAGCTTGATATGTGACAAACGGAAAGAGTTTACTGCTAGGCCCTATGCCACACGTATTGAGAACGTGCGATGGTTTCCAAAGCTGTACCCCTCTAAGGGTGTTGTCTTCTCAGAAGAGCTCCTCTTCGAAGAGGGATCGCATTTCCATGAGCGCTATCGCGAGTTCTTTTGCTGGTGTCTACGAGGTTCCCTTCCTGCCCTCGCAGAGCATGTTCGTGAGCTCGCGCCGAGGTATGAGAGGATTACCGTGGATGTTGACCCCACTCGAGTTTCTCCCCAGTTCGCCTTTGATGCAGTGGCACCATCAATCTGGTCCCAATCCATTATCAGAGGTTGCTATAAGCGCTTGCTAACAAAGGAGTGCAAGACAGTATTCATGAATAATCTTCCCTTTGAGCAGCCTGCAGGGACCCGCGAGGGTGGTTGTTCTCAGAACTGGCTCGCATACTGGGTTGCCCAGCAAACGAGGATTGAGACGCAGTCGGCCGCGCAGCCAAGTAGAGCTCCCTTGATCAAGAGAAACTCTTTCCCGTTTCGCCCCAATTGCAGTCTGAGCGAATCTGAGTATGGTTGCTACTCATTGCTGGATCATGAGAACCATTTGTGCCCTGACGTCATTCTGAAGGAGAAGGTCGCCGCAGTTAAGAAGGGCGACACGCATGTCGTCAGATATAGCGAGACATTTGCTAAAGTAAGCAATTTTTTCGCGTACATTAAGCTTCTTGATTTCCTTATGCTGACGCCTTTATTCTGTACTGTTTGCTGTAGTGTCATGTGCGGAGATTCGCATCCGGTGATCGCTCCAAGTCATTGGTTAACACCATTGTTGCCACCAGAAGAAAAAAGCAGTCGTTCCTGCTAGCATGGAGGATGGACCCTGAGGTCGAAACCAGGATTCGCGCAGTCATGAACGCTTTCGCTGACTCGCTGATAGACAATGCTCCGGCCTCGTCTCCTCCCGGAGATGATCCGTCCCCTCCAGCGACTGCGGCGCCGAGAGTGAAGAGGCCCAGGCAAAAGGGAATTACAATTTCTTCCCTTAGAAGTGCTCCAACTTCTCCCCCGGCGAGGTCCCTTTCTGTCAAGGATAAAGGCAAAGGTCGCATGCCCAGCAAAGTGAGGAAAGAGCTCGCAGTTGAGACTTTCATTCCATTCAACCAGGAGGAAGAAGGAGAGAGGCAGGAGCCCAGAGAAAGTGATGAAGAAGAAGAAAGAACAGTGGTGATGCATGAGGAAGAATCAGGAGGTACCTCCGTCGCGTTTCTCTGCTCATTATCGTAATTCTTTTGCTTTTCTTAAACCAATCATTTCTTCGCAGATGATGATGATGATGAGACCATCGGTGGCCTTTTGGCCAAGAGACAAAAGAGAGATACCCATTCTGGCATTCCAGATGATCCCATAAGCGAGGACGTTCTTGCTGAGTCCCGGAAGACAGCCGCGGAAGCTGCTGAAAGAAGAAGGCAGCTGATAACTCTCTTTTAGGAGTTATTTTTATACTTCCATATTACTTGTATTAGGCTTATTTCACATGATTTAGATGTTATATTTGCACAAATATGTGAATTTGACTATTTCTAAGCCTAAGAGTGAAAAGTTGTGTTTCTAGCTTATTTGTGCATGTTTTCTCTCATATTTGCTATGATAATTGCACGGGTTGTTTAGTGTTGTGTATCTCAGGTAAAATAGGTGCAATGGAGCTTATGAGATGCTTGGATATGCTTGGAATGGAGCTAGATGAAGAGGAGAAAAGGAGATGCACAAACGAAGCAAAGTTGGAAAAGTCACTCCTGACCAGCCTGCACTCTTTTCGATGCCCAGGAAAATCTACAAGGAATTTTGAAGCAAGGCTTGCGGCATTGGAAAGTAGACATCCGTAGATTTCCAACGGTATATGGTAGGCCCGAAGACGAGTCCGTATGAGGGAGATACAGCCCGCGCAAAATCAGCAAGTAATTCTGTCCGGGAATTACAAAGTAGAGGGGCTGAAGTGCAATTTCGTCTAATTTTCATTAAAAAAGCGTGCCCAGCTGGTAGAAAACGTGGAGAACGACCTAAGAGCAAGATATTCACGCATCTTTGAAGATTTTGGAGCTAGGGAAGAAGGGAGAACAAGCTTGGAGCAAGGATCGTCAACTACATTGAAGATTCAAGCGTTTGATCATCTTTTCTTCCTCTATTCTTCATGAACATCATTATTTTGGATATGTTGAACACTATTATGTCTAGCTAAACTTCTCAAGCTAGGTGATTGATGGAAAACTAGGGTTTGTTGGATGATTTTCCGGATTTTGGACATGATACATGCGTTTGCTTAAATTCTATGAAGGCTCTAGTTATCTTACATATTCTTGTACTTCATTCTTAGTATTCTTGGCTTGATCACCCTTAGGATACTAGTCGTTGAGATTGTTGCACGAAAGTGAACTCTTTGATACATGTTAAAGAATATTGTAGGTAATCTTGTAGTTTCTTGAGACCGACAGGAGATAGAAACTTGATTAATCGTGTGAGGGTAGTTTCAATTGATTTTTGTTAGAACTTAGTGAATTCGGTGGACCGATAGGACCCGGTGAACAAGTCTAGCAAATCAATTAGATTGTATTAATAGACGGAGGTGGACCGAGAGGACCCAAAATCTATTGTTTACACAAATTCACGTGAGATCGAGAGAAGATCGTGATGAGCATTACCTGATATAACTAGAACGTGAGTAGAGTGTTTCATGCATAACCCGGAAATCGTTAACAACCCTAGGGATCATCAATTACCTAGTTCTTCTTTATTAATCGTATTACGTCACAATTTATCTTCGTTAAAAGTGAAAATTCTCTAAAAATATTTAGTTAGTTGTTATTTAGTTTAAGTCACTTGTTTGTGGGTGACGAACCTTCAAAACCAAACACCATTTTTACCGGCCACTTAGATCTCTTATAATTACTTTCTAGTCAACTAATAATCGTAAATTCCCTTGGGTTCGATACTCGGACTCGTAAAATACTCCATATATTACTTGACCGTATACTTGCGTTTAAGCGCGTAAAGAATTCGCGTCAAGTTTTTGGCGCCGTTGCCGGGGAGTTTAACGGTTTATTAGTTTAGTAGAAATTGATTTAGGATATTTCTTTTACTTTTTGTTTAATTAGCTACTTGTTTTCTCACTTGTATTTGAGTCTGCTTTTCAGGTCATCAGTGTATGCCCAGGATCCCTAGGGAACTTGTGCCCCCACTTGAAGACCCAGAGCAGTTATTCAGAGATCAGAGGAGAAGACAGAAACAGAGCACTATGGGTGATCAATTGACCAACGCGCAGCTCAATGAGAAAATGGAAGAGTTGGCGAAACTGTTGAATGATCGCAACGCCCAGACACCGTACAACAAGTCTGGGCAGGCTATTGTGGAGAAATTCCAAACGTCCACGTATGGACACAATCCGGCAATTGTAGTGCCAGACATACAAGCTGAGCATTTTGATCTCAAGCCAGCTACGATCCAGACAGTCACCAATCAGTTCCAGTTTTATGGGAACAAGGATGAGGATCCCAACGATTTCATTGGGAAGTTCAATGCTTATATCAAGACTGTGAAGTATTCGAACGTGACTCCAGAGGCATTGAAACTTATTCTATTTCCCTATTGTTTGAAAGGTGCAGCTGAGAAGTGGCTTGAGTCGAGAGCTCCGGATTCAATCACTACATGGGCTCAATGTGTGGATGAATTCATGGCAAAGTTTTACCCAGTTCAGCGGGTGATTCAGTTACAAGGTGATATCCTTGGCTTTCAGCAGCAGGCTCATGAGACCGTGGTAGAGGCGTGGGATAGATTTATGCATTTGATCAGGAAGTGCCCAAATCACGATTTTGGGGACTACAAAATTTTGCAGGTCTTCTACCATGGCTTAGAACGCCATAACCAGGAGCTGGTTAACAGAGAAGCTGGAGGCAATTTTCTGTACTCTGTTGACAAGGAAGGAGCATATGCACTTATGAAACAGCTAGCCAAGCAGGATACGCAGTTTTATGATTCTAGAAGACTTTCGGCATTGCCTGAGGCGAAAGATAATGAGTGGAAGGATGGGATCAGCAAGATGGTGTCAGACTTGGCCAAGCATGTGTATCGGGATAAGAAGCCAGTTGCAAGAGTAGAGGAGCAGGAATTTGATTCTGCCTTGGCCCAGATTGCAAGTGAAGATGTGAACTTTGTGGGGGCACAAGGACAGCGGCAGAATTGGAACCAAGGGAACTACAGACCAGGCACAAGAGATCATCCAGGTTTCAGGTATGGGGATCAGTCTTGAGCTATATACGCACCTGGGTTTCAGCACATGCCGCAAGCACCAGTGTCGCAGGCTCCGCCACCGGCTGTTGTAGCGCCAAACCCAGAGATTTCTGTACTCACTAAGGCGTTGACACAGCTGAGTAACAACATGAACGATATGACCACGACGGTCAATGCTATGTCTTCTGATTTGCAGGCTACGAAGACTTCTCTTCGTGCACTAGAGGTTCAAGTTGGGCAAATTGCAACGCAATTATCTGCGAGAGCACCTGGTTCTCTACCGTCTGACACAGAGAATGTGCGTCAGGTAAATGCCATTACCACTCGCAGCGGGGTTTTGTTGACTGATCCTTCATACCCGAGCCATGCCAGAGCTGGAGCGTCAAAAGCTAAGGAGCACGAGGTCTTCGATTCTGAGAAGACACCTGTCATGGTCCCCCAATCAAAGGGCATGACTCCACATGATGAGGAAAATTCCAATGAGGTATTACCACCACCCTCTTCTTCTAAAGATGTACCTTTTCCATTGAAAACTAGAAAGAAGAAGGATGACTCTGAGGAGTACAGGAGATTTCTCAATATTTTCTCCAAATTGCACATAAACATTCCGTTGATTGAAGCGCTGCAGAAAATGCCTAAGTATGCACGGTTTATCAAGGATTCAATCTATGGAAGAAAAGCTATGGATAACTTTCAGACAGTGAAACTGAATGAGCAGGTGAGTTCTTGTGTCTTGCATGGGCTACCCAAGAAGAAGAAAGATCCAGGTAGTTTTGTGATTGAGGCTACACTTGGTGGGGCATATACAGGCAGGGCTCTATGTGATTTGGGGGCGAGTGTCAACCTGATGCCGCTTTCAGTATTTAAAAAGCTAGGTGTGGGGGAGCCTAGTAAAACCTGGATCAATCTGCAGTTCGCAGATAAGTCGTCAAAGAAGGCCATTGGGGTGGTAGAAGACTTACTTGTGAGGGTTGGTAGTTTGATCATGCCAGCTGATTTTGTGATCCTTGACATGCCAGTTGGTGACGTTCCGATCATTCTTGGTAGGCCCTTTCTGGCTACTGGTCGGACTTTAATTGATGTGGAGAATGGAGAGTTGATCATGAGGGTCAACGATACTGTTGAGACCTTTCAGGTTTTCAAACCGACTCCTCAGTACACTTATGAGGTGAAGCCAGACTTGCCATTTCCTGTGAAAGTTGTGCGCAGAATTTCAAAGCTGACACAAGGAGATCCGCCAGATCCTACGGGTAAAGAATCGAGTTTGCAGGCGCACGAGGTAGTCATGAGTATCCAGCGCCAGAAGTTGGATGCGACACGACCTGCCAAACCACCTTTCTGAGCTTCATGAGGTAACTGGGTCGGGCCGTCGACCGTAAATTACAAAGCGCTTGTTGGGAGGCAACCCAACGTATTTTATGCATTAGTGTAGAGAGTGCGTTTTAAATACTGTTGTGTGCGTTTTTAAATTCCGTTTTGTTATCTGAGGGGTGAGAGAGCGAGAATTTGACATTTGAATTGAGTCTCCGCAGGTTTACAGGTTATTACGAGATTTGGACTCCCCTTCTTGGTGTGCGTAGACTCGCATGGAAATGCGCGCATCGGAGTGCGGACGTAAAAGAAAGGCGGAAATTAAACGAGAAAGATGTGATCACGAGGAGATTTCCGAGGATGTGGGAAGCGTGTCACGAAAAATTGGCTCAAGAACAAAAAGAGGAACATGAAATTCAAGCTAAGGATCCTGGAAGATCAAGCAAAGGAAACGGATAAAAAAAAAAAAAAAAAAAAAAAAAAAGAAAAAGAGCAGTTCCAGCCCCAGACTGGTCTTATGATCAGCCAACTGGTCGTAGGACCACTTTGTACTTAGTCAAAATATGGAGGACTCTCAAAACACAGCTTCTGCTGGTCGCAGGACCAGTACCAGTGGTCGTACGACCAGTTACGCGGGCGGGATTTTAGTTATTGTCCGGGGGTATTTTTGGTAATTCAGGCAACAATAGTGATGTTCATCGGGGAAATCAGGGGGGTTCTTCTTCCTCACTAACACAGACCCACCCAACCCCTCTGCTCATCCCGTCGCGGCGCCGGCGTTTCTCTTGGGTTCCCCGTCGCGCCTCCGGCCGCCGGTAATACCGGCGGTCTCTCTTCCTCAATCCGGCGGCTTCCCTTCACTCAGGCGACCCCCGAACCACCACCAGCCCATCCTCTGTTCCCCGTCGAACAGAACCCAGACACCACAAACCCAATTCAGCCCTCCATGAACTCCTGCAATCCCGCCACCACCATAGCAGGCCACCAACCCCTGAACTCTTCCACCTCTTTCGATCAATTGAAACCCGCGACCCGAATTCCAGATCCACGAAGCACCACGCAGCAACCGTCACACTTATTCAACATCGAATCAACCTACAATCCTAATTCAGCCGCCTTTACCCACCGTCGGCCATTGATTTCGACGAAGAAACTCTTCTCCTCTGTTCTCTGTCGAACAACACTCAGACACCTGTTGAAGCTCCACCTACAAGCCAGAATTCACCGACTACCAGCAGCACAGTACCGCTATTCAAGAAAGCCCAGAACAGAGAATCCCATCAAAAAGAAAAAAATAAACTGTGTTCGTCGCTTACCAATTCCCAGCAGGGGGTGTTTGAGAAGGTAAAGTTCTTTTGTGGCTGTGTTTATGAAATTGTTTGGTGAGGTTGGAAAGAATCTGTGGTCACAGTGGGAGAAATTGACACAAAAGAGGGTCCGAATAATGAATATGTGTGCACTGGAAATTGAGTGGGTCGGAAGCATTATTATGGTCAATGTTGATTCTCAATTTGCAAATTGAGAATTCTGAAGTCCATGGAGTAAACTGTTCACACTACTACGTTGCTACATGGTTGTGAAGATGATCCGATGAGGAGGATAGCTTGCTTGGGATGTCAGCAGCTGATATGGATTAGTCCGAGTTCGAAATCTGGACGTGAAATTTGACGAAGACATCGACCCCGGTGTGCTACTTGCGCACTCGACCGCAAGGGAACTCACATAACGAGTTCGGGGATTCTTCGTTCTCTTTTCGTCAGCAGCAACAGGATCAATCGACCCCGGTGTGTTTCACACACTCGACCGCAAGGGAGCTTGCATTGTTCCGTGCAATGTTTGCTTGGGGATTGTTCTTGCTATCTCAGTCAGCACCTATCGGATTTCGTCCCCGACCTTGTGTCGGTTGTGAGTATTCTTCTCTCTCTTTACTTACCGTTTAGGCACATCGTACTTGCTCTAGGATTTTATTTTTAGAATTCTAGGGAATTACTTGAGTACTTGCTTAATTTCGGTACACACAACTCGTTCATGTGCACGTAGCTTGAATTATCTCTAAATTTGTTGAGCTACCTTCTTGTGCCGTGACTTTGACTCCGAGTAGAATCACTGCCCCTCACATTTGAATGCCGAGTCTTCTTGGTTGATCTCTAAATTCGTTGAGGACAACGAAGCAGTCTAGTGTGGGGGGATTTTAGCTATTTGCTAGCCAGTCAGTGTCTGCATCGCCATGTTTGCATATAGTTGTTTGTGTCGTATTGTGTCTAATTATGTAGTCAGTGTCGTGATATTGTGATAGTATGTCATATTGTGTTGTGTTAGTGGTGTATATACTTGTTTGTGTTTGTGTTTAATATTGCACGTTTTCTTATTTGAGTCTACCTACCCTGTCGAATGTCTTGTGTAGTTTCGTTCGTGTCGGCTTGCATGTAGAGTAGGAATTATATGAAGAAAAAAAAAAGTCAAAAAATCAGAAAAATTAAAATTAAAAAAAAAATTAAAAAGAGAAAATTTTGAGAAAAGGGCAATCAAAAGAGGCTAAAGTTTGATAAATCGCGAAGTGTGAGGACTTTAGGCGTAGAGCATGATTTGCGACCGAGAGTGACGACGTGAGTCCCCCCTAGCAGGTATAGAGAGACTTTCTTTACGGGAGTGCCTACCTATTTTTAACACGTACGTGATTTTCAAACTCAAAGTGTGTGCCTATTTTCTCACAAGAGCTGAGCTAGGTGTGAGCTAAACAAGCCGAACATCCATGTGTACGTCTTAGGTAGTCGCCAGCCCGCCTCGTAGTGGCACACGAAACAGCTATGCGAGGACGTGTATTAGAGCACTCACTGCTTTTAGAACTCACCTTGTAGGACCATTAGACGCCCCAATTTGAACCTTGGATTCTTTGCTAGCCTTCGGACCTAGGGTGACGATTCTTGGCCTTCATCACAAATTGATTAGAATCACCACTTTAGTGCGTCACGAGGGGGTTGTGTAGTTGAGGGGGTTCGATGAGGGAGTGATTATACAATTCGTTGAGTTCGACATCTCGCTTGCACATCATTGATTATCTACGAGGGGATGCGAGGGTGAGTGAGTAGGCTTGCGCACTTCGGTGTGGCGGTGTTCCATGCCATTACATCATGGACACAGTTGTGGAGAGCCGTGAGTGCGTGAATCTAATACGCACGGAATTGGGTTGGGTGAACTTAATTGGTGGATCGTGCTAGGTACCGGTTTCGATTACTTTGGTTTAGGAGGATCGGTTGGATTAGGCACGAGATACATCCATCTTCGGGACTACTTGAGAGGGGATATGGTTACATTCGAGTGTGGGGGTGTCGACTTTTGACTTCGGACATTGAGTGTGAGCTTGCGATGACTCCACTCCCACACATTTACTTCATTGATTTTGCGGCTTGGATTTGACATGGCCTTTGATTGAGTTAGGAGGAGATGATATCTCTATGTGATATGTATTCATCGATTTACGTGTTTCCTTCTCCTAGCATTTGTGATTATTATTTGAAGACCACTCGGATATTATTGTTGCATTGTGATGGTATTTTGAGAGAATTGAAAAAGAAAAAAGAAGAAGAAAAAAAAAACAGAAAAAAAAAAAAAAAATGAGAGAAAAAGAAAAAGGAGAGATTAAATTAAGTTTGAGTTGTAATTGAATTGGAACGAGTGGTGGAGCTACTTTGACGACGACGGTTCATGTTTCATGCACGACGAACGACGATGGCCACGGAGATCACTAGTGTACCGGGGTTTGAGGGAATTGAGGGCCGGAGGTGGTGAGCTTTGGGTTTCGGTTCCTATCATCGTGGTGAGGGTGTGTGAGATGTGGGATTTGATGTGAGAATGTGACGCTTAGGACTTGATTTCGACGAGATTATCTATATGTCCCTAAGCCTCATCATGTGAAAACCGTTAGCGGATTAGGAGCTCGGACCTTGGATGTGGCTTTGCCTAGCGTAGTCTCTTATTTCGTGGCACATGCGAAGAGGTAGCGTACTCTTGTACTTAGTAAAGTTAGGCTTTCTATACTAACTAGAGGAGAGTCTCGTTTTCGAATTTAGTTTCAACTCATGCTTTGTTCCTAGGATTCTCATCACTTCATGATAATCGATTTAAGCCAATGGAGATTGCCCGATCTCAACCAAAAAAATAAAAAGTGTGTTTTGTATATTTATGTGTTTGTGTAGGATCGAGTCGTAGTTTGCATTTTGCATCATATTGTGGCATTGTCGAGTCTTGCGTCTTGAGTCGGCTAGTAAATAGTGGTTTTACTCGGGACGAGCAAAAGGTAAGTGTGGGGGTATTTGATAACTCTCTTTTAGGAGTTATTTTTATACTTCCATATTACTTGTATTAGGCTTATTTCACATGATTTAGATGTTATATTTGCACAAATATGTGAATTTGACTATTTCTAAGCCTAAGAGTGAAAAGTTGTGTTTCTAGCTTATTTGTGCATGTTTTCTCTCATATTTGCTATGATAATTGCACGGGTTGTTTAGTGTTGTGTATCTCAGGTAAAATAGGTGCAATGGAGCTTATGAGATGCTTGGATATGCTTGGAATGGAGCTAGATGAAGAGGAGAAAAGGAGATGCACAAACGAAGCAAAGTTGGAAAAGTCACTCCTGACCAGCCTGCACTCTTTTCGATGCCCAGGAAAATTTAAAAGGAATTTTGAAGCAAGGCTTGCGGCATTGGAAAGTAGACATCCGTAGCTTTCCAACGGTATATGGTAGGCCCGAAGACGAGTCCGTATGAGGGAGATACAGCCCGCGCAAAATCAGCAAGTAATTCTGTCCGGGAATTACAAAGTAGAGGGGCTGAAGTGCAATTTCGTCTAATTTTCATTAAAAAAGCGTGCCCAGCTGGTAGAAAACGTGGAGAACGACCTAAGAGCAAGATATTCACGCATCTTTGAAGATTTTGGAGCTAGGGAAGAAGGGAGAACAAGCTTGGAGCAAGGATCGTCAACTACATTGAAGATTCAAGCGTTTGATCATCTTTTCTTCCTCTATTCTTCATGAACATCATTATTTTGGATATGTTGAACACTATTATGTCTAGCTAAACTTCTCAAGCTAGGTGATTGATGGAAAACTAGGGTTTGTTGGATGATTTTCCGGATTTTGGACATGATACATGCGTTTGCTTAAATTCTATGAAGGCTCTAGTTATCTTACATATTCTTGTACTTCATTCTTAGTATTCTTGGCTTGATCACCCTTAGGATACTAGTCGTTGAGATTGTTGCACGAAAGTGAACTCTTTGATACATGTTAAAGAATATTGTAGGTAATCTTGTAGTTTCTTGAGACCGACAGGAGATAGAAAATTGATTAATCGTGTGAGGGTAGTTTCAATTGATTTTTGTTAGAACTTAGTGAATTCGGTGGACCGATAGGACCCGGTGAACAAGTCTAGCAAATCAATTAGATTGTATTAATAGACGGAGGTGGACCGAGAGGACCCAAAATCTATTGTTTACACAAATTCACGTGAGATCGAGAGAAGATCGTGATGAGCATTACCCGATATAACTAGAACGTGAGTAGAGTGTTTCATGCATAACCCGGAAATCGTTAACAACCCTAGGGATCATCAATTACCTAGTTCTTCTTTATTAATCGTATTACGTCACAATTTATCTTCGTTAAAAGTGAAAATTCTCTAAAAATATTTATTTAGTTGTTATTTAGTTTAAGTCACTTGTTTGTGGGTGACGAACCTTCAAAACCAAACACCATTTTTACCGGCCACTTAGATCTCTTATAATTACTTTCTAGTCAACTAATAATCGTAAATTCCCTTGGGTTCGATACTCGGAGTCGTAAAATACTCCATATATTACTTGACCGTATACTTGCGTTTAAGCGCGTAAAGAATTCGCGTCAGCAGCGGGAAGAGGAGGAGCTCGAGCGTGTGAGACAGCGGAGCCTCGAAGAGCAGCATGTTGACGACTTAGTGCGTCCAGTTGACGAGGAAGATGTGCTCCCCGAAGTAGTGACTCCTCATGCGGAGGAGGGGGATGAGGTTCCAGAAGAGGATGCAGCAGCCCTGGAGCAAGCCCAAGCAGACTTTGAAAAAATCGCAGGCGGCGATAAAGGTGAGATCTTCAATCTCGCAGTAACTTATAGAGATGTTATTGTGGGTGCGTTAAAGCATGGTGTGTCAAAGGCTGACATTCGCCATTGGCTAGTAGGCAAGTGCGGAGAACCTTCAGGTAATCATTTGAGCGATATGCATGTACTGGACCTTAGTCACTTGAAACAGAAACATGACTGGCTTCTTCGCGTCCCAGGTCACGCTCCTTTTAAAGACTTGCTTAATGAGGATACACTAATAGGACATGGTTCCACGTCTTTAGTGTATGACGAAGATACATCAATCCCACCTTCGCGTGGAGGTGCTTGCTCTTAGCTTTAGGAAAGATGGTAAAATATCATTCAATGCAAGTTACCTCATACCATCGCATTTTGTATCGCAGGCAATGTTGAGGAACCTACGCCGGAGCAAAGAAGTCAGCCTTCTGTGTCCTATGTTCCAATTCCGAGCTCCCATACCGAGAAGCCCGTCGCAGTTGCTGAATACGCAGGTGAGCCTCTTGAGGACATCATCAAACTTTCTGATGATGCTGAAGCTGACGCTGTGCTAATGGAGGAAGATGTCCATACTGGCGCTGAGGAAGTAAGAACAAATGCTGTTGATGCTTTCGCATCTGAGAGCGTCCCACGCCAAGCATCTTCGGTTGTCACTTCGCCTTCGGCGATGACTGAGTCGGCGGCACCTCTTCCTGCGTGGAGCTTTTGGGGCTCGCAGGTTGGGAATGCAGTCGCAGCTGGTGCGGCTTATACTCTTCCTTCTAACTATGAGGAGTTAGATCTCGCAGCTGACAGGAGAGCCATGGAGCAAGGGCAGTCTTCAATCACTCCAGCAATGCGCATTCCTTCTCTTCGTGAGATTCTTGAAGGAACTGGTAAATAGTGATTCGCTGTTTGCATCTCGCATTATTCATTTGCGAATTTGACATCATAACTTAGCTTTAACATTGCTTCAGGTTTGAAGCAAACTGATGTGGACTGGCTAGTTCGGATGCGCCTCACCTACCCCCGATCGTTTGCAAGATCTTTGGAGATAGGGCCCTTTGACAGGAGGCTGTTTCTTACCGAAGCCATTTGGATTTTGGAGCAGCTGTCTGCGGCCACGCCTGAGACCATTTCTGTCCAGAGTGCCGAATTGCTTTGTGGCATGTGCCAAAATCTTCTTACCAAAGTTCAAGGCAGACTGGGTTTCAGATTTCTTATGAAAAGAGTCACTCTGATTCGCGCAGCCGTAACTTTGAAGCTCGGCCACCAGAACCTCGCAGCTGAAAAGCAGAAGGTGGAGCAACAGAAGCAAAAGGCTGAAGAAGCTACGAAGCTCTATCATGAGATGAATGCCAAGTGCGAGCAATTGAAGCAAGAAGTGGAGCAGGTGGAGAAGCTGAGCCATCAGTTCGCACCCCATGACCCCTTGATCAAGAATTTGCTTTTGACTTTTTGAATTTGAAAAAAAATAGCAAGGAAATGGCTGGAACATTAATGTAATGTTTGAAACATTAATGTAATGTTGCTAGGGTTTCTCCCCCCTTTTTTTTTTAACAACAAGAATCAACTTGCCCGTTTTGCCCTTCTCGGGATTTGATAGGATATCTCTGTGCATATCCAATTATGACATCAGCAATTGATACTCTGCTTAATTTTCGCGCTAATTTCTCGGAAGATAAACACGCTTTCGTTGGGAAGTCCATCCGAATCATGACTATCCGTCATTTATTAGGATACGCAACTGAATCGTCGTAGCCTTTAGTAGGGTAATTGATCGTTACCGTTTTTCAAGGCGTAAGTGATTAGCCTTACCCTCTTTTCAAATTCTGCTGACTCATCTTTGGCAACTGAAGAGTCTCCACAAGGTCTATATAAACCCTGTCTTTGCCATTTGGGTTCTTCATCCCAAAAGTGTGCTCTGCCGTGAGTCCTTACGACTGCTGGCTTCAACGCTTGTTTTTCGTTGATTCATGGCAACTTCAAGTTGTGAATCCTGAGTTTGCGCTTTGTGCTGTAGAAATAGTTTCCAAGATCCACTTTATGAGGCTTATTGCTCTTTATAACCATCATAAAGAAGATGGAGATGATATCTCATGTGTATTCGAAGAATTTTCTTCATGTATTATGTGTGCATGTCATGTTTCCGGCCGCTTCCCGGTGAGGTGCAGCGCCGAAGTGACCGTGCTACCGTCTCGTAATGAACAGCGGAATTCTTCTCCAGCCTCCCTGGAGGAGAACTTATTGCCCCCACGTTCGTGAGCTCAGGGTGGCGAACCGCTGTGTTCATCCCCGTCTACAAGGAGCCCTTGCCCTTGGGAGCTTCTGCTTGCCTGTTGATCGCCGGAACCGGTGGTTCCTCAGACACATCTCGTGGGATGTTGATCTGACAAGGGCCTTGTCAAATACTGGGATCTTGAACGTATGGCTTCATGTGGCTCTTTGGAGCAAGATCCCGCTTGCGTCAGATGTTCGGTCGCAGATCTGTGTATTGCATAGCCGGTGTTAGGACCGGTGGGTTCATCCCTTTCAGTTAGGATTCCCGTAGTGTGTCTCTGCTAGCTTGTCAGCTACTTTTCGATTGTATTGTAAGCCATGTTGGCTGTGTAGTTAGATTCGAGCTTTTTCGCTTGTAAACTGCTATCTAGACAGATAAATTGTAAGTCTTTTCGACTCATAATGATAAATAGCTTTCGTATTATCTGCTGTTTTGTTACAACAAAATATGATCTGCATGCGTTTCGGCATATTTCGCCTTGCATAATGCTGTGTACACGTTTCGCATTTGCTATCTGCCATATAAATTCGCAGATGTTTTATTGGATCGTTCGAGATCGTACTTGCGCAGTTGTGCCATCTTGGCAGATGGGCTTTTGATTTGCTATCATACCTGATTTGCTATCGTATCAGATAGACCTTTGTAGATCACTTAAGATCATTTTGCACAATATTGTTATCGCATTCGTAGAATGCCTCCATCACCGCATATAGGCTTGGAAGATCAATTAAGATTACTTTTCGCATAAGTTGCTATCGTAGCACATAGGCTTTAGCAGATCAATTAAGATCATTCTTCGCATGAGTTGCTATCGCAGCAGATAGGCTTTAGAAGATCAATTAAGATCGTTTTTCGAATGAGTTGCTATCGTAGCAGATAGGCTTTAGAAGATTAATTAAGATCGTTTTTCGAATGAGTTGCTATCGTAACAGATAGGCTTTAGAAGATCAATTAAGATCGTTTTTCGCATGAGTTGCTATCGTAACAGATAGGCTTTAGAAGATCAATTAAGATCGTTTTTCGCATGAGTTGCTATCGTAACAGATAGGCTTTAGCAGATCAATTAAGATCGTTTTGCATAGACTGCTATCGTGACAGATAGGCTTAGAGGATCAATTAAGATCGCATTTGCATAGGCTGCTATCGTAACAGATAGGCTTAGATGATCAATTAAGATCGCATTGGCATAGGCTGCTATCGTAACAGATAGGCTTAGATGATCAATTAAGATCGCATTTGCATAGGCTGCTATCGTAACAGATAGGCTCAGATGATCAATTAAGATCTCATTTGCATAGGCTGCTATCGTAACAGATAGGCTCAGATGATCAATTAAGATCGCATTTTCATAGGCTGCTATCGTAACAGATAGGCTTAGATGATCAATTAAGATCGCATTTGCATAGGCTGCTATCGTAACATATAAGCTCAGATGATCAATTAAGATCGCATTTGCATATATTGCTATTGTGGCGGATAACCATCGTTAACAGTTATATCAAACTAAACTGAAGAACAATTGACAATTCAGAAATATAAAGTTCTCATTTGGGAGAAGTCTCTTATTATAACGCTCTCATATGGGAGAGATGAGATTACAATCCTCTCATATGGGAGAGGAGATTGTGTAAATCGTAACCATACAAGAGATTAAGCGACGTTATAATAAAACGCATGAAATGAGAGAAGTCAGGGATAGTACTTCTTAATCCAGCGCATGTTGACTGAACTCGGGGTTGAGGTTGTGCCGTGCAACCTTCGTATGCTGCAGTAGCCACTGTCGAAGACTTCTGTGACTTCGAAGGGTCCTTCCCAATTGGCTGCGAACTTTGGGTGAGCCGCTTCTCGCATGCAGTGGTCAGATGCGCACAGGACCAAGTCTCCAACTGCGAAATCTCTTCGCTGGACCGTCTTATTGTAAGCGCGAGCAATCCTTTCTTGATATCGCTTGTTGGTCCTTTTGGCTTGTTCTCGCTTTTCCTCCAGCAAAACTAAGTCATGATCACGTTGATTTTCGTAGAGTGCGTGGAAGGCTAGCCTTGCCGAATTGACTCTCACTTCCGCAGGTACCACGGCCTCAGCCCCATAGCATAGTAGGAATGGTGAGGCCCCCGTGGGTGTCCTCGGAGAAGTTCGGTAGGCCCACAGAGCTATGCTTAGAGAGTCGGCCCACTTCTTGTGGTCATCTGCGACCATCTTGCTCAAAATTCTCAACAGCGTTTTGTTGGTCGCTTCGGCTTGTCCGTTTCCCTTCGGGTAATAAGGGGTAGAACATATCTGCCTGATATTGTACTCCACTAATTTCGCAGCTACCTGGCGATTAACAAAGGGAGTACCGTTATCTGAAAGAATGTTGTTTGGGATTCCGAACCTGCATATGATGTTTTCCTGGATGAAGTTGACCACAGCTAGCGCATTTGCCGTCTTCAGTGGTATGGCTTCCACCCATTTGGTGAATAGCTCAGTTGCGGTGAGAATAAAATGATTCCCGTGTGACGTTGGTCGATGGGACCGATGAAGTCTAGAGCCCATGTGTGAAATGGCCATGGCGTCCCTAATGCATGTAAATCCACGGTGGGAGCGTGCACTAAGTTTCCTTTGAATTGGCACTCCTGGCAGCGTCGTACTTTGGTGCGGCAATCGACCTCCATCGTGGGCCAGAAATATCCAATTAAGAGGAGCTGCCTGCATAATTTCGCACCTCCTTGGTGTTCCACCTGATGAGAAAGGTCCATGACTTCTTGTGCTTCTCTGTCGTCTAGACATCGCAGCAAGTTGCCCTCATGACCTCTTCGCCAAAGCAGGTTTTCTTGTACTACGTATCGAGATGCTTTCCTCTTCAATTTTTCGGCTTCTTTTCTCGATTCGGGCACGGTACCCTGAGTGAGAAAGTCGAAGAGCGGCTTCCTCCAATCTGGGTCATCATCGGTCAGAGCGATGAGTAGAGAATCTTTGATTAGTGCGCAATTTTCGCACTTCCCTTGTATCAGGGCCGCAGCTGTCGACATGTCTGGCCAATGAATGCCATATCTCTGAGCCTTTCGATAGATTGACACCTCGCTTTCGCCGCAAGCATGTTGGTGAATCTTCTCCAGCAGCGATTGTCCCTCTTGCTCGGAAACACATCGCATGAGTATTCCACTAGGGCCTTTGTAGTAAAGGGTGTTGTCATGTATGCAGTACCCTTTTGTGAGTGCCCAGCCTTCACTGCTTGTGCCTTCTGCAATAGCTCGTAAGACTGCTTTTCTCCAGTCCGAATCATCCATGTGTTCGTCGTCGCACGCGTCTTCTGTCAACGCTGACGATGTCCGTACTTCGATCGAGATCCTCGCGGGACATTTGTCTGTACTGACCTTGGATCCCAAGGTTGCCAAAGCATCTGCATGCCTGTTGTCTGCTCGGGGCTTGTGCTCGTACCTTACATCGCAGAATTGCTGTACCAGCTTTTGTACTAGGGTGCGGTAAGACAGAAGGTTAATCTCCTTCAAACCGTATTCGCCCGAGGCTTGCTTGACGATCAACTTGGAGTCTTCCATGACCGTCAGATTGCTTACTTCCAAAGCTTTTGCTGCGCGCAGCCCCACTATGAGGGCTTCATATTCTGCCTCGTTGTTGGTGACTGCAAAATCGAGCTTTGCGGACATCTGTATGACCTCCCCATCTAGTTTGGTCAAGACTATCCCAATGCCTCCGCCTTTTCTTGTTGACGACCTGTCGAAATGGAGCGTCCAATAAGGCACGTCGATTGCATAGATTTCAGGTCCTTCGAGCTCTTCTTCGATCACGGGCTCACGGCTGTTGTCGGGGAACTGTGCCAACAGATCCGCTACCGCCTGTGAATTGATCGCTCGCGGTCTCACGCATGTGATATCATATTGAGAGATGGTCATGTACCATTTCGCCAATCTCCCGCCGGGAGTAGTGTGAGTTAGCAGGTATCGTATGGGATCGCTTTTGGTGACCACTACTACATTATGCGATGCGAAGTAGTGTTTCAATTTCTCTATTACGAAGAACAAAGCAAGGCAATGACGTTCGATGTCTGTGTACCTCGATTCAGCAGGCTGCACGATGCGAGAGATGTAGTAGATAGGCCTTTCCTGGCCTTCGTACTCCTGAGCCAAGAGTGCTCCTATGGATCTCCTTGTTGATGTCAGATATAGCAGAAGCGGTGACCCCAGTTGAGGTGCGATCATTATTTTTGAGGACGTCAGCAGATCCTTCAGCTTTTCGAATGAAGCTTCGTGCTCCGGAGCCCAGTTGTACACGGCGTCCTTCTTGAGAAGAGTACTATAACAACATGTGATTTCGGCAATCGCTGGGATGAATCTCCGCAGATAGGATAGCTTTCCTAAAAATGTCTTCAAGGCACTCAGGTTATGGGGCGGCGTCATGCCGGTTATGGCTGATACTTTCGCAGGGTCAGGCTCGATTCCTTGGCGATGAACTACGCATCCCAAGAACTTCCCTGATGTTACCCCAAATGCGCATTTCATGGGATTCATCTTTAGTTGAAAGCTTCTACATCTATTGAACACCTTCCGTAGATCTGCGAGGTGATCAGCTTCGTGCTTGGATTTAACCACCAGGTCATCCACATAGAATTCCACTTCTTTATGCATCATGTCGTGGAACAGAGCCATCATGGCCCGCTGATAGGTTGCACCTGCGTTTTTAAGACCGAACGGCATCACCGTGTAGTTGAACACCCCCACCGGAGTGATGAATGCAGTCTTCCAAGCGTCCTCAGGGTCCATCTTGATCTGGTTGTGCCCGCTGAAGCCGTCCATGAAACTGAACATGCGACGGCCTGCTGTTGAATCGATAAGCAAATCGATGTTGGGCAGCGGAAAATCGTCCTTGGGGCAGAAACGATTGAGATCTCCGAAATCCACGCAGATGCGGAGCTGTCCGTTCTTCTTCACCACTGGCACAATGTTGGCCAGCCATGTGGGATGATGATTCGGCTCTATGAATTTGGCATCCAGGAGTTTGACAATCTCCTGTTTGATTTTCACGTTAAGCTCCGGCCTGAAGCTTCTTGTGCTCTGCGTTACCGGCTTAGACCCTAGAATGATGTCTAAGCGGTGCATAGTGATGCTTGTATCCAGTCCTGGCATCTCATCATACTCCCATGCGAACACGTCCTTGTATTCAGTTAGGAGCTGTAGCAGTCCTTGCTCCTCCTCGCTTGTGAGGTCCGCACTTAGAAAGACTGGCCTTTTCTTTTCCTCGTTCGGGCTGAGGAACACTTCCTTTAGCTCTTGCTTTTGTGGTCTGGGCCTATCTTCCATGCATTCAGGTGCTTCTTTGAGCTTCTCATCTGGAGTGCTCTGCATTGGCTCTTCTGTTAGCGCAATTTGCTCGATTTGGTTGATTTGCCCAGGGATATCCCCATGCCCGTGTGGGGATATCCCCGCGCACCTTCATATGCGATAGCATTTCTTCCCATTCGCGTAGAAGCTCTCTATCTCCTTGCCTTCGGGGTCATGCTTTGAAATTCTCTTCAGGGTATACACATTCTTTCGATGGTATGCGATACGCGACACCTCTTCGCGTGTAGGCGGCTTTTCCTTGGTATCTTCTCTTGTCACCATCACTCCCGCAGGTGACTGGTCCTTGATGTCCTCCCAGAGAGGCAAAGGAGTAGGGTTGAATGGTCCCGGTGTTTGTTCGTCCGCCATCTCGGTAAACCACACTGCCTCGCTAAGATGTGCTTCATCCAAGTTGAATGGATTCGTTGAAGCCGGTATCTCGACTACTCTGTCGTTCCAGATAGCTTTCATAACCTGGTGAGCCGTTGAAGGAACTGCGTCAAAGCGATGAATCCAGGCTCGACCTATAATCATGTGGTACGTAGTGTTCGCGTCTATGACATAGAACTTCGCCGAGCACTTGATTTTACCAATTTGAACGCCCAGGCGGCTCCATCCGATCGTCATTCTAGAGTCGCTTCCGAATCCCACCAGCGGAGATGGACGCTTGAAGATCTTGTGCTCGGGGATCCCTGCTAGCTTCAGTGTGTGGAGCGAAACGATGTTGACCGCTGCTCCTCCATCAACGAATGCTCGTTTTAACTCGACACCATTGACGATGGCCGTCACGTACAGAGGCCTCTGGTGGCTCGCATCTGTCTTCTTGTCGCTGGCAGAAAAGGTCATAATCTTTTCTGTAGAGCGAGACGCCCTGATGACTTTCCCTTTGGAGACTACAAGATCCTCCTCGTAGTCCTCCGCTATCCTCAAGATTGCTTTCGTCATATCTGTCCGGCACTTCTCGGAGAAGTTCATCTCGTCGAAGAATCTGCTAAAGCCGTGCGACCCCTTCATCCGGTCGGCACGTTCATCTTCTATGTCCATACTGTAGTCCTCGTCATCGTGGACCTCAGCAATGATGGGTAGACCATCCCCTGCGACTTCTTCCAGGTCGACAATCGAGATCATGGCAACCTCCTTGCCTTTTGAGTCTTGCTCCGCATGGGCAGGAAGCGGATTGTTGCGCACATCCTTCCTGCGATCGCTGACGATCAGCTCGCCGTTCTTCATCTTCTGGTCGAATGTAAACCTGAGCTTTTTACACTCCGCTGTGGGGTGCATGACCTTGCCGTGGTACTCGCACCATTTAGGGTCTCTCACCATCTCCTTGGAGGGTATCTTCTCGAGCGGTGGCAGGACACCGTCCTTGCGCCACTGTCTGCAAAGGTCGCTTGCCTCCTCTACTGAGCAAGGCAGAGGTGGTACATCGAAGTTCACCACCTTCGCTTGCTTCTGGGGTGAAACTGTATTGACCTCAGCTTCGCGTCCCCTCTTGTAACTGAATCTCGCGACCTTGTAGGTAGTGGCGCCCGAAGGTCGCTCCGGAGCGTTCTTCTTTTTCTGCCTCTCGACTATAGGCTCGATGTTCTTCGTGCATTCAATTAGCTTTGAAAACGTGGGTGTTTGTAAATTGATGAGCATACCTTTGTATTCGTCTCGTATGCACTGCATGCATATCTCTACGAGCCGGCTCTCGAGCATTGGATCTTTACACTCCAAGGACTTCGCCCTGAATTTCTTGATGAAAGTAATCCCATCCTCCTCGTGCTTCTGATACATCCGCGAGAGATGGATCATTGTCACCTTTTCTTCCATCTGGAAGAACTTGGTGTAGAACTTCTGGACCATGTCGTCCCAAGTCTTCACGGATCCGGCTTCCAACGTTCGGTACCACTTGTACGCTACGTTCCCTAAGGATTTTGGGAACTCTCGCATCAGTAATTTGGGATCGGCTCCGTACGGGCCCATGACATCAATGAAACGCATGACATGCTCATGAGCGTTTCCGTTGACATCCTCGAACTTGTCCCATTGAGGAGCTTTGTACCCCGCGGGGTTAGGCATGAGATAGATCTCTCGTGGAATGGGTGGATCGTTGTCCAGCTTCGTGATAATGGTATCCGCGAATGACTGGTGAGCCAGAATAGTGTCCATGCGCTTCTGCAGAGACGTCATGCATTCTGGAATGCTTCCCTCGGTAGTTGAAGGAGGGGTTGCCGCAGGCGGAGGCGACACATACGCCGCCGAATGATTGGGGACATACTGACTACTTGCGTTGCCCCAGATCGCCGTTGGAGGAGGCAAAGGGTACTGCAAAGTCGGGTTAGATGCCAAAGCCGAGGGCTGAGGAGTGTGAGCAGTGAGAGGCAACATCTGAGCTGTTGACCCCTGAATCGAAGGCAGCTGCGTAATCGTCGGTGGAGTTTGCAGATTAGGGTTGGGAGGTGTGGTTGACACTCCCAGTCCCGGAGCGGTAGGGGCTCCTCCTCCTTGAGAGACGGCGGTGGCTGTTGAAGGGTTTGGTGCAAGGGTGCCCAGAACGGTCAAGATCCGTTCTAGTTGCGCAGAATGCGCTTTGAGAGCTTTCGCCTGACTTTGGACAGTGGCGTCCAAGGACTCTAGCGTCGGTGTCTCGCCGGGGGTGGTGGGAGTACGGCGGGTCTCCTCTCCCGAGGCAGTTTCAGTAGAAGGCGATCTGTTGCTGATATCATCCTCCTGAGACATGGTTGCTTTTGTCGGTAAGTTCACGTCGGGTTCACCAAAAAGGTGCACAAGAGATTCCGGCGGGGAGACCTCCGTGTACACCGTATGTAGAGGATCAGAGATCGCACAGGAAGAGTGGGGTTGTGTGTAGGGAGAGAGTAAGGCAGTAGTAATGTGAGAGAGAGACAGAGGTTTGGCAGAGCTTCCGCGTATGGCCAGTGTGTTCTCATTTGTATGGAAAGGTTAACGTCCTATATATAGCAGAGAACGTGACCGTTGTAGCGTGGTTAATGCGCCCATTGATGGCGGCTTAATTAGCTTAACCATAACGGCACGTTCGTCCGAGTATATAGGGACCGTTACAGCACGTTGTGCGCGAATACCGGAACCGTTACGAGGTTGACCGGGTTTGACCGGATTGACCGGTTTATGGAGCTCGTGCCATAAATCTCTCAAAGCAGTTACTAAAGGTCGCGTGCGGGTTTGGCTCGCACGCGACAGGGCTTACTCTAGCCTCCAAACCACTAAGTCCCTACAAGTCCCGTGCGGTGATATGCGAGGGCTCTGTCTCGCAGCCCCCACATGGATCAGCTCGGCTGGTGATCCAGTGTGTGTGGAGCACAATATGGTGTGCTGGATGGTTGCCACGTGGCTAAGATCTGTCAGCTTAGAAAGCACTATCTACAAGTGGCAAATATGCTAAGGACATGGGACAGTAACGTCTTCGGTAGCGTTCGGGGGAAGCTGGAAGCCCTTTGTAGTCTTCGGAAAATAGGGGCTATTTTAGAGGAGACGAACGAGGTAAAAGCTAAGATCTCTCACTTACTACACTAGGAGGAGATTAATTGGCGTCAGCGGTCGAGAGAACTCTTGTTAAAAAGTGGTGATCAAAACACAAAAATTTTCCATAGGAAAGCATCAATACGGCGGGATAGAAACAGGATATGTGGGATTGAAAATGAGCAAGGAGTGTGGATCGAAGACCCGAAGGAGGCAACTTTTATTATTGAGTCTTATTTTAGAAGCATATTTACATCGACAGACCCTTTGTGTGCTGATATGGAGCCACTTATGGAACCAATAGAGGATATTGTGTCACTTTATAGTCTTAGGCTCCTTGATCATCCTTTCACAGCCGAAGAGGTGGTGGAGGCGCTACGCTCTATGTCTGTGCAAAAGGCTCCGGGGTCCTGATGGCTTCACGACCCTTTTTTATCAGAAATTTTGGCCCCGGATTGGGGATGAGGTAACAAAAATATGTCTGGATGTATTTAATGATGGCGGTGATATTGCTGAACATAATCATACGTTGATAGATCTTATCCCCCAAGTCAAACAGGTGCGCAAGATATCTGAGTTTAGACCAATCTCGCTTTGTTCCACAGTCTATAAAATAATTACAAAAGCCCTTGCCAATCAGCTGAAGCGAGTTCTTGGTGAAATTATCTCGGAGTGCCGAAACGCTTAAGTTTAGATAACATTTTGGCTGCTCATGAGCTAATTCAATCCATGAAGACAATAAAGGGTAAGAATGGAACAGTAGCGATAAAGCAAGATATGGGCAAAGCGTATGACATAGTCGAGTGGGATTTTTTGCGAGCTACTATGGGACGGATGGGATTCGGCCTCAAGTGGATCACAATAGTTATGAACTGTATTACTACTGCGACCAACAGTCTTGTGGTGAACGACACAGTGCAGGGGAAGATTTTTCCAGAATGGGGCCTCAGACAGGGTTGCCCACTGTCCCCGTATCTCTTTCTTCTTATTAGAGGAGTCCTTTCGAGGAATCTGACGAAGGTTGTGACTGAGGAGGAGATATCGGGGGCTCAAGCTTCTCGAGCCGGCCCAGTGGTGTACCATATGTTCTTCAAAGATGATAGTTTGATTTTCTCTAAAGCAAATGTGTTTGAATTGAAAAATCTAATGAATTTGTTATAGGTCTACGAAAAAGCCTCGGGTCAGTTCTGAATGCCCCAAAATCGGCTATGGTGTTTTCGGACGGGGTGGAAGAAAGCTTGCGCCTATCGAAAATAGTCACGACAATTATCTGGGGCGGCCCACTATTTTGGTAGGAGTAAAAAAAGTTATTTTCCAGAAGATCATTGAATGTACACCAACAAAGCTCAAATGATGGAAGGAGAAAAACCTTTCGGTGGCATGGAAAGAAATCTTAATGAAAGAAGTGGCCCAAGCAATTCCGAACTATGTGATGAGTTGCGTTATTTTGAGTACTTGAATAGACATTGAAAAATAATACGACAGTTTTGGTGGGGCGATTCTTCGAACAAAAAGAAGATTCATTGGACAAGCTGGAAAAAGTTAAAGAAGGGCAAGGAGATTGGGGGTCTCAGGTTCAAAGATTTTCAGGATTTTAACATCTCCCTCCTTGCTAAGAAAGCTTGGAGAATGATGCAACATCCCAAAATTTTTTTGAGTTCTCTACTACGGGATAAGTACTTCAAAGTTGGGGATTTTCTTTATTCTTAACCTAAGAGCCATATATCGTACGCCTATCGAAGCATCCTAGCTGGACGGAACCTATTGAGACAGGGACTAGAATGGAAGATCGGTTCAGGTACGCATATTAACTTGTATAAAGATAAATGGCTTCCTCGAGGAGATGTGTGAAGAGTTATTACACTCCCAGCCCAGATTATGCAAACTTGAAGGTGGCGCACTGTATTGTTAATGGTAACTGGCATGAGGACCGGCTACGCACGTATTTGTGGGATGTTGATATCCAGGACGTTCTCAAAACGCCTCTGACCCAGGTGCAAGCTTCGGATTCGTTTGAATGGGGTTATTTTCAAAGGGCGCTTACACCACGGACACTGGTTAAAAATTGAGAAATGAAGACCACAACTCTCATGCCGAAGCCTCTAGTGGTCAAATAGATTCATGGCTTCGTAATTTGTGGCGTGAAAAAACCCCAGAAAAAATATTTTTCATGTGTGGAGGTTGTGGAACAACTCAATTCCAACGACTGCGAAGTTAAGGGAAAGAGGGGTTTTGGTGCCTATCCACTGTGATGGCTGTTCAATGGGAACCAAAAGTCTCGAACATCTATACACCTCATGCGCAACAACACCCAAGGTACGACATCATTTTTCGGAGGAGATTTCATTGCAACTCGTCGAAACTCGCTACAAGAATGGATCAAATGAATTTTTTCGTAAAAAAGTCCAGAAACTCGAAGAAAGTGGGTGGCGGTGGCGTGGGGGGTATGGCAATCCAGAAACAAGGTGAGGTTCAATGGGAAAGAATGATGAGCTGTGATACGCTCATCAGTTAAAAGAAGGGTCAATTTCAACCTCATCAATCTCCATCTTCAGGTGAACTGTGATACGCTCGAAGTGAACAATATTTCAACTCCAAAAAAGTAAAAACTACCAGTGGAAGGATGACACAAAATCAACACGGTTATTTCATGTGATAAAAGGGAAGCGATCGCGGGAAGTGGAGTTGTTCTACGAGACTCTGCAGGGCTATTTGTAGATGGAAGGCATGAGAGAATCCCATACCACCAGTCGACAAAGATGATGGAGTTGACAGGCATAAAACGGGGACTAGAGTTGGGAGGTGACACGAGATGCATGAGGTTAGTTCTGGAATCTGATTCAAAGCTAAATGTTGATATGCTCAACACTTGGCAAGGTGGAAGAAACAGAGAAGGTACAATTTTCATGGAAATGGTGAATGAGTGCATGCAGATTCGCTCTTTTGATGAAGCAGTTTTCCACTACGTTAGGAGGACTGCAAACAGTGTTGCTGACTTGTATGCTCGTAGGTCTATTAGGTTCTCCTAGTCTAGTCTTTATACGCGACCACCCGATCGGCGCTTAATGTATTGGACAACGATCTTAATAGACTTTTGGCCTAGTTGAAATATATTTTCCCTAAAAAAAACCCTACTCAAGAAAAAAATTGATCTGTCATGCACATTGGCTCCAACCACATCCACCTCAAATTTGGCTAAAACTTAATGAGTATTAACATGAATAGGGTAATTTACACTTTACACTCTCATAATATAGTAATTAGGCAGACCGTACCCTCACTGTTTATCTATTGACAAGGGACACCCCTAACAATTTAATGGAAGGTGTTAAATTACTTTGCTGCCCGTCTTACTTAAATGCATATTTTTGTATCAATCGGAGAAAGTCTTGGCCCTTCAACCAATGCCCTACCTTCTTCTCTTTTTCGGACCATATCCCATCTTCTTCAAAACACCATATCTTTTTCGGCAAAAATTGCGTCGGAGGTACACATATTTTATAAAAACAGGCAAAAGAGTACTCAAATTTCAAAATTGTGCACCACAGGTACTCAAATTTTAAAAATTGTGCTCCAGAGATACCCAACGCTAACTGACGTTACACTAAGTGGACGAAATTGACACTTGTTGTCGTAGTCACCCAACGGATAGGCTAAATTGCACCGGAGGTACCCATAGTTCGCTAAAACAGGCAAATGGATACCCAAACTTTAAAATCGTGCACCACGGGTCCCAAATTTTGGATTTTCGTGCAAGTGGGCACTCTTCTGTTAATATTGGATGGTAAAATAGAAAAAGACTATTGTACCCCTTATTTTCACCTTCAACTTTTTTTAAAATACAAGATTTATTAACAAATCTAAAACAAATAAAAAAAATGATAATTTAATTATTTGATATATGTAAGATAATGCATAATTACGTCAATCTTTAAGTCCTTAATTGTTTTTAACAAAAATCTCAAAATTTCACCTCCAAAAATGTTTCTACTGTAAAAGACTTGTTTTTTTCTTTTAAAAAAAATTGACGTTCATGGAAACCTTGTTTTCGCAATTTATAAATTTGTTCTGCCCTAATTTTAATCAGATGTCAAATGTGTTAGGATTCCAATACGCGAGAGACAAGATAAAGCAAGAACTACAAGAGTAAAATCAAGAACACAATACTTACGTGGTTCAATAATTTTGAGACTAGCTACGTCAACGACCAGACCAACCCGGATTTATTGATGAGAAACCAAAACCAATAACAAGCACCCTCCAGGTCATGACCCTAGCATCTACATATATACTAGTACAATATTTGGAGCTAAAGTAACGACCAAAACTAATCCGAAACAAACTAGGAAACAATATGCCAAAAATTTATTTCCTAACCAAATAAGGCCACTTCCAATTTTTGTTAAAAAAGGACACTATCAATTAGTCAAAATAGACCATCGCATGCTAGGGTTTTGAATCAACCAAAAAAAACCCCAACAAAATGTGATACTGCAGGTTTGAAAAAGTACATTTATTTTTAGGTTAGTATTGTCCAATTCACCTACATACCATATCTTTGTACTCTATTATAACATTAATAATAAACAAATCTATCTTCTACTAAAATTTGAAAATACCGACGTGCTTTCGTATCGTACTAGTACAATTCTTAAAAGTTCTCAAGCTAAAATGAATACTCCTACAATTAGGGGTGAGCAAAACTCGCCCAAACCGGCCGCCCCAAACCGGTCCGCATCAAACCGGTCCGAACTTAACACCCGTTCGTGCTACTTGATTGTGTATGGGTATAGAATTGCAAACCCGAACTAACTATGATTGATCATGGGTTTGAAGTTGGAAAAACCGATTAGGGCCGGTCCGGTCCGATTAAAATTTTATAGAAAAAATTTACATATTTTTTAGTTAGATAATACCGTCCAAATACAATTTCATAAGAACGAACAATCATTTTAGTTGATTTTCCTCAATTTATGCATTAATATGATTTTCATCAATTAGAATGTCAGATTCGGCTTTTTTATGAGTTAGTAAGATTGAAAAATGTTTCTTTTTTCCGATTTGCACTAAATATGTCTTGTTTATAGACATAAGTTTGCTAATGGTTTGTAACATTTTGAACCCGCCTAACCCGGCCGAACCGGTCCGAGTCGAAAGGCATGATCGGGTTTGGGCTTGTCGACTACTTGATTGGGTTTGGGTATCAATATGACCAAACCGGGATCATTGGGTTGGGTAGGGATGGCAATATGGTCATATCCGATCTGAGATCCGAGCGATCCGAGCCGGATGGATCGGATTCGTCCGATCCAATTGAAAATGGATCGGATTTGGATCCATAAAAATAGATCCGATCGGATTTGGATCTGAGGGCAGGTCCACTGGGTTCCGACCCGATCCGATCCGACGTATATGTGTGCTTTACAAATATACCCCTATTACTTATGTACTAAGATTTGTAAGAAGAATACAATAATAACTCCAGCATACAAAGCTCTTTTTTGTGTTTTAGTTTTCATAACTTACGTACATGCGTTAGAGTATGAAATAGTGTTATTTTCTAAGTTATTTTTTGCATTTTATTACTTATCCAAGCTGGATCCGATCCGAATTCAATTGAACCACGTACTATATGGATTTACGGATCGAATTGGATCAGCTTTATGAAACCCAATCCGATCTGATCTGAATTCGGTGACGACCCGAACGGATCAGGATTCTATTTCTCCTAGTCGGATCTGGATCGGGAAGGGTCTGATCCGATCCGGATCCGACCCGTTGCCATCCCTATTGCAGGGACATAACTTTTATTCATTTGAGATACTTCAAAAATGTTTTGTTTGCACTATCGAATTACTTTCTAATGCTGGGATGTATCTGCAGCTCCTGAAAATTTTGGTGGCCAAGTGACCCGTACCTTCAGCATACCTTTGCCTCTGGAACCTCAAACCCAAAAGGGCGTAATTGTAATGCTATTAAACTTTGTTTCACTGCGCTTTTGCCCATATTTGATGAATTCTTTAAAAAGGGTACTTATTCCACTATGAAATGCGTCCAATTTTACTTTCTGATTGTGTCGACCCAACGTAGGCTATTAAGTAAGATGTCAGTGTCGAATGATTCTCCCTCTACAATTAGAATGTGTCACATCTTCCTCTCCATCATGACTTTTTGACTCGTATCTGAATTACTTTGATCCGGTGATTTTGATAGCTCAATGATACGATTTTTTGATAATTGTTTCGCCTTGTTGTAGGGCAACTTTTATTCTACAACACTATAAAAAGTATTCAAAAATTGTATCATCTTGCTATCCAAATTACCTAATCAAAGTGATCTAGTCAATAGTAATAAAAGTCAAGATGGGAAGGAAGATGTGAGACACGGTACTTGAATATCTCAAACTCTCTATTCTCGACAAGGCTTGATTTCGATTGTCCCCGTCTCGCCCTTTAAACAAATTACACACCCCGAAAATCACTTTGTTTGCAGATTCCACTATGAAATTATTGGAGAGAGGATCAATGTGGTCATGCATCCACTTACTTTTAGTTATCGCCGGAGATTGTAAACGCCAACATGCAAGTGACACACTCCTACATATTCAAATTGAAATAGAGATATCCTCCAATTGGAAGATGCTCACATTTTGGAATGTTGCCCACAATAATAATGTGTCCTTGTCTACTCTTTGTCTCCCCCCTTCTAGAACACTTATCAACCTTTTTATTTTCTCTTTTTCCCCATTGCCTTCTAGAACATTGCTTTTCATGAAAAATCAATCTAAAACCATATAATAGAGCTCCAAAATCGACCATTTTTTATTTGAAGCAACCCATATTAAGAACTTTTGTTGCTGAGAAGGTTTTTCTTTTTCTTTTTAGCTTGTTGAGAGAGGTAGAACGAGACGTTTTCGCTAGAAAATGATACAAGTTCTAGTGCAAGTTTGGCGATTCGGTTTCGAAACTTGTTTGGGTAGGATGTAATGGAATATTGGAATGGTTATAAAGATATGTCATACCTATATCTTTTCATTTTCCTTGCTTGGGTATGTATAAACGACAGCACAAAATATACAAACCCCCCCCCCCCCCCCCCCACACACACACACACACTTACTATAGTCCACCCTCTTTATTTGGGTAAAAGATACTTCCACCCCCTTACGTTTGATGCCAAGACACTTTCACCCCTTCGAATTCGGGAATTGACACTTTTATTCTTATGTTTTTCAAATTTTAGGATATTTACACTCTCTAACTGTGACATCATTAGTCAGCGGGCGGTTGTCCGTGACTATAGCAGTCTCGGACACAAATTCGCTCTCTTAGAGTAGGGCTGTAAATGAACCAAGCCGTTCGCGAACAACTCGTGTTCGGTCCGCCAAAAACTCGTTTGTATTCGGTTCAGAAAAATAAACAAACAAACTCAAACATAAGATTTTGTTCGATTAATAAACAAACTAACACAAGCTTTGGCTCGTTTGTTTTGTTTTGTTCGTGAACAATTGTTATTTACATATGCTATATGTAATCTTATAAGTGCAATGTATTTTTTCAAAATTCATAAGTGAATTTACTTTAATTTTTTTTAGTTTTCTTGTGTTTTAAGATAGTTTTAGGGTCTATATGAATGAGATCATTGCGAAAAAATTATCGTAAAATGTTAAGATTAAGAGATTGACACATAATTGTATTAATATTTCCTTAACCACTGGCTCGATTGCAGGCTCGTGTTCGACTTGAGTTCGAATAAAGTTTAATCAAACAAATTCAAACATCCTAAAAATCGTTCGGCTCGAGTTCGTGTTCGTTCTTATTTTAAACAAACCAAACCCAAACAACCGATATTCGGTTCGGCTCGGTTCGTTTACAGTCCTCCTTAGAGTATAATATGACACAATGAGGGGTATAAGTGTCCTATAATTTAAAGCGTAAAAGAGGTGAAAGTGTGATTTACCAAACATGAAGGGGTGATTTACCAAACATGAAGGGGTGAAAGTTGCTTTGCATCAGACCTAAGGGGGTGAAAGTGTTCTTTAACCCTTTTATCTGCCTAAAAGCTTATATTGGGTTGGATGTATTAGAAGCCCATGAAAAAAAGAAAAAGACCAAGTGCGTGTTTGGTTCGTGATTTTAATCTCAATTCTGCCAACAAAAAAAAAATCGTTTGTTTCATAAATTTTTTGAGTCAGATTTTAATTTAAGTTGATTAATAATCTGCAGATTATATAATTTCCAATTCTGATGATTTTTTAGGTATAACGTCTAATTACCATACTCTATCATCTCGTTAATGCATGAATAGTTACTCTGTGCGGACGCATAGCATCTTAGACGTATCACAAATTCAAAAAACATGTTTATTGTAAATTTGGTGGGAAAAACCACGGGTGTTGCCAAACGCAATTAAATTTAATTCCAGATTTTCATCGCATGTGAAACAGTTTTCAGATTATAATTTCATCCAGCTTATTCATCCTCTATTATTTTTATCTGATTATTCAGATTTTAAGTTGGAACCAAACAGGCTCTCAGTGTCCTCATAAAAATTCTAAACTTGACAGCAACCGAAACTCTTATACAGTTATATGTACCCTCATTCATTCTTACACTAGTAGTTCACATATTCTATCGCATCCTTCATCATATCGTATCTTATCTTGGCAAGAAAAGAAGCTGTATCGTACATTTATCTCAGCACTGTCATACGTTTTACTTCATATCTCAGTATATGCTTCACACCCCTCATTATACTAACCCAAACTACTCCTTAATGTAGATGACAAACATTGTCTTTTGCAGACTGATGAAGGGTCAGGGTGCTTTTTCATTGTAACAGCAATGGTGACTTTTCCAAAAAGTCAAATTACATATTCATTACACTCAATCATGGATTAAAAAAGGTTTAAACCCTTTTGGAGATTGGTAATTTGACTTCACAATTTACATTTAAAAATTGATTACCAGTAGAGTTTAACCTTCTTTAGTCGCATAAGCACGCCAAGTGGCCGAGATTGATCACGTGGTGTAGAGATTACTAGCCGACTTTGAGATTATCTTAGTAATTTCGTTGACAAAATAAAACGTCGGCGATTGGAAGTTGGCTTTTATTTTTTCAGGAACATGTCGAATACGTTATGGTGGCTTTTCCGATAACCTTTGACTTCGGTATTTTAAATGGATGGTGGTGTCACTTGTCACAAGATTTCGTTAAATGTCGGCATGTTCCACGCCTACTATACGCTAACAATCTTATTACTTTCATTGCAGGACTGATCAATGTTTACGTAATGTGAACATGGTTAGATAACTAACATCGTTTGAAGATTGTTTATTATATTTTTCCTCTGACGAGGCCTTTGATAGTAGTATTGGATCTCGTTCAATTAGGGTTTCAATCCCTTCAAGGTGGCTTGGCGGAGTATAATAGCCGTAATGTGTCATTGTTTCCCTTTTTCTTCTTCTTCTTTTTTTTTTTTTTTGAGAAATTGATGTGTCATTGTAATCTATCTCGTACTTTTATCTTAAACAAATTTGTTGTTATTTTTTGCCGCTTATATGGATGATTTTTCAAAATTTGAGACTCTGTTTACTAGTTTAGTTAAAAATAAAACAACAGTATAAAAAAAAAAATTGTCCACCCTGCCTCTAGTTAGACATGAAAGCTTAGGAGAAGCTCTGTATGAATTGCTTTAAAATAAATTGTGCGAAAAAAGCTAGTTGGAAATATGAAGAACTAAAAAATCTAGGTCTGTATCTCGGGTGAGGTGGCCAGGCGGAAGCCTAAGACCCAGTTTGGGAATGCTTCTGCTGCCAGCACAGCTTCTTTCCGACAGCAGAATCAGTTTTAGTGCGTTTGGTAAAAATAAAATTTCTGTTTTTTCCGACAGTTTCTGCTGTCCCACAACAGCTTTCAGGAAGCGAGGGGGGAGATACTTTCCCGAGAAGTGTTCTTGATTAATATATCTACAACCGATTCTAACCTTAATTTTTTTTAAACTTCATAGTTATTTTGAAGTAATAAATGTCACATATTTTTGTCATTTTTCATCTCATAGCAACTTCGTAGTTCATTTTACTAAAGGGACTAGGACATAGAATAAGGCTTGTTTCAAAGCTCTTGGTAGTGAAAACCTCCCCAAACAGGTTATTACAAAGCCAACTGCGATGCAACCTGGGAAAAAGAAACAAACGAAGATTTTCGGGGATGCATTCTCAAAAATTGCATAGGCCAATTCATTGGAGGAGCTTGGTTTAAAGTAAAACCAGAATCTAAGGCAAGCAGAGGCCATTGCTCTGAGAAGAACCTGCATGATGGATCTTAAAGTCCTGAAGGTGGGACTGTTGAATGAGACAATCAAGTGGCAGTCCATCAAGTGGATCTAAGAAAACCTAATTTTGGGAAGTTGACAAATTATGCCAGGACATTAGAGTCTCTTCAGACCAAAACAAGGATATCCATTAAATGGATTCCAAGGTCAGCTAATATTGTATCAGATAGTTAAGTGAAATTAGATAAAAAGAAAGGAGTTTCTTGTGGAAGACCGCCTGATAAAATTAGAAGATGTATTAGAGAAAGTTGTGGTGTTAGTTTCTATTGGTTTAGTAAATTAAATGGACCAAAAAATACGCCCTTTAATGTGACCTGGTGGCATAATGTGCTAGAATCTTCTTCGTATATAGTATAATCAACCAACCTTACTTCAAAACTGTCAAAGCAAATGGAATTGAATTTTCCCGAAGTCTTATTCTCGTTTTTTTTAAAGTTGTGTAGTTGAGTGGTTAAAATTTCTGAGTCAGTTCATTAAAGTTTCGACCCTCTCCAATGGTAATATGATTTTTCTTTTTTGAAGGTTAGTAATGTGTTGGAATAGGAATTGCATGATGTTCAATATACTTAACAAGAAAAAGCACTTAGCAAGGACAAAAAGAGAAATCGAAAAACATGTAAAGCAAAATGCATAATTTATGGCCAATCACAAAGTATATGCGAGCAGCGTGGTTATAAAACCACTCAAATTCTGGAATTCACCAATTTCTTGCTAGTTATGTGTCATTGATGACGTGATTGTTCAAAAACATGTAAATAAATAAGAATCTGACCCGGATAATAGGAAACTAGAAAGAAGAAGACAAATGAAGCAACTTAGAGCACATGTGGAGGCGATCAAGCATCGAATCTTTTATTTTGATAATGTTTCATGATCGATGGTACATCACTATGATATAGTTTAATAGAACAATTTGCAGTATAAAATTCATTAAGGACAGTGTTGCCATAATGTTATGCTCAAGTGGCGGAGCCTGAATTTGAGGCAATGGGCACAAATTTGGAAAACGAAATTCGCGTATCAAATTGACAATCCGATTGTTGTTAATTTGATATCAAATTTGTATTTTTTTTTCACAAATTTCAACCATTTATCAACATAGAGCCGGTTTGGTAATGTTTTTGCTTTCTAAGACGCTGTTTTTCGAATCTAAAAGTCGTATTTATGTGTTAAGTAAATTTTATTTTTCTGAAACCAGTTGCTTCCCCACAACAACGTTTGACTTAAATCAATTTTGGCAATAATTTTGGTCCAACGCAAAAGTCAAAGGTGGCAAGTTTATTGGCAATGGATTGCTAACTTTGTTTCCTTGTTTATTGGCAGTGGAGTGGGATCAATATATTGATCAACAGTACACAGTACACACATACACAGGCAGTGAGGGTTGGGAGTTTGAGAGTTATTAGTAAGCTTTTCTAGTGCGTGTGTTTGTGGGTGTTTGGTTCTGGTTAGGCGCCGTGGCTATTGTGGCCACGACGTGCACTGTAATCGGGTTCTCTTCTCAATCAAATATCAGGTTCTGGCCGTGGAGGTAGCTAGTGGGTTCGTTGTGAATTCATTAGTGAACCACGTTAAATATCTGTCTCGTTCTTGTCTCGCTTCATTGTCCTTGCTCGAATACCCCCAGGTTATAACAAACTGGTGTCAGAGCCAGGTTAAGAGGATCAGCTATTTTTAACAAACTGGTATCAAAGACAGGTCAAGAGGAACACCGATTTTAACAAACTGGTATCAGAGCAGAGGTTCCAAGATTCTTGTGGAGCCAAGAGCTAGGATTTTACTTTTTGGTGGAACTCAAAGCTAGGGTTTCGCGATTCAAGTTGAGCAGGCTATCGGGAGGTTGGATTTCGAGATTTCGCCAAGAACAATGTCTGGTTTGGCAAAAAAGATCGATATGTTCGTGAGACAGAAGCAGGTACACCCACCATCTGAAGCCCCGTGGAGGGGGCTATCCGGGCTCCTGTCGGAGCAATCTGGCGCGCATCTGATTAGGCGTGCAAGGGATCTGGTAACTCCAGCACGCATTCGGTACTGGCGCAAATCTGGCGGTTCACGCGCATCTGGGGTTCTAGCGATTGACGTTCAGGGGTGTAGATACTGCTTTCTGACATGACAGATCTTGGCCACGTGGCAGCCATCCAGCACACCATATTGTGCTCCATACACACTGGATCACCAGCCGAGCTGATCCATGTGGGGGCTGCGAGACAGAGCCCTCGCATACCACTGCACGGGACCTGTAGGGACTTAGTGGTTTGGAGGCTAGAGTAAGCCCTGTCGCGTGCGAGCCAAGCCCGCACGCGACCTTTAGTAACTGTTTTGAGAGATCTATGGCACGAGCTCCCTAGACCCGGTCAAACCCGGTCAACCTCGTAACGGTTCCGGTATTCGCGCACCACGTGCTATAACGGTTCCTATATACTCGGACGAACGTGCCGTTATGGTTAAGCTAATTAAGCCGCCATTAATGGGCGCATTAACCACACTACAACGGTCATGTTCTCCAGTATATATAGATCGTTAACCTTTCCATACAAAAGAGAACACACTTGCCATACGCGGAAGCTCTGCCAAACCTCTGTCTCTCTCTCAGACATTGCTACTGACTTACTCTCTCCCTACACACACCCCTATTCTTCCTGTGCGATCCCTGATCCACTGCACACGGTGCACACGGAGGTCTCCCCGCCGGAATCTCTTGTACACATTTTGGTGAACCCGACGTGAAACTTACCAGCAAAAGCAACCATGTCTCAGGAGGATGATGTCAGCAACCGGTCGCCTTCCACCGAAACTCCCTCGGGAGACGAGACCCGCCGTACTCCGACGACTCCCGGCGAAGCACCGACGTTAGAGTCTTTGGACGCCACCGTCCAAGGTCAGGCGAAAACTCTCAAGTCTCAATCCGCGCAATTAGAACAAATCTTGGCTGTTCTGGTCACCCTCGCGCCAAATCCTCCGCCAGCCACCGCTATCCCTCAGGGAGGAGGAACCCCTACTGCTCCAGGATTGGGAGTACCAGCCACACCTCCCAACCCTCATCTGCAGACTCCACCGTCGGCTGCGCAACTACCTTCGGTTCAAGGATCAACGGCACAAATGCTGCCTCCTGCTGCTCACGCCCCTCAGCCCTCGGCTTTGGCGTCCAACCCAACTTTGCAGTACCCTTTGCCTCCCCCAACGATGATCTGGGGAAACGCGGGTACTCAGTATGCTCCCAATCCTCCGGCGACATATGTGTCGCCACCGCCTACGGCAACCCCTCCAGCGACTACTGAGGGGAGCATTCCAGAATGCATGACGTCTTTGCAAAAGCGCGTGGACACCATCCTGGCTCATCAGTCATTCGCGGATACCATTATCCCGAAGTTAGACAATGATCCACCTATTCCACGAGTGATCTATCTCATGCCTAACCCGGCGGGGTACAAGGCTCCCAAATGGGATAAGTTCGAGGACGTCAATGGAAACGCTCATGAGCATGTCATGCGTTTCATTGATGTCATGGGCCCGTACGGAGCCGATCCCAAACTGCTGATGCGAGAGTTCCCAAAATCTCTTGGGAACGTAGCATACAAATGGTACCGGACATTGGAGGCCGGATCCGTGAAGACTTGGGACGACATGGTCCAAAAGTTCTATACCAAGTTCTTTCAAATGGAGGAAAAGGTGACAATGATCCATCTCTCGCGGATGTACCAGAAGCGCGAGGAGGATGGGATCACCTTCATCAAGAAATTCCGGGCGAAATCCTTGGAGTGCAAAGATCCAATGTCCGAAAGCCGGCTCGTGGAGATATGCCTACAGTGCATGCGAGATGAATACAAAGGTATGCTCATCAATTTGCAGACACCTACGTTTTCAAAACTAATTGAATGCACGAAGAACATCGAGCCCATAGTCGAGAGACAGAAAAAGAAGAACACTCCCGAGCGACCTGCGAGCGGCACCACTTACAAGATCGGAAGGTTCAGCTACAAGCGGGGACGCGAAGCTGAGGTCAATACAGTTTCGCCCCAGAAACAAGCGAAGGTTGTGAACTTCGATGTACCGCCTCTGCCATGCTCAGTAGAGGAAGCGAGTGACCTCTGCAAACAGTGGCGCAAGGACGGCGTCCTGCCACCGCTCGAGAAAACACCCTCCAAGGAGATATGGCATTCATTGGCCAGACATGTCGACGGCTGCAGCCCTGATACAAGGGAAGTGCGAAAGTTGCGCACTAATCAAAGACTCTCTACTCGTCGCCCTAACCGATGACGACACGGACTGGAGGAAGCCACTGTTTGATTTCCTCACCCAGGGCACCGTGCCCGAATCGAGAAAAGAAGCCGAAAAATTGAAAAGGAAAGCATCTCGATACGTGGTACAGGAAAACCTGCTTTGGCGAAGAGGTCACGAGGGCAACTTGCTGCGATGTCTAAACGGCTGAGAGGCACAAGAAGTCATGGACCTTTCTCATCAGGTGGAGCATCAAGGAGGTGCGAAATTATGCAGACAGCTCCTCTCAATCGGATATTTCTGGCCCACGATGGAAGTCGATTGCCGTACCAAAGTGCGACGTTGCCAGGAATGCCAATTCAAAGGGAACCTAGTGCACGCTCCTGCTGTGGATCTACATGCACTAGGGACGCCATGGCCATTTCACACATGGGATCTGGACTTCATCGGTCCCATCCGGCCAACGTCGCACGGGAATCATTTCATTCTCACCGCAACCGAGCTGTTCACCAAGTGGGTGGAAGCAATACCACTAAAGACGGCAAATGCGTTGGCTGTGGTCAACTTTATCCAAGAAAGCATCGTATGCAGGTTCGGAATCCCAAACACCATTCTTTCAGATAACGGTACTCCTTTTGTTAATCGCCAGGTAGCTGCGAAATTAGCGGAGTACAATATCAGGCAGATATGTTCTACCCCTTACTACCCAAAGGGAAACGGACAAGCCGAAGCGACTAACAAGACGCTGTTGAGAATATTGAGCAAAATGGTCGCAGACGACCACAAGAAGTGGGCCGACTCTCTAAGCATAGCTCTGTGGGCCTACAGAACTTCTCCAAGGACACCCACAGGGGCCTCGCCATTTCTACTGTGTTATGGGGCCGAAGCTGTGGTACCTGCGGAGGTTAGAGTCAATTCGGCAAGGCTGGCCTTCCATGCACTCTATGAAAATCAACGCGATCATGACTTAGTCTTGCTGGAAGAAAAGCGAGAACAAGCCAAAAGAACTAACAAGCGGTACCAGGAAAGAATCGCTCGCGCCTACAACAAGACAGTCCAGCGAAGGGATTTCGCAGTCGGAGACTTGGTCTTGCGCGCATCTGACCATTGCATGCGAGAAGCAACTCACCCAAAGTTCGCAGCTAATTGGGAAGGACCATTCGAAGTCACAGAAGTCTTCGATAGTGGCTACTGCAGCATACGAAGGTTGCACGGCACAACCTCAACTCCCAGTTCAATCAACATGCGCTGGATCAAGAAGTACTATCCTTGACTTCTCTCATTTCATACGTTTTATGATAACGTGCTTAATGTCTCATGTGGCTATGATTTACGCAATCTCCTCTCCCATATGAGAGGATTGTAATCCCATCTCTCCCATATGAGAGCGTTATAATAAAAGAATTCTCCCAAATGAGAAGTTCATATTTCTAGCTGTTTATGTTGCTCTATTTAATTTGTTATTACTGTTAACAATGGTTTATTCACTGCAATAGCAATCCATACAAACTGCGATCTTAATTGATCATATAAGCCTATCTCTACGATAGCAACTAATGCAAATGCGATCTTAAGTGATCATCTAAGCCTATCTCTTACGATAGCAGCCAATGCAATGCGATCTTAAGTGATCATCTAAGCCTATCTCTTACGATAGCAGCCAATGTAATGCGATCTTAAGTGATCATCTAAGCCTATCTCTCACGATAGCAGCTAATGCAAACGCGATCTTAAGTGATCATCTAAGCCTATCTCTTACGATAGCAGCCAATGCAATGCGATCTTAATTGATCATCTAAAGCCTATCTCTTACGATAGCAGCCAAGCGAAAATGCGATCTTAATTGATCATGTAGAGCCTATCTCTTACGATAGCAGCCAATGCAAATGCGATCTTAATTGATCATCTAAAGCCTATCTCTTACGATAGCAGCCAAGCGCAAATGCGATCTTAATTGACCATCTAAAGCCTATCTCTCACGATAGCAGCCAACGCAAATGCGATCTTAATTGATCATCTAAAGCTTATCTCTTACGATAGCAGCCAAGCGAAAATGCGATCTTAATTGATCATGTAAAGCCTATCTCTTACGATAGCAGCCAAACGCAAATGCGATCTCAATTGATCATCTTAGCCTATCTCTAGCGATAGCGGTCTATACAAGTGCGATCTCAAGCCTATCTGTTACGATAGCAACTTATACGCAAAACGATCTTATCTGATCTTCTCAAGCCTATCTGTTACGATAGCATCTTATATGCAAAGTGATTTTAGTTGATCACCCAAGCCTCTGTTACGATGGCGACGCATGCGCAAGATGATCTTACTGGATCTTCTAAAAGTCTATCTGTTGCGATAGCAATTTATGCGAGAAACGATCTCAAGCAGTTCGCTAATAAAGCCTATCTTTTGTGATAGCAATTCGCACCACTTAACGATCTTAATTGATCTGCTAAAGACTATCTGTTACGATAGCAATGTTGTGAACATGATCTTAAATGATTTACAACGGTCGACTGTAAGCCCATCCGTCGAGATGGCACAGTTGCGAAAATATGATCTCGAATGATCTAGCAAAACATCCGCGAATTGACGTTGCAGATGCGACACCATTCATTAGCATTATGCAAGGCAAAATAAGCCGAAACACATGCGAAATTGTATTTTGTTGTAAAGAGACAGCAGATAATACAGAAAGCTATTTATCATTACGAGTCAAATGACTTACAATTTATCTGTCTAGATAGCAGCTTACAAGCGAAAAGCTCCGATCTAACTACGCAGCCAACATGGCTTACAATACATTCGAAAAGTGGCTGGTAAGCCAGCAGCGATACAGTACGGAAACCCGGACTGCAAAGGATGAACCCGCCGGTTTCAAACACCGGCTACGCAACGCCCAGATCTGCGGGTGAACATCTGTAGCAGGGGGGATCTGGCTCTAAAAGAGCCACATGAAGCCATACGCTCGAGATCCCGCTATCCGACAAGACCGTTGTCAGATATGCACCCCATAACATTTGCCCAAGGAATCACCGGTTCCGGCGATCCACAGGCAAGCAGAAGCTCCAAAGGGCAAGGGCTCCTTGTAGACGGGGATGAACGCGACGGTTCGTCATCCCGAGCTCACAAACGTGAAGGTGACGGATTCTTCTTCGGAGATGCTGAAGAAGAATTCCGCCGTTCATTACGAGACGGTAGCACGGTCACTACGGCGCTGCACCTCGCCACGAGGCGGCCGGAAACATGACCTGCACACATAATACACGAAGAAACTTCTTCGAACACATATGAGATATTATCTGCATTTTCTTTATGACGGTTATAAAGAGCAATAAGCCTCATAAAGTGGATCTTGGAAACTATTTCTATAGCACAAAGCGCAAACTCAGGATTCAAAACTTGAAGTTGCCGTGAATCAACGAAAAACAAGCGTTGAAGCCAGCAGTCGTAAAGACTCACGGCAAAGCACATGTTTGGGATGAAGAACCCAAATAGCAAAGACAGGGTTTATATAGACCCTGTACAGGCTCTTCGGTTGCCTAAGATGAGTCAGCAAAATTCAAAAAGAGGGTAAGTTCAATCACTTACGCCTTGAAAAGCGGTAACAATCAATTACCCTACTAAAGGCTACGACGATTCAGTTGCGTATCCTAACAAATGACGGATAGTCATGATTTGGATGGGCTTCCCAACGGAAGCGTGCTTATCTGCCGAGAAATTAGCGCGAAAATCAAGCAGAGAATCAATTGCTGATGTCATAATTGGATATGCACAGAAATGTCCAATCAAATCCCGAAAAAGGGCAAAACGGGAAAATTCATTGTTCTTGTTAAAAAAAAGGGGGAGAAACCCTAGCAACGTTACATTAATGTTCAAGATATTACATTAATGTTTCAGCTATTTTTCTTGCTATTTTTGCAAAATTCGAAAAATCAAAGCAAATTCTTGATTAAAGAGTCTTGGGGCTCGAACTGCTCGCTCAGCTTCTCCACCTGTTCCACTTCTTGCTTCAGTAGCTCGCATCTAGCATTCATCTCATGATACAGCTTCAGAGCTTCATCAACCTTTTGCTTCTGCTGCTCCACCTTCTGCATTTCGACTGCGAGATTCTGGTGACCGAGTTTCAAAGTTACGGCCGCGCGAATCAGCGTGACTCTGTCCTTAAGAAACTTAAAGCCCATTCTGCCTTGGACTTTGGTCACGAGGTTTTGGCACATGCCACATAGCAATTCAGCACTCTGGACCGAAATGGTCGCAGGCGTAGCCGCAGATAGCTGCTCCAAAATCCAAATGGCTTCAGTAAGGAACAGCCTCCTGTCAAAAGGCCCGATCTCCAGTGATCTCACAAACGAGCGAGGGTACCTGAGACGCATTCGAACCACCCAGTCTACATCGGTTTGCTTCAAACCTGAGGAGACGTCAAAGATAAGTTATGATGTCAAAACTCGCAAGCGAATAATGCGACGTGCGAACAGTAAAGCTCTACTTACCAGTTCCTTCCAGAATCTCATGAAGAGAAGGAATGCGGGCTGCCGAGTTGTTCGAAGACTGCCCTCGCTCCATGACTCTCCTATCAGCTGCGAGCTCCAACCTCTCATAGTCAGAAGGAAGAGTGTAGGCCGCACCAGCTGCGACTGCATTCCCAGCCTGCGAGCCCCAAATGCTCCACGCAGTAATAGGGGCCTCTGGCTCAGTCGTTGCCGGAGGCGAAGGACAGCCGAAGTCGCTTGGCGAAGGACACTCTCAGATGCGAGAACATCAGCAGCACTTGTCCTTCCCACCTCAGCACTAGCATGGACATCTTCATCCATCAACACAGTGTCAGCTCCAGCGTCGTCGGAAAGCTCGATGATGCCCTCAGGAGGCTCACCCGTGTGGTCAGCAGCCGCGACGGGCTTCTCGGTATGGGAGCTCGGAATTGGAACATAGGACGCAGAAGACTGACTTCTCTGCTCCAGCGCAGGTTCCTCAGCATGACCTGCGACATTAAAAGCGATGATATGAGGTAACTTGTGTTATAAGTTATTTTCGCTATCTTTACTAAAGCTAAGAGTAAGCACCTCCACGCGAAGGTGGGATTGAGGTATCCTCGTCATACACTAAGGACGTGGAACCATGCCCTATCAGTATGTCTTCACTAAGCAGGTCCTTAAGAGAAGCGTGACCTGAGGTGCGAATAAACCAGTCATGATTCTGCCTCAAGTGGCTAAAGCCTAGTACGTGCATATCACTCAAATAATTACCTGAGGGTTCTCCGCATTTGCCTACTAACCAACGGCGAATGTCAGCCTTTGACACACCATGCTTTAACGCACCCACAATAACATCTCTATAAGTTACTGCGAGATTGAAGATCTCACCTTTATCGCCGCCTGCGATCTCTTCGAAGTCTGCTTGGACTTGCTCCAAGGCCGCTGCATCCTCCCCGGGAACCTCATCTTCCTCTTCCGCATGAGGAGCCACTTCTTCGGGAAGCTCGTCTTCCTCGCCAACTGGACGCACTAAGTCGTCAACATGCTGCTCTTCAAGGCTCCGCTGTTTCACACGCTCGAGCTCCTCTTCCTCTCGCCGCCTTCTTCTCTCAGCAGCCTCCGCGGCTGTCTTTCGGGACTCAGCAAGAACGTCCTCGCTTATGGGCTCATCTGAAGTGCCAGAAGGGGCATCTCTCTTTTGTCTTTTGGCCACAAGGCCACCGATGGTTTCATCATCATCATCTGCGAGTACCCAACTGGTTTAAAGAGAAGAAGTGCAAAGAAGTTACAATGACGGGAAAAGAAATGCGACGGAGGTACCTCCTGATTCTTCCTCACGCATCACGATTGTTACTTCTTCTTCATCACTCGCTTGGGGCTCCTGCCTCTCTTCTTCTTCCTCTTGATTGAATGAAACAAAGGTCTCAATTGCGAGATCTTTTCGCACTTTGCTGGGCATGCGACCTTTGCCTTTGTCCTTGATAGAAAGGGACCTCACTGGGGGAGAAGCTGGAGCACTTCTAGGGGAAGAAATCGTAATTCCCTTTTGCCTAGGCCTCTTCATTCTCGGCGCCGCAATCGCTGGAGGGGACGGGTCATCTCTGGGAGGAGACGGAGCCGAAGGATTGTCTATCAGCGAGTCGGCAAAAGCCTTCATGACTGCGCGAACTTTTGTTTCGATCTCGGCGTCCATCCTCCATGCAAGCCGGAACGACTCCCCTTGCCTTCTGGTGGCAACAATGGTGTTAACCAGCGATTTGGAGCGATCACCAGCTGCGAACCTCTGCACATGACACTAAAACAGCACAGAATGAAAGTATCAGCGTAAGAAAATCAAAAAGCTTAACGCACGCGAAGAAGTTGCTTACCTCAGCAAACTCCTTGCTATATCTGACGACATGCGTGTCGCCCTTCTTGATTGCGGCGACTTGCTCCTTCAGAATGAAATCAGGGCACAAATGGTTCTCACGGTCCCACAGTGAGTAGCAACCATACTCAGACTCGCTCAAACTGCAATTGGGGCGAAACGGAAAAGAGTTTCTTTTGAGCAAGGGGGCCCTACCTGGCTGCGCCGCCGCCTCCGTCTCAATCCTCGTTTGCTGGGCAACCCAGTATGCGAGCCAGTTCTGGGAACAACCACCCTCGCGAGTTCCCGCAGGCTGCTCAAAGGGAAGATTGCTCATGAAGACCGTCTTGCACTCCTTTGTCAGCAAGCGCTTGTAGCATCCTCTGATAATAGACTGGGGCCAGATTGACGGGGCCACCGCATCGAAACCAAACTGAGGAGAAACCCGAGTAGGGTCAACATCCACCGTAAGCTTTTCATACCTTGGCGCGAGCTCACGAATATGCTCTGCAAGGGCAGGAAGGGAACCTCGTAGACACCAGCAAAAGAACTCACGATAGCGCTCGTGGAAATGCGGTCCCTTTTCAAAGAGAAGTTCTTCCGAGAAGACCATACCTTTGGAGGGGTATAGCTTTGGAAACCATCGTACATTCTCGATACGCGTGGCGTAGGGCCTGGCAGTAAACTCCTTCCGTTTGTCGCATATCTCCAAACGCACTTGGGGTTGCCTGTTCCGAACCATCTCGCAGCTCTTCCGCTGTTGCGTGCTTCTGTCTCGCCTGGGGGACACCACTTTTCAAGTTGGAGAGAAGTTGGAGCATAAGACGGCCAGCGCTCGAACACCCACATTGTCAAAAAGGAAATATTGACAAAGGTCAGTACATCGAGGCGGCCACGCGACTCCCTCATAGCAAGAACCAGCTGATCAAGCCTATAGTACAGCGTGCCCAAGACCAAGGGTCCGAGTGCGACACTCTGGCCAAGAGCGAGCCTCACAGCAAGTGGCAACACATGATAGAAGACTCCGTCATGGGGGTGACCATCAATCAAGTACCTCGACAGCCAGGCACAGAGAAAAGCACAAAGGGTCAAGTGATAACCCTTACCCTCTACGTAATTCTCGGCCTCTGGATCCTCGCTCAGGAGTTTCTTAGTAATGCTGTTGTTCGCATAATCTCGGAAGAAGTACTGCAACCACTTGTTCCAGGTATTCTTCGCAGACGTATCAACCAGCTGCCAGTTCGGAAGAGGCTTTGTAGTAGTCCACCGAGTGGAGATTTTCTTTACTTCTGCTAGGCACTCCTCCATCTGCGTGTACAAGGAAATTTCCGCAGATGTCCTCAAGGGACTCAGAGGGTCCACCTCGCCCATGGGGGAAAGCTCGTACAGCATTTGGACGTCCTCGAGCGTGGGGGCAGCCTCGAACTCTGCAAAATGAAACGTATGAGTCGCAGGCGAGTAACGGGACAGAAGGTCTAGAAGCATGGACTGATCCAACTTCACGGCAGCACCCTTCATAGCACGGATAGCAAAGTATACGCCGGCTTCATTAAGAGTCTCGGCGTGATGATCCAACACGTGGTCAATCCACTCATCCATATAGTCCAATTTCTGGACGAACGCCTGAGTAGAAATCGCAGTATATGGGAAGTGCCCGTTCTCGATCCCCAATCGAACTACATCCTCGGAACCAACCAACTCGAGCAAGGCTGAGTTAACTGGGCGAGTCAGCGTCAGCAATCGCTCAACTGGAACAGGATCAGGCATCCTCTTCGCCTTTACCCTCGCATGGTAGAAATCTTTGCCGCCTAAAAAGGGGGCTTTTCGCCACAAGGCCTGCGGAAGGTCGGGTATCTCTTCATCTTCCTTGACGGGTCTGGTTACTCTTGTTTTGGCCATTCCTGCGAAAGAGCAAGAAAAAAAAGGGGGGAGAAATACCACACTTCAGTTTGAATTTTGGAATTCAAGATCTATGCGAAGGAAAACGAACAGTTCCGGTACCAATTTCAGAAATTGGGGAGTTGCAAGATCCAATATTGTTGAAAGATTAAAACGAAGCGGGTTCAAAGATCAAAACCTCTTCACAAATTCCATGGGTTTGCAGATTCAACGCAGTTCAAGGCAAACACTGGTATCTTAAATCAAAAGTAAACGAGGCCAACCTTATTTTCTTGAAGCCTGCTTGGATATGCACAATTGAAGAATACGATTTGCAGTTCTGAACTGGTGATTGATTATCTGGATCTGCTCTCGAAGATCTCCGGGTACCATTCACTTTAAGAGAAAGAAGTGATGCTTTGCAATAATGGGGGATACAGGGTATTTATCCAAAACAATGAGGGGTTGCGTCCTTTCGATAGTCGAATCGCAACCGTCACCGTCGAATCGCGCAATCACAGGACAAGCTGACGTCACGCCTAAAACCCTAAAGGTCAGACGGCACGACTCTAGGGGTTTTAGGTCATAATGACACGCACAGGGGGCTGAACTTACCCGTATTTGAATTGGTGCGTGGCGGCGACGCGTATGTTGGTTTCCGCGCATGGAAGTCTATACGGCTATGAGTCTTCACGCGCAGAAAGGGGGCTAATGTAGATACTGCTTTCTGACATGACAGATCTTGGCCACGTGGCAGCCATCCAGTACACCATATTGTGCTCCATACACACTGGATCACCAGCCGAGCTGATCCATGTGGGGGCTGCGAGACAGAGCCCTCGCATACCACTGCACGGGACCTGTAGGGACTTAGTGGTTTGGAGGCTAGAGTAAGCCCTGTCGCGTGCGAGCCAAGCCCGCACGCGACCTTTAGTAACTTTTTTGAGAGATCTATGGCACGAGCTCCCTAGACCCGGTCAATCCGGTCAAACCCGGTCAACCTCGTAACGGTTCCGGTATTCGCGCACCACGTGCTATAACGGTTCCTATATACTCGGACGAACGTGCCGTTATGGTTAAGCTAATTAAGCCGCCATTAATGGGCGCATTAACCACACTACAACGGTCATGTTCTCCAGTATATATAGATCGTTAACCTTTCCATACCAAAGAGAACACACTTGCCATACGCGGAAGCTCTGCCAAACCTCTGTCTCTCTCTCAGACATTGCTACTGACTTACTCTCTCCCTACACATACCCCTATTCTTCCTGTGCGATCCCTGATCCACTGCACACGGTGCACACGGAGGTCTCCCCGCCGGAATCTCTTGTGCACAAGGGGCAATCCGACTCCCGATGTGGAGCATCTGTCTTGTGAATTGAATAAGGTTCTGGCTCATGTGTTGCCGGAACTCGTTGGAGTTGGAGCAACGACATGGAACATATGGCTCGTGGGATTTCTGGAACGCGCATCTGATCATGGTTCTGGCGCGGATTATGCATCTGGCGCGATCTGTTTCTGGCGAGCATCTAGTGCATCTGATACATACGGGGCGCGTCGGGCATGACAATTTGTGGCACTCGTCATCGGTGCATTTGGTCTGGTTTCAAGGTTGCTAAGATGATTCAAGTCAAGGTGTAGATTTAGGAAAGTTTGACTTGAATCAATTTTAGCAAAATTTTGGTTCAAGGAAAAAGTCAATGGTGGCAAGTTTATGGGAAGTGGATTGCTAACATTGTTTCCTTGTTGTGGTAATACACCGCCCCATAGAGTAGTATATTTAATGGATCAATATATTGATCAACAATACACAATACACACATACACACGCTGAGAGGGTTGAGATATTGAGAGTTATTAGTAAGCTTTTCTAGTGTGTGTGTGTGGGTGGGTTTTGGTTTTGGTTGGCCGTCGTGGTCGCTGTGGCCACGGCGTGCAATGTAATTGGGATCTCTTTTCAATAGAATATCGGGTTCTGACAGTGGAGGTAGCTAGCGGGTTCGTTGTGAATTCGGTAGTGATCCACGTTACATATTTTTCTCGTTCTTGTTTCGCTTCATCGTTCTTGCTCGAATACCCCAGGTTATAACAAGTGATAACTTCTCCACATGTGTATATGGTAATGAAAATTCTCAACAGAAGATCGACAATCTCAGATTATGAATTAGTGTAGAAACAAATCGTCATCGGGTTCAGAATCTCTCTTTAGAATAGTAATTGTAACACCCCCAAAATGCCCATGCCGGAGGCCCGGGGATGTCACTCCGTACCCGAGGTTAAACCCGAATACAAGGAGATTTTATAACATGGTTCTCAAGCAAAAACATCCATAAACTAATTAAATCAAACCATTATTACAATCAAATTATTCTTGCCTCAAATCGGGCATAAAGCAAACTAAAGTATTAAAACGTCTTAACTGTTCTAATATAAAATGAAGCTACTAATGAATTAAATGATGAAACTACGGCATTAGATGATGAAACGCGTTCCCTTTCTATTCCAGATTTCCATCCTCTAGACTTGTGGTGCGGAATCAAAAAGAAACACCACAGTACAAAATCAGCATTTAATACTGGTAAGAAAACGCCCAAGCATGTAAAATGATGATATGATAGTTATAAAACAATAACTCATTTACAAGTAGAATTTTTTCTCAAACATAGCGGAAATAAAGTTTTGACTCTTGTAATAAAACAAGTGAGTTCCCAATTCCATAATATTTCCAAACCAATTCCATAATCATTAGGAAATCCAAAATCACATATTAGTTCTTTTTTCATTAACAAAACCAAAATCCATCATTAATAGTTTATTGTGACGGGGGAAACCAACCATCTCGCAAGCATCCAAGATCTAAAGTGTCGACACCCCCCCCTCCCCCCAAAGACTTTTGGCGGCCAGAGGAGTGAGTACATGGAGCTATCCGGGGACTTGCAACCGGATTAAATAAAAATAAATTGAACGGAAGACCGAAGTCAACACACCCAATGCCAATAGTAACCAATAATAAATGGCCCCGCACAACTCTTCCACTTTACGTTATAGTTCATTGTTATTATCACGGTGATATTTATAAGAAAAACATTTAACAAGTAAAAATCACATATTGCATGTCACATCGCATAAACACATTTTGAGACGTAAATAAATACAAGAATTCATTTGACACGAAGGAGTTAGGCACACTAGGCCTGGCATGTTTACTTACCTCGAAGCAAATCAACTACCGCAAATCAATCGACGTACTCGATGTACTCGTCGTCGATGAACTCGTCACCTACACGTAACAATACCCTAATTAAACATAATACTCTAGCCATATAATTGCTATATTATCTACATGCATATGGCACTCGACGGTTTAAGTTTCTGACACCAACCCATCATTCCCAATTAAACTATTTAACTATAACTAAAGAGATCACTAACTAACTAGGTTCACTTTACACTAGTCACAACTCACAAATTCACCCAACACTTGTACTTATGTTCAAGACTTTAAAACAAGTGTTAAAACTCCAAAAATCCAACAAATTTTCATGTCTATACACTCTTTAACAAACCCATCAGCATTAATGAAAAATTCAGCAACTTTCAGTGACCAAAAACAGTCCTATAGCGACAAATTTCAACCTTTTAGCGACCGGAAAGATTGTGTATTAACCCTAGAACATCAACCTAAGTGTCCAACGGTCACGATTTCGACTCCAATTCAATTAACCGGTGATTACCATTCACTTACCCAACCCAACACATCAAACAAGTGATGGCTTTTGATTAAACCTATTTTTTTGTCTTGATTTATATAACCTAGGGTTTATGGGTTGTCATGAACATGAATGGTTTTGATGATTTGAGATGAATATCATGAAATCAAACCAAGTAAAGGATGATAATAAATCTGAAATTTGATGGCTACATGCTACGTGCATGAATTGTAGGCAAGAGATCAAGAGAACAAGAAAAAACAAAAGAAAACAAAACCAAACTGCCGCCCACGGAGGGTTAGACGTGGAGAGAGAGAGAGAGAGAGAGAGAGAGAGAGAGAGAGAGAAAGAGAGAGAAAAGAAGAAAAAGAGAAAGAGAGAGAGATAAATACCTGAACGGAGAGAGAGAGAGAGACGGCAGCGGCGGCGTTGGAGCCGCTTCTACTCCTTGCGTCGGGAAGAGAGAGACCGAGAGAGTGAGAGAGAGAGAGGGACGGGTGAGGGAGAGAGACGTGAGGGAGATAGAGAAAAATAGGGAGAGTGAGGGTTTTATGAGAGTTGGAAAAAAATCAAACTCATAAGGAAGGAAACCCTCTTGAATTAGGAAACTTTACGTAGGAAGAAAAATTGGGCCAAAATAATACCAATTTATGCTAAAAGACACTTTTCCCCCTAGTTTAGCCAAAAAGACAACTACCTCCCCCAAACTCAATTAAAAGACACTAAAACTTTTATATTAAAGTCACAAAGATCCCCCAAACTCTAGTAACCGTTATAATTAACTCTCGACAATTAAATTAACTACCCAAAACTTATAATAATATCACAAAATACCCATATTCACAAAACGGGGTATTTCATCCTTCCTTCCTTAAAGAGAGCTTCGTCCTCGAAGCTTAACCCAAATTCCCAACAAAAAATAAGGTATGAACCTCCACTCAAGGGCACAACTGCTAAATGCAAACATAAGGTTATGAATGATATGCAATATACTATAAGGAATACTGTATTAAAACCCGAAGGATTACATCCTCTCCCCCTTAGAGGAGTGACGTCCTCGGAACTCAAAGTACCTCATCGAAAAGGTGAGGGTAATTCATCCTCATATCCTCTTCTGCTTCCCAAGTTTCCTCTTCAGTGAGGTGATTTGTCCATAAGACCTTTACAATCTTGACACTCTTGTTGCGGGTGTCCCTTGTCTTGGTGTCTAGAATCTTGACATGATGTTCCTCATAACTCAAAGACGGATCCAGTTCTACTGGTTCGGGATCCAACACATGAGTTGGGTCAGGACGTACTTCTTCAGCTGAGATACGTGGAATACATTGTGAACGATCCAAATTCGATGGTAAATCCAATCGATAAGCCACTTCTCCAATCTTATCTATGACATCATATGGTCCAATTTCGGGCTCAACTTCCCTTTATGATTGAACCTCATGACTCCCTTAGTAGGCAAAACTTTAAGAAATGCATTTTCTCCAATTTGAAACTCCAATGATCTCCTCTTCTGATCAGCGTAGGACTTCTGTCTATCCTGAGCTGCCTTCATTCGCTCATGCATAAGTCTCACCTGATCTGTCATCTCTTCAATTAGCTGTGGACCAATTACTATTGTCTCGCTTATATCGCTCCAACACAGTGGTGTTCTACATTTCCTTCCATACAATGCTTCGTGAGGTGCCATTCCAATACTGGCATGGTAACTGTTGTTGTAGGAAAGTTCTATCAAAGGTAACTATCAACCCATGAACCTTGAAAGTCCATAACACACGACCTTAGTATATCTTCCAACGTCTGAATCGTTCTTTCGGTTTGTCCATCCGTAGCAGGGTGGTGTTGACTCAAAGACTTGTAAGTGTGTTTTGAGAAGTAACTGTTTTGAGTGATGAAAGACAAAGACAAATTATTTTTGATGCTCCAAGGCCTTGAGATACAGATCAGAGCTTCAAAGCCTTGAGAGTAGCTTTATTATGCTGAATGCTCTAACAATCTTGTGTTGCAGATTGTATATCTGATAATTAATATCAGAGTTTTGCTGCAAATACTTATGTTATATATTCTTTATATATATAACACAATTGCAGATATCCTGATCAGAGAGAATCAAAGATTTCTGGTCTTAATATTGAAAGACTGTGAAGCATGTTCAGAGCTTCAAGGCCATGAGATGTGCCTTGAGCTTCTAACAGCTTTACAGAGTTAATTTGATTCTTTCTTGCAGGGTTTGATCTTTATTATTATGAATTTTTAATGACTTCTAAAAGTCTTAAACTAGTTTATCATGAGTTATATGTTTCAGAAGTTAATCAGATTATTGTTTTATTCACTCATCCAGTTTTTATTCAGAAACTGGAAATCCAAACAGACTTAGTGCTGTTATATTTCTGGATTTTATTGTTGCTGTGTTTTAATGTTGTTGCAGGTTTGTTAAACATGCAAATGCAATCTCAACAAACTCCAACGGATATCTACTCAAAGCTGTTTGAATTTTAGTTGGAAAAGGATGAGGATTTGCAGGAACTGAGATCCTAAAATCTCTCATTCAGTTGCAGAGAATGGATAAAAGACTGGTTTGAATTTTGAAAGAAAGAGAAGCTTGCAGAGAAATGAGAGAGGTGTGGAAAATTCGTGGGAGATCAGACATTCAAACACACATACATTCAGGCTTCAATTAAAACTTTCAGAAGATCAATCATTCCAGTTTCCTGAAGAACACATCCAGACCTTCACAAGCTTATTCTTCTATTGTGTTCTTCATCTGTTTTGTAATCTGCTTATCTTTTGTATATCTAAAACAACACTAAACCTAGTGGTTGGTTGTTCAAGTGAACAACAAGAGGTTCTTGTTAGCTCAATAGTTAGTAGCTGGTACTAGATAGGTTTGGAACCACAAGCTGTATAGGTGTAAGGGAATTCACTTAGGCTTGATGATCTAGGGTTGTTTCTGTGTGAGTAATAAGAAGTGTTTGCCCAATCCTGGTGGGATTAGATCCCTTAGGCAGAGATTATGTCCATTGGGAATGAACTCTGTAAATTACCTTGTGTTCTTTACTTTACAGTTTTGTTATTTTCTGCTGCAAACAACTCAATCAAACTAGGGTTTATAAACTGTTCAGAACTGGTTATAGTTCAAGGCCTTGAAGCTTTCTGTTTTGCCGTATAAAGTTTCTGACTAGTTTTCTAAAATCTCAAGTACTTGAGATTTGAGTTTCTCACATATTCACTTAGTTAAAATTAGTGTTTGGCAAAAAGTTTCCATACTCTATTCAACCCCTCCCCCCTTCTAGAGTATTTTGGTCCTGTATTTAGTCTACATTACAAACTTTAAATTGGTATCAGAGCTTGGGTCATTAATATAGATCTAACAATCTTGTGACAATGAGTAATGTTGGAGATGGTGGATTCTCACAAGGAAGGGCAGCAAACAGACCTCCATTGTTCTATGGTGATAACTTCATGCACTAGAAGGCATTGATGAAGATGTTCATCATAGATCAAGACATGGAATTGTGTTAAATAATTCAGAATGGTCCTCATGAGTATTACACTACCATAGATGGAGTTAGATGCATTAAGACTGAGGAAAACCTCTCAGTTACTGAACTGGAAAAGGTATCAAAAAATTACAAGGCCATGAATATGTTATAATGTGCTTTTAATGCAGATGAGTTCAACAGAGTGTCAAATTACAAAAGTTCCAAAGAAGTATGGGACAAACTGGTTGTGACATATGAAGGAACAAGCCATGTTAAACAGACCAAGATTAACATACTTCTGAGGCAATATGATCTGTTCAAGATGAACTCAGATGAGACCATCAAGGAGATGTTCAAAAGATTCACTGATGTGGTGAACAATCTGGAGTCATTGGGAAAGAAGTTTTCAAATGAGGAAAAAGTCAGGAAAATTCTGAGGAGCTTGCCAAAAGCCAAGTGGGAGCCAAAGACAACAGCTATTGAGGAAGCTCAGGATTTAAGTCTTCTTCAGCTAGATGATCTACAAGGAAAGCTGCTCGCTCATGAAATGTCCATGAAAGATGTAGAAGGTGATATGAGTGAAAACATCAAGAACTTAGCACTCAAGGCTAAAGACAATGAAAAATCTCAAAGCCTTGAGACTGAAGATGAGCATGATGATGAAGAAGCTTTAGCATTGATCTCCAAGGCCTTGGCCAAAATTCTCAAGAAGAAAAGAAACTCTGGTAACAGGGACAACAACAGAGAGAGATCAAGACCTTGAAGCAGCAAGGACTACAAAGGTAAGTCTTCATCACAGTTACACAAAGCTAAAGTAATGAATTGTTTTGAATGTGGTGATGCAGATCATTTAGTAAGGGATTGTCCACAAAAGAAGAAGAACATGAAATTTCAAAAGAAAGACAGTGACAACAGAAGGAAGAAAGCCATGATGGCCTCTTGGAGTGATTCTGATTCATCAAGTGACCCAGACACAGAAGAAGATCAAGCAAATTTGTGCTTCATGACTAGACATGATGAAGAAAAGTCATCAGACAGACATATTGAGGAAATGGTAAAAAATATTCTTGCTAGACCTTCTGATGTACTTCCTGAAATTCTCAAAAGTATGTTTTTAAATGAGGAAAGTTATAGGAATGAGATTTCTTCTTTAAAGATTAAGATTCATGAGAAGGTAAAAGAAAACCTGGACCTAGTTTTTGCCAACAAAACTGTTGAAGTTTCTAAGACAAAAATTGAATAGGACTTCAAGGCCTTGGACAGCAGGTTCAAAGCCTTGAAGGCTCAGATAAAAGAGATTGTTGATCAAAACACTCTTTTAACTGAAAGATATGCTGATCTAAAGACTCATTCTGAGGATTTAGAACAACAAATCTGTTCTTTGACTGAGAAACTTCAGTTTTACAGGCTCAGAACATAATCTAAATCTCATTCTTGGAGGAAGTCTGAAATCAATGCATAAAAGTGGGATTGGCTACAATCCAAATTTTCCAAAGAAAAACCAAACTACTTTTGTCAAATCTGGTAGCAGACATTCTCCAAAATGTCATTACTGTGGAAAAATTGGTCATATCAAATTAACTTGTTCCTTCAGAAGATCACAACCTCACATTATGAGGAAAACTTATCCTTATCAGCTTAAGGGACAGGTTAGGCAAGGGTTCCAAAATGAATTAGACCACCAAACATGGCTGATTCTGAGTATGACTCAAAGTTCTGCACTTGGTCTAACAGCCTGTTGAGGCAATGATTTACTTTTGCTGGATGTCACCAAGGCCTTGAAAGATCAGAAATGAATATTAGACTGTGGCTGTTCCAGACATATGAGTGGAAAAGAATATGTCTTTACTGAGCTTACAGAAAATCTGGAGGAACAATTACACTTGGTGACAAATCAAAATTCAATATTATTGGTATAGGTAGTATTGATATTGGTTCTACCAACTCTATCTCTTATGTTTATCTTATGGATGGACTTAAATATAATATGCTTAGTATCTCTCAGTTATGTGATAAAGGTTATAAAGCTATATTTGACAAGTAGAAATGTGTGGTGAAAAAATATGAGAAATATGGTGATTGCATACTCACTGCTCCTAGATCATATAATCTATATGCTATGAGTACTAACAGTGTTGCAGGTGACAAGTTAAAATGCCTCAAGACCTTGAAGGAAGACTCAAAGCTTTGGCATAGAAAGCTTGGGCATATTAACATACACACCTTGAATAAACTCATCTCAAAGGATTTGGTAAGAGGATTACCATCACAAAAATTTCAGATGATGAGGTTTGCAAGGCATGTGTACAAGGTAAACAAACCAGAAGCTCATTCAAGCCAAAGAACTTTGTAAGAACTTCTAGACCCTTAGAACTGTTGCATATGGACTTGTGTGGTCCTATATGAGAGTTCAGACCCCAAAAGGTAAGAGGTATATGCTTGTTATAGTAGATAATTATTCTAGATTTACATGGGTGATGTTTATTGGAGACAAAACTGGAGCTTTATCTGAATTTTCTAGACTGTGCAAAGAGCTTCAAACTATGAAAAATTTACCTGTTGAATCTGTTAGAAGTGATCATGGTAGGGAATTTGATCAACTTGACTTTGATTTATTTTGTGCAAAGCATGGCATATCACACAACTTTTCTGCACCTAGAACTCCACAACAAAATGGAGTAGTTGAAAGGAAAAATAAGACACTTGAGGATATGTCTAGAACCATGCTACTTGAAAGTAATTTTCCAAAGTTCTTGTGGGCAGAAGCTGTTAATACTGCCAATTATGTGCTGAATAGATGTTTGATTAGATCTATTTTGAAAAAGACTCCTTATGAACTGTTTAAAGGTAGGAAGCCTAGTGTCTCTTATTTCAAACCTTTTGGTTGTATCTGTTTTGTGCATAATAATGGTAGAGACAATCTTGGTAAATTTGATGCTAGAAGTGATGAAGGTGTATTTCTTGGATATTCTCAAACTAGCAAAGCTTATAGAATTTAGAATAGAAAAACCAAGATTGTGGAAGAGAGTATTCATGTGTTTTTTGATGAAAGTACTAAGGATTCTCTGAGTGAAAGTTTTGCAGATCTAAATTTGAACAAGCATGAGTTTGATGATGATGTTGTGAAAGAGGACAAAGGCAAAACTAAAGTGCAGAATCAATCAGTAGAATCTCAAGACCTTGAACCTCCTGCAGAGCCAAGATCTCAAAGCCTTGAGACTGAAACTGAAACTTTCTATGATGCTCCCTCTACTGAATCAAGAACTCAAAGCCTTGAAGGAACATATTCCTGGATACCAAGAAAGAAGTTTAAGTATCTTGCAGATCATCCAGCTGACAATATCATATCTGATCCAACAGCTGGAACTCAGACAAGAGGACAGTTGAAGAACTTGTGTGCTTTTAATAACTTTGTATCATTGATTGAGCCTAAGAATACTAAGGAAGCACTTGAAGATGCAGACTGGATCATTGCAATGCAAAGTGAGCTGAATGAATTTGAAAGAAACAAGGTATGGAATCTGGTTCCCAGACCAAAAGAGAAATAGGAACCAGATGGGTGTTCAGAAATAACCTTGATGAGAATGGCAAAGTGGTAAGGAACAAAGCCAGACTTGTGGCACAGAGATACAATCAGGAAGAAGGTATAGACTATGAGGAGACATTTTCTCCCGTCCCCAGGTTAGATGTTATTAGAATACTTCTTGCATTTGCATCTCACAATCACATAAAGCTTTATCAAATGGATGTCAAATGTTCTTTTCTGAATGGTTATTTACAAGAAGATGTTTTTGTAGCACAACCTCCTGGTTAGATGAAAACTTCCCTGATCATGTTTACAAACTAGACAAAGCTCTTTATGATTTAAAACAAGCTCCAAGGGCTTGGTATGATAGACTTTCAAAAAATTTACTTGACAACAATTTCAAGAGAGGTATAGTTGATAAAACTCTTTTTATTAAACATCATGAAACTGATTTGTTAGTAGTTCAAATCTATATGGATGATATTTTGTTTGGTGCTACTAATGATTCTCTTTCAAAAGAGTTCTCTAGTCTGATGTGCAGGGAGTTTGAGATGAGCTTAATGGGAGAACTGAATTTCTTTCTTGGACTTCATATTTTACAAATGAAGAAAGGAATATTTGTACATCAAGGAAAGTATACCAAGGACTTATTGAACAAGTACAATATGTCACAGTCGAAGGTACTTAAAACTCCTATGAGTTCATCACTCTCATTAGACAAGGATTCAAATGGTAAGAGTGTGAATCAAAAGGAATATAGAGGTATGATTGGATCTATTTTGTATTGAACTGCTAGTAGACCTGATATTATGTTCAGTGTTTGTATGTGTGCTAGATTTCAGGAAGATCCTAAAGAAAGTCATTTAACTGCTGTCAAAAGAATTTTTAGATATTTGAATGGAACCAAAGACTTGGGGCTTTGGTATCCAAAGAGATCTAATTTATGTTGAGTGGCTATTCAAATGTAGAATTTCCAGGATATAAAGTAGATAGGAAAAGTACTTTTGGATGTTGCCAATTTATTGGATTTTCACTGATCAGTTGGCATTCTAAGAATAAAAATTATGTAGCATTATCAACTGCAAAAGCTGAATACATTGCACCTTGAGCTTGATGTTCACAAGTGTTATGGATTGCTTATCAACTTAGAGATCTTGGCTATAATTTCAGAAATGTGCCTATTCATTGTGACAACACAAGTGCTATTTCAATCTCTAAGAATCCCGTACAGCATTCAAGAACCAAGCACATAGATGTGAGACATCACTTTCTTAGAGATGATGCAGAACAAGGTGATGTTGTTCTATCTTTCATTTCCACTTCAATGCAAATTACTGATATTTTCACTAAACCTCTGCCAGATGATAGGTTTTCATCCCTAAGGATTGAACTGGGTATGTTAAACAAGGATGCATTGGTTTAGGGGGACTATTGGTACTTACTTGTGTTTATATGTTGAAATCACAAAGCCTTGAGATTATACTTTTCAAAGCCTTGAAAGTATAGTTCAAAGCTTTGAAATTTCTATGACTGCAAAAAATATAAAGGCCTTGAGATTGTTCTCCAGGTCTTGAAACATCTGTAATTTTTTTTTAAAAAAATGGATCATCAAATATTATATCTTATCTCTTTAGATAATTGTATAATATTTGAATTACTCATAGAATTTTCTAAAATATCCAAAAATATTTTCAAAGATTCTTTTTGCATGTTGATTTCAGTAGAGTCCTATTATACCTCATTCTTTCAACCTACTTAAGCTGAAAGTCAGGGCTTATTCTTCTTCATTCTCTCTCAATTCTCTACGTCTCTCTGCTCTCTCTCTCTATTTCTCTCAATCTCATTCTCCTCTCAAACCCTAAACCCACAATGGAACGCAAATCAGCTAGGTTCAACAACATGGAAAGTCTTCTGGCAGATCTAAGAAGAGGGCAAACAAGAAGGAGAAAATTGTGATCTCTGATTCGGATTAGAGAACACTCAAAGTTTGCATGAGGACACTCCTCCTGCAAAGAAGATCAGAACAGAAAAGGGAGATGAAGGTTCAAGTATTGATCCATAGAAGGAGACAGAGACTGAGGGTGGTGATTAATCTAGGTCAGATAAGTAGAAAGGGGAGAGAAGAAAAAGGCTGGTGAAGAAGAAAAAGGGAAATCTGCTCAGGAAAGCAAGAAGAAGTCAACTGAAGGAGAACAAGAGAAGGACAAACCTACTGAGAAGAAAACAATGGTTAAGCAAGTTGCTGCTGCAACCAAAAAGGGTTATCAAGGTAAAAATGCACTTCCTTCAGACTGGTTTGTTAGTTCTAAAGTTAGGACAGTTTGGATGCAAGGGTATGCTTCTTCTAAGGTTGCTTTATGTAGTATGGTTCTTGAAGAGTTATTAGATAAACTGGATATTGATTGTATGAGGAAGTTAAGGGATTCTGCAGTTTGGAAGGTGTTAAACCCTAGTTCAAAAGCTTATCCTAGGTTAACTAGGTTGTTTTATCTGAATTTGGTTCAAGAAGGAGATGATAAATTGGTGTTAACCTCTAAGGTGGCTGGGATAAACGTAAGGCTAGATCATAGGACTTTTGCCATAGTCTTGGTCACTCCTAAGAAGTACAATGTTGGTGATTATCCTGATAGGAAGGAGTGTCTAGAAAAGGCCAAAGTTATGTTTTTCATTGATGGTGTTCCCTCTGGTCCCAAGCAGTTGACACACTCTGTGCTTAACTGTAAAGCTAAGATTTTGTTTACAATTCTGATGAGGAGTGTTGTTCCTAGGGAAAACTCAAGAGAGTTGGTTACTGATAAAGTTCTCATCCTAATGTACCTGATATGTCAAGGGTTTGAGATTGACTTGCCAACAGTGGTTATGGAGCATATGATCTACCGTGCTACTAGAACTAGAAACCATCCTCTTCCCTATGCCAACCTATTACCTCTTTTCTTTGAGCATTTTGAGGTACCTGTGAAATGAGAGGAAAAGATTACTGGTGGTTCTGGGTTAATTGATGAGACTGCTTTACAGAGGATTGGAGTGGTTCAGACAGGAAAAGGTCATTGGAAGTTCTATTCAGAATTGTCCAAAGCTGAGCTTGAGGAGAAGGAGTTTGTTAAACCTAAGGGGGCTACAACAGCAAAAGGACAAGCAAATGAGGATTACTCTTTGTTGGTTGAGAAGTTTGAAGATCAGCAGGTTGAGATTGAAGATCTCAGACAAAGGTTATTTGATTTGTCGTCTGAGTTAATCAGTTCAAGGGTTTGATGAATGTGATGAATGGAAAACTGGATGTTGTCATCAAAGGTTTGAACTTGGAAAAGATTCCTACTGCTACTAGTCATGAAACCAGTGTTGACTCAGATGAAAGGCTAGGTGATTTCTTGAAGAAGAAAAAGAAGCCTATTCCAGTGGTGCTCACTTCAAAGGATATGTATGAGAAAACTGATGAAGAAGAAGCTGGTGAGGACACAGGTGTTGATGCAGCTACAAAGGGTGATTCAGTGCAGACTAAGAACAAGAAAGTGGATGAGATCATTGAGGAAGTTGTTGCTGAGGTAGATGCTGAACAAGATGAGAATCAGTCTGCCGAAGATGCTGAAAGTGATGAAGAAGTTGGAGCAGGCTCAGAGAAAGGCCAAGCATCAAAGAAGAAGTGAAGCTCTGAGAAGACCAAAGCCTTGATCATTTCTTTCTATCTCTTTCTTTTCTTCTTTTCTGTTCTCAAGGCCTTGACATTCAGTAGTTTTTTTTTTAAAATTTCTAAGACTCTGAGTAATGATCCAACATTTCTTCACCTATATTTGATGAAAGTAAAAAAGGGGGATAAATTATGTGGTTTTTGTGTTATCTTCAATGTTTGGATAATAAGTTTAGTTAATAAATAATATTTTGAAGTTTTTGTGTTAATCAGTTGTGCTCTGGTATTATATGTGTTTCTGTGTTATCTGTGAATATCTTCAGTGTTTGGATAATAATTTTAGTTAATAAATAATATTTTGAAATTTTTGTGTTAATCGGTTGTGCTCTGGTATTATATGTGTTTCTGTGCTATCTGTGAATTACTGTTTATTTGTGTTAAGTTGGTTTGACTGGTATTACTGTTTATTGTCTCTGCAAAATGTTGATATCTAATTCTTAAAAGGAGTTGCAGGGATATTTACACAAGATTATGGGTTTTGTCTTTCATCAAGGGGGAGATTGTTGACTCAAAGACTTCTAAGTGTGTTTTGAGAAGTAACTGTTTTGAGTGATGAAAGACAAAGACAAAGTATTTCTGATGCTCCAAGGCCTTGAGATACTGATCAAAGCTTCAAAGCCTTGAGAGTAGCTTTATTATGCTGAATGCTCTTACAATCTTGTGTTGCAGGTTGTATATCTGATAATTAAGATCAGAGTTTTGCTGCAAATACTTATGTTATATATTATTTATATATCTAACACACTTGCATATATCCTGATCAGAGAGAATCAAATATTTCTGGTCTTAATAGTGAAAGACTGTGAAGCATGTTCAGAGCTTCAAGGCCTTGAGATGTGCCTTGAGCTGCTGACAGCTTCAGAGAGTTAATTTTATTCTTTCTTGCTGGGTTTGATCTTTATTATTATGATTGTTTAATGACTTCTAAAAGTCTTAAACTAGTTTATCATGAGTTATATGTTTCAGAAGTTAATCAGATTATTGTTTTATTCACTCATCCAGTTTTTATTCAGAAACTGGAAATCCAAACAGACTTAGTGTTGTTATATTTCTGGATTTTGTTGTTGCTTTGTTTAATGTTGTTGCAGGTTTGTTAAAAGTGCAAATGCAATCTCAACAAACTCCAATGGATATCTACTCAAAGCTGTTTGAATTGTAGTTGGAAAAGGATGAGGATTTGCAGGAACTGAGATCCTAAAATCTCTCACTCAATTGCAGAGAGTGGATAAAAGACTGGTTTGAATTTTGAAAGAAAGAGAAGCTTGCAGAGAACTGAGAGAGGTTCGGAAAATTCGTGGGAGATCAGACATTCAAACACACATACATTCATGCTTCAATTACAGCTTTCAGAAGACCAATCATTCCAATTTCCTGAAGAACACATCCAGGTCACAAGCTTATTCTTCTACTGTGTTCTTCATCTGTTTCGTAATCTTCTTATCTTTTGTATATCTAAAACCTCACTAAACCTAGTGGTTGGTTGTTCAAGTGAACAACAAGAGGTTCTTGTTAGCTCAACAGTTAGTAGCTGGTACTAGATAGGTTTGGAACCACAAGCTGTATAGGTGTAAGGGAATTCACTTAGGCTTGAAGAACTAGGGCTGTTTCTGTGTGAGTAATAAGAAGTGTTTGCCCAATCCTGGTGGGCTTAGATCCCTCGGGAAGAGATTAGGTCCATTGAGACTGAACTCTGTAAATTACCTTGTGTTCTTTACTTTACAATTTTGTTATTTTCTGCTGCAAACAACTCAAATCAAACTAGGGTTTATAAACTGTTCAGAACTGGTTATAGTTCAAGGCCTTGAAGCTTTCTGTTTTGCCTTAGAAAGTTTCTGACTATTTTTCTAAAATCTCAAGGCCTTGAGATTTGAGTTTCTCACATATTAACTTAGTTAAAATTAGTATTTGGCAAAAAGTTTCCATACTCTATTCAACACCCCCCTTCTAGAGTATTTTGGTCCTATATTTAGGCTACATTACAAACTTTCAGGTGGAATGTCGTGCATAATTTCAACTATGTTCCCAATGCCTCCTGGAGTGCTTTCCAGAAGTGAGAAAGAAAGTTGGGATCTCTATCGGAAACTATAGAGCTTGAAACTCTATGGTACCTGACAATGTTCTTCATATACGCATCGGCTCTTTGTTCCATATTCCATGTATCTTTCATCGGAATGAACCTTGCTGTCTTGGTCAATCTGTCAACTACGACCCAAATTTGGTTCAGTCCATTCTTCGATGTCGGAAAAGCAGTCACAAAATTCATCGAAATTGAATCCAACTTCCAAAATAGGACATCTAATGGTTGAACTAAGCATCCCATTCTCTTATGTTCAAGCTTCACCTTTTGACAAGTCAGATGTTTTGCCACAAATTCTGCCACCTCTCTTTTCATGTTTGGCCAACAAAATGTCTTCTTAAGATCCTTATAGAGCTTGTCACCTCCTGGATGTACTGAGTAGGGTGTGTTGTGCACTTCACGCATCAACCTCTCCTTGTTTCCGTACACTTATGTGGTACACACCATCTTCCCTTGTAGCGGATACTTCCATCTTCATGGATCTTGAAATCCTTCGCTTGACCTTCTGCAATCTTCTTCTTTATCCTTTCCAGCTTCACATCTCTTGGCTGGTTACTTCTTATTTCTTCTAATACATATGGCACAACTGTCATATTCCCAAGGATATTCTTTACTCCACCTTGTTCCACCACTTCAATCTCGAGATTTCGGAACTCCTGGCATAGCCTGTCAGGCAAAACTAGCATAGTATCCAAAGTATGGCTTGATTTTCGGCTTAACGCATCAGATACTTTGTTTGCCTTCCCTTCTTGGTATTGGATACGCAAATCATAATCCTTTATGATCTCCAACCAACGTCTTTGCCTGTTGTTTAGCTCTTTCTGCGTGAAGATGTACTTGAGACTGCTGTGGTCAGTATAAAATCTACACACTGATCCGTATAGGTGATGTCTACATATCTTTAGTGCGAAAACTATTGCTGCAAGCTCTAAATCATGCGTAGCATAGTTCTCTTCATGAGTTTTCAGTTGTCTCGAAGCATAGGCAATAACCCTTCTTTCCTGCATAAGCACGCATCCTAAACCCTTCTTCGATGCGTTGCTGTACACGTCAAAATTCGCCAGAATCATTGGGTAAAGCTAACACAGGTGCTGTAGTCAACGTTTCCTTCAATTTCTGGAATGCTTTCTTCACAATCTTCGCCCCACTGATACTTTACCGTTTTCTTGGTTAGCGTAGTCAGCGGTCTAGCGATCTTCGAGAAATCTTTTACAAAACGCCTGTAATATCCTGCTAATCCCAGAAAACTTCTTATTTATGACACATTCTTCGGAGTAGTCCAATCTTTAACTGCTGAAATATTTCCTGGATCCACGGATATCCCTTCTTGGAGATTATGTGACCCAGAAATGGAACATGTTTTAGCCAAAAATCACACTTCGAGAGCTTAGCATACATCTTCTCATGTCTCAAAGTTTCTAACACTTCTCTGAGATGTTCTTCGTGCTCTTCCTCGCTCTTTGAGTAAACGAGGATGTCATCAATGAAGACGACTACGAACTGATCCAGAAACGTCCTCATAACACGATTCATTAGATCCATAAATACTGCAGGAGCATTAGTTAGACCAAAAGGCATATCAGTAAACTCATAATGTCCATACCTTGTTCTAAAGGCTGTCTTCCGGATATCCTTCTCGGATACCCGAAGCTGATGATACCCTGATCTCAAGTCTATCTTTGATAAAACACTCGCCCCTTGCAACTGATCGAACAAGTCGTCAATTCGGGGTAAATGGTATTTGTTCCTGATCGTTGCGCTGTTCAACTCTCTATAGTCAATGCACAACCTCAAGCTTCCATCTTTCTTCTTCACAAACAATACTGGTGCTCCCCAAGGGGGAACACTTGGCCTTATGTAACCCTTTTGAAGTAGCTCTTGCAACTGATCCTTTAGTTCTTTCAACTCTACTGGTGCCATTCTGTACGGTGCCTTTGAGATTGGAGCTGTTCCAGGTGCTAAGTCCATAGTGAACTCAATCTCCCTTCTAGGTGGCATTCCGGGAATTTCATTCGGGAATACATCGGGAAAGTCTTTGACTATCTGTATCTCTTCTAGCACATTCTCCTTCTTAGACACGTCTTGGATATAACACAAATAAGAACTATTCCCCTTATTCACTTGGTTGACTATGGTCAAAGCTGACACTAGTCGGATACATGGTTCCTTCATGATTCCACGGTAAGAAACCTTTTCTCCCTTTGGACCTTTAGGCCTGATCTTCTGATGGTTACAGTCTATAACTGCTCGATATTATCAATCCATTCCCAATATAACATCTATCCCCCCAAGATCAAATTGTATTAGATTCGCTGGCAAGGTACTAGCCGAAATCTTAACTTCTACCCCTTCAAAAATGGTGTCACACACTGTTACATGACCGGTTGGGGTAGCTACAGGGATGGATATACTAGACGGCTTATTGAGACTCATATTTTCCACAAATGATGATGAAATAAATGAATATGATGCTCCAGAATCAAATAGAGTAAATGCTGGTTGATCATGGACACGAAATGTACCAGTGAATACTCCATTTGCTGCTTCTGCCTCAGCCCTGCTCATGACGGCGATCCTTGCAACATTCCCGTTCAGCGTCGTGGTTCCAGCTATACCAGTTCCATTGTTTTTGTTGGCATTAGCTGGAGCGTTGTTGTTCCTATTCCCATTCTGAACTCCATTGTTCCTTCCATTACCCTGGTTGTTCGCCTGTTGCCTGCCATAATTGTTGCCTCCATTATTCTGGTTGTTGTGGTTCCCATAGTTCCTGTTTCCGCCCTGATTGTTTTTGTTGAACTGCCAGTTTCCTTGATAATTTCCTCCCTGGTTCCCCAGTTGGTATCCATTTGGTTTTGATCGGCACTCATACGCACGATGGCCCTTCTTGCCGCAGTTGTGGCACGTGACAGGGTTTCCTTGACAGTCCTTTCCAGGATGATTATGTTGACACCTCTTGCAGATGTAACAACAAGGTTGATCATCTCCATTGTTTTGTTTTTTACCACGCTACTGACCCTGGTTACTTCCTCCATGGTTGGGTTTGAACCTCTTGTCTTGACTACCTTGGTTGATCCTACCCTGATTGTTGCCAGAACCCCCAGCGCTCTCAATCTTGCGCTTTCCACGCTTCTCATCTTGCGCCTCTTGAATGAGCCAAACATCCGCAACTCTATCATATGCCTCCTGTAGAGTATCGTACGTTCTGCACTTCAAGTCTTTCTGCAGATGAAGTTCGAGACCATACATGAACTTCCTAACCTTGGTCGCTTCATCAGGCATCAGTTGACATGCGAATCGGGATAGTTCCATGAACTTCTTAAAGTACTCGGTCACAGAACCATTTCCTTGTGTCATATTTAATAAGTCTATGTACTTCTGATCCTCGACATGGTCCGGATAGAAGCGAGTGCGAAGTGCAGTCTGAAGAGCCTCCCAATTGAAATTGGGTTGAGCCAAAACGTTCTGACGCGTGCTCCTCCACCATATATTTGCTTCATTCTTCAGGTAGAATGCCGCGCAAACAACCTTGCGGTTTTCGGGGCACTCAACTAACTCAAGGATCTTATCCATATCATCAATCCAGTTTTCGAGCTCAACATGATCCTCATTCCTGTAAAGTTCCCTGGCTTCATGTCAGCCACTTTCTTCGCCCAGTTAGCTGCATTCAGCTCTCCTTGGTTCATGTTCTGAGCCACCTGAGTACATTGAGAAAAGAATTGCTCCATGTTGTTGTTTTTGTTGTTTGGGGCTGCCATCGGAACTTGACGATTTCTCATGGTGTAGTATTGATGTGGTCTATCAGTTATAATCCCTACACTATAGCCTATTGTATTATTTGTAGAATATCATATAGTACAAGTAAACATGAATACATGTCATGTAACGCGCAATTAGGCATGTAATTTCACACATTGATCATCATTTAACTCAATTACACATACATCTACACATAGGCTGATCACGTCTCAACTTTTCGTCCTCCTTCAAAAATTGGAAAAATGTTCAATCGGACAAGTAAAAATTATGAATTTTTGTGTGAAGCAACCTATCTGAGTCTACTTTCATAATCAAGAAGAATCAACTCAAAATAAATTGTAGAATTCAAGATACACATAAAATACTACAGCTGCTGTCACATACTACCAGAACAGAAACTCTGATTGAAAGGTCTTAATCTGACTTTAAAATTCTCAAAATGAGCTAGGCTTTCACCCAGAGTTATCCCTACGTGTCTAATAACTTCCGTAAAAGTTTGAGAACAAAAAAGGGTCTGGAAGATAGGTAAACATCAATAATGCAACAGCTAGTCACTTTGCAATTCTACTACTACACAACCAACTTTGAAAATTCGTAACTAATTCTCCAGAACTCATATAGGCTGAAATTTTTATGGGGGATACCTGGGTATGTCTAATTCCTGGGAAGAATTCAGGGAAAAATAACTCCAACATTAAATACGTCTGCTAAACAAAAACCCACTGCTGCGCAGAATCAAGTATCACCAAAAATCAAAGTTTTCGCGTCCTAACTCCATGAACGCTTTCTATGCATTTAATCAATGCTAAACAAAACACAAGACAATCTTAATTCATCAAATCATACTCCAAAATCAGAAAACTAAATTTATTAAAATCCCAAATCGGGTCCACAAAACATAAACATTATTCATCATCCTTAAATCAAAACGCTAAGAATTTAACTCTAGCCCAAAAGTGGCTATTCAAAACTTATTCAAGAAACCTCAAAGTATTGCTTGGCATCATAGCCTTATTCAAAAAGAAAACAAAATGCAAATTGTATCAATGTCTAGGAAATCAAAGGATTCTAACAAGCTTAGTCCTCGTCTTCATCGCTCTCATCCAACTCCTCCTCTTCATCGACATCATACTCGAGCTTTTCATCCTCACTTGGGTCTTCTTCACTCCCATCGTATTCCATGGGGTTTTCCTCAACTTCATCATCTTCCATTGGGTCCTCTTCGAGTTCCTCATCATCACTAGAGTCTATAACGATCACCTCTTCATCATCACTAGATTCTATGTTGATCACCTCCTTGGCTTCAATAGGATTTACTTCAATAACCGTGTAGCCTTGCCACTTCACGTGAACCTCCATCAACAATTTGCATATGAAATCGGCGCTCACCCTCCATTTGCCTTGGTAGAGATAATCCCTAGCGTTCATTCGGTTGAAATTTTCCATAAGGTTGCTATACTTCGCTATTATATCTCCAAACATAGGTCCTAAAGGATGTGCTTTCACCATACAATACGCCTGAAAAGCTGGGTTACAGTACCGAGGAAACTCCAATGCAACGAACCTTTGCTCACAAAACTAAATGACGCCATCACAGAACGTCGTGAGATCCTCACCCTCGACCCAAGGTGTCACAACCGGGTGCTTCTCAACGGGCAACACACGTTTCCTAGCGGTTGTTTTGGTTACGGCCATCTACAAAAGAAAACAACTCTATAGGTCTCTTACTCCACAAGTATATAGTGTAAACAAAAGGACTACTCTTCGTAAACTAATAAATATTCCCAAGACTTCAATTTATAATCACAAGAATTTTGAAACAATACCCCCAACAACATGCCTTAAAAAGTAGGCTTCAAACCTTTGATTTAGGCGTTTGGGTGATCAAAGGTTTCTAACTCAAACTCCAATTAAACGCCTCAAAACTCAATCTCTTAATATCTCGGATAGGCCAAGGCTCTTAGTTAGGAGTGGGTGGATGGTTATACCAGCTTTCTATCCTATTCTCTAGGCACTTATACACATAATAGTCCTAACAATACTACCCAAATCCCACGGCTTGTCAAATTTTAATTTCTTTTTCTATATTCATTTTAGTTACCCTAACAAGTTTCGATTTCTTTTTTGGAATGCCGGCTCTGATACCACCTTGAACACCCCCAAAATGCCCAAGCCGGAGGCCCGTGGATGTCACTCCGTACCCAAGGTTAAACCCGAAAACAAGGAGATTTTATAACATGGTTCTCAAGCAAAAACATCCATAAACTAATTAAATCCAACCATTATTACAATCCAATTGTTCTTGCCTCAAACCGGACATAAAGCAAACTAAAGTATTAAAACGTCTAAACTGTTCTAATATAAAATGAAGCTACTAATGAATTAAATGATGAAACTAACGCATTAGATGATGAAACGCGTTCCCTTTCTATTCTAAATTTCCATCCTCTAGACATGTGGTGCGGAATAAAAAAGAAACACTACAGTACAAAATCATCATAAAATACTGGTAAGAAAACACCCAAGCATGTAAAATGATGATATGATGGTTATAAAACAATGACTCATATACAAGTAGGAGTTTTTCTCAAATATAGTGGAAATAAAGTTTTGACTCTTGTAATAAAACAAGTGAGTTCCCAATTCCATAATATTTCCAAACCAATTCCATAATCATTAGGAAATCCAAAATCACATATTAGTTCTTTTTCCATTAACAAAACCAAAATCCATCATTAATAGTTTGTTGTGACGGAGGAAATCAACCATCTCGCAAGCATCCAAGACCTTAAGTGTAGACACCCCCCCCCCCAAAAGACTTCTGTCGGCCAGAGGAGTGAGTACAAGGAGCTATCCGGGGACTTGCAACCGGATTAAATAAAAATAAATTGAACGGAAGACCGAAGTCAACACGCACAATGCCAATAGTAACCAATAATAAATGGCCCCGCGCAACTCTTCCACTTTACGTTATAGTTCATTGTTATTATCACGGTGATATTTTCAAGAAAAAAATTTAACAAGTAAAAATCACATATTGCATGTCACATCACATAAACACATTTTGAGACGTAAATAAATACAAGAATTCATTTGACACGAACGAGTTAGGCACACTAGGTCTGGCATGTTTACTTACCTCGAAGCAAATCAACTACCGCAAATCAGTCGACGTACTCGATGTACTCGTCGTCGATGAACTCGTCACCTATACGTAACAATACCATAATTAAACATAATACTCTAGCCATATAATTTTTATACTATCTACATACATATGGCACTCGACGATTTAAGTTTCTGACACCAACCCATCATTCCCAATTAAACTATTTAACTCTAACTAAAGAGATCACTAACTAACTAGGTTCACTTTACACTAGTCACAACTCACAAATTCACCCAACACTTGTACTTAGGTTCAAGACTTCAAAACAAGTGTTAAAACTCCCAAAATTCAACAAATTTTCATGTCTATACACTCTTTAACAAACCCATCAGCATTAATGAAAAATTCAGCAACTTTCAGTGACCAAAAACAGTCCTATAGCGACAAATTCCAACATTTTAGCGACCGCACAGATTGTATATTAACCCTAGAACATCAAACTAAGTGTCCAACGGTCACGATTTCGACTCCAATTCAATTAACCGGTGATTACCATTCACTTAACCAACCCAACACATCAAATAAGTGATGACTTCTAATTAAACCTATTGTTTTGGCTTAATTTTACCTCTTACATAACCTGGGGTTTATGGGTTATCATGAACATGAATGGTTTTGATGATTTGAGATTAATAGCATGAAATCAAACCAAGTAAAGGATGATAATAAATCTGAAATTTAATGGCTACATGCTACGTACATGAATTGTAGGCAAGAGATCAAGAGAACAAGAAAAAACAAAAGAAAACAAAATCAAACCGCCGCCCATGGAGGGTCGGACGGGAAGAGAGAGAGAGAGAGAGAGAGAGAGAGAGAGAGAGAGAGAGAAAAGAAGAAAAAGAGAAAGAGATAGAGAGAAATACCTGAACGGAGAGAGAGAGAGAGAGAGAGAGAGAGAGAGAGAGACGGCGGCGGTGGTGTTGGAGCCGCTGCTGCTCCTGGCTTCGGGGAAGAGAGAGATCGAGAGAGTGAGAGAGAGAGGGACGGGTGAGGGAGAGAGACGTGAGAGAGATAGAGAAAAATAGGGAGAGTGAGGGTTTTATGAGAGTTGGAAAAAAATCAAACTCACAAGGAAGGAAACCCTCTTGAATTAGGAAACTTTACGTAGGAAGACAAATTGGGTCAAAATAATACCAATCTGTGGTAAAAGACACTTTTCCCCCATAGTTTAGCAAAAAAGACAACTACCTCCCCCAAACTCAATTAAAAGACACTAAAACTTTTAGATTAAAGTCACAAAGATCACCCAAACTCTATTAACCATTATAATTAACTCTCGACAATTAAATTAACTCCCCAACACTTATAATAATATCTCAAAATACCCATAGTCACAAAAAGGGGTATTTCAGTAATTTTCCCAACTATACGATATAAAATAGGCCACACGAAAACGCTATCCACCGAAAGTAGCGTACCACAGTTTGTTTTTATCAAACTTTAGAAATGCATTAGAGGACTATCACAACCACCAAAACATGCATAAACTACAATAATGAGGCTGCTCTTCAAACACAGAAATGAGCAGGCCAGTTCAAAACTCTCCAAACAAAAGAAAAATTACAAACTTGAAAAGAGAGAGCTAACTGCTTAAAATCCATGGCAACTGTGAAAACGTTATTGGAGCATCTCTTAGCAGTACCTGAGATGAAGTCTATAGCCACTTTTGAATCTGAAATGATTATGATCTTCTTGAATTCTCTATCTGCTGCAATAAGAAGAGCCTTCCTTGTGGCCATGAATTCCAAAATCAAAGGATTAGAAATGGCAAAAATATTCTCAGTAAATTCCTCAACAGAATTAGTGTTATCACACATTACAACTCTAATACCTCCACTTCCTCTCAACCTGTTCACTGCTGCATCACAAAAAAATATGAAACTCCAAATCACTATGCCCTTCAGGATCAAGAGCATAATTAGGCTTAATAGATGGCATTCCTTTGAGCAATTTCCTCTCATAATATTCATAAAACTTTTGAGTAACTCCAAATCACAAAAAAAATAAAACTCCGAATCATTATGTACTTCAGGATCTGGAGCATAATTAGGCTTAATGGATGGCATTCCTTTGAGCAATTTCCTCTCATAATATTCATAAACTTTTGATTAACTTTCGCAGAAATCTGTTGTGGAGTCCATTTTATCTTGCTGAAAAACCAGTCACACCTAGCTTTCCAGATTTCCCAGCATGTTTGAGCCACAAGACCAGCAGCTATAATCTTATCTGATGAAAGAGGAAATAATTATGTAGGAGATTATTCTCATATTTTAACATGAAAGAATACAAGGTATTTATACAGTGAGCTTATTGCTATTCTAGGAAGTACTATATTCTACTGATTTCCAGAAATCTCTACTAATTTACAGCTGATCTCCTATTGTGGAAATACAAATCAGTTCCTCCAACCGTGCAAGTTACTGAAATCTTAGGATTCAGTCAATCCTCAATTATTAACACAATCAATGCATAATTTCCAACATTATCATCTGCCTTTTGAAGAAGCAATATTACACTTATTGTCTTCTCATAAATTAGAACCCAGTGCAGACAAGAAAGAATGATTGGAGAAGAGATATATCAATGTGAAAAGTTGAATAATCATAACTCAAAAAATGCATCGAATTAATATGGAAAAGGTGTTTGAATTTTATGGAGGACACAACTAGTGAAGAAAATATACAAATGACACTTCAACTAAAAGACGCAACCTGTATTACCAAGAGAAATAACCATTAATGTTGAAAAGACACAACATTAATTATAAAAAAACATATATTATATTTATTAAATTTTCTATAACATTTACTTGGTCAGTGATCGATTTACACTTCTTAACATAGTGAAGTTCAACAAAGATGTTGTACTCCCCTTGACACAACTGAGCCCATCTCACTATTACATTATTCACGATTCGAGAGAGTCACCACGTCGGCATGAGAAATTACAACCACGTGCACAAGCAAAGTCAGGTATTTGAAACACCTAGGACACTTTTGCCAAGTATTCAAAATTCCTAGGGCACTATAGCAAGTTTGGAAAGGGCACTATTTGAACTTTTTATACATATAGGGTAAAAAGGTCAATTTCAAAATCTTGGGTAAGACACGTGCCTACCCGGGCCGCGGGTTGGTTCCGCCCCTGACTACATGTATGTTGTTCTTCGGGATATGCAGCGTTTAACGACATTACAATAAGAATGATATGTTTATGAACTATGGGGTTGTGGGTGTAATTTCTTGACTCACAGAGGTTGGTGCCTGCACTCAATGATATGTTCCTAGGAGTTAGACATAGATTATGTGTTAGGCATCTTTCTGCCAACTTCAAAAAGGCATTCAAGGGTTTGAAAGTTAAAGAACTGATGCAACATGCAACCAGGGAGACAAAACAAGTTGGCTTTGAAAGAGTCACGGCTGAAATATTTCTCCATAATGTTCATACTACGGGATGAGCATATATGTTGTCTCGCATACGTACCATTCAAGGAGGTTTACCGGTAGGTGGGTGAGAAAAAGAAGACGTGGAAATGGTTTTTCTACAATTTGTTTGACGATATTGGATCTGCTGAGGAGCATGGTTGGGTGTTCTACGATGACCAGCAGAATGTCAGTGAATATGTTATGTCATTATTTCATTATGTAATTTTAATCTTACATTGATTGATTATTTATTCTGTTTTACTGAAATTTAATTGAATATACATACTTTTGACTCGTAGGGGTTTGTGACTGCACTCAATGGTGTATTCTCAGGAGTTAGACACATATTATGTGTTAGACATCTTTATGTCAATTTCAAAAAGACATTCAAGGGTTTGAAAGTGAGAGAACTGATAGTTGACTTTGAAAGAGTCATGGCTAAAAGATCTCCCATAAATTTTATAGTACGGGATGAGCATATATGTTTTATCGGGTACATAACATTCAAGGGGGACTACGGGTAGGTAGGTGAGACAAAGAAGACGTGGAAATGGTTTTCAACAATTTGTTTTACGATATTGGATCGACTGAGGAGCACGGTTGGGTGTTCTACTATGACCTGCAGAAGGTAAGTGAATATGTTACACAATTATTTTATTATGTAATTTTAATCTCACATTGATTGATTATTTATTCTATTTTACTTGAATTTAATTAAATATACATATTTTTGACTCGTAGGGGTTTGTGCCTGCACTCAATGGTGTATTCTCAGGAGTTAGACACAGATTATGTATTAGGAATCTTTATGCCAATTTCAAAAATACATTCAAGGTTTTGAAAGTGAAAGAACTGATAGTTGACTTTGAATGAGTCATGGCTGAAAGATTTCCCATAAATTTCATAGTACGGGATGAACATAGATGTTTTCTCGGGTACATAACATTCAAGGAGGACTACCGGTAGGTGGGTGATACAAAGAAGACCTAGAAATAGTTTTTCAACAATTTTTTTTTACGATATTGGATCTGCTGAGGAGCATGGTTGGGTGTTGTACTATGACTAGCAGAAGGTAAGTGAATATGTTATACCATTATTTCATTATGTAATTTTAATCTCACATTGATTGATTATTTATTCTATTTTACTTAAATTTAATTGAATATACATATTTTTGACTCGTTGGGGTTTGCGCCTGCACTCAATGGTGTATTCCCACGAGTTAGACACAGGTTATGTGTTAGGCATCTTTATGCCAATTTTAAAAAGACATTCAAGGGTTTGAAATTGAAATAACTAATAGTTTACTATGAAAGAGTTATGGCTGAAAAATTTCCCATAAATTTCATAGTACGGGATGAGGATAGATGTTGTCTCGGGTACATAACATTCAAGGAGGACTACCGGTAGGTGGGTGAGACAATGAAGACGTTGAAATGGTTTTTTAACATTTTGTTTGACGATGTTGGATCTGCTGAGGAGCATGGTTGGGTGTTCTACTATGACTAGCAGAAGGTAAGTGAATATGTTATAACATTATTTCATTATGTAATTTTAATCTCACACTGATTGATTATTTATTCTATTTTACTCGAATTTAATTGAATATACATATTTTGACTCGTAGGGGTTTGTGTCTGCACACAATGTTGTACTCCCAGGAGTTAGACACAGATTATGTGTTAGGAATGTTTATGCCAATTTCAAAAAGACATTCAAGGGTTTGAAAGTGAAAGAACTGATAGTTGAATTTGAAAGAGTCATGGCTAAAAGATTTCCCATAAATTTCATAGTACGGGATGAGCATAGATGTTGTATTGGGTACATACCATTCAAGGAGACTACTGGTAGTTGAGTGATACAAAGAAGACGTGGAAATAATTTTTCAACAATTTATTTGAAGATATTGGATCTCCTGATGAGCATGGTTGGGTGTTTACTATGACCAGCAGAAGGTAAGTGAATATGTTATGCCATTATTTCATTATGTAATTTTTTTATCTCATATTGATTGATTATTTATTTTATTTTCTTTAAAGTCAATTGAATACATGTTTTTTGACTCGTGCCTGCACGAATTTTCCACCAATATAGTCTTCTCTGGACACCTATACACTAGAATGATCTTCATTTCCGTTAAAACTAGGGGTGTACGCGGTTCGGTTTGGTACGGTTTTTGCTAAAACCATAAACCGAACCGAACACATCGGTTTACTAATTTTGTAACCAAACCAAACCAATTGAAAGGATGAACCGAACCGAACCAAACCGATGTTTATCGGTTTGGTTCGGTTCGGTGCGGTCGGTTTGCGTAAAAATTAGTTGAATGAATATTGTAATACTACTTTGTCAAAAAAATTCAAGTTTTAAGTGAAAAATAAATTAAATAGACTTAAAAAAATATGCACAACTTTCGTTTTAGAGAGAAAGTATGATGAAACGTGAGAGAAATGGGGAATATTAAGATTAATATAATCATTATAAATGAATCTATTTACTCGTGTTTCTCTTTTCTAGATTATTTAATATACTTCACGCAATATACATTGTAGTAAAAGTACGTTAAGCACATATCGGTTCGGTTCGGTTTGGTGCGGTGTGATATTTTTACAAACCAAAAACCAAACCGAATAGACCGGTTTGTGAAAAATTGAACCATTGATAAACCGAACATCCAAAAAAACAATCCAAAACCGAGCATTTCGGTTTGGTTCGGTCGGTTTGACCGGTTTATTCGGTTTTCCTTACGCCCCTAGTTAAAACACCAAAATGGTCCTGTATTGAAATCAATATACTATGTGTAGGTTTTAGTGCATTGAAACCAAGACATCATATATTGGTTTCTTTGGCATTTTGAATTAAGACTAATATGTCACGTCTTGGTTTCAACAAATGAAACCTATTGTTGGAGGTTGGCTTCATACATAAAAAACTTGCTGTTTTTTCCGGGTAAAAGACACTTCCCCCCCCCCCCCTCCCCCTCTAGATTCGTTGAAGGACACTTTCAAACATTTTAATTTCGAAAATGACACTTTCAACCCCTCACTGTGCCGATCTCCAAATTATTTAAACTCCATACACTGTTGGTCTGGGATTGGGAACTGTTAGTCAAAATTATTTTTGCGACAAATTTGCCCACTATGTAATGAAAATTGTAGGCACTACCTAATGGCATATTAGACTTTTTGCATGATATGGGGGTTAAATTGATCTCTAAAATTATTTCAAGGGACAGACCCACTTCCAGACTAAGGTGATGGTTCTTTTCATGTGCCTTCCCACACCATCCATATTTTGAAGGTAGCTTGTTCGGTAGAGTTTCCGTGCGAATAAAAGATAGTGATTAATTTGAGATGGTATAGCGTGTCTGATTTTATTTTTGTTTAAACGTGAACACCCAATTTTTTATATGATTGCCGCCGAGAAATTAAGTTGCGAGGTTTTGATGATTTTTCAACTTGTAATCTAACAAGGTAAAATAAACTTTCACCCCCTCTAGTTTCAATGTAGGACATTTTCACTCCATCTAGTTTCAAAAATGACACTTTCACCCCTTCAGTGCATCGAACTTAAATTAAATTTACACTCTCTGACCATGACACCCTCAGTTTGGGATTTGGGTATGTCACTGAAAATAATTTAAGAGACAAATTCGACCCCCATATCATGCAAAAAGTCTAATATATCATTGTGTAGTGCCTACAATTTTCATAACATCAGGATAAATTTTTCGCAAAAATAATTTGTACTTACAGTTCCCAATCCCTGACTAACGATGTAAAATATGGGGTTTAAATATTTTGGAAATCGGCAGAGTGAAGGGGTGAAAGTGTCCTTTTTTAAAACTAAAATGGATGAAAGTATCCTTCAACGAATCTAAAGGCGGTGAAAGTGTCTTTTACCGCAAGTTTTTCTAATGTCTGAAACCAACATCCAACAATAGGTTTCATTTTCTGAAACCAAGACGGGATATATTGGTTTTAATTCAACAAGCCAGAGAAACCTATATGTGATGTCTTGGTTTCAGTATACTAAAACCTACATATCATATGTTGGTTTCAAAATCCTTTTAGTTTGGTGTTTTCACTGAAATGAAGATCATTCTAGTATTTACATGGCTAGAGAAGACTATTTTGATGGAAAATCCGTCCTGCACTCAATGACATATTCCCAGGAGTTAGACACAGATTATGTGTTAGGCATCTTTATGCCAACTTCAAAAAGACATTCAAGGGTTTGAAAGTGAAATAACTGATGGAGCATGCAGCCGGGGGATAACACAAGTTAGCTTTGAAAGAGTAATGGCTAAAAGATTTCTCCATAAAGTTTATAGTACGGGATGAGCATAGATGTTGTCTTGCGTACGTACCATTCGAGGAGGTTTACAGGTAGGTGGGTGAGACAAAGAAGACGTGGAAATGATTTTTCAACAATTTGTTTGAAGATATTGGATCTGCTGAGGAGCATGGTCGGGTTTTCTACTCTGACCAGCAGAAGGTAAGTGAATTTGTTATGCAATTATTTCATTATGCAATTTTTATCTCATATTGATTGAAAATTTATTATATTTTACTTAAATATAATTGAATATACATATTCTTTGACTCGTAGGGGTTGGTGTCTGCACTCAATGATGTATTCCCAGGGCAGGTAGGGTGGTAGCTCAAGTGGTAGAGTGTTGGAAGCCCCTGCATGAGGTCCCGAGTTCAAACCCGGTATTCGACAAAACAATATCTCAAAAAAATGATGCATTCTCAGGAGTTAGAAACAGATTATGTGTTAGGCATCTTTATGCCAACTTCAAAAATACTGATGGAGCATGCAGCCAAGAAGACAACACAAGTTGGCTTTGAAAGAGTCATGGCTGAAAAATTTCTCAATAAAGTCATAGTACGGGATGTCACACGACGTCTTCGTCGATATTCACGTCAGATAACTATGGCCATAAGGTTGAGAGAGTTAAACATTTCGTAATTGTGGCCATCATGCTAAAGAGATGAACGGGTGATTGGATGTGCAGTAGAGTTATGTACAATAGGATTGATGGTGGTTTTACAAAGAGTGGATTTTTTAAACGATTTGAGACTAGATGGGTAAAATTGTCTATTTATATTTCTGGAAATTATTTAGAATTAATATATAACAAAAAACAAAAACAAATAAGAGCGTCATTAACGTTAATTTTGGACAGAAATACAAATTTGCATGTAAATTGTAAGTTCATGGTTGATTTTGACACAAATGATAGTTGAAGGTTGATTTTGGCTTTTAAGTCAAAATTTAATGGGATAAATTAAACTTTTCTATGAAATTTTACAGTTACTTGGTCAGTGATCTCTTCACATAGTGAAGTATAACAAAGATGTTGTACTCATGCTTGACATAACTGAACCTATCCCCGATGCAAGCTCTCAAGGAACAACGTTAATGTAAATACTCTAAGAGTCTTTGACTTTCTCTCACATCACTTTCTCTCTCTAGTTCTACCATCATCTTCTTCAACCATTTTCTCTTGACTCCTCTGTTCGTGATCACCATGAACTCGCCGGAGTTTCAACCCTCCGGTATTCATCCCTACCCAAACCACTACCTAATCACCCCAGGTCTTCAACCATCCGAAGATAACGTCCGCGAAGTTCGCCGTCTCAATAGAAGCCGATTCTTAGTGGCTTATGTTAAAGATGACAGAATCCTCACAGCCCCACAATTGGAACAGGCTATTAATTCGTACTGGAAGCTTGAAGGACCACCTCTGAAAGTTTATGCGTGGGAAGTTCAGGGTTTCTTTTGGATTGAATGCTTCAATGACATAGACAGAGAAGATTTGGAACGTGTGCGTTCAGTCAACATCCTCGGAGCTTTGGTGCTCCTTAGGCAATGGGTATCAAATTGTGTCTACAATGTTGATACCATGTTCACGGCTACAGTCTGGATGACTATCCATAATGTTCCCTACGACTATCTCAGTCTTGAACTCGCCCAGCGACTTGGAGATCTTGCCGGAGGGTTTCTTCTCCATCATCCAGACACCCTCTCCGGCAGCTTGCAGTGCTCCATGAAAGTGTTGGTCCAGATTGATGTTCGTCATGCTCTCTTACCAGGGAAACTCTTCAGATGGATAATGGTTGATATGTCTTCCTCTATTTCAGTTACGAGAAGGTTTATCGGCTCTGCTACCGATGCGGTCGAATCGGCCACACCGAAATTCATTGCAACCTCTCTCTCACATCGGCGATGAACCACCACTGGAATACTCTTGATGTTCTAGTGGACCGATTTGGAGTTACCATACACCACTACCCACATTCCCCTCTGTACACCAGATACCTGCGGTCCATCAGCAATGTCAACGTCCAACGTACTACCCGTATCTCTGTTGGTTACATTGAAGGCCCTTGGAGGATTGAGTGGCAGGAAGACGCCTCAGGGGCGGTGCGTTGGCATCTATGGCGTACTTTACCATCGCCGGCCTCCTCGCCGGAAGCAGCAACACCGGAAACCTCATCCCTTCACCCACTCTCCGATGACATGGACACAGACCCGTCGGAGCATACGATCCACGTTTTTTCTTCATCGGAATCCAACCTCAACAATGGTCACTTGCTTGAGCTCAATGACCCAACTCCGGTTATCCCGGACTCTGTTTCGGAGGAACCATTGGAAGATCACGCACTGCCGCACGCGCCTCCTACTCCAGCCGTCCAGGTCGGTTCACCAAGCTCCATGCAAAACCGCTCTCCCACACAGCAGGCGGTTTCCCAAGGCCGTAATGATTCCCCTGCGGACCCCACCCCTGCTACGCCGTCAATCACCCCTTCACTGTCGCATGATTCATTGGTGGGAAGAAGCCTTCCTTCTACGTACTCAGCTTTTTTATAGCACTCCACGTGGCAGCAGTGGGTCCTTGCAAAGCACAGGCGACTGAGCAGCCGTCTTTCTGGGACGCACCCATTTTGACGTACATCCGGCAAGAGCTTAGCATCTTCAACGACTGTCTAGTAGTCAAAGTCCCAAGAAGCTTAGTGCAGGAAGCCCACCAGTTAGCTAGAAGTGCCACCTTGTCTATGTAATATGTTGATCTCGGAGCGAAACCTTTTGTTGTATATAGTCGCTAGGTATCTAATGGCTGTACTTAGAATGTTAGCTCCTTCTTTTGCTGTATATTTCCGTTAGGAGCTAGAGCGGTGTATGGTTGTCTGTTTGGTTGTTGTGGGGCACAACCCGATATTTTGCATGTATGCTCTTGCTGGGTGCATTTCCGGTTTAATGAATTTCTTACCCTTTCTACTAAAAAAAAACTGAACCTATCCCACTATTATATTATTCAAAATTCTAGACAGTTACCACAATTGTATGAGAAATTACTACTACATGTCCGTTGTTCGTCGAAATATCACCAAAAATGTAAGCGCATCCATAACCCTATGGTAGGGAGAGAAGGAGGGGGAGGGGGAGGGGGAAGGGGAAAACCGTATAAAAATACGATTCATGTCCAACCTAATGGGGGAGGGAGTGCTATGGGGATACATTTTACCTTGGGTGTGGGATGATTAGGGGGGATTTTTCCATGGACATCCTCTCCCGCTCCCCTACATGGAATGGTTACTTAATTTAATATTTGACAATATTAATTACATTTAATAATATTTTACAACTATATTATGTATTTTTTTATTATGATTAATCATTTGTTTATTATTTATAAAAGTTAATAATGTATTCACAATTATTGAAAAGTATGTTTACGAAAAGTCATCGATATCTTATTTTATTGGAAATTTAATAAATATTAATTTTTATACAGTTAACAATTAAAATTATTAAATAATTAAAACACAATTAAACAATCGTCAAATTTATTGAATCATAACGATACAACCTTCTTCTTCTTCTTCTTCTTCTTCTTCTTCTTCTTCTTCTTCTTATTATTATTATTATTATTATTATTATTATTATTATTATTATTATTATTATTATTATTATTATTATTATTATTATTATTATTATCGTTTTTGTGTGTACACACAAATATATATACAATTTCGTATTTACTTTTTTTTAGTATTAATAAATTATTTTAAATCATTAAATATATATATTAAAAATTAATTAATTTTGTTGGGTGGGGGAAAAGAAATGGGTTAAAGATTAGTAGTTTGGGGAGGGAGAGTGGGAGGTGAGAGGAGGGAGAAAATGATATGGGTTGGAAATGTCGTAAGAGAACATACATTTTTTACTTTTTAACAAAGTTACAGTAAGAGTGATATGTTTATGAACTGTGAGGTTGTGGGTGTAATTTCTCATATTATTGGTGGTATGCCCATATTTATGTTAGTACTAGTACTACCTCGGTTTTCCTGGAATCTTTCCAGTTGACTCTTTTTTACCCGTATTCATGTCACTTTGGCTAAGTGATTTAGACAGTATAACAATTTAAGTTTTCGGTAATTTTTACCTGGTGTTGTAACGTAAAATTTACTCTACAGTACCATGGAATGATTACCAAATTATTTGCATCGTTATGCTAATTAAATTACTTGATCAAAATGACTATGTGAATAGTGAAAAAAAGTTATCCTAGAAAAACGGAGGTTGTAACTGTTAACCCTAGCTTCTAGAAGGTCTGGTGCCACAATCTAAGAGGAGTGTCCAAATATCTCTTTCCTTTCCCTCCCTCTCGCAATAATTGAAGCCAACCGAAAAAATAGTGCCAAAATATGATCTGATCATACAACCAATGGGCTCCCCTAGAGTCACTGTCTTTATCCTCATAACCTTCTAGAAGCTTTCTCCAGCTTATCCCCTTTAACGAATCTGTACAACCCGACAATGACCCCAGTTCACGATAACGCTTCTCCTCCTCCTCCTCTCTCCCTCACTCTTTGCCATTTAAAATCACCACCACTTCTATTTAAGCAGAGCAGAGCAAAACCAGAGCACTATCCTATTTCCATGTACTGATACACTTCTATAACTCTCCCTCTCTTTCTCTCTACCACTCACTATTCACACCATCTTCATCTTTCCAAACTTGAGAGATCTCAAGCCCAATTTTCTATAAAAAAAAGAGGTGAAAACTAGCAAAACAGAGCACAAACCGATTTGATTGGTTCACGCACCGAGACTCAATTTGTTCATCTGGGTTTTGTTTGGTCTGTGAATCTATTTAGATACACATCTGGGTTTCGTCTGATTCATTCCATACACAGGGGCGTTCAGAGATGGATCTGATTCCGGGTCTTCTTGATGACGTCGGGCTACAGTGTCTGATTCGGATCCCTTACGACGACTTCTCCTCTGTCTCCTCCGTCTGCCGGAGATGGAAAGCCGAGATTGACCTGCCGGAGTTCTGGAGGCGCCGGAGGGTTTCCGGTTTGTCGCAGAAAGTTGTCGTCATGGTTCAAGCACGGGTCGAACCGGTTCAAGCTGAACCATCTCCAGCGACTGGTGACTCCAAGCGGTCGGTTAATCCGGTTTACCGGCTCACTGTCTGCGAGCCGGAAACCGGTAAGTGGAGCGAGATGCCGCCTGTGCCCGGATACGAATCCGGGCTGCCCATGTTTTGTCAAGTGGCGAGTGCCGGGTTGAACCTCGTTTTGGTTGGCGGTTGGGACCCGGTGACATGGGAGGTTTCTAGGGCAGTGTTTGTGTACAATTTTGTATCGGCCACGTGGAGGCGTGGGGCCGATATGCCGGGTGGGCCGAGGTCATTCTTCGGTGCTTGTTCGGACTCAAATAAGGCGGTGTTTGTCGTCGGTGGACATGATAACGAAAAGAACGCGTTGAAAACCGTCATGAAGTATGACGTGGAGACAGACGAGTGGGTCCAATTGCCTGACATGGCGAGGGAGCGTGACGAGTGCAAGTGCGTGTACAGTGGCGGGAAACTCCACGTCATCGGCGGCTACAACACCGAGACGCAAGGGCAGTTCAGTACAACCTCAGAGTCATTTGACCTTACCGCGTGGCGATGGGACGAGGTGCAAGACGACTTCTTGGATACCGCCACGTGTCCCGCCACTTGCTTGGACGTAGGTGATGGGAAGAAGTACATGTGCCGGTCGAATTCAGTTGTGGCACTTCATAACTCGACATGGCAAGAAGTCGCTGAGCTGCCCGCTGATGTGGCACGTACAACGTACGCAACAGCGTGGCAGGGCAACATATTTGTGATTGGCTCCTTGAAACACGGTGGCCCACACGTGGGGTATGTGCTGGATTTGAAAACTTTGAAGTGGGCTAAGATCTTAGGCACGGATGAGTACTCGGGCCATGTACAAGCAGGTTGCTGTCTTGAGCTTTGAGGCTCATAGAGAAAAAATATTAGATTTCTAGTACTACTCAGTTACATTTGAGTAGCTGTTTTATGTGTGTAACCATGAAGATGCTCGGTGGTATATGCAATATAGTTTTGGTAAGAAAGATGAACTAAGCGTTAAGAATACGCGTTCTTTCTAGAATGCTAGATTAAATAGTTTGATGTTATTGTTTCAAGGCAAAATTGCACCAGAGGTACCCATATTTTGTCAAAGCCGGCAAGTGGGTACCCAACTTTTCAAATCATGCACCACAGGTATCCAAATTTTCAAAATCGTGCACCGGAGGTACCCAACTCTAACTGCCGTTAACTTTCCGTTAACTTTAACTCCAAATTGGACGGAAAAGTATAAAAAGACTATTGTACCCATTATTTTCAACTCCGACTTTTTTTTAAAATAAAACTGCTATTAACTAATCTAAAAAAAGTAAAAAATAATAAAATTTTAATTTAATAATATGATATTTGTAAGATAATGCAATATTTCATCAAAATTATATATTTTTACATCATTTCAAGATATGAAATATGTTTTTATTAAGATATATCCATTAAGTCTCTAACTTAAAAAAAAAAATCAAACTTTTGTAATGTCAAAATGGAAAATTAATGGAAGTATACATGTGAAATTATCAAAGATACTTGTATGTTATTCTTTTATTAATAAATCATGTGAAATTATGAAATTTGAGTTTTTTTTTTAAAAATTGTTAAAATAAGTTAAAAGAATTTAAGATTGACGGATATATGTTAAGAAAAACAATCTCAAAATTTCATAATTTCACGTATATGTTTTTTAATAAAACAATAACATATAATTATCTTTGATAATTTCACATGTACCCTTCCGTTAATTTTCTATTTTGAGATTATGAAATTTCGATATTTTTGTTAAAAAAAAGTTTAAGACTTTAAAATTGACGGATATATGTTAATAAAAATATATTTCATATCTTAAATGATGTTCAATTATGTAATTTTTATGAAATATATTGTATTATCTTACATATATGAAATTAATATTTTTTATTTTTTTTAGATTCGTTAGTAGCAGTTGTATTTAAAAAAAATGGAGGTGAAAATAATAGGTATAATAGTCTTTTTATACTTTTCCGTCCAATTTGGATGGAAACTTAACGGAAAGTTAACGGCAGTTAGCGTTGGGTACCTCGGGTGCACGATTTTGAAAATTTAGGTACCCATGGTGCACGATTTGAAAATTTGGGTACCCACTTGCCGGTTTTGGCAAAATATGGGTACCTCCGGTGCAATTTTGCCTTGTTTCAACTTTCATCTATACTTGGAAGTTAGTTTTACGCCTCTTGCACATGGAGTTCTCTACCCGGATCTCACTGTCAATTAATGATGGGACTTTGATGTCTTTGGGTAGGCCTTTGAACCATTGTTTTCCAACTAATAAGGGCAAAACGCAAGTTGCCCCCACCTATGTTATTTTTTAACTAAACATCAAAAGGCTAAGCTCCAAACTGGCCCATGTTGATTGTGATTTTGGGACGTTGTTAGTGTGTGGGGAAAGCATCCATAAGAGGAAAGAAGTTAACCAAAAGAATGGATGGAATGATATTGTTCCCTGATTTGGTGGAGAGTCGCAACAAGCACCAAGTGACAAAGGGTTGCAAATTTTATGAAAAAATGAATTTCAAGTGACCCAAACAGAATTGTCACGATCCAAAATATTTTATATATTTTAAAGAGCCCGATGTGAATAACAAAATTTATAAGCACATTTCCAAGTGTATATGGTACATGTGGAGAAAAAAACCCAGTCAAGGCCATGGCCACAGGATCAAACAAGACGAACGGCCACGCCCTTCTCACGGTAGAGGACACTACGGAGATACAATGCAAATTGTGGTTTATCTCGGGCTTATGTCTCCGGTCTTCGTAACGTTGCATAGTTAGACATGTTGTCATTTCACATCATCTATATTATAAAAGAGCACGGTTTACTTTGAAACGTCTTTTAGGTCATTAGATTGAATTAATCCAACCCCTTAGATTTTACCAACTTATAGTTACAACTCTCAAAAGTTTGGAGATAATGGAGAGAATAATGGGTAATGATTTCTATCTTATAAAATAGCATGGTTTAACTAACTTAATGCTTTTCAACCTTTAGATTAAATAAATCAGTCCCAGCCCTTAGATCTCACTTACCACCCACTTAAATATTCACTACTTAACGACCTACTTAACTACCCACTACTTGAAAATTTACCCTCTCTCTCGGATTAATTTACGTAATTATCAAAAGTTTGTAAGAACATGACTTGATGAATATCATATAAAATTACCGGGGACGCCATTTTCATCTTCTCCTCCAGCAAAATCGATTATGAAACGTGTTTTTTGGGGTAGTGCCCTCGGGCACGGGCAATCCCTTAGTCTTTCATAAATTGCCAATGGAGATACAATCCGAGTCGTGCTTCCTCTCGGGTTTACCCCAAAGGCTACTAATTTCCCCTAAGGCGTCTTCAGCCTAACTGTATGCTCATAACGGTCTATGATGGCCTTATTCTTAGCCGACCAATCCATTCCTGAGATGACCTCAATGCCTCTCAGTCGAATCGAATCAGGTTTGCCGGGATGTCTTTCCCCTGAATGGTCACCACTATCCCGATGTATATGGTCTCACTAGTCACAGTCTGCACGTTGGGTAGGATTATAGCTATTTGGTCCATCAATTCATGTCTTAACCCTATTGTTTCAGTGAACTTGATTACACAAATGAATCTGATGTACCAAATCAAGCAGTACTAATGCAGGTGCTCGATTGTTAGGAAGCGTACCCGTCACCATGATTTCGATTGTCTCCGCTTGAGCTCTGCTCAGAATGTGAAAATATCCTCCTCCACCTTGCTCCGCTGGTTGCTGCCACTTCCCTGATATCCTCTACAAGTCTCTAAGCTGACTTCTCAGCTACGATCCCCATATAGTTCACATATCCCCTTGGTTTGTCATGGTCCTCCAATAATTCACCCAGTCCTTACTTCACTGCCTGAGCCTGGTTGACACTGCTCTGCGCCATTTGCCCCCTAAAATGTATCCCCTTTTTTTATACTGCCATGTATTCTGATCGGGCCTGAGAAAGTTGTTCCAGCATCCCCCTTCTTTCTCTCAGCGACTCTGCACTTGAATTCCCGATGTCCTAACTTGACGCACTCTACATTCTTTTCCTCACAGTCAACTCATGAATGGTCATTTCCCCACCTCTGAAAAATCTACTTTCGTGGAGCTCCCTGAACCTGCCCTCCTGGGTTACCCCTACCTCCATTCGCATCTCCTAGCAACACTCTTCCTTTCCGTTGTCCTCATTCTTGCTCAGCATGAGCCCCATAAGTACCTTGATTTCCCCTGAACTCTCCTTTATTTCCACTTCCTAGATTCTTTTATCATTATCCTTTCTTCCCAGCCTTTCCCTTATGGGTGGAATAGTGCAATTCCCTAATCTGCGCTATGTAGCTGGTCTTTTGAAAGGCCTCATGCACTTTATTCAAATCCAATTATGCCGCCCCCAGTGCATTGTTTTCGATAATCCTCTGATTTTTTTGTAGTAATAAAAAATCACTAACATACCATCATCCTTCAAATCCAAGAACTCCTTGCACTTATACAGTTTTACGTGCTTCATGAACCAGGCTCGCAACGCCTCCTTGAACTGTTCCCATCCAAAACCTTCCTTAGTCATCGAGACCCCTTTTGTTGGTGGTTCCCTTTCTCCTCGGGTGGACACTTTACCGCATTTATGATCTTCTCAAACTGCCGGATCCAATTCTCCAACTTAGTGGGGTTATCAGTCCCTGAAAAGAAATTTGGTTTCCTATTAGCTATTTAGGTAGCTACATCCTTCCCCTGTGAGTGCTGGTTTCTAGCCAGCTGCCTAGGGGCCTACACTAGATTCTCCACCCTCTCGATTCTCGTTTCTAAATCTGTTGATAGAATTTCATTCTCACACTCTCGCAAAATGTTATGGAAATTGCATGCCTCGATTCTCACAATTCAATATACGATAAAGATACCCAAAAGTGTAGTACATACATACGTACATACATACATACGTACATACATACATACATACATACATACATACATACATACATACATACATACATACATACATACATACATATGTCAATATATTATACAAGTTGAACCAACCCATCGAAGGTCCCCATACCCGGAATAGATCCCTTGTGTAAGAAAAAATGATGGGTTAAGCTCTCATAAAATGATAAAGGAAGTAACATGTACCTTCTAGGTTTGTGTGATCACAACGAAGAATAGTGTCCTCGTCTCTACCGGTATCCACACCTTAGGATTTCCAACTATAATCTTTTTCCCGCCTTGTGCTAGCAAAGTAGAAGAAGGAATCGCCAGGTGCTTGATCAAATCAAGTGGATCACGCAAAAAGAGGAAGAGGCTGAGCCTCTTGGAGCTGACGGGTAGGGGTGTCGTGCCCTTCTCTACTCACTCTCCTTGCTCTGATTATTTCACTAAGTGATAATTCTTGTGAAATATAAATAGAGTTGTCTCCCCTTTTATAGTCAATAAATCCTTATTGACTATAAACTTGCACCAATACTAATCTAGTCCATACACGGATTATTCTTATAGCCTAATCCTGTCCATATACAGATTAGTCTAATAGCCTAATCATGTTCGTAGACAGATTAGTCCATTTGCAATTTAGTCCAGCTAACTTTGCATGTGGTTGCGGTTTGATCTTTGATCCCTTTACTTGTTAATTAGTCCAACTACTTAATATCCACATCCAGTTTAATCCTTTTGGTGTGTGACCATGTATGTTTCTATTTAGTTAAGAGTAACATTTACAAACATTGAGCGGTGTCTAGCAACACATCAATGCTACCCAACTAATAGAGATAGTTAGTGATATGACAAATCTATGTGACCAATGTTACCGTGTTGTGTATGTTCCTTTGTCACTATATCCAAATTGGACACGAGACATAAATGTCACACTCGTATATCCAATTCATAGTTTCTCGATCTTGGGAATAGGCTTATCTGTACAGATAACAACAATATCACATATTGTTTTATCTGAGTCTGGCAAGACATTCCGTAAGAACTACCCCTCGAGTGGCCCATGGATAATTACTCCCATCATGTGGGAGGGACAAATCCTCTCTACATCACTACCATCTCTCAGCTTGCTTCATATCATGTCCGATTATCATCTCTATAGTAACCCGATTACGGTGCAACGTTTGATAATATCAAACATGATATTTCACAACTAGAGTATCCAGTGACTTCAAGTCTAAGGACTACAACACCATTGTCACTATGAGAAGCACTTGTGACATTCACATAATTTATATGTAGTCTTCTCGTGGTGGGTCAATCTAGTATGTCATTACTTCTAATGCATACCCATGTGCTAGACTTGATATCTCCATATCAATCTACCCACATACTAGTCTCCATGCATACAAATCTTTATATTAATCAATATACTTGACTAGATATTTAAGATGAGCAACAATTGTAATCTAAGGACTTCATTATATTAAATATCTCTACAAATAATAAATGAATATTCTAGCCAAAGAAATATAATATTGCCTCTAGGGAATCTACTCCAACAGTATCCCACTTGTACTAGAGCCAATCTGGTGCATCTAATATGCCTCTTGATCTAGCGTATCCCTCATGCTTTCGATGAAGAAGGGTTTTGGTAAGAAAGTCCGTAAGGACTCATCTGTCGGTACTTAACATATCTTCGCATCTCCTCTATTGGTAATATTTTGAGTGAGATGAAATCTCCTGAGTATGTTCATCTGATGAAATAATATACACAGTTATGTATTGTAGAATCGACAACTCAATCTTGCCCGAAACCCTTTCCAGATCACATTTCCTCCATTAAGCAAAACACATAACCCGACTGCGATCTGTAATCATCCTTGTGGGTTTGGAAGTCTGCATCAGTATAGCTCTTCGTACTGAGTTCTTCCTCCGCTCCATATATCAAGAATTCATCCTTGGTTATTTTCAAGTGCTTAAGGATATTCTAGACAGCAATCTAATGACTCTCACTAGGATTGGACTCGTATTTGCTTTCCATACTCAAAGCGTATGATACATCTAGTCTAGTACATAACATGGCGTACATGATAGATCCAATAGCCGACGCGTATGGGATCTTACTCATGCGGCCCTTCTCAATCTGATTGGAAGGACAGTCAGCCTTCGTAAGGGTGCCTCCATGTGACATGGGCAAGAATCCTTTCTTCGATTCTTGCATGTTGAACTGTTTGAACACATTGTCTATATATGTACTTTGACTTAGTCCGCGCATCTTCCTAGATCTATCTCTATAGATCTTGATACCATGTACATAAGCTGCTTCCCCAAAGTCCTTCACTGAGAGACAATACTCTAGCCAATCTTTGAAAAATTTCAAGTTAGAAACATCGTTTTCAATGAGTAGTATGTCATCCAAATACAAGACCAGAAATACAACATAGCTCCCACTAACCTTCTTGTAGACACAAGGTTCATATTCGTTCTTGATGAAGCTAAAATCTTTGACTGCATCATAAAAAAGTAGATTCCAACTCCCAGAAGCTTGCTTCAATCCATAAATAGGTAGTAGGCTCTCATGGATTCCATTTCGGATCACATGGCTTCAAGCCACTTCTGAGATTCCGGGCCTTTTACTACCTCTCCATAGGTAGTAGGCTCATCATCCATGAGAAGTACATCACCGGGCTCAATCACGAGAAGTGCATACCTATCTGGCTCTTGACGTATCATACTCAACCTACGAAGTTCTTGTGTAACTTGAGCAGGTTGCTCCACAATAACTTGAAGTTCCTGCTCATGTTCCATTGTTGGATCAGTGAATTGTGGTTTTTCAACCTCTTCAAGTTCTATGGTCCTCCCACTGGCTTCTTTAGAGACAAATTCTCTTTCTAGAAACACATCGGTCCGAACAACAAATACTTTGTTCTCGGTTGGATTGTAGAAATAATATCCTCTCATTTCCTTAGGATATCCCACAAACTTACCATTATCCAAATTGGGTTCGAGCTTGTCTGATTGTAAACGCTTTACATAGACCTCGCCACCCCAAATCCTCTTAAACGACACTATGGGACGTGTCTAGTCCATATCTTATATGGTTTCTTCATGAATGATTTGGAAGGAACACGATGTTGGGTAAAAGCTGCAGTTAATAGAGAATGGCCCCAAAAAGATATTGGAAGATCAATCTGACACATCAGAGATCGAACCATGTCCAACAGTGTTCGATCCTCCTCTAAGACACACCATTCGATTGTGGTGTTCCAGGTGGAATGAGTTGGGACAAGATCCCACACTCTCTAGGATAGTCGTCAAACTCTTGACTTAAGTATTCTCCTCCACGATCCGGTCCTAGAGCCTTAATACTCTTGCCAAGTTGCTTCTCTACTTCATTCTTGAATTCTTTGAACTTTTCAAAGAATTCAGATTTGTTCTTCATAAGATACAAAAATCCATGTCTACTGAAGTCACAACTAAATGTAATGAAGTAAAGATAACCACCTCTGGCAGGCGCGACAAATGGTCCACACACATCAGTATGCATGAGTGTCAATAGCTCACTAGTCCTCACCTTTCTTCTTGAAAGGGGACTTAGTCATTTTTCCCAATAAACAAGCTTCACATGTCACGACAATGTTCCTACTCATTGTAGGGACATAATAGCATTTGTCTGATTCATAGATAATTCCAGAAGGTAGAGATACATGATAGTCCATACGACTAATTAAGTAACTTGGGCTTGACTACCCCACCTGTATGTGTGTCTCTCCTTTATCCAATGGTCTACATCTCATGACATCCTGCACATTTCTGTAAATGTGAGATCCATCCAGTAATTAACACCCATGTGTTGGATTGAATACTAAAAGCCATTCTTTTTGTATTGGATTATATGAATTTGATATTTATGAGAATGGATTTGGGCAATGTTTGCATTATATTATTATTGTGCATAGTTGTCTATTGTTCCACATAGTAGAAGATCTGGTGTGTAGAGTCTAGCTTACACACAAAAGATCTTATCTTCGGTTCTTGTGGAATGAAAGTTGTGAGTTCACAATCTAGATGGAATTAGACAAACCATCGGAACGATTGTAGCACATTGTTTTAGTAGGTCTGTCTTGACTACAGGAAACAGTATAGTTCATACTACAGTTTCAACCCAATGTGCTAGTATACTTTGTGTATATTGAACAGGACCATGTTGAGATGATTGTCTTTGTACTGACATAATAAGAAAAGCTATGTCTTATGGTTATTATGATTACTTATGCTCTTAATCCTTAGATAGTCAGTGTGCACATGTATTTAGTAGTTATTGCTTTGACAAGTCAAGTGAGTGAGATTCCTATGAAGTCAATAACCTCGATGATTTGGGTGATACTACTGATTCCATGGTGTAAATTGATATATCGAAGGAATCCATGTCCCGATTATGAGATTGATGATATCCCCTTGATGAAGCTTATAATTTTTGATTATGTCAAACCCTGCAGGTAGATTACTTGGTAATCTGGACATATCAAATAAGTTAAGTGGTAAGGATCAAGGAATTGGGAAGAGGTCGATTAAATGAATTAGTCAGTAATTAATTTAATCGACGGATATCTGTGATCTTAACATGGGGAGATAATAAGTATTTAATAACAGGAGCTCGAAATATTATTTTTTGAGAATTTGGACAGGAGTGCGATAACAGTTATTTAGTGGTACTAACTGTTATTAACTTTATTCGGGCTAGGTTCGGGTGGAACCAGAAGTCCTAAAATAGTTAGGAGCCTGATTCGTATTTTCTCCTCCAGGTCCCTCCCGTAGCCTATATAAGTGTCCTTAATCTTAAGAATTCGTATGCTTGAGATACACACCGAAATCTAGGGTTTCGAGAGTGAGAGCAATTCGTCCGGAGACCAAGAAGGATTCTGGAAGCAGCAAGCCCACACTTGCATCCAGGAGGAACTTCAGGAATACATGAGAAGATCAGGAGTTGTTTCAGACCTACATCAGATATTTTTTTTCTAGTGGGCCAAAATCCATATTTTACCCCCTCTTGAGCTTGCTTTGACAAGTCACCCAAAAGTTAGTTATTTAAGTAGGAACATCTTCCAATTGCATCCTATGCAACTCTAGGTTAAATTGAGAAAATAACTCCTTATTTATCTATCCCATAGATGATCCTAATTCCCTAGCCTCTAAGCTTTAAATTCTATTGAAGTAGCTTAGTTGCATTTAACCTCTTACTTCAAAAACCGCACATTACTTGCTTGTGCAGTTGCGTCACATCATGAATTGAATCAAGCCGCCTTGCTTTGGCAACACTACTAGAAATGTAAAAAAAACAGCAATAATTTTTCGCTGTTTATGAAGGGAAATGTAAAAAAAACAGCAATAATTTTTCGCTGTTTATGAAGGTTTTCTTGCCGTAGATAGCAAAAGTAGTGAGATTTGGCGCGGCCGCAAGGTATTTTGCTGTTTCTGCTCAGCGGCGAGAAAATTTGTTGCCGTTAGACCTTAAACGGCGAGAGACAAGCTTTTTTCGTTTATGATGTAACAAAAATGGCAAAAAATCTCGCCGTTTATGTTAATCTCCTATACGACAAACCCTTCTTCTTGCCATTTTTAAAGAGTCATATGTGGCGAAAGTTATTGCCATATATATTCATATATATATATATATATATATATATAAATGCATATTTTTATAAATTTTAAAATTTAATTGATTTATACATTTTATATTATTTATATATATTATAAATGTTTATTTATATTAATTTTAAGAAAGTTGGGTTTTTTCATTTTTGTCCTCACCATATGTTTTATTTCCATCTACCATTGCCCACAAAGCAACCACCATCGCCACCATCAAAACCAACACCACCGCCAACCCAACCATCATCATCGCCACCATCACAACCACCAACAGATATGGGCTAAAACACCCGGATCAAAGCTTCCATCAGATTACAACCACCTCCCAACCCAATTCCTCATCATCAGATCCCAACAATCCGCTGAATGTTCGAAACCACCACCGTAACCCAACCAATCAACGATCCTTCACCCAGAAAACCCACCTCCACCGGTCTAGGGTTCGAATTTTCATCTTCCCCCAAATTGAAGGCGAACTAGGGAAGAAAGAAGACGACGACGAGACGAGGAGGGCGGCGACGGGACGACGAGGAGGACGACAACGGAGACGGGACGATGAGGACGGTGACGGGATCGAAGCTTCTCTCTTCTCACTTCACCTTCTTCTTCGTTCTCTGCTTCTTCTTCCACCGTTTCCTCTTCTCCAAGCAAGTGAGATAGAGTGGTGGCGGTGATGGCTGAAGGTGGTGGCGGTGATGGATTAACGTGGTGGCGGTGATGGCTGAGGTGAAGGTTGGTGGTGGGATCGAGAGAGAGAATCGACACAGGGGAAGAGGGGATGTGAAGATATAGATCTATTTTTTTTATAAAGGCATTTGTTTATATTTTAAATATATAAATGTGGGTTACATCTTGATGGTCAAGACTACATCTTGAATATAAGGGAGGGCCATGCCACATGTGACTTTCACTATGGGCTGTTAATTAGAAATTGTGCCCAAAACTTTGGCTCCAAAGTCAAAAAAAATTGATGTGTATGGACTTAGTTTTAGGGTAAGAAAATCTTGCCGTATTTGATCATATTTAACGGAGTTAAAAAATGTATTGCCTTTTATGTTATATATTATATGCGGCGACAAAAATTTCGCCGATAATGTTTCTTGCCGTTTTAGATATTTTTTAGCGGGAAAAATTATTATTCCACTATTAATACAATTCTTGCCGTTTTTATTAAATATATGCGGAATTAGTATGTTCTTGCCGTTTTAGATGTTTTTAAGCGGGAAAAATTTTTCTTGCCATATTTGATAGCATATATGGCAAGAATAATTATTTGCACGAGAAAATTAGTGATCTTTTGCTGTTTTTGAGTAAATTTCTAGTAGTGCAAGCCCGGACTTAACAGACTTTGATCATGACGAGTGTTAAGCTAGAGAAGGCAAAACGCAATATTTATCGTTGAGGGATTTTCTTGTCTATTTTAATTTGTTGATCATATCAACTTATATACTTATTTGGATTGGGCAATCCCAAATAAAAGATTTAAATGTTTAATTATTATCTTGTTACGTTTTGCATGCATCCACCATACATAAAAAATAAATAACAAGAAAATAAATAAATAATAAATAAAATGTGGTATGGATGTGGCTCCTAAAACTAAGATATTCTCAAGCCAATTAGAATATCTATAAGCGCTAAAGTGACAAGCTCATCTCCAGACGCCTCCACCTTTAGTCCATGCGTCCTAGCTTTGTGGGTCTTCATCGTCTTGTGGTTTCTTTAGTCTTTGATCTTTTTTCCATACTTTGACTATGTTCTATCTATCTAATTATAGCTAGCATCTACAAATAAATAGAGAGACCTCACATGCAAGGGAGAAGACGACACTTAGGTCGTAAATTAGTTACATTCAAAACCAAAACGAATGCAAACCACAAAATAAACATCTACAACATAGGTCACATCCAACCATCATGCGATAAAACACATAAACTATTAAAATCCAATTTTATCACCCTTGGTCAATTGTAGTTGAATTTGGGATTTCCCAGGGGCAAAAAAGTCAAACGGTTGCGCCAATTCAATTGGCCAACCCGTTTGGACTAGCCGAGCCGGGCCAAATCGGTCGGACCAGCCCGCACGTCAAACCGGTGGCTAGCAGAACTCGATAGGCGATCAACCTTGGTCTGCGTGCCAAGGGGGGGGGACAGGTTGGTGGCCGAACCCTTATACGGCAAATATCCAAATATTTATCCCTTCCTTGCGGGCAGATTCCTAATTGTAGGCAAAACCACTTTTTCCCCAATTGTGCCTAAACCATAGCTTTTCAACACCATAACTTACATCATATGTAAATGGAATTCACTAATTTCTATACGAAACGTAAATTAGCTCATTCCCTATAGAATCATATTAAAGTTGCATCAATATGTCAATATCAATTTTTCGCAAAATTTAACGTTACAGTGTAAAAACTAATAAAACGGTAACACATAAATCATGTTAACAGCTACGACCTATGGATCTGATACCACCGTAGGGATTTGATACAGGATGCACAGCGGAAATACAATTAAAATTTCCTGATCAAAGCCCTCCATGAATCACAAGTTAAGTTCTCATAACATGATAAATGAAGTAACGTGTACCTTGTAGGTTTGTGTAATCACAACAAATAATAGTGTCCTCGTCTCTACCGGTATTCACACTTTCAGATTACCAACTGGAATCTTCTCCACTCCTTGTGATAGCAACGTAGAAGAAGGAATCGCGAGGTGCTTGATCAAATCAAGCGGATCACACAAAACGATGAAGGGGCTGAGCCTCTTGAAGCGGACATGTAGGGGTCTCGTGCGCCTCTATACTCTGTCTCATCTCTCTGATTATTTCAATCAATGACACATCTTGTGAAATAATAGAGCTAGGTTTCCCCTTTTATAGTCAATAAATATGTATTGACTTCAAACATGCCCCAATGCTAATCCAATTCATACACGAATTAGTCTTATAGCCTAATCCTGTCCATACACACATTAGTTTAATAGCCTAATCCTGCCCCTATATGGATTAGTCTAATAGCCTAATCCTGTCCATAGACGGATTAGTACTTTGAAATTAGCCAACTAACTTTGCATGAGATTGTGTTTTGATCCTTGATCCTTGTAATTGTTAATTAGTCAAACTACTTAATATCCACATCCAGTTTAATCCTTTTGGTGTGTGACCATGTATGTTTGTATTTAGTTGGTAGTAACAATTACAAACATTAAGCGGTGTCTAGATACACATCAATGCTACCCAACTAATAGAAATAGTCAGTGATCTGACAAACCTATGTGACCGATGTTACTTTCTTGTGTATGTCCATTTATCTCTATATCCGAATTGGACACGAGACATAAATGTCACACTCGTATACCCAATCCATAGTTTCTCGATCTTGGAAATAGGCTTATTTGTACAGATAAAAACAATATCACATATTATTTTATTTAAGTCTGGCGAGACATTCCATAAGCACTACCCCTCGAGTGGCCCGTGAATATTTACTCCCATTATGTGGGATAGAAAAATCCTCTCTACATCACTACCATCTCTTAGCTTGCTTCCTATCATGCCCGATTATCATTTTTATAGTAACCCAATTACGGTGTAACATGTGACAATATCAAAACATGATAGTTCACAACTAGAGTATCGAGTGACTTCAAGTCTAAGGACTACAACACCATTGTCACTACGAGAAACACTTTTGACATTCACATAATATATATGTAGCCTTCTCGTGGTGGGTCAATCAAGTATGCCATTACTCCTAATGCATACCCATGTGCTAGACTTTATATCTCCATATCAATCTACCCACATACTAGTCTCCATGCATAGTAATCGTCATATTAATTAATATACTTGACTAGGGGTAATTAAGATTAAAAAAAATATTGTAATCTAAGAACTTCATTATATTAAATACCTCCATAAATAATCAAACAATATTCTAGCCAAAACAATGTTCATACTAAATATAAGATTGCATCTAGGACATCTATTGCATCAAAAACTCATGCCTATATGCCAACCCTATGTTGCCTATCAGATCTATGGCTCATAATCCACCATCATTGCTTCAGAATCCTCCCCGGGATCCTCCTTAAACTCCCATTCTCTCTCAGACTCAAGAAATAAGGCATGAAAGAGTACACTACGTAAGCAACCACTCTCTTTGCCAGCGGAAGAGGCTTCCCTAGGGTTGTAGTAAATATCCATCTCACACATATATCTGAGCTAATGTTCCTCCTATTGCTTTTCTCGGGTAAGGCCTCCAATATAGTTCCCACCTGTACTAGTGGGTGCAAAAAAAGCTTTGATCCATAAGTCCATTCCCACATGTTGCATATCTCATTGAACCGATCCACATAATCATGTATAGTTTCCCCTTGTGTCAAACAGATAGAACCATGGTGATCAAGCGTGAAAAGGCACATGAACTGGGCCAATTAAGCCGACACACACACACACACGTGATTACGAGGATGCTTACCATTCTAAAATAGTTTAGTGACACAGTGACAAATTTAAAAACTTGGAGCCTTAAAGGATATCGCTTTTAATTATAGTAGACCTTAGGCAAAATATCATATTTAGGCTACTACCACATAGTTAC